>CP106729.1:66261825-67609495 GCA_025506655.1 Gossypium rotundifolium | reverse complement strand
GTTAAAGAATCAAGAATAGTTCGAATCATGTAACAAACCAAATCTAGTCTCAACGCATAGGCCGGGTTTGGGGTGTTCTGAGGGGGAAGATTGATATCGTGACTTGGTCACTAGTGATTTGGTATCACATTCGTGTCTTGGACACGGAGGTTTAGTACCTCCGGTGATTTGGTATCACATTCATGTCTTGGACACGGAGGTTTGGCACCTCATAGCGACTCGTCCACGTGGTTAATACCACCGTAAGGTTGGCCCCACTTTTGAGATATGGGATCGTCGCGGTGATTTGGTATCACCGTGGGTTGGCCCCACAGATGGTTATTCGTGACTTTAGTCACCGGTGATTTGGTATCACATTTATATCGTGACTTGGTCACGGTGGTTTAGCACCACCGGTGGTTTGGTACCACATGGGGTAGAAAAGGAGTTATGGATGGCAAGGTTGGGTGCCTTATACATATATGTTGCTTTGTTATAAATTGTGTAAGTATGTGGTATTTACAGGGTGGGAATATACCTTGAGTCTTGGTGACTCACCTTCTCCTTATCCTTTCGGTGATTCGTGAGATCGCGGATGATGAGCCGGATGAACTCGAGGAGGCCATGCAATAAAAGTTGGTTTTATATGAACTTCCATTTGGGTATTTTATTTTAATTTGGTTTTCATATTTTATGGATTTGTAATAAGGCACATTTAATTATGTTTTGGATTATTTTTATGTTTTGAACATGTTTTAAATATGGTTTATAAATTTCATGATTATTATAATAAATTGAGCACCAAGTTTTCTAAACTACAAAAGCGACGGTTTTTAAAATGTTACCATCGGGTAACATAAATCATTTGATAATTTAAACAACTTAAGTGTTTTCGATTATTTAAATGATTTTCAAATATTAAGTTTCTACATTCAAATGCAAATGGTTTTCAAAGAAATAATTGAGTTTTCTAAAATGATATAATTGTTTTCTAACCTATGATTTATTCACTTATTTTAAAAGTTTTATGTAATTTCAAAGTAAATCTTGATTTTGACTTATTAAACATGTAATTTCTACAAGTATAGAATTTCAAAGAGTTTTTCACAAAAATTTAATTGTTAATTCGATTCTTTCAAAAATATTTTCCTCAGTGACATACCAGATTCGGTCGTGGCGTATTGACCGAGTTTGGGGTGTTACAACTGAGACTTCGATCATCAGGGCTTCCAATTGATCAAAGCTTTACTAACATATATCAGTCCATTCAAATCTTACATCTTTCTGTAATAACTATGTCATCAATGTAACTATTTCAATTATTAACATTGAAGCTTTGAATTTTTCCAAAGCCACAACCATCAGACAGATTCAAAACCATAGTGTTATATTATGACCGGCATTTCATCTGTATAGATAAAGCAACACTTCAATATCAATAGTGTACCTCAATTTATAACAGGGAGAACCGAATGTGGCCCCAATAATAACCAATGCAGTAATACAATTTCTATAATCTGTGATCCTTATCACCATACCTCATGACCAAGTCGATATTTATATCTGTAATGAATGTAATTACCTTCGACCGGTGAATATCTTTCTCAGATAAACCATGTTTAAATAATAGTGAGGCTGATGATATCTCAGAGAAAATTTAGAAGAGTAATATCACACATACATCGGTAGAAACAACAGTGTTAAAGACAATATAACTTGTGCATTCGTAATTTAGGGCTTCAATCAATTGAAGTAGAAAACAGTATCACATGAATCTTATCATCAAATCTTATATCATTCATGATGAATTAGCAACCCAAGTAAAATAGAGCAATACCACTCATGAATCAACTAGACTTTTAGTAATTCCATTTATCATGATTTACTAGTCTTTCAATACGATGAATATTGCATATGTACATGCACAATTTCATATGCCTCTGATAATAACAGAACTTATAAAGTACCCAGAAGATGTTGCTATAATATATTCAATTATAATAGCTGCATTCAAATATCTTTACAGTTTTATCACTATTCCACTGACCAATAAAGTCATGAATAATCTTACATTATTCAGTTTACTGAAAGAGTCAGTTCAGAAGAATTTTTGACTAATTCGTTCTATAATTATCATATCTGGATAAGTCAATTACTCATGAATAACTTCTTCCTTAACAATGACGCCACATATTCAGAATAATCTTCAGAAAAATCTGATATCTCTTTTAATATTGTCTTTACCTACTAACCCATTCTCATTCTGACTAAATCATTAGTCTTTTAGCCTTTGAACTCTTTAGTTCCACATTGATGAGCTTAATCCATATAAATCTTGTAAATTTCATTGTATAACACTATACTGGTAAGGGGAAGATTGTAAGCCTCAAAAATTAACTTTCATATATATATACTCATATAACATAACATTTATCATTCTCATGTACTATAAAACATTTATCCCTACCTTTTCAAATTTTATTTCATCATCAATAACATTTTACTCAGATACTTGAGTATTTCTTTGAAGTCATCGGAATTGGCTCGATTGGAAAGCATCTCTGTCTATTTGTAAAACAAATTTCATTAGAGTTGGGAGATATCACACTATCACAGGTTATATAATGGCATGTATTTCTAGACTCCACATATGCTACGTTCAATCCAGTGACTAAACCATAACTTTGATACCACTAAATGTAACACCTCTAGCTCGTATCCGTCGCTTAAATAGAGTTACAGGGCATTACTAGAACTTTTAGAACATTTACAGACATGTCATGTCAATCACTATTCATTAACTGAGATCTTTTGTAATGTCCCTTAAATAGACCCTCGAGGCCCAATACGAGCATTAGAATCAAGTCGGGACTTAATCAAAAACTCTAAGAATTTTTCGTGACATTTCAAAAATTTTCTAAGGTGCAGGGCTCACACTCCAAGGGACACGCACGTGCGACCCTAGGACACACCCATGTTGCAGGCTGTGTTCAAAATTTGGTAGCTTACAACTTATGCCACACGACCATACCACACGCCCATGTGCTACGCCGTGTGGTTAATTAATTCAATTCGAATTAGGTGCATGTTTCACATGGCCAAGACACACGCTCGTGTTCAAGGCCGTGTCACCCACACGGCTGAGACACACACTCGTGCGTCTGCATGTGTGCTCAATTCTGAGCATTCTTTTTTCTCAAATTTAAGGTCCAGGGGGCACACGGCCAGGCCACACGCCCATAGGGTAGGTCGTGTGTCACACATGGTCTAGAGTCATGCCCGTGTGGACAAAATAAAGCCATTCCTAGCTTTATTTCTCACCCCAAATCACAGCCATGACCTACACTTGCATCACACATCCAAATACTAACAATTTCAAGCATTCATATCAAGCAAATTCTATCATTCAACATGGTATACCATTATATTCATACATCTTTATTATCTTATCTTGGTTTAGTCCATATGTTAGACATAGTTTGATCAATTGTTTAACACATATATAATTACCATAGTATGACATTACAAATATATATAAAAACAAACCATTACTAGCCATTCCAATGGCTAGATTACAAGCATCGTTTATGTTTACATGCCAATATGGCCAACATATCCTATACATGCCATCACAACTGTAATTGATTTACCATATTGTACCGACATGGTCCGATGGATAGTGTGAGTGATCTCCTGGCGTCCAATCCAACGAGCTTCTGATTTACTCTAAAACAGGGGAAAATAAAATAGGGTAAGCATAAAATGTTTAGTAAGTTCGTATAATATGGTACTTAACTTACCATTCATCCTATTTTGAGGTAACTATGTAAGGCATATTCACTTAATTTGACCTCAAGCCCTACACATATCCTCATTTCCCTTGTTAGTCATATATTCCATAATAACATCAAAAACAGGTATGAGCTCAACAACAATCAAGTTTCCATGCACATATATGCTTTCCAAAACATGTATAAATCACATTATTATCGCTCAAGTATATTTTCATATAACTCATCTCGAGTTTAGATTATTTCATATCAGAACTTTATTCATAATACTTGTAATATCAATGTCACATGAGTAGTTTTACATTAAAAGTGTACAAGTCTATAACAAATGATGAACATTTTCATCTAATAACTTCCATGTACGAATATCATCTTATCATACTTTCATACATCTCTTGTCATGTATCACCATTTTATTACATTTCATGTAATATTCTCTTCATATCATATTTCCGTATCATATATCTATCATTCTATGTCAATTTGTCTTAAATTCATATTTTCCCTTGTCAGAACTTTGCCCGTTGAATTGATTTAAATTATCGATGGATACACAGGTAGTACACTCTAGGCGTACAAATTAGGATCTGTCAATTCATATTGAATTGTACCCATAAGGTACTATTTTAGAGAGTACACTCTTGAGCCACACATGTATTCAACGGGATTACCAGTCCAGGCTAAATCCCTTTTTACGACATATGCTCTAAGGAGCTCGATCTGGATTACCCGTCCAAGATAAATCCAATCCGTAACATATGCTCGAGAGGACTTTTATCAGGAATACCCGTCAGGGCTAAATAATTTTTAAAATGAAGTTAATAGGATTACTTGTCTGAGCTAAATCCCGTCCACAACAAATGCAGGACCTCATTCCTTTTGGGAAATCATGTATCCATCGATTTTCCATTTATTCAACCGGGATTTAACATTTTCAAGTATTTTCTGGTATGTGATTATTTCATACATATATAACATCTATATAATTCAAATGATCACATTCCACATCCAAGCATAAATGTAACATTTTCATCGTTTACCGTTTTCATCTATCGGGTATTATCATTTAATTTGAAGATTTTTATTTGTCGGACTTGATCGAATATGTAATCATTTCATATATGTATATAATTCATACAATTTACATAATCACAATCAAAACAAGCATGTAAATATACATATTTTAGTTACACAAACTTACCTCGACAATGTTCGTATAAGTACAATCCACTAATCTGACATTTCCCTCTTTCCTTGTTCTAATTCCGAATTTGGTCTATCCGAGTTTATACGAGTAAATTAACACTAATTTATCATATTTTACATTCATATGGACTAAATTTTCATCCTAGGCAAAATTACTATTTTGCCCCTAACTTTCCATAAATTCCATTTTCATCTTTAGGGTCGAAAAATGAAACTTGTGCAAATTACTCCTTATTCCAAGCCTAACCAAAGCCCCATTACAAATTTTGAAACACATGTATTCATAAAATTTTACAATTTTTCATCAAATTTTACAACTTTTCATTTTAGTCCATAAATCATGTTTTCATCAAAATCACTTTGTAAAAGTTGTTTATCTATCAATAATCTTTCATTTTCTACCATAAATTTATAATTTATAGCATATACATACATGACCCATTTTCATACTTTGATAACTTTTCAAATTAATCCCCCAAATAGAGAGATTAAGCTATCCCGATTCCAAAAATATCAAAACTACTAAAAATGGGACAAGGAAACTTACCCAATTTGACCATGAAAGTCTCTTCTCTCTCTCCTAGGGTTTCCATGTTTTATTTTGGGGAAGAATATGAGAAAATAAGATGATATCTATTTTATCATCTTTTAGTTAATTAAAATTTTCACTTTCCAATTTAGTCCCTATTTCTCATTTTCCATGGATGAATCATCCAAAAATATCTACATACTTTTTATTAATGGTCTAATTACCATATAAGAACCTTAAGTTTCAAAATCCATAGCTATTTGATCCTTCTAGCTATTAGAATTCAACTTTTACATTTTATTTGATTTAGTCCTTCTCGTAATTAAGCACTCTATCGATAAAATTTTCGCACCAAAATTTTCACATATCATATATATCATAATACATATCATATAATAAAATAAAAATAAATTATATTTTCGATTCGAATTTGTGGTTCCAAAATCACTGTTCCAATTTCACCGAAATTTGGGCTGTTACAGTTCAGATGCCCTTTACTTTTTGTAAGCTTATATTCTGGGATACGATATCCAATGCTTACATCAATAAATAAATTTTTTTTGAAAGATAATAAATAATTTATTATTTTGAAGCTTAAACTTATAAGAAAGATTAGCTTGTCCATTTGGTCTTACTACGTCCCTTATTTATTCTTGATCCTCAAGTATTGTACTAGATTTGTACTATTACTAATATCCTAGTATAACATAAATATAATGCATTGTTGTAGTATTAAAAAAGAGGATTAATATTAATCATTTTTATTCTAGTACTGTGATCTGGGCTTGACTTTGACTAGTGAGGAGGACTAACGATAAGTATAAACCGCGACAAGAATATATATATGTAGATTGATTAATTTTTGCTATTAGTCTCAGTATTTTATAAAAATAGTGGGACTAATCACTATATTTTGATTTAATCATTTTTAATCCTCGTGCTTTTCAAATTTTAAAATATCATTCTTCATCAAATGATAATTGTTAAATTCATTAGGTTCTTCTATTTCAAAAAAAATTGATGCAACAAACATATTATCTTATGCGTAATGCTATGTCAACTTGTTATTTTCACATAATATTCAGTTAACATTGAGTTAATGTGTAACAGCCTGATTTAGGGGCTAGTCGGAACAGTGATCTCAGAATCACTAATTCGAGGTTAGAGAAAATTATTTTCATGTTATGTTATGTGTGATAACATGTTTGTAAGGATGCATGAAAATTTTGGCGCCTTAATTTTAGTAAATTCTAGCTAAATTGTGAAAAAGGACTAAATCACAAAAAAGTGCGAAAGTTCTATTTTATTTCCTAGAGGTGCCAAATAGCTATGTGATAAACCGTAAAAGTAACACATTTTAATCCCACATTTAGTATGCTTTTGGATGAATTTATCCTTAATTTATGTAAAAAGGTGCTCTTAATCCTTTCTTTTCATGTCTTATACTCAAGAAAGCACCCAAGGATAAAAAGAATGCAAAATGGGTTTAAAACGAACCAAAGTGGGCCGACCCAAGAAGTCAGCACAGCCTGGACTTTATGCTACACGGCTGTGCCTCGATAGTCATCTAGGCCACGGCCCTACCTCAATTTACACGGTCGTTTTCCCATCGATAAAATCCATGCACGGGCGCGCCTAGTGATCTACACGGTCGTTCCCAAAATGGCAGAATCGAAGCACGGCCTCTACCCATATATTGCACAGGCATGTCATACTCATGCCTAAATCGATAGAATGGAGACACGGGCTGGACCATGACTTGCATGGGCGTGCCTTGACTGTGCCCCTGCCGCAGGAAAGAGCAATTTCATTCGGGAAAGGATACTTGGAGGCAAAGAAACACATTCTAAAGCCTATTCAAACACCCCAATAGGAATTAGACTTAAATTAGGATACTTAGGGGCCAAGTAAGCATCACAAAGTCTATATAAACACCTTAGGAGGCAACTTGGAAGGGGAGTTCGGCAGAAGCCAAAATAGGGCGTCAGGTTTTAGCAGTATTTTTTGCCAAAGCTTTACTCATTTAGGGATTGTCTCGAAGATAGCCAATTGATCCATCTCGAAGAGTCAAAATTCTACTCAAGGCGGAGGATCTCCTCTTCAATTCCTTCAGGGGGTTTTAAGGATTTCCTATTTTTTTATCTTTTCTCTTGAGATGTTTTCTTGTTTAATTATGAACCAAACCCCTCAGATACCTGAGGGAGATGAAACCTATGATGGATTTTGTTACTTAATTCTTTCAGTTTATATGATAAATGCTTGGTTTGTTCTTAATTATGTTGCTTAAATTTATCTGATGTGCTTAGGTGGAGGAGAAATAGACCCTGCCTAAGAGTAGATCTAGCATAATTAAGTGAAGTTGATCGGGCGCCTAGAGATAGGGTTACGAGATTTTGTCAGATTAGGGTGAAACCTAATATGGGAGTCCATTGATCGATTTGCTGTTTCCTTAGGGGGTTATTATAAGAGAACGAGAGTTCCACTAATTAACCTAGGGTTAGACGTTATCCACTTCGAGAGAAGGTTTAATATAGGTTAGGGAGTCTCACAGATCAAGCTAAGTAAAAGAAATTATATGAATTGAAAAGTTAGATAATGAGTGAAGTCATAGGTGGATTCTTCCCGAGGGTATCGTCTTTACCAATTGAGTTTTCTTTAAAGTCTTTTCCCGAAGTTTTGTTCTTTTATCTTTACATTTAAGTTAAGTATTTTATTTATTTTAGATTAATAAACCAATCACTCCATATTTTAGGCTAAATAATAAAAAGAAAGTGAGTAATAGTACTTTTAGGTTCCTTGGGTTCGATAAGATATTCTTGCCTGAGCTATACTCTTTGTTCGATAGGTGTGCTTGCCTCTATCGTTGTCATGATCGATCTCTGAGTTTGATCACTCTTTTATAAATATTAAAACTAGAATGTTTTGCAGCGATCACTATGGGTTATAAATTAGAGGTCCCAAATGTGCAATTAGACCATGGGAATTGGCTTGGACGGTCAAAGAAGACAAAGGGGACAAGGGCATTAAATGTTGTCATGTTAGGTTATTAAAAAGAAATAAAATAAGATGAAATAAGAAAAGCTATCATCTTTTTTATTTCTTCTCCTCTTCCACTGAAAATGGACAGCAAGAATGGGGTTTTTGAAGCTCATAATTTCAGCAAGTATTCCTCCTCACAAGTAAGTGATTTTGATGACTTTTCTTGATAAAAATTGTACTTTTGGAGTCCCCAAAGCTTAAGCTAGCTAATGGGGGGACTAATTTGTAACATTGTTGAGAGTCTAGGGACTTTCCATGAGAGGGTTTATGCTGGTTACTAAATTTTATGGAAGAAAATGAATGATAGGATGTTGATAAACAACTTTTGTGAAGGAGTTGTCATAAAAACACCTAATTTGTGCTAAAACCCAAAAGTTGTAATTTATTCATTAAGGCATGAAATAGTTGGAATTGAGGATAGTTTTAAGAGGATTAAATGTTCAAATAGGCTTGTTTAGCAAGAAAATGTGATAAAAATTTATATACGAGCCTAGGGCAAAATTGTAATTTTACTAAAGTATGGGGGCAAAATGGTCATTTTTGCCTAAAGAGTGTATTATGGTATTTTATGATTTATAAATGAATAAATCAATATATTTCATTGTTTTAGATCAAAGAAATCGAGTTTTAGACCTAGAACGGATAAAAAGAGAGATGTGGGCAAATAATCATTTTCGGCTATTTCGACATCGAGGTAAGTTCATGCGCAATTGTTGTAAGTACGTACGAGCTAATTTAATATTCCAATATTTTATGGAATGTATATATATATATATACTCAATGAATGTTGAAATGCCAATTGATGAGATGTCAGGAGAATTGAATTAAAATGAAATCCATATATGATGAACTCTAGTGGGATGTGGTTAATTAATGCACATTAAAAGTATGTGATGAAATATATTGAGATGAATTCGATATATGATAAACTCTTGAGTGGGATGAATGTAGTAGAATTTGATATTGGATGCATGGTTGATATTGATTGAGAATCTATGTGGCTCAAGTAGAGTAAAAGTGGTAGAATTGTGCATGTGTTGTGATAATGCTAGATGGTAAGATAAGTACGATAACTTCTTGTTAATTGATTATGGTAGGCTAAGTGCAAAGCCATCGAGGTATTGACTATGTGGACTAACTATGTATGAAATAGCTAGGTGAATTAACTATGTGATTACGTTATTGAAGGAAGTGGCTGAGTGGATGTCTTATTGATGGTAATAATGTGCTGTGTGTGATACCATCTACCATTTTATTAGTGGTGGGTTGTGTGCGTTACCACCTGAGTAACTAATAATCGATGGGCTGTATGCGATACCATCTTTACAAATGATTGGTGTGCTAAGTTTGAAAACACCATAAGTATAATAATTGGTGGGCTGTGTGCGTTACCACCTGAGTAACTAATAATCGATGGGCTGTGTGCGATACCATCGCTTACAAATGATTGGTGTGCTAAGTGTGAAAACACCATAAGTATAATAATTGGTGGGCTGTGTGCGATACCACCTTATTAGAGAGTTAATGGGGGGACTAAGTGCGAAGCCACCGAGAGATGAGTAGTTTATTGATAATGTTTGATGTATTATTTTATGAAAGTACTTGACAATCAGTGCATGAATGTATGCTGGTTAAACGAGCAATTGGCTTGTGGCACAGTAAGAATGTGGTAAGAGATAGAATGAGTAAGCTTCAAGAGTGGTTGAGTAAGCAA
The DNA here is from genome assembly GCA_025506655.1 of Gossypium rotundifolium. Lineage (NCBI taxonomy): Eukaryota > Viridiplantae > Streptophyta > Magnoliopsida > Malvales > Malvaceae > Gossypium > Gossypium rotundifolium. Next base: position 67,599,236 of record CP106729.1, on the reverse strand, counting down.
CCATGAGTTAATGGGAAAAACCCAGTGTAATACCTGGTAGTTATCCATATTTAATGAATATCAGTATTTTTCAGTTATGCAGATGAACTTACTATGCATTATTGCTTACTTCTTTTCTTTTCCCATCTCTTATAGGTTGTTTTGACTAGCTTGGGTTGGAGGCCGATGGAGATGTTTTCACACTATCGAGCAGATGCTTGGTATGAGGTATCAAGTCCTTATGAGTCATGGCATGTATATGGCTAGTACTTAAGTTCGATTAAGTCTTGTGAATGTAGCCAAATTGTATTGGCCTAAAAGAACTTATAGTTGTTTGTGTATAGCCATAGATAATGGCTTAAGTTGGTTGTAATTATATGGGAAATAGCTTCCTTAGTGTATGGATTGCAGACTTTACTTCTCTTGTGCTTAAATGTCTTTAAACCAAGAATTATAATGATATTACTAGAATTTATGTGATGATGAATGAATGTATACAACTGAGGGTGGTGATTGGCTTGGAAAATAGCCTTCATGTGCTCACACGGGTATACACATGGGCGTGCCCCCATTCCACATAGGCGTGTGCCCTAACCGTGGGAGTTTTGGCAGAATGTTGGGATTTTTGAGCACGGTGTGTGCACATGGTCGTGTGTGACTACACACGGGCGTGTGTCATCTAACACGGGCGTGTACACCCTGTTTAAATGGGAAAAATTTTACGGATCGTAAGAGTTTTCGATATAGTCTCGAGATCCCTCACACGTGTGAGTGAGGTCTTGTAAGTCAAAAAAAAAGTTATAGTATTGACATCAAGGAGAGTAGTCACGTTGAGCCTAAGTGGTACTCAAGTAGTTTTATATGGTAATGCCTCGTGCTCGATTTCGACGGGGCTTGCGGGTAAAAGTGTTACATTTAGTGGTATCAGAGCATGGTTTAGTCGGTTCTGAGACTAACCTAGCGTGAGTAAGAGTCTAGCTATACATGCCATAGGTGGACTGTGACAGTGTGATATCTCTCGGCACTAACAAAATTGTTTTGTTAAGACAGGGTTGGTCCCCAACCGAGCTAAATTCAATAATGATGTAAGTGGTAATGGGAAAATTGAAATACTCTTATGCATGAAATGAGAGTTATAAAGTGGTAAGCTTATCTGTATTGGCGGGATGTGCATAAGTGTTAAATACTCAACCTATTAGGTTAGGTGCATATGGTGAGTAAATTTACCCAGAGAATGGGGTATATGTGTATGTATGATTGTTTAAATGATGTATGATTAATATGTCAACATAGTTGAATCTCATGTGTGACTATTAAAGTAGAAAATTTTATAATGTTTTATTTTGTGACCCTGTATGAAACTACGAGTATTATGGTGTGAGAGTTAAACTGGGAAGTTTGACTAGGTAGAATGCTGAGATGGGTACGGTCGTTCAATGATAAAATGATGAATAAGACCATGGTTGGACCATGACAGTACATGTGATCCCATGTAAGACCATATCTGGGATATGGCATTGGCGTTGATATGAGAGTTCGTGTAAGACCATTGCGAGGCTATGGCATCGTGACGACATGTAAAGAAATAGTTGGGCTACGGTGTAGTGATACAAGTAAGACCATAGTTGGACTATGGCAATCAGGTAAACGACGTACTCAAACCCGTAAGACATTCTTTAAGTGATAAGTGATAGTAAGAGAAAGTAGAGTTAAATGTTGAATACTCAAGTAGATAGTAATGTGGAACTTGAGTAATTGAAATTACTATTCAAAAGTGTAAGCGAGAAAAACAATTATAGCGTGATAAATGTGAAAACTCACTTGAGATGAGTTGTATGACTATAATGATATTGTATTGGTGATGAATAGTAAATCATGTGCTTGTAATCACGAGAGTTAAGTTAAGGGGCTCTGTGATTTCACCCCCTTACCACTGCTGAATTATGATGAGATGTTATGAGAGTCAAATTGAGTAAACTTGCATGTGATTAATGCAGCATTTATGCTAACATTTTGAGAATGTTTTGTATCATATTGGTACATGATACTCTACCATATAAGGTAATCGTTGTTGAGCATGAGGTTGAAGTCCTAGGGGACTATAATGGAAAGGCTACCATTGAGATACAAAATGGATAAGCTCCCGTATGAGACCATGTTCAAGGCATGGCCTTGGCACCAGGTTGTGATTCCGTATAAGACCATATCTAGAATATGGCTTCGAAAATGGATATGAGAATCGTATAAGACCATATTTGGAATGTGACATCGATACTTGATGTGGAAGTCCATATCAGACCCTATCTAGGATAATGGCATTGGCATTTAGAGGTAGCTTCATATAAGACCACCTCGAGGGTGTGGCATTGGTTTTGTATCTATTCGAATGTCGATGAATTTGCATTTTTTATTACCCCTAGTGATCAATGGGACAGATAGACCAGCCTAGAAGTAAATGAGATTAGTACTAAAGTCTTGTGAAAAGTGAATGCAGACATTCGTGAATGAATCACGAAGAATCTAGTATGATGTGTGGTACGATATGTGCTAAATAAATGGAAAGTATGAGTAAATTGACTCGAGGCCTGTAGTTTTTGCATAGTTAGTTGATGCTATGAAAGGAATTATAAAAATCTCTTGAGTATTTTCTTATAAATATTGGTTACCTTTCGGTGACGTAGTTTTCTTTTCATAACTGTGATTGTGTGAGAATGGTAGTGATAGTGAAAATCGATGAGCAGCTTGTCGATTTAGTTAATTGAAATCGACATTCCTTTATATCTTTGTAACCATGTACGGGTACTTTGAGGAGGAAGTCCGTGATGATTCTAGTATAAGAAGTGAAATTATGAGTTTCACGTTGTATGATGAGATTTCGAGTAAGCTAAATGGAGTCAATAGATTCGATCAAGATGTCCCTAATGTTGTGAGACATGAAAGTAGTAAAAGTTTTAAATTAACACAGCAAAAGAAACTCAGATGAGAGTATGCTAGAAAATGTTCTCTATGTGGAGAAAGGAGTAGAGTAATGCATTGACATATGATTCAAGTTCTACGTAGATTCACTTATGAATCAATAAAGAGGATAATTTTTGTGTGATCGTGAGTAAGGAGCACGATACAAAGATATGCTCATGGAAAGGATCATACTGCGATGGTCAAGTTGAAAATTATTGACAGAATTATTGATTGAAAACCCAAGTATTGAATTCATTCCGAATTGAGAAAAAAAAATAGTTGCCAAATTGGTGATCCCTAGACGATCACTTTTGTATCTGTATGAGAACGGGATGTGTGGTAATGATCTATGGGAAAATTGATGAGTAATTTCAAATTTTTTTTTATGAGTGAGATAAGATAGTGGAGACGATTTGAGCTATTACCATAGTAGGTATAGTTGCTATTATACTTCTCAGATAATAGACATAGTATTGGTTTGAGTGAAAGATCCATGTTAAGAAAAGCTAGATGGTTACTCGGTGAATCTTAGTCGGTAACATCTTAGTTTCAACAAGGTTAATGACTAGACCGAGTTTTCTTTTCATATCAAAAGGGTTCAAAAGAGATATAGTAAATGGTATTTTAAAGAAGCTTCGAATGAGTTTTTTTGTGCTGATGAATTCAGGTTGTATAAGTCCTTCCATTGTTGATGATTTCTCGAAATAGAATTGGAATGATGATGAATCCAAAACTTATACAGAGTTTTGGTATGAGATTTAGTGGTAGCATATCTGCTAAAGCAAGAATAAGGAAGTACAGTTATACGCATAAATATTTTGACAGTAGAGTACATTTCATGATATGATCGAGTTTATGGACAGAAGTAGTTGACCATTAAAAGCTGAGTTGTCAAAGCGTACAAGTTGAGACTATTACGGTTGGTGAATACTTTAATGAGGAAGTGAGATAAAACCTTATAGATTTCGAATGTGGTTTGAAAAAATTCCCAAGAAGGGGGAATAAAATACAAGTGGTAGTAAATCGACCTATAAGGATCTGAATGACCATTCAGATTTGTTCAGAGTTCCAAAATTAGTGGATCATTAAGTATATGCCCGGGAGGAATAAATACCTAGGTCGCAAGTGGTGCTCCGACCTTATGTGTGATAGCTTAGAGATTGTTGACAGAAGAAACTTGTGGATAAATGAATTTGTGATTTTTGAAGAGTTTATGAAAATGTTTTAAGAATGTTGGTAACAACTCCTCCTGGTTAGATTTTCGGGGACGAAAATCCCTAAAGGGGGGAGAATTGTAATAGCTCAATTTAGGGGCTAGTCAAAATAGTGATCTCAAAATCACTAATTCGAGGTTAGAGAAAATTATTTTCATGTTATGTTAAGTGTGATAACATGTTTGTAAGGATGCATGAAAATTTTGGCGCCTTAATTTTAGCAAATTCTAGCTAAATTGTGAAAAAGGACTAAATCGCAAAAAGTGTGAAAGTTCTATTTTATTTTCTAGAGGTGCCAAATAGCTATGGGTTATAAATTAGAGGTCCCAAATGTGCAATTAGACCATGGGATTGGCTTGGACGGTCAAAGAAGACAAAGGGGACAAGGGCATTAAATGGTGTCATGTTAGGTTATTAAAAAGAAAAAAAATAAGATGTAATAAAAAAAAGCTATCATCTTTTTTATTTCTTCTCCTCTTCGATCAAAAATGGAAAGCAAGAATGGGGTTTTTGAAGCTCAAAATTTAAGCAAGTATTCCTCCTCACAAGTAAGTGATTTTAATGACTTTTCTTGATAAAAATTGTACTTTTAGAGTCCCCAAAGCTTAAGCTAGCTAATGAAAGGACTAATTTTGTAACACCCTTTAACCCGTACCCGTCGCCGGATTAGGATTACGGGCATTACCGGATAAGTCATAACTTCCACTCAAACGATTAAATTTTTAACTAAACATCTTTATCAAGTAATTCATTTATCAACAGACAAATTTCACATGTATAATATATGCTTAATACTTTAATTCAAATCATTTACATTATAATCATCAACGAACACAAAATGACCCTGAAAGTACATTACGACAATGTCACACAATAATCCCAATTCCATATACCACACTCGACAAGTTGGTCTTAATATGTGAAATTTATAAACAAGTAAACCATATGTAACTAATTAATAAAGTAACCCCATTTCAAAAGTCAATTCATTTTAATTACTAATGAAAACAAACCCTATGAACAAAACTTCATGCTAAATGGTCAAGGTACATAAGTTCATTACATTATCAAAGACGCACTTAATAGCTTTAGCCAAATATACCAAAACATATATTGCATAACATGTTTCATGTTTCATAAAATAATTAAGATCAATGCACATACAAAATTTTTAATTTGATACCTATCCAATACCCACTTGTTTTCCATACAATACTCAACTATAACCGTATATAAGCATCCATATAGACCTTGCATCATAATAACATAAACATATACAACATTCGATAATTAAAATTCATATATCTCAAGCTCAAACTAGCACAAGATTAAAGCCATATTCGAATGGCCATACTAATTATAACACAAAATCTTCAACCTAAACATGAGTATAAACATTTTCATGATCAACTTTGAATTATAACTAAGCACATAATAATCTCAAGAGAAAAATTCACACAACTAAATAGGCAATACTTATATATATGTATATATATATATATACATATATATATATATATATTACCTATAAATGACTAATTCTATATAACCACATTTAACTCCCAAACATGATACACACCTATCTTATATCAAAGATTAAAACAAACCATTATATCAAACATATAAACCATACTTAACCGAAAGTATTCGCAAGGCCATATATATACATTTACAAATCCGAACATCATTCATTACTTATCAAAATAAAGCCTATACATGCCTTTGATTTAAAAAGTATACAGAACATATATATATATACCAAAGAGAGTGATAGTGTGGTCAACTTTCTTGATGATCCCCTGAGCCCGTAGTTGAATCAACGATCTATAAAACATAGATACAAACACATACAGAGTAAGCTCACTAGCTTAGTAAGTCTTAAGCAACTTTAATGTAACATTCAAACACTTAAACATTTTATTTCTTTAAACTTATAATATTGAATATAAATATTTCCATAAATATATTTATGCAGGGCCGAATATTAACAGTTCATTAACCATAGCATTTATACTTCATTACCATAATTCTATAATTCATCGTACCATAGTATAAACATATATTACATGAATCACATGCTCCATGTCACATAGGTACAACATTCATATAAACTATATTATCATATTCAAAGTCCTTTCACTATTTTCATTTCTACTAGTAACTGAACCTCCCAAAAATAGTACGTTTAAGCTCAAATTCTATCTTATACCATTCATACACATCGATCAATAAGCTCAATCACACATAACACCATTCTTAACATAATATTTCAACTCAAGTAGCATTAGTCACAATTTACCTTACTTCTGATGGATTCAATGAGATTTAAGCTTACCTGAGTTTTTAACTCAATAGATTCACTATGTTACACTCGAACAATTTATGGTTTCTTCGTTTTAAAGTATCACGGCATTAAGCCTGCTAGGCATGAAGCCCGAATCAAATCACCGGTACTAAGCCTGATAGGCACAAAGCCCGAATATGTCACCGGCACTAAGCCTGCTAGGCACGAAGCCCGAATATGTCACCGGCACTAAGCCTGCTAGGCACGAAGCCCGAATATGTCACCGGCACTAAGCCTGCTAGGCACGTAGCCCGAATATGTCACCGACACTAAGCCTGCTAGGCACGAAGCCCGAATAAGTCATAAACCAATCACATACTTCACATTGTTCCCAAATAAGATATCAAAGATACACATTCATATCATATTGTCAATTTATGCATTCAAGCCAATTTAACCAATATACATTCGGCTATTACAATAATATACATTCAAATTTATCGAACATTATCATTTAACATGTTCATAAATAATTCTTTGACATATTTGAGCCGAAGGACTTACCTCGACTATCGACGGACAACGTTAACCGGCTAGTCGACAACTTTCGCCTTTCCCCGATCCAAATTTGTTTTTCTTTGTTCTTGATCTAAACACATTAAAATTTAGCTCATTCAAGTACATTTCATCTCAATTTAGTCCCTAAGCACATAAATAGGCAAATTACCATTTTACCCCTAGAGTTTCACATTTTTACAATTTAGTCCTATTTGCATAAAACACAAAATACACATAATTTGCACATAATACTTTAGGGCCGAATCTTCTATACCTTCATACCAAGACATACATTTCATTTATTTTGCAAACAAGTCCCTCAAAAATTTTATTTTTACAAATTAGTCTAAAATACTCAAATTTACTAAAATTTCCAATTCAATATATACTAATCTTTAACATATCATTTACATAAAATCATAAAACACCAAAAATTACAAGAACATAGCAAAGGCCGAACATCATACATGATTATTCTTAAAAATTTTAACATGGGTGAAGCAACGATCTCAAAAACGTAAAAATTAACAAAAACCAAAATCAAACTAACCTTGATTTTGCACTTCTAATTGCCAAAAATCAAAGGAAATGAAACCCCTTTTCTTTCTCCCACATTTGGCCAAAGAAACAAGAAGATGATAATGTCTTTTTCCTTTATTTTATTATGTATATAATATGTTATTTACTAATTTACTAATATAACCTTTAAAATAAAAATAAACTATCACATATAATAATGGCATATTAGACAAAAGCCATCCACTAACTTGTAAAATGGGTTATTTACCCACTTAATACCTTAAATTAAGAAGCCATCATCATTCTAGTACTTTACACTAAAGAATACAACTTTTATGCTTTATGCGATTTAGTCCTTTTTATCAAATTCAACACTTAAACGATAAAATTTTTCTACGAAACTTTCACACACATAAATTCACATATAATAAACACAAAATATAATATTAAAATATTTCTCAGACTAGAATTCGTGGTCCCGAAACCACCGTTCCAATTAGGGTCAAATTCGATCTGTTACAACCCTCCCACCCTTAAGGATTTTCGTCCCCGAAAATCTTACCGTTAAACAACATCGGATATTGTTGCCTCATTGAGTCCTCAGGCTCCCACATAGCTTCTTCAACTCCATGCCGATTCCACAGTACTTTCACTAATGAAATCCTTTTGTTTCTTAACACTTTCATTTCCCGAGCTAAGATTCGGATCGGTTCTTCCTCATACGTCAAATCGGGTCAAATTTCGATCTCAGATGGAACAATCACATGTGACGGATCTGATCTGTATCTACGGAGCATAGAAACGTGAAATACATCGTATCTTTTCTAATTCAGAGGGTAGCTTCAACCTATAAGCAACAGGCCCAACACGTTTGATGATTTCATACGGTCCAATAAATATCGGACTCAGTTTGCCTTTCCGACCAAAACGAAGTACTTTCTTCCACGGAGATACTTTCAAGAATACCCGATCTCCGACTTGAAATTCTATATCTTTATGTTTCAAATCAAAGTAAGACTTTTGACGATCTAATGCAGCTTTCAAACTATCTTTGATTATAGCCAATTTACATTCGATCTTTTAATCAAATCAACCCTTGTATCTTGTTCTCACCGAGCTCGGTCGATACAATGGCGTCACGACACTTGCGACCATATAGAGCTTTATAGGGTACCATTTTGGTACTTGACTGAAAACTGTTATTATAAGCAAATTCAATCAAAGGTAAGTACTTTTCCCACGTACCTTCAAACTCAAGAACGCAACATCTCAACATGTCCTCAAGTGTTTGAATGGTTCGTTCAGATTGACCGTCTGTCTGTGGGTGAAAGGCAGTGCTAAAATGAAGTTTAGTACCTAAAGCATCCTGTAACTTCTTCCACAATCGCGATGTGAATCTCGGGTCTCTGTCTGAGATAATAGAACTCGGCACACCATGTAATCTCACGATTTGAGATATATACAACTCAGCAAGTTTATCGAGTGAAAAGTCCATACGAACCGATACAAAATGAGCTGATTTGGTCAGTCTATCTACTATAATCCAAACTGCATCTTTCTTGCTCGATGTCATAGGCAACCCAGATACAAAATCCATAGTGATTCTATCCCATTTCCATTCAGGTATCATGATCGGTTGAAGCAACCCAAAAGGCACTTGATGCTCGGCTTTTACTTGCTGACAAATTAAGCACTTTGACACAAATTCAGATATATCCCGTTTCATGCCAGGCCACCAATAAAACTGTTTCAAATCATTATACATTTTTGTGCTACCCGGATGTATCTATAATCGACCACTATGAGCCTCACTCAGAATCATCTGAATCAATTCTGAGTTCTTCGGAACACACATTCGACTTTTAAAGTTCAAACAGTCATTAGCATCAATTTGAAACCACGATTAGTATCTTTTTCAGACCGAATTCGTCTAGCCATCAAATCTTTGTCAACTTTCTGTGCATCAAAATTTGCTGAATAAACATCGGTTTTGCTTGTAACTTGGCTATGGTCGAACCATCCCTAGACATAACCATCTATGCGTTCATTGCACGGAGAGCAAATAATGATTTTCGACTTAACGCATCTGCAACAACATTGGCTTTTCCCGGATGGTAGTCAATCACCAACTCATAGTCTTTCAATAATTCTAACCATCTGCGTTGTCTCAAGTTCAGATCTTTCTGAGTCATCAAATATTTTAGACTTTTATGATCCAAATAAACGTGACATTTCTCGCCGAATAAGTAATGACGCCATATTTTCAATGCGAAAACAATGGCTACTAATTCCAGATCATGAGTTGGATAATTTCTTTCATGCGGCTTCAATTGTCTGAAGTGTAGGCTATAACTTTGCCTTCCTGCATCAAAACACAACCCAACCCATTTAAAGAAGCATCACTAAAAACGACAAATTCTTTACCCGATTCAGGCTGAGCTAACATTGGAGCTTCGGTCAAAAGAGCTTTCAGCTGTTCAAAACTTTTCTGACACTTTTTGACCACTCAAACTTGACATCTTTCTATAGTAGCTTTGTCAAAGGTGTAGCTATCATAGAAAAACCTTTTACAAACCATCTGTAATATCCCGTAAGGCCTAGGATGCTTTGAATCTCGAAAACATTCTTTGGTGGTTTCCAATCAAGTATAGATGCTATTTGTTTGGATCCACCCAAATACCTAATGCTGAAACAACATGACCCAAGAAGCTGACTTCATTCATCCAGAACTCACATTTACTAAACTTTGCATACAACTGTTGATCTCGCAAAGTTTGTAGCACTAATTTCAAATGCTCGACATGCTCAGTTTCATTTTTGGAGTAGATTAGTATATCATCAATAAACACTACTACAAACCGATCCAAAAACTGTCTGAAGACCCGATTCATTAGATCCATAAAAATAGTAGGTGCATTAGTGAGTCCAAAAGGCATAACCAGAAACTCAAAATGTCCGTACCTCGTCGTAATGCGTCTTTGCACACTGTATCTCGACTCAGAATCGATAATAACCCGATCTCAAATCTATCTTTGAAAATACTGAAGCCCCTTTCAACTGATCAAACAAATCATCAATCCGAGGTAATAGGTACTTATTCTTTATAGTTACCTTATTCAGTTGCCGATAATTAATACACATTCGCATCGTTCCATCTTTCTTCTTCACAAAAAGAACTGGTGCACCCCAAGAAGAGAAACTCGATCGTGCAAAGCCCCTATCTGTTAACTCTTGCAACTGTGCTTTCAACTCTTTTAACTCAGTAGGTGCCATTCGATACGGAGCTATCAAGATCGGAGTCGTTCTCGGTGCTAATTCAATGTCGAACTCAATCTCTCGTACTGGTGGTAAACCTGATAGTTCTTCAGAAGCACATCCGGGTATTCACACACAATCGGTACAGATTCAATATGCTTTTCGAGACACTTTATTATCCGATTACATAGGCCAAATAAGCTTGCACCCTTTTCTCACATACTTTTGGGCCAACATCGAGGATATTATTGTAGGAAACCCACTTAAATCATTGGATTCAATTCTGATGATCTCGCCGTTCTGACATCTCAAATCAATAAGCTTTCTTTTGCAATTCACCACGGCATCATGTGAAGTTAACCATTCCATTCCCAAAACTATATCAAACTCATCGAAGGGCAACAACATTAAATCAGCTGGGAAGCAAGAATCCCGAATCATCAACGGGCAACCTCTACACACTTTATTAATAAGTACACATCACCCAAAGGGTTGGACACACGAATCACAAACTCAGTAGACTCAACTGGCAGAGTCTTACCGAATACTAGAGTTTCACACACATATGAATGAGTCAAACCAGGATCAATCAATGCAATCACAGTAGTATCATAAAGGGTGAAAGTACCGGTAATGACATCGGGGGAGGAAGTATCCTCTACGGCTCGTGTAGCATAAGCTCTAGTGGAGCTCTAGCCTCGATCGTAGACGGTGTCCTTCGTCCCTCTCTGAATGCCACCTATATTGCTCGAATGTACAGTGGTCTACCCGTCTTTGGCGTCTTCGCTCGGTCTAGTGTTACGAGTTACATTTTGCTCGGCTAACATCTGGCACTCTCGAATAAAATGATTCGACAATCCACATTTAAAGCAGGACCGATCACGAACTCTACAACTCTCAGGATGCCATTTCCCACAATGTTTACACTCAGCCCGATTCTACGGAACATTACCGACATTAGTTATCGACGTGGCTCGGGATCTCACTGGAGGTCGATCACGTTTAGACAAGTCTGAAGTGGCTTTATGTCGACTGGGGTCATCTCTAAACTTCTTATGTACAGAATGGAAAATTTTACTCGATGATCTTTTTCGAGTGTCTCTAGCTTCTACTTCAGCTTTTCTTTTCTCTTTCCCGAGCTCTTCGGCGTTACAAGCTTGCTCGACTAATGTCACAAACTCTTTGATTTCAAGAATGCCCACAAGTAACTTTATGTCTTCATTCAGGCCGTCTTCAAATCTCTTACACATAATGGCTTCGATAGATATACACTCCCGAGCGTAACGGCTCAATCTGACAAACTTTCGCTTATACTCCGTCACAGTCATGCGACCTTGTTTTAATTCTAGAAATTCTTTCCATTTCTGATCGATGAATCTCGATGATATATTTCTTACTGAACTCAATTTGGAAGAAGTCCCAAGTTACTTTTCTTTTGAACTACGGATACCGTGTGTTCCACCGGTGATGGGCAATGTCCCAAGTAGAGATATAGCACATTTTAGGCATTCATCTAGAGTACAAGATAACTCATCGAGTACGAATAGTGTTATCAAGCCATATCTCGCTCGCTTCTGCATCATCATTATCATTAGCCTTGAATTCCTCACCCCATATTTCTGATTTTATCAGCGGGAGGCTGCTAGATCTCATCGGATCTATCATCGAAGTCTTGAAGGTACGAGTTGGATTATTCGGGGTGGAGGTTATTGTACAACCAGATTATTACGAACAAACTGGGTAAACCATTCATTCATCATTTGGTAGAAGGCTTGTTTAGCCTCCCCTCGTGGCTACCTCAGGCGGTCGAGAGTCTAATGGCGTGATCCACGTGCGAGACCAGTATAACGCTCTCCACATCATCAGCTATGCCTCTATCGGGATCGAAATCCATTTACTATATAAAATGCAATTGAAATTGTCAGAAGTCACCACACTATCATATATACAATTCAAAGGCATGTATAGCTAGACTCTTACATACTACAGTAGTCCTAGAATCGACTAAACCGTAGCTCTGATACCAATAAAATGTAACACCCCTTAACCCATACCCGTCGTTGGATTAGGGTTACGGGCATTACCGAATAAGTCATAACTTCTGCTCAAACGATTAAATTTTTAACTAAACATCTTTATCAAGTAATTCATTTATCAACAGACAAATTACACATGTATACTATATGCTTAATACTTTAATTCAAATCATTTACATTATAATCATCAACGAACACAAAATGACCCTGAAAGTACATTACGGCAATGTCACACAATAATCCCAATTCCATATACCACACTCGACAAGTTGGTCTTAACATGTGAAATTTATAAACAAGTAAACCATATGTAACTAATTAATAAAGTAACCCCATTTCAAAAGTCAATTCATTTTAATTACTAATGAAAACAAACCCTATGAACAAAACTTCATGCTAAATGGTCAAGGTACATAAGTTCATCACATTATCAAAGACGCAGTTAACAGCTTTAGCCGAATATACCAAAACATATATTGCATAACATGTTTCATGTTTCATAAAATAATTAAGATCAATGCACATACAAAATTTTTAATTTGATACCTATCCAATACCTACTTGTTTTCCATACAATACTCAACTATAACCGTATATAAGCATCCATATAGACCTTGCATCATAATAACATAAACATATACAACATTCGATAATTAAAATTCATATATCTCAAGCTCAAACTAGCACAAGATTAAAGCCATATTCGAATGGCCATAGCAATTATAACACAAAATCTTCAGCCTAAACATAAGTATAAACATTTTCATGATCAACTTTGAATTATAACTAAGCACATAATAATCTCAGTAGAAAAATTCACACAACCAAATAGGCAATACTTATACATATATATATATTACCTATAAATGACTAATTCTATATAACCACATTTAACTCCCAAACATGATACGCACCTATCTTATATCAAAGATTAAAACAAACCATTATATCAAACATATAAACCATACTTAACCGAAAATAATAGCCTTATTCGCAAGGCCATATATATACATTTACAAATCCGAACATCATTCATTACTTATCAAAATAAAGCCTATACATGCCTTTGATTTAAAAAGTATACAAAACATATATATATATATATATACCAAAGAGAGTGAGAGTGTGGTCGACTTTCTTGATGATCCCCTGAGCCCGTAGTTGAATCAACGATCTATAAAACAGAGATACAAACACATACAGAGTAAGTTCACTAGCTTAGTAAGTCTTAAGCAACTTTAATGTAACATTCAAACACTTAAACATTTTATTTCTTTAAACTTATAACATTGAATATAAATATTTCCATAAATATATTTATGCAGGGCCAAATATTAACAGTTCATTAACCATAGCATTTACACTTCATTACCATAATTCTATAATTCATCGTACCATAGTATAAACATATATTACATGAATCACATGCTCCATGTCACATAGGTACAACATTCATATCAACTATATTATCATATTCAAAGTCTTTTCACTATTTTCATTTCTACTAATAAAGAACCTCCCAAAAATAGTACGTTTAAGCTCAAATTCTGTAACAACCCAAACCCGGCCCAAACTTTATGGCCGAATCTAGCTTGTTACAGTAGAAAACATTTTAAAGGAAGTCGTTTTTCTAAATCGGTTTAAGTTGTTGAAAACCTTTTTGTTTGATTGTTTTGTAAAAGCTTTACTTAGTGCTTATTTGAGAAATTTATTTAAGCCGAGTTATAATAGAACTTTGAAGGTGCTCGATGGCACGTTAAAAACAATTTTCGTTTTAACTTGGAAAACATGTGATTTAAATGTTAATAACAAAGTTTAAAACAAAGTATCCAACATATGAAAAGTAGCAAAACAAAATATCAGGAGGCCTTATTACATCCAAATAGAATAAAACCCAAAATAAAAATATCACTGGCGAAATTAAAGTTCATTTAAATTAAATCCTTTGCATGGCCACCTCGAGTCCATCCGGCTCCATATCGCGATCTATGCATCACTGAAAAATTAAGGAGAAGGTGAGTCACCAAGACTCGATATGTAACCCTTCCCCGATTTTAAACATTTTCATACACAACATATAACAATTAACGTGCATAATATTATGTGCCCCAACCTAGCCAACCAATCGCCACGGTCTACCCGTTGTGGTACCAATCCATTGGTGGTGCCAAACCTTTGGTGACATATAGTCCCAGATGTGATGCCAAATCACCGGAGGTGCCAAACCTCGGTGTCCATAGACACGATCAATTGATGGGGCCAACCCATCGTGTGATGCCAAATCATGGCGTCAATCCCTTAAGTAATATGTGGGCCAACCCATTGTGGTGCTAAACCCTTTGGACGAGGCATAATGAGGTACCAAACCTCGGAGGTACCAAACCTCGGTGACCGTAGTCACAGTGTGTTACCAAAACAACGGTGCCCGTCGGCACAATAATATCGCCCCTCCACTCATTAATCCCACATCGGTCATGTATACATATCATGTATCAATACATCATGCTTACCAAAAGCATCAATAACATATTCATATTACAGTGTACTTACTTTAATCACCACTCATACCGTTATAGTATTAATCCGATGCTACACAAGTCAAAGTTAGCATACATAACACTCGGCACATTTAAATAATTATCGTGTGTATGTACACACTGTCACCTTTGGATGCTCTAAATCCCAAAAGAAGAGTCGGCCACCCTAGATCTACTTGTCCCTATATTCGGCCATAGTAGAGTTAGTGATATGGGCTATTCGGCCAAACCAAATAATTTGAGAAGGGTTCCTTGTGAACCCGAACCTTACCTTTATCCTTTCGGTCCTAATCACAGCACTCAATTCCCAGTTCTACTCTGCCAACCACCATCGATTAGTAAATAATACCGATAGCCTTCGGCTTTTAATCATTAAGTGACTTACTAGAATAGCACTCTATTTACCATAAATCCTTACCACCTACTTACCAATCGATTGACTAAGGAATGGAAGATCCGCCTTTCTGCTTTGAGATCCCGGAGTTTCCTAGAAAGAAATCGGTTTCACAAAGGTGTTAATACACTATTGAAATCGGCACTTACCCCTTATGGATGTCGACGGAGACA
The DNA here is from genome assembly GCA_025506655.1 of Gossypium rotundifolium. Taxonomy (NCBI): domain Eukaryota; kingdom Viridiplantae; phylum Streptophyta; class Magnoliopsida; order Malvales; family Malvaceae; genus Gossypium; species Gossypium rotundifolium. The sequence continues at coordinate 67,583,329 of CP106729.1, read as the reverse complement.
CGAAGAGAAGGAAACAAAATAGTATTGGCTAATACTTCTTACCTCTGCTTCAATATTCGCCAAGTCTATAGAGTAGAGGAAGGAATTTGAATGTGTGGTTCCGACAAAAAGAAGTAGAGAGGGCTTTTAGGTTGAAAAGGAGTGAAAAGATTGGAGAGATGGAATATGGAAGTAGAGAGGAAATTGCTATTGCCAAAGGAGAAAAAGATAAAAGATGAAAGAATGCTTGAAGAGAATTTGACTTAGCAAAAAATGACAAAAAGCAAACAAGGTGACAAGGTTGAACCTTTTATAGGCATTCGGCATCCCCTAGTGGCCTTGCCGTCCACCTCCCCATGAGGTGTTTAAATTTCGACAACCACTTACAACCTCTCACGCCACTCATTTGATTTAATTCAAATCATTTGAAAAAAATAATCCAATAATAATTCATAATATCCTTGATTATCACTAATTATCCTTAGATAAAAATCTATTAATTCCCAAATAATCAAAGAATCTCTTAATAATCCAAATAATTTCCTTATTATCACCTATTATCTTGTTTATCTAAATAAACTAATATCATCCTAATTATCCTTAGAATTAAACAATTTAAAATCCAATTTAAAATGCTCATATTATCCTTTAATATTGAAATAAAATTTGAGCATTTTCCTCTCTTGTTGCCGCCCAAACAAGGTGCCAAAAGGAGAATTTCATGACTCAACCAAGGCTCTCCCTCCCCTTGTGGCGTCACTACTAGGCTCTTAAGTGGCCCTCCTTTGCCACTTATTCTAGGCTCATTTTATGACAAATTATCCCTTACTTATTCTTATAACCCCACTTGTTAAGGCTCCCCACCTTTAAAGCTAAACTGAAATTTTTACCAAATCGAGCCTACTCAAGGCCTTTGATTAAACCATATATTTCCATAAATAATATCACAAGAGTTCCAACATACCAAATAATTATTCAATCACAAATAGCCCCTAACTTAGGATGTTACGCTTCTACCCCTTAAAATAAATTTAGTCCTCGAAATTACAGTTAAAAGGGATAGGGTATTAATTCACGCATCACATCCTCGAGTTCCCACGTAGCTTCCTCTGCTCCATGGTTCCGCCATAGCACTTTCACTAAGGGCATCGACTTCCTGCGTAGAACCTTTATATCTCTATCCAAGATCTCGAACCGGTTCTTCCTCAAAGGATAAGTCTGAGTTGACCTCGATTTACATCACGGTACCACGCGTGATGGATCGACCGATACCGCCTAAGCATCGACACATGAAAGACGTTATGGATCGACTTAACTCCATCGGCGATTCGGTGATAAGCCACCGGTCCTACTCGTTTCAACATCAGATATGGGTCGATGAACCTTGGGCTTAGCTTTCCTTTTCGCCCAAATCTCAACACCTTTTCCAAGGTGATACCTTTAGGAAAACCTTATCTCCTACATCATACTCCATTTCCTTGTGCTTCAGGTCAGCATAGGACTTCTGTCTATCTGATGCTTCCTTAAGACGAGCCTGAATCACCCTAACTTTGTTCTCCGTTTCTGCAACCAATTCTGGGCCCAACACTTGTCGTTCTCCCAACTCTGTCGAACACGTCGGAGTCCGGCATTTTCGCCCATACAGTGCTTCGTATGGTGCCATCTGGATGCTTGCTTGGTAACTATTGTTGTAGGCAAACTCGGCTAATGGTAAAAATTCCTCCCAACTACCTCGAAATTCCAAGACACAGCCTCTTAACATATCCTCTAGGATCTGTATAACCCTTTCTGACTACCCGTCTGACTGTGGATGGAAAGCTGTACTGAAATCTAATCGCGTACCCAATGCTTGATGCAACGCTTTCCAAAACCTCGAACTGAACCTTGGGTCCCTATCTGAGATAATTGATACGGTACACCATGCAATCGACTATCTCATCCACATATAACTTTGCTAGCTTACGGAGTGAGTAATCCATTCCTTTGATGCACGAAGTGAGCCGACTTGGTCAAACGGTCCACTATTACCCAAATTGCATCCTTCTTCTTTGGGCGTAAGGGTAGCCCACTAACGAAATCCATGGTGATCCTCTCCCATTTCCATTGAGGAATCTTTACCAGTTGAAGTAGTCTCGATGGTAACTGATGTTCAGCCTTAACCTGCTGACATGTCAGACACTTTCTTACGAATTCCGTTATCTTACGCTTCAACCCAGGCCACCAGAATTGTTTCCGCAAGTCTCCATACATCTTGCTACCTCAGGATGCATAGGTATGGGCTGCTATGTGCATCTCGGAGAATTCTCTGCCTCAGCTCCACATCTTAAGCATCTGAGGCCATCCTTGAAAACATAACACACCATCATCAGTCAAACTATACCCTTCCAACCCACCATCCTGAACTTGCATTCTCTTAGCATTTAACCCTTCATCCACTAACTGTTTGTCCTTAATCTCCTCGATCCACGTTAGCTTAACTTGAAGCTCTGCCAAAAGGCTTCCATCGTCATATAGGCTCAACTGAGCAAACATTGCTCTTAAGTCCGCCACAACCTTCCGGCTCAACGCGTCAGCCACCACGTTGGCCTTGCCTAGATGATACTCTATTGAACAGTCGTAGTCCTTCAACAGTTCAATCCATCAGCGTTGTCTCAGGTTTAGATCCTTCTGAGTCGGAAGATACCTCAAACTCTAATGATCCGTGTAGACTATCGACTTCTCCCGTAAAGGTAATGTCTCCATATCTTTAATGCGAAAACAATCTGCCGCTAACTCCAAATCGAAGCGTCGGGTAGTTAACCTCATGCGATCTTAAGCGGACGGGATGCATAGGCTACTACCTTCCCATCTCAGATTAACACACATCCTAAACCGATTGTGAGATGCATCACAATAGATCGTGAACAACTTCCCGCCTCAGTCGTACCAAAACCGAGCTTACGTAATTTTCCTCAACTTATCAAAACTTTCTTGCTTGCCTTTTCGACCATGCAAATGGTACTCCTTTCCTTAATAGCTTCGTCAATGGCGCCGCGATCAGAGAATCCTTCTACAAATCTCCGATAGTACCCCGCTAATCCCGAAAACTTCAGATTTCACCACCGACTTAGGCGGTTTCAATCAACACCACTTCAATCTTGCGGGGATCCACTCTAATTCCTTCCGCCGATACTACGTGTCCTAAGAATGCCACTTCCCTTAGCCAAAATTCACACTTACCGAATTTGGCGTACAATTGCTTCTCCCTCAGTACTTGTAGCACTATTCGCAAATGTTTGTCATGCTCCTCCTCCATCCTTGAGTAAACCAAGATGTCGTCAATGAACACCACGACAAATTCGTCCAAAATCTTCTTTGAAATACCCTATTCATCAAGTCCATGAATGCCGGTGCATTGGTTAACCAAATGGCATCACTAGGAACTCGTAATGCCCATACCGAGTTCGAAAAGCCGTCTTGTGAACATCAGCCTCTTTCACCTTAAGCTGATGGTAACCTGACCTAAGGTCTATCTTCGAAAATACCGACGCACTTCTTCAGCTTGATCGAACAAGCCGTCAATCCGAGGCAACGGATACTTGTTCTTGATCATTAACTTGTTCAGTTGGCGATAGTCGATACACATCCGCATAGAACCGTCCTTCTTCTTGACAAATAACACGGGTGCTCCCCACGGAGATATACTTGGCCGGATAAACCCTCTATCCAAGAGCTCCTGAATTTGAGCCTTCAGCTCCACCAATTCCTTTGGTGCCATTCGATACGGTGCTATAGATACTGGTGCCGTTCCAGGTAACAAATCTATACCGAATTCAACTTCCCGATCCGGAGGCAAACCCGGAAGTTCCTCTGGGAATACATCAATGAATTCCCCTACTGTTCGGACCTTTTCAACCATTGACTCCTTAGCCTCCAAGGCACAAATTCGAACCATAAATGCCTCACACCCTTTTCTGACCATCCTTTCAGCCTTCAAGGCCGACACCACATTAGACAGGTAATTTCTTCGATTACCGATCATAACCACTTCATCCCCTTCTCTTCTCAGAACCATGCGCTTAGCAAAATAATCCAACCTTGCCTGGTACCTAACCAGCCAGTCCATTCCAAGGATCAAATCGAACTCCCCAAACGGTAGTTCCATCAGATCAGCCACGAACACAACCCCTTGGAGTTCTAGGGGTACATCCCTATAAAGTATGTTCACAACTACCGAATGGCCTAAAGGGCTAATTACAGTCATCTCCCTATCGCTAGCCTCAGAGTCTAGGTTTAAAGTCCCTACCACACTACTCGCTATGTATGAATGCGTTGAACCCACATCAATTAATGCAACATAAGGAAGACCAAAATTAGAAACGCATCGATTATGACATCCGGTCGTCACCCTCCTCATGACGCCGCAGATAAACTAAGCCAGTGCCTTGCCTCTCAGATTGCCTATGCCTCCTTACGAAGTACCGCGACCACGATTAGCACCATTTCCCTCTACCATTACCACGACCTCTCCGTGGTCCCACACTTCTATCCCGAGTGCGATTACGCCTCCGATCGATTCCGAGCTCGCTGAGGACAATCCCTCACGCGGTGTTCAGAGACCCACATTCAAAGCAACCCCGCTCACAAGTCCAACAACCTCCCCAATGGGCTTTTCCACAATGATTACATTTGACTGGTTTCGATTAGCGGTCATGGGCCTAGTCACCGACTTGGCCCACTGTTCGGCCTTTTTCTCGATCATTTCCACCGACTCGGATGGCCCAAAACCTCTCTTCGCTTGAGCCTATCGTAGTTTTGCCTCACGCTTGCCTTGATACCCTCGGCTACCTTAGCCTTTTTCATCGGGGACGAAAACTCCCGAACCCATCATGCGAGCAATCGGTAACCTCAAATCATCTCTCGGCCCGTCTTCAAAGCGGACCTGACAATACTCATGTTTAGTAGCCACAATGCCTTTCGCATATCTACTCGATTTTAGAACTCCGCCTCATACTAAAATCCACAGACTTAGTTCCTTGTACTAACCCTTAAAAGTTTTCCTTTGAGCATCAAGATAGCTGGTGCCTACATATTTCTTCCAAAAGCGGTTTGGAAATATTCCCACGTGAGATCATCTGCGTGGCTCCATCCCGAACCGTGAGCCACCACTGCACGCTTCATCCTTCGGAAGCGACATCGCCTTTCGACTTCTCCTCATTGGATGTGTCAAGGTCGTCCATGATCATTCAATCGATTCCAGCCAATACTCACCAAGACTGGTGCCACTCCGACACACCGGAATACCTCGGCTCAGTTAGACCGATTCACGGAATGATTTTTGAGCTCCTAGATTTCCACCATTTCACCACAATCTCCGAACTCGCAATATTGCATACGATCTCGCCTCACCACCGGTCCGATCCTCGCTCCTCACTCTAAAAGTAGGAGGTGGTGGTGGCGGTGGTACTTCATTTTCGTAACCCTATCCCGACTGACAGTTCCGACACGGTCATCCTACCCTCATCAAGCGCCCACGACGCCCACGTCCTCTAAAACTCGTTCTATCTATGCGCTTTTAACTGATTAAGAGAAATTTTATGTATTAGCGTTTGTTCCACTTCATTACTCATGAAGAAATTTTATGAAGGAATTTTAATTAGAGCTTCTTTAATATAACAAGGTTTCATCTTCTATCTTAGTTCACACAAGGGAGTATATACATTCATTCCTAATACTTTCCATACCTATTCGCTCTTTGGACATTTTCGCCTGCTTTCTATCCTGTGGTATTTTCGTCATTTTCCTATAGGGTATTTTCAGTAATCAAATTAGAAATTTCCAAAACTTTATTAAAACAGGTCACCCAAAAATTGAAGAGCATTTTTGAAAATTTTGTAAAATTTGAAGTTATGGCATTATTTCGGAAACCAGGGGTATTTTGGTAATTTTGTCCATCAGGGGTAATTTTGTAAATTTTGCACGTCGAAGATGTTTTTAACAATTGTAAAACTCTGAGGGTCCTTTTGCAAATTTTTCTTTCTTAAAACGTTGCTGTTTGCAAAAAGTTCAAAAGTCAAGGTCATTTTGGTAATTTTGCAGTTTGAGGGCGTTTTCGTAATTTTCCAAAACCAAGTATTTTATTGATGATTTTCAAAGCAGGGTTGAATATTTGAGAAGTAGTTGAATTTTTTTGGACAAGATCATTGAGTTGATATTTTATGAACCAAGGGCATTTCCGTAATTTTACCCCTAAGGGCATTTTCGTAATTTTCCACAAATCAAACTTTTCGGGGAAAACATTGTAAAAAGAGTTGTTCTTATGTTTGAAAGAGTGATTTTAAAAGTTTTAAAACCAAGTTTTGTTGTTTCATTTTTTTTGAAAATCAAGGCTAGTTCCCTTTCGGGTTTTAGTCATTATGTTTAGCCTATGACCGAGCCTTCCTGGTCAGGGTGAACCAAAGCTACGCACAGGATTTGTGTGGAGAGGAGGTGAGTCACGGACCGCTTAAATACCAAGCTCCCACCAACCTTTCTAGACATGCACAAAGGTTACCACACCACCGAGCCCTCCGAGTTAGGGTGAACCCAAGCTACGCACTGTAGGATACTGCGAAGAGGAGGTGAGTCACTCGGACCGCTAAGTACCAGTGCTCTTAGGTTCCAATCCTAGACATGCGATCGGGTTACCACACCCTAGCTCAATGACTTAGCCATAGGTTGGTTGAGTTCATTAAGTCTTATGTTCCGCTCGTGTTTGAGTAATCTAACCTTAGGGTCCAAGTCCTATAAGACTATTCTACGCTCCATGCTTCCTACCCTTCTAAAAAATATTTCACCAAGAGGTTTAGAGATACTTACAGGCGGATAGTTGCTTGAGACTCGGGCCATGCCATTCAAAAACCGAAAACATTTTAAATTCTTTAATAAGGCCTACAAATCATAAAACTAAATCTTTTGGGCCTTGGGCCCCACATGAAGCTTTGAACTGGGCTCGATATTAACTTTGTAATAACCCAAACCCGGCCCAAACTTTATGGCCGAATCTAGCTTGTTACAGTAGAAAACATTTTAAAGGAAGTCGTTTTTCTAAATCGGTTTAAGTTGTTGAAAACCTTTTTGTTTGATTGTTTTGTAAAAGCTTTACTTAGTGCTTATTTGAGAAATTTATTTAAGCCGAAGTTATAATAGAACTTTGAAGGTGCCCGATGGCACGTTAAAAACAATTTTCGTTTTAACTTGGAAAACATGTGATTTAAATGTTAATAACAAAGTTTAAAACAAAGTATCCAACATATGAAAAGTAGCAAAACAAAATATCAGGAGGCCTTATTACATCCAAATAGAATAAAAACCCAAAATAAAAATATCACAACTGAAATTAAAGTTCATTTAAATTAAATCCACTGCATGGCCACCTCGAGTCCATCCGGCTCCATATCCGCGATCTATGCATCACCTGAAAAATTAAGGAGAAGGTGAGTCACCAAGACTCAGTATGTAACCCTTCCCCCGATTTTAAACATTTTCATACACAACATATAACAATTAACGTGCATAATATTATGTGCCCTAACCTAGCCAACCAATCGCCACAGTCTACCCGTTGTGGTACCAAACCATCGGTGGTGCCAAACCACTGGTGACATATAGTCACGATGTGATGCCAAATCACCGGAGGTGCCAAACCTCGGTGTCCATAGACATGATCGATTGATGGGGCCAACCCATCGTGTGATGCCAAATCATGGCGTCAATCCTTAAGTAATATGGGGCCAACCCATCGTGGTGCTAAGCCACTGGGACGAGACGCAATGAGGTACCAAACCTCGAGGTACCAAACCTCTGGTGACCGTAGTCACAGTGTGTTACCAAAACACTGGTCCCCGTCGGCACAATAATACTGCCCCCTCCACTCATTAATCCCACACAGTCATGTATACATATCATGTATCAATACATCATGCTTACCAAAAGCATCAATAACACATTCATATTAATAGGTACTTACCAGAATCACCACTCATACCGTTATAGTATTAATCCGATGCTACACAAGTCAAAGTTAGCATACATAACACTCAGCACATTTAAATAATTATACGTGTGTATGTACACACCTGTCACCTTTGGATACTCTAAATCCCTAAAAGAAGAGTCGGCCACCCTAGATCTACTTGTCCCTATATTCGGCCATAGTAGAGTTAGTGATATGGGCCATTCGGCCAAACCAAATAATTTGAGAAGGGTTCCTTGTGAACCCGAACCTTACCTTTATCCTTTCGGTCTTAATCACAGCACTCAATTCCCAGTTCTGCTCTGCCAACCACCATCGATTAGTAAATAATACCGATAGCCTTCGACTTTTAATCATTAACTGACTTACTAGAATAGCACTCTATTTACCATAAATCCTTACCACCTACTTACCAATCGATTGACTAAGGAATGGAAGATCCGCCTTTCTGCTTTGAGATCCCGGAGTTTTCTAGAAAGAAATCGGTTTCACAAGGGTGTTAATACACTATTGAAATTGGCACTTACCCCCTTATGGATGTCGATAGAGACACAGAAGAGAAGGAAACAAAATAGTATTCGACTAATACTTCTTACCGCTTCAATATTCGCCAAGTCTATAGAGTAGAGGAAGGAATTTGAATGTGGGGTTTCGGCAAAAAGAAGTAGAGAGGGCTTTTAGGTTGAAAAGGGAGTGAAAAGATTGAGAGATGGAATATGGAAGTAGAGAGGAAATTCGGCTATTGCCAAAGGAGAAAAAAATAAAAGATGAAAGAATGCTTGAAGAGAATTTGACTTAGCAAAAATGACAAAAAGCAAACAAGGTGACAAGGTTGAACCTTTTATAGGCATTAAGCATCCCCTAGTGGCCTTGCAGTCCACCTCCCCATGAGGTGTTTAAATTTAAGCAACCACTTACAACCTCTCACTCGCCACTCATTTGATTTAATTCAAATCATTTGAAAAACAAATCCAATAATAATTCATAATATCCTTGATTATCACTAATTATCCTTAGATAAAATCTATTAATTCCCAAATAATCAAAGAATCTCTTAATAATCCAAATAATTTCCTTATTATCACCTATTATCTTGTTTATCTAAATAAACTAATATCATCCTAATTATCCTTAGAATTAAACAATTTAAAAATCCAATTTAAAAATGCTCATATTATCCTTTAATATTGAAATAAAATTTGAGCATTTTCCCTCTCTTGTTGCCGTCCAAACAAGGTGCCAAAAGGAGAATTTCGACTCGAACCAAGGCTCTCCCTCACCCCTTGTGGCGTCACTACTAGGCTCTTAAGTGGCCCTCCTTTGCCACTTATTCTAGGCTCATTTTATGACAAATTATCCCTTACTTATTCTTATAACCCCCACTTGTTAAGGCTCCCCACCTTTAAAGCTAGAAACTGAAATTTTTACCAAATCGAGCCTACTCAAGGCCTTTGATTAAACCATATATTTCCATAAATAATATCACAGCAGTTCCAACATACCAAATAATTATTCAATCACAAATAGCCCCTAACTTAGGATGTTACAAATTCTATCTTATACCATTCATACACATCGATCAATAAGCTCAATCACACATAACACCATTCATAACTTAATATTTCAACTCAAGTAGCATTAATCACAATTTACCTTACTTCTGGTGGATTCAATGAGATTTAAGCTTACCTGAGTTTTTAACTCAATAGATTCACTATGTTACACTCGAACAATTTATGGTTTCTTCGTTTTAAAGTATCACCGGCATTAAGTCTGCTAGGCAGATGCCCGAATCAAATCACCGGCACTAAGCCTACTAGGCACGAAGCCCGAATATGTCACTGGCACTAAGCCCGCTGGGCCAAGCCCAAATATGTCACCAAGACTAAGCTCGCTAGGCACGAAGCCCAAATATGTCACCGGACTAAGCCGCTAGGCACGAGTCTCGAATATGTCACCGCACTAAGCTTGCTAGGCACGAAGCTTCTAATAAGTCATAAACCAATCACATACTTCACATTTTTCCCAAATAAGATATCAAAGATACACATTCATATCATATTGTCAATTTATGCATTCAAGCCAATTTAACCAATATATATTCGGCTATTACAATAATATACATTCAAATTTATCGAACATTATATTTAACATGTTCTTAAATAATTCTTTGACATATTTTAGCTGAAGGATTTACCTCGACTATCGACGGACAACGTTAACCAGCTAGTCAACAACTTTCGCCTTTCCCCGATCCAAATTTGTTTTTCTTTGTTCTTCATCTAAACACATTAAAATTTAGCTCATTCAAGTACATTTCATCTCAATTTAGTCCCTAAGCACATAAATAGGCAAATTACCATTTTACCCTAGAGTTTCACATTTTACAATTTAGTCCTATTTGCATAAAACACAAAATACACATAATTTGCACATAATACTTTAGGGCGAATCTTCTATACCTTCATACCAAGACATACATTTCATTTATTTTGTAAACAAGTCCCTCAAAATTTTATTTTTACAAATTAGTCCAAAATACTCAAATTTACTAAAATTTCCAATTCAAGATATACTAATCTTTAACATATCATTTACATAAAATCATAAAACACCAAAATTACAAGAACATAGCAAAGGCCAACATCATACATGATTATTCTTAAAATTTTAACATGGGTCACCATTCGAAGCAACGATCTCAAAAACGTAAAAATTAACAAAAATCAAAATCAAACTAACCTTGATTTTGCACTTCTAATTGCCGAAAATAAAAGGAAATAAAACCCCTTTTCTTTCTCCCACATTCGTCCAAAGAAACAATAAGATGATAATGTCTTTTTCCTTTATTTTATTATGTATATAATATGTTATTTACTAATTTACTAATATAACCTTTAAAATAAAAATAAACTATCACATATAATAATGGCATATTAGATAAAAGCCATCCACTAACTTGTAAAATGGGTTATTTACCCACTTAATACCTCAAATGAAGAATCCATCATCATTCTAGTACTTTACACTAAAGAATGCAACTTTTACGCTTTACGCGATTTAGTCCTTTTTATCAAATTCAACACTTAAACGATAAAATTTTTCTACGAAACTTTCACACACATAAATTCACATATAATAAACACAAAATATAATATTAAAATATTTCTCAGACTAGGATTCGTGGTCCCAAAACCACCATTTTGATTAGGGTCAAATTCGGTCTATTACAAATTTGTAACATGGTTGAGAGTCTAGGGACTTTCCATGAGAGGGTTTATACTGGTTTCTGAATTTTTAAGGAAGAAAATGAATGATAGGATGTTGATAAACAACTTTTGTGAAGGGTGTTGTCATAAAAACACCTAATTTGGGCTAAAATGCAAAAGTTGTAATTTATTCATTAAGGCATGAAATAGTTGAAATTGAGGATAGTTGTAAGAGGATTAAATGTTTAGATAGGCTTGTTTAGCAAGAAAATGTGATAAAAATTTATTTACGAGCCTAGGGGCAAAATCATAATTTTGCCAAAGTATGGGGCAAAATGGTCATTTTTGCCTAAAGAGTGTATTATGGTATTTTATGATTTATAAATGAATAAATCAGTATATTTCATTGTTTTAGATCAAAGAAATTGAGTTTCAGACCTAGAACGGATAAAAAGAGAGATGTAGGCAAATAATCATTTTCGGCTATTTTGACATCGAGGTAAGTTCATGCGCAATTGTTGTAAGTACGTACGAGCTAATTTAATATTCTAATATTGTATGGAACGTATATATATATATATATATATATATGTATACTCAATGAATGTTGAAATGCCAATTGATGAGATGTCGGGAGAATTGAATTAAAATGAAATCCATATGTGATGAACTCTAGTGGGATATGGTTAATTAATGCACATTAGAAGTATGTGATAGAACTGTATTGAGATGAATTCGATATATGATAAACTTCTGAGTGGGATGAATGTAGTAGAATTTGATATTGGATGCATGGTTGATATTGATTGGGAATATATGTGACTCAAGTCGAATAAAAGTGGTAGAGTTTGCATGTGTTGTGATACTGCTAGATGGTAAGATAAGTACGATAACTTCTCGTTAATTGATTATGGTAGGATAAGTGTAAAGCCACTGAGGTATTGACTGTGTGGACTAACTATGTGTGAAATAGCTAGGTGAATCAACTATGTGATTACATTATTGAGGGAAGTGGCTGAGTGGATGTCTTATTGATGGTAATGATGGGCTGTGTGCGATACCATCTACCATATTATTATTGGTGGGCTATGTGCATTACCACCTGAGTAACTAATAATCGATGGGCTGTGTGCGATACCATCACTTACAAATGATTGGTGTGCTAAGTGCGAAAACACCATAAGTATAATAATTGGTGGGCTGTGTGCGTTACCAGCTGAGTAGCTAATAATCGATGGGCTGTGTGTGATACCATCGCTTACAAATGATTGGTGTGCTAAGTGTGAAAACACCATAAGTATAATAATTGGTGGGCTATGTACGATACCACCTTATTAGAGAGTTAATGGGGGGCTAAGTGCGAAGCCACAGAGAGATGAGTAGTTTATTGATAATGCTTGATGTATTGTTTTATGAAATTACTTGACAATCAGTGCAGGAATGTATGCTGGTTAAATGAGCAATTGGCTTGTGGCACGGTAAGAATGTGGTAAGAAATAGAATGAGTAAGCTTCAAGAGTGGTTGAGTAAGCAACCATGAGTTAATGGGAAAAACCCAGTGTAATACCTGGTAGTTATCCATATTTAATGAATATCAGTATTTATCAGTTATGCAGATGAACTTACTAAGCATTATTACTTGCTCCTTTTCTTTTCCTATCTTTTATAGGTTGTTTTGACTAGCTTGGGTTGGAGGCCGTCGGAGATGTTTTCACACTATCGAGCAGACGTTTGGTATGAGGTATCAAGTCCTTATGAGTCATGGCATGTATAGGGCTAGTACTGAAGTTTGATTATGTAACACCCCCAAACCCAGCCCATGCGTTTCGACCAGATCTGGTATGCTACGAGTTGTACATTGAAAACTTTTACTTTGTTCGCTATGGAAATCGTAAGTCAATTGGACATTATTTAGATAAATAAGTGACATTTTAAAATTTAAAATCCCTTGTATTACTATTATTAAGTATAAATAAACCTTATCATGAATTCATAAGTTGCATAACATTGAAAACTTCTTAGTTGAATAAAACTAGGGGCCTTATTACATAAATATTCACAAATAAAGTAAAATAAAATTTAAAGAAATCCCAAAAATAATTAGTAGAAATAAAACTTGATGGCCCCTCGAGTTCGTCTCGGCTCCCATGACCACGATCTACTGCTCATCTGGAAGAGTAGAGAAAAGGAAAGCGTGAGTCACCAAGACTCAGTGTATAAATCTCAAAACACACAACGACCAGAGCCCATAAACACATTATGGGCCCTGGCCCATACATAAAGGTAATAATCATAATCACATGGTAAACGATAAATAATGAATAACCCAACCCATCCTAGGTTTTCATCCTTTGCACACCAACCTGTACCAACCATCACACCTTGGGGATTTCTACAATCAACCCTCCATCCGCTACACACCAAAACGACAGCCGCACTGCCTATTCCTATTAATTAGGAATCATTGTATATGGCATAGCCACCGATCACTATGTGACCTAACATTTGTATATGTGGGATTTCCACCACCGATCACCAAGTGACCTATCATGCACTTCCCCTTCAATATCATATTCCCACCCTATACATACACATAAAGAAAACATCATGAAGTCATATATATTTTCTGATACACATAGGGAGTTCTACGTTTACGTACCTGGTATCCTTGCTTAACCCTTTTAGGGTTCCATTCGACTATCTATACAGCCTCATTCCGACTTTTAAGCCCATAGCATATATATTGTCATACATACAGTTTATTAGTGTGTTAGAGATCTACACACGACACCGATAAGACGATGCTTTCTATGTCGATGCTATCCTTAGTCGACACTCATCGCTATCTACCTAAGGTGTTGTTCAAAAGCCGGTCCACAACCAAGTGGCCAATCTCGAATGGCAGATACTGCTCTTTTCTTAAACTTAGGTATTTTATCCTTTGCCTGATCCATATTTAATTCCATCACAAGTCCTTATCAGAACTACTATCACAATATTTAATCGTTAATTCTCATTATAACCTTAAGATCTTGCATATAATGATCAAATCTAATAGAAATCTAGGGAAATCTTCTTACCTTAAAAATCCCAAAAATGGAGACTAGCTATTTTCAGCTTTTAGATCTAATTGACCAAGCTTTCTCCAAATCCCGAATTGCCGCCCATCATAAAACCATTAAACTATTAGCTTTCGGCTTTTGCCTTTCAAAAATCGGGAATAGATCATGAGAACTAATCAAAAATCGACACTTACCTTAGCATAGGAGATTTGGCTAGCACTAGAAAGAGGATTCAGCAATGCCAATGGAAGATTTAAATGCCGGAAGTATAGAACTAATTCTCAAATAAGATGAATAAAAGAGAAGACTATGGATGCTTTGACTTTTTAGAGAGATCGGCACAAGGAGGAAAAAGTGGAGAAGAGTTTCGGCTTTTGAAGAAATTGGAGAAAAGAAATTGGAGACGGAGAGGCTAAGGAATTTCGGCACAATGGGAGACGAAATTAGGGTTTTAATGTCAGACCCAAGGAGCTATCCCCCTTATTTATAGATATTTCGCCACCTACTACTAAAAACCAAAAACACCCTTAAATTCAAGCTAAAAGAGAGGGGAAATTTGGCACCCTCTTTGCCATGCAATAGCTGAATTTTACACTCCTCTAGGCAGTGGACTTTTAGCCATCACCTCCCTTGTAGATAACCTCCTAACTTTTCTCCTTTTTATCTACTATTTTATCAATTATAAAATCCATCTAAATCTTCCTATTTTTGAGCCTTGTAGCTGTCCACCTCATCAAATCTTAATGCCTAAATTTAACTCACTTAAATTAATAGATTTTGGCTTTATTAAACTTAAATTTTGGGCCCCTAACTCCTTGTGTGTGGCGTCACTCCTTGCTTCATTTTAGGTGCCAAAAATGGCCCTAAAAACATGGGCTCCTTGCAGCCAAAACTTGGGCCTCTTTTATTGTTAATGACGCCACCTTAAAATAATTCAATCAAGGCCTTTGCCTAATCCTAAACCCAATTTTGAACCCCTATCACTTAAATTAACAAATTAAACATATCCCCACACTAAATGCATAGGCCCATAAATTTAGGATGTTACAGTTCTACCCCCTTAAAGAAATTTCGTCCTCGAAATTTCCAATTAACTAGTAATCAAACTACCTAAGTCTCACTACTATGCTTTCGCTGCGCACTCTTATTCTAAAGCCAAAATAAACAATTAGTATACTATGGTAGGGTACGCACCGATATTCACATCTAGAGCGTCCTTGTCCCCTTAGTGACATGCTGCATAGACCAAGGCTGGCTGCCTCGCCTCAGCATAGCCTGCACCTCCACGACTATGTCCTGTGCCATTGCCACCATTGACTTGACCACGGCCCCTTGGTGGTTGTTGACCTCCTCTTCCCGGCGGTGCATTCTCTTGACTTGTGGGCCCTTTACTGCCCCGTTGCTGTGGACAGTTTCTAACTTGGTAGTCCATAGATCCACACCTAAAACACTTCCTAGTGCCTGCCCAACACTCACCAGTATGGAACTTATCACATCGAGCACACTTATGTGTCTAGTTAGCAGCAGTCGATCTCTCATCCTGTTTCGGCCCGTCTGACCTAGGCCTTTTTTGAGTTTGCCCAACTGCCCCTGACGATTCAAAATTCCTCTTACTTCCACTCCTATCTCTATCCCGATTCAGTTTCTCAGTCCGCTTTACCTCCTTAGCTATCTTAGCCCTTTCCACAAGCACAGCAAATTCCCTCTCCCGCTGTGGGGCTATCAAAACACGCAAGTCATCCTCAAGCCATCTTTGAACCTAACACAACGTTCATGCTCCATGGCTACCATCCCACGAGCATAACGGCTAAGGCGTAAGAATTCAGCTTCATAAAGAGCCACTGACCTACTCCTTGAACCAGATTCAGAAATGCTCGGCGTTGCGCATCCACATAACTCGATCCAATATACTTATTCTGAAACGCCGTCTTAAAGAAATCCCAGGTGATACGGTCAGCCACTGTACCACCCTTAACCGTAAGCCACCATTAATAGGCTTCATCCCTCAGGAGGGATACAACTCCTTTCAACTTCTCCTCCTCCGTGAAATCCAAATCATCCATTATTTGTTCTACCGCCTCCAACCAATACTTAGCTGAACTTGGGGCTACCTCAGAAATTCCCCTAAACACTTCGCCCCATTGGCCCTAAGTCGCCCAAGATGATTTTGGGCTCCGTGACCATGCCTACTCCAAAGAACCTCTCTAAAACCCTCAACATCGCCTCGAGATACAAAGATCATCTCCGACCATTCGATCCCGACATTCGACCTCTTCATTGGCATTTCATTTTCTCGACTCGTATGATCCTCACTGGTTCTGACAGAGTCATCCTACCCCTACCACGACCACGTGGCATGGACGTCCTCGACCCTTTGTACTCATTCTACCGATTCGCATTTATCTAATTAGAAATTTTATGAATTAGTAGTTTTCTTCCACTGATTAACCACGAACAGTCTTATGAATAATAGTTTTAAGAGTAGTTCTTTCGAATTCGCATTCACAATTAGTCTCAAGTTTGTATCCTCTAAGAAACACATACATTCATCACCTAAGGGTGTTTTCGTTGTTTCACTACCTAGGGGTATTTTCGTAATTTTATCTTACAGGGGTATTTTCGTAATTTTCCAAAATAAGGTTCCTTGGTGATTTTGTGAAATAAGGGTATTTTGGTAATTTTGCAATCTAGGGGTATTTCGATAATTTTGAAATTTGGGGTATTTTGGTAATTTTGAAATTCAGAGGTATTTTGGTCATTTTGCACATCAGGGGTAGTTTGGTAATTTTACAAATCAGGGTTATTTTGATGATGATGTTATTTTTTTTAAAATAGGGGTACTTTGGAAAATCTAGTTTCACAATCCGAGTTGCTCTTGTAAACATGAGTATTTTGGGTAAATTTTCAAAACATAGGTGTTGGTTGGAAATTTTCATCAATCAAGTGTATTTCTTTGAAAGTTTACCAAAACTTGGAGTTCTTGGTTGTGAAGTAGGATGGATGGTCCCTTTTGGGTTTTAATTATAGGTTTGGCCCATCAACAAGTCCTCTCGGCTAAGGTGAACAGTCACTACGCACCAGGTAAGATTCCAGCATAGAGGAGGTGAGTCACTAGGACTGGTTAAATACCAAGCTCTTTCGGATCTAATCCTAGACATGCATATGCATGTTGCCACACTCTAAACTATTGACTCGTTCACGAGTTTTGTTTAGTGAGGTTAAGTCTTATGAAATTTAAGGAGTTGTTTCAGCTAAGCCTAGAGTCCATCAAGTTCTAGATCTAAATAGTCTACTCCCATAAAGCCCATCAAGCCCACAAAGATATATAACACACAGAGAGTTCAGAATACTTACATGCGTGGATCGGGTGCCGGTAGACTCGAAAGCCATATCCTCAAACCAGACATTTTTCTAAATTTTTTTTCCAAAACACCTCTAGGCCCATTTCATAGCCCGAGTTTTAAACTGGGCTCTGATACCAAAATGTAACACCCCTAAACCCGGCCCATGCATTTCTACCAGATCTGGTATGCTACGAGTTATACATTGAAAACTTTTGCTTTGTTCGCTATGGAAATCGTAAGTCAATTGGACATTATCTGGATAAATAAGTGACATTTTAAAATTTAAAATCCATTGTATTACTATTATTAAGTATAAATAAACCTTATCATGAATTCATAAGTTGCATAACATTGAAAACTTCTTAGTTGAATAAAACTAGGGGCCTTATTACATAAATATTCCCAAATAAAATAAAATAAAATTTAAAGAAATTCCAAAAATAATTAGTAGAAATAAAACTTGATGTCCCTTCGAGTCCGTCTCGGCTCCCATGTCCATGATCTACTGCTCATCTGGAAGAGTAGAGAAAAGGAAAGCGTGAGTCACCAAGACTCAGTGTATAAATCTCAAAACACACAACAACTCGAGCCCACAAACATATTATGGGCCCTGGCCCATACATGAAGGTAGCAATCATAATCACATGGTAAACGATAAATAATGAATAACCCAACCCATCCTAGGTTTCCATCCTCTACACACCAACCTGTACCAACCATCACACCTTGGGGATTTCTACAATCAACCATCCATCCGCTACACACCAAAACGACAGCCGCACTGCCTATTCCTATTAATTAGGAATCATTGAATGTGGCATAGTCGCCGAACACTATGTGACCTAACATTTGCATATGTGGGATTTCCACCACCGATCACCAAGTGACTTATCATGCACTTCCCTTCAATATCATATTCCCACCCCATGCATACACATAAAGAAAACATCATGCAGTCATATATATTTTCTGATACACATAGGGAGTTCTACGTTTACAAACCTGGCATCCTTGCCTAACCCCTTTAGGGTTCCATTCGACTGTCTATACAGCCTCATTCTAGCTTTTAAGAACATAACATAAATATAGTCATACATACAGGTTTATTAGTGTGTTAGAGATCTACACACCTGATTATCGATAAGACGATGCTTTCTATGTCGACGTTATCCTTAGTCGACACTACTGCTATCTACCTAAGGTGTTGTTCAGAAGCCGGTCCAGAGCCAAATGGCCAATCTCAAATGGCAGATACTGCTCTTTTCTTAAACTTAGGTATTTTCTCCTTTGCCTGATCCATATTTAATTCCATCACAAGTCCTTATCAGAACTACTATCACAATATTTAACCGTTAATTCTCATTACAACCTTAAGATCTTGCATATAATGATCAAATCTAATAGAAATCTAGGGAAATCTTCTTACCTTAAAAATCTCGAAAGTGGAGACTAGCTATTTTCTGCTTTTAGATCTAACTGACAAGCTTTCTTCAAATCTCGAATTGCCACCCATCATAAAACCATTAAACTATTAGCTTTCGACTTTTGCCTTTCAAAAATCGGGAATAGATCATGAGAACTAATCAAAAATCGACACTTACCTTAGCATAGGAGATTCGACTAGCACTAGAAAGAGGATTCAGCAATGCCAATGGAAGATTTAAATGCCAGAAGTATAGACTAATTCTCAAATAAGATGAATAAAAGAGAAGACTATGGATGCTTCGGCTTTTTAGAGAAATCGGCACAAGGAGGAAAAAGTGGAGAAGAGTTTCAGCTTTTGAAGAAATTAGAGAAAAGAAATTAGAGACGGAGAGGCTAAGGAATTTCGACACAATGGGAGAAGAAATTAGGGTTTTCAATGTCAGAATCAAGGAGCTATCCCCCTATTTATAGATATTTCGGCACCTACTGCTAAAAACCGAAAATGCCCTTAAATTCAAGCTAAAAGAGAGGGGAAATTTGGCACCCTCTTTGCCATGCAGTAGCCGAATTTTACACTCCTCTAGGTAGTGGATTTTCGGCCATCACCTCCCTTGTAGATAAGCTCCTAACTTTTCTCCTTTTTATCTACTATTTTATCAATTATAAAATCCATCTAAATCTTCCTATTTTTGAGCCTTGTAGCCGTCCACCTCATCAAATCTTAATGCCTAAATTTAACTCACTTAAATTAATAGATTTGGGCTTTATTAAACTTAAAATTTTGGCCCCTAACTCCTTGTGTGTGGCGTCACTCCTTGCTTCATTTTAGGTGCCAAAATGGCCCTAAAACATGGGCTCTTTATGCCAAAACTTGGGCCTCTTTTATTGTTAATGACACCACCTTAAAATAATTCAATCAAGGCCTTTGCCTAATCCTAAACCCAATTTTGAACCCCTATCACTTAAATTAACAAATTAAACATATCCCCACACTAAATGCATAGGCCCATAAATTTAGGATGTTACAGATTAAGTCTTGTGAATGTAGCCAAATTGTATTGGCCTAAGAGAACTTATAGTTGTTTGTGTATAGCCATAAATAATGGCTTAAGTTGGTTGTAATTATATGTGAAATAGCTCCCTTAGTGTATGGATTGCAGACTTTACTTCTCTTGTGTTTAAATGTCTTTAAACCAAGAATTATAATGATATTACTAGAATTTAAGTGATGATGAATGAATGTATAGAATCGAGGGTGGTGATTGGCTTGAAAATAGCCTTCATGTGCTCACATTGTAGACACACAGGCAGTGTTCAGGCCGCATGTAATCTCGCACCTTATTGTTTTAAGTTAGGATAGGCCACGGTCAAACTCCACGACCGTTTGTATGAGCCGTGTAGGACACACGGTTTGGACATGGGCGTGTGCCCCAGTCCGTGTGAACAAGTCAGTATACCAAGGATTTACACACGGACTAGGCCCACGGGCGTGTCAAGGCCATGTGAATATAGTTAGTAACTCCCGACAGTTCAAAACCACGGGCATGTTGTGAGGGTACACGGGAGGCCCCCATTCCACACAAGCGTGTGCCCTAACCGTGGGAGTTTTGGCAGAATGTTGGAATTTTTTAGCACGGTGTGTGCACATGGTCGTAGGTGACTACACACAGGCAGTGTGCCATCTAACACAAGTGTACACCCTATTTAAATGGGAAAGAAATTTTACGGATCGTAAGAGTTCCCGATATAGTCTCGAGAGCCCTCACACGTGTGAGTGAGGTCTTGTAAGTCGAAAAAAAGTTGTAGTATTGACAGCACTGAGAGTACTCGCGTTGAGCCTAAGTGGTGCTCAAGTAGTTTTATACGGTAATGCCTTGAGCTCGATTTCAACGGGGATTACGGGTAAGGGGTGTTACATAATGCATCAATAAATGTTATTTGCGCTAAGATTAAAATTTCAAAATTTGAAAAGTATAGATATTTAAAATATCTAATTGGAGAATATAGACTAATATAACACCCCTAACCCATATTCGTCGTCGAAATAGGGTTACAGAGCATTACCAGAGTTTATAGAACAAATATAATTAATGTCATTTACTATTCATATCCAAATTCAATCATATTCAATCATATTGTCCCTTAAATGGACTCTTGAGGCCCAATCTATGCATTAGAAACAAGTCAGGACTAAATAAAAAATTCAGAGAATTTTTCGTGAAATTTCAAAATTTTGCTCAGTTACAGGGGACACACGTTCGTGTGGTCAGGCCGTGTGACTTACACAGCCAAGTGACACACCTGTGTCCCAAGCCATGTGGGGATTCGATGTGATGCACATGCTATGTCCCAACCTGTGTCCATGCCCGTGTAACTCATTAACTTGGGTCACACGGCCAGCCACACGCCCGTGTGCCAGGTCGTGTGGAAAATTTAATTTTTGAAAATTTGGTGCAGGGGTCACAAGGCCAAGTTACACGCCTATGTGCTAGGCCGTGTGACACACACTGTTGAGACACATGCCTGTATCTCTTGTCATGTGAGCAATTCAAAGCATTTTGTTTCTCAAAATTTTAATATGCAGGGGACACACGGCCTAACCACACGCTCGTGCGGATGGCCGTGTGTCACACACGATTGAGACACACGCCCTTGTCTCTGCCCGTGTAGACAAAATAAGGCCATTTCCAAGCCTTATTTCTTACCCAACCTGGCATCAACATATCCAATCAATTTTTGTACCATTACAAGTCACAATAGAACATTCAATTCAAGCCAATTTCAAGTTCAATACATATCCTAACATCCCATTTATCCAAGTATACGATCTTACCTAATTGGCCATATAAACATATGAGTATATTTTACCCATTCATGCAACCATCAATATATTTATGTAACTTCCATCATTCAACCATTTCGATATACACATCAATGATGATAAGGCCTTATATAACTACATCAAAATATGCTTAACACTAGCCATTCCAATGGCTATTTATAACGAAAATATTTCCACATTATGCCTAACTTATCTTATACATGCCATTAAACCAAAAGTTAGCTTGCTTTATATACCGAGAAATCCAAGGGATAGTGTGATGTGACTCTGACCAAGTTCCAATCTTCACGAGCCTTATTTCAAGCCTAGCCAAATTTTTCATATAACATTTATAGGCCATGTAATTCATAAAACTCAGAAATTTTCCATGAATTTTACATCTTTATAATTTAGTCCCTAAATCACAATTTCATCAAAATTCACATTACAAAAGTTGTTTATCTATCAACAACATTTCATTTTCTACCATAATTTCAAAATTTTATGCATATTAATCCATGACAAAACCCTAGTACATTGATAACTTTTCAAATTAATCCCCAAGATAGCTAAATTAAGCAATTACGATCTCAAAATATAAAATTACTAAAAACGAGACTTGAATACTCACCAAATTTGGCCAAATAAGTTTTCTCTTTCTTCAAGTCTCCATGGTTAGGGTTTCCATAGATTTTATTTAGGAAAGATGATATAAAAGATGATATTTTCTTATTTTATTTATTTATCATCTTTTCACATTTTACTTTCCAATTTCATCCTTTTCTTTTCTTATTTTTCCATGGATGAATCATCAAAATATCTACTAACTTCTCTTAATGGTCTAATTGACATATAAGGACCTCAAGTTTTGAATTCCATAGCTATTTAATACCTATAGTTACTAGAACTCAACTTTTGCATTTTATGCAATTTGGTCCTTTCTATAATTAACATGTAATCGGTAAAATTTTCATAACGAAATTTTCATATGAATTATCTACCATAATGTAGACCATGAAATAATATTAAAATAATTTTTCTTTCTGATTCAAATTCGTGGTCCTAAAACCACTGTTCTGATTTCACTGAAAATGGGCTATTACAACTCTTCCCCTTAAAGAATTTTCGTCCTAAAAAATCTTACCAGTAAAGAGGTTCGGATATTGCTTTTTGTGTCGTTTCCAAAGAACTCTTACTAAACCTACCTTTTTATTTCTTAACTCTTTTGTCTCACGTGCCAAATTTTTGATTAATTCCTTACTGTAAGCCATGTCAGGCTGAATCTCAACTTCTGTCGGAGAAATAACATGTGAAGGATCTAACCGATACTGTCGCAACATAGACACATGGAAAACATTATGAATTCTGTCAAGCTCTGGTGGTAATGCCAATCGACATGAAATAGGTCCCATTATTTCAATAACCTCATATGGTCCGATGAACTGTGGACTCAGTTTTCCTTTACGACCAAACCAGAGAACTTTCTTCCAAGGTGATACTTTCAAGAATACCTTATCACTGACCTAAAATTCTATCTCTTTTCATTTAAGATTGGCATAAGACTTTTGACGATCAAAGGCTACTTTTAAGCTATCCCGAATTACTTTTATCTTTTCTTCAGTTTCTCAGATTAAATCAACTCCGTGTATCTTTTTCTCATTGAGCTCAATCTAGTATAACGAAGTTCTACATTTAAGACCATACAAAGCCTCGTACGGTTCCATTTTAATGCTTGACTGATAGCTATTATTGTATGCAAATTCAACTAAAGGCAAATACTTTTCCCGTTACCTTTGAATTCTAGTACCAACACCGAAGCATATCTGCTAAAATCTATATTACACGTTTAGATTGACCATCTGTCTGAGGATGGAATGTGGTACGAAAATGCAATTGAGTACCCAGAGCTTCTTGCAACTTGCTCCAAGATCGAGATGTAGACTAGGGAACTCTATTGGAAATAATGGAGATTAGTACCCCATGTAATTTAACAATATCTGAAACATATAACTTAGCCAATCTGTCTAAGGAAAAATCCAAATGTGTAACACCCCAAACCCGGCCTAGAAGTTAGGCCCGAATCTGGCGTGTCACACTGAAGAGTTTTTCGAAAACGTATAAAGAACTTGTGACTAAAGATGAAGTTATTTTTGTTATAGTTAAGAAAATAAATTTATTTAGAAATATTTGATAAAAATACTACTAATCTTTGAAATGCTGATTGAAGAATCGATATTTGAACTAGTGATCTTATAAAACCGTGACTTTTGAAAACATCGTTGATAATTCGAGAGAAAATTGCTGAGTTAAAAAACTTTGTAAAAGTTTGTTATGAAAACCATTTGTTAATCCATTTTAGAAAATATTTATTTAATTTTTTAGAAAATTCTCATTTAAAACAATTTAAGCAAGATAATAAGTATATCAAACGTAAAGCAAACAATAAAAATACTCCAGAGGCCTCATTACAACATAAAAATCCAAAATAGTAGAAGTAATGAAATAAAACGAAAAATAGTTTACTAATATTCGAAAATGTTATTTCCGAAGCATGGCCTCCACCGAGTCATCCATTGCCCCAAGTCCTCATCAGTGAGCATTACCTACAACGGTTGAGAAAGGGGGGTGAGTTACAAGAACTCAGTGTGAAATTTCCTTACCATCGTTCACTGGGCTTGAACTCATTTAGCAAAAATTTGGACTTGAGCCCATCTAACAATAACTTGGGCCGAAGCCCATTAAGCACAATCTTGGGCCAAAGCCCATTTACAAAACAGAATATACCAAATGAATCAAATGAATGTAATACAATCCGAAACCAACCTAATAATCCATCCGCTACACACCACCCGTACCAACCAACACACCTGTGGGGGTCAAGTCAACCGCCAACACACCAAAACGTAGACAAATTTCCATTTATAATAATAATTTGCAGGCCAGTGGCCATTTATAATCCGGCATTTAACCATTTATAATATCGTAATTTGTATGGCCACCGTAATAATGTAATATGCGCGGCATATCCACCAGACAGATTGTAATAGAGTCACCAAAATATGTGGCAGAGCCACAAAATAGCTTCCTCCAATCATCAATATCCCAAACCCATGCAGAATTATGTGAATGCAACATTCATAGCAAATTATGATATTTACAATATAACAACGATAATTAATAACATCAGAGATTTATTACAAATAATTTGGCCCATTAACACTTTGCAAAATTGGCCTATTATACTATATATCAAATTCAGCCCATTTAGCCATATATCAAATTGGACCATTAAGCAATGTATCAAAATTGGCCCATTAAGGCAATCTATCAAATCGGCCTATTAGGGGCATTTTCGTAATTCGACCCATAAGGGTATTTTCATAATTCAGCATATAAGGGCAATTCTATAATTTGTTAATTTTACCCAATAAGGGTAATTCAGTAATCTCGCAACCCAGGGGTATTTCGTTAATTTACCCTCCAAGGGTATTTTCGTAATTTCGCAACCTCAGACTTAATTACTAATTTGGGACATAAAACTTGAAACTATCCATCTGCGTCATATTGACTAAACTGACTATAACTTGAGTTAGGAATCTCAAAATCTAAATCCGTAAATTTTTCTTGAAACTAGACTCATATATCTTCTTACTGCAATTTTTCCAGAATTTTTGGCTTAACCAATTAGTACAATTTACTCCTTAAAATTTCCCTTGTTTCACTGTCCAACGATTCTAACTTCTCCTTACTTAATTTCAAATATCTCACTGTAAAGTTTTCATATACTGCTCCCACTTGTTTCTATTGAAAATAGACTCACTAAGAAATCCATACATATAAATTATAACCCATAATTCACTTTGAAAAATTTTATATGATTTTTCCAAGACAAATCAAGGAACCACGAAGTCATTCAGAACCTGTCTCACTAAAATTAACATATCTCAGAATATAAAATTCCTTTTCCTTTTCCGTTTCTTCCTTATCAAAATAGACACAGTAAGATTTTATTTGATATCTAATTCACTTTCTAATTCTATTTCTCCTATTTTTTGTGATTTTTCAAATACACATCACTGTTTCTAACCGAAACTATTTTATTACAAATATGATTACCACTATGATCATACGCACGCCCAAGTGATTACGGATGCCGGTTTCCGATTTTTCTTCGGTATATAGACCGAATCACAGAATATTTCATGCAAGCCTTCAGAGAAGTGTTAGATCACACACCATTTCAAATATATATTCGGAAAGTACGGGATTACACACCTTATTCGAAATTCATAACACGATATTCTTCGCGGCACCTAAAGATACAATCGGTCAACAATTAGTCCAAAACCCAATTTACAACTTCATCCAAGTATTGCGATTGATTTAACAATCTATATCACTTACCAACAATCCGAGTCTCTCATTACGAGAGATAGGTGTTCGACTTTACCACTATTTCGAAAAATTCACAAGTAGAGAGTATCGCGTGATTTCGTGCCTAACAACATAATCGATTAGCCAAACTTTCAATCCAATTAACACCATAATTGAATAGTGATATCGAATGGACTATGCAAAGACCCCTTACCTTAATCGATGATAATCTCGATTCCCACTAATTGGCTTATGACTACGAATGAATCGACAAGGATTTGGTATTAGGCCACCCACTAGAACTCTACGAAAAAGAGTTGATCAAATATGAGAGTGATGGAGAGAGTGACATTTCGATAAGAAACAAAGTGGAATAGCCGTATAGTGATGAACATACATATTTGGCTAGAAAGAGAAGAAATGAAAGGATTAGAAATGAAGCCCTTACCCGATTCAACCAAGGAGAGATGTCCAACACACAAAATGGGGAAGATAGAAGATGATAGAAATTCGCTATCAAAGAAGATGAACAAAGATGAATATGATCAGAAATTTCAAAGAACAATTCATGATTTTTTCTCTCAAACCTCAACTTTGCCACACTGTTACTTCATGTCTTCTCATCCTTTTCACATTACAATTTTTCATTTGCCTAGTCACTACTTCTTTCAAAGTGCTATTTTTTCACTAAACCGAGACTCAGAAACCTCAGACCTTTCAATTACTTAACTAATAAGTTCAATTTTAGAATAACGTTATTCTCATATTCTCAAAATTTTGAACATTCTTACACCCAAAGCCCATTGGGCCCAATCTTACTTAGCCCAATTGGCCTTGGGCGTAAGAATGTTCAAAATTTTCAAGAATATGAGAATGGCGTTGTTGTAAACTAGACTTATTAGTTAAGTGAATTTGAAAGGTTATGAGATTTCTATGAATTCTCGGGTTTAATTGGGCCTTAGGAAAAATTTGATATTTTAGCACTTTAAGGAGAGATGGTAAGTAGCTTCAAGGCTTATAGAAATAAATGAGTAAATTGTTAGCATAAATGAGCAATTAGTTAAAAGGTTATGGCATCAAGTGATGGACTTTAAGGAAGAGGTTCAAATCCCATTGTGTGCAAATTTTGACTATTATTTTGCATGCTTTCCTTAAGTGTCGCCAAGAGGTATATATGGCAAGGTGGACTTTTATTTTGGTAAGGTGGTTAAGGAAATAAAGAAAGGTTGAGGTTGGGGAAAGGAATCAAAAGAAAAAGGCAAGTATGGGGACATGTTGGCACAAAAAGGGAGAATGTTATGGAGTGTGGTTGGCCAAATGTTTGACCAATATTGTAATGCATGTGGACTTTTGGGGAAGATAGGTAGCTGAATTTTTACTTTGGCATTTGGTAAGGTCTTGGTATTGTTTTGGCCAAAAATCCTATTTGCAACTTTTGTGTCATCTTCTTCCAATTTGCTATTCTCTTTGTCGAAACCTCCTAGCACAATTGTGCATCTTTTTTCTCTTTTGTTTAGTCAAATAACTTCATCTTTAGTCACAAGTTCTTTATACGTTTTCGAAAAACTCTTCAGTGTGACACGCCAGATTCGGGCCTAACTTCTAGGCCGGGTTTGGGGTGTTAAACGCCCAAGGCCCATTGGGCCCAATCCTACTAGGCCCAATTTTGGTATGTTATAAAATGTACCGAATAAAGTGTGTAGACTTCGTCAATTTATCAATGATTACCCAAATGGCATCTTTCTTTTTTGGAGATAGGGGTAATCCCGATACAAAATCAATGGTAACTCTTTCCCAGTTCCATTCCGGTATCGTAACTGGCTGTAATAATCTCAAAGGCACCTGATGTTCAGCTTTAACTTGTTGACATATCAAACATTTAGACGCAAATTCAGAAATATCACGTTTCATTCCCGACCACCAGTACATCTTTTTCAAATCATTGTACATTTTATTACTCCCTGGATGAACAGACATAGTACCATTATGTGATTCGTGTAAAAGCTTCTGTACAAGTTCTGAATTCTTCGGTATACATATTCTGCCTCTGAATTATAAGCAATCATTAGACCCAATTTGAAATTTTGAATCAGAATTTGACTCACATTGTACTCGTTTAGCTCGTAATTCATCATGATTTTTCTAAGCTTCATAAATATGCTGTAAAAATGTCGGTTTAGCTTTTAACTCAGCTATGATTGAACCATCATTAGATAAAAACAACAGGGTATTCATTGCTCACAAAGCAAAAAAATATTTTCTACTTAGAGCATCTGCAACCAAATTGGCTTTTTCTGGATGATAATAAATAACCAGCTCATAATCTTTCAATAATTCAAGCTATCTACGCTGTCTCAAATTAAAGTCTTTTTGTGACATCAGATACTTTAAAATTTTATGATCAGTGAATATATGGCATTTTTCACCAAATAGATAGTGCAGCCAAATTTTCAGTGCGAAAACAACGGCTACCAATTCTAAATCATGTATCGGGTAATTCTTTTCATATGATTTAACATGTCTAGAAGAATAGGCTATTACTTTACCTTCTTTCATCAAGACACAGCCTAAACCATTAATGACGCATCGCTGTAAATTACAAATTCTTTACCTGATTCAGGTTGAACTAATACATGTGATTTACTCAACAAGGCTTTCAATCTATCAAAACTCTACTGACATTTATCAGTTCCTTCAAAATTCACATCTTTCTGCAACAAATGAGTCATTGGAGAAGCTATCATAGAAAATCCGTTTACAAACCTTCGATAGTAACCAGCTAATCCTAGAAAACTTCTGACTTTAGATACATTTTTCGGTGGTTTCCAATTAACAATTGCCAAAATTTTATTCTGGTCCACTTTGATGCTTTCAGCAAATGCTATATGCCCAAGAAAACCAATTTCTTGAAGCCAAAATTCAATTTACTAAATTTGGCATATAACTATTTCTCACACAGTGTTTGCAGAACAATTCTCAAATGATTACCATGTTCATTTTCATCTTAGGAGTATACCAGAATATCAGCAATAAATACCACCACAAATCAATCCAAATACGGTCTGAAAATTTTATTCACTAAATCCACGAATATCTCATATGCATTAGTCAAGTCGAACAGCATCACAAGAAACTCATAGTGCTCATACCTGATTCTGAAGGCTGTCTTTGGCACATCTGAATCTTTCACCCATAGTTGATAGTAACTGCAATGAAGATCAATCTTCGAGAATACAGTGGAACCTTTCAACTAATCGAACAAGTCATTAATACGAGGCAACAAATACTTATTATTAATAGTGACTTTGTTGAGCTGCCGGTAATCAATGCATAATCTCAATGACCCATCTTTCTTGTTAACAAATAAAATCGGCGCGCCCTAAGGTGAAGAACTAGGTCGAGCAAAACCTTTGTCCGTTAGTTCCTGCAACTAGGTTTTCAATTCCTTTAATTCAGTAGGAGCCATTCTGTAAGGTGCTATAGATATCGGTGTTGCCTCGAAACAAGATCTATAGAAAATTCCACTTCCCTAACTGGTGGAAATCTGGGTAATTCTTCCAGAAACATATCAAGAAATTCATAAACAACCGGCATAAACTTAATATTTGATTCAGATACTTTAGTGCCTAACACATATGCAAGATAAGCATGATACCCTTTCCTGATATATTTTTGTGCTGACATAGCTAAGACACATTAAACAACCCATCCAATTTATCATATTCAACACGGAGCAATTCACCATTCTGACATTTTAATACAATATATTTTTGTTTATAATTTACAATTGCATCATGTTGAGTTAACCAATCCATACCTAGGATTACATCAAATTCATCAAATGGCAGTAACATCAAATTAGCTAGAAAACAAGAACCGCGCATTATTAGCAGACATTTCTTACAAATTTTATCCACCATCACATATTGACCCAGGGGGTTTGATACTTTGACCACGAATTCAGTGGATTCAACAAATAAATTTTTAATAAATGCTAAATTCATGCAAATGTATGAATGTGTTGAACTAGGATAAATCAAAGTAGTAATATCAGTATCAAGAATAGAAAAAGTACTAGTAATGATGTCTGGTGCAGAGGCATCCTCTTTTGCACGAATAGCATATGTTCTTGCTAGTGCTCATGTTCATATTTGACTGTTGAATCTTTTGTTGCACCTCAGCTACCAGTGACATTACCAGGGTGACGAGGTGGTCTATTTCTCGAGCCGGGTTACTTGGCTTTGAAGCCTGAACAATATCTTTTTCAATTCTTTATGGACAATCTTTGAGATAGTGATCAAGAGAACCACATCTAAAACAGGCTTCGCTTCTCATGCGGCACTCACCAAAATGAAACTTATTACAATGCTTGCATTTAGTTTTGGGAATTCTAACACTTCCAGCACTTGCTAATGATGGGGCCGGAGATCTCAGATTAGAGCGTTGAGCACTTCGTTCCCTTCCAGAGTACCCCAAAGATATGGTAAAATGATCATGATATTTCTTTGATTTCTTTGAAGCTGACGGTTGTGACTTTCCTATAAATATTTTAGTTGAAGTCTGGGCTTTCATCTCTGCCTGTCTCTTTTCTTTACTTAATTCTTCAGCTTTATGTGCTCGATTGACCAGTACGACAAATTCTTTTAATTCCAGGATCCTAACTAATAACTTGATGTCTTCATTTAATCCCTCTTTAAACCTTTTACACATAGCAGCTTCAGTCGGGATACACTCTCTGGCATATTTGCTCAATCTAACAAATTCTCATTCATATTTAGATACTATCATATTCCCCTATTTGAGTTCTAAAAATTCCTTCCGTTTCTGATCCAAGAATCTCTGGCTAATATATTTCTTTTTGAATTCAGTTCAGAAAAATTCCCAAGTAACCTGTCCTTTTGGCACAACAGAAATTAAAGTATTCCACCACTGATAAGCTGAATCTTTTAACAAAGATATAACACATTTCAAACATTCATCAAGTGTACAAGATAATTTATACAAAACCCTGATAGTATTTTCTAACCAGAATTCGAATCTTTTCGGATCATCTTCAATAGTAGCCCTAAATTCTTCTGCCCTATATTTATAGATTTTATCTACCGGAGGCTTACCAAATCTAATAGTTTCTGTACCATGTGGCATATAAGGAACCGGTTGAGAGATAGGAGAAGGAGGTTGTTGTACAGTGGGATTTGTTCTCAAGTATTCAGTGAACCATTCATTCATCATTTGAAAGAAGGCTTCTTTAGCCTCCTCACCGCAGCCCTTAGATACGGGCCTTCTACTACTGGAAGCAGCTCTTTGAATTGAAGCTTGAGAATTGCTCTCAACTTCTATGGATTCAGCTCGGTTGGACGACATTACTATATGAAAAACATGTTTAAAATGGTCAGGAGATATCACACTATTATAAATTATATAATGGCATGTATAACTAAACTTGTACTTTCTACGTTAGTCTGAGAATCGGCTAAACGTAGCTCTGATACTAATAAATGTAACACCCCTAACCCATATCTGTCACCGAAATAGAGTTACGGAGCATTATCGGAGTTTACAAAACAAATATAATTAATTAATGTTGTAACACCCCAAACCGGTCAACACACCATGATCGAATCTGGCATGCCACGGAGTGATAACCTTTTAGAAGTGAAATTTTGTCGGATAATTTTCTTAGAAAACCCGTTTTGTAGTACGAAAAGTTTAGAAATCCTTGCTTGAAATCTACGTATTGTTGCAAGTTTTTAGAAAACATTTGAGTTATCTTTGTTATCATAATTTAAGTGGTGTTACCCGATGGCAACGCTTTTAAGAAAAATGAAGGAGTTATAGTTTTGAAAACATTACTTTTTACCGGTTAACTTAACAAAACCATATATTCAAAATAGTCAAAATAATAGCAAATAATAAAGAAAAACCCAAAATAAAACTTAGCGACCTTATTACAAAACCCAAAACCAAAATTTAAAGAAAATTAATAAAATTGAAATAGTAACTAAAAGAAATCAAAATCCAATGAACATGCATGGCCGCCTCGAGTCCTTCTGGCTCCATCTCCACAATCTATTCATCTGCATGTTCGTTGGATTTTGATTTCTTTTAGTTACTATTTCAATTTTATTAATTTTCTTTAAATTTTGGTTTTGGGTTTTGTAATAAGGACGCTAAGTTTTATTTTGGGTTTTCTTTATTATTTGCTATTATTTTGACTATGTTGAATATATGGTTTTGTTAAGTTAACCTAGAAAAGCAATGTTTTCAAAACTATAACTCCTTCGCTTTTCTTAAAAGCATTGCTATCTGTAACACCACTTAAATTATGATAACAAAGATAACTCAAATGTTTTCTAAAAACTTGCAACAATACGTAGATTTCAAGCAAGGATTTCTAAACTTTTCGTACTACAAAACGGGTTTTCTAAGAAAATTATCCAACAAAATTTCACTTCTAAAAGGTTATCACTCCGTGGCATGCTAGATTCGGTCATGATGTGTTGACCGGGTTTGGGGTGTTACAATTTTGGTATCAGAGCCCGGTTCAAAACTCGGCTTTGGGTTTTGGGCTCAAAACGTTTTCTAAAAATGTTTTTTTTGAAACATGCATGTATTTAAGTTTGGATTTTTACTCTACTTAAGCATATTCTATATAAAACATATTTGGGCTTTTCTGAAAATACGACATGTTTCGATAGAATTTTTCTTGGTGACATACCAGATCCGGTTGTAGTGTATGGGCCGGGTTTGGGGTGTTACAAATGTCATTTACTATTCATATTCGAATACAATCATATTCAATCATATTGTCATTTAAATAGACTCTCGAGGCCCAATTTATGCATTAGAAACAAGTCGGGACTAAATCTGAAACTTAGAGAATTTTTCACGAAATTTCAAAATTTTCCTTAGGTGCAGGAGACACACGCAAGTGTGGCTCACATGGCCAAGTGACACACCTGTGTCCCAAGTCATTTGGGTATTCGATGTGAGGCACACGGCCGTGTCCCAACCTGTTTCCATGCCTATGTAACTCTCTGACTTGGGTTACATGACCAGCCACACGTCCATGTGCCAGGTCGTGTGAAAAATATAATTTTTGAAAATCAGGTGTAGGGGTCACATGGCGAAGTCACACGCCCATATGCTAGGCCGTGTGACACACATGGCTGAGACACACGCCTGTGTCTCTACCAGTGTGAGCAATTCGAAGCATCCTTTTCTCAAAATTTTAAGATGTAGGGGACACACGGCCAAACCCACACTTTGCATGTTAGGGTGTCACTTTGAGACACACACCCGTGTCTTTGCTTGTGTGGACAAAATAAGGCCATTTCCAAGCCTTATTTCTCACCCAACCTGGCATCAACATATCCAATCAATTTTTGTACCATTACAAGTCACAAAAGAACATTCAATTTAAGCCAATTTCAAGTTCAATACATATCCTAACATCCCATTTATCCAAGTATATGATCTCACATAATTGGCCATATTAACATATGAGTGTATTTTACCTATTCATGTAGCCATTAATATATTTATGTAACTTCCATCATTCAACCATTTCAATACACACATCAAGCATGATGAGGCCTTATATAACTACATCAAAATATGCTTAACACTAGCCATTCCAGTGGCTAGTTATAACCAAAATATTTCCTCATTATGCCAAACTTAGCTTATACATGCCATTATACCAAAAGTTAGCTTGCTTTTTATATCGAGAAGTCCAAGGGTTAGTGTAATGTGACTCTGACCAAGTTCTAACCTTCACGAGCCTCCAAGTACTAAAAAATAGAGGAAAGTAAAACAAAGTAGCATAAAATGCTTAGTAAGTTCGTATAATGGGAAATTAACTTACCATTCATTTACATTTAAAGTAAGCATGCAAAATTAATCCAAAGAAATTTGGCAATTTGCCTAAACACATATAATCTCAAGAAACTTGTTAGTCATGTATTATATGTAAACATCAAGAATCAAAGATGAGCTCATCATATAATAATTTTCATATACATAAGCTTTTCATATCATATTCCATATAACATGTGCATTTCCATGACAAGTCATCTTAAGCTCAGTTTAACCATGTCAAAACTTTGCTCGTTGAATTTATTTGAAATATCGATGGATACACATGTAGTACATTCGAAGTGTACAAAACTGTAATTCATCAACTCATATTCAGGGGTACCCATTAGGGCACATAATCAGGAAGCACTCTCTTGAGCCATATAACAGGATGCTAATGTGAGCCATGTAACAGGAAGCTTATCAGGGCTATAATAGGAAACTCATAAGAGTTTAAAATAGGAAGCTCCTTGAGCTTAACAGGTAACTCCGAAGAGTTATTATCAGGGAGCTTTAGATAGCCATATAACAAGAAGCTCAAGCGAGCCATATCAGGAAGCTCACAAGGAGCCTATATCAAGACGATCATAAAGAGCTGCGTTTGTATCCGCAATATATGCAGGATCACAACTGATCATATAACAGTATGCTCACAAAGAGCTACGATAGTCCGCAACACATGTAGGATCACTACCAATCAGGATGCTCGTAAGAACCATATAACGAGAAGCTCAAGAGGGCTTATAACAGGATGCTCGTAAGAGCTATGGTGTGTCCGCAACATATGCAGGACCACAACCAATACGGGAAATATTGTATCCATTGAATTTCATTTATTCAAACTGGACTTAGCACTTGTCAGACATTTTCGGATATGTGAATTATGTTTATACATGGAAATCATACATTTCACAATCATAACATTCAATTTAAACATATAAACATACATTTTAATTACACGAACTTAACTCCTTACTTGCTCGTATACAAAGATCTACTAATCCGATACTTTTTTTTCCTCGATCTAACTCCTTATTTGATCTTTCCGGATCTAAATAAACGAATATAACATCAATTTAACACATTTCACACTAAATTAAATCTAATTTACATCTTAGGCAAAAGTACCATTTTATCCTTATACTTTTGATTAATTCTAATTTCGTCCCTAGGCTCTAAAAATGAAATCCATGCAATTTAATCCTTATTCCAAGCCTAGCAAAATTTTTCATATAACATTTACAGCCCATGTAATTCATAAAATTCAATAATTTTCCATAAATTTTACGTCTTTACAATTTAGTCCCTAAATCACAATTTCATCAATATTCACTTTACAAAACTTGTTTATCTATCAACGACCTTTCATTTTCTACCATAATTTCAAAATTTTATGCATATCCATCCATGGCAAAACCGTATTACCTTGATAACTTTACAAATTAATCCCCAAGATAGCTAAATTAGGCTATTACGATCTTAGAAATATAAAAATTACTAAAAACATGACTTAAATACTCACCTAATTTGGCCAAATAAGTTTTTTCTTTCTTCAAGTCTCCATGGCTAGGGTTTCCATAGATTTTATATAGGAAAGATGATATAAAAGATGATATTTTTTATTTTATTTATTTTTCTTCTTTTCATATTTTACTTTCCAATTTCATCCTTTTCTTTTCTTAATTTTCCAT
This sequence comes from Gossypium rotundifolium, assembly GCA_025506655.1. NCBI lineage: Eukaryota > Viridiplantae > Streptophyta > Magnoliopsida > Malvales > Malvaceae > Gossypium > Gossypium rotundifolium. Next base: position 67,547,574 of record CP106729.1, on the reverse strand, counting down.
GGATGAATCATCAAAATATCTACTAACTTCTCTTTATGGTCTAATTTCCATATAAGGACCCCAAGTTTTAAATTCCATAGCTATTTAATACCTATAGTTACTAGAACTCAAATTTTGCATTTTATGCAATTTGGTCCTTTCTATAATTAACATGTAATCGATAAAATTTTCATATGAATTCTCTACCATAATTCAGACCGTGCAATAATATTAAAATAATTTTTCTTTCTGATTCAAATTTGTGGTCTTGAAACTATTGTTCCGATTTAACTCAAAACGGGCTGTTACAACTAAATCTACAACTATACGCATATTCCAGGACTAGTAATTGAATTTAACTAAACAGATTTAACTGTTACGGTTTGAATCATGACTAAAAGTTTTAAATTCGAAAAATATAGAAATTAAAATTAATTAATTAAAAATATACAGAACTTAAAATTCATGAAATTAATTTCAAGTTTTTGTAAAGTAAAGGGCTCGTTTTCCGATTCCAAGCATTGAGCATTCTCGTACATATACAGTGTTTTGTGGTTGATAGCAAAGTTGACAGAGATGTTGGCTTCCCGTACTAATGGGATAGATTAGATATGTGTTACGTCTATATGATTAGCTAGGCATGACTTAAGGGTCAAATGGTGGCGAAAGTAATGGAATATGAAGCTAGCGAGGTAGACAAAGGGCAAAGTATATGGGGGCAAAATCCTATCTTTTCACTGAATAAAGGCGCTGGAAAAGGCTAATGAACTGACAGGGTATGAGAGGTGGCACAGCCCATTGATATAAGCAAACAGCCTGTTGAGTTTAAGCTTGATTGGGCCGATTGATGTTGTTTCATGTTGTTAAGGATCTGTACAATTGATAAAAGATGCTACCACGATTTGACTAAAATCAAGTTTTTCAATTCAATGACGGTTGTTTTTTAGAGAGAGGGGATGGTTGAACACGATTATTAGGTGTCTAGGGTATTTTCATGTTATTTGTTTCTAAACCTAAATATTCACTGAAACCCACTAATTTTTCTTTTTAATAATTCACACCTAGAATAGGGCATAATAAATTGTTTCAATTTAATCCATCATGGGCTATTCAATGGGTTACCAAAATCCATATTTGACATCTCCCACTCAGACATCATGATTATACGATTCCCACCATCCATAATTTTAATGTTGTCACAAAGACACACATTAGTTAATACTAAATCATGAGTATATGGTCAGCATACCAACCATTCTTGAGAAATCTCTGCCACACATTTGTTAGGAATATAAAGTGGTTCTTTTGTCCAAAGCATTTGTAGGGCATGCAATTTCCTAGACCCACTCTGTTACATTAAGTATCTCATGATCTCTTTGATTTATTCGGCTAAACTTAACATAAGTGGTATTGAACACAGAATTATATCTTATTCTCATTAGGGGTATATATATGTCTTTCTTATAATAGCGTATAGGTAACAATTCAAACATCCATAATGTTTAACTTTGTATCCAACACTCTACATGTATTCACAAGGTTTATAAACAAACGAGGTGTCCACCAAAAAGTCTCTTATGACTTTACCTTAATGCTAAGTATAAAGTTGAGCATAAATAATCAATGATTTCTTTCTATAAGCTCAACTTGCCTTTGTCCTCATTTACAGAAATGATGGCTTGTGATAGAAGATCAATCAATTAATGTTTGTTTGACATACCTTATAAAAGGAAAATTGTTTATATTTTCATTAAACAAGTGTAGTAAATATGGAAATAGTAAAATTTGTAATGAACCGATTTTAATGGTGTTGAAAATTTTGATTTAATGATAAATTTTTTATTGAATAATTATGTGTCAATTACGAAATTGAAAGGTGAATCATTAATTAGTATTAATTTAAATGAATTATTAAAATAGTACAAGAATTAAATTGTTAAATGATCAATCAAAAGAATAAAATTTGATTTTAAATTAAGTGTCTTAAATAGCAATTAGACTAAGAATATGTTAACAATTAAACCATTTTGTATGTAGCTTAGTGGTATAACATGGCTGTAGCCATTGATTTCCACTAATTTAATGTGGATAAGATTATGGCTTTAGATTATTATTATTATTAATTTTTTTGAGCAAAATTATTATTATTATTATATGCATAGTTAAGGGGGAGAGAGAGAAAAGTATGAAACAAGTTTTCATTTTGTATCTTTCTTCTCCACCAAACCAATAGAAAAGAAACATCCATTACCGTTCATCAAATCGCTAAGGTAAGGAAGACCTTTCACTTGATTTTGATGAATTTTTAACATATTATCTTGGATTATTGAAGCCCATGTATTAGATTAGAGAACTAATGAGTTTTAGTTGAATCTCCATTGTTGAATGTTTAAGTTTAAGGACATGCATGAATAAAGTTAGTTCATGGAAAAGTATGTTAGAAATGCGATTGATAGTAGTACGTCAAGCTTTGATTATTTGATAAATTGTATATTATTGGGACCTTATTGAAAAGTGTGAAAACTTGGGGAGATAGGAAGTCTCTTTACTATATTTATAAAGTTGGATTTAATTTCGATAAGGTAAGTTGTAAGAAATGAGTGTTTCGAATATTAAGGTAAATAAGGATTAAAACGAATAAAATGTATTCATTTATATAATATGTTGATTTGTATTTGAATTGCGTGATTAATAAATTTTCCGTATTTGAATTTAATTTCGTAGCTAAAGATAACACAAGACCATCCCTTCGAAAAAGGAAATCCAAAACCATTGACGAACATATATTCTAGGTTTGTTCTCTCATAACTCGAGTTAAATAAATTATTAAATATATATGTTTGAATTGATATATATGTTCGGGAATGGTTAACTATCAATAAGAATGTTATAACAGCTCATTTTCAGTGGTGTCGGAAACAATGGTTTCAGGACCACAATTCCTAAGAGTAAGTTAGAAATTTTATGTTTATTTAATGTTTGTAAGGTTATATGAAAGTCGCATTAAATTTTCGTTAAGAAATTTAAGGTTTAAATAGTTAATTAGGTAAAAAGAACAAAATTGAAAAAGGTGTAAAAGTTAATTTCTATTAGTTAAAAGAATCAAATGTATGTGGAATTTAAATTAATGGACTTAGATGGTAATTATACCATATCCTAAGTTAGTGGATGTTTATGGATAGGTTTATTAAAGAACAATTTGGTAATTAGATAATTGAATCATAAATTAAGTAAACAAAAGCATGAAACCAATTTTTTAGTCATCTTCCTTCTTCCTTTGCCGATCCTCCATTAGAGAAGAAATAAATTTTCGATCAAGCATTATTGACTTGCATGGTATGTAATCTTAGTCCGTTTTTGGTGATTTTTATGCTTTTGAGCTCATATTAGCTTAATCTAGCTAGCCCATATAAAATTATTAAAAGTATAGGGACTTGACATGGTTGATTTTGAATGTGTTTTGAATTTAATTGGTAGATTATTAAATTTGGTTGTTAAATAAACATGTTTTGTTAAATGATTTTTAGTGATTCTAAGGTTTAGGGATTAATTTGTTAAAAGAGTAAAATTCATTGGTAATAATGTGAAATTGTGATAAATATAGGTTGTTAGGGAACCCTATGGAAATCGACTAGCATGAGATTTTATCAATTGTGGTTAAATTATAAGCTTCGGGTTTAGGAACTAAATTGCACAAAAGTTAAAATATTAGGGGTAAATTTGTAATTTTATATTAAAATGAGTTGTAAGTTAGAATCTATAAAGTTAAGCTATTTGAATTACTTAATTGAGTTAAATTATTATTTAGATCAAGAAAAGAATCAACCAGACTTGAATCGAGGGAAAGCGAAAGTTTCGAATTAGTTTTGACTTCGCTGTAACAACTGTTGTGATTGAGGTAAGTTTTTATGGGTCATAAACTTAATAATTATTGTTTGGATTGTATGTTATTTAATTTTATGAAAAATATAATTTCACTTATTAATATTTCGATGCTTTGGATATTTGATGGTTTAATAGTCTTGGTTGAACTTTGAGAATACCTAGGATACAAATGACATGTCATTAGGGATTATAAGGTTTCGGGTGTTGGTCCTGGATGTCCTACCGATGGCTAAGGTCCTGCATTTGTTGCGAATTCTCCACAGCTCGTGCGAGCAGTATCGTGTAACTAATATCCCGACCCATAGCTCGTGTGAGGAGGCCCATTTCACAGCTCATGTGAGCACTATTGAAAAGGTTACGGTTACATGAAAAGGCACACTTTGTGTGAGCATTCCCGAGTATCTGATGTTATTCTGTATGGTTCAACGGGTAAGTAAAGTTTAATGGAAAGGCATACATATGGAGTTATTCGCGTTAATGATCATATAAAATGGAAAGTTTGGTATGAGCAAATGGATTGAAAAGGAAATCAATTAAACAAGTGATGGAAGATAGATGTATGGAATTCATTTCATAATATATGCTATATTTCATGGATGTTATAATTTTAAGTTGCCTACTAACTATGTGGATTGTTGTGAATAGGAAAGCAAAATTTCTATAAGATTTAATGAGCATGGTTGAATGACTTTATCATTTTATGTTTAGTTAAGTTTGAGTTTATTTTACGGACTTACTAAATTAATTGCTTAAGTAGTTGTTTTCTTTATTTTGTAGACCTTCAAAAGCTCGATTGGTTGGAATATTGTTGTGGCTCTATCATGCTATTCATTAACCACTTCGGTAGTTTTTGGTTATTTTGGTTATGGTTATAAATGGCATGTATAGGGCTTATATGTAATAAGAGTTTCTGATTGTGCTATTTGGCCAATGTGATGTGGTTATCTTTACTGTATATATATGTTTTGTTTTGATAAATGCATAAGGATGTTTATGCTTTTTCATCACTTTTAAATGCATTGTAAATATTTGGCTTAGGACTTATTAATATGGGATTGAAGTGATTAAATGATGTGTGAATATGGTGATGTAAGTTTAGGTTATAATGTAGCTTTGAATGAATTGAATTGATGTAACACCCCTTACCCGTGCCCAACATTGGAACAGGATACGAGGCATTACTGGACTTAACTTGCTCAAACATATATTATTGGGCTACAAAATTTCTTTTCAAACTTAAAACTTTTCATTCATATTCATAACATTCTTATTATGGGCCTACGAAGCCCTAAACATATTTACAAAAGGTTTTGAAATTAATCCAAAACTTTTACGCTCTTAGAAAATTTTTAATTAAACAGGGGCCACACGCCCATGTGGGCAGGCTGTGTAGTCACACATGCCCATGTCCCTTGCCTGTGTGGAATTTAATTTTTATTTCGAACCTACGGGGGTTGTCACACTGTCGGACACACGCCCGTGTCAATGGCCCGTGTCTCTTACACGGCCTAGACACGCTTGTGTCCTCACCCATGTGTGAAAACCTTAGCATTCTATTTTTGACGTCAGCAACTTCTCAAGGGGCACACGGCCTAGACACACGCCTGTGTGCTGGCCCATGTGACGAATTGAATTCTCGTAAATTTGGTGCAAGAGACACACGACCTATCAACACACTCATGGAGTTGATCGTGTGTCACACACGGCCTAGACACACACCCATGTGTGTACCTGTGTGGACAATTAGAAGGCTATTTTCCAAGCCAATTGCCACCCTGAAACATAAACACACTTATACCAACTCAAGCAATACATGATATGGTAATAATACTCTATAAAGAACCACTAATTATCATTCAAACACTTCACATTTTACCCCATCATTTGCATAAACTTTCCCTTCATAAAACTTATCGTCATTAAAATATGAAACTTGAAACATATTGGCCAATTCCCTATGGCCATATACAAACTGAGTGTATAACATTAGTAGCCAACCCTTTGGCTCTCAAATATGACATAATACAAAATGACCAAGTTCCTATACATACCATACACAAAATAAATCAACTTTACTATACCAAAAGAATGATTGATAGTGTGATCCGAGCTCCGACGTTCTATGATCCCCGAGCTAGCTTGGCGATACTACAAAGAAAAAGGAAAAGAGAGGGGTAAGCATATAGCTTAGTAAGTTTGCATGAATTAATATAGAAACATAAGTGTTCATGGTAAGATCCATTCATCTCATATAACAATAGAAACACAAGTTCTTAAGTGCTTAGGCATACTTACTCATACTCACTCTTACCATCACACATCACATTATGATTTCATAACTTGTAATTTTACTCATGGTAGCTGTACTACTTAGTCACATAATTTAGCACTTACGCTAACTTGGACATAAACTTAAATCATCATCATCCTTAACATAAATGGAACTCATTGTCATCCTTGTATAATTTAACTCTATAGCATCTTTGCATACTTAGTTCTTTTGTCTGTTGAACTACTCGGAATATTAGAGGATACTCAATCTCATCATACGTGTATCATCATGCCAATGCCATATCCCAGATATGGTCTTACACGGGATCTATTAGCTCAATGTCGATGCCATGACCTAGATATGGTTTTATACGAGATCGTACTTAGATGTCGATGCTATGTCCCAGAAATGGTCTTACACAAGATCTTCCTTTGGTGCCGAAGCCATGTCCTAGACATGGTCTTACAGGACCTTCCTTATTCGATGCCGATGCCATATCCCAGACATGGTCTTATACAGGATCTACATTCGATGCCGAAGCCATGTCCCAAATATGGTCTTATACGGGACCGTCCTTGTCTCATGTCGTGACATAGGTATCCTCGTTATTCCAAATCTTCAACCGGGACTTCAACTTGTCATATTCTCTTCACTTTTTCATCGAGGTATCATTAATTAATTTCATGGACATAATAATATGCATTTCTCATAATAATAAGAAATTTAAATACGACAACATATGTAGCCTTAATTTTACACAAACTTATCTCGATACTCAAAATGCTTATAGATGTTCGATTTAGTCCAACACTTTGTTCTTGCCTTGGTTTTGGTCCGGGCTTCGTTTTTCTTGTTCTATAATGACAATTTCACTTGTTTAATACTCACATTAACTAAATTGACTCATGAATCATACTTTGGTTGTAACACCCTTACCCGTACTCTTCGCCGGAACTGGGTATGAGGCGTTACCGGAATTATATCACTTGTACATACAACTTTGGGCTATTAAAATTCACTCCAATTTAAAAAATTTCAAATCACATATCTAACGTCCTTATAATGGGCCTACGAGGCCCTAAACATAAACTCAAAATGCATCGGAACCCTACCGAAAACCTCCAAGCACTTAGAAAATTTTGACATGAAACAAGGCCACACGCCCGTGCTTTACACCCGTGGTCAACACTAACTTGTGTCACACGGTCAGCCACATGCTCGTGTGCTGTACCTGTGTGGCAATTTAAATTCCAAATTCAAGGTGCAGACTTCACACGGCCTGGGCACACGCCCATATCCGTGGCCGTGCCTCCCACACGGTTGAGACACACGGCCGTGTCTCTGCCCGTGTGTTTACTACTGAGTTTACTGACTTGCAATTCTAATATCCAAGGGGACACATGGCCTAATCACACACCTATATAATTGACCGTGTGTCACACACAGCCTAGACACATGCCCGTGTGCCTACCCGTGTGGACAAGAACAAGACCATTTGCCAAGCTCTTTCATCACCCTAATTCACTGAAGCATAATTCATACCCAAACAACCCAACCATATACTCTATACACTTATGAATAACCTTTCATTCCATTGATTGAAAGTAAAGAGCCATTTACTTTGGCAATATACAAAAGATTTCATTTATAAGGAGCCAACACATTTGACCAAAATAACAAAACAATTTTCCTAGTCTAGCCCCTATACATGCCATTGCCATACTCAAAATGCTAGTTCTAAATATACCGAGATGAGCTGATAGTGTGGGTGATCTTCCAATTATCTTCGTATCCTGACTCGACTCTTTGACACTAAAAAACAAGGGAAAAGAAAGGGGGAAAGCTTGAAGCTTAGTAAGTTTACATGTAAACAATAAACATCATAACGTATGCTAATCAATAAATAGAATTACATACTAAGCAAGAACAATCAACATTCCATAATCATGCTTACTCATTTCATCTCTTACCACATTCCAACCATATCACAAGCACAATGCTCATATTCATTAACATACATCATACAACACATAACAATTTCTCAATAAGCCATTCATAGTAATACCAAACACTTGGTGGTTTCTCCCTTAGCCCACCATTAATCTTTAACAGGGTGGTATCGCACACAGGCCATCGTAAATAAATAATAGGGTGGTATCGCACATAGGCCACCAACAAGAATAATTAAGGTGGTATCTCACACAGCCCACCATTAATTACTACGAGTAATATTCCACAATTACGTATCTAATTCAATGTTCATACAGAAATTATTCATTATCTACCAAATTCAATTCATCTGAATCATATATGTTCTCATTCATAAATGCACCAATAAGTAACAACATGTGTATTTAAGATGCATCGTTTACACATAAACTTACCCCGGCGCAAAACGTGTTGGTCAACGGTCTATTCCGTAACCTTGCCTTTTCCTTGGTCAAGGTTAATTCTGCGCTCTTCTTGATCTATAACATCAAAATTTCACTCATTCAATCATTTTTTGATCATAATACATCGTAATCTCTACTTATGCAGAAGTCACCATTTTGCCTTTGTACTATGGCAAAATTATGATTTTGCCCCTAGGCTCGTAAATCATTTTTTATCGTATTTTCTCATTAAACAAGACTAGCTGAACATTTATTACTCGTACAACTACTCACAATTCTAACTATTTCATGCATTTATTACCAAATTACAACATTCACAACTTAGTCCATTTAGGTGCTTTCATGACAACACCTTTCACAAAAGTTGTTTCTCATTTCATTAACATTCATTTTCTTCCATAAAAACTCAGCAAACAACATAAACTCTCTCATGGCAAGTCTCTAGACTTTCAACCATATTGAAATTTAGTCCCCTCATTAGCTAGCTTAAGCTTTGGGGGTTCCAAAAGTACAAATATTATCAAATAAAACCACCAAAATTACTTACTTGTAAGAGATTTGTTTTGTTGAAAATTTTAACTCCAAGAACCCTTATTTCCTCTAAATTTTGGTGGTAGAAGAAGAAGGAATGGTAAAAGATGATATCTCATCTTTTTATCTTATTTTATTCATTATTTCATCACCTAATTTCACCAAGTTTGACCAAAATTTAATATCCTTGTCTCCATAGGCTCTATGGTCAGCCATCACACATCTAACGACCTAATTTCACTTTGAAGACCTCCAATTTGATATTCTTTGGCTATTAGACACCTCAACAACTTATAATGGAACTTTTACACTTTATGCGATTTAGTCATTTTTCATAATTAAACATACAATTGCTAAAATTAAAGCACCAAAATTTTTCTATAATCATATATTAATGCCATAACTCATAAAATAATACTAAAATAATTTTCCTCAACCTCGGATTAGTGGTCCCGAGACCACTATTCTGATTAGCCCCAAAATCGAGCTGTTACATCTCTCCCCTCCTTTAAAGATTTTCGTCCTAAAAAATCTTACCAGTAAAAAGGTTTGGATATTATTCTCTCATGGATTCTTCGGTTCCCACGTAGCCTCTTCTACACCGTGCTTTTGCCATACCACTTTTACTAAAGCTATGCTCTTATTCCTCAACTGTTTAACCTCCCGAGCTAATATCTTAATCGGCTCTTCTTCATAAGTCATGTCCGATCGTATCTCAACTTCCGTTGGAGGGATCACATGTGAAGGATTGGAACGATATCACCGCAACATCGATACATGAAACACATTGTGTATTTTCTCCAACTCTACCGACAAAGCCAACTAGTATGCCACTAGGCCAATCCTTTCGGTAATCTCATACAGCCCTATGAATCGCGGACTCAATTTGCCCTTATGACCAAATCTCAATATTTTCTTTTATAGGGATACCTTTAGAAATACCTTGTCGCCCACTTGAAATTCAATTTCTTTCCTTTTTAAATCTGCGTACGAATTTTGTAGATCCAAAGCAGCTTTCAGACTATCTCGGATCACTTTCACTTTCTCCTCGGTCTCTTTAACTAGATCGACCCCATGAATTTGTTTCTCACTAAGATCGGTCCAATATAAGGGAGTTCGACACTTGCGACCATATAAAGCCTTGTACGGTGCCATCCGTATACTCGACTGATAGCTATTGTTGTAAGCAAACTCAACCAAAGGTAGATATCTTTCCCAACTACCTCCAAACTCTAACACACAGCACTAGAGCATGTCCTTAAGGACTTGAATCACTCTTTCAGACTGGCCGTCAGTTTGCAGATGGAACGTAGTACTAAAATTCAACCTTGTACCCAAGGCTTCCTGTAACTTCTTCTGGAATCTTAAAGAAAATCTAGGATCTCTACCCGAGATAATAGATACAGGCACTCCATGTAATTTCACCACTTCAACAATATACAACTCGACCAACTTATCAAGGGCATAATCAACAAGCACCTGTATAAAGTGAGTCGACTTCGTTAGTCTATTGATAATAACCCATACAACATGTTTCTTTTTCAGAGTCATAGGCAACCCTGTTACAAAATCCATGGTGATCCGATCCCACTTCCACTCGGGAACCATTACCGATTGAAGTAATCCCGAAGGTACTTGATGGTCGGCTTTCACTTGTTGACAGATCAAACACTTTGTAACAAATTCAGAGATATCTCTTTTCATACCCAATCACCAATAATACTTCTTCAAATATTGTACATTTTCGTGCTACCCAGATGGACTAACAAGTGACCACTGTGCGCTTCATGTAAAATTTTTGGATCAACTCATCATCTTTAGGTACACAAATCCTATCGTGAAACATCAAACAACCATCTAAACTAACCCGGAAATCAGAATTATTCCCCAATTCGCACTGAGCTCTCTTAGCTTGCATCTCATCATCATTCTTTTGAGGCTCACATATCTGTTGAATAAATAATGGTCTAGCCTTCAAATCGGCTAATATAGCACCATCATCAGACAACGCTAAGCTCAAACTCATGGCCCTCAAAGTATACATAGATTTTCTACTCAAGGCATCCGCCACTACATTTGCTTTCCTCGGATGATAATCAATTACTAGCTCATAGTCCTTCAATAATTCAAGCCACTGCCATTGTTGCAAATTCAAATCCTTTTGGTCCATAAAATACTTCAAACTCTTGTGATCGGTAAAGAATCGACACTTTTCACCATATAAATAATAATTCCAGATCTTTAATGCGAAAACAATAGCAGCCAACTCCAAATCATGAGTCGGATAATTTTTCTCATGTGGTTTTAGCTGTCTCGAGGCGTAAGCTACCACCTTACCCTCTTGCATCAACACACAACCGAGATCATTTAATGATGCATCACTGTAAGCCACAAACTCTTTCCCCGACTCAGGTTGTACTAAAATCGGCACTTCAGTCAATAATGTTTTCAATCTTTTAAAACTCTGTTGACATTTCTCAGTCCATTCAAACTTGACATCCTTACGCAACAGTTTCGTCTTCAGGGTAGCAATCATGGAAAACCCATTTACGAACCGTCGGTAGTACCCTACCAAACCCAAAAAGCTTCTGACTTCTGACATATTTCTTGGCGGTTTCCACTCCACAATAGCTGAGATCTTACTCGGATCAACTCTAACACCATCACTTGATATAATGTGTCCTAGGAATCTGACCTGTCGGAGCCAAGACTCACTCATGCTAAATTTAGCATACAACTGTTTGTCTTTTAAAGTCTGCAAAACAATGCTCAGATGCTACACATGTTCACTCTCATCCTGAGAATAAACTAATATGTCGTCAATAAAAACGACTACAAATTTTTCCAAGTACGGTCGGAAGATGCGACTCATCAAATCCATGAAAATCGTAGGGGCATTCGTTAAACCAAATGGCATGGCAAGAAACTCATACTGGCCATACCTTGTCCGAAATGTAGTTTTGACACATTTTGCTCTTTAACTCTCAATGGATAATAACCAGACCTTAGGTCTATCTTAGAGAACATTGTAGCACCCTTTAGTTGGTAAAATATATCATCTATCCTTGGTAAAGGATACTTATTATTCACGGTCACTTTGTTGAGCTATCTGTAATCTATACACAATCTCATCAACCCATCTTTCTTCTTCACAAAAAGTACCGGAGCATCCCACGGTGAATAGCTCGGTCTTGCAAAACCCTTATCCGTTAACTCTTGCAACTGAACCTTCAATTCTTTCAACTCTAATGGTGCCATCCTATACGAAGCAATCAAAATAGGTGCCGTACCCGAAACTAACTCAATCCCAAAATTGACCTATCTAACTGGAGGTAATCCAGGTAACTCTTCCAGAACACATCTGAATACTCACATACCACCAGCACTGATTCAATCTTTACCTCTGACTCTTGTGTATTTAGCACAAAGGCGAGATAGAACTCGTATCCTTTTTTCAAATATTTCTCAGCTACTAGAGAAGAAATTATCACCGGCAAACTATCTGACCTACCTGATTCAACTCGAATAACATCTCCATTTTCACATTTCAATTCAATAACTTGCTACCATAGTTCACTAAAATGTTATGAGCAGTCAACCAATCCATACTAAGAATCAAGTCAAATTCATCAAACGGCAACAACATAAGGTTTGTCGAAAAACAATGACATCTAATTGTCAAAGGACAATTTCTACACACCTTGTCAACTAACACATGCTTACCTAATGAGTTTGACACCTTTACTACAAATTCCGTAGACTCAACAATCATACTCATACTAGATGCCAATCTTATGCAAATGTAAGAATGGGTAGATCCTGGATCAATCAAAGCAATAACAGAGGTTTCATGAAGAGAAAAAGTACCCGTTATCACATCTGGAGATGATGCCACTTCGCGAGTGTGAATGACATAAGTCCTTGCAGGTGCTCGACCCTCCGGTCTCACAGTAAAATCTCGAGGTGCACCTCTACTACTAGTCCCACCTCTAAGGTTCTTTTGTGATCTACCCCTCAAAGATACATTGCTTGATCTCACTTCCTGCTTTCTTTCCTTCTCTTCCTTCTCTGGACAAATCCGGATAAAATGGTCGGGTGAACTGCACTTGTAACAATTCGATTATTTCCCCAACACTCTCCAGCGTGCTGCCTACCACAATTTGGACACTCCAGTTTGGACTTCGGATTGCCCACACTTGCCATCGAAGTGGCTTGAACTCTCGAGCCCGAGTATGTGTTACCTCGATCTCGATGTGAATGTCCAACTGATGCTATCATTTGGGGGTTCATTTCCTTGGACCTCTTTGATTGAGCTTGGAATGATTTACTCATTGGCCTTTTTCTTGCATCTCGGGCCTCACTCATGGCTTTCCTCTTTTCCTTATTCAGTTCTTCGGCCTTACATGCCCGATCAACCAACACCACAAACTCTTTTAACTCTAAAATCCCAACTAGCAGTCTAATATCCTCATTCAGACCATCTTCAAACCTCTTGCACAAGATAGCTTCTGAAGACACATACTCTTGTGCATACTTGCTGAGCTTAACAAACTCACGCTCATATTCTGCCACAATCATTTTTCCTTGCTTCAATTCAAGGAATTCTTTCCTTTTCTGGTCCAAAAATCGTTGGTTTATATACTTCTTTCAGAACTCCTCCAAAAAGAAGTCCCACGTCACTCTCCCCTTTGGAACCACCCACGTCAACGTTTTCCACCAATGGTATGCCGAGTCCTCGCAAGGACACGTCACATTTTAAGCTCTCCTTAGGTGTGCAGGAGAGTCATCAAATACCCTTATTGAGTTATCAAGCCAGAACTCCGCTCTCTCAAGGTCATCGTCTATATTGGCTCTAAATTCCTCGGCCTCTTGCTTTGAATCTTATCTACCAAGGGCTTGGTTATTCTCACATTAGGGTTCGCTCGTACATACTCATATACCAATTACTCATCATTTAGAGAAAGGCTTCCCGGGCCTCTTCTCCTTGACCCATAGTCTCGGGTCCACTCTCTACAGGCACGATCCCTTGCGCGAGAGCCGACGTGTTACTAGTTACGTTATCAGCAGCCGCTTGATCGGGATCTATTTACTATATAAAAATAAAGTTTAGAATTGTCAGAAGCCACCACACTATCAATATACGCTTATGGCATGTATAGCTAGACTCTAACACATGTTACAATAGTCTGAGAACCGACTAAACCATAGCTCTGATACCACTAAACGTAACACCTCTTACCTGTACTTTTCATCGGAATTGGGTATAAAGTGTTACCAGACTTATATCACTTGTACATACAACTTTGGGCTATCAAATTTCATTCCAATTTAAAACTTTTCAAATCACATATCTAACATCCTTATAATGGGCCTACGAGGCCTTAAACATAAAATCAAAATGTGTCGAAACCCTACCAGAGACCTCTAAACACTTAGAAAATTTTGACATGAAACAGGGCCACATGCTTGTGTGAGAAGTGGGACACGCCCGTGTGGTATTTCACACGCCTGTACTTTGCACCCGTGTTCGATATTGACTTGTATCACACGGTCAGCCACACGCCTGTGTACTCTACCCGTGTGGCAATTTAAATTCCAAATTCAAGGTGCAGACTTCACACGGCCTGGGCACATGCCCATGTTTATGCCCGTGCCTCCCATACGGTTGAGACACACGGCCGTATCTCTGCCCATGTGTTTACTATTGAGCTTACTAGCTTGCAATTTTAACATTCAAAGGGACACACGGCCTAATCACACACCCATGCAATTGTCCGTGTGTCACACACGGCGTAGACACACGCCCGTGTGCCTCATCCGTGTGGACAAAAACAAGGCTGTTTGCCAAGCTCTTTCATCACCCTAATTCACTCAAGCATAATTCATACCCAAACAACCCAACCATATACTCTACACACTTAGGAATAACCTTTCATTCCATTTATTGATAGTAAAGAGCCATTTACTATGGTAATATACAAAAGATTTCATCTATAAGGAGCCAACACATTTGGCCAAAATAACAAAACACTTTACCAAGTCTAGCCCCTATACATGCCATTTTCATACTCAAAATGCTAGTTCTAAATATACCGAGATGAGCTGATAGTGTGGGTGATCTTCCAATTATCTTCGTATCCCGACTCTTTGACACTATAAAATAAGGGGAAAAAAGGGGTAAGCTTTAAGCTTGGTAAGTTTACATGTAAACAATAAACATCATAACATATGCAAATCAATAAATAACATTACATACTAAGCAAGAACAATCCACATTCCATAATCATGTTTACTCGTTTCATCTCTTACCACATTCCAACTATATCACAAGCATAATGCTCACATTCATTAACCTACATCCCTACACTTGGCACCACAAGGTCATAACAATTTCACAATAAGCCATTCATAGTAATACCAAACACTCGGTGGTTTCGCACTTAGCCCACCATTAATCTTTAACAGGGTGGTATCGCACATAGCCCACCAACAAGAATATTTACGGTGGTATCGCACATAGCCCACCAAATAATAATATAAATGATGGTATCGCACACAGCCCATCGCAAATAAATAATAAGGTGGTATCGCACATAGCCCACCAACAAGAAAATAATTAAGGTGGTATCGCACATAGCCCACCATTAATTAGTACGGGTAATATTCCACAATTATGTATCTAATTCAACATTCATACATAAATTATTCATTATCTACCAAAATCAATTCATCTGAATCATATATGTTCTTATTCATACAATGCACCAATAAGTAACAACATGTGTATTTAAGATGCATCGTTTGCACATAAACTTATCTAGTGCAAAATGTGTTGGTCAACGGTCTATGCCGTAACCTTGTCTTGTCCTCGGTCAAGGTTAATTCCGCACTCTTCTTGATCTATAACATCAAAATTTCACTCATTCAATCACTTTTTGATAATAATACATCGGAATCTCTACTTAGGCAAAAGTGACCATTTTGCCCTTGTACTATGGCAAAATTACGATTTTACCCCTAGGCTCGTAGATCATTTTTTATCACATTTTCTCATTAAGCAAGACTAGCTAAACATTTATCACTCTTACAAATACTCACAATTCTAACTATTTCATGCATTTATACCAAATTACAAAATTCACAACTTAGTCCATTTAGGTGTTTTCATGACAACACCTTTCACAAAAGTTGTTTCTTATTTCATTAACACTCATTTTCTTCCATAAAAACTCAGCAAACAACATAAAATCTCTCATGGCAAGTCCCTAGACTTTCAGCCATATTGAAATTTAGTCCCCTCATTAGCTAGCTTAAGCTTTGGGGGTTCCAAAAGTACAAAAATTATCAAATAAAACCACTAAAATCACTTACTTGTAAGAGATTTGTTTTTCTGAAAATTTGAACTCCAAGAACCCTTATTTCCTATAAATTTTTGGTGGTAGAAGAAGAAGGAATAGTAAAAGATGATATCTCATCTTTTTATCTTATTTTATTCATTATTTCATCGCCTAATTCCACCAAATTTGACCAAAATTTAGTATCCTTGTCTCCCTAGGCTCTATGGCCGACCATCACACATCTAATGCCCTAATTTCACTTTTAGGACCTCTAATTTGATATTATTTGGCTATTAGACACATCTACCACTTATAATGGAACTTTCGACTTTATGCGATTTAGTCCTTTTTCACAATTAAACATACAATTGCTAAAATTAAAGCACTAAAATTTTCCTCAACCTCTATTTAGTGGTTCTGAGACCACTGTTTTGACTAGCTCCAAAATCTGGCTGTTACATTTGCAAAATTATGATTTTACCTCTAAACTTCCATATAATTACACTTTTGCCCCTAGGCTCGTAAACTGATTTTTATTCAACTTTCTTGTATTTCAAGCCTAGCTGAAACATTATCTTAATTATAATAGCCTTCAATTTCTACTATTTCACTCATGTATGACCATTTTTACAACTTTTATAATTTGGTCCTTTTTATACATTTTTCATGAAAATCACTTAGAAAAAGATGTTTATCATACATCAAAATTTCATATTCTTCCATAAAACATCAAATTACATGCATTGCATACATGGGTAAATTTTTTAAAATAAACCCTAGCTCAAAATATAGATAGAAATAGCTAAACAGAGTTACGAGGGTTTCAAAAATATGAACATTAAAAATGAGGCTAGGATGCACTTACTATCAAGCTTGGAAGTTGAAGAAACCCTAGCTATGTCTCCTTGCAAATTTTGGCACTTAGAGGAAGAAGATGGACAATATTTTGGCTTATTTTTCCCTTTTTAATTCATTAATTAACCAAATGACTAAAATGCCCTCAAGGCCCTTTCTTGAGATTTTTCCTTCCCTTGCCTATTTTTGTCCATCTTAACATATAATGGTATAATTGCTAAATAAGGACTTCTAATAATTTTTATGATGCCATTTCATACTTAAATCCTCTAGAATCTCATATTTTCTAAACGTTGCAATTTAGTCCTAATGGACAATTTAATCACTATTTAATAAAATTTCTTCATGAGATTTTCACACAATTATGCAAACACATCATAGTCCTCGTAAAAATCATAAAACACATATTTCTACTTTGGATTTGTGGTCTCGCACCACTATTCCGACTATTATAATTCTCCCCCTAAGGGATTTTCGTCCCTAAAAATCTTACTAGCAAAAAGGTTTGGGTACTGGTTCCTCATAGCATCCTCGGGCTCCCATGTAGCCTCTTCTACCCCATGTCTTTGCCATAATACTTGCACAAGAGCTATACTTTTATTCCTTAACTGTTTGACTTCCCTTGCTAAGATCTTAATTGGTCCTTCGCCATATGTCATGTCGGGTTGAATTTCAACCTCTGATGGTGTAATCACATGTGAAGGATCTAATCGGTAGCGTCGCAACATAGACACGTGAAACACATTGTGAATTTTTTCTAACTCAGACGGTAAAGCCAATCGATTGGCTACTTGCGCTATCCTCTCGGTGATCTCATATGGTCTGATAAAACACAGACTCAATTTGCCTTTCCGGCCAAATTTGAGAACTTTCTTCCATGGTGACACTTTCAAGAATACTTTATCACCGACTTGAAACTCGATCTCTTTTCTTTTCAAATCCAAGTAGGATTTTGTCTATCAGAAGTAGCTTTTAAATAATCTCGAATCACTCTTACTTTTTCTCTGGTCTCTTTAACCAGATCGACCCCGTAAATCTAATTTTCTTTGAGTTCAGTCTAATATAACGCGTTCGACACTTATGCCTATACAAAGCCTCGTCAGACACCATTTTTAAACTCGACTGAAAACTGTTATTGTAATCAAACTCTACCAATAGTAGGTACTTCTCCCAGCTACCCTGAAACTCAAGAATGAAACACTAGAGCATATCCTCAAGTATCTGTATTAATCTCTCCGATTGTCTGTCAGTTTTTGAGGGTGAAAAGTCGTACTAAAACTCAACTTTTTTCCCAAAGCATCTTGCAACTTTTTCCAAAATCGGGATGTAAATCTCGGATCTCTATCCCATATGATCGATAAAGGCACTCCATGTAGTCTTACAATTTCAGAAACATACAAGCCTACCAACTTATCAAGTGAGTAATCAACGCGTATAGGTATGAAATGGGCCGACTTTGTAAGTCTATCCACCATAACCCATATGACATCTTTCTTACTCAGTGTCAACAACAAATCCGTTACAAAGTCTATAGTAACCCAGTCCCATTTCCACTCGGGAACCATAATAGGTTGAAGCAGACCAGAAGGTACTTGGTGTTCGGCCTTTACTTGCTGACAAATCAAGCATCTTGATACAAACTCATAAATATCTTTCTTCATACTCGGCCACCAATACCATTTCTTCAAATCATTATACATTTTTGTGCTGCCTACTGATAAGCATCCACTATATGCTTCGTGTAAAATCTTTTGAATAAGCTCATCATTCCTAGTTACACAAACTCTATCTCTAAACATCAAGCATCCATCAGAATTTATCTGATAGTCAGACTCAACACCCAACTCGCACTGAACTCTCTTGTCTTGCAAGTCACTGTCATCTTTTTGAGCCTCAAAATCTCTTGAAGGAACATCGGTCTAGCCTCAACTCAGCTAGAATGGAACCATCGTCTGACAAAGTCACCCATGTATTCATAGCCCTCAATGTAAACAAGGATTTCCTACTCAAAGCATCAGTGTTTACATTCGCCTTTCCCGGGTGCTAGTCAATGACCAGCTCATAATCCTTTATCAGCTCTAACCATCTTCATTGCCTCAAATTCAATTCCTTTTGAGTCATCAAGTACTTTAGGCTTTTATGATCGGTGAATATTGGACATTTCTCACCATACAAATGATGTCTCCATATCTTTAATGCAAACACAATGGCAGCTAACTTTAAATCATATGTTGGGTAATTCTTCTCGTGTGGCTTTAACTATCTAGAGGCATATGCTATCACCTTGCCTTCTTGTATAAGCACACAGCCCAAACCATGCATACAACCCAGCTCAGGTTGCACTAGAATTGGAGCTTCTATTAACTATGCTTTTAGTTTCTCAAAACTCTGCTGACACTTTTCTGTCCACTCAAACTTTACATCTTTTTGTAACAAAATCGTCATCGGAGCAGCTATCATAGAAAATCCCATGATGAACCGTCGGTAATAGCTAGCTAGGCCCAAAAAGCTTCTAACCTTAGATACGTTCTTCGGCGATTTCCAATCAACAATGGTTGAAATTTTACTTGGGTCGACTCGGATTCCATCTTCTGAGATGATGTGTCCCAAAAATCCAACCTCTTTGAGCCAAAACTCACTTTTACTAAACTTGGCATACAACTGTTTATCTCGTAAAATCTGTAAAAACATCCTCAAATGCTCAGCATGCTTATAATCATCACGAGAATAGATCAATATGTCATCAATAAAAACCATAACAAACTTATCCAAGTATGGCCGAAATATACGGTTCATTAAGTCCATAAACACCGTAGGGGCATTTGTAAAGCCAAAAGGCATAACTAAAAATTCATAGTGCCCATACCTTGTTCGAAATGCAATCTTCGGCACATCTAAGTCTTTTACTCTCAACTGGTAGTATCCCGACCTCAAGTCTATATTGGAAAACACAATGCCTCCTTTCAATTGGTCAAACAGATCATCAATCATTGGCAATGGATATTTTTTCTTCACGGTTACCTTATTAAGTTACCGATAATCTATGCATAGTCTCATGGAACCATCTTTCTTTTTCACAAATAGCACTGGAGTACCCCACGGAGAATAACTCGATCTTGCATAACATTTGTCCATCAACTCTTGCAACTGTGCCTTCAATTGCTTCAACTCAGTTGGATCTATTCTATATGGAGTAATCGATATTGGTGTCATACTAGGAGCTAGCTCGATACCAAATTCAACCTTTCTAACCGGAGGCAACCCTGGTAATTCTTTGGGAAAAACATCTGGATATTCACATACTATCGGTACTGATTCAATTCTTAATTCGATTTCTTTGGCATTCATTACAAAAGCAAGGTATTCCTCATACCCTTTCTTACATACCTCTGAGCAGACATTTGAGAGATCACTACAGGCGACCTGTCTTGTTTATTTGATTCAGCACGAAGAGTGTCCCCATTTTCACATCTCAATTCAATGTATTTCTTTCCAAAATTTACTGTCACATCATGAGTGGTTAACCAGTCCATACCTAGAATTATATCGAATTCATCAAATGGAAATAACATGCGACTTGCCTTAAAAAATGACCTCTAATCATCAATGGGCAATCTTTGCATACCTTATCAACTAATACACATTTGCCTAAGTGCTTAGGCATACTTACTCATACTTACTCTTACCATCACACATCACATTATGATTTCATAACTTGTAATTTTACTCATGGTAGCTGTACCACTTAGTCACATAATTTAGCACTTATGCTAACTTGGACATAAACTTAAATCATCATCATCCTTAACATAAATGGAACTCATTATCATCATTGTATAATTTAACTCTATAGAATCTTTGTATACTTAGTTCTTTTGTCCTTTGAACTACTCGGAATATCAGAGGATACTCAATCTCATCATACATGTATCATGATGCCAATGCCATATCCCGATATGGTCTTACATGGGATAACCTATTGATGCCGATGCCATATTCTAGATATGGTCTTACATAGGATCTCTTAGCTCGATGTCGATCCCATGTCCCAGACATGGTCTTATACGAGATCGTACTTAGATGTCGATGCCATGTCCTAGACATGGTCTTACACAAGATCTTCCTTTGGTACCGAAGCCATGTCCTATACATGGTCTTACACGGGACCTTCCTTATTCGATGCAGATGCCATGTCCCAGACATGGTCTTATACGGGATCTACATTCGGTACCGATGCCATGTCCCAAACATCGTCTTATATAGGACCGTCCTCGTCTCATGTCATGACATAGGTATCCTCGTTATTCTGAATCTTCAACCAGGACTTCAACCTATCATATTCTCTTCACTTTTTCACCGAGGTATCATTAATTAATTTCATGGACATAATAATATGCATTTCTCATAATAATAAGAAATTTAAATACGACAACATATGTAGCCTTAATTTCACACAAACTTACCTCGGCACTCAAAATGCTTGTAGATGTTCGATTTAGTCCAACACTTTGTTCTTGCCTTGGTTTTGTTCCGAGCTTTGTGTTTCTTGATCTATAATGAAAACTTCACTTGTTTAATACTCACATTGACTAAATTGACTCATGAATCATACTTTGGAAAAATTATAAATTTTCCCCTAAACTTTCACATAATTACACTTTTGCCTCTAGGCTCGTAAACTGATTTTCATTCAACTTTCTTATATTTTAACCCTAGCCAAAACATTATCTTAATTACAACAACCTTCAATTTCTACTATTTCACTTATGTATGACCATTTTTACAACTTTTACAATTTGGTCCTTTTTATGCATTTTTCATGAAAATCACTTAGAAAAAGATGTTTATCATACATCAAACTTTCATATTCTTCCATAAAACATCAAATTACATGTATGTCATACATGGTTAAATTTTTTAACATAAACCCTAGCTCAAAATATAACTAGAAATAGCTAAACCGAGTTACGAAGGTTTAAAAAATGAAGAACATTAAAAACGGGGCTAGGATGCACTTACTATCAAGCTTGGAAGTTGAAGAAACCCTAGCTATGTCTCCTTGAAAATTTTGGCATTTAGAGGAAGAAGATGGACAAGATTTTGGCTTATTTTTCCCTTTTTAATTCATTAATTAACCAAATGACTAAAATGCCCTCAAGGCCCCTTTCTTGAGATTTTTCCTTCCCATGCCTATTTTTGTCCATCTTAACATATAATGGTCTAATTGCGGAATAAGGACTTCTAATAATTTTTAAGATGCTATTTCATACTTAAATCTTCTAGAATCACATATTTTCTAATCTTTGCAATTTAGTCCTAATGGACAATTTAATCACTATTTAATAAAATTTGTTCATGAAATTTTCACACAATCATGCAAACACATCATAGTCCTCGTAAAAATCATAAGACACATATTTCTACTTTGGATTTGTGGTCTCACACCACTATTCTGACTAGGCCCTAAATCGGGTTGTTACAATTGAGATGTGATTTGATGTGCCTTTTGATGGCATATTGGTTAGGCATAGGATGAGTGAATATATGGCATGTTTTTAATGTTTTGATGTGTGTTTTAAAAAGTGAATGTTGGTAGAATTGGTGTGTCTTGGTGTGTAAGATTTGGCTTTGAAATGGCTTATTTTAGGGGCAACTTATGCTGCACACGACATGGCACACGGATTTTCAGGCTGTCTTTCACATACGGTCACCTCACACAGTCGTGTGCCACTATTGTTTTTAGGTGTAGGTTTCACACAGTCTGAGACACGGCCTGCGACACGGCCGTGTGTCTCAAGTTATTATGTAACACGGTCTACGACATGGCAATGTGATCCAACATCGAACGCCCAAACAGTTTGGCACACGATCTGCGACATGGCTATGTGTCCGTATTTTGAATACCCACACGGGCATACACATGGGCTGGGCATAGTCGTGTGTCCTAACTTCAAATGTCCACATTGTCTGGGTTATGTCACACGGCCTGGACACACGGTCGTGTGACCCCTATTTTCCAAATTTTCTTATTTTCCCTAAAATTTTTAGTTTTATTTCAAATTGATCCTTAATTGTTTCCAAGTCACTTTTAGGGCCTCGAAGGCTCGATTTAAGGCCCCATTATTTAATTTTACTATGGTTATATTAAGCTATTAGATGTAGATATTAAATTGTATAATTATTTTTGCTTTGAAGTTAAACATTTTATTTTGTACGATAACATTTCATAACCCCAATATGAAAATAGAGACAAGTTAAGGGTGTTATATTTAGTGGTATCAGACCTGTGATTTAGTCGGTTCTTGGGCTGAACGTAGCATGTATAGAGTATAAAATACATGCCATTTTATAACCTGGGATAGTGTGATGCCTCCTGACTTAAATTCAATTATGTTTTCATATAAATAAAAGATGTTGTTCAATTGAGTTGATTCTGATGAAGTTAAAAGTAATGCTCATGCCTCCGTTCAAGGATGAAATAGTAGTGGGCCCCTTTTTAGGGCCGAGAAAGTGAGGCGAAAGAAGTCTTCTTCCATATGATGTCCGAGTGGTTTACGGATTTTGTTCAAACAAATCCTATGGCTCAACGACCTCCACCCCCTACCTCAACCAGTTCCCCCTATTTTTGAAGGTTCAGAACAAGTATGTGTAAATAGGCCTTCGGTTTATAAAATTTGTAAATATAGGGTAAAAAAAATTTTGTGGTACAACTGAAGATGACCCGAAAAAAGTTAAATTCTAGCTAGAAATACCATTAGAGTTTTTGACGAACTATCTTGCTCTTCTAATGACTGTTTAAAATGTGCGATATCTATGTTAAAAGACTAAGCATATCAGTCGTGGAACACTTTGATAGCAGTGGTACCAAAGGAATAATAAAATTGGGTCTTTTTCCAAACTAAATTAAAAAAAGAATACATCTGTCAGCGGTATGTCGATAAGAAGAGGAAAGAGTTTTTGGAACTGAAGCAATGTCGTAGAACTGTAGCTAAATATGAAAGAGAATTTGTACGACTTAACAAATATGCTTGGAATGTATTCTAATTAAAGCTGTTATGTGCACCCAATTTGAAGAAGGTTTAAATGAAGATATCAAATTACTTGTCAGGATACTTGAATTGAAAGAATTTTGGTTTTGGTGGATCGAGCGCATAAGGCTAAAGAACTTAGTGAAGCAAAAAGAAAAGCAGATTTTGAAACTAGAGACACGGATAAACGACTGATGGGAAAATCATTTTCCTCTTCAGCAAAGAAATCAAGAGAACCTCACAGTCGTATGTCAACTTCATCTGGATTTTTCGGGAGAGATAAAAGGAAGCAAACTAGTTTGAGGCCCCAGGCTACCGCTGTAGCGAGTGTGGGGAGTGTTTGAAATAACAAGCTTGAATGTCAGCAATGCAATAGAACACATTTCAGAGAGTGTCGAATAAAAGAGGGAACATGTTTTAAATGCGATTCATATGATCATTTTATTCGAGATTTCCCGAAAGGTTCGACAAAGATAAAGCCCATAATACATGATACAAGCCTTCGAAAGGGAGACCATCTAGGAATAGTGGTAATACTGGGGATAATAGAAGTGGAACGAAAGATTCTGTAGTTCGATCTGAGCACTAGCTAAGGTTTATGCAATTCGAGCTCATGACGAAGCTTTAGCACCTACTATGATTACCAATACATTTACTATCTTTGATGTTAATGTTTATTCTTGATTGATTGGGAATGCTGTGACATCCCGATTTTAGGTCTAGTCGGAACACTAGTTTCGGGACTAGAAATTCGACATAGTAAAATTTGTTTTTATTACATTTTTATGGTCTATAGTTTTAAGAAATGATTTCTTGAAAATTTTGTTCGAAAATTTTGAAGTTTGGGCACCCAATTTAGTTAAAATTACAAAATTGCAAAAGTGCAAAATGTGTGTTCTAGAAGCTAGAGGTGTCTAAATGCTACAAAAATTTAAATTGAAGGTCCTTAGATGGTAGTTAGACCATTGGTTAAGTTAATGGACAAAAATGTACATGAAGTAAGAGAATTTTTATGTTTTAAGTTAGGGGAATTTTGGTCATTTGGCTAATTAAATAAATTAAAAATCAAATTAAAAGCCAATTTTTTCTCATCTTCCACCCCTTGGCCGAAAAATTCAAGAGGAAGACATAGCTAGGGTTTTTCAAGCTTCCAAGCTCGATTGTAAGTTCGTTCTAGCCCTGTTTTTAATGATTTTTATGTTTTTGAAATCCTTGTAACTTGATCTACCTATATCTAGTACTAATTTGAAGTATGCTTAAGGTATAGGGTTTGACCCATGTTAGGCATTTGTGTATTTTGATGTTTAATGGTAGATTATGCAAATTTGATGTTGGATAAACAACTTTTACTAAGTGATTTTTGGTAAAAATGTCAAAAAAAGACCTATTTGTAAAAGCTATAAAATGTAGTAAAAGTGCGATTTAATGAAAAATATGGGTTGGTATGAGCATAAAAATAGTCCGGCTAGGCTTGTGTATTAAAGAAATTGAACATATTTCATTTTATGAGCCTAGGAACTAAATTGTAAAATGTTAAAAGTTTAGGGGAAAATATAATTTTTGCCATAATATGATTTTTGGGCTGAATTGAATAATGTGGTGGTTGAATGAGTTAACTTTTTTTTATTATAGATCAAGAAAAACGAGGTACGGACCTAGACCGAGGGAAAAACAAAGTATTTGACGATTAGGTCAAAGTCTAATTGAGGTAAGTTCGTATGTAAATAATGCAATGTTATATTTGTATTTTAATGTTTTGATATTGCATGAAATGTATGATTGATTCTATGAGTATATTCGACGAAGTTCCGGCAAGAGAGAAATCCTAGTTGAACCTCAGGAATAGATTAAGATACAAGTGACATGTCACTAGGAACTCATGTGTTTATGTGATTTATGTGTCTCGGGTGATGGTCCTGTACATCCTATCGATGGTTGGGTATTCCAGCATATGTTGCGGATACCTGACAGCTTGTGTGAGTAGTGCTGCGTAGCTACATCTCGACTGAAAGCTTGTGTGAGCAGGCCCGAAGATAGCTCTAGAGTGAGCTTATATGTGTTATGAGATTTGTGGTAGCATTGGCTACATATGTGGCACTTATGTGCAAAGTTTTTCGTGTATCCAATAGTATTCCAAGTGGTTCAACGTGTATGTCAACGATAAAAAAGTTTGTGATTATGTTACGAGTTGGTACAAGTATGTATGGAAAACTCAAAGAAAATGAGTTCGATATATGATGAACTATTGGTAAGAATGTGATTGAGTATGTTATGTTCATGTGGTTTTAATGACATTTAGGTTGATATACGTATGTTACTTTTATGGCAATTGTATGGTTAATGTTGTTTATTATTTGCATATGGAGTTACTAAGCTATATAGCATACCCCCCTTTTCTTTCCCTTGTCTTATAGTATCACCAAGGTAGCTGAGGATTGGAGATTGTCGGAGATCCATTCACACTATCAACTATTATTTTGGAACCAATGAATTCAACATTTTGAGTTATGGCATGTATAGGGGACTTGGTCACTTTGTTATGTGTCATAATTGATTTGGCCAAATGTGTTGTCTTATATTGGTTGAAAGTTCATTTTGTATAAGGACATTGAAAATTGGCTACAATTGGTATGAGCAATATATATGATGATGCCTTTCTTAGATGTGGAAATTTACATGATTTGAGATGACAAGCATGTGATGTTTGTGTATGATAGATGATAGTATGTGAATGATGTATTGATGTTTTGATTGTGGCTGATTTGGTTGTATGTAAATGCTTTGATTGGTGCCATATGATGTTGTGTACGTATGTACAAGTAAGGGTGGCAAAATGGCTTGGTAACTAGCCTTATTTTTGTCCACACGGGTAGACTCACGGGTGGGTGTCTAGGCCGTGTGTGACACACGGTCTGTCCCACGGGCATGTGTTTCAGCTGAGTGTCCCCTGCACCTTAATTGTTGCAAAATAGAATGTCCAGAATATGGCACACGGTTAGATACATGGGCGTATGTCTTGACCGCGTGTGCTACACGGCCATGGACACGGACGTGTTTCTCGGCGTCTGAAGTCTGCACCTATTTTCTGAAAAATTATGAAAATTAAATCGACCACACGACTTAGCACACGGGCGTGTGGCACGGCTGTGTGGCACAAGTCAGAGAGCACCCTAATTTGAACATAGCCTGTAGCACGTGTGTGTGAGCCCTATAACATGAAAAATTTTCTAAGTTTTGTAAAATTTTCTAAAGTTCTTGGTGTAACATCCTTAAATCGGGGCCTTTGTTTTTTTAATTATTTGCATGCAAATGGTATGAATGTGATGCTAGTTTAGGGTGTTTTGGGGGTATAGGCTTAGGCCGGGGATAGGGTAGAGCCTTGACAAAAAAATTTATTTTTGGGCTTCTAAAAGGGGAAGTGAAAGAGTTAGGTGTTAAGGATAATTGGTAGCTAGATGTGGCGCAAGAAGTGCCTTGGCAAAGTGGCATGGAGGCGCCACTTAGGGCATAAGGAAGTGACACCTCAGGAGAGTGGGAGAGCCTTGGTTCGAGCTGCAAGAATCCCTCTTTGTACATTTCTTTTTGACACCAAGGCCAGGGAGGAGTTGTGCTCAGGATGGACTGTGATGGATATGTGTTGAAGGAGTCACATTTGAGTTGGTGGAAAAGAGAAAATGAAGGAAGTTAAAACATTCAAATGTGTTTGAATGGATGATCAGGAGAAAAAGGGGGAGAAAAGAAGGGATTGGGTTGGTGTTTGTGTAGCCAAATCTTGTAGTGGCTAAGGGGTGTTGGAGCATTCGATTTTGGGAGTGTGGGATGGTGTGCCGAAATTGGCTAGCCTTGGGTGATATTTTCACATTTGGTGTGTGTGCCTCACATTGTTTTTTTTTGCTAAAGTGTTTCTCTCATCCTCTTTTGTGCTGAAAATCACTTGGCATTTCAACTTTTCTCTCATCTTTTGTCAATTGCCGAAACCCCTATTGGTTCTTTTACTTTCTTTTCTTCTTCTTGTAAAGCCGAATACCTCTTTGATTATACTTTCTTCTCCCATAGCTGTTTTCATCTCTTCTTCTTCTTTTTCTTTTATCTCCAAAATCGAAAATCCCTTAATTCCCTTATCATCCTCAACCTCTGCACAACAGCCGAATATACCTTGTCTATATTCTCCTTTCTTCTTTATGCATTCCCTCTTAATCTTCTCTGGTGCTGAAAACTATTTCTCTCCTTTTGGTCTTCAAAGCTGAAATCTCAATCCATAATCGGGTAAGATCGCATTGCTCTCTCTTTTCTTCTCTTTTGGTCTAGTGGCCGAATCTTTCTAGCATTCACACCTCTCTATTTCATTTTTCTCTATATCGATTTCTATGGTAAAGAAAAGCCGAGATTGGGCATTCGTTTTGGATAGTTCTTATTCAACTAGAAGCCAAATTCTTTGGCACTCATAATCTTTTCCTTCGGGTTTTGTGGCAGTAGATTGTCGCTATCTAATCCCCACCATTCTTAATCGATTTTGCTAGTCTTAAGGTAAGTGGTCCTGCCTCTCAATCATATCTTATTACGCTAATGTCGAAGGTAAAGATCCAATTCTGTTTCATGCTTGGATGAATGAGGAGGGGTGTGTTGACGCCATTTTGTGTGAACTTTGGGATTTGTGGTTTGTGAGTCAAACCTAGAACCTCAGGTTGTGTCGATTTAGGTAAGGGTTCTAACTTCGGGTTTTAGTTCCTTACATTTTGTTTCACTGCTTTAACTCGATTTAGTGACCAAGGTGTATTATGGGATCTAATGCCAGTCAAGTGAGAGGAGGGGTTGGATTGGTAAACCGAGCACCCTAAATTCAAGAAGAGGGTCATCTGCGGTTCGTGATTGGCCACTGGGGTGTGGACCAGTATCAGAACAGGAGAGTAAATAGATAGCGGTAGTGTCGATTAATGACAGTGTCGACGTAGAAAGTGTAGTCTTACGAGTAATCAGGTGTGTAACTCCTACACACTTTGTATGTAAATATGTTAATACCATGTATGTTCTTAAAAGCCGAAATGACTGTGGAAATGGATATGTTGCCCTTGTGGGTAAAAGTAAGGACTCCGGGTAAGTCCATCTAGTTGGCTAACGTTAATTTCCTCTGTTAAATCTGCATATGCTATGTTACATTATTTGGGGTTGTTAAGCGTGATGATTTTACATTGAAAAGCATGTTCATAAAATGGTTATGATGAGAGGATGGGGAAGACTTGATATTTGTGACTTTGGGTCACCGGTGGTTTAGCACCACCGGTGGTTTGGTACCACATATGCGATTTTGTGACTTTGGGTCACGGTGGTTTAGCACCACTAGTGGTTTGGTACCACATATGCGATATTTGTGACTTTGTGTCACGGTGGTTTAGCACCACCGGTGGTTTGGTACCACATATATGATCTTTGTGACTTTGGGTCACGGTGGTTTAGCACCACCGGTGGTTTGGTACCACATAGGGTTGAATCGAAGTTTGGATGGTTAGGTTTTCAATGCATGGCACGAATATTGCATATAAATCGTGTATGAGTTTATTATTTTGGGATGGGGATTTATCTTGTTGAGTCTTGGTGACTCACGCCTTTTTTTACATTTTGCAGATAATCCTCGGATCGTGAATCTGAGCCGGGATGGACTCGAGGTGGCCATGCTCAGTAGTTGATTTTATTTAATGGTTAAATTTCAGATTTTATTTTGTTTTCTCTTTTGGTTTCGGTTAGGTAATAAGGCCACCTACATTTTATTTTGGTACTATTTATTTTTGACAAATGCCTTGAATTTGTGATAAACATTAAAGCATGATTAAAAAGGAATGAACTATAAAAGGAATGTTTTCGCGACCTTAATAAACTCTCGGGATTTTTTTTCCAAAATGTTATCATCGGGTAACTTACAACATTAACAACATGGCAACTTGGTTTTTTTTTCTAAACTAAGGCCCAAACTTTTTCCTTCAATCTACTCCATACAAACTTGTTTTCTACAAACTTCAAACAACTCATTCAATATTGCAACGACAAACTGGTTTTACAAATTGTTTTTATCCCTTTGATGCACCAAATTTGGTCGTAGTATTTTGGCCGGGTTTGAGGTGTTACAATTGTGGTATCAGAGCTAGGTTCAAAAAAGCTCGACTGTGGGCCTAGGGCCCAAAATGTTTTCAAATCAAGGGTTTGTAAAATGTTTTGGAAAAAAATGCATACCTTGGGGAAAGCATGGCACCTGAGTCTCCGGCACCAATCCTCAACGGTAAGTCCCTTAACTGTTGCTTTATGGTTTAATGGTTACGAAATAAATGCTAGTAGTAGGAATCGACTTTAGAGACTAAAGCCCATAGGATTGTGTGAACTTACGGGAATAACTACGATAATAAATTGTTCATAAGACTGTTCCGTAATAACCAGTGGAAGAAAGCTAACTTATAAAATTCCTTAATCAGATTAACTCATGAACGCTAGTCATGAGCACTCGAGGACGTGGTCGTAACACGCATGGGCGTGGTAGGGGTAGGATAGATCGTATCGAACCAGTACCGGTCAGTCACGGGTCCGAGAATGAGGAACCACCATTTGCCGGTTGTAGGCGCTAAATTTTAGGATAAGACGGGTGGTGATGATGCAGTGTCACAGGCGATGCTACGAGTTCTGGAGAGAGTAGCTAGAGTAGGTGGAGGTGCGGGGGCTCAGAAATCTATGTCTGAACGACTTTGAGCTAATGGAGCGGAGGTATTGAGGGGTGTATCTGGTGTAGCTCCCAGCACAGCGGAGTATTGGCTTGAGGTGACTGAGCGCATAATGGACGACTTAGACTTTACGGCTGAGGAGAAGTTGAAGGGGATAGTGTCTCTTCTCCGAGATGAGTCTTACCAGTGGTGGCTCACGGTCAAGGATGGTGCAACGGCTGGTGATGTCACTTAGGATTTCTTTAAAACAACTTATCGGAGGAAGTATGTTGGATCCGATTATATAGATCTAATGGAAGGCATTATTGAATTTGGTTCAAGGAAGTAAGTCGATGTAGTATGAGGCGTAATTCTTAAGGTTGAGCCGTTATGCCGGGTATCGTGGCTACGGAACACAATACCGTGTCGTTTGAGGATAATTTGAGAGATGAGCTGAGTCTGTTGATTGCTCCACAGCGAGAGGGGGAGTTTGCTGTTCTCGTGGAGAAGGCTAAGATAGCCGAGGGGGTGAAGGAGTCGACAAAACTGAACTTGGTCAGAAATAGGAACAAGAGGAATTTTGAGCCATCAGGGTCTGCTAGGAATTCTTAGAAAAGAGCTAGATTTGATGGACTGAGTCAAGCTGCACAGTCTTCTGCTACTCAATGGCCATCATGGTGTGCTTGGTGTGGGAAGTCCCATTGGGGAGAGTGTTGGACAAGTAACAAAGGGTGCTTTGAGTGTGGGTCGATGGACCACCGAGTAAGGGATTGTCTGCGTAAGTTAGCCAGGATGCATTCTGAGGATCAAGGGCATGTTCAGTTCAGAAATGGTGGACAACAACCACAGAGGGGCCGTGGTTTGGTTAGGGGAGGTACTGGTTCTAGTCAGGGCTGTGGAGTATAAGGTAGAGGTATTAGGAATGCGGATGCAAGACAGCCTGGGTTGGTCTATGCTGCGAGCCGTCGAGAGGAGGGCGACGCACTGGACGTCATAACCGGTACGTTCTTGATTTTTAGATTGCCGTATACTTCTTTAATTGATGTTGGTTCGACGCACTCATATGTTGCTAGTAGTATAGTGGGAACTTTGAACTTAGCCTATGAGGTTTCTCCTAGGAGGATGACTGTGATTAGCCCTCTGTGTTACTCTGTAGAAGTAAACAAACTGTATAGGGATGTACCCCTAGAATTCCAAAAGGTAGTGTTTGTGGCTGATCTGATGGAACTGCCATTTGGGGAGTTCGATTTGATCTTAGGAATGGACTGGATGGTGAAGTATCGGGCAAGCTTGGACTGTGCGACTAAGCGCATAGTGTTGAGATCTATCAAGGGTGAAGAGGTGGTGATGATAGGGGATAGTAGAAATTACCTATCCAATGTGGTATCTGCTTGGAAGGCCAAGAAAATGTCGAGGAAAGGATGTGAGGAGTTCATGGTTCACGTTTGCGCTTTGGGGGCCAAGGACTCAACTATGAGGGATGTCCGAACAGTAAAGGAATTTATCGATGTATTTCCAGAGGAGCTTCCGGGTTTGCCACCAGATCGCAAGGTTGAGTTTGGTATAGATATGCTACCGAGAATCGTGCCAGTGTCTATTTCCCCATATAAGATGGTGTCAAAGGAGTTGGAGGAGCTGAAAGCGTAGATTCAGGAATTGCTGGATCGAGGTTTTATCCGGCAGAGTGTATCGCCTTGGGGAGCGCCAGTGCTTTTTGTTAAGAAGAAGGATGGAACAATGCGGATGTACATAGATTATCATCAGTTGAATAAGTTGACGATTAAGAATAGGTATCCATTTCTGAGGATTGACGACTTGTTTGATCAGCTAAGGGGAGCATCAGTTTTCTCTAAGATTGACTTGAGGTAGGGGTATCATCAGCTTAGGGTAAAGGAGGCCGATATCCACAAGACGGTGTTTTGCACTCGTTACGGTCACTACGAGTTTTTGGTAATGCCGTTTGGTTTGACCAACACGCCAGCAACATTCATGGACATGATAAATTGGGTTTTTCAGTCGTATTTGGATCGATTCATCGTGGTATTTATAAATGATATTCTAGTGTACTCGAAGTCTGAGGAAGAGCATGATGAGCATCTCCGTGTGGTTCTACGGATTCTGAGGGAAAAGCAACTGTTCGCAAAGTTTAGTAAGTGCGAGTTTTGGTTGAAGGAGGTAACTTTCTTGGGTCATGTGGTGTCAGCTGAGGGGATTAGGGTGGACTCTCGGAAGATTGAAGCCGTATTGGATTGGAAACCACCTAAGTCTGTGGCAGAGATTCAGAGTTTCTGGGTTTAGCGGGATATTATAGAAGGTTAGTGGAAGGTTTTTCTTTGATTGCAATATCATTAACCAAGTTGCTAAGGAAAGGGGTTCCGTTTGTGTGGTCAGACAAGCAACAAGAGAGTTTTGAGAAGTTAAAGAAGATTTTGACAGAAGCTCCGGTTTTAATTCAGCCTGAAGCAGGAAAAGAGTTTACGGTTTATTGTGATGCGTCGCATGGGTTAGGAT
Source organism: Gossypium rotundifolium (assembly GCA_025506655.1). Classification (NCBI taxonomy): domain Eukaryota; kingdom Viridiplantae; phylum Streptophyta; class Magnoliopsida; order Malvales; family Malvaceae; genus Gossypium; species Gossypium rotundifolium. The sequence goes on along the minus strand of CP106729.1, from coordinate 67,514,100 downwards.
GTGTGCTAATGCAAGAAGGGAAGGTAGTGGCGTATGCTTCTCATCAGCTGAGACCTCACGAAGTAAATTATCCAACGCATGACTTGGAGATAGCTATAGTAGTTTTTGCCTTGAAGATTTGGAGGCATTACTTGCATGGGGAGAAGTCTATCGTCTACACGGATCACAAGAGCTTGAAATATCTCCTTGCTTAGAAGGAGTTGAATTTGAGGCAAAGGAGGTGGATCGAGTTGTTGAAGGACTACGACTGCTCGATTGAGTATCACTCGAGGAAGGCCAACGTGGTGGCCGACGCGTTGAGCTATAAGGTGGTGTCAAACTTAAGAGCGATGTTTGCCCACCTTAGCTTGTATGATGACGGGAGTTTGCTAGCGGAGCTGTAAGTGAAACCGACATGGGTTAATCAGGTTAAGAAAAGAAATTGGTCGATGAAGTCTTAAGTGCTCGACGTTTGCAAGTGCAAAATTGTGGATTAGAGGGGTATAGTTTAGCGGTGAGGGTGTATTGTGTTTTCAAGGTAAGGTGCATGTGAAGGATGTGGAGTTGAGGCAAAGATTCTTTGAGGCACATAGCGATCATGCGCTATGCATCTGGAGGTAGTAAGATGTACTGAAATTTGTGGGAGCAGTTTTGATGGCCGGGTTTGAAGCGAGAAGTAACGGAATTGGTGGGCAAGTGTTTAACGCGTCAGTAGGTCAAAGCTGAACATTAGGTACCTTCGGGTCTGTTGCAACCGATAAGGATTTTGCAGTGGAAATAAGAGAGGATTACGATGGATTTTGTCAGTGGGCTACCCCTCACGCCTACCAAAAAGGATTCAGTTTGGGTGATTATGGATCGTTTGACTAAATCGGCTCATTTTATTCTGGTTTGAGTTGACTACTCACTTCAAAGGTTGGCTAAGTTGTATGTGGTGGAAATCGTGCGACTACATGGAGTGCAAGTGTCAATTATCTCAGATAGGGACCCTAGATTCACATCAAGGTTTTGGAAAGCATTGCATCAGGCATTAGATACTAAGCTGGATTTCATCACGGCGTTTCATCCGCAGTCAGATGGGCAATCCGAGAGGGTAATTCAAATTTTAGAGGATATGTTGAGGGGTTGTGTCTTGGATTTCAGGGGTAGTTGGGAGGAATTTCTACCATTGGAAGAGTTCGCATATAGCAATAGTTACCAGGCAAGTATTAAGATGGCACTTTATGAAGCACTTTATGGGCGGAAGTGTCGAACCCCTACGTGTTGGACAGAGTTGGGAGAGGGTCAGCTTTTGGGTCCTGAGTTGGTTGCTGAGACAGAGGATGAGGTTAAGCTGATTCGAGCTCATCTAAAATACGCTTCGGATAGGTAGAAGTCTTATGCCGATCTTAAGTGGAGGGATATAGAGTCTGCAGTGGGTGACAAAGTTTTCCTGAAAGTGTCGCCATGGAAAAAGGTACTGAGATTTGGTCGGAAGGGCAAGCTGAGCCCTAGATTCATCGGGCCTTATAAGGTGTTGAAGCGGGTTGGACTAGTAGCTTATCATCTCGAGTTTCTAGCAAAATTGAGTCAGATCCATGACGTGTTTCATGTTTCCATGCTTAGACGCTATCGTTCAGACCCGTCGCATGTTGTACCAGTTGAAGAGATTGAGGTGAGTCGATTTGTCTTTTAAAGAGGAACCAGTGCAGATTCTTGATCGGGATGTCAAGGTTTTGCATAGAAAGTTAGTTCCTTTGGTGAAGGTTCTATGGCAGAATCATGATTTGGAGGAAGCCACATGGGAGCCAGAGGATGTGATGCGGCAGCAATACCCCCAACTCTTTTGACCAGGTAATTTCAAGGCCGAAATTATTTTTAAGGGGGGTAAAACTGTAACATCCTTAAATCGGGGCCTTTGTTTTTTTAATTGTTTGCATACGAATGGTATGAATGTGATGCTATTTTAGGGTGTTTTGGGGGTCTAGGCTTAGGCCGGGGATAGGCTAGAGCCTTGACAAAAAAATTTATTTTTGGGCTTCTAGAAATGGGGAGCTAAAGGAGTTAGGTGTTAAGTATAATTGGTAGCTAGATGTGGCACAAGAAGTGCCTTGGCAAAGTGGCATGGAGGCGCCACTTAGGGCATAAAGAAGTGACACCACAGGAGAGTAGGAGAGCCTTGGTTCGAGCTGCAAGAATCCCTTTTTGTGCATTTCTTTTTAACGCCAAGGCCAGGGAGGAGTTGTGCTCAGAATGGACTGTGATGGATATGTGTTGAAGGAGTCAACACATTTGAGTTGGTGGAAAAGAGAAAATGTAGGAAGTTGAAACATTCAAATGTGTTTGAATGGATGATCAGGAGAAAAAGGGGGAGAAAAAGAAGGGATTGGGTTGGTGTGTGTGTAGTTGAATCTTGTAGTGGCTAAGAGGTGTTGGAGCATTTGGTTTTTGGAGTGTAGGATGGTGTGCCAGAATTGGTTAGCCTTGGGTGATATTTTCGGCATTTGGTGTGTGTGCCTCACATTGTTTTTTTTGCTAAAGTGTTTCTCTCATCCTCTTTTGTACCGAAAATCACTTGGCATTTCAACTTTTCTCTTATCTTTTGTCAATTGCCGAAACCCCTATTGGTTCTTTTACTTTCTTTTCTTCTTCTTGTAAAGCCGAATACCTCTTTGATCATACTTTCTTCTCCCATAGCCGTTTTCATCTATTCTTCTTCTTTTTCTTTTATCTCTAAAATCAAAAACCCCTAACTCCCTTATCATCTTCAACCTCTGCACAACAGCCGAATATCCCTTGAAACACCCCAAACCCGGCCCACAAGCCCTGACCGGATCTGGCATGCTCCTCGAGTAAAATGTAGCTAAACATCGTTTTGTCATTTTGGAAAAATTGGTGGTTTTAAAGAAATTGGATTTGAGTTGTGACCAATTTGAAAATCGTGTTGTTTTTGAAGTTTGTATTGAAACGTTATTATCATGTTTCAGAAGTTACAAGTTAAAAGAAATGCCGAATTTTTATAGCTTCTTATTATTAACTTGAAAACCATAGGTGTTTGGGCGTCAAAACAATTGAAGTTGTTTTCCGAAAAATGTTTAATCATTTGTTTGATGTTGTTCGTATCATAATAAAAATTAAAACACATAAATAAAATAGTTAAATAGTAATGGCCTTATTACAACCAAACAAAACCCGAAATAAATCTCAAAAAAAAAACTTAATAAGAAAACGCGATAAACTTAATCATAAGAAACCGAAAAATCTTTGAAATGAGCATGGCCACCACTAAGTCCCTATCGGCCGATCCATTTCTTGAGTATCACACGCAAAATGTTAGCCCACGAAGGGTGAGTCACAGACTCGATTATGTAATAGCCATCACAGATTCCCAATCGATAAAAACATATTATTTCACATACGAACAAATAGAAGCAATGATGCAACCCAAACCCACCTAAATATCCATCCTCTACACATCACCCGTACCTGCCAATCACACCGTGGGGATTACTAAATCAACCCTCCATCCACTACACACCATCGAAGGTAGTCATTGCAGACAACTGCACATCGCCCTTATAATTGTGGCATAGCCACCAGATAATGTGACAGAGTCACCAGATTCATAATATGTGACATAGGTCACCAGATAATGTGGTAAAAACCACCGGAGCACTTCCCCTTTAACATTATCACCCATATGCCAATGCAACATACAAATCATACAGATATCATGCAATATACCTTACCCCATGGCCATAGCAAAATTTTTCATATTTTCATAGCAATGTTTATACACGTCACCATTGAATGGTACCCTTAGCCATATTCATTCATTGCCTTATTAACATATACATAACATTATTATTATTAATCGGGAATTTAGGGTGGGTTACACACCAGACTATTCGTAGGTTTAAGCGAAATCTCGAACTACGCGAAACTAACGAGATCCCAAAATGTTTGCCTTACCCCTTCCTACAATTGGCCAACACTTGTTAGTAGCCAAAAGCCTATTTGGCTCAACTGGAAATCCTGAAGGATACGTCGCATAGAGATATCATCTTACCTTTATGCCGATTTGGTTTCCAACCAAATCCCGAAACTACATGGTGTACTTCCCTTGCAATCGGCCAACCACTAATACACACAAACGATTAGCCTTGATTTTGAATGATTAAGAAAGCAGTTGAAACACTAGAACCTTTACCTAAATCGCTAGCCAAATCCAAGATCTACTGACATTGGTTATCAAGCACCAACGTTCGGCACCCTAAGTGATGTTAGGGATTTGGCTACCTCTCCTTTTGGAACAAGAAAAGAGTTAAGATCCCGATTAATAACGATTGAAGAAATACCAAGGAGGGACAAATAAGATTAAACTTATCGATCTACAAGAATGGCCCTTGGCGAATGTTACCTCGCCTTACCTTGGATCTCAAATCCGAAAAATCACCTTACAACCGTCGGCTATAAGAATCCCAAAAGATTTCTTTCATGGTTGACCAAAAGAAAATAAGAGGATTAGATTCCTAGATTTAAGCACTAACCAAATCAGTCAAGAAGAGAAGAGAAGTAGGAAGTGTACTTACGGAAGATTGACTAACTAGAGATAGATTGGCAAAGGTTTGACTTTGAAGATGGTAGAGATGAAAGAAGAAAATAGAAGAAGAAAGTGACCTTAGTGGTCTTCTCAAATTTGGCTAATGCAAAGAAAAGTTTTAAAAGTTCTTTGACTACCACTTTTGGCACAACACTAGGGAGGAAAAGAAAACTAAAGTGTTCCTAAAACCCTTAAGCAATTTATTTGCACTAGCCCCTAAGCATGACCGAATATGTCCCTCCAAAGTCCTTCCGCCGACCAACTCTACTTCCTCATCCAAATCCCCTTTTCACTCCTACTTAGTGAATCTTTAAGGTATCGGACCAATCTACACTTCATCCATTCAGAGTCCCTGTGCCATCCATCTTTGCATCTCCTTAGAAAATAAAAGCTCTAAAACTCTTCCCTTGCTGCTCGAACCTAGGTCTCTTCACACTCCCTGTGGCGTCACCTCCCAAGGCCCTAAGTGGCCTCTCTTTGCCACCTTACCAGCTTAGTACTTGTGTCCTAAGCCACACAATAAACTCCTTAAGGCCTAGCTCCCTTAGTCCCCCTTTTTAGGCTTAAAATCAAATATTTTTCTAAGGCTTCTACCTGCATCCCAAAGTTCCTGAAGCCTCCAAAACACATTTAAATCACACACAAGCATACTACCACATACATTTAAGTGAAAAATGCATAACCTCTAAATCCCGGATATTACAGTTCTACCCCCTTAAAATAATGTCGACCTCGAAATTACCTTGCTAAAATTAGTGAGGGTATTGCTGTCGCATTGCTTCCTCTGGCTCCCACAAGCTTCTTCCGATCCATGGTTACGCCATAACACTTTGACTAGAGGAACTGATTTCCTCCAAAGAACCTTCACATCCCGTTCCAGAATCTGAATCGGCTCTTCCTCATAGAACAAATCTGGTCTTAGCTCCACCTCTTCAACCGGTATTACATGAGATGGGTCTGATCGGTAACGATGTAGCATCGAAACGTGAAACACATCGTGCATCTGCTCCAACTCCGAAGGCAACTCTAACTGATATGCCACTGGTCCAATTCGTTTCAAAACCCGATAAGGTCTTATAAACCTGGGACTTAACTTCCCCTTGCGACCAAATCTCATCACCTTCTTCCATGGTGAAACTTTGAGAAACACCTGATCTCCCACAGCAAACTCTATCTCCTTCCGCTTAAGATCTGCATATGACTTTTGCCTGTCAGATGCCTTCTTCAACCATGTCTGAATTACCATAACCTTTTCTTCCGATTCTGCTACAATCTTTGGACCCAAAACATGACGTTCCCCCAATTCTGTCTAACACGTAGGAGTGCGACACTTTCGTCCATATAGCACTTCTTACGGTGCCATCCGAATACTTGCTTGATAGCTGCTATTGTATGCAAATTTTGCTAAAGGCAAGAACTCCTCCCAACTTCCTCTGAAATCTATCACGCAACCCCTCAACATATCCTCTAGCAATTGAATTACCCGCTCAAATTGGCCATCCGACTGCGAATGGAATGCTGTACTGAAGTTCAACCTGGTGCCCAATTCTTGATGTAGTGCTTTCCAAAATCTAGACGTAAACCTCGGATCCCTATCCGAGATAATCGACACCGAAACTCCATGCAGCCTCACGATTTCTGCTACAAATAATTTTGCCAATCTCTGCAGGGAATAGTCAACCCGCACTGGTATGAAATGTGCAAACTTGGTCAACCGATCTACTATCACGCATACCGAGTCCTTCTTAGTAGGCGTAAGGGGAAGCCCACTAACGAAGTCTATGGTAATTCTCTCCCACTTCCATTACGGAATCTTTATCGGTTGAAGCAATCCTGATGGTACTTGGTGTTCAGCCTTGACTTGCTGGCACGTTAAACACTTCCCTATAAATTTTGTAACTTCCCGCTTAAGACCAGGCCACCAAAACTGATCCCGTAAATCCCTGTATAACTTACTTCCTCCAGGATGCATAGCATATGGACTACTATGTGATTCCCAAAGAATTCTCTGCCTTAATTCCTCATCCTTGGCATACAAACCTTGCCCTGAAAACACAACACTCCATCACCGTTTACACCATAGTCTTCCAAATCCCCATTTTGTACTTGTAGCAGCTTAGCACTTAGTTCACCATCTACCAACTGTTTCTCCTTTACCTGGCTTGCCATATTGGCTTCACCTGCAACTCCGCTAGCAAACTTTCATCCTCATAAAGGCTAAGATGTGCAAACATCGCCCTCAGATCCGACACCACTTTCTGACTTAGGGCATCTGCCACCACATTTGCCTTGCCCGGGTGATACTCTATTGAACAGTCGTAGTCTTTCAATAACTCCACCCACCTTCGCTGTCTCAAATTCAGCTCCTTCTGAGTCAGCAGATACTTCAAACTCTTGTGATCCGTGTAAATCGGTGATTTTTCTCCATACAAGTAGTGCCTCCACACTTTTAGCGTGAAAACTACCGCAGCCAACTCTAGGTCATGCGTCAGATAGTTAACCTCATATGGCCTCAACTGCCGAGACGCATAAGCGACCACTTTCCCATCTTACATAAGGACACATCCCAATCCTGTATGGGAAGCATCACAATACACCACGAAGTCTTTCTCTGCTTTTGGCTGAATCAAAACCGGAGCCTCTGTCAATACCCTTTTAATCTTCTCAAAACTCTCCTGCTGCTTATCCGCCCATACGAAAGGTACCTCCTTTCTTAACAACTTCATCAAAGGTGCTGCTATTGACGAGAACCCCTCAACAAATCTCCTGTAGTAGCCTGCTAACCCCAAGAAACTACGAACCTCAGCCACAGACTTAGGTGGTTTCCAATCTAATACTGCCTCAATCTTCTAAGGATCCACCCTTATTCCTTCCACAGACACCACATGCCCTAAGAATGTAACTTCCTTCAGCCAAAATTTGCACTTGCTAAACTTGGCATATAGCTTCTTTTCCCTTAACACTTGCAACACCACCGAAGATGCTCATCATGTTCTTCCTCAAACTTGGAATACACTAGGATGTCGATCTATAAACACAACGACAACCGATCCGGTAGGGTTGGAAAACACGATTCATCATATCCATGAATGCATTTGGGCGTTCGTCAATCGAACGACATTACTAAGAACTCATAATGCACGTATCTAGTCGGAAGTCATCTTATGAATATCGCTTCCTTCACCCTAAGTGATGATATCCGATCGTAGATCTATCTTTGAAAATACTGTGGCCCCCTTAAGCTGATCGAACAAGTCATCTATCCTCGGTAATGGGTACTTGTTCTTGATGGTCAGCTTATTCAACTGCCGGTAATCTATGCAAATACGCATAGTCTCGTCCTTCTTCTTCACGAATAGGATCGGTGCTCCCCATGGAGACATACTAGGTCGAATAAACCCACGATCGAGTAACTCTTGGATCTAGGCTTTAAGCTCTACTAACTCCTTTGGTTCCATTCGGTACGGAGTAATTGACACAGGAGCTATACTCGGTAGTAACTCAATTCCTAACTCCACCTCCCTGTCCGGGGGTAACCCATACAGCTCCTTTGGAAAAACATCCACGAATTCCTTACTGTTCTCACTCCACTAACTCCTTCTTCTTTTGTATCCAAAGCACTCACGAAGGCCAAAAATGCATTGCACCCTTTCCGAACTATCTTATCAGCCTTTAATACGGAGACTACGTTAGCCAAATAATTCCTTTTTTCTCTTATCATAATTATCTCCTCATCCTCTAGAGTCCTCAACTCCATTCGCTTAGCTGCGCAATCCAATTTAGCATGATGTTCTACTAGCCAATCCATGCCTCGAATGAGATCAAATTCCCCAAAAGGTTGTTCCATCAAGTTGGCAGGAAATACCACTCCCTGAATCTCTAGAGGCACACTCCGAAATATCCTATTCACCACTACCGTTTGTCCTAACCGGCTCACTACAGTCATCTCCCTAATAGACAGTTCAGACGCTACACCTAATGTTTCAGCTATTCTACATGCAACATATGAGTGGGTCGAGCCAACATCAATTAAAGCAAAGTAAGGCTTATCAGCTATAAGGAACGTACTAGTTATGACGTCCGGTGCATTACCATCCTCCCTTCGATGAACAGCATACACCAAACCCAGTTGTCTCGCCTCTGTGTTACCAACACCTCTGCCCAGTGTTCCCCGACCTCTTCCAGAACCATTACCTTTGGCAACCGGACCACGACCCTGCGGTGGCTGCTGTCCACCTCTTCCAGCCTAATTAAGACCCTAACTTGTTGGTCGGCTCCAGTCTATTTTCATAGGAAAGTCCCTAATCATGTGATCCTTGGAACCACACTTAAAACATCCCCCTGTCTTCTTCCAACACTCTCCCAAGTGCATCTTTCCACACTGAGCACAAGTACGGTACTGTCCTCCCGTAACAACCTACTGACCTCGTGACCCATCAACTCTAGGTCTCTTTTGAACATTCTCGGATGACCTTGATGATCCAAAGCCTCTCTTTTGTCTATTCTTGTCCATATTCTGTCTCACAAATTCCTTAACCCTTTTGGCTACCTTAGCCTTTTCTACCAACATGACAAACTCCCGCTCCTACTGTAGAGCAATCAACAATCTCAGGTCATCCCCCAGTCCGTCCTCAAACTGGACACATCGTTCATGCTCTGTAGCCACGATACCTCGAGCATACCGGCTCAACCGTAAGAATTTCGCCTCGTACTCTGCTACGAACTTATTCCCCTGAACTAGCCTCAAAAATGCCTTCCTTTGCGCATCAATATAGCTAGTCCCAATATACTTCTTCTGATATGCCGCCTTAAAATATTCCCAAGTGAGATCATCAGTTGCAACACCATCCCGAACCATGAGCCACCACTGGTATGACTCATCGCGGAGAAGCGACACCACCCCTTTCAGTTTCTCCTCAGCAGTCAGGTCCAAATCATCCATAATTTGCTTCGTCGCCTCCAACCAATACTCAGCCATATTGGGCGCCACACTAGATATACCTCGGAATACCTTAGCTCCATTGGCTTGGAGTCACTCGGGTATAGATTTTGAGCTCCCATACCTCCACTTGCTCTAGTCACCCTCTCAAGAACTTGCAGCATCGCCTGCGATACTGCATCATCCCCCGTCTAATCCTGATATTCAACACCAACAGCTGGTGGTGGTGGCATCTCATTCTCGGACCCTTGACCAGACATAACGAGTTCCGATACGATCATTTTGCCTCTACCACGCCCTCGCACATTACAACCATGTCCCTTAGAACTCATGCCTACGATCACGATTTAATCTGCTTTAAAAAATTTTATTCATTAGCTTTCATTCCACTGATTACCCACGGACAAGTTTTATGTAAAGGAGTTTAGGGGTAGTTCTTTCGATCATTTCAGGGTTTTCGTTTCAAGTTTTCTACCCTAATTCAGAGAATCACATTCATTTAACCATATCTACTACACACACTCACCACTCGAACATTTTCGTCCGTTCCAACCTAGGGGTATTTTCATAATTTGCCCTATAAGGGTATTTTGGTAATTTTCCAAATCGGGGTATCTTGATATTTTACAAAATAGGGTTTTTGGTATTTTTACAAAATAGGAATATTTTGATAAAAGTGAGGTAGTATGGCAATTTTATAAGCGAGGTATTTTAGTGATTTTACAAACCGAGGTATTTACGTAATTTTTGTAAATCGAGGATATTTCAAATTTTTTCAAAATTTAAAATAGTTTTTACAAATCAAAGGGTAATTCGGTGATTTTAAAACTAAGGTTTTATAAAACAATGTAGCTAGTCCCTTTCGGGTTTTAATTATTTAATTTAGCTTTGTGAATAAGTCCTCTTGGTTAGGGTGAACCGTCACTACGCACCTGTAGGATTGAGCGAGAGGAGGTGAGTCATTAGGATTTGCTTAAATACCAAGCTCCCCTAATCCAATCTTAGACATGCATAATGGTTGCCACACCCTTAACTTTCGGCGACTCACTCACAGGTTTGTTTGATTAGGCTTTAAATGTTATGTAATTCTATGTTGGAGTAAGCTAATCCTAGAGTTCAATAGTTCCTAATTTACTAATCAACGATCCCGTAATACCCACATATATATCACACAACAATTAGAGGTACTTACCTGGTGGACTTCGGGCCGGAGACTCAGGTGCCATGCCAAAAAACCTGCTCATCCTTTAGTAAAACTCAATTTCTAAATAAAAAAATATTTTTGGGCCCAAAAGCCCTCAAGGTCAAGTTTTGAACCGGGCTCTGATACCAAATTAAAACACCCCAAACCCAACCCACAAGCCATGACCGGATCTGGCATGCTCCTCGAGTAAAATGTAGCTAAACCTCGTTTTGTCATTTTAGAAAATTTGGTGGTTTTAAAGAAATTGGATTTAAGTTGTGACCAATTTGAAAACCATGTTGTTTTGAAGTTTGTATTGAAATGTTATTATCATGTTTCAAAAGTTACAAGTTAAAAGAAATGCTAAATTTTTAGAGCTTCTTATTATTAACTTGAAAACCGTAGGTGTTTGGCGTCAAAACAATTGAAGTTGTTTTACGAAAAATGTTTAATCATTTGTTTGATGTTGTTCGTATCATAATAAAAATTAAAACACATAATAAAATAGTTAAATAGTAATGGCCTTATTACAGCCAAACAAAACCGAAATAAGTCTCCAAAAAAAACTTAATAAGAAAACGCGATAAACTTAATCATAAGAAACCAGAAAAATGCTGAGCTGAGCATGGCCACCACTAAGTCCCTACCGACCCGGTCCATTTACTGAGTATCACCTGCAAAATGTTAGCCCACGAAGGGTGAGTCAACAGACTCAGTGTGTAACATCCATCACAAATTCCCAATCGATAAAAACATATTATTTCACATACGAACAAATACAAGCAATGATGCAACCCAAACCCACCTAAATATCCATCCTCTACACATCACCCGTACCTGTCAATCACACCGTGGGGATTACTAAATCGACCCTCCATCCGCTACACACCATCGAAGGCGATCTTTGCGATCAAGCGCACATCGCCCTTATAATTGTGGCATAGCCACCAGATAATGTGACAGAGTCCCCAGATTCATAATATGTGACATAGGTCACCAGATAATGTGGTAAAAACCACCGGAACACTTCCCCTTTAACATTATCACCCATATGCCCATGCAACATACAAATCATACAGACATCATGCAATATACCTTACCCCATGGCCATAGTGAAATTTTTCATATTTTCATAGCAATGTTTATAAACATTATTAACGAGTATTAAGGGGTACATACCTGAATACACTGCACCATTGAATGGTACCCTTAGTCATATTCATTCATTGCCTTATTAACATATACATAACATTATTATTAATCGGGAATTTAGGGTGGGTTACACACCTGACTATTCGTAGGTTTAAGCGAAATCCCAAACTACATGAAACTAACGAGATCCTAAAACGTTTGCCTTACCCCTTCCTACAATCGGCCAACACTTGTTAGTAACCAAAAGTCTATTCGGCTTAACTGGAAATCTCGAAGGATACACTGCATGGAGATATCATCTTACCTTTATGTTGATTTGGTTTCCAACCAAATCCCAAAACTACGTGGTGCACTTCCCTTGCAATCGGCCAACCACTAATACACACAAATGATTAGCCTTCAATTTTGAATGATTAAGAAATAGATCCGAAACACTAGAACCCTTACCTAAATCGCTTAGCTAAATCCCGATGATCTACAGTATTCGGCTATCATTACCAACGTTCGGCACCCCTAAGTGATGTTAGGGATTTAGATTACCTCTCCATTTTGGAACAGGAAAAGAGTTAAGATCCCGATTAATAACGATTGAAGAAATATCAATGAGGGACAAATAAGATTTGGCTTTTACGATCTACAAGAATGGCCCTTGGCCGAATATTACCTCCTGCTTACCTTGGATCTCAAATCCCAAAAATCACCTTTCAACCGTCGGCTATAAAAATCCCGAAAGATCTCCTTCATGGTTCGGTAAAAAGAAAATAAGATGGATTAGATTTCTAGATTTTAGTACTAACCAAATCAGTCAAGAAGAGAAGAGAAGTAAAAGTGTACTTACCAGAAAATTTGGCTAACTAGAGATAGATTCGACAAAGGTTTCGGCTTTGAAGATGGTAGAGATGGAAGAAGAAAATAGAAGAAGAAAGTGACCCTAGTGGTTTTCTCAAATTCGGCTAATGCGAAAGAAAAGTTTTGAAAGTTCTCTGACTACCACTTTTGGCACAACACTAAGGGAGGAAAAGAAAACTAAAGTGTTCTTAAAACCCCTTAAGTAATTTCGGCACTAGCCCTCTAAGCATGATCGAATATGTCCCCTCCAAAGTCCTTCTGCCGGCCAACTCTTCTTCCCTCATCCAAATCCCCTTTTTCACTCCTATTTAGCCTAATCTTTAAGCTGTCAGACCCAATCTACACTTCATCCATTCAGAGTCCCTGTGCCGTCCATCACTGCACCTCCTTACCGAAAAATAAAAGCTCCAAAATGCTTCCATTGCTGCTCGAACCTAGGTCCCTTCACACTCCCTGTGGCGTCACCTCCCAAGGCCCTAAGTGGCGCCTCTTTGGCACCTTACCAGCTTAGTATTTGTGTCCTAAGCCACACAATAAACTCCTTAAGGCCTAGCTCCCTTAGTCCCCCTTTTTTGGCTTAAAATCAAATATTTTTCTAAGGCTTCTACCTACATCCCAAGGTTCCTGAAGCCCTCAAAACACATTCAAATCACACACAAGCATACTACCACATACATTTAAGTGAAAATGCATAACCCCTAAATTTCGGATATTACATCCCTTGTCTATATTCTCCTTTCTTCTTTATGCGTTCCCTCTTAATCTTCTCTGGTGCCGAAAATTATTTCTCTCCTTTTGGTCTTCAAAGCTGAAATCTCAATCTATAATCAGGTAAGATCGCATTGCTCTCTCTTTTCTTCTCTTTTGGTCTAGTGGTCGAATTTTTCTAGTATTCACACCTCTCTATTTCATTTTTCTCTATATCAATTTATATGGTAAAGAAAAGTCGGGATTGGGCATTCGTTTTGAACAGTTCTTATTCAACTAGAAGCCGAATTCCTTTGGCACTCATAATCGTTTCTTTCAGGTTTTGTAACAGCAGATTGTCACTATCTAATCCCCACCATTCTCAATCGATTTTGCTGGTCTTGAGGTAAGTGGTCCTGCCTCTCAATCATCTCTTATTGCGCTAATGTCGAAGGCAAAGATGCAATTCTGTTTGATGCTTGGCCGAATGAGGATGGGTGTGTTGATGCCATTTTGTGTGAAATTTTGGGATTTGTGGTTTGTGAGTCAAACTTGGAACCTCAGGTTGTGTCGATTTAGGTAAGGGTTCTAACTTCGGGTTTTAGTTCCTTGCATTTTGTTTCACTGCTTTAACCCGATTTAGTGACCAAGGTGTATTATGGACTCTAATGCCAGTCAAGCGGAAGGAGGGGTTGGATTGGTAAACCCAGCCCCTAAATTCAAGAAGAGGGCTGTATCTGCGATTCGTGATTGGCCATCGGGATGTGGACCAGCATCGAAACAGGAGAGTAGACAAATAGCGGTAGTGTCGATTAATGATAGTGTCGACGTAGAAAGCGTAGTCTTGCGAGTAATCAGGTGTGTAACTCTACACACTTTGTATGTAAATATGTTAATACCATATATGTTCTTAAAAGCCGAAATGACTGTGGAAATGGATATGTTACCCTTGTGGGTAAAAGCAAGGACTCCGGGTAAGTCCATCTGGTTGGCTAACGTTAATTTCCTCTGTTAAATCTTCATATGCTATGTTACATTATTTGGGGTTGTTAAGCGTGATGATTTTACATTGAAAAGCATGTTCATAAAATGGTTATGATGAGAGAAGGGGGAATACTTGATATTTGTGACTTTGGGTCACCAGTGGTTTGGCACCACCAGTGGTTTGGTACCACATATGCGATATTTGTGACTTTGGGTCACCAGTGTTTTGACACCACCAGTGGTTTGCTACCACATATGCGATATTTGTGACTTTGTGTCACCAGTGGTTTGGCACCACCAGTGGTTTGGTACCACATGGGGTAGAATCAAAAGTTTCGGATGGTTAGGTTTTGGGCTGCATGGCACGCATATTGCATATGAATCTGTGTATGAGTTCATTATTTTTGGGATGGGGATTTATGTGCTGAGTCTTGGTGACTCACCCCTTCCTTTACATTTTGCAGATAATCCCTAGATCGCGGATATGGAGCCAGGATGGACTCGAGGTGGCCATGCTCAGTAGTTGATTTTATTTAATGGTTAAATTTCAGATTTTATTTTGCTTTCTCTTTTGGTTTCGGTTAGGTAATATGGCCACCTACGTTTTATTTTTGTACTATTTATTTTTGACAAATTCCTTGAATTTGTGATAAACATTAAAGCATATTAAAAAGGAAAGAACTATAAAAGGAATGTTTCCGCGACCTTAACAAACTCTCGGGATTTATTTTTTTTTGCAAAATGTTACCATCGGGCAACTTACAACATTAACGACATGGCAACTTGGTTTGTTTTTTCTAAACTAAGGCCCAAACTGTTTTCCTTCAATCTGCTCCATACAAACTTGTTTTCTATAAACTTCAAACAACTCATTCAATATTGCAACGACAAAACTTGTTTTTACAAATTGTTTTCATCCCTGTGATGCACCAAATTCGGTCGTAGCGTTTTGGCTGAGTTTGAGGTGTTACACTTGATTTAGTCCTGAACCACTTCCAACGTATGTATTGAGTCTCGTAGGCTCGATTTAGGGACGATATGAATATGTATGAAAAGTTTTAATTTGAATAGAAAGTTATGACTTAGAAATGTATGGTTGCTTGTGTTTATATCCGATAATGCCTCGTACCCTGTTTCGGCGTTGAATACAGGAAAGGGGTGTTACAAATGCACTCATATATATCCAAAACATTAGTGTCGGATAAGAAAATACTTGTTGAGTCAACTGATTTTGTGGTCAAAGTAACTAATTTATTAGACTAGTATGTGTTAGTCAATAAAGTTTGTAGAAATTGTCCCCTAAAAATTCGAGATTGCAACTTTTCAACTGATTTGATGTTATTATCGTTCGATGAATTTGATGTGATTCTCAACATGGATTGATTGACTTTGCATGATGCTATTGTAAACTGTAGACAAAATCAAATTATTTTGAAATGTCAAAATGGTGAATTAGTCAGGGTTGAATTAGATAGATATGAGAGTATAGTAAATATTATTTCAGCTTTATTAGCTCAGAATTGTGTACAAAAAGGTTGTGAGGCTTATCTAGCTTATATAATAGATACTAGAGCTTTATAATCAAAGTTGGAATCAGTTCCAATTGTTTGTAATTTCCTGGATGTGTTTTTGGAAGAGTTTCCTGGGTTATCACTTGTAACATCCTAAAAATGGGCCTATGCATTTCTAATTTAATTATACGAAATGGCATGACTTATGTATTATGAATGTATGATGAACATTTTTGGAAAGTTGGAAATGTTAAGTTAAAATAGGAAAGTGAACATTTTTGGAAACCTGGGAATGTATGGAAATGTCAATTTAAAATAGGAAAGTGAACATTTTGGAAACTTGGAAATGTTAAGTTAAAATAGGAAAGTGAACATTTTGGAAACTTGGAAATGTCAAGTTAAAATAGGAAAGTGAACATTTTGGAAACTTGGAAATGTCAAGTTAAAATAGGAAAGAGAACATTATTGGAAACCTGGAAATGTAAGGAAATGATTTAGAGATGTTAAGTAAAAGAGGAAACTAAAACAAGGTAGCCTTAAGAAAATTAATAGGAGGAATTTGGCACACAAACAGGCTTGGAAAAGTGGCCTAAAGATATCACTTGAGGCCCAGGTAGGTGACGCCACATACAAGGGTATTGGGCCTAGGTTCGAGTCACTTGGGGAGCAAATAAAGGAGTTTTATTTTTGCTACAAGGAGTAGGGAAGTGGACGACACTAAGGAACCCAAGGGAAGAGTTTTATTCTCTTTAAATTTCGTCTAAATAGGAGATAAATAATAGATTTATTTATCATTATTTTTAGGAGATAATTGTTGGATTAATTCTTTTAATAAAGTGATAATTCAAAGGATAAAGTAATCAAAATAGAAGAGTGGTGGCCAAGTAAGGGATTACGAGTAGTAATTTTGGCTATAAGAGGGAAAGAATAGGGCTACTCATCAAATTTTCTTCCTCTTTTCTCTCTGCCAAATTTCTTAGTGCTCTCTCTCTTCTCTTCTCTTTCATTTGTTAAGCAGAATCTATAGTCCACCATTGCCAAAATTCTCATGTCTTCTTTTCTTTTTTTTTTTTGTGGAAACCGAATACCTCAAGAGAACCCTAGCCGACTTCTCCATTAAATCCCAAAAGCGAAACCTTATCATCTAGTCATCAAGGCCGATTCTTTAAGGGCTTTTAACAAAGTCTTTGCCGATTTCTTAAAAGGTAAAATCTAAAATTGGTTTCAATTCTTTTATATTTTAGACCTATCAAAATTTAGGGACTAATTTCTATTATTGATTTTGGCGAATTATGGAAGGGTGTATTTGGGATTTAAAATTGTCAACTACAAGAAGGTATCTTTCGGATTTCAAGGATCTAAGGTAAGACATATGTATATTGGCCAAAGGCCATGTTTTATGTTTTAATGTTAGATTAAATCTAACATATGGTTATAGGAATTTCAACAGCATTAAGGAAGCAAGGATCCAATTCGGGATTTAAGATTTGGAAGGTAAGCACATAGGTATGTTCGGCCAAGGCCTATTTTGGATATCTAGATCTATTTCATAATTGTTAAAAAGCTGAAACTAACCTATGTAGAGATCCAGTGTTTGGCTGAATACAAGGAGAAGAATAACAAAGTCTTGAGTTTGAGTAATAAGCAAATCGATATTAAGGTAAGTTTTAGTACACAAATCCTACTAGGATTTGGTTTTATGGTCGAATGATTTTTCATTAAATATTTGATATGGGCGAATGTAGGGAGTTAAAGATCTAAGATCGAATTGAATTTCAAGTGAAATCGTTATGCGAATTAGGTGTGTACCCTACTCTAAGTTTTAATATGTTCATGGCTATGTTTGAAATTAAATGTGCATGTTTATAAGAATGTGAATATGGCTAAGGTACCATACTATGGTACAAAGTACTAAGGTACGTTTCCTACTCCTACTAGGAATATGAATATATGTTATTTTTAACATGTGAAAAGTGATAAGAATGTGAATTAAGGCATGATTTTGCATATTGTGTATGAAATATTGGGGCATATGGGTAATATGAAAAGGGGAAGTTAATGTGGTGACCTAAGACCACGAAAACTGAATGTGGTGACCTAAGACCACGTAAAATTGAATGTGGTAACCTAAGACCACGTAAAATTGAATGTGGTGACCTAAGACCACGAATTCTAAATGTGGTGACCTAAGACCACGAATTTTTACAAGGGCGATGAGCACGTCGACCGCAGCGACTGCCTTCGATGGTGTGTAGCGGATGGAGGGTTGACTTAGTAGTCCCCACGGTGTGCAGGATGGTATGGGTGGTGTGTAGCGGATGGCATATAGGTTTGGGTTCGGGTTGCATCATATTGTTTAAATGCTTTATGAACATGTATGACATTGTATGCCTGAAATATTAAATTTTAGTGTTGGTTACACATTGAGTCTGTTGACTCACCCCATTGTGGGATTACTTTTCAGGTGACGACCAGTGATGGACCGGGCTGACAGATGCTTAGTGGAGGCCATGTGAAGTTTAGATTTCTTTTATTTGGACTATTTTACTTTAAGTATTTTGAATTTAAATTTTGGGAATTATTTGATGTAATAAGGCCTTAGTAGAATTATTTTATTCTGTTTTTATTTATTAAGCTTACAAACTTTTACTTATTAAAAGATTAAGTAAATCTATTTTTAAAATAAAGCCCAAACGTTTTGTCACTTAAAGTAAAGGATTTTTAATAATGAAATAAACTTGTTTTCATCTCAAGCCCAACCCAAAACGATCTTTCTTCCAAATCACACAAGTTTTTCCTAAGTAAGAAAAGAATTTGAAAAGGTTTACACCGGGGAACTTACCAGATCTGGTCAAGGCTCGTGGGCCGGGTTTAGGGTGTTTCAATTTGGTATCAGAGCCCAATTTCAAACTCTCGACCTTGGGTTTAAGGCCCAAAATGTTTTCCAAAGTAAGCCCAAAGGAATTTTCTAAAAATTTTAGGTTTTTACGGCATGGCCCACTAAGTCTCAGGCGTAAGTCCACCGGTAAGTACTTCGACTTTAAAGTGATTTGAATATGTGAAATGTATGGGCTTTTATGGCAACGTAGATTAGTCTGATAAGTATTTAAACCCTAGGACTAGTGTACCCCAACAAATACATAAGACTTAAATATCTAATTAAACAAACCTGTGGTTGAATCGCCGAGTTAGGGTGTGGCAACCATAGTATGCATGTCTAGGATTGGTTTCAGTGGGAGCTTGGTATTTAAGCAGTCCTAGTGACTCACCTCCTCTCCACTCGAATCCTACCTGGTGCGTAGCCTCGGTTCATCCTAACCAAGAGGACTTAATCACGGGCTAAACCCCTAACTAAAACCTGAAAGGGACTAGCCGCATTTTATGGAAACCCTAGTTTTAAAATTTCTAAATTATCCTCTTGATTGGAAAAAGATTATTTTTATAAAATTTTCTTGAAATATTTTAGATTTATAAAATTACAAAAATACCCCTAATGGTAAAATTATAAAATACCCTTGGTTTAAGAAATTTTCAAAATACCCACAACTCTTATCAAAATTTCATTACATAATAAAATGTTCAAAAACTCTAATTTGCAAAATATCAAAATACCTTGATTTTGGAAAATTACAAAATTGCCCCTAACCTGCAAAATACCCAGAACGACCCCTGATTTCCAAAATTTTTGCAACAGCACCGATTTGGAAAACAAATTCTCAAAAAGAACCTTCAAGTTTTGCAAATTTTGAAATACCCTTGATTTATTCAGACTTATAAATTTACCCTGGTTAATTACCGAAATACCCCAATTTCAAAATTTTTGAAATACCCCCGGGATTTCAAAATTTTTTCAAAATACCCTTATTGACAACACCACCAAGGAACCTTATTTTGACAAATTACGAAAATACCCTGTAGGACAAATTATGAAAATACCCCTAGGTAGTGGAAAAAAAACAACAATGAAAACTACAACATTTCTCTGAATGAACGAAAGTTCATAACTGATTGATGGATGTATGAATGTAAAGACAGTGTGCATGTATGAATACGAAAGAACCACTCCTAAAACTCTATTCATAAAACTTCTTCATGGATAATCAGTGGAATAAGGACTAATACATAAAACTTTCTTAAATCAGATTAAAGCGCATCGTTAGATATGAGTTCTAGAGGACGCGGTCGTCATGGACCTTGATGAGGAAGAATGATCGTGTCGAACCCGTTAGATCGGGTCAAGGGTGCGACAATGAGTTACCACCGCCACCACCACCCCGGTTGCCGATTGTCGAGCGACAAGCTCGACGGGGGATGATCTTGTATCGCAGGCTATCTTTGCAAGTTCTTAAAATAGTGGTTGGCGTGGTTGGAAATACGGAGCTCAAAATCATGACTGGCGACTCGAGCCAACGTGGCGAGGTGTTCCGTGGAGTATCTGGTGTGGCACCTAGTACAGCTGAATACTGGTTGGAATCGACTAAGCGCATTATGGATGAGCTCGATCTAACCCCTGAAGAGAAGTTGAAAGGAATGGTGGCACTGTTACGCAATGAAGCATACCAATGGTGGCTCACGGTGCGAGATGGTGCTACGGCTGAGGAACTCACGTGGGGGTATGCTAAGGCAGCATACCAGAAGAAGTATGTGGGCACTCATTATATTGATGCCCAAAGAAAGGCTTTTCTAGGACTAGTTCAAGGAAACAAGTCCGTAGCTGAGTATGAAGCTGAATTTTTAAGGCTGAGCCGTTATGCTCGAGGCATAGTGTCTACTGAGCATGAGCGGTGTGTCCGATTTGAAGATGGACTAAGAGATGACCTAAGGTTATTGATAGCCCGTAGCAGAGGCGGAAGTTCTTGTATTAGTGGAAAAGGCCAAAGTGGCCGTGGGTATTAAGGAGTCCGTAAGGGAGAACTCTGATCGAAATAGGTAGAAGAGAGAATTTGGATCGTCAAGGCCATCCAGGAATGAGCAAAAGAGGCCTAGAGTTGAAGGGTCGCGAGATCAGCAAGCTGCTACTAGAGGGTAGTACCCTACTTGTGAACAATGTGGGAAGAAGCACTTAGGTGAATGTTGGAAAAAGACGGGAGGATGTTTTAAGTATGGGTCAAAGGACCATATGATTAAGGACTGTCCGATGAGACCAGATAGGAATCAACCAGTAGCTCAGAATGTTAATCAGGCTGGTAGAGGTGGACAGCAGACTCATCGAGGTCATGGACCAAACCGTGGAGGAAATGGTTCCGGCTGTGGTTGTAAGGCACCAAGCGAAGGTGCTGAAGGTTCAGATGCAAGGCAGCCAAGGTTGGTTTATGCAGTCGGCCGTCGCGAGGAGAGTGATGTGCCAGATGTGACAACGGGTAAGTTTCTTATTTTGGAATGCCTTTATTGCCTTGTTTATTATAGAGCTAGTTCGTTCTTGTATTGCTAGTGAATGGTATGAAACCTTGGATGTGAACTTTGGAATTGTGCATAGGAAATGTGTTAGTTTAATTAAGATCGAGTCTTGACAATAGCATAGTGTGGTGAGTTAGATTGTACGATTGTTAGTTAGTAAGTAATTTCGAGGACAAAATTATTTTTAAGAGGGGTAGAACTGTAAGATCCTGAAAATGGGCCTATGCATTTCTGATTTAATTATACGAAATGACATGACTTATGTATTATGAATGTATGATGAACATTTTTGGAAACTTGGAAATGTTAAGTTAAAACAGGAAAGTGAACATTTTTGGAAACCTGTGAATGTATGGAAATGTCAAGTTAAAATAGGAAAGTGAACATTTTGGAAACTTGGAAATGTCAAGTTAAAATAGGAAAGTGAACATTTTGGAAACTTGGAAATGTCGAGTTAAAATAGGAAAGTGAACATTTTGGAAACTTGGAAATGTCAAGTTAAAATAGGAAAGTGAACATTATTGGAAACCTGGAAATGTAAGAAAATGATTTAGAGATGTTAAGTAAAAGAGGAAACTAAAACAAGGTAGCCTTAAGAAAATTAATAGGAGGAATTTGACACACAAACAGGCTTGGAAAAGTGGCCTGAAGATATCATTTGAGGCCCAGGTAGGTGATGCCACATACAAGGGTATTGGGCCTAGGTTTGAGTCACTTGGGGAGCAAATAAAGGAGTTTTATTTTGCTACAAAGAGAAGGAAGTGGGCGGCACTAAGGAACCCAAGGGAAGAGTTTTATTCTCTTTAAATTTCGTCTAAATAGGAGATAAATAATAGATTTATTTATCATTATTTTAGGAGATAATTGTTGGATTAATTCTTTTAATAAAGTGATAATTCAAAGGATAAAGTAATCAAAATAGAAGAGTGGTGGCCAAGTAAGGGATTACGAGTAGTAATTTCAGCTATAAGAGGGAAAGAATAGGGCTACTCATCAATTTTTCTTCATCCTCTTCTCTCTTCGAATTTCTTAGTGCTCTCCTCTCTTCTCTTCTCTTTCATTTGTTGTCAGAATCTATAGTCCACCATTGCCAAAATTCTCAAGTCTTCTTTTCTTTATTTTTTTGTGGAAACCGAATACCCCAAGAGAACCCCTAGCGACTTCTCCATTAAATCCCAAAATTGAAACCTTATCATCTAGTCATCAAGGCCGATTATTTAAGGGCTTTTAACAAGGGTCTTCACGATTTCTTAAAAGGGTAAGATCCAAAATTGGTTTCAATTCTTTTATATTTTAGACCTATCAAAATTTAGGGACTAATCTCTATTATTGATTTTGGTGAATTATGGAAGGGTGTATTAGGGATTTAAGAATTGTCAACTACAAGAAGGTATCTTTCGGGATTTCAATGATCTAAGGTAAGACATATGTATATTGGCCAAAGGCCATGTTTTATGTTTTATGTTAGATTAAATGTAAGATTAAATCTAACATATGGTTATAGGAATTTCAACAGCATTAAGGAAGCAAGGATCCAATTTGGGATTTAAGATTTGGAAGGTAAGCACATAGGTATGTTCGGCCAATGCCTATTTTGGATATCTAGATCTATTTCATAATTGTTAAAAAGCTGAAACTAACCTATGTAGAGATCCAGTGTTTGGCCAAATACAAGGAGAAGAATAACAAAGTCTTCGGGATTTGAGTAATAAGCAAATCGATATTAAGGTAAGTTTTAGTACACAAATCCTACTAGGATTTGGTTTTATGGCCAAATGAGTTTTTCATTAAATATTTGATATGGGCCGAATGTAGGGAGTTAAAGATCTAAGATCGAAATTTGGGATTTCAAGTGAAATCATTAAGTGAATTAGGTGTGTACCCTACTCTAAGTTTTAATATGTTCATGGCTATGTTTGAAATTAAATGTGCATGTTTATAAGAATGTGAATATGGCTAAGTACCATACTATGGTACAAAGTACTAAGGTACGTTTCCTACTCCTACTAGGAATATGAATATATGTTATTTTTAACATGTGAAAAGTGATAAGAATGTGAATTAAGGCATGATTTTGCATATTGTGTATGAAATATGGGGGCATATGGGTAATATGAAAAGGGGAAGTTAATGTGGTGACCTAAGACCACGAAAACTGAATGTGGTGACCTAAGACCACATAAAACTGAATGTGGTGACCTAAGACCACGTAAAACTGAATGTGGTGACCTAAGACCACGAATTCTAAATGTGGTGACCTAAGACCACGAATTTTTATAAGGGCGATGAGCACGTCATTGCAGCGACTACCTTGATGGTGTGTAGCGGATGGAGGGTTGACTTAGTAGTCCCACGGTGTGCGAGGATGGTATGCGGGTGGTGTGTAGTGGATGGCATATAGGTTTGGGTTCGGGTTGCATCATATTGTTTAAATGATTTATGAACATGTATGACATTGTATGCCTAAAATATTAAATTTTAGTATTGGTTACACATTGAGTCTATTGACTCACCTCGTTGTGGAATTACTTTTCGGTGACGACCGGTGATGGACCGGGCAGATGCTTAGTGGAGGCCATGTAAAGTTGATTTCTTTTATTTGGACTATTTTATTTTAAGTATTTTGAATTTAAATTTT
The DNA here is from genome assembly GCA_025506655.1 of Gossypium rotundifolium. NCBI lineage: Eukaryota > Viridiplantae > Streptophyta > Magnoliopsida > Malvales > Malvaceae > Gossypium > Gossypium rotundifolium. The sequence continues at coordinate 67,490,199 of CP106729.1, read as the reverse complement.
GGGAATTATTTGATGTAATAAGGCCTTAGTATATTATTTTATTCTATTTTTATTTATTAAGCTTACAAACTTTTACTTATTAAAAGATTAAGTAAATCTATTTTTAAAACAAAGCCCAAACGTTTTGTCACTTAAAGTAAATGATTTTTAATAATGAAATAAACTTGTTTTCATCTCAAGCCCAACCCAAAATGATCTTTCTTCCAAATAACACAAGTTTTTCCTAAGTAAGAAAAGAATTTGAAACGGTTTACACCGGGGAACATACCAGATCCGGTCAAGGCTCGTAGGCTAGGTTTGGGGTGTTTCATCGCTGGTAAGAGAGGTTGGATTTGCTATTGAATTAGTACCAGGAACTTCATCAATATTGATTGCTTCGTATAGAATGACACCGGTTGAATTAATGGAGTTGAAAGCATAGTTATAGAAGTTGACAAAAAGAAGATCCGTTCGGCCTAATATTTCTCCTTAGGGTGATCCTATACTATTTATTAAGAAAAAATGACAGGTCGATGAGGTTGTGTATTAATTATAGACAGCTTATTAAAGTTACAAAAAAAAAATATTTGTTGCCACGTATTGATGATTTATTTGATTAGATAAAAGGTGTAATAGTATTTTCAAAGATTGATCTCTGTTTTGGATATATCATCTTCGAGTTAAAGATTTTGATATGACAAAAACTACTTTCAAGACCAGGTACGGACATTATGAATTTTTAGTTATGCCATTTGGTTTAACGAATGCACCTGTTGTTTTCATAGATTTGATGAACAAAATATTCTGGTCCGTATTTATACATATTTGTGGTTGTTTTCATCGATGATATTCTGATTTATTCCTGATACGAAGTTGAGCATGCCCAGCATTTGAGGATAATATTGTAGACTTTGCGCGAGAAACAATTATACGTAAAATTTAGTAAATGTAAGTTTTGGCTTTGAGAAGTCATATTTTTTGGGACACGTTATAACACCCCTCACACGTATTCATCGTCAGAATAGGGTTACAAGGTATTACCGATCAATTCACAACATATAGCATACATTTATCAAACATAAAGCATTCATTCCTATAAATCAGTTAATATAATTACATTGTCCCTTGTAAGGGTCTACGAGGCCTTAAATATGCTTTAGAAGTGGTTCGGGACTAAACTGATAAAATACAAAATTCTTGGAAAACTTAGAAATTTTTTAATCATTCAGGGGCCACACGCCCGTGTGAACAGGCCGTATGGAAACAGGACATGCTGACCATATGCTCGTGTGTCTAGCTCGGCGCCCTTCGAATTGGCCTCACACACCCATATGCAAGGCCGTGTACTAGGTCGTGCCAAACCTATAGGGTATACTAACTTATGCAACACGAACAAGTCACACGCCCGTGTGCTAGGCCGTGTGCCATTTAGGGGATATATTGACTTGTACCACACGACGATTCGCGCCCGTGTGTGAGACCGTGTGGAGCATACTGACTTCATTTAATTTCAACACCAGGGGACACACGATCGTGTAGCATGACTGTGTGTCACACACTGAGACACACGCCCGTGTCTCTACCTGTGTGGAAAAAAATAGGCCATTTGCAATGCCAATTTGCCACCCTTTCTCATGCTTAATTAAGCAACCAAAATGGTACCATTTCATCATACAATAGGCAACCAAAAGCGCAATTCATACCATATCCATTTCAACCAAATTCAATACTCAATTCAATGCCAATTACCTATTCAAATACTTATCAACTCAACTTCTAAAATTATACTTCAACAAATCATTTCTCAAGCATTAAACTCTATAAATCAATTAACCATTTGCAACTATAAAACCATAACCATTTTCATACTAAACATGCCAAAATAAGCCATCACTCATGGCTATGTATACAACCAAAACATATACATTTCTAAGCCATTTCTAATAGCTAAACACACAACAATATTAACATAATTTACAAGCCAACCCTCATGACTATATTCACAACCAAAATACCACAAGTAGCTTATACATGCCATATACCATATACACTACTCAAAAGTACCAAATAGATGTCCGATAGTGCAATGATGTTTCCGACGACTCCTGGATCCGAGCTAGCCTTGATTCACTATAAAACATAGAAAAATAATACAAAGTAAGCTTAATAGCTTAGTAAGCTCATACGTCAATAACTTAATTCATCAAATAAATGCAAATCAACCAATTTTACATAACATCAACATATACACATTAGCTACAAACCTTTCTCATGTCTCAAAACATGATCCAATACCATCTCAACAAAATTTCTCTATTTAATACTTGAATAGGTTCTGTACGTACCTGTGTTGTCTCGTACTAACCTCTTTCTAAACCACATCATTCGTTTACCCATTAAACCATTTGGAATAGAAGTCGGATACTCAAAGATCTCAATCAATAAGTACCTATACCATGGCCCTTAGCCAAATCATGGTAACTCCTCTCCAAAATACCTATACCATGGCCCGTATCCAAATCAAGGTATAACTCACACCCAAAGTGCCGATATCATGGGCCGAAGCCACTTAATACCCTAATGACATGTCATTAATATCCTAGACTATTCCTAAGGTTCAACCGGGAATTTACACTTATCGATTTCATCGTCGAACATATCCGTAGAGTCGTATTTACAATTCAAACATCATCTGTATCTCATAAGCACAATTTATTTGATATCAAAGCATTTAACATATATTTATAATGAAATTTCCACTTGGATTTGACGGATCGGATCGACTACTCGATAACCTTACTTTTCGCCTGATCTAATTTTGGATTCCTCTTTCTTGATCTAAATATAATCAAAATTAACTTATTCAATCTTATATTCTTTCAATTTAGTCTAATACACACATTTAGGCCCTTTTTACACATTAGCCCCTAAATTTTCACATTTAATCAATTTAGTCCCTATTTCACAAATACACAAAATTCACATAATTTCATTAAACCCAAGCTTGGCCGAATTACACATAGGTCCCTAGCAGCCCAAAACTTTCATTTATTTCACATTTCAACCACGCAATTTGTAATTTCATAATTTAATCCTTATTATGCAATTTCATCAAAAATCACTTTATAAAACATGAAAATCTATCATAAAAAATTCATATTTCATCTTCAAACACTAAAGAACACATATGCTCATCAATGGAAACTCTTAAAATCTTTAACAATTTCGAAATTAAAGGTACACGCTAGCGAGATTGAGCTACAATGATTACAAAAACATTGAAATCATTAAAAACCGAGCTCAAAACACTTACCAATCAAGCCTTGCAAGTGCCGAACCCTAACAAGCTTCCAACCTCTCCCTTTTTTTCTTTGATATTCGATCACCAAGAAAAAGATGAACACAATTTATGAATTTTTTTTGTTTATTAACCTTTATTATCCAAATTACAAGTTTAACCTTAATGAATAAGCATAGAAATTTATAATGCATGTCCATTAATGTCCATTAACACTACCAATGGTCTAATATCATCATAAAGACTTTTAATTTAATCAAGCATAACAATTAAGCACTTTAAACAAATAGTATGCAACTTTTTCATTTTACGCCATTAAGTCTTTTTTCTCAAATTGAGCAATCAATCAATAAAATTAGCTCACAAAATTCTCACACATACATGCTGTCATGCTGTAAACACATAAAATAATATTAAAATAATTTTTCAACATCAAATTTGTGGCTCCAAAACCACTGTTCTGATTTATCAAAAATTAAGTTGTTACAACTCTCTCCTTTAGGGATTTTCGTCCCCGAAAATCTCACCAGTGAATAGGTTCGGGTATTGCTTTCTCACAACATCCTCGGGTTCCCATGTAGCTTCTTCAATCCCGTGTCTATGCCATAATACTTTCACTAATGCAATTTTCTTATTTCTTAACTATTTGATCTCACAAGCTAATATTCGAATCTGTTCTTCAGCATATGACATATCAGACTGAATTTCAACCTCGGTCAAAGAAATGACATGTTAAGGGTCAGATCAGTATCGTCGAAGCATCAACACATGAAACACATTATGTATTTTTTGCAATTCAGACGATAAAGATAGTCGATAAGCAACTGGCCTGATTTGCTCAATAATATCGTATGGTATGATGAATCTCGGACTCAAATTCCCTTTTCGACCAAATCGCAATATTTTTTTCCACAACGACACTTTCAAAAACACTTTACCCCCTATTTGAAACTCAATATCTTTCCGTTTCAAGTCTGTGTACAATTTCTATCGATCCGAAGTTGCTTTCAAACTATCACGAATCACTTTCACTTTTTCTTCAGTTTCTCTGATCAGATCAACCTTGTGAATCTTATTCTTACTAAGCTTAGTCCAGTACAACGATGTTCAAAATTTACGACCGTATAAAGCTTCATATGGTGCCATCTCTATAGTCGATTGAAAGCTATTATTGTAAGCAAATTCAATCAACGGTAGATATTTCTTCCAGCTACCTTCAAACTCAAGAATACAACATCGCAACATATCCTCAAGTATTTGAATAATTCATTTAGATTGTCCATCCGTTTGCGGGTGAAACACAGTGCTAAAATGCAGCTTTGTACCTAAGCTTCTTGCAATTTCTTCCAAAATCGCGAAGTGAATCTCGGATCCCTATTCGAAACAATAGATGGTGGCACTCTGTGCAATAGAAAAATCTCTAAGATATACAACTCAGCCAATTTGTCAAGCGATAAATCTATATGTATCGAAATCAAATGAGCTGATTTTGTCAATCTGTCAATAACAACCCAGATCACATCTTTCTTTTTTGGAGATAAGGGCAAACCCGAAATGAAATCCATGGTTACTCTATCCGACTTCCACTCAAGAATCATAATAGGCTATAATAAACCTAACGTCACTTGATCCTCAGCTTTGACTTGCTGATAGATCAAACATCTCGAAACAAATTCTGAGATATCTCATTTCATCTCGTGCCACCAATAAAACTGTTTCAAATTGTTATACATTTTCGTGCTTCCCGGATGTACTGATAAACAACTATTGTGTGCTTCATTTAGAATCTTCCGAACGAGCTCAAAATTTCTTGGTACACATATTCTATCACGAAACATCAAACAGTCATCAGGCCTTATTCAAACTCTGAATCAAAAATCGACTCACACTGAACTCATTTTGCATGTAATTCATTATCAAAATTTTGAGCCACACAAATCTATTGTATAAATAATAGTCTCGCTTTCAACTCAGCTACTATCGAACCTTCATCAAACAAGGCTAATTGTGTGTTCAAAGCACGTAAAGCAAATAAGGACTTTCGGCTTAAAGCATCAGCAACTATGTTCACTTTCCCTGGATGATTATCAATCACTAATTCATGGTCTTTTAGCAATTCTAACCATCTTATCTGTCGCAAATTCAAATCCTTATGAGTCATCAGATATTTCAAGATTTTGTGATAGGTATAAATATGGCATTTCTCACCAAACAAGTAATGGGGCCAACTTTTCAATACGAACACTATCGCGGCTAATTCAAGATCGTGCGTCAGATAATTCTTTTCATGCGGCTTCAACTATCTCGAGGCATAAGCTATAACTTTGCCTTCCTGCATCAAAACACAATCCAGGTCATTTAACGATGCATCACTAAAAAGTAGGAATTCTTTACCCAACTCAGGCTGAACTAACACTGGTGCTTCTGTCAATAATACTTTCAACTACTCGAAACTCTGCTGACACTTTTTTGACAATTCAAATTTAACATCTTTTTGAAGCAATCTTGTCATCGGAATCGTAATCATCAAAAACCTTTCACAAATCATCTATAGCAGAAAACTACGGACTTCAGATACATTTCTCGGAGGTTCCCAATCTATAATCACAAAACTTTGCTCGGGTCAACTCAGTTACCCTTGGCTGAAACTATATGTCCTAGAAAACCAACCTTCCGTAGCTAAAACTTACATTTGCTAAACTTTGCAAACAACTGTTTATCTCTTAAAGTTTGTAATACGATTCTCAAATGCTCGGCATGTTCAGATTCATCACAAAAGTAAATCAAAATATCATCAATAAACACAACTACGAATCGGTCTAAGTACGGCCTGAAAATCTAGTTCATCAAGTCCATAAAAACAGCAGGTACATTTGATAGTCCAAAAGGCATAACAAGAAATTCATAGTGTCCGTACCTTGTTCTAAATGCAGTCTTTGGCACATCTGAGTCTTTAACTCGTAACTGGTAATAACCCGATCTCAAATCAATTTTTGAAAACACTGTTGCCCTTTTAATTGATCAAACAAATCATCTATTTGTGGCAAAGGGTATTTTTTCTTGATCGTCACTTTGTTCAGCTGTCGATAGTCTATACACATTCTCATCGTGCCATCTTTCTTTTTCACAAATAACACCGATGCACCCCAGGGAGAGAAACTTAGTGTAGAAAAACCTCTATCCTTCAATTCTTGCAACTGAGCTATCAATTATTTTAACTTTGTCAGAGCTATTCTGTACAGATTTATCGATATCGGCGTTGTTCCTGGTACTAATTCAATACCAAACTTAACTTCCCTGGTAGGTGGTAAACCCTGGTAATTCTTCAGGAAATACATCTGGATATTCGCACACAACTGGTACTGATTCAATCTTTGTTTCTGTCACTTTCGTATCAAGTACGTATGCAAGATAAGCTTCACATCCCTTTCTCACAAATCTCTGAGCTAACATAGACGAGATCACAACTAGCAAACTATTCAGATCATCAGATTCAATTCTAATATTCTCATTATTCTGACATTTCAATTCAATTGTCTTTCATCTAGAATTCACTATAGCCTCATGCATTGTTAGCTAATCCATACCTAGAATCATATCAAATTCATCAAATGGCAACAACATCATATTAGCCGGAAAACAAAAATTCTGAGACATTAACGAACAATTCTTGCAGAATTTGTCAACCAAAACACATTTGCCTAATGGGTTGGATACTCTAATCACAAATTCAGTAGACTCTACAGGTAAAGTCTTACTAGATACTAAATTCATGCATATATAAGAATAAGTTGATACTGGATCTATTAATGCAATCACACTAGTATCATAAAGAGTGAAAGTACTAGTGATAACATCTGGAGTTGACGCTTCTTCGCGAGTGCTAATAGCGTAGGCTCTAACAGGTGCTCTGGCCTCAGACCTCACGGTAGAGTCTCTCGTCGCCCCTCAACTACCACTCACATTCCTAGTATTTCTTGGTGGTCTTCCTCTAGTTAACGTGTTACTTGGTCTTACATTCTGAATTTTACTTTTCTCATCCACCTTAGGGCAATCTTGGATGAAGTGATCTAATAAACCAAATTTGTAACAAGCTTTATTATATTTATTCCAGCATTCTATAAAATGTCGTCTCCCACACTGCTGACATTCAAGTTTTTTGTCTTGTACATTGCCAACACTCGACATTGATGTAGCTTGAGCTTTAGAACTGAAGTATTGTTTTTTACTATCTCTACTCGAATATTCATTTGAAGCATTTGGACGAGCGTACGAATCTCTGGATTTCTTTGATGAAGATTGGTATGGTTTATTCATTGATCTTTTTCTTGAGTCTCTAACTTTTGAATCTGCTTTTCTCTTTTCTTTGCTAAGATCAACAACAATTTCATTCAACTCTAGAATTTTGACTAGTAGTTTTATATCTTCGTTCAACCCGTCAATGAACAGTTTACACATAATCTCCTCAGTAGACACATACTCTCAAGCATACTTTCTTAACCATACGAATTCTCTTTCATACTCAGTGACAGTCATGGGACCCTGTTTTAATTCTAAAACCTCTTTATGCTTTTGATCAAGTAATCGCTGACTTTTATATTTCTTTCAGAAATTCGTCTGAAAGAATTCCCAGGTAACCCGTTCTTTCGGAACCACAGATATCAATGTGTTCCACCATTGATAAGCGGTGTCTCTCAACAAATATACAACACATTTAATACATTCATCAAGAGTACAAGATAATTCATCGAATACCCGAATCGTATTTTTGAGCCAAAACTCAGCTCTCTCATCATCATCATCAACAGTAGCCCGAAACTCTTCAGCTCCATATTTATGTATCTTATCTACTGGCGGCTTATTCATCTGTATCGAATCAATAACTTGAGAAACAACAGGGATTTGTTGAGGAATAGGTGGGGGTGGAGGTTGTTGAATAGCCAAATTTTTTCGGACATACTGAGTGAACCACTCATTCATCATCTGGAAAAATGCTTCTTTAGCCTCACCTCCGTGACTACTCGACACGGTTCTAGATTCAGTAGGCACTGTCCCTTGAGCGGGAGCGGACGCATTACTCTCTACATCATCATCTATCGCTCATTCGGGATCCATTATTTATATGAAAACACAATTTAAGCTGTCAGGAATCATCACACTATCGAAGAGTATATATGGCATGTATAGCTAGACTCTCACACACGCTACGTTAGTACTAGAATCGACTAAACCATAGCTTTGATACAAATAAATGTAACACCCTTAACCTTAATTACTGACAAAATAGGGTTACGAGGTATTACCGATCAATTCATAACATATAGCATACATTTATCAAACATAAAACATTCATTCTCATAAATCATTTAATACAATCACATTGTCCTTTATAAAGGCCTGCGAGGTCGTAATATGCTTTAGAAGTGGTTCGAAACTAAACCGATAACATACAAAATTCTTGGAAAACTTAGAAATTTTTCAATCATTTAGGGTCACATGCCCGTGTGAACAGGCCATGTACCTCACACGGCTTCAGACACGCCATGTCATAGGTCGTGCGAAAATAGGGCATACATACTGGCTTGGGTCACACGGATGACTACACGCCCGTGTGTCTAGCCCGTGTGCCCTTCGAATTGGCCTCACACTCCCATGTGCCAGGCCGTGTACTAGGTTGTGCCAAACCTATAGGGTACACTGACTTATGTAACACGGCCAAGTCACACGCCGGTGTGCTAGGCCGTGTGCCATTTAGGGGTATACTGACTTGTACCACACGACCAGTCACACTCCCGTGTGTGAGACCGCTTGGAGCATACTGACTTAATTTAATTTCAATGCCAGGGGATACACGGCCATGTAGCATGACTGTGTGTCGCACACGGCTGAGACACATGCCCGTGTCGACAAAAATAGGCAATTTGCAAGGCCAATTTGCCACCCTTTCTCATGCTCAATTAAAAAACCAAAATGGTACCATTTCATCATACAATAAGTAGCCAAAATCATCAACCAAAAGCACAATTCATACCATATCCATTTCAACCAAATTCAATACTCAATTCAATGCCAATTACCTATTCAAATACTTATCAACTCAAATTCTAAAATCATACTTCATCAAAGCATTTCTCAAGCATTAAACTCCATAAATCAATTAACCATTTGCAACTATAAAACCATAACCATTTTCATACTAAACATTTCAAAATAAGCCATCACTCATGGCTTTGTGTACAACCAAAACATATACATTTATAAGCCATTTCTAATAGCTAAACACACAACAATATTAACATCATTTACAAGCCAACCCTCATGGCTATATCCACAACCAAAATGCCACAAGTCGCCTATACATGCCATATACCATATATACACAACTCAAAAGTACCAAATAGATGTCCGATAGTGCGATGATGTTCCCAACGACTCCCGGATCTGAGCTTCCCTTGATTCACTATAAAACATAGAAAAATAACACAAAGTAAGCTCAATAGCTTAGTAAGCTCGTATGTGAATAACATAATTCATCAAATAAATGGAAATCAACCAATTTTACATAACATCAACATATACACATTAACTACAAACCTTTCTCATGTCTCAAAACATGATCCAATACTATCTCAATGAACTTATTTATTTAATACTCGAATAGGTTTTGTATGTACCTGTATCACTTCGTACTAACCTCTTTCTAAACCACATCATTCATTTACCCGTTGAACCATTCGAAATAGAAGTCGGACACTCAAAGATCTCAATCGATAAGTACCTATACCATGGCCCGTAGCCAAATCAAGGTGTAACTCGCACTTGAAGTGCCGATATCATGGCCCGAAGCCAACTTAATACCCTAATGACATGTCATTAATATCCTAAACTATTCCTAAGGTTTAACTGGGAATTTAAACTTGTCGATTTCATCGTCGAACATATCCGTAGAGTTGTATTCACAATTCAAACATTGCTCGTATCTCATAAGAATAGTTTATTCGATATCAAAGCATTTAACATGTATTTATAATGAAATTTCCACATACGAACTTACCTCTTATTTGAATTTGACGGATCAAATTGACTACTCGATAACCTTGCTTTTGCCCTAATCTAATTTCAGATTCCTCTTTTCTTGATCTAATATTCAATCTTATATTCTTTCAATTTAGTCCAAACACACATTTAGGCCCTTTTTACACATTATCCCCTAAATTTTCACATTTAATCAATTTAGTCCTTATTTCACAAATACATAAAATTCACATAATTTCATTAAACCCAAGCTTGGTCGAATTACACATAGGTCCCTAGCAGCCCAAAACTTTCATTTATTTCACATTTCAACCACTCAATTTGTATATTTCACAATTTAATACTTATTATACAATTTCATCAAAGAAAACATAAGTTCATCAATGGAAACTCTTAACATCTTTAACAATTTCAAAATTAAAGGTATGAGCTAGCTAGATTGAGCTGCAACGATTACAAAAATATAGAAATCATTAAAAATTGAGCTCAAAACACTTACCAATCAAGCCTTGCAAATGCCGAACCCTAACAAGCTTCCAACCTCTCTTTTTTTTCTTTGATATTTGGTCACCAAGAAAAAGATTAACACAATTTATAAATTTTTTTTGTTTATTAACCTTTATTATCCAAATTACAAGTTTAACCTTAATGAATAAGTATAGAAATTTATAATGCATGTCCATTAATGTCCATTAACACTACCAATGGTCTAATATCATCATAAGAACTTTTAATTTAATCAAGCATAGCAATTAAGCACTTTAAACAAATAGTATGCAACTTTTGCATTTTATGCCATTAAGTCCTTTTTCTCAAATTGAGCAATCAATCGATAAAATTAGTCACAAAATTTTCACACGTACATGCTGTCATGTTGTAAACACATAAAATAATATTAAAATAATTTTTTGACATCAGATTTGTGGTTCTGAAACCACTATTTCAATTTAGCTAAAACTAGGTTGTTACACAAGTGATATCGACTGATGGCATTAGAGTGGGTTGAGTAAAATATCTGCTATTTTGGAATGGAAGCCTCTAAAAAGTATCATTAAGATCAAAAGTTTTCTACATTTGGCTGGGTATTATTGAAGATTTTTTAAAGGGTTCTCGATGATTGCTTCACCATTGACGAAGTTACTCAAGAAAGATGTAAAATTTGTTTGGTCCAATAAATGTTAGCAGAGCTTTGATAAGTTGAAAGTGATGTTAACCGAAGCCTCTGTGTTGACTCAGCCAAATTCTGACAAAGAGTTCGTGATTTATTGCAATGCTTTATTTTATGGTTTGGCTTGTGTTTTGATGCAGGAAGGAAAAGTTGCAGCTTATGCTTCTCGTCAATTGAAACTGCATGAGAGGAACTACCCGGCACCCAATTTAGAATTGGCGGCTATTGTGTTTGCTTTAAAAATTTTACGACATTATTTATACGAGGAAAAATGTAACATCCTAAAAATTAGAATATTATTTTATTATTTGTGTTGGCTTGGGTATGAATTTTGTGTTTAGCATAGTATGGTGTAGGCTTGTTTTTATTAATGAAGCTAGAATAATTGTGAGTATTAAAAATTTAGTGAAGTGGATAAGGTGAACTTGACACTTAAGATGATATAAGTATTAAATTCTAGCATATGAGGAGTTAGTGGCAAGGTGGCTAAGGTGCATGGATGGTTGCTTGAGGGAAGTGGTTTGAGTAGCATGGATAGCATTTGAAAGACTTTATTTTTATGCACCTTTGCTATAAGTGTCAACCAAGATATGCATTTGGTAAGTTGGACTTTAAAATTTTTGGCAAGTTGAATGATAGTTTAGGCAAGCTTGAACTTTGGGAAAGGAATCTTAAGGTTTATGGAAGGATGGGGGGACATAAGGCTTGGCTTAAGGAAGTTGTTTTGGAAACTATTCCAAGGCCATTAGTGCATGAATGTGGACGGCATGTGTGGCTAGGGGGTGGCCGAATGTTGATAGGAAGTTTGGGGGGGAATAGTTGGCCAACTTAAGCATTTTGTGCATCATTTGGCATTTTTCTCTTCCTCTCAAAAAACTCCCTCTTTGGCCGAATGTACCTTAGGCATTTTGTGCAATTTTGCTTTTGATTTAGCTCTCATTTGTGTTTGAACCAAATACTATTTTCTTTCTCTCATTTTTCCTTTTGAAACCGAAACCATATTTTGTATTTTTGTGCACTTTTCTTTTAGGCAAACTAGGTGCTTGGCCGAACCTTTTTTCTCTCATCTCTTTCTTTTCTTTCTTTGGCAATTGCTCAAAACCACATTTCCTTTTCACTTCCTCTTGGCTGAATCTTCCTCCTTCCCAAATTCCATTTCTTTTACATTTGCTCAAAGTTAGAAACATTCATTTCCATTCTATTTTCTTTTCTATTTTCTTCTTTCTTCCATTTTCGAATCATCCTTCTCCTATTTCATTTTCACTTTCATTTTCTTTTCTTTTTACTCCACCATAGCTGAATCTTCTTTCTCTCTTTTGGGGTTATTTGGTGAATATTATCAAGGGTAGATTCTCTTTGGTTTTCTTCAATCGATTTTGGAAGATAGGTAAGTATTCATGACCGTATCTTCTTTATTTCTTTCTTTTTTCTAAATCATTTTCTTGGACAAAGGCCGAATCCTTGGGCATTTGTTTGCAAAGTTCTAACCATTATTAGGAATCGATCATTCTTTTAGGCTCTTTGGGATTTTGGAAGAAATCGATCTAAGACTTACTTCTCTAGCAATCGAAGTTGGTAAGTCAAGTGGTAAGGATTCATGATTCATTATTCTTTTTGAGGATGAAAAGCCTAAGACTATTGGGATTAAGATATGATGTTGGCCGAATGGTCTTGATTAAAGTGTTGTGGTTTGGCCGAATGTAGGACAAGGTGATCTAGTGCGGTAGATCGGATCGTTGGAAGTTAGTATTTGCGTTGGTGAAAGGTGTGTACCTTACACACTTTATAATTCGGTTATGTATATATTTATATAATAATAATTTACTAATCATATTATCAAAGTGGAAAACGATGAGATCTTGATATGATACTATGATGGTATGAATGAGGATTCGGGTAAGTCCATTTCAATATGATGTTAATATATGTGGATTGATATCATGATTTACAATTTTTTATGTGTAATATGATCATATCAAAGTATGATGGCATGATTTATACTCTACATATATATTGGTTTGGGATTATGAGTGGAGGGGGAAGGATTTGATATCCGTGTCTTTGGACACCAGAGGTTTGGCACCTCCAGTGATTTGGTATCACATTTGTGTCTTTGGGACACCAGAGGTTTGGCACCTCATAGCGTCTCGTCCCTGTGGTCTAGCACCACTTTGGGTTGGCCCCACTTTTGAGATATTGGATCATCGCCAGTGATTTGGTATCACACGTGGGTTGGCCCCACAACTTGATTATTCATGACTTTGGTCACCATTGATTTGGTATCACATTATTGGATATCATGACTTTGGCTCACCAGTGGTTTGGCACCACCAGTGGTTTGGTACCACACGGGGTAGAAAAGGAGTTAAGGATGGCTAGGTTGGGTGCATTATATAATTATATATGTTACTTGATTATAAATTGTGTAAGTATGTTGCATTAATCGGGAAGGATTTATGCTTGAGTCTTGGTGACTCACCTTCTCCTTATCATTTCGGTGATTCGTGAGATCGCGGATGAGGGCCGGATGAACTCGAGGAGGCCATGCGATAGAATTTGATTTTACATGAACTATGATTTGGGGTACTTTAGTTTATTTTAATTTGGTTTTGTTTTATTTTGGGTTTGTAATAAGGCCTCTTTAATTATGTTTTGGATTATTTATATGCTTTGGATATGTTTTAAATATGGCTTATAAATTATTTGATTAATTTAATAATGGAGCTCAAAGTTTTCTAAAATAATAAAAATGCAATGGTTTTAAAATCTTACCATCGGGTAATATAAATAGTTTGATAGTAAAATATAGATTAAGTGTTTTCTACAATTTTAATGATTTCCAAATATTAAGTTTCTACATTCAAAATGCAAATGGTTTTCAAAGTATTAATTGAGTGTTCTTAAAATGAAACAAATGTTTTCTAACCTATGATTTATCCACTTAGTAATAAAAGCTTTATTATGGAATTTCAAAGTAAATTTTAAATTTTAACTTATTAAACATCTGATTTCTACAAATATAGAATTTCAAAGAGTTTTTCACAAAGATTTAATTGTTATTCGATTTTTTTTCAAAATATTTTCCTCAGTGACATACCAGATTCGATCGTGGGGTATTGACCGGGTTTGGGGTGTTACAAATTGGTATCAGAGCTAAGTTTAAAAGCTCGACTGTGGGCCCGAGGCCCAAAATGATTTAAAGTATAGTTTTAAAATGTTTTTGTTTAAAATTATATGGTTGGAAAAGCATGGCATCGAGTTTTCGGCACCGATCCGTCCGGGTAAGTACTTTAAATTGTTGATTTTTGATATGATGATGGTATGATTGTATAGTAGTAGGAACTACTCTAGAGACCCAAAACTATAGGTTGGATGTACTCGCGAAACAACCTCTTATTAAAACTATTCATAAAACTGTGTTTTAAAAATAGTGGAATAATGACTAATACATAAAACTTTTAAATCAGATAAGTCGAGACTTTAGATATGAGTACTCGAGGTCGGGGTCGTGTTATGCGTGGACGCAGTCGTGGTAGGATGGCTGTGTCTGAGCCAGTGAGGTCGGGTCAAGGATCTGAGAGTGAGGTACCACCACCCCTACCACCAGTGGTTGGAGTTGAGTTTCGAGGATCAAGCGGGGGCGATCACGATGTCTCAAGCAATCTTGAGAGTTCTTGAGAGAGTATTTGGAATAGGTAGAGGCGCGGGAGCTAAAATTTATACTGAGCGACTCAGAGCCAATGAGTCAAGTATTTCGAGGTGTTTGGTGTAGCTCCAAAGTCTGGTGAATATTGGCTAGAGGTGACGGAGCGAATCATGGATGACTTGGACCTAAATGCTGAGGAAAAGCTGAAAGGGATAGTGTCACTTCTTCGGGATGAGTCATATCGGTGGTGGCTCACGGTGAGGAACGATCTTTTTGCGGAGGATCTCACTTGGGACTATTTTAAGGCGTGATCGGAAGAAATATATTGGGTCGATTCGTTGATGCATAGCGTAAGGCATTTTGAGCTTGGTCCAAGGGAGTAAGTCCGTATCAGAATATGAGGCTGAGTTCTTAAGATTGAGCCGGTATGCTGGAGGTATTGTGGCTTCGGAACATGAGCGATGTGTCCGGTTCGAGGATGGTTTAAGAGATGAGCTGAGGTTGCTGATTGCTCTACATCAGGAGCGAGAATTTGCTGCGCTAGTTGAAAAGACTAAGATAGCTGAAGGGATAAAAGAATCTGTAAAGCAGAATCACGATAGGAACAAACATAAGAGAAGTTTTGGATCATCCGGTCAGTCGATAATTCTCAGAAGAGGGCTAGGCAGAATGGGCCGAATCAGTCTAGGAGGCCTGTTACTGCTAATCAAGGACCAGCACAATGTAACCGATGTGGAAAATATCATTGGGGCGAATGTTGGACTGGAGGGAAAGGATGTTTCAAGTGTGGCTCGCTGGATCATCGTGTGAGGGACTGTCCACGTAAGCAAGCCAGGAATCAGTCTGAGGGTCAAGATCATGCTCAGTTTAGAAAGGAGGGACCGGCGCCACAGAGAGGTCGTGGTAATGGTAGAGGAAGTAATGGTTCTGGTTGAGGCCGCGGAGCATCGGGCAGAGGTGCAAGTAACACTGAGGCAAGACAACCTGGTTTAGTGTATGCTGCGAGACGTCGAGAGGAGGGCGATGCACCGGACGTCATCACTGGTGCGTTCTTAATCTTTGGTGTTCCATATACTACTTTGATAGATGTGGGTTTGACGCATTCGTATGTTACTAGTAGCATAGTAGAGACCTTGAGCTTAGATTTTGAGACTGCTTCTAGGAGGATGACAGTACTTAGTCCTCTAGGTCACTCTGTAGAAGTTAATAAGCTATATAGGGATCTACCCCTAGAACTCCAAGGGGTAGTGTTTGTGGCTGATCTGATGGAACTGCCATTTGGGGAGTTCGATCTGATTCTTGGGATGGACTGGCTGGTTAAGTACCAGACGAGTTTGGATTGTGCTGCTAAGCACATGGTTTTGAAGACAGCTGAGGGTAAAGAAGTGGTTATGATAGGTAATAGAAGAGATTATCTATCCAATGTGGTATCTGCATTGAAAGCTGTGAAGATGGTCGAGGAAGAATTTGTGAGGCATATGTAGTCCATGTGTGTGCGTTAGAAGCTAAGGAGTCTACTGTGGGAAATGTCTGAACTGTAAAGGAATATGCTGATGTATTCCCAGAAGAACTTTCGGGACTGCCTCCGGATCGTGAAGTCGAATTCGGTATAGATCTGTTACTCGGAATGGCGCTAGTGTCTATAGCTCCGTATAGGATGGCACTGAAGGAATTGGTGGAATTGAAGGCTCAGATTCAAGAGTTGTTGGATCGAGGTTTCATTCAACCAAGTGTTTCATTGGGAGCGCCGATACTTTTTGTCAAGAAGAAGGATGGTGCGATGCGGATGTGTATTGACTATCGCTTGATTGAATAAGCTGACGATCAAAAACAAGTATCCTTTACTGAGGATAGATGACTTGTTTGATCAGCTTAAAGGAGCAGCAGTTTTCTCCAAGATTGATTTAAGGTCTGGATATCATCAGTTAAAGGTGAAAGAGGCTGATATCCATAAGACGGCATTTCGCACTCGGTATGGGCACTACAAGTTTCTGGTAATGCCGTTTGGGTTGACTAACGCACCGACAGCATTCATGGACATGATGAATCGAGTATTTTAATAGTTTTTGGATCAGTTTGTTGTAGTATTTATAGATGATATTTTGGTATACTCCAAGTCAGAGGAGGAGCATGATGCGCATTTGCGAGTAGTATTATAGATTCTGAGGGAAAAATAGCTTTTTGCTAAATTTAGTAAGTGCGAATTCTGGCTTAGGGAGGTGACTTTCTTAGGTCACGTTGTATCAGCTGAAGGGATTAGAGTGGATCCTCGAAAGATTGAGGCAGTGTTGGATTGGAAGCCGCCTAAGTCGATGGTGAGATTGAGTTTCCTAGGTGCAGCGGGTATATTAGAAGATTTGTAGAGGATTTTCTTTGATAGCGACCGATGACCAAGTTGTTGAGGAAAGGAGTTCCATTTGTGTGGGGTGAGAAGCAAGAAAGTTTTGACAAGTTGAAGAAGATTCTGACTGAAGCTCCGATTTTGATTCAACCTGAGGCAGGCAAGGAATTCACGGTTTATTGTGATGCATCACATACTGGTTTGGGATGTGTGCTGATGCAGGAAGGGAAGGTAGTGGCTTATGCATCTCGACAGTTGAGACCACATGAAGTTAATTATCCGACGCATGACTTGGAATTAGCTGTAGTGGTTTTCGCCTTGAAGATTTGGAGACACTATTTGTACGGAGAGAAGTCGATAGTCTACACGGATCACAATAGTTTAAAGTATCTTTTGACTCAGAAGGATTTGAATTTGAGGCAGCACAGATGGATTGAATTGTTGAAGGACTACGACTGTTCGATTGAGTATCATCCGGGCAAGGCTAATGTGGTGGCAGACGCGTTGAGCCGTATGGTTGTATCAGATTTAAGATCGATGTTTGCTCATCTTAGCTTATATGATGATGGGAGTCTTTTGGTAGAACTGCAAGTCAAGCCGACTTGGTTAGATCAAATCAAGGAGAAACAGTTAGAGGATGATGGCTTGAATGATCGGAGGTTGCAGGTTCAGAATGGTGGTTTAGAGAATTATAGTTTGTCTAGTGATGAAATGTTGTGTTTTCAAGGGAGAGCTTGTATGCCGAAAGATGTTGAGTTGAGGCAAAGGGTTCTTCGGGACGCACATAGCAGCCCATACGCTATGCATCATGGAGGTAGCAAGATGTATCGAGATTTAAGAGAGCAATTTTGGTGGCAGTCCAAGCGATAGGTGGCGAGTTTGTGGGTAAATGTCTGACGTGTCAGCAGGTCAAAGCTGAGCATCAGTTACCGTCTGGATTACTTCAGCCGGTGAAGATTCCACAGTGGAAGTGGGAAAGGATCACTATGGACTTTGTTAGCGGATTACCTCTTACGCCTAGTAAGAAGGACTCAGTTTGGGTGATTGTGGATCGTCTGACTAAGTCAGCTCATTTCATTCCGATAAAGGTGGATTACTCACTTCATAAGCTAGCTAAGTTGTATGTGGCGGAGATAGTGAGGTTGCATGGTGTACCAGTGTCGATCATCTCAGACAGAGATCCTAGATTTACGTCGAGGGTTTGGAGAGCGTTACATCAAGCTTTGGGTACGCGATTGGATTTTAGTACCACTTTTCATCCACGATCGATGGGCGATCGAAAAGGTCATTGATTTTAGAGGATATGTTGAGAGGTTGTGTTTTGGACTTGAGGCGGTGGGAAGAGTTTTTGCCATTAGCTGGATTCGCATACAACAATAGTTATCAGGCAAGTATTAAGATGGCACCATATGAGGCGTTGTATGGTAGGAGGTGTCGTACACCTACATGCTGGACGGAGTTGGGTGAGCGTCAAATGTTAGGACCAGAGTTGGTTGCTAAAACTGAGGATAAGGTTAAGTTGATTCAGGCTCGTCTGAAGGAAGCTTTGGATAGGCAGAAGTCTTATGCCGATCTCAATCGGAGGGATATAGAGTTTACCGTGGGTGACTAGGTCTTTTTGAAGGTCTCGCCATGGAAGAAAGTGTTAAGATTTGGAAAAAAAGGCAAGTTGAGTCCAAGGTTCATTGGGCCGTATAAGGTGTTGAGAAGAGTGGGACCAGTAGCCTATCAGCTCAAATTGCCAGCAGAGCTGAGTCAGATTCATGATGTGTTCCATGTCTCCATGCTTAGACGCTATCGTTCTGATCCATCGCATGTTGTGTCAATGGAGGAATTAGAGGTAAGTCTAGATTTGATAGTGGAAGAAGAACCTGTGTAGATTCTAGATCGAGACGTGAAAGTCTTGCGTAAGAAGTCAGTTCCTTTAGTGAAGGTCTTATGGCGGAACCATGGCGTAGAAGAAGCTACGTGGGAACCGGAGGATGTTATGAGACAGCAGTACCCTCAACTCTTTTGATCAGGTAATTTTGAGGACGAAATTTTCTCAAGGGGGTAGAATTGTAACATCCTAAAAATTAGAATATTATTTTATTATTTGTGTTGGCTTGGGTATGAATTTTGTGTTTAGCATAGTATGGTGTAGGCTTGTTTTTATTAATGAAGCTAGAATAATTGTGAGTATTAAAAATTTAGTGAAGTGGATAAGGTGAACTTGACACTTAAGATGATATAAGTATTAAATTCTAGCATATGAGGAGTTAGTGGCAAGGTGGCTAAGGTGCATGGATGGTTGCTTGAGGGAAGTGGTTCGAGTAGCATGGATAGCATTTGAAAGACTTTATTTTTATGCACCTTTGCTATAAGTGTCGGCCAAGATATGCATTTGGTAAGTTGGACTTTAAAATTTTTGGAAAGTTGAATGATAGTTTAGGCAAGCTTGAACTTTGGGAAAGGAATCTTATGGTTTATGGAAGGATGGGGGGACATAAGGCTTGGCTTAAGGAAGTTGTTTTGGAAACTATTCCAAGGCCATTAGTGCATGAATGTTGACGGCATGTGTGGCTAGGGGGTGGCTGAATGTTGATAGGAAGTTTGGGGGGAATAGTTGGCCAACTTAAGCATTTTGTGCATCATTTGGCATTTTTCTCTTCCTCTCAAAAAAACTCCCTCTTTGGCCGAATGTACCTTAGGCATTTTGTGCAATTTTGCTTTTGATTTAGCTCTCATTTGTGTTTGAACCAAATACTATTTTCTTTCTCTCATTTTTCCTTTTGAAACCGAAACCATATTTTGTATTTTTGTGCACTTTTCTTTTAGGCAAACTAGGTGCTTGGCCGAACCTTTTTTTCTCTCATCTCTTTCTTTTCTTTCTTTGGCAATTGCTCAAAACCACATTTCCTTTTCACTTCCTCTTGGCCAAATCTTCCTCCTTCCCAAATTCCATTTCTTTTACATTTGCTCAAAGTTAGAAACATCCATTTCCATTCTATTTTCTTTTTTTATTTTCTTCTTTCTTCCATTTTCGAATCATCCTTCTCCTATTTCATTTTTCACTTTCATTTTCTTTTCTTTTTACTCCACCATAGCCGAATCTTCTTTCTCTCTTTTGGGGTTATTTGGCCGAATATTATCAAGGGTAGATTCTCTTTGGTTTTCTTCAATCGATATTGGAAGATAGGTAAGTATTCATGACCGTATCTTCTTTATTTCTTTCTTTTTTCTAAATCATTTTCTTGGACAAAGGCTGAATCCTTGGGCATTTGTTTGCAAAGTTCTAACCATTATTAGGAATCGATCATTCTTTTAGGCTCTTTGGGATTTTGGAAGCAATCGATCTAAGCCTTACTTCTCTAGCAATCGAAGTTGGTAAGTCAAGTGGTAAGGATTCATGATTCATTATTCTTTTTGAGGATGAAAAGCCTAAGACTATTGGGATTAAGATATGATGTTGGCGAATGGTCTTGATTAAAGTGTTGTGGTTTGGCGAATGTAGGACAAGGTGATCTAGTCTTGTAGATCGGATCGTTGGAAGTTAGTATTTGCGTTGGTGAAAGGTGTGTACCTTACACACTTTATAATTCGGTTATGTATATATTTATATAATAATAATTTACTAATCATATTATCAAAGTGGAAAACGAAGAGATCTTGATATGATACTATGATGGTATGAATAAGGATTCGGGTAAGTCCGTTTCAATATGATGTTAATATATGTGGATTGATATCATGATTTACGATTTTTTATGTGTAATATGATCATATCAAAGTATGATGGCATGATTTATACTCTACATATATATTGGTTTGGGATTATGAGTGGAGGGGGAAGGATTTGATATCCGTGTCTTTGGACACGGAGGTTTGGCACCTCCGGTGATTTGGTATCACATTTGTGTCTTTGGGACACCAGAGGTTTGGCATCTCATAGCGTCTCGTCCCTGTGGTCTAGCACCACCGTGGGTTGGCCCCACTTTTGAGATATGGGATCGTCGCCAGTGATTTGGTATCACTCGTGGGTTGGCCCCACAACTTGATTATTCATGACTTTGGTCACCAGTGATTTGGTATCACATTATTGGATATCGTGACTTTGGCTCACCAGTGGTTTGGCACCACCAGTGGTTTGGTACCACACGGGGTAGAAAAGGAGTTAAGGATGGCTAGGTTGGGTGCATTATATAATTATATATGTTACTTGATTATAAATTGTGTAAGTATGTTGCATTAATCGGGAAGGATTTATGCCTTTGAGTCTTGGTGACTCACCTTCTCCTTATCATTTCGGTGATTCGTGAGATTGCGGATGAGGCCGGATGAACTCGAGGAGGCCATGCGATAAAATTTGATTTTACATGAACTATGATTTGGGGTGCTTTAGTTTATTTTAATTTGGTTTTGTTTTATTTTGGGTTTGTAATAAGGCCTCTTTAATTATGTTTTGGATTATTTATATGCTTTGGATATGTTTTAAATATGGCTTATAAATTATTTGATTAATTTAATAATGGAGCTCAAAGTTTTCTAAAATAATAAAAAGCAATGGTTTTAAAATCTTACCATCGGGTAATATAAATAGTTTGATAGTAAAATATAGATTAAGTGTTTTCTACAATTTTAATGATTTCCAAATATTAAGTTTCTACATTCAAAATGCAAATGGTTTTCAAAGTATTAATTGAGTGTTCTTAAAATGAAACAAATGTTTTCTAACCTATGATTTATCCACTTAGTAATAAAAGCTTTATTATGAAATTTCAAAGTAAATTTTAAATTTTAACTTATTAAACATCTGATTTCTACAAATTTAGAATTTCAAAGAGTTTTTCACAAAGATTTAATTGTTATTCGATTCTTTTTCAAAATATTTTCCTCAGTGACATACCAGATTCGATCGTGGCGTATTGACCGGGTTTGGGGTGTTACAAAAAATTCCATATATTCACCGACCATAAAAGTTTGAAATACTTGATGTCACAAAAAGAATTGAATTTGCAACAATGTAGATGGTTAGAGCTATTGAGAGATTATGATCTAATTATTGACTATCACCGAGGAAAGTTAATATTGTCATAGATGTTCTGAGCTGAAAGTCATTATTTGCATTGAGAGCTTTGAATACTCAATTGACGCTTGTTGGTGATGGTTCTATTTTAGATAAATTGAAAGCTAAACTAATGTTTCTACTACAGATTTGTGAAGCTAAAAAAAATGATACTGAATTGATCGCCAAATGAGCACAGATTGAAAAATTATTTGATTTATATTTTCACATTGGTTCAGACGATAGCTTGTATTTTCAAAATTGATTGTACGTTTCAAAAAATTATGTTATCAAACAAAAGATTCTCCAGGAAGTTCATAGAAGCAATTACTCAATTCATCCTGGTAGTAACAAAATGTACGGTGATTTGAAACAAATGTACTGGTGGCCAGGTATGAAACTTGGAATTTCAAAGTTTGTATCGAAATGTCTAATTTGCCAGCAAGTTAAAGCAGAGCATCAGATACTTTCAAAATTACTACAGCCTGCTATGATTCCAAAATGAAAATGGGAATGGGTTACTATGGATTTCGTATCAGGATTGTTGTTATCTCCTAAAAAGAAAGATGCCATCTGGGTTATTGTCGATCATCTGACTAAGTCCGCACATTTCATACTTGTACGTACGGATTATTCAATCGAGAAGTTAGCAGAGTTGTATGTTGCTGAATTTGTCAAACTTTACGGGGTGCCGTTATCTGTTATTTTTATAGAGATCCACGATTCACTTCTAGATTTTGGAATAAGTTGCATGAAACTTTAGGCACTAGATCACATTTTAGTATCACATTCCATCCATAAATCGATGGTCAGTCTGAGTGGGTGATTCAGATACTCAAAGATATGCTCCGTTGTTGCATCTTAGAATTTGAAGGTAGCTGGAAAAACTTCTTTTGTTGGTTGAATTTGCGTATGATAACAGTTACAAGTTGAGTATTAAAATAGCACCATACGAAGCTTTTTATGGTCAGAAATGTAGAACTCCGTTATACTAGACTGAATTGATTGAGAAAAAGCTTTTTGGTACTGAATTAATTTGAGAAATTGAAGAAAAAGTTAAGGTGATACAAGACAGTTTGAAGGCTACTTTCGATCATCAAAAGTCATATGCCAATTTAAAAAAGAAAGAACTTGAATTTCAAGTCGGTGACAAAATGTTCTTAAAAGTATGGCATTGGAGGAAAGTTCTCCGTTTTGGCTGAAAAAGGAAGCTTAGTCCAAGTTTCATCGGCCCATATGAGATCATCAAGAGAATTGGACCAGTAGCTTACTGTTTAGCCATTCCATCTAAAATAGAGAAAAATCCCAACTTATTTCATGTATCGATGTTACGATGGTACTAATCTGACACTTTACACGTGATTTCGCCCGTCGATGTAGAAATTCAGGCTGATATGTCATACTATGAGGAACTGATTAGAATTTTGGTTCGGGAAGTTAAATAATTAAGAAATAAACACATAGCTTTTGTTAAAGTTCTTTCGCATCGTCACGAAGTCGAGAAAGCTACCTATGTACCTAAAGAAGCTATGAAAGTGCAATACCTGAACCTATTTTCTGGAAAGATTTTTGGAGACAAAATTTCCTTTAGGGGAAGAGTTGTAACAACCCATTTTTAGTGGTGCCAAAAATAGTGGTTTCGTGACAATAATTCTGAAAAGAAAGTTAGAATTTTGATGTTTATTTAATGTCTATAGGGTTATATTAAGGTCGCATTAAATTTTATTTAAGAAATTTTAAGGTTTAAATTGTTAATTAAGTAAAAAGGTGTAACACCCCAAACCCGACCTAGAAGTTAGGCCCGAGTTCTGAATGTCACATTAAAGGCACACTTGAAAACGACTTTACAATTTAACAATTTAAGGCCCAAAAGCCCCAAACCCTTGTATCTTGTTAAGTTAAGAGGAAAAACCCAAATTTTAAGAAAATGATCATATGTTGAGTTATTTCAAAAACCATGCTAACTTTAAAAATTTTATGAAATTTATTAAGCGGATAGTTGAAACAATAATAATAAACCCGAAATCTAAAGTCAATTAGGAGTTACATGGCCTTATTATAATCCAATGAAAAAACAAAGTATTTAAAAACATTTTCATTTGAACAAATTAAAACATTTGATCAGCTTGTAGTGTGGCCATCTCCGAGTCCTCTCCCATATCGAGTTGTCTATTCAGGATTACCTAAAATAATAAATTAAAGGGTGTGAGTTTTGAAACTCAGTGTGTACAACCCTTAGCAATCAAATCACATACAAATATTCACATTAGGCCTAAGCCTTATAAAAAATCGGTGGTCTTGGGCCTTAGCCCACAATGGCCTCATATCATAACATATCGTATCATATACAAACAAGATATTGCAAAACCCATCCCAATAATCCATCCACTACACACACCATTTCCCTTCCAACCATTACACACCTGTGGGGATTCCTAAATCAACCCACCCATCCTCTACACACCAAAGGTAGCCCGGTTGTAGCACTACCAAATGTTGCAGCAAGGTTGCTAATCATATAATGGGCTTAAAGCCACCGGTGGATCCATGGCCATACGACTATGCAATCCTCAAATCTTCCTCCGTACCATAAATCCCACCCATATGCATCCTAAGCAGATTATCATATGAATGCATCAAACACATGAGTAACATCCACAAACTCATATTCGTCACATAGAGGTATTTTTGTCATTTTACTACCCAGGGGTATCTTCGCAATTCTACCCTATAGGGGTATTTTGGTAATTTGGCAAATTAGGGGTATCTTGGTAATTTTGTAAAATAGGGGTATTTTGGTACTTTTATTAAATAAAGGTATTTTGATACTTTTGTAAAACAGGGATATTTTGGTACTTTTACAAAATATGGGTATTTTGGTAATTTTCTAGACCTAGGGGTATTTTAGTAATTTTACAAATAAGGGTATTTTAGTAATTTTACAAATATAAGGGTATTTGGTCCCTCTCGGGTTTTAGTTGTGAACTTTGGCCCATCAACAAGTCTTCGCGGCTAAAGTGAACAAACACTACGCACCAGGTAGGATTCTAGAGAAGAGGAGGTGGGCCACTAGGACCGCTTAAGTACCAAGCTCTCCTTAGATCCAATCCTAGACATGCGTATGCCCATTGCCACACCCTAACCCAATGACTTGTTCACGAACATGTTTAATTAGATTAAGTGTTATGAAATTTAAGAGTTGTTCAAACTATGCCTAAAGTCCATAAACCCTAACATACTTGTCTACGGCCCCATAAAGCCCATCAAACCCAAATTTCTACGGCCCATTAGGCCCAAATCACATCCTTATGGCCTGTTAAGCGCAAAACAATTCCAGATTATGAATTATGCTTAACTGACTCAATTCATACACCAAACCAAATGAGCTCATCAAACCTAGCCTTAGGGCCCATTTAGCCACTTTTAGCTTTTCGGCTTTTCGACATTGTCGATATCGTGTGTGTAGTGTTTGTACACACCTGGTAACCTCGCGTGCTGTAAACCCCTTAGTCATGAACCTACAATCGACATTACTAATGATTAACCAAAGCTTTAACACATACTTATCAAAAACCAAAACCTCATCCGTACCCTTACCGTGTGCCTCACGTTCTAGTAGCCCTTCCTTTGCTAGTATTGGTGATTATCCTCTAAATCTGCACCCAAATACCTATATCATCAAAACCAAGTGACCCATATTGTTCATAAGTCACCATTATGAGCCACATTAGATTCGACCATCTACTAAACCATGACTTAGTCGATAACAATTACCACCTTGTTAGCAATCCTTACCTACCACGCTTGCAATTGTTGAGCCTTACCCTTATTCATACAGGTTAATGACAAGGATTGGGTTAGATAGCCCTTCGGCTTATAACAAAACAAACTAAAAAGTTCAACTAAACACTTACCGAAACCCTCTTTTAATCCTGCGGCCTAGATTGCTACTGAACAAGATTCAGCTTAACTAAAAGTGGGTAGCAATCGATTGTAATGAAGGAGAACTAACTAAAAATTGGCACAAATAAAGCTATATGATAAGAAGGTGTATTCGGCTTTCAGGGACAAAAACAGAACACAACTCTGATAGGAATTTTCGGTAAAAAGAATGATGGGTTTCCCTTTCGGCCAATGGAAAAAAAATTCAGCTATAGGAGAAACCGATTGAAAGGGGAGAAAGAAAAACTAAAGAATGCTCAAAAACCTTTTCAAGCATTCGCCCCCCTCCTTTTATAGCCTATAGCCGAAACTTAGCCACCCCTAGAGTCCAATTCGGCACAACTTCATCCACTGCTCATCTCCTAATTTTTCTCCATGATATCTCCCTTATCCTTCTCCTAAATTCTCTCTGCTGATCACTTCTCCTTAGAGTCCCTCTACATGCCACTTCGAGCCTTCTAGAAGCCTAAAATTAAACTCCAAAATAAAACTTAAGCTAGCACTCGAACTTTAGACCTCCCCGCATGCATATGTCGCCACCTCCCTACACCCTAGTGGCGTCACTTAGCCACTTCACCACAAGCTTCTTTGTGTCATTTTCACTTATTTTTATTTAAAAGCCCACTACTCACAACCCTGATTCCTTAATTAAATAAATTAAGAATCCTCCACAACAAAACTCAAACCCAGAGCTTCTCCAACACACCTAGACACTCCAAATTCATTAAACCCTCAAAGCCCACATGCCAATTTTCATTTTCTCACTCACTTAAAAATTTTCTAAGATCCAAAGCCCAAAGCCCAATAGGCCTAATACTTCTAGGCCGAAATTCGGGGCGTTACAAAAGGGCTGAATTGAAAAAGGTGCAAAAGTTAATTTCTATTAGTTAAAAAGATCAAATGTATGTATAATTTAAATTAATGGACTTGGATTATAATTATACCATATCCTAAGTTAGTGAATGTTTATGGATAGGTTTATTAAAGGACAATTTGATAATTAGATAATTAAATCATAAATTTGAAATACTTAATTGAGTTAAATTATTATTTAGATCAAGAAAATAATCAATCGGACATGGATTGAGGGAAAGTAAAAGTTTTGAATTAGTTTTCCACTTTGTTGTAACAATCATTGTGATTGAGGTAAGTTCTATTTGAAATACTTAATTGAGTTAAATTATTATGAGTCATTAGTTTTCCACTTTGTTGTAACAATCATTGTGATTGAGGTAAGTTCGTATGAGTCATAAGCTTAATAATTATTGTTTGAATTGTATGTTATTTAATTTTATGTAAAATAAAATTTAATTTGTTAATATTTTGATGATTTGGATATTTGACGATTTAATAGTCTCGTTTGAACCTTGAGAATACTTAGGATAAAAATGACATGTCATTAGGGATTGTATGGTTTTAGATACTGGTCCTGGATGTCCTATCGATGGCTGAAGTCCTGCATTGTCGCGGATTCTCCACAGCTCATGTGAGCAGCATCGTATAGCTAACATCCCGACCTACAGCTCATGTGAGCAAACCCATTTCATAACTCATGTGAGCACTATTGGAAAGTTTATGGTTACATGAAAAGGCGCACTTTATGTGAACATTCCCGAGTATCCAATGTTATTCTATATGGTTCAACGGGTAAGTAAAGTTTAATGGAAAGGCATACATATGGAGTTAATCTTGTTAATGATTATATGAAATGGAAAGTTTGTTATGATAGATGTATGGAATTAATTTCATAATATATGCTATGTTTCATGGATGTTATAATTTTAAGTTGCCTAATAACTATGTGGATTGTTGTGAATAGGAAAGCAAAATGTAACAACCTAATTTCACTGAAATCGAAACAGTGGTTTTGGGACCACAAATCCGAGCCAGAAGGAATATTTATTTTTATATTTTTGCATGATTTGCATTTAGATAGGAATGTCATATGAAAATTCTGATAAGAAAATTTTATCGATTAAGTCCTTAATTACGGAAAGGACAAAATTGCATAAAATGCAAAAGTTGGATACTAGTAGCTAGAGGGATCAACTAGCTATGGAATCCAAAACTTGAGGTTCTTATATGGTAATTAGACCATTAAAGAAAAGTTAGTAGATATTTTTGATGATTCATCCATGGAAAAAATTGGTAAAGGCTAAGGACTAAATTAGAAATTAATAAAATTAAAAGATGATAAATAATTAAAATAGAATTAAAAACATTTTATATCATCTTCTTCCCCAAATATTCCATGGAAACCCTAAGAAAGAGAAAACAAGCTTTCTTGGCCTAACTGGGTAACTATTTAAGCCCCGTTTTTAGTAATTTTTATATTTTTGAAACCGGGATAGTCTAATCTATCTATTTATGGGGTCAATTTGAAAAGTTATCAAAGAATATAAATTTTTTCATCGATGAGTATGCTGAAAATTTGAAATTTATGGTAGAAAATGAAAGGTTGTTAACAAAGTGAATTTTGATGAAAACATGATTTAGGGACTAAATTGTTAAGTTGTGAAAATTGAAGAAAAAATATGAATTTTATAGAATATATGTGCTGTAAATTTTATATTGAAATTTCGATTAGGCTTGGAATAAAGAGTAAATTGCATGAATTTCATTTTCCGAGCCTAGGGACAAAATTGGAATTTATGGAAAGTTTAGGGGTAAAATGGTAATTTTGCCCAAGATGTAAATTGATTTCAAATGAATATGAAAAGTGAGAAATTGATGATTAAATTAATTTATATAAATCCAAATAACTCAAATTCGAAGCTAGATCGAGGAAAAGAGAAAGTTTCGTATTAGTACATTTTCTTGTACGAACTATTATCAAGGTAAGTTAGTGTAACTTAATTGAGCATGTAAATATGTTGAATTGAATGTTATATTTGTATATAATATGATTTATATTTATGCGAGTTATTTGGATGTTACAATATAATAGATGAATACATGCTTGAAATTGTTTGAAAAGGGTTAAGTTCCGTTTAAATATTGGATTTCGATGGATAAATGTGATTTCCCTTATTGAATGAGGTCTTGCATTTGTTGCTGATGGGATTTAGCTCGGACGAGTAATCCTATTGACCTCATTATAGAAAGGATTTAGCCTGGACTAGTAATCCTGAAATAAGCCCTCTTGATCATATGTTACAGATAAGATTTAGCCCGGACGGGTAATCCTAATTAAGCTCTTGTGAGCATATGTTGGAAGCAGGATTTAGCTTGGACAAGTAATCCTGTTATATGATATGTGGCTCGAGAGTGTTCTTTTGGATTAAGTGCCTTAATGGGTACCCTAAATATGAATTGTCCGATTATTGAATTGTACACCTTGAGTGTACTATCTGAATATCCATCCGAATTTCAATGATTCAACGGATAAAATACTTGACATTATATGAGAATTATGAGATGAAATGAATAATGTCTTGAAAGAATATAGCATGATGAGCTCATTAATGCTTATTGATGTATATGTGAAATTTATGTAACTAACTTGCTTGATTGAGTGTATGGTCGTTTAGGTAAATTTTCCAAATTGATGAAAAGCATGTTATTGAATGCTTAATGTTATTAAATGTGATTGGTAAGTTTTAGTTCTTGTTATACGAACTTACTAAGCATATAATGCTTACTAGGTTTTATTTTCTTTGCTTATAGTGCTCGAAAGCTTGATAAGGTTCGTGATCGGTTGGAGTATCATCACACTATCCACTAGTTTGTTTTGGTATAATTAGTAAACTTATTTTGGTATAATGGCATGTATAGGTTAACTTGGCCAGTGTTGGCTTGAAAATGATGTTTGTAATCTAGCCATTAGAATGGCTAGTAATGGTTTGTTTTAATATACTTATAAGGTCATACTATGGTAGCTACATTTATGTTAAGTATGGTTGATTAAATTATGTTTAACATATAGACAAAACCAAGGTAAGAATATAAATATGTGTGCATATAATGATATACCATGTTAAATGATAGAATTAGCTTGATTATAATTTTTGGAGTAGTTGGTTTATGAATGTAAGTTTTGGTGTAGGTTATTGGCAAAGTTTTGGGTGAAAACTGAAGTTAGAAATGTCTTTATTTGTCCACATTGGTAGACACACGAGCGTGTGTCTTGACCGTGTGTGATACACAGCCAGGTATACGGGCGTGTGTCTCTTGCACTTTAAATTTAAGAAATAGAATGCTCAGAATTGAGCACACGGGCAGTGACATGGGCTTGGGTCTCAGCCGTGTGTGCTACACGACCCAGAACATAGGTGTGTGTCTTGGCCGTGTGAAACCTGTACCTAATTTTGAAAATTTTCAGTAACCACATGGCCTAGCTCATGGATGTGTGGCTGGTTGTGTGCCACAAGCCAGAGAGCTACATAGTTTCTGTAACACCCCAAACCCGGCCCATGCGTTATGACTGAATCTAATGTGTCACATGAGGAAAATGTATAAAATCCTTGTGATTCGTACTAAAATAGATATTGATTTGTTATAAATAAGAAAAAAAATTTGATTTGAAATATTTGATAAAATCTGAGTAAACAAGTTTGGATGTAAATATTTGATAAAATACAACTATTTTTGTGAGGTTGATTGATGAATTAAAAATCAAGGTAGTGAACTTTAAAACCGTGACTTTTAAAAATGTCATCGATAATTTGAAAGAAAGTCCGAGTTAAAATCATTTATAAAAGTTTATTATAAAATCCATTTATTAATCAAATTTGGAAAAATATTTGGTTATGCTTTTAGAAAAATCCCCATTTTAAAAATAATTCAAGCAACATAAATACGTCCAAACATAAAACAAATTAAAGTTTACCCCAGAGGCCTTATTACAACTTTAAAACCTGAAATAGTAAAGGTAATGAAATAATACGAAAAAGTATTTTACTAATGTTTGCAAACATCATTTATGAAGTATGGCCTCCACTGAGTCATCCATGGCCCTAAGTCCTCGTCACTGAGCGTTACCTACAGGGATTAAGAAAAGAAAAGGAGGGTGAGTTACAAGAACTCATTGTATAATCCCCTTATCGTTTTTCACTGGGCTTGAACCTGTTTAGCAAAAATTTGGGCCTGAGCCCATATAACAATAACTTGGGTCGAAGCCCATTTATAATAACTTGGACTGAAGCCCATAAAGCATAATATTGGGCCAAAGCCCATTTACAAAACATAATATATCAAATGAATCAAATAAATGTAATGCAATCCCAAACCAACCTAATAATTCATCCGCTACACACCACCCATACCATCCATCACACCTGTGGGGATCAAGTCAACCCACCCCGCCAAACACACCAATCGCATTATGCCATTTATAACAAATTTAATTGTGGGAAAGCCACCAAAATCACAAAGTATCATATTATCAAACATATTTGTGGCAGTGCCACCAGAATTTCTTCTCTTCAACATTTTCCTAACCCATGCAAAATCATGTAAATGCATCATACATAGCAAATAATGATATTTACAAATATAAAAACAATAATTAATTCAGACAAAAGTTTGGCCCATTAACACTTTGCAAATCGGCCCTTTAAGGCAAATTATCAAATCGGCCCATTAAGCAATATATCAATTTGGCCCATTAAGCAATATATCAATTCGGCCCATTAAGCAATATATCAAATTGGCCCATTAAGCAATATATCAATTCAGCCCATTAAGCAATATATCAATTCGGCCCATTAAGAAATCTATCAAATTGGCCCATTAGGGGCATTTTCATAATTCGGTAATTTTGCAATCCGGACTTAACTACTAATTTGGGCATAAAAATTTAAACTATCCAACTGCGCCGTACTAACTAAATTGACTATAACTTGTGTTAGAAATCTTGAAATCTAAATCTGTAAATTTTCCTTGAAACTAGACTCATATATCTTCTTACTACAATTTAAACTTTTTACGTGTAGTACATGTAAATGTATAACTTTTTCCGTGTAGATGTTTTAACTTAAAATAATGTACCAATCATGTTTGCTCATATTGACTGATATCAATGTTGCATATGTAAGAGGTATTTAAGTTGTGTAATATGGCTCATATAGTTTTGAAATGAGCATGTGCTGAGTTAAGAAATGGTACATTGATATTTGACAGATGAAATAGTTATATTGTTTCATATTAGTTATATGAAATGTATTAATATATGTTTGCAAGTTTTAATGTATGCGCATATAATTTGTAGAGTAATAAGTCATCTGAAACTTTGATTATTCGAATGTTATTTAAGAAGTATTTGAATTATATATATGATTGAATGGTGAAGTTTTAAAACATGTGAATTATGACTGTTCTAAGATGTGCTTTGGTCGGTAATGCCTCGTAACCCAAGCCCGGCGACGGATATGGGTTAGGGGTGTTATATTTTATTGGTATCAGAGCTACGGTTTAGTCGATTCTAGGACTACGGTAGTATGTAAGAGCCTAGCTATACATGCCTTTGAATTGTATATATGATAGTGTGGTGACTTCTAACAATTTCAATTGTATTTTATATAGTAAATGGATCCGATCCCGATAGAGCCGTAGCTGATGATGTGGAGAGCGTTGCGCCTGGTCTCGCACGTGGATCAACGCCAGTAGACTCTCGACCAGTTACGAGGAGCCACGAGGGGAGGCTAAACAAGCCTTCTACCAAATGATGAATGAATGGTTTACCCAGTTTGTTCAGAATAATCCGACTATACAACAACCTCCACCCCCAAATAATCCAACTTCGGTACCTTCAACACCCCCGATGATAGATCTGATGAGATCTAGCAGACCTCCCATTGATAAAATCAAGAAATATAATGAGGAATTCAAGGCCAATGATAATGATGATGTAGAACGAGTAGAGATGTGGATTGATAACACTATTTGGGTACTCGATGAGTTATCTTGTACTTGGATGAATGCCTAAAGTGTGCTATATCTTTACTTGGGACACCGCTTATCACCGGTGGAATACTTGGTATCCGTAGTTCGAAAGAAAAAGTAACTTGGGACTTCTTCCAAATTGAGTTCCGTAAGAAATATATCAGTCAGAGATTCATCAATCAAAAATGAAAAGAATTTCTTGAACTAAAATAGGGGCGAATGGCTGTGATAGAATATGAACGGAAATTTGTCAGACTTAGTAGATATGCTAGAGAGTGTGTTTCTACTGAAGCCATTATGTGCAAAAGATTTGAAGACGGTCTGAATGAAGATATAAAGTTGCTGATCGGCATTCTTAAAATCAAAGAGTTTGTGATACTAGTCGAGCGGGCTTGTAAGGCTAAAGAGCTCGGAAAAGAGAAAAGAAAAGCTGAAATAGAAGCTAGAGATACTCGTAAGAGATCAATGAGTAAGACTTACCATTCGGTGCCTAAGAAATTCAGAGATGACTCCAACCGACATAAAGCTACTTCAGACTTACCTAGACGTGATCGACCTCCAGGGAGTTATCGAGCCACTTCGATAGCTAGTGTTGGTAACGTTCCACAGGACCGGGTCGAGTGTAAACATTGCGGGAAATGGCATTCTGGAAGTTGTAGGGTTCGTGATCGGTCCTGCTTTAAATGTGGATCGTCGGACCATTTTATTCGAGAGTGCCCGATGTTAGCCGAACAGAATATGGTTCAGAACACTAGACCGAGCAGCACGCCAGCACGGGGTCGACCACCCAAACATTCCAGTAAAGTAGGTGGTAGTCAGAGAGGGACGAAGGACACTGTAGTTTGATCAGAGGCCCGAGCACCTATCAGAGCTTATGCTACACGAGCCAGAGAGGATGCTTCTTCCCCCGATGTCATTCTGGTATTTTCACCCTTTATGATATTCTTGTGATTGCATTGATTGATCCTAGTTCGACTCATTCATATGTGTGTGAAACTCTAGTATTGGTAAGACTCGCCATTGAGTCTCTCGAGTTTGTGATTCGGTGTCCAACCCTTTGGGTAGATGTGTACCGTTAATAAAGTGTGTAGAGGTTGCCCATTGATGATTCGGGATTATTGTTTCCCACCAATTTAATGTTGTTGCCCTTGATGAGTTCGATATAATTTTGGGAATGGACTAGTTAACTTCACATGATGCGATGGTGAATTGCAAAAGAAAGCTTATTGATTTGAGATGTCAAAGCAATGAGATCATTAGAATTAAATCCGATGATTTAAGCGGGTTTCCTACAATAATATCCTCGATCATTGGTGGAAAGTATGTGAGAAAAGGTGAAGCTTATTTGGCTTATGTCTTTGGATAATAAAGTGTCCGAAAAGCATATTGAATCAGACTGGTTGTGTGTGAATACCGGATGTGCTTCGAAGAACTACCAGTTTACCACCAAGACGAGAGATTGAGTTCAGCATTAAATTAGCACCAGGAACGACTCCAATCTTGATGGCTCCGTATCGGATGGCACCTACTGAGTTAAAAGATATGAAAGCACAGTTGCAAGAATTAACAGATAGGGGCTTTGCACGACCGAGTTTCTCTCCTTGGGGTACACCAGTTCTTTTTGTGAAAAAGAAAGATGGAACGATGCGAATGTGTATTGATTATCGGCAATTGAATAAGGTAACTATAAAGAATAAGTACCCGTTACCTCGGATTGATGATTTGTTTGATCAGTTGAAAGGGCTTCAGATTTTGAAGATAGATTTGAGATCGGGTTATTATCGATTATAGTCGAGATGCAGATGTGCCAAAAATTGCATTCCGGACGAGGTATTGACATTTTGAGTTTCTGGTTATGCCTTTTGGACTCATTAATGCACCTTCTATTTTTATGGACCTAATGAATCGGGTCTTCAGGCAATTTTAAGATCGATTTGTAGTAGTGTTTATTGATGATATACTAATCTACTCTAAAGATGAAACGAGCATGCCAAGCATTTCAGATTAGTGTTACAAACTTTGCAAGATCAACAGTTGTATGCAAAGTTTAGTAAGTGTGAGTTTTGGATGAATGAAGTCAGTTTCTTAGGTCATGTTGTTTCAGCATCGGGTATTCGTGTTGACTCGAACAAAATATCGGCTATTATTGATTGGAAACCACCAAAGAATGTTTCTGAAATCTGAAGCTTTCTGGGACTTGTGGGTTACTATCGACGATTTGTGAAAGGTTTTTCTATGATAGCTACCCCGTTGACAAAGTTATTGTAAAAAGATGTCAGGTTCGAGTGGTTAGAAAAGTGTCAGAAAAGCTTTGATCAGCTGAAAGCCCTTTTGACCGAAGCTCCAGTGTTAGTTCAGCCTGAATTGGGTAAAGAATTTGTGGTTTATTCTGATGCTTTTTTGAATGGTTTGGCTGCGTTTTGATGCAGGAAGGCAAAGTTGTAGCCTACGCTTCAAGATAATTGAAGCCGCATGAAAGAAATTACCCGACGCATGATTTAGAACTTGCAGCTATTGTGTTCGCATTGAAAATTTGGCGTCATTATTTATACGGTGAGAAATGTCATGTTTACTCGGATCACAAAAGTCTTAAATATTTGATGACTCAGAAAGAGTTGAACTTGAGACAACGCAGATGGTTAGAACTGTTGAAAGACTATGAGTTAGTGATTGACTACCATCCGGGGAAAGCTAATGTTGTTGCAGATGCATTAAGTCAAAAATCATTGCTTGCTCTTAGTGCATTGAACACACAGATGGTTATGTCAGGTGATAGTTCGATCATAGCCGAGTTAAAAGCAAGACTGATGTTTATTCAGCAAATTTGTGATGCACAAAAGTCGACAAAGATATGATTATTAAAATGTGTTCGATGTGAAAATAATGCGAGTCAGAATTTTGAATTGATGAAAATGACTGCTTGAAATACAAAGGCCGAATGTGTGTACCGAGGGATGTGGATTTGATTCAGATGTTATTGAAAGAAGCTCATAATAGTCAGATGTCGTTACATCCGGGTAGCACGAAAATGTATAATGACTTGAAGCGCTTCTCTTGGTGGCCCGGTATGAAACGAGATATATCTCGAATTTGTTTCAAAGTGCTTAATTTGTCGCAAGTAAAAGCCGAGCATCAAGTGCCTTCGGGTTGTTTCACCAATCATGATCCCCGAATGGAAATGGGATAGAATTACAATGGATTTTGTATCCGGTCTCCCTATGACATCGAGTAAGAAAGATATGTCGGGTTATAGTTGATAGATCGACTAAATCACTCACTTTGTGCCGGTTAAATGCACTATTCACTCGATAAACTAGCTGAATTGTATATATCACAGATTGTGAGATTGCATGGTGTACCGAGTTCTATTGTTTCAGACAGAGACCCGAGATTCACATCGCTATTTTGGAAGAGGTTGCAAGATACTTTAGGTACTAAACTTCATTTTAGTACAGCCTTTCATCCGCAGACGGGCGGTCAATCCGAGAGAACTATTTAGATACTTGAGGACATGTTAAGATGTTGCATTCTCGAGTTTGAAGGTACGTGGGAATGATACCTACTCTGATTGAATTTGCTTATAATAATAGCTTTCAATCTAGTATCAAAATGGCGCCCTACGAAGCTTTGTACGGTCACAAATGTCGTACACCGTTGTATTGGACTGAGCTCAGTGAAAACAAAATACATGGGGTTGATTTGATCAAGGAAACTGAACAAAAAGTGGCTGTGATCAGAGATACTTTGAAAGCTGCCTCGGATCGACAAAAGTCTTATGCTGATTTAAAATGTAAAGATGTTGAATTTCAAGTCGGGGATCGAGTATTCTTGAAAGTTTCTCCGTGGAAGAAAGTACTCTGATTTGGTCGGAAAGGCAAACTTAGTCCGAGATTCATCAAACCTTATGAAATCACTGAATGTATTGGGCCTGTTGCTTATAGATTAAAGTTGCCCTCTGAGTTAGAAAAGATACATGACGTATTTCATGTTTCGATGCTTCGTAAGTACAGATCAGATCCGTCACATGTGATCACACCGTCAAAATTTGAAATCTAACCCGATTTGACGTATGAGGAAGAACCGATTCGTATTTTAGCTCGAGAAATAAAATAGTTAAGAAAAAAAGGATTCCATTAGTGAAGGTATTGTGGAATTGGCACGAGTTGAAGAGGCTATGTGGGAGCCTGAGGACTCAATGAGGCAACAATATCCAACGTTGTTTAACGGTAAGAATTTTTGGGACGAAAATCCTTAAGGGGAGAGTTGTATATGAATCGAATTTGACCCTAATTAGAACGGTGGTTTCGGGACCAAGAATTTGAGTCCAGAAATATTTTAGTATTATATTTTGTGTTTATTATATGTGAATTAATGTATGTGAAAGTCTCAGAGAGAAATTTTATCGTTGTGTGTTTAATTTAGAAAAAGGACTTAATCGCATAAAAAGTAAAAGTAGCAAACTATAGTGTAAAGTGCTAGAATGATGATGGCTTTTTAAAGTGGGGTATTAAAAGAGTAAATAGACCAATTTTAGATGTAGTGGGTGGCATATGTCTAATCTACCCTTAAGTTATATGTTATGAAATTTTATGACATAAGGTTAAATAAGTAATTATTTAAATAACATGTTATATGTTAAAATAACATAAAAAAATAAGCCATCATCTTTATGTTCTTTCATGGCCGAATGTAGCTAAGAAAAAGGGGTTAAAGAAGCTTTGAAATTTCGGCAACTATTTGGTTCAATTAGGTAAGAATTTTAGCTCGGTTTTTGTTGATTTTTACATTTCTGAGATCGTTGCTTAGAGTGCTAGCTGGCCTATGTTGAAATTTTTGAATCTAAGCATGTGTGATATTCGACCATTGACATGTTCTTGTGGTTTTTGATGTTTGATGTTTTTAAATTAAAGATATGTTTAAGATTAATATATTTGGTATTGGAAATTTTGGTAAATTTGAGTATTTAGGGCTAATTTGTAAAAGTAAATTTTAGAGGGCTTATTTTCAAAATAAATGAAAGAAATGGACTTATAATGCCCTTGTGAACATTCGCCCTTGTATAGTCTTGGCAAATTTTGTGTATTTTGTGTTTTGTACAATTAGGACTAAATAGTAAAATGTGAAATCTTAGGGGCAAAATGGTAATTTGTATGTTTATGTGTTTTGGGACTAAATTGAATTGAAATGTACTTGAATGAGCTGAATTTAATGTGTTCTAGATCAAGAGCAAAGAAAAACGAAATTGGATCGGGGAAAGACGAAAGTTCTCGAATAGCCGGTTCAAGTTGTTCGTCGACAGTCGAGGTAAGTCCTTGAGCTGAAATATGTTAAAGTATTATTTACGAACCTGTTAAATGATAATGTTCGATAAATTTGAAGGTAAATTGTTGTGATAGCCAAATGTATATGGTTAAATTGGATTGAATGCATAAGTTGACAATATTATATGGATATGTATCTTTGATGTATTAATTGGGAAAAATGTGAAGTATGTGATTGGTTTATGAATTATTTCAGGCTTATTACCTAGCGTGCTTTGTCTTTGGTGATATATTAAGCGTGCTAGCGTGCTTAGCAGGTGCTTATTCAAGCTTAATTTGACATATTAGGCTGACATGTTCGTGCTTAAGCGTGCTTAATCTTGGGTGAATTGCTATAAATGGAAAATTTGAGAATCAAACAAGGTAAGTTACATATAATGATTTGTGTTAAAAGCTCGAGTAAGAGTTAGCCTACTATGTTTGTAAGGAATGAAGTGAGCAAATTTCTTATCGTTTTGATTACATACGATGTGCGAAATGAACAATTCCACAAGTACTTTATTTTATAATGTTGAACCTATCATTAATGTGTATGTACATTGCTTATATGTGAAGTTGATAAAGTATATGTTCATGATGACATAGTGATAATAATTAATACAAATGTGACACTAGTATTCGGCTAAGTGTATTATATATATATATATATAGAAATATTTATGTACAATATTATAAGCTTGAAGATTAAAATGTTTACATGTATGTTCATTACAATTATATGTGCTTAAGACTTACTAAGCCAGTGAGCTTACTTTGTGTGTTTTCGTTGTTCGTTTTATAGATTTTGGTCAAGCTACAGGCTCAAAGGATCGTTGGTGAAGTCAACCACACTATCATCTCTTTTTGGTACTATCTAGTTAGTTGATTTTGAATTTAAGGCATGTATAGGCTAGATCAACGTTTGAATGATTTTCTAACATCTATATATATATAGCCATGCGAAAATGGCTTGATTTTTATGCTTGAGTTCTATTATGTCTAATCATGGTTTAAGCTCATTTTGGTAAATATGCTATATAATGTGCATGAACGGTATTTTTGATTATACAATGTGATTTGTATTCATATATGTGATTGATGATTTATGATTTTGACTTAGACTATAAGGTAGATGATTAATGCTTGATGAATTATAACAAGTGACATATAAATTGATTAAGTAATGTTTATGTTATATGTTCATGTAATTGATTCATTATTTGTGAGATAATTAGTAGGTTGTTCAATGTATGAGTATATTCAGCTATACTTAATTATATATATATACATGTGCTTATGATATGTTCTCTCATGGGATAGCTATTGAGGTTATGAAAGTATTGTATAGACATGATCATAGTATGCGAATTAGGCATGTATGGTTTAAAATGAATGTTTGAAAATGACTCAAATGGATATGGTCATATATACATAAAATATGTAATAAGAAAATATGTATATTTGGTTTAGTCTTGAAGTCACTTTATGTGTATTATATAGGAATAAGTGTATATGTCTTGTATACCGTGTATGTGTAAGTAAACTGTTAGTAAACTAGGTATATTATGAACCTATTTATTGGGACCGAATATGGTGGTTGGTATAATAGTCATATGGATGTGAATTAACGGTTAATTTGATGGTTACTTTAGTATATAGTAAATGGTTAATGATGGGCATGATTGTGGTTAAAATTTGGTTGGTGTTTTGGTTATGCATTTGTAATTTGAGTATGGTAAGTTGGTATGTAAATTGAGTGTACTTTTAGTTATGATTTGTGCATCAAAATGATTTAAATTAATATAGTCATATGTGAATGGTCTTATAATTAGCAGCGAGGTATGTTTAATCTTAAATGATAATTGTTTACGTGTAGTACATGTAAATGTATAACTTTTTCCGTGTGGATGTTTTAACTTAAAATAATGTACCAATCATGTATGCTCATATTGACTGATATCAATGTTGCATATGTAAGAGGTATTTAAGTTGTGTAATATGGCTCATATAGTTTTGAAATGAGCATGTGCTGAGTTAAGAAATGGTACATTGATATTTGACAGATGAAATAGTTATATTGTTTCATATTAGTTATATGAAATGTATTAATATATGTTTGCATGTTTTAATGTATGCGCATCTAATTTGTAGAGTAATAAGTCGTCTGAAACTTTGATTATTCGGATGTTATATGAGAAGTATTTGAATTATATATATGATTGAATGGTGAAGTTTTAAAACATGTGAATTATGACTGTTCTAAGATGTGCCTTGGTCAGTAATGCCTCGTAACCCAAGCCCGGCGACGGATATGGGTTAGGAGTGTTACATAACAATTTAGTACAGTTTATTCCTTAAAGTTTCTCTTTTTTCACTGTCCAACGATTCTAACCTCTCTTACCTTAATTTCAAATATCTCACTGTACGGTTTTTATATATTGCTCCCACTTGTTTCTAATGAAAATAGACTCACTAAGGAATCTATACATATAAATTATAACCCATAATTCACTTTGTACAATTTTATAAGATTTTTCCAAGATAGATCAGGGAACCACGACGTCAATTAGAACCAGTCTCACTAAAATTAGAATATCATAGAAAATAAAATTTCTTTTCCTTCTCTGTTTCTCTCATATCAAAATAGAAGCAGTAAGATTTTATTCGATATCTTATTCACTTTCAAATTCCCTTTCTCCTATTTTTCATGATTTTTTGAAATCATGTCACTGCTACTGACCAAAACTATTTCATTGCAAAAATATGGTTACCACTATGAACCTACTCACGCCGAGTGATCACAGATGTTGATTTCCGGTTTTCTTTGGTATTTTGACCAAATCACAGAACATTTCATGAAAATTTTCAGAGAAATGTGAGATTACACACCATTTCAAACATGTATTCGGAAAGTACGAGATTACACACCTTGATTAGGATTCCCTAAAGAACCACTCTTCGTTGCCCCCTAAAAATAAAATCAATGAAAAGTTAGCCTCGATTTCTTAAAGTTTCCAAAAGCCCAAAAGTACTCACTCACAAGAGTCACTTACCACAATTGCGATCCTTCCCAACTAGATTCTAAAATCCTGCCTTGAACCTTGGCAATTGCAACGAGTCCCAATCAACTTTCGAAACCAAGGCTAAGAGAAAGATAAGTAGCAGCAAAGGATGGCTTGATTCGGCCTTCATCAAAAGAGAATAAGAGGAGTTTAAAATAACAACAAGTGGCTAGGTTCGGCTTAGCCAGGGGATGAGAGTTTCGGCTTAGCCAAGTCAAGAGAAGAAAGAACAAACAACATGAATAAGAAGAAAGAACCTTTACTTTAATAATAGGGATGAACCGAAATGAAGAACATAGTTTGGCACTTGTAGCAAGACAACAAAGAAGGATCAGTAGTTTCGATTTTCAAGAGAAGACGAGTGAAAAATAATTGATCACAAAGGCTAGGTGTTTTCGGCAAGACAAGAAAGAAAAGAGAAAATGTCCACTATTGTCTTGAAGTTGCGACAATGGGAGGAGAAGTTAGAAGAATGAACACAAAGGATGCCAAAAGAAATTAGACATAACAAGCACCAAAACTATCAAAATGCTCCTATCAAAATTCGGCTACCCTCTCCCTTTTCCAAACCATTATCATCTTTACCAAAAGATGAACATAGACCAAATAAAACATTTACAAAACATCCCCCACGAAAAATGCCAACATGTTCCCTATTCCTTCCCTTTTCTTTTACTCCTTTCCATCCATTTTTCCTTGCCATGTTTCCTTAGCCACCTTGCCAAAATTAAAAAGTCCACCTTACCAAAAGTACACCCATGGCCAACACTTAGGGAAGGAATACAAAAAAAAAAAATAGTCAAATTTTTACACTTGATGGGATTTGAACCTCTTCTCTCTATGTCCTCCACTTGATGCCATAACCTCCTTGCCATATGCTCATTTATGCTATCACATTACTCACCTATTTCCATAAGCCTTGATGCCACTTACTATCTCTCCTTAATACGCTTAAACACAAAATTTTACTAAGGCCCATCTTAAACCTGGAACTTCCTAGAAACCTCGTAACTTTCCAAAATCACCTTCCTAATAAGTCCAACTTGAAATAATGCCGTTCTCTTGTTCTCAAAATTTTAAAATGCTTTTACGCTCAAGGCCCAATCCTACTAGGCCTAATTTTGGGATGTGACAATTCTACCCCCTAAAAAAATTTTGTCCTCGAAATTTCCAACTATAGGAATAGTCGTACATGCTAACCTAGCACACTACACTTTCGCTGCGCACTCTGATCTTAATAACACTAATTCGCTTTCTATCTTTAACCTTAGAAACTCTTCACATCTCCAAATATCTAATCCTCAGAAGCAAACAAGTAATTATCACTCATTCATAAAATTTTCTACATTCAACCAAAACATACCCGTCTTAATGGTGATGGAACAATCCCGAGCCCTATGCTCCTTAGACCCGCATCTCAAACATGCTCCTGACCTCCTCCAGCATTCTCTCGGATGACGCCTTCTGCAATAATCGCAAGCCAAAAAGTTTGGACGTGCCTTAACACGCTTCATGGAACGAGACTGTGACCCAAAAGAACCATGGTCTATTTTCTTCTTATAGTCCACAGACCCAACTCGAAGTGCTTCACCGATTCCCTTAACCTCCTTCAAAACCTCCTTAACTATCTGAGTTAGCTCGTCAACCCTAGCTCGATCATGAGATCCCGTCTCAGCTACTGGCGATGCCAACGTCTCCCTTTCGAAAACATGCCCTGATGCTGAAGATCTAGCCCTATTACCTCGTCCTCTACCACGTCCACGTCTACCGCGTCCACGTCTTCTAGCGCTCATGTTCACTAATCGATTTAATCTAATTAAGAGAATTACGAATAAGTATGTTATTTCAGTGTTTATTAAACAATATTTTATGAAATATAAGAAGTAAAGTCGTTTTCGCAAGCGCATCCTATAGTCTCAATCTCTATAATTTCAACACCTAAAATTAAAAGTTCTAGAGTGTTCCTACAGTCATTTCACAATAATCATAATCATACAATGATAATATATATTTACTTGACTTGGTGCCAGATACCCGTGGTGCCATACTTCTTTTAAAACATGCATTCTAAATTTAAAATCCAAAACAGTTTTGGAAAATGTTTTTGAACCCAAACCACAGCCGAGTTTTGAAATCGAACTCTGATACCATAAAATATAACACCCCAAACCGGCCCATGCGTTATGACCAAATCTGATGTGTCACATGAGGAATGTAACATCCCAAACCCGGTCTATGCATTAAGACTAGATTTGGTTTGTTACCTGAATCGAGCTGTGTTTAAAACTTCAATAAGTTGAAAGCTACAATATTATTTATAGGATTTATAAAATTAGAAGAGTATTTGCATTTGATAAATATTAGAAAACATTAGTTTAAAATCATGTATTATCAAAAGCTTTTAGGTATTTTTAATTAAGAGTTAACAATAATAAAATGTTTATAAAAAGAATTTCATATACTTGAAAACCCAAATTTATTTAAAAAAAACATCATATAATCATAGTCCATGTTCAAAAGTCCAAAGTATAGTTTAAAACCCAACACACATAAAATCCATAAATTATTTATAGAGACCCTTATTACAATAACCCAAAATAGTAAAAATACTTATTAAAAGTCCAAAGTTTAAATAACCCATGTTTTGCAAGATGGCCTCCACGAAGTCATCCTCGCCCAAGTCCACGCCAATTTCCATTACTTGAGATGGAAAAATTAAAAGGGGTGAGTTACTTAGAACTCAAAGGTGTAACTCACTTACCACCATTATTGGGCCGATCGTCAAGATATTATGCTAGGCTTGAGCCCAATTACGTAATTCAACAATATATCATAAAATAAAATAATTTAAAATGCATGTAAAATGAATTTCCCAACCAAACCTAATATCCATCCGCTAACACCCCTGCATCAACCATCACACCTGTGGGATCGAGTCAACCCACCCCGCCAACACACCAAT
This sequence comes from Gossypium rotundifolium, assembly GCA_025506655.1. NCBI lineage: Eukaryota > Viridiplantae > Streptophyta > Magnoliopsida > Malvales > Malvaceae > Gossypium > Gossypium rotundifolium. The sequence goes on along the minus strand of CP106729.1, from coordinate 67,445,540 downwards.
CGTAGGCATTAAGCCTTTTTATAAATGTGGCAAAGCCACCTAACTAGAGGCAATAAGCCATAATTGTGGCAGAGCCACCGAACTAGAGGCAATAAGTTATAATTGTGGCGAGCCACCGAACTAGATTTTGGCATCGTGCCATTCTTCTCTTCATATACCCCACCCCATGCAAGTATGCTTATATAACAAAATATAAAAATTTCTTAATAATGAATAACATGGTGGGTTTATCGCTTAAACATTTCATTTGGCCCATAAACATAATTTAGCAATTTGTCTATTTAGCGCTTTAGTGGGCTTTGGCCCATTTATCGAACTAGAGTATTTTTGGCCCAATTTATCGTACTAGAGTATTTTGGCCCAATTTATCGAACTAGAGTATTTTGGCCCAATTTATCGAACTAGAGTATTTTTGGCCCAATTTATCGAACTAGAGTATTTTTGGCCCAATTTATCGAACTAGAGTATTTTGGCCCAATTTCAAGAAACATAAAATTTTTCGTAATAACAAATAATTTCTCGAGGGCATTTTCGTAATTTTCACGATTTAGTCGTTTTTACATATTTTCGTCAAAATATCAGTTTTTACGTTTTTACCGATCTAGTCGTTTTTACGATTTTTACTTCCATACCGATATTGACATCCAACCAAAAAATAGTGTGAAGTTACACACCTCGATAACGGAGTACTAATCCTTCTCGCTCCTCGGCACCTAAAACACATTTCGATCCGTTAGAATACTATTTCGTAAAAATATTCTTAATCGGTAATAGATCCAAAATCTTACCCTCTTGATTTTGAATCACTTGATTTTCGGCTTCTCCCGCTTATTGATTCGCTCGTCGTCGAGAATCCACCAACGATAATGGTTCTAAGTTCGTACTACTTGAATAATTGATCGCCGAAGATGGTCCGCAACCCGTGGAAAATCCTGACCGCCAAATCGCTTCTTCGCTTAAATGGGGATTTATAGATTCGCCTCTTAACGTGACTAACCACCGCCCTTTTCTTCCTATTTTGAAAGTCTTCACGATTAAAGGAGTATTAGTTAGATCTAAAATAATATCGAATAGTACTAGAGGTTTTAAAGAGGGATTTCCTTACCACAATAAAATGTTTCCAACGTTTCTACGCTTCTCTCGATCACTTGAGTTCCAATCTTCCGTTATTGCACTAAATAGTAACGAAGAAACGTTATTAGAATGAACGTTATATCGATTCAAAAGTCCTTCATAACACCATTAATATTCGCCATAATACCATTAGTAAATCGAAACGAAAAAAGAAACCCTTACCTATAATCCACGATCAAAAGAAAGGATTGAAAACGATGCTTATGAGAGTTGGAGAATTCGGCTATGCAACCAAAGAAAAAAGAAAATAAATTCGGCTATGGGCACTCTAGCATTCGGCCATTGAAGAAAAAAGGAAGAAAATATGAGTGAAAAGAAATAAAGATGAGAGAAGAATGATGATGATGTTGTTTTGATTTTCAAAGAGAATGGAGAATAAAAGAAAGAAAGAAAGAGATGAGTTTTCGAGCAATGTATATTCAAGAATGGGAGAAGAAAAGAAAAGAATGGTCTTTTAGGTATTGGTAAAATCGGCACTAAGAGAAAGGCACAAAATTGAACACTAAAGTGAAAAGCAAAATGACCAATTGGTCAAAATAATCAAGGCTTACCAATGATCAATTTCGCTAAAGGGAAAAGAGGTTGAGAAGAAGAAAAATTCTGCACTAGGTTGCTAGGAATGACCAAAGAGAAAATGAAATGCTTAGCCAAAACTAACACAAAAATTTGGCTCCTTCTCTATACCCAATTGTCGTCAAAGCATGGTCAATAGCCATGATTTTGTTTCCAAAATTCTTCCTTGATATGTGCCTTATGTCCCCTTATCTTTCCTTAAGTTTTTGATTCCATGCCATAAGTTAGTTGTTTCCTTAATCCTTTGATACACTAACCAAAATAACATGGTCAACACTTACCATATATGTTCTTGGCCGACACTTGCTATCCATGTGCGTAAAATTAAAAACAAAATTTATCTAAATGCTAAACAAGGATTCGAACCTCTTCCTCTTGCTAGAACTCATGCGCCAACACCACCATGCCATGTACTCACTTATGTCACTCCTTAACACTTAATTTAACTTAAGTCTTAATGACATTTGCTTCTCTTCAATAATTTCTCAATTATTAATTTTTATTCCTTATCCAAATTATGCTATACTACTCTTTAGGACTTCAATAAGAACTAAATAAAAGAAAGAAATTTTCCTTTAAAGTCTAAACACCAATTCATGCAATATAAAAACACTCGAATTTTTGGGGTGTTACAACTCTACCCTCCTTAAAGAAAATTTCATCCTCGAAATTTACCTGGTTGAAAGAGGTGAGGGTATTGTTGCCGAATTGCATCCTCGGGCTCCCACGTAGCTTCCTCCACTCCGTGGTTATGCCATAAAACTTTGACTAATGGCACGGTTTTCTTTCTTAGCACCTTGACATCTCGGCCTAAGATTTCCACGGTTCTTCTTCAAAAGACAAACTGGATTCACTCCAATTCTTCTACCCAGATAATGTGCAAAGGATCCGATCTATAACGCCTCAACATGGAAACATGAAAACATTATGGATTTGATCCAATTCCGAGGTAACTCAACTGATAAGCCATCGACCAACACGCTTCAAAGACACGATAAGGTCCAATGTATCTAGGACTTAACTTGCCCTTCCTTAGAATCAAGATCTTTTTCCAAGGAGATACCTTCAAGAAAACCTGATCCCCCACATCATACTCGATATCCTTTCGCTTCAGGTCTGCATACAACTTCTGTCTATCTGAGGCTTCTTTCAACCGTGCTCGAATAACTTTTACCTTATCCTCTGTCTCAGATATCATCTCAGGACCTAACATCTGTCTTTCGTCCAACTCAGTCCAACAAATAGAAGAATGACATTTATGACCATACAATGCCTTGTACGGTGCCATCTGAATGCTAGACTGATAGCTGTTGTTATATGCGAATTCTGCCAGTGGTAGATAATCCTCCCAACTACCCCTGAAGTCTATTACACATCCCCTTAACATATCTTCCAATATCTGAATTACCCTCTCCGACTGACCATCAGACTGAGGATGAAAAGCCGTACTGAAATTCAACTTTGTCCCCAAGGCTTCATGCAGAGCTTTCCAGAATCGTGATGTAAACCTAGGGTCCCTATCCGATATAATAGATACAGGTACCCCATGCAACCTCACAATTTCAGATACGTATAGTTTCGCCAATTTCTGCAATGAATAATCCGTATTTAATCTGGCGGAAATGAGCAGTCTTCGTCAACCGATCAACAATTACCCACACAGAATTTTTCTTAGTAGGTGTTAAAGGTAACCCACTAACAAAATCCATGGTTATCCGTTCCCATTTCCAAAGAGGAATTTTATCGGTTGTAACAATCCGCACAGAATTGATGTTCGCCTTCACTTGTCGACAAGTCAAACATTTTCCCACAAATTCGAAATTTCACGTTTCAACCCTAGCCACCAATACTCGTTCACGGGATCTCGATACATTTTATTTCCTCCGGATGCATAGCATAAGGGCTACTATCGCCTCAGTAGAATCGCTTGCCTCAGTCCGAATCCTTAGCATACATACTCTTCCTCGAAAGCATAACACACCTTCCATGTTTATTCCAAAATCCTCGATTTCACCATTTTCAACTTGTCAAATAAAGGTCCCAACTTCTCATCCGATGTCTATTTTCCTTGATTTGTTCCACCACGAGGCTTCATCCAAGTTCGCTAACAAACCGCCATCCTCGCATGAGACTCAAATGGGCAAACAATGCTCTCAATTCAGATATCGTCTTTACGGCTTAACGCGTCAGCTACCACGTTAGCCTTTCCAAGATGGTATTCGATTGAGAAATCATAATCTTTTAATAATTCTACCCATCTTCTTTGTCTCAAATTTAACTCCTTTTGGGTGAGGAGGTATTTAAGACTCTTGTGATCCGTGTAGATTATAGATTTCTCACCATAGAGATAGTGCCTCCAAATCTTTAGAGCAAAGACAATGGCAACTAACTCCAAATCATGCGTAGGGTAGTTTATTTCGTGTGGTCTCAATTGATGAGAAGCATAAGCCACCACTTTTCCATTTTACATCAACACACAACCCAAACCCGTGTGAGACGCATCACAATAAACAAGAATTTTTTCAGCCTCCTATGAATCAAAACTGGAGCTTCCGTCGGGATCTTCTTCAATTTCTCGAAACTCTCTTGTCTTTTATTCAATTATACGGAGCTCCCTTTCCCAATAGTTTAGTTAGGGTGCAAAGAATCAACTAAAACCCTCTACAAAACGCCTATAGTATCCAATTAAACCCAAGAAACTCCAAATTTCACCACCGATATTGGTGGTTTCCAATCCAGATAGCCTTAATTTTTCGAGGATCCACCCTTATTCCTTCTACCGATACTACATGACCAAGGAAAGTCACTTCCTTAAGCCAAAATTCGCATTTACTAAATTTGGCATATAATTGTTTATCACGAAGTAGTCAGTAATACTATCCGCAAATGTCTGGTCATGTTCCTCCTCATTTCTAATAAACCAATATATCATCTATGAACACTACCACAAACCGGTCTAAATATGGTTGAAAGACTGGTTCATCATGTCCATAAATGCATTTGGTGCATTGGTTAGTCCAAACGCATCACTACAAACTCATAGTGTCCGTAACGGTCCGAAATGCCGCCTTATAAATGTCCGCTTCTTTCACCTTGAAGTGGTGATAACCCGACCTTAAATCAATTTTGGAGAAAAATCAAGCTCCTTTTAATTGATCAAACAGTCATCAATTCTTGGCAGAGGATACCGATTCTTGATCGTCAATTTATTCAATTGTGCGTAGTCAATGCACATACGCATCGATCCATCCTTCTTCTTGATTTAACGTAATCGGTGCTCCCCACGGAGACACACTTGGTCGAATAAATCCTCGATCCAAAGAATTCTTGAATTTGAGCTTTGAGCTCACCAACTCCTTCGGTGCCATTCTATAAGGAGCAATGGACACCGGAGTCGCCCTGCAAAAGCTCAATGCCAAACTCTACTTCCGATCCGAGGTATACCAGAAGTTCTTCGAAATACATCGAAAAATTCCTTCACCGTCCTCACATCATCCACAGATAACTCTTTAGCATCCAAAGCACGATAAAGGCTAGGAATGCTCCATATCCTTTCCGTACCAACTTCTCCGCCTTTAATGCGTAAACCACATTTGCCGATAGTTCCTTCGCTCACCAATCATTATGACTTCCTTATCATCCGAGGTTCTTATCGCCATTCATTTTTCAAAGACAATCCACTTGCGCCGATGTTTAACCACCAATCCATGCCCTGAATGAGATCGAACTCACGAAAGGTAGTTCCATCAAGTTTGCTACTAATACCTCTTCTTAAATTTTTAAGGCACGTCTTTAAACATTTTATTACTGAGCATCAATCGTCCTAAAGGACTAATTATCGTCATCTCATTTTCGGTAATTTGATTCTAAATTGTGTTTCCAGATATGGCACTAGCTACATATGAATGGGTAGAGCCAATATCTATTAAGGCAATAACAGTACATCAAAATGAAGAACGCATCAGTTATCACATCCGGTGCATTCGCCTCGCATGGCCTAACCGCATAAACCACCAGCCGTCTTGCATCTGCATTTCCTCTAGGACCATTGCTCGACCCGTGCACCTTGACCATGACCAGCTCCATTACCACCACGACCGGTCCACGACCTCTCGGTGGTCAGCGATTACCCCCGCCTACTCAGGCATCATTATTACGGACTTCTTGAGTTGTATCCATACGCCGAGGACAATTTTTGTATCGATGATCCATTGAACCGCATTTGTAGCATGCACCGCTTTCCTCCAACATTCTCCAAAATGTCTTTTCCCACACTCGATTGCAATCTCGACTTCGATTATTTGCTACCGGGTTCTACCTTGAATCGATTCATCATTTCGAGGTTTCTTCCGAATCTCCTAGAAGAACCAGATCATTGTGTCTCTCTTGTTTGGGATCTTTCTGCGCTCGCTGCTCAATTCTTAGCCTCTTGGCTATTTTGGCCTTCTCCACGAGAGTCGAAAATTTCTAACTTGTCAGGAGCAATCGAACCCTCACTCATCATTAAGTCCATCCTCGAAATGCACACAACGTTCGTGATCTGTTGCTACTATTGTCCCGCATAACGGCTTAGACGTAAAACTCACTTCATATGTCGCCACGGCCTTACTTCCTTGGACAAGATTCGAAATTCTTTCCTTCGAGCGCCTACATAACTCGCTCCAACGATTTTCCTTGGAAGGCGCTTTAAAGAATTCCCAATTAATCGCATGCGGCTTGGTGCCTTCTCGAACAGTGAGCCACCATCGATACGCCTCATCTCTTAACAAAGATATGACTCTCTCGCTTTTTGCTCGACAAGACATTCCATATCATCCATAATCCGCTCCACGACTTGAGCCAAGATTCACTACATTCGAGCTACACCGAGACTCCTCTAAAACTTCGATTATTTGCTTTAAGTCGCTCCGAAATTGACCCACGAGTTGTTGGCCCAATTTTAGCTCCAATGACCCTTTCCAAGACTCGCAGATTGCTTGAGTCAATGCATTATCTTCTTCCATGTGATCGCGTGATCCTGTCTCACTTTCAATTGACGAGGTGCGTCTACTTCCTAAGATATGATTTGGTGCTTCAACAGTAGCACCTCGGCCTCTAGCACGGCCACGCTCTACGCGGCCCACGACCACGCCCTCTAGTGCTCATGATAGCTCGCTCGCTTTTATCGATTACAAGTTTTATGAATCAAAAATTTGTTTCGTATTTATTAACGATATTTTATGAGATTTGAGATATAAAGTTGTTTTTCCGCAACATATCCTATAGTCTCAATCTCTACGGTTTTCACATCTAAAACTAGAAGTTCTAGAGTGTTCCTATGATTATATTATAGTAATCAATAAATACTTACTTGACTTGTTGCCGGATGCTTGTGGTGCCATCTCGATCAAAAAATTTGAACGATTTCATACTGTAAATTATTTGCGAACCCAAACCACGGTGAAGTTTTTGGCGGCTCGATACCACTAAATGTAACACCCCAAACCCGGCCTATGCATTAAGACTAGATTTGGTTTGTTACCGAATCGATTTGTGTTTAAAACTTCAATAAGTTGAAAGCTACAATATTATTTATAGGATTTATAAAATTAGAAGAGTATTTGCATTTGATAAATATTAGAAAACATTAGTTTAAAATCATGTATTATCAAAAGCTTTTAGGTATTTTTAATTAAGAGTTAACAATAATAAAATGTTTATAAAAGAATTTCATATACTTGAAAACCCAAATTTATTTTTAAAAAAAAACATCATATAATCATAGTCCATGTTCAAAAGTCCAAAGTATAGTTTAAAACCCAACACACATAAAATCCATAAATTATTTATAGAGACCCTTATTACAATAACCCAAAATAGTAAAAATACTTATTAAAAGTCCAAAGTTTAAATAACCCATGTTTTGCAGTATGGCCTCCACGAAGTCATCCTCGGCCCAAGTCCACGTCAATTTCCATTACCTGAGATGGAAAAATTAAAAGGGGTGAGTTACTTAGAACTCAGTGTGTAACTCACTTACCACCATTATTGGGCCAGATCGTCAAGATATTATGCTAGGCTTGAGCCCAATTACAGAATTCAACAATATATCATAAAATAAAATAATTTAAAATGCATGTAAAATGAATTTCCCAACCAAACCTAATATCCATCCGCTAACACCCCGTATCAACCATCACACTGTGGGGATCGAGTCAACCCACCCGCCAACACACCAATCGTAGGCATTAAGCCTTTTTATAAATGTGGCAAAGCCACCGAACTAGAGGCAATAAGTTATAATTGTGGCAGAGCCACCGAACTAGAGGCAATAAGCCATAATTGTGGCGAGCCAATTAACTAGATTTTGGCATCAGCCATTCTTCTCTTCATATACCCCACCCCATGCAAGTATGCTTATATAACAAAATATAAAAATTTCTTAATAATGCATAACATGGTGGGTTTATCGCTTAAACATTTCATTTGGCCCATAAACATAATTTAGCAATTTGACTATTTAGCGCTTTAGTGGGCTTTGGCCCATTTATCGAACTAGAGTATTTTTGGCCCAATTTATCGAACTAGAGTATTTTGGCCCAATTTATCAAACTAGAGTATTTTGGCCCAATTTATCGAACTAGAGTATTTTGGCCCAATTTATCGAACTAGAGTATTTTGGCCCAATTTCAAGAAACATACAATTTTTGTAATAACAAATAATTTCTCGAGCGTATGCTGTAATTTTCACGATTTAGTCGCTTTTACGTATTTTCGTCAAAATATCGGTTTTACATTTTACCGATCTAGTCATTTTTACGATTTTTACTTCCATACCGATATTGACATCCAACCAAAAAAATAGTGTGAAGTTACACACCTCGATACCGAGAGTACTAATCCTTCTCGCTCCTCGACCTAAAACACATTTCGATCCGTTAGAATACTATTTCAGTAAAATATTCTTAATCGGTAATAGATCCAAAATCTTACCTCTTGATTTTGAATCACTTGATTTTCAGCTTCTCTCCGCTTATTGATTCGTTCGTCACGTAGAATCCACCAACGATAATGGTTCTAAGTTCGTACTACTTCAATAATTGACTCCTTCAAAGATGGTCCGCAACCCTATGGAAAATCCTGCATCGCCAAACCGTTCTTCGCTTAAATGGGGATTTACAGATCCGCCTCTTAACGTGACTAACCACCGCCTTTTCTTCCCTATTTTGAAAGTCTTCACGATCAAAGGAGTATTAGTTAGATCTAAAATAATATCGAATAGTACTAGAGGTTTTAAAGAGTGGGATTTCCTTACCACAATAAAACGCTTCCAACGTTTCTACAGCTTCTCCGATCACTTGAGTTCGATCTTCGTTATTGCACTAAATAATAACGAAGAAACGTTATTAGAATGAACGTTATATCGATTCAAAAGTCCTTCATAACACCATTAATATTCGGCCATAATACCATTAGTAAATCGAAAACGAAAAAGAAACCCTTACCTATAATCCACGATCAAAAGAAAGGATTGAAAACGATGCTTATGAGAGTTGGAGAATTGACTATGCAACCAAAGAAAAAGAAAATAAATTGCTATGGGCACTCTAGCATTCGACCATTGAAGAAAAAAGGAAGAAAATATGAGTGAAAAGAAATAAAGATGAGAGAAGAATGATGATGATGTTGTTTTGATTTTCAAAGAGAATGGAGAATAAAAGAAAGAAAGAGATGAGTTTTGAGAGCAATGTATATTCAAAGAATGGGAGAAGAAAAGAAAAGAATGGTCTTTTAGGTATTGGTAAAATCGGCACTAAGAGAAAGGCACAAAATTGAACACTAAAGTGAAAAGCAAAATGACCAATTGGTCAAAATAATCAAGGCTTACCAATGATCAATTTCGCTAAAGGGAAAAGAGGTTGAGAAGAAGAAAATTCTGCACTAGGTTGCTAGGAATGACCAAAGAGAAAATGAAATGCTTAGCCAAAACTAACACAAAATTTGGCTCCTTCTCTATACCCAATTGCCGTCTAAAGCATGGTCAATAGCCATGATTTTGCTTCCAAAATTCTTCCTTGATATGTGCCTTATGTCCCCCCTTATCTTTCCTTAAGTTTTTGATTCCATGCCATAAGTTAGTTGTTTCCTTAATCCTTTGATACACTAACCAAAAATAACATGGTCAACACTTACCATATATGTTCTTGGCCGACACTTGCTATCCATGTGTAGAAAATTAAAAACAAAAATTTATCTAAATGCTAAACAAGGGATTCGAACCTCTTCCCTCTTGCTAGAACTCATGCGCCAACACCACCATGCCATGTACTCACTTATGTCACTCCTTAACACTTAATTTAACTTAAGTCTTAATGACATTTGCTTCTCTTCAATAATTTCTCAATTATTAATTTTTATTCCTTATCCAAATTATGCTATACTCCTCTTTAGGACTTCAATAAGAACTAAATAAAAGAAAGAAATTTTCCATTAAAGTCTAAACACCAATTCATGCAATATAAATACACTCGAATTTTTAGGGTGTTACAAGGAAAACGATAAAATCCTTGTGATTCGTACTAAAATAGATATTGATTTGTTATAAATAAGAAAACAAATTTGATTTGAAATATTTGATAAAATCTTGAGTAAACAAGTTTGGATGTAAATATTTGATAAAATATAACTATTTTTGAGAGGTTGATTGATGAATCAAAAATCAAGGTAGTGAACTTTAAAACTGTGACTTTTAAAAATGTTATCGATAATTTGAAAGAAAGTCCGAGTTAAAATCATTTGTAAAAGTTTATTATAAATCCATTTATTAATCAACTTTGGAAAAACTGTTGGTTATTCTTTTAGAAAAATCCCCATTTTAAAAATAATTCAAGCAACATAATAAATACGTCCAAACATAAAGCAAATTAAAGTTTACCCCAGAGGTCTTATTACAACTTTAAAACCTGAAATAGTAAAGGTAACGAAATAATACGGAAAAGTAGTTTACTAATGTTTACAAACATCATTTATGAAGTATAGCCTCCATCGAGTCATCCATGACCCCAAGTCCTCGTCACTGAGCGTTACCTACAGGGATTAAGAAAAGAAAAGGGGGGTGAGTTACAAGAACTCAGTGTATAATCCCCTTACTGTTTTTCATTGGGCTTGAACCCGTTTAGCAAAAATTTGGGCCTGAGCCCATATAACAATAACTTGGGTCGAAGCCCATTTATAATTACTTGGGCCAAAGCCCATAAAGCATAATATTGGGCCAAAGCCCATTTACAAAACAGAATATATCAAATGAATCAAATAAATGTAATGCAATCCCAAACCAACCTAATAATTCATCCGCTACACACCACCCGTACCATCCATCACACCCGTGGGGATCAAGTCAACCCACCCCGCCAAACACACCAATCGCAGCATTATGCCATTTATAACAAATTTAATTGTGGGCAAGCCACAAGAATCACAGAGTATCATATTATCAAACATATTTGTGGCAGTGCCACCGGAATTTCTTCTCTTCAACATTTTCCCAGCCCATGCAAAATCATGTAAATGCATTATACATAGCAAATCATGATATTTACAAATATAGCAACAATAAATAATTCAGACAAAAGTTTGGCCCGTTAACACTTTGCAAATCGGCCCTTTAAGGCAAATTATCAAATCGACCCATTAAGCAATATATCAATTTGGCCCATTAAGCAATATATCAATTCGGCCCTTTAAGGCAAATTATCAAATCGGCCCATTAAGCAGTATATCAATTTGGCCCATTAAGTAATATATCAATTTGGCCCATTAAGAAATATATCAATTCGGCCCATTAAGCAATATATCAATTCGGCCCATTAAGCAATATATCAATTCGGCCCATTAAGCAATCTATCAAATCAGCCCATTAGGGGCATTTTCGTAATTCGATAATTTTTGCAATCCAGACTTAACTACTAATTTTGGGCATAAAAATTTAAATTGTCCAACTGTGTCGTACTAACTAAATTGACCATAACTTGAGTTAGAAATCTTGAAATCTAAATCTGTAAATTTTCCTTGAAACTAGACTCATATATCTTCTTACTACAATTTTCTAGAATTTTTGGCATAACCATTTAGTACAGTTTATTCCTTAAAGTTTCACTTGTTTCACTGTCCAATGATTCTGACCTTTCTTACCTTAATTTCAAATATCTCATTGTACGATTTTCATATATTGCTCCTACTTGTTTCTAATGAAAATAGGCTTACAAAGGAATCTATACATATAAATTATAACCCATAATTCACTTTGTACAATTTTATAAGATTTTTCCAAGATAGATCAGGGAACCACAAAGTCAATAAGAACAAGTCTCACTAAAATTAGAATATCACAGAAAATAAAATTTATTTTCCTTCTATATTTCTTTCATATCAAAATAGACATAGTAAGATTTTATTCGATATCTTATTCCCTTTCTCCTATTTTCCATGATTTTTCGAAATCACGTCACTGCTACTGACCAAAACTATTTCATTGCAAAAATATGGTTACCACTATGAACCTATGCCCGAGAGATCACAGATGCCAATTTCCGGTTTTCTTTGGTATTTCGACCAAATCACAGAACATTTCATGAAAATTTTCAGAGAAGTGTGAGATTACACACCATTTCAAACATGTATTCGGAAAGTACGAGATTACACATCTTGATTAGGATTCCCTAAAGAACCACTCTTTGTTGCCCTCTAAAAATAAAATCAATCAAAAGTTAGCATCGATTTCTTAAAGTTTCTAAAAGCCCAAAAGTACTCACTCACAAGAGTTACTTACCACAATCACGATCCTTCCCTACTAGATTCTAAAATTCGGCCTTGCATATTGGCTATTGCAACAAGTCCCAATCAACTTTCAAAACCAAGGCTAAGAGAAAGATAAGTAGAAGGAAAGGATGGCTTGATTCAGCCTTCATCAAAAGAGAATAAGAAGAGTTTAAAATAACAACAAGTGGCTAGGTTCAGCTTAGCCAAGGAATGAGAGTTTCGGCTTAGCCAAGTCAAGAGAAGAAAGAACAAACAACATGAATAAGAAGAAAGAACCTTTACCTTAATAATAGGGATGAACCAAAATGAAGAACATGGTTTGGCACTTGTAGCAAGACAACAAAGAAGGATCGGTAGTTTCCATTTTCAAGAGAAGATGAGTGAAAAATAATTGATCACAAAGGCTAGGTGTTTTCGGCAAGACAAGAAAGAAAAAGAGAAAATGTCCACTATTGTCTTGAAGTTGCGACAATGAGAGGAGAAGTTGGAAGAATGAACACAAAGGAGCCAAAAAAATTAGACCTAACAAGCACCAAAACTATCAAAATCCTCCCATCAAAATTTGGCTACCCTCTCCTTTTTCCAAACCATTATCATCTTTACCGAGAGATGAACATAGACCAAATAAAACTTTTCCAAAACATCCCCACGAAAAATGCCAACATGTTCCCTATTCCTTTCCTTTTTCTTTTACTCCTTGCCATCCATTTTTCCTTACCATATTTCCTTAGCCACCTTGTCAAAATTAAAAAGTCCACCTTACCAAAAATACACCCATGGCTGACATTTAGGGATGGAATGCAAAAAAAAAATAGTCAAATTTTTGCACTTGATGGGATTTGAACCTCTTCTCTCCATGTCCTCCACTTGATGCCATAACCTCCTTGTCATATGCTCATTTATGCTAGCACATTACTCACCTATTTCCATAAGCCTTGACACCACTTACTATCTCTCCTTAATAGGCTTAAACACAAAATTTTACTAAGGTCCAACTTAAACCCGAAACTTTCTAGAAACCTCGTAACTTTCCAAAATCACCTTTCTAATAAGTCCAACTTGAAATAATGTCATTCTCTTGCTCTTAAAATTTTAAAATGCTTCTACGCTCAAGGCCAAATGGGTCGAATCCTACTAGGCCCAATTTCGAGATGTTACAATTTTCAACATGGCCTGCAGCACGGGCGTGTCCCTTGGACCATACGGGGGTGTGAGCCCTGCATTTAGGAAAATTTTTGAACTTTTGTGAAAAATTCTCTGAGTCCCCAATTTAGTCTCGACTCAATCCTAATACTCATATTAGGCCTCGAAGGTCCATTTAAGGGACGATATGAATAATCTCATAATAGTAATTAACATGAATTATATGTAATTATTTTGAAAGCTCTAGTAATATTTTGTAACCCTGTTTCGACGACGGAGACAGGTTAGGGGAGTGTTACACAAAATATCTATAAGATTTAATGAGCATGGTTGAATGACTTTATAATTTTACGTTTAGTTAAGTTTGAGTTTATTATATGGACTTACTATGCTTTAGTTTCTTAGGTAGTTATTTTCTCTGTTTTGTAGATCATCGGAAGCTTGATTGGTTTGAATATTGTCAGAGCTCTATCACACTATCTGTTAACCACTTCGGTAGTTTTTGGTTATTTTGGCTATGGTTATAGGGCTTATATGTAATAGGAGTTTTTGATTATGCTATTTTTCCATTATGATGTGGTTATGTCTATTGTATATATATGTTTTGTTTTAACTTGTAAATGCATAAGTATGTTTATGTCTTTTGGTCATTTTTAAATGCATTGTAGATATTTGGCTTATGACTTATTCATATGAGATTGAAGTGGTTAAATGTATGCATTGTAGATATTTGGCTTATGACTTATTCATATGGGATTGAAGTGGTTAAATGATGTGTGAATATGGTGATGTAAGTTTAGGTTATAATGTAGCTTTGAATGAATTGAATTAATGTGTGATTTGATATGCCTTTTGATGGCATATTGTGTAGGCATAGGATGAGTGGATATTTGGCATGTTTTTGATGTTTTGATCTATGTTTTAAACATGTGAATGTTTGTAGAATTGGTGTGTCTTGGTGTGCAATATTTGGTTTTGAAATAACTTGTTTTAGGGGCAACTTATGCTAGACACGGCCTAGGATATGGGCTGTCACATGGCCTTGTGTCACTATTGTTTTGAGGTGCAGGTTTCACACGGTTTGAGGCATGATCTTTGACATGGCGTTGTGTCTCATGTCATATGTAACACGGTCTTGTACACGACCTACGACATGATTGTATGGCCCTATTTTTAATACCCACACGAGCGGACACACGGGCTAGGACACAATCTTGTTTCGCAACTTCTAATGTTCACACTGTCTAGGCTATGCCACACGACCTAGATACACGGTCGTGTGACCCCTATTTTCCAAATTTTCATGTTTTTCCCAAAACTTTTTGTCTTGTTTCAAATTGATCCCTGATTGTTCCCAAGTTGCTTTTAGGACTCCGAAGGCGCGGTTCTAGGCCTGATAATGTAATTTTACCATGGATATATTAAATTATTGGATGTAGATATTAAATTGCATAATTATTTTTTCTTTGAAGTTAAACGTTCTTTTTGTACGGTAACACTCCATAATCCTAATCCTGTGGCGGAGACAGGTTAGGAGTGTTACAAATGTGTTCAACAGGAATGTTTATACTTAATTCAATGATTTGTGATCAATTAATTAAATGAATATACATATATATTCTTGTTGATATTATAAAATTAATAATGTTGATATTTACCCTATTAACGTTGTCAGATACAGTCATATGTATAGTTTGTAACACCCCTAACACGTGTCCGTCTTCGAAACACGGTTACAAATCATTACTGGAGCTTTTAGAACATTTAAAAATAATTTACATCAATTACTATTCATTTACCAAGATTATTCACAACGTCCCTTAAATAGACCCTCGAGGCCCAATATGAGTATTAAAATCGAATCGGGACAAAATTGAGAACTCATAGAATTTTTCAGAAAACATGGAAAATTTTCAAAGGTACAAGGCACACATGCCCGTGTCATAGGCCATGTCCAATCATGTATAACTCTCTGACTTGCACCACACGGCCAGCCACACGTTTCTATTTTGGGTCGTGTTGTAATAGCCCATTTTTTAGTGAAATTGGAACAGTGGTTTCAAGACCACAAATCTGACCCAAAATATAGTTTTTTTTATTATATAGTCCGTAATATGATAGACGTGACATGTGAAAATTTGACATGAAAATTTTATCGATTTAGTGCCTAATTATAAGAAGGACTAAATTGCATAAAATGTGAAAGTTGAATTCTAGTAGCTATAAGGATCAAAGAGCTATGGAATTCTAAACTAGAGGTCCTTATATGGTAATTAGACCATTAAGAAAAGTATGTAGATTTTTCATGGTGACTCATCCATGGAATTGTTGAAAAAGGTCAAAGACTAAATTGAAAATAATAAAAACTTAATTAATTAAAGAGATGATAAAATAAAATATCATCTTATTATTATCATATTCAACCTAAAATTTTATGGAAACCCTAGGAGAGAGAGGGAAAACTTTTAAGGCTTAATTGGGTAAGTTCTCTTGTCCCGTTTTTAATAATTTTAGTATTTTTTAAACCGAGATATCTTAATCTCTCTATTTGAGTGATTAATTTGAAAAGTTATCAAGGTATGAAAATGGGTCATGGATGTATTATGCTGGAAATTAGAAATTTATGGTAGAAAATGAAAGATTATTGATAGATAAATAACTTTTACAAAGTAATTTTTGATGAAAACTTGAGTTAAGGACTAAAATGTAAAATTATGAAATTGAAAGAAAAATTTTGAAATTTTATGTATACATGTGCTATAAATATTGTAATGAGGCATTGGTTAGGCTTGGAATGGGGAGTAATTTGCACAAGTTTTATTTTCTAGGCCTAGGGACAAAATCAAAATTTATGGAAAAGTTAGGGGCAAAATGGTAATTTTGCCTAAGACTTAAATTGAGTCCATTGAAATATGAAATGTAAGAAATTGATAGTTAAATTCATTTATATAGATCTAGAAAACACAAACTCAAGGCTAGATCGAGGAAAATAAAAGATTTAGAATTAGCAGATATTTATGCAAACAAGTGTCGAGGTAAGTTCATGTTTGCAATTATGTTAATTGAATGTCCTATTTGTGTGTAATATGATTTATGTTAATGTGATTTTCTTGTATGATATGATGGAAAATTTTCTACATTCTTGAAATGGTGATAAAGGGTTAGTCCCGATTGAATGTTGAATTTCGATGATTATATGCGCTTTTTCGAAACTAATAAGGTCCTACATTTGTTGCGATAGGATTTAGCTCAGATGAGTAATCCCATTGACCTTGTTATATAAAGGATTTAGCCTAAATGGGTAATCCTAATATAGTACCTCTAGAGTATGCATTCAGATTAGGGTTTAGCCTGGACTGATGATCCTAATCGAGCTCTTCCGAGCTTACGTTATATAAATGATTTAGCCTCCTGTTATACGATATGTGGCTCGAGAGTGTGTTCCTTGGTCAAGTGCCCTAAGGGGTACTCTTGAATAAGAAATTGTCGGATTACGGAATCGTACACTTCAAGTGTACTACTTGAGCATCCATCGGAGTTCAATGATTCAATGGGCATTAATCTCTTGATTTGGCATGAAAATCTTGAGATGTAATGATAATGACTTGAAAGAACATAGTATGATGAGCTCATATATTTTTACTTGACATGTTGTAAGTGTTGTGACTAACATGTTTGATTGAAGGCATGTGCTTAGGAAATTTTGCTAATGGATGGAAAACATGATGTTGTGTGCTTAAATTTAATAACAGGATTGGTAAGTTTAGTTTTCGTTATACGAACTTACTAAGCATGTAATGCTTACTCTATTTATTTTTCCCTTGTTTTATAGTGCTCGGAAGCTCGTGAAGGTTGGAAGATCATTGGATCATCGTCACACTATCAACTAGCATTTTGAGTATATTTTGTGATATCATTTTGGGTATAATGGCATGTATAGGACAACTTGGCCAATAGTGGCTTATAATGTTATTTTGTAATCTAGCCATTGGAATGGCTAGTATTGGTTCATTTTCGTATGACTAAGTAGATTTTTATGATATACATACACAAACATGTGTTATGTTAAAAATATGTGATCAATGTTGGGAATGCCTAAGTTAAACTAAGGTAACGTTGTGATCATGTATGCTTGTAGTGATATGCCTTGTGAATCATAGAAATTGCCCAATTTGAATGCTTGAATTGGTTGGTGTTGGATGTGCATTTCAAGTGCAGGTCTTGGGTGAAATTTTGGGTGAGAAATGAAGCTAGAAATGGCTTCATTTTGTCCACATGGGCAGACACACGGGCGTGTGTCTAGTAACATGGGCATATAGTTAGGTCGCGTGTCCCCTGCACCTTAATTTTGAGAAACAAAATGCTCAGAATTGGGCACACGGGCAGAGACACGGGCGTGTGTCTTGGACGTGTGAAACCTGCACCTAATTTGAATTAAATTATTTAACCACACGACCTAGCACTTAGGCATGTGGCATGGTCGTGTGGCACAAGTCAGAGAGCACCCTAAATCAAACACGGCCTTTAGCACGGGCGTGTTTCAGGGTCACACGGGCGTATCCCTTGGACCATATGGGCGTGTGGGTCCTACACCTTAGAAAAATTATAATTTTACAAAAAATTCTCAAAGGTTCTGATTAAGTGCCGATTCGATTTTAATGCTCGTATTGGGCTTCATGGGTCTGATTAAGGGACATTATGGATGATCTCGGTAAATGAATAGTAAATTTACATAGTTTAATAGAATAATGTTCTGAATGTTCTAGAAATGCTTCGAAACCCTGTTCCAATGACGGGTAAGGGTTAGGGGTGTTACATGTGTAGCACACACGGCTGAGACACATGCCCGTGTCTCTGCCCGTGTGCTCAATTCTGAGCATTCTATATCTCAAATTTAAAGTGCAGGGGACACATGGCCTAATCACACGCCCGTGTACCAGACTATGTGTCACACGCATTAAAGACACACGTCCGTGTGTCTACTTGTGTGGACAAAATAAAGTCGTTTCTAGCTTCATTTCTCACCCAAAAATTTTCCATGAACCTACATCAAAACTTACATTCAAATACCAACCAATCCAAGTATTGAATTCAAGCAAATTCTAACATTTAATATGTTCTATCATTGCATACATAGATGTTTATAATCTTACCTTGATTTAATCTATACATTAAACATATTTTAATCAATCATTCAACCATACTTAACACATATGTGTTTATCATGATATAATGCCTTATAAATACACCAAAATAAACCATTACTATCCATTCCAATGGCTAGATTACAAACAATATATTCAAGCCAACAATGGCCAAGTTAACCTATACATGTCATTATTCCAAAATAAGTTTACTATTTATACCAACATAAGATTGTAGATAGTGCGATGATGCTCCAACCGATCACCAACCTTCGCGAGCTTCTGAGTACTATAAAACAGAGGAATAAAACCTAGTAAGCATTATATGCTTAGTAAGTTCGTATAATAAGAATAAAACTTACCAATCTCATTTATTAATTTTAACCATACAATAACATGCTTTCCATCAACTTGTCAAATTGCCTAAACACATGCACTCAATCAAACAAGTTAATTACATATGTCTCATGTATATCAAATAAACATAGATGAGCTCATCATGCTATATTCTTTCAAGACATTATCCATTTCATCTCATAATTCTCATATCATGTCAAATGTTTTATCCGTTGAATTATTGAAATTTTGATGGATATTCAGATAGTACACTCAAGATGTACAATTTTAGTAATCCATCAATTCATATTCAGGAGTACCTATTAGGCACTTAATCAAAAAGCACACTCTTGAGCCGCATATCATATAACAGGATTACTTGTCCAAGCTAAATCATGTTTTCAACATATGCTCACAAGAGCTTAATCAGGATTACCTAAATCTTATCTATAACATTAGCTCAAGAGGACTTATATCAAGATTACTTGTCCAAGCTAAATCATTTTTGTAATGAGGTCAATAGGATTACTCGTTCGAGCTAAATCCCGTCAGCAACAAATGCAAGACCTCATTCAGTAAGGGAAATCACATTATCCATCGAAATCCAATATTCAAACGAAACTTAACCCTTTTCAAACAATTTCAAGCATGTATTCATTTCTTATATTGTAACATCTAAATAATTCATATAAATATGAATCACATTCTATACAAATACAACATATTTACATTTTCAATTAAGTTACACGAACTTACCTCGATAATAGTTCGTACAAGAAAGTGTACTAATTCGAAACTTTCTTTTTTCCTCGATCTAGCTTCAAATTTGAGTTTTCCAGATCTATATAAATGAATTTAATCATCAATTTCTCACATTTCATAATCATTTGAACTCAATTTACATCCTAGGCAAAATTACCATTTTTCCCCTAACTTTCTATAAATTCCAATTTTGTCCCTAGGCTCGGAAAATGAAATTCATACAATTTACTCCCTATTCCAAGCCTAATCGAAATTTCAATATACAATTTACAACACATGTATTTTACAAATTTTAGAATTTTCTTAAATTTTGACAACTTTATAAACTAGTCCCTAAATCATGTTTTTATCAAAATTCACTTTGTAAAACTTGTTTATCTATCAACAACCTTTCATTTTCTACCATAAATATTAAATTTTCAGCATATTAATCCATGACATAATTTCTATACTTTCATAACTTTTCAAATTAATCCCCCAAATAGATAGATTAGACTATCCCGATTTCAAAAATATAAAATTACTAAAAATGGGACTTGAATACTTACCAATTTAACCCAAGAAAGCTTGTTTTCTCTTTCCTAGGGTTTCCATGGAATATTTGGGGAATAAGATGATATAAAATGATTTTAATTCTATTTTAATTATTTATCATCTTTTAATTATTTCAATTTCCAATTTAGTCATTAACCTTTTCTAATTTTTCCATAGATGATTCATCAAAAATATGTACTAAGTTTTGATTAATATGGTCTAATTACCATATAAAGATGTAACACCCCAAACCTGACCTAGAAATCTAGATCAAATCTGGGATGCCACATTGATCACCGAAGTGATTGTGAGAAAACTTTACAAACAATTTAGCTCAGTAGACCAAAAGTATTTAAAAATGTTTAATAACAAGTCAGTAAAACTTGTAATACGACCCAATATAAAATTCGCTTAAATTATATGAATAAATACATGTAACAAAAATTTTACCACGGTATTATAACGTACAGTTTAAAACCCAATATAAGAACTAGAAAACACAAACTAGTAATCCAATTTGTTGAAGTTGTCCGAGACCTTCGCGTACTGTGTCCAGAATAAAAAATCTGAATAGTACCTGAAAGGGAAATAGAAGGGGGGCTGAACTACTCGAGCTCAGTGTGAGATCAAACTGACTACCTATAGAATCGGAAACAAGAATCCAGAAAGTAGTTCAGAAATGGAGCATACTTATGAAGCTATATAGATACAGTTGTTACATTCGAATGGACGTATCAGTATATAAAAATACGTTGTGCATATTACAAGCGCAATCAATAAACATAGTCGCAATAACTAATCAGTCATAGGATCAATAATTCTCATTCAGTTGCAAGTCTCAATTCATTCAGTCAGATTCCGCTAGAGTTTAACAAAATCCACATAGGCACAAGTGCATTTCAGCAGTACATTCAATTAGACATTTCAATCGAAGAGTACACTCACATAAATTCATTCAGATGAGCATGAGTGCAAATGAGTTATAAAATAACCCACCTATCCAGCCAACACACCATCTTCATCCAACCTTACACTTAATATGGGAATTTAACCAACCCACCCATCCCTGCACTCCGAGTAGGACCTCGAAAAGCCCATCCAACCTTATACTCCATAGGATGTCATCCCAGTTGCTTCGACAATAATGATCATCAGCATTGTCCTTGACCCTCAGGGAATCGGGACCGCCCTCGACCCTTGAGGAATTAAGGCTAATAGTGTGCAGATAAACTGCCAGTCTCACAAATTACGCAGCATAGCTAGCATATAAGCTATACTGTGCAATACTATAAACCGTGGTACAAACATACAGTATGAACTGCCAATCAGATAATGGTACGTAGCATAGCTAACGTACATGCGGTATAGTGTAATGCGGTAATCCGTTATATTGATGAGTTGCAGTAAACAGCTAGATCAGATAGTGGTACCTAGCGTGGCTAATGTAGATACGGTACAGTGCAATGCGATAATCCGCTATACCAATGAGTTGCAGTAGAACTGCCAGATCATATCATAAATCTTCCTTTTCTTCAAAATCCCAACCCAAAATACTTTATATGCAGATGTATGTATGCAAATATGTGTATGCAGATGTATGAATTCAGACACACCAAATCAAAATACAATTTCAGGAAGTCATTCAGAGGCAGTCACTTACAAATAGTCAAACAATTATAGCAACGTGCACACTTATGCACTCAGATTCAGTACCTAACATAGCACACATTCACTTACAAGTAGTACATTATTTGAAACTAGAACAGAATCGCATTCACCATCAGTAAGCTTAGATGAGGGGTTGAAACACATAGACTCACAATGGCATTCGATTTTCCCTAAAATTAGAATCGGAGAGTTAGGGCCACACGCCCATGTGCTCCAGCTGTGTAGGGATCCAAACGCCCATGCGAGGGGTGGCACACGACCGTGTGGTAGAGGCACACGCCCGTATGAAACAGGGACACGGTGGTGTGAACAGGCCATGTAAATCACTGCCTAATTTTGATAAAATCAAGTGCAGGGCAGACACAGTTGTGTGAAGGTGTCACATGACCGTGTGGCCATCAGACACGACCGTGTGTCCCATAACACACGCTAGTGTGGAAACCCTAGGCCCCAAATCAGTCACATGGCCATGCGTCCCGAAACATACGCCCATATAGAAGCCCTAATTTCCTTAAATTGGTCATACAACCGTGCGGCTAGGCCGTGTGACCCCAAAACTCAAAATCCCTAATTCTCAAATCCACATGCCCGTCTGCCTAAATGACACGGTCGTGTGAAAATTAACAAGATCACCAAAATCGGGCACATGGCCTTATGGCACCCAAAATTGACCGAAAACCCTAGTTTCAAATCCACACGGTCGTGTGTCGACCGTCGGGGCAACCATAAAACCTTTCCAAAATCACCCCGAAAACCCTGTTTAAGCCACAGTAAATTTCCCTAACCCTTGCCATATAAACATATATCAGAAAACAACATTTTCCCTTCACTTTTAACATCTAAAAGCTCAAAAAATTGATGGGGTTATTGCATAGTTACGAAAAGTCAAAGGAAAGGGATTTACAACACAAGATAGCAATCAATTTAAGAGTAGCAAGTAGTAACTAGATTAGAATCCCACACCTATTTTTGACAGCGAAGAACATTACTGAGGACGAAGTTCCAGAATCCACAAACCGTGATCGTTTTCAGAAGAAAAGAAAAAGCACAAAGAGGATAAACTAAGAAACGTCCCCCAAAAGAAAGAAAAATAAAAATAATATTCAACAACAATAAAAAAATAATAAAAGCTAACATATATTAAACACATAATTTAATAATTATAAATAATCATAATTATTAACTTAAAAGAAACAGAACAAAATAAAAAGGTTCTCCCAAAATCGCGTACCCCAATACTTGAGCCTAAAACCTTGAGGTATACTAACATTCACTCAACCACCAGACTAGTTGGCCCATTCTGACACTAAATTGCACAACTTAACTTATGTGTGCAACCTTCTCGCTGCCACTACACTCAAAACCCAAAACTTCTAGGCCCAAAATTTAGGGCGTTACAAAGGACCTCAAGTTTTGGATTCCATAGCTATTTGATCCTTCTAGCTACTAGAATTCAACTTTTGCATTCTATGCAATTTGGTCCTTCCCGTAATTAAAAACTTACTCGATAAAATTTTCTTATCAGAATTTTCATATGGAATTCTTATCTAAATGCAAATCATGCAAAAATAGAAAAATAAATTTTCCTTCCGGCTCAAATTTGTGGTCCCGAAACCACTATTTTGATTTCACTGAAATTAGGTTGTTACATAGTTGTCATGCCATTAAGTTTGTATTAATAGGTGAGAGATTTAGTGTTGGGCGTTTACATTTTGTGATAGTTCTCTAATACCATGAGGATCATAAACATATCACCAACTCAAATACCCTGGTGGTACAAGCGTATTCTGGTGTAATTAGTGGGATTTGTGCACTTGTGCCTAATTAACACTTTGATATGTATTTGGTGTGATGGTGGACTGATCCAAGTATTCGTTCTTATATCCAATTTGGTTAATAGTGATTATAATGTAAAAATGACATATTGAACATTTATTGGATTGATATAAGATATTGATGTTAACATGATACATGATTTTGATATGTCAAGCTAGATACAAATACCTTTAGGATGCATCGTAAATTATTTTAAGAAATTGAGTAAAGTATTGATAAGAATAAGATGAGATGGTAAATAAATTATCCTTATATATGTATCTTTGATATTAACATGAAATGGTTAGTTGGTTAACTTGAGTTACTATGTTACTTAAGTTATTAAAATTTTTGTTATATTTATAATTGAATTTGAGTTATGTTAGCACCACTGAGTAACCATTACCTAGTGCACATATATGTTTGTTTCTTTGTGCAGGTCCTAGATAAAGGCTATAGAAATTTTGCATTCAAGCTCCCAAGTCTTCACCTCAGCTCAGAAGCCATTACAATCCTATTTTGTTTAAGGTCTTACGGCATGTACCTAGGTTGGTTGGCTTCTTGGCTAAGTTATGATGGGCACTTTTGGTAAGTGACCTATAATGTTATATTGGTTGAATTTTATCTTTTTATTACTTGTTAATTATGCTTGATTATGTGAGTTTGAATGTGCAAATTGGTTGGTTTATTAATGAAGTATTGAAATTTAAGATTTGGTAATGTTTGAACATGTTTAGATAGGTTAATTGGATGAATATGTTTTGTGGTACATTTTAGGTATGTTTAGGTTCATTTGGTTAAGATTTTAGATATTTAGAAGTGCAGGATTTTGACCATTTGGTCATTGAGTCTTGAGACATAAAGAACAAGTCTCAAGATTGTTAGAACAAATCCCACTTGAATTTTGCATTCAAGGGCTTGATGTCTCAAGACATATCTTTATAGTTTGGAGAAAATTGTTCCTAAGTCTCGAGGCAAGTGGCTTTTTTCTCGAGACAAAAGTACATCAAAGCTAAATAGATTTTGACTTACTGTAGGTCTCGAGACAAGAACCCCTTGTCTTGAAACATTCAAACATTAAAGAAAAATAAGAAAATAGGGGAGGCTGTTCTCGAGATCTAGTCTGGAGACATAAAAGACCTTGCCTCGAGACACAACATGTAATAACCCGATTTTAGTCGGTGCCGAAAAATTTCATTTCATAACCTAATCCATAAACCAATTTAGTGAAATTATGAATAGGAGATTTTGTTTTTTTAAATGGGTTTTAATGATGGTTCCATGTTCTTTAAGCAGTTGTTGTTGTTGATTCGAGAGAGATGTTTGAGTTTGGAACTCCAAGCTATATTCTAGGTGAGTATCAAGTGAGCCTCTATCTTGGCTCTTGCATGTGGACTATTCAATTAAATATATACATGATGATAATATCTAAGACAAGTGGTAAGTGTGTATGCAAAGTAATGTAAAGATTCTGCATGAGTAAAGATAGTATGTGTGGGGTACTATGTAACACCCCTAACCTATATCCATCACCGGAATAGGGTTACAAGGTATTACTGATCAATACATATCACTTAACAAACAAAACTCATACATTTATGCATTCATATTCTAACACCATTCCATCACAATCACATTGTCCCTTATAAAGGCCTACGAGGCCTTAAACATGCATTAAAAGTGGTTCGAGACTAAATCGATAACATACGAAAAATTTGGAAACTTAAAAAATTTTCAACATTTCAAGGGTCACACGCCCGTGTGGACAAGCTGTGTTCCTTACACGGCTCCAGACACGCCCGTGTCCCAGGCCATGTGAAAATAGGGCATACATACTGACTTAGGTCACACAGCCAACCACACACCTGTGCTAGACAGTGTACTAGGTCGTGCCAAAACTATAGGGTATACTGACTTATGCAAACGGCCAATTCACATTCCCATGTGCTAGGCCGTGTGCCATTTAGGGGGTATACTGACTTGTATGACACGACGATTACACGCCTGTGTGTGAGGCCGTGTGGAGCATATTGACTTCAATTCCAAATCAACTTTAGGGGACACATAGTCGCGTAACATGGCCATGTGTCACACACGGCTGAAACACACGCTCGTGTCCCTACCCGTGTGGACAAAAATAAGCTATTTGCAAAGCCATTTTGCCACCCTATTATCATAAGCATACAAACCATAATGGTAACAATTTTACTACCCAATTAGCTACCATTCCATAACAATTCATACACAAATAATACCATTTCTTCCTACCATTCAAAAGCTTAACTAATATCATACATCTTCCATTCATGAACCTTTCAAATAACAAGACATCATTTGCATAATTTCCATTCCATCAACATTTGATAGAACATACCAAAACATACTATCAAGTTTAGCCAAATCACATGGCTTAACCTTACACAAAATGTACCAAAACCATAATCTCAAGTAACCATATTTATCAACTTTAAAACTAGCATATACATGCCATATTTAAAATTTTCCACAAGTTCAAAAGTACCAATCAGCAACTGTATAGTGTGATGTGTAACTCCAACTTGTCCGAAACGATCGAGCTATCGAGCCTCTATAGTACATAGAAAAGAAACAGAGTAAGCTTTATAGCTTAGTAAGTACATATAATTTAGCATTAAACTTACCATTTATACATAATCAAAGTGTAATCAATTCAATTACCAAATGCCTAAACACGATTATTCATCACATGCTAGTCATTTAAAATACATGAAACCATCCATTAACTCAATTCCATACTCAATATATATACATCATACCAAATTTCTATATCAGGTACATCATACTCAACATTTCACTTTCAATCATATAATCAATAATTCATTCAATAACAATACTTATCAGTATAAATAGTATTTATGCCCGCTGAACCCATTAGAACTTTAAAGGATACTCGGGTGATATACGTTAGTAATTTGTTAATTTATTATCATTTTCACTCTTTCGAGCATGATCGGTAAGCTCCTCCTGAGCTGATGAACAGTAAGCTCTATTGAGCTGAAAAATAAGCTCTAACAAGCTGAAATAGTAAACTCATACGACCTGAGAACAGTAAGCTCTTACGAGTTGATATATTGGTAAGCTCATACAAGTTGTGGTGAGTCCACAACAAATGCATGATCTTGACCAAAATGGCAACCCTAGTGACATGTCACTCATATCCTACGAATTCATACGGTTCAAACGGGGCTCGGTAATAATCAATCTTTATCAATTAAGCATTTTTATTTCAAGTATATCAAATACTCAATCATATACATACATTTCAAATAAAGACAAGTATTTAAAGTTCGATTCTAATTATACAAACTTACCTCGTATTGCTCGGATAAAAACTATCGGCTATTCGTCAATCTTCCCTTTTCCTCGATCTAAACTTGATCTCGGCTTTACTTGATCAATAAATTATCAAATTAAATATATTCAGCACTCAATCTATTCAATTGTCCACAATTCATCTTTTAGCAAATTTACACATTTCCCTATACTTTTATATCATTTACAATTTAGTCCTTATCACATAAAATTAAAAATTCATGCAATTTAATACAATTACATGCTTAGTTGAATTTTCCTCATATTACTAGAAGCCCATATTTCCAATTTATTTACACTTTTAAACACCACATTTTACATTTTCATAATTTAATCCCTATTTTGCATTTTTGTCAAAAATCACTTTACAAAATTAGTTTAATTATCAACAATTAATCAAAATGCATCATCAACCATTTAAATGCTCAAGCATTCAACAATGGCACTTCATGAAATCATTAAAAATTTCAAAAATTAAGGTATGGGCTAGCTAGAATACGAAGCAACGATCTCAAAAACATAGAAATCATCAAAAATCAAGTCAAAATCAATTACCAATTTAATTTCCAAATGACTGAACCCTAGGAAGAAAAAAATTTCTTCTTTTTCTTCTTCAAAATCGGTTAAGTAAGGATGATAATGAGAAAATAGGTTTTTGTTTTATTTACCATATAATAATTATGCTAATTACTATTTTAGCCTTAATGAAAAGTCATTCAAAACATCTAATATATGGCCATCTATGTCAAATTCCACTATCAATGGTCTAATAACATTATAAGGA
Source organism: Gossypium rotundifolium (assembly GCA_025506655.1). NCBI lineage: Eukaryota > Viridiplantae > Streptophyta > Magnoliopsida > Malvales > Malvaceae > Gossypium > Gossypium rotundifolium. The sequence continues at coordinate 67,417,499 of CP106729.1, read as the reverse complement.
CCTTTCATGTAATAATTCATAGCAATTAAACACTTTTAACAATAGAATGCAACTTTGGCATTTTACGCGATTAAGTCCTTTTTACCAAATTAAGCATTCAAACAGTAAAATTTTTTATGAAACTTTCATATAATAATTCAATCATGTTGTAAACTATAATAAAATAATAAAATAAATATTTTAACTTCGAATTTGTGGTCCCAAAACCACTGTTCCGATTAGACTCAAAAACGGGTTGTTACATAGTATTTGAGTAGGAAGTTACATAAGCTTGCCTGTGATATTTGATTTGAGAAAGTAAGAATCAGTTAGGTTTGTGAACAAATTTGGGTAAGTATGTAACAGCCCGATTTAGGGGCTGGTTGGAACAATGATCTCGGGTTCACTAATTTGAGGTTAGAGAAAAATTTTTCATGTTATTTTATGTGTTATAACATGTTTATAAGGGTGCATGAAAATTTTGGTGCTATAATTTTAGCGATTTCAGGCTTAATCGCTAAAAAGGACTAAATCGCATAAAGTGCAAAAGTTCTATTTTATTTGCTAGAGGTGCCAAATAGCTATGGATTATTAATTGGAGGTCCCAAATGTTCAATTTGGCCTTGTTTAAGTGAGTTGGCTAGCCATAGTATGCACAGGGGACAAGAGCATTTAATTTGGTCAATAGTTGGTGATATTAGTTGGTAAAATGAATAAAATAAGATGATATAAACAAAAGTTATCATCTTTTCATTTAGTCTTCTTCTCCAACAGAAAATATCAAAAAGGGAGGGTTTTGAAAGCTTGAAAATTTTAGCAACTCATTTTCTCTACAAGTAAGTGATTTTGATGGTATAAGTTGATAATTTTTGTACTTTTGGAGTCCCCAAAGCTTAAGCTAGCTAATGAGGGGACTAATTTGCAATATGGTTTAAATTATAGGGTCTTGACATGAGAGGTTTTATGTTGGTTGCTGAGTTTTTATGGAAGGAAATGAATGTTAGGAAGATGAGAAACAACTTTTATGAAAGGTGTTGTCATGAAAACACCTAATTGAGACGAAGATGCAAATGTTGTAGTTTGTTCATTAATTCATGAAATATTTGGAATTGTGGATAGTTGTAGGAGGTTAAATGTTCAACTAGGCTAGTTTAATATGAAAATATGATGAAAAGTGATTTACGAGCCTACAGGCAAAATCGTAACTTTGCCAAAGTATAAGGGCAAAATAGTCATTTTTCCCAAGTGTAGATTATGATGTATTATGATTTATAAGTGATTAAATGAGTAAATTCTATTGTTCTAGATCAAAGAAAATGAGAATCGGACCTAGAACGAGAGAAAAGAGGCATATGGACAAATAGATCCCTTTCTACCTATCAATATTAAGGTAAGTTCGTGTGCAAATGTTGCAATTACATGCGAGTTATTTAATATTCCAATGCTGTATGGAATTTATATTTACCTTATGAATGTATTAAATGTGTTTTGACGAGATGTCAAGAGAATTGAATCTAAGAATAGAGAGAATGCAAAGGTAATGATACGATGACAATTAAGGTTTCCGTATAAGACCATAATTAGAATATGGCCTTAGTGGGAGATATTGAATAAGACCATGTCAGGGACATGGCATCGATATGATATTTTCTGTAAGACCCTATTGGGGGCATGATGTTAATGTGAGATTATATGTATGAGACTCGAGTATGTTATTTAACAATTTGAGTGATTCAACAGATATGTTGAAAACGAGATAGTATGTGGTTGTGCCATGAAAGGTACAAGTATGTGTTAGAATTAAATTGAGGTGACTTTAGTATATGATGAACCCATAGTGGGTTATGTGTAAATTATTATTGTAGAAATCTAAGTAGGAATGGTAGTGTGTGAAGATGTTCCCCGATGAACATTTAAAATAGAGAAATGCTTGTGGATAACTATCCATGAATGTATAATGACGGTGGGCTATGTGCGATACCACTTTATTAACTGTTAATGATGGGCTGTGTGCGATACCATCAACAATATTATTAACGGTGGGCTGTGTGCGTTACCACCTTATTACTTATTAAATGATGGGCTGTGTGTGATACCATCGCTTATATTATCATTTGGTGGGCTAAGTGCGATACCACCATAATTATTCTTGGTGGTGGGCTAAGTGCGATACCATCGTAATTATAAATGATTGGTGGGCTATGTGTGATACCACCCTATTAGATATTGATGGTGGGCTAAGTGCAAAACCACCGAGTGACTGGTAGTATAAATGGTTCATTGAGAAGTTACGATGTGTTGTATTATGTGACTATGTGATGATAAGTGCAGAGACGTAAGTTAATGAATGCAAGCCTTAAGCATTATGAATGATTGAATGGATAACCATGAGTTTAAGAGTAAAACTCATTATAATGCCTTGTGATTGAGTAGAACTAGTGAATATCAATAATTGATTTTTAGTTGTATATGAACTTACTAAGCATTATTTCTTACTTCTTTTCTTTTCCCATCTCTTATAGGTTAGCTTAACTAGCTCAGGTTGGAGATAGCCGGAGATGTTTTCACTCTATCAAGCAGACAATTGGTATGAGGTTTCAAGTCCTTGTGAGTTATGGCATGTATAGGGATCTTATTTTAGTTTAGTTTAAGTCATTGTTAATATGCCATATGTGTTGGCCTAAACGAGTTATGAGATGATTATGTATAACCATAGATGATGGTTTAAGTAGATTGAAATTGTATTAGAAATAGTTCTCCCTCGTGAATGGGATGAAGACCTCATTTTTATGAATCAAATGTGTTAATTCAAGTGCCATAATTGATGATTTGAGAATGTTGTGTGATGGTTTATGAATGTATGGAATTGAGACTGGCTAATGGCTTGGAAAATAGCCTAGCCTTGAATTGGTCCACATGGGTAGGCACACGGGCATGTGTCTAGGCCGTGTGAAGCCTGCACCTAGAATTTGGAATTTAAATCGCTACACGGTTGAAGTACACGGGCATGCAACCAGCCGTGTGGATTAATCAGAGGCAACCACAGGCCAGCCATATGGTCGTGTGCCCAGGTCGTATGAATCAAATCAGTGTCGACCACTGGTGTCGAACACGGGCATGTTAAATGATACACGGGCGTGTCATCCACCCCCACGGGCGTGTGGCCCCTGTTTAGGTAAAATTTTCTTAAGTGCGTAAAAGTTTCAAATTATCTCCGAAACCTTTTTGAAGCATGTTTAGGGCCTCATAGGTCCATTATACGGATGATGGACTCATAAATGGAAAAGTTTTAATTTGAAATGAGTTTGATAGCCTAAAGTTGTATGATTGTGCGAGTTAAGTATGGTAACACCTTGTACCCAGTTCTAGTGTAAAATACAAGCAAGGGGTGTTACAAAGTAACTTTTGAGTAAAACATCCCTTTTTGATGCCTCTAGTAGGGCAGTTATATTGCTAACCAGACTGGCGGATCACGATATGAAGATATGCGTAAGTCCATATGGTAGAGACCCATGGCATTATATGACAACAAATACACTCATAGTGTTGCCTTAAGTGAGATGAAGACTGGATAGGAAAATCATGACATGATGATATGTAAATCCTAGTGGTTGAGACCCATGGCATAATATGATAATAAGAATACTCATGGTGATGCCTTTGGCAATATGTAAATAGGATTGGCAATGAAGAAATGTATAAATGCATGAGGGAGAAACCTATGGTTCCTTCTATGAAAGTTTGCTAGAATAGTAAACACGTGATTCTGTGTGTTCTCTATATGGCATGATCTGCTAAGCCTTAGCGTCATGTTCTATGTTTCCTTTTAGGAAAATTCTGAAACAACTATGTGGCGTATTCAGGGATGCATACGTTGTAGAATCTGGTTATCCACCTTTGTGGTAAGATTTAGGTAAGTTTTGATATTCTTTGATAGATAATTATACGATAAGGATCTGATAAGTCTAAAGTTAACTTAGTTTGGTTAGCCTTGTAATGAAATTGAATGAGTCTTAGAGGACATTTCCTGAAAGGAAGTATGTATCTATATTTCTGAAAAGAAAATCTGCCATAGTAGTTTGACAATATAGGATATAGACGTATCCGTAGTTACGAAAGGTATAAGTTTTTGTTGGTCTGAGTTCATCTACTTTATATGTAGTCGAAATCTGAGCTCTATGCTATCTGCCATATATGAATAGTATCATGTCTCATTCTGGGGTTATTTGGAATCTAATTAGTTTGTCAATTTGGGCATTCTTGTGTTATGTAACATAGATGTTTGGAATTCTTCTGAATGATCGATAATATTTCATCATCAATATGAGTTTGTTTTGGGTTTGAATAAGGATATGATCTGATTGGTATTCTAATAGTTATCAAACTCAATATAGGAATCCGCCAAATGTAAGATCAGTTGAAAGTATCTGCCAAGGAATAGTTTCTGTGAACAACCATTCTGAGAAAAATGTTAGATATTTCTTTGAACAGGAAATCTGTTAAAAGTGGGATTTGTATATATATTCTTTTGATAAGAGCCTTTCTTGTTCTAAAAGAAAAAAAAGATATATATATCATCTAGTAATATCTAGAGTCAACCAATGTGTGAAGTGAAAGTTGATACATTAAGTATGGTAGTTGGCGTATAGATATATATCGGATATTATGAAAGTATCGCCAAATACTGTACCACCCCAAACCCGGCCTAGAAGTTAGGCCCAAATCTGGCGTGTCACATTGAAGGAAGTTGAAAAGCTAAGCAATTATTTAGAAAAGTTTTATCGGATTTTTGAGCTCCTAGTTCATTGTTTGTTTCAGAAAAATGCGATTTGCTAAATGATCGTTTAAAAGTTGTTATTATTTTGAAAAAAATGTTTTGTTATGAAAGTTGAACATGCATCGTTGCGTAAACATGATATTTTAGAAAACGATTACTAATGTTTTAAGAAAACCCCGTATTTATAAGTTTTACAGTTATAAATGAAAACTTAGAAAAATAAACCAATGGCCTTATTATAAAATATTAACCCAAAATAAATAATATTAAATTAAGGTAAAAATCAAAATTACTAAAGTCCACGAGTAGTATCTCCGATGTATAGCCACCCCCGAGTCCTCCACGGCTCCCAATCCGCTATCGCTAGGAATTACCTAAAACATTTAATAAAAAGAGGGGGTGAGTTTATGAAAACTCAGTGTGCAATTACCCCACATGAACCATAACTGGGCCTGAGCCCATTCAAATACCATCTGGGCCTTAGCCCTTACAAAATCACCTTGGGTGAAGCCCATTCAGAATCAGATTGGGCCTTAGCCTTTTTTAACAAAGAGTAGCAGATAATCAGGTATCAATGTAATGTGATGTAAATCCAGACCCAACCTAGATATCCATCTGCTACACACCTCATGTACCTGCCAAACACACCAATGGGGATTTCTACAATCGACCCTCCATCCACTACACACCATCGATGGCAGTCATGCTGCAGTTAGCTACTCATTGTCAAAGTTGTGACAGAATCACCAGGCTGAAATGGCAAAAGCCACCAGAACAGAGTGTGGCAAAGCCACCAGATCATCATAGTTCTGACAAAGTCACCAGGCTGAAATGGCAAAAGCCACCGGATACACTTCCCCTCTTAATCATGGCATATCCCATTGTGAAACATAAAATCATGATGTATGCATGCAACAGATATCGACATATATCAGATGTTCAAAGTGTTCAAATAACCATGTCAGTATAATCACATATTTAGCACAAACAGAAGTCACTAACCTGATGTCTTGCTTTTACCCTCCATGGGTAAAGTAACAGCTTATGCCAAAGTTTTGGCATTTAACAGAGCATATACATACTTAAAAGTAATAGGAAAAAGGTGTGAGTATTACACACAATCACGCTAATCAACCCCTAAGAGTATAGCGATAATTTTACCCACTGCGGTATTCCAGTAATTTACCTACCAAGGGTAATTTGGTAATTTTGCAACCCAGGGGTATTTCGATAATTTTGCAAACCAGGGGTATTTTAATTTTACAAATTAGGGTATTTAGGTAATTTTGCAAACCAGGGGTATTTTGGTAATTTTACAACCTAGGGGTATTTTGGAAATTTCACAAACTAGGGGTATTTTGCTAATTTTGCCTCCCAGAGGTATTTCGGTAATTTCACAAATTAGGGTATTTTGGTAATTTTACAAACTAGGGGTATTTTGGTAATTTCACAAACCAAGGGTATTTTGATAATTTTACCACCCAGGGGTATTTCGGTAATTTCACAAATTAGGGTGTTTCAGTAATTTCACAAATTAGGTTATTTTGGTAATTTTACAAATTAGGGTGTTAACGACCCAATAGAAGGTTTACTGTCGCCTCGAACGACTCAGGTATTCTAAGCAGGGATAATGATGCGAATGGGGCTAAGACCCATTCTCAGCCCAAGTTAGCCCACACACTCGTGTGGCCCATTTAGCCCAAACCTAGCCACATATATGAGATTCACATAGTCTAGTTCACTATCTACTACTTAATCATACAATTTACTCATATGGGTCCTTGGGCCCATTGGGCCCACTTGGCCCTTTTCGGGCCATCGTGGCCCAATAGCCCACACCCACAAGAATACTCATGGTGGCCTCGACTATCATGTTGAAGCTTCCACACGTGCGCTCACACGCTCGTGTGGCTACCATTGTCGTGTGACCGACATTTCGACATTCGCCGTTGTATAGCTATAGTAGAGAGAATACACACCTGATAGGAATCTGAAGCTGCTAAACCGCGCTCCGAGCACTCCGATGCCCAACGCCAACCAAGTATGCTCCTTCTCCTCCTAGACAGCTCTATATATAGCTAGCTTCTGACCTTCCTTCTTTGTATCTTTCCGGTGTGGGATCCCTTCGTCAGTAGAGTTTAAATTAAACTCAAACTCTTGCCGTCTAATCTGCAAAATAAACTCCATTGCTTGTCATGAGATTCGAACCCAAGCTCCATTGCAGCATAATCCACGCCGCTAATCACTTGGCCAGAAGCTCCTCTAGTGTCTAAAATCATGCGCAGCTAAATATAACCCTATGGAAAAATTCTAGAATCCATTTAAAAAAAAAAACCAAAATGCAAGAGCCAAGACTTGAACCTTGGACCTCCTTCCTTCCTTTTGGCGTCACCCCTTGCCTCTTATGTGGAGTCATTTTGCCACTACACCACACACTCCACTTGTGTCTTTTTCTCCACATTTTATTCTTAAAGCCTACCTACTAACTCCCAGGGTTTTATTCACCTAAAACCAAAATTTTTCCTAAGCCCAACTTTGATCCCGGGACTTCATAGAAGCCCTCTAACCTTCCAAAATCACTCACCTACTATCAAAACAACTTGCATTAAAGCCGTTCTCTTATTCTCAAAAAAATTTTTAACACTACTACACCCAAGGCCTATTGGGCCCAATTCTATTAGGCCTAATTTTAGGATGTTACAAATCTACCCCCTTAAAGAAATTTCATCCTTGAAATTTCCAACTATAGGAACAATCACACATCCTAACCTACCACACTACGCTCTTGTTGCGCACTCTGATCTTAATAACACTAATATACATTTTAACTAAATCTCCAAGCTTCTTCCTCACAACTAGATACCTAAACGCAGAAGCACATATAAGTTTATCAGACATGCACATAATTCCAATATTCAAGCAACTCATCCAAATAGAACACATACAGAATAAATACCAACATACAGTCATTATAGCATATAACAGAGCATAAGGTCAGGAAACTTACAAACTTGGTGCCGAAGACTCGGGTGCCATACTTCCAATAATGATATTTTTTAAAACCAAATTTCAAATAACTTTGCAAAACATTTTTGAATCCATTCCATAGCTGAGTTTTGCAACCTAGACTTTGATACCGTAATTGTAACACCCAAACTAGACCTAGAAGTTAGGCTCGAATCTGGCATCTCACATTGAAGGAAGTTAAAAAGCTAAGCAATTGTTTAGAAAAGTTTTATCGGAATTTTGAACTCCTAGTTCGTTGTTTGTTTCAGAAAAATGCGATTTGCTAAATGACCATTTAAAAGTTGTTATTATTTTGAAAAACTGTCTTGTTATGAAAGTTGAACTTGCATCGCTATGTAAACATGATATTTTAGAAAACGATTACTAATGTTTTAAGAAAACCCGTATTTATAAGTTTTAGATTATAAATGAAAACCTAAAAAATAAACCAATGGCCTTATTACAAAATATTAACCCAAAATAAATAATCTTAAATTAATGTAAAAATTGAAATTACTAAAGTCCACGAGTAGTATCTCCGATGTATAGCCACCCCCGAGTCCTCCACAGCTCCCAACTTTCTATCGCTGGGAATTACCTAAAACATTTAAGAAAAAGAGGGGGTGAGTTTACGAAAACTCAGTGTGCAATTACCCCACATGAACCATAACTGGGCTCGAGCCCATTCAAATGCCATCTGCGCCTTAGCCCTTACAAAATCACCTTGGGCGAAGCCCATTCAAAATCAGATTAGGCCTTAGCCCTTTTTAACAAAGAATAGCAGATAATTAGGTATCAATGTAATGTGATGCAAAGCATGACCGCCAAACACACCAATGGGGATTTCTACAATCGACTCTCCATCCGCAGCACACCATCGATGGCAGTCATGCTGCAGTTAGCTGCTCATCGCCAAAGTTGTAACAGAGTCACCAGGCTGGAATGGCAAAAGCCACCAAAACAAAGTGTGGCAGAGCCACAAGATCATCATAGTTGTGACAAAGTCACCAGGCTGAAATGAAAAAAGCCACCGGATACACTTCCCCTCTTAATCATGGCATATCCCCTTGTGCAACATAAAATCATGATGTATGCATGCAACAGATATCGACATATATCAGATGTTCAAAGTGTTCAAATAATCATGTCAGTATAATCACATATTTAGCACGATGTAAGTCACTAACCGATGTCACCTTTTACCCTCCATGGGTAAAGTAATGACCAATGTCAAGTTTGACATTTAATAGAGCATATACATACTTAAAAGTAGCAGGAAAAAGGTGTGAGTATTACACACTTAATCAACCCTAAGAGTATCGGTAATTTTACCCAGAGGTATTCTAGTAATTTACCTACCGGTAATTTCACAACCGAGGGTATTTTGATAATTTTGCAAACCAGGGGTGTTTCAATAATTTTACATATTAGGGTATTTAGGTAATTTTTCAAATTAGGGGTATTTTGGTAATTTTACAACCCATGGGTATTTTGGAAATTTCACAAACTAGGGTTATTTTGGTAATTTTACCACCCAAGGGTATTTTGATAATTTCACAAATTAGGGTATTTCGGTAATTTTACAAACCAGGGGTATTTTGGTAATTTCACAACCAAGGGTATTTTGATAATTTTACCACCCGGAGGTATTTCGGTAATTTCACAAATTAAGGTGTTTCGGTAATTTTACAAATTAGGTTATTTCGGTAATTTTACAAATTAAGGTGTTAACGACCCAATAGAAGGTTCGCTATCGCCTCGAAGCGACTCGGTATTCTAAATAGAGATAATGATGCGAATGGGCGAAGACCCATTCTCGTCCCAAGTTGGCCTACACACTCGTGTGGCCCATTTAGCCCAAACCTAGCCACATATATGAGATTCACATAGTCTAGTTCACTATCTACTACTTAATCATACAATTTACTCATATGGGCCCTCGAGCCCATTGGGCCCACTTGGCCCCTTTCGGGCCATCGTGGCCCAATAGCCACACCCACAAGAATACTCATGGTGGCCTCGACTATCACGTCGAAGCTTCCACACGCACCGCACGCTGCGCTCGTGGTTACCATCGCCAAATGTGACCGACATTTCGACATTATTCTTTGTATAGCTATAGTAGAGAGAATACACACGATAGGAATCAAGTCGCTAAACCGCCCGAGCACTCCTATGCCCAATGCCAACCGGTATGCTCCTTCCTCCTCAGAGCGACTCTATATATAGCTAACTTCGAACTTCGTTCTTTGTATCTTTCCGGTGTGGGATCCCTTCGTCAGTAGAGTTTAAATAAAACTCAAACTCTTGCCGTCTAATCTGTAAAATAATCTCAATTTCTTGTCATGAGATTCCAACCCAAGCTCCATTGCAGCATAATCCACGCCGCTAATCACTTGGCCAGAAGCTCCTCTAGTGTCTAAAATCATGCACAACTAAATATAACCGTATGGAAAAATTCTAGAGTCCATTTAAAAAAAGAAACCAAAATGCAAGAGCCAATACTTGAACCTTGGACCTCCTTCCTTCCTTTTGGCGTCACCCCTTGCCTCTTATGTGGCGTCATTTTGCCACTACACCACACACTCCACTTGTGTCTTTTTCTCCACATTTTATTCTTAAAGCCTATCTACTAACTCCCACGATTTTATTCACCTAAAACCAAAATTTTTCCTAAGCCCAACTTTGATCCCGGGACTTTATAGAATCCCTCTAACCTTCCAAAATCACTCACCTACTATCAAAACAACTTGCATTAAAGCCGTTCTCTTATTCTCAAAAAAAATTTTAACACTACTACACCCAAGGCCTATTGGGCCCAATTCTATTAGGCCTAATTTTAGGACGTTACAAATCTACCCCCTTAAAGAAATTTCGTCCTCGAACTTTCCAACTATAGGAACAGTCACACATCCTAACCTACCACGCTACGCTCTTGCTGCGCACTCTGATCTGAATAACACTAATATATTTTTTAACTAAATCTCGAAGCTTCTTCCTCACAACTAGATACCTAAACGCAGAGGCACATATAAGTTTATCAGACATGCACATAATTCCAATATTCAAGCAACTCATCCAAACAGAACACATACAGAATAAATACCAACATACAGTCATTATAGCATATAACAGAGCATAAGGTCAGGAAACTTACAAATTTGGTGCCGGAGACTCGGGTGCCATACTTCCAATAAAGATATTTTTTAAAACCAAATTTCAAATAACTTTGCAAAACATTTTTGAATCCATTCCACAGCCGAGTTTTGCAACCTAGACTCTGATACCGTAATTGTAACACCCAAACTCGACCTAGAAGTTAGGCTCGAATCAAGGCCTCACATTGAAGGAAGTTAAAAGCTAAGCAATTGTTTAGAAAAGTTTTATCGGATTTTGAACTCCTAGTTCGTTGTTTGTTTCTGAAAAATGCGATTTGCTAAATGACCGTTTAAAAGTTGTTATTATTTTGAAAAACTGTTTTGTTATGAAAGTTGAACTTGCATTGTTGCGTAAACATGATATTTTAGAAAACGATTACTAATGTTTTAAGAAAACCCCGTATTTATAAGTTCAACAGTTATAAATGAAAACCTAGAAAAATAAACCAATGGCCTTATTACAAAATATTAACCCAAAATAAATAATCTTAAATTAATGTAAAAATTGAAATTACTAAAGTCCACGAGTAGTATCTCCAATGTATAGCCACCCCCAAGTCCTCCACGGCTCCCAACCCTCTATCGCTGGGAATTACCTAAAACATTTAATAAAAAGAGAGGGTGAGTTTAAGAAAACTCAGTGTGCAATTACCCCACATGAACCATAACTGGGCTCGAGCCAATTCAAATGCCACCTGTGCCTTAGCCCTTACAAAATCACCTTGGGCAAAGCCCATTCAAAATCGATTAGGCCTTAGCCCTTTTTAACAAAGAATAGTAGATAATCAGGTATCAATGTAATGTGATGCAAATCATGACCTGCCAAACACAACAATGGGGATTTCTACAATCGACTCTCAATCCGCTGGACACCATCGATGGCGATCATGTCATAGATTAATCGCTCATCGCCAAAGTTGTAACAAAGTCACCAGGCTGAAATGGCAAAAGCCACCAAAACAAAGTGTGGCAGAGCCACTAGATCATCATAGTTGTGACAAAGTCACCAGGCCGAAATGAAAAAAGCCACCGGATACACTTCCCCTCTTAATCATGGCATATCCCCTTGTGCAACATTAAATCATGATGTATACATGCAACAGATATCGACATATATCAGATGTTCAAAGTGTTCAAATAATCATGTCAGTATAATCACATATTTAGCACAGACAGAAGTCACTAACCTGATGTCCTGCTTTTACCCTCCATGGGTAAATTAACAGCCAATGTCGAAGTTTCGGCATTTAACAGAGCATATACATACTTAAAAGTAACAGGAAAAAGGTGTGAGTATTACACACAATCACGCTAATCAACCCCTAAGAGTATAGCGGTAATTTTACCCACCGAGGGTATTCCAGTAATTTACCTACCAAACGTAATTCGATAATTTCACAACCCAGGGGTATTTTGATAATTTTGCAAACCAGGGGTGTTTCAGTAATTTTACATATTAGGGTATTTAGGTAATTTTTCAAACTAGGGGTATTTTGGTAATTTTACAACACATGGGTATTTTGGAAATTTTACAAACTAGGGGTATTTTGGCAATTTTACCACCCAGGGGTATTTCGGTAATTTCACAAATTAGGGTATTTCGGTGATTTTACAAACCAGGGGTATTTTGGTAATTTCACAAACCAAGGGTATTTTTATAATTTTACCACTTGGGGGTATTTCGGTAATTTCACAAATTAAGGTGTTTCGGTAATTTCACAAATTAAGTTATTTCGGTAGTTTTACAAATTAGGGTGTTAACGACCCAATAGAAGGTTCATTGTCGCCTCGAACGACTCAGGTATTCTAAATAGAGATAATGGTGCGAATGGGCGTAAGACCCATTCTCGGCCCAAGTTGGCCCACACACTCGTGTGGCCCATTTAGCCCAAACCTAGCCACATATATGAGATTCACATAGTCTAGTTCACTATCTACTACTTAATCATACAATTTACTGATATGGGCCCCTGGGCCCATTGGGCCCACTTGGCCCCTTTTGGGACATCGTGGCCCAATAGCCCACACCCACAAGAATACTCATGGTGGCCTCGACTATCGCATCGAAGCTTCCACACGCAGGCCTGCGCTCGTGTGGCTACCATCGCCAGGACTCCAGATTTCGACATTCGTCAACAGATAGCTATAGTAGAGAGAATACACACCTGATAGGAATCTGAAGCTGCTAAACCGCGCTCCGAGCACTCCTATGCCCAATGCCAACCAGGTATGCTCCTTCTCCTCCTAGACAGCTCTATATATAGCTAGCTTCTGACCTTCGTTCTTTGTATCTTTCCGGTGTGGGATCCCTCCGTCAGTAGAGTTTAAATCAAACTCAAACTCTTGCCGTCTAATCTGCAAAATAATCTCCATTGCTTGTCATAAGATTCGAACCCAAGCTCCATTGCAGCATAATCCACGCCGCTAATCACTTGGCCAGAAGCTCCTCTAGTGTCTAAAATCATGCGCAACTAAATATAACCGTATGGAAAAATTCTAGAGTCCATTTAAAAAAAGAAACCAAAATGCAAGAGCCAATACTTGAACCTTGGACCTCCTTCCTTCCTTTTGGCGTCACCCATTGCCTCTTATGTGGCGTCATTTTGCCACTACACCACACACTCCACTTGTGTCTTTTTCTCCACATTTTATTCTTAAAGCCTACCTACTAACTCCCAGGGTTTTATTCACCTAAAACCAAAATTTTTCCTAAGCCCAACTTTGATCCCGGGACTTCATAGAAGCCCTCTAACCTTCCAAAATCACTCACCTACTATCAAAACAACTTGCATTAAAGCCGTTCTCTTATTCTCAAAAAAAAGTTTAACACTACTATGCCCAAGGCCCATTGGGCCCAATTCTACAAGGTCTCATTTTAGGATGTTACAAACTACCCCCTTAAAGAAATTTCGTCCTCGAAATTTCCAACTATAGGAACAGTCACACATCCTAACCTATCACACTATGCTCTTGCTGTGCACTATGATCTTAATAACACTAATATACTTTTTAACTAAATCTCGAAGCTTCTTCCTCACAACTAGATACTTAAAAGCAGAAGCACATATAAGTTTATCACACATACACATAATTCCAATATTCAAGCAACTCATCCAAACAAAACACATGCAGAATAAATACCAACATACAGTCATTATTGCATATAACAGAGCATAAGGTCAGGAAACTTACGGATTTGGTGCCATAGACTCGGGTGCCATACTTCCAATAAAGATATTTTTTAAAACCAAATTTCAAATAACTTTGAAAAACATTTTTGAATCCATTCCACAACTGAGTTTTGCAACCTAGACTCTGATACCATAATTGTAACACCCAAACCCAACCTAAAAGTTAGGCTCGAATCTGGCGTCTCACATTGAAGGAAGTTAAAAAGCTAAGCAATTGTTTAGAAAAGTTTTATCAAATTTTTGAACTCCTAGTTTGTTGTTTGTTTCAGAAAAATGCGATTTGCTAAATGACCATTTAAAAGTTGTTATTATTTTGAAAAACTGTTTTGTTATGAAAGTTGAACTTGCATCGTTGCGTAAACATGATATTTTAGAAAATGATTACTAATGTTTTAAGAAAACCCCATATTTATAAGTTCAACAGTTATAAATGAAAACCTAGAAAAATAAACCAATGGCCTTATTACAAAATATTAACCCACAATAAATAATCTTAAATAAAGGTAAAAATTGAAATTACTAAAGTCCACGAATAGTATCTCCGATGTATAGCCACCCCCCGAGTCCTCCACGGCTCCCAACCCTCTATCGCTGGGAATTACCTAAAACATTTAATAAAAAGAGGGGGTGAGTTTACGAAAACTCAGTGTGCAATTACCCCACATGAACCATAACTGGGCCCGAGCCCATGCAAATACCATTTACGTCTTAGCCCTTACAAAATCACCTTGGGCGAAGCCCATTCAAAATCAGATTAGGCCTTAGCCCTTTTTAACAAAGAATAGCAGATAATCAGGTATCAATATAATGTGATGCAAATCATGACCTGCCAAACACACCAATGGGGATTTCTATAATCGACTCTCCATCCGTTACACACCATCGATGGCAGTCATGCTGCAGTTAACTGCTCATCGCCAAAGTTGTGACAGAGTCACTAGGCTGAAATGGTAAAAGCCACCAAAACAAAGTGTGGCAGAGCCACCAGATCATCATAGTTGTGACAAAGTCACCAGGCTGAAATGGAAAAAGCCACCTGATACACTTCCCCTCTTAATCATGGCATATCCCCTTGTGCAACATAAAATCATGATGCATGCATGCAACAGATATCGACATATATCAGATGTTCAAAGTGTTCAAATAATCATGTCAATATAATCACATATTTAGCACAGACAGAAGTCACTAACCTGATGTCCTACTTTTACCCTCCATGGGTAAAGTAACAGCCAATGTCGAAGTTTCGGCATTTAACAGAGATATACATACTTAAAAGTAACAGGAAAAAGGTGTGAGTATTACACACAATCACGCTAATCAACCCCTAAGAGTATAGCGATAATTTTACCCACCGAGGGTATTCCAGTAATTTACCTACCAAGTGTAATTCAATAATTTCACAACCCAGGGGTATTTCGATAACTTTTCAATCCAAGGATGTTTCATTAATTTTACAAATTAGGGTATTTAGTTAATTTTACAAATCAGGGGTATTTTGGTAATTTCACAAACTAGGGGTATTTTGGTAATTTTACCACTCAGGGGTATTTCGATAATTTCACAAATTAGGGTATTTCGGTAATTTTACAAACCAGGGGTATTTTGGTAATTTCACAAACCAAGGGTATTTTGATAATTTTACCACCCGGGGGTATTTCGATAATTTCACAAATTAAGGTGTTTCGATAATTTCACAAATTAGGTTATTTCGGTAATTTTACAAATTAGGGTGTTAACGACCCAATAGAAGGTTCACTGTCGCCTCGAACGACTCAGGTATTCTAAATAGAGATAATGATGCGAATGGGCGTAAGACCCATTCTCGGCCCAAGTTGGCCCACACACTCGTGTGGCCCATTTAGACCAAACCTAGCCACATATATGAGATTCACATAGTCTAGTTCACTATCTACTACTTAATCATACAATTTACTAATATGGGCCCCCGGGCCCATTGGGCCCACTTGGCCCCTTTCAGCCATCGTGGCCCAATAGCCCACACCCACAAGAATACTCATGGTGGCCTTGACTATCGCGTTGAAGCTTCCACATGTGCGCTAGCACGCTCGTGTGGCTACCATCACTGCAGACCCAGCATTCGGCATTCGTCATTGTCTGACTATAGTAGAGAGAATACACACCTGATAGGAATCTGAAGCTGCTAAACCGCGCTCCGAGCACTCCTATGCTCCGAGCACTCCTATGGAAAAATTCTAGAGTCCATTTAGAAAAAAAGAAACCAAAATGCAAGAGCCAAGACTTGAACCTTGGACCTCCTTCCTTCCTTTTGGCGTCACCCCTTGCCTCTTATGTGGCGTCACTTTGCCACTACACCACACACCCCACTTGTGTCTTTTTCTCCACGTTTTATTCTTAAAGCCTACCTACTAATTCCTCGGGTTTTATTCACCTAAAACCAAAATTTTTCCTAAGCCCAACTTTGATCCCGGACTTCATAGAAGCCCTCTAACCTTCCAAAATCACTTACCTACTAGATCCAACTTGCATTAAAGTCATTCTCTTATTCTCAAAAAAATTTTTAACACTACTACGCCCGAGGACCATTGGGCCCAATTATACTAGGCCTAATTTCAGGATGTTACAAATCTACCCCCTTAAAGAAATTTCGTCCTCAAAATTTCCAACTATAGGAACAGTCACACATCCTAACCTACCACACTACGCTCTTGCTGCGCACTCTGATCTTAATAACACAAATATACTTTTTAACTAAATCTCGAAGCTTCTTCCTCACAACTAGATACCTAAACGCAGAAGCACATATAAGTTTATCACACATGCACATAATTCCAATATTCAAGCAACTCATCCAAACAGAACACACACAGAATAAATACCAACATACAGTCATTATAGCATATAATAGAGCATAAGGTCAGGAAACTTACGGATTTGGTGCCGGAGACTCGGGTGCCATACTTCCAATAAAGATATATTTTTTAAAACCAAATTTCAAATAACATTGAAAAACATTTTTAAATCCATTCCACAGTCAAGTTTTGCAACCTAAACTCTGATACCATAATTGTAACACCCAAACCCGACATAAAAGTTAGGCTCGAATCTGGCGTCTCACATTGAAGGAAGTTGAAAAGCTAAGCAATTGTTTAGAAAAGTTTGATTGGATTTTAGAACTCCTAGTTCATTGTTTGTTTCAGAAAAATGCGATTAGCTAAATGACCGTTTAAAAGTTGCTATTATTTTGAAAAACTATTTTGTTATGAAAGTTGAACTTGCATCGTTGCGTAAAAATGATATTTTAGAAAATGATTACTAATGTTTTAAGAAAACCTCGTATTTATAAGTTTAGCAGTTATAAATGAAAACTTAGAAAAATAAACCAATGGCCTTATTACAAAATATTAACCCAAAATAAATAAACTTAAATTAAGGTAAAAATTGAAATTACTAAAGTCCATGAGTAGTATCTTCGATGTATAGCCACCCCCGAGTCCTCCATGGCTCCCAATCCTCTATCGCTAGGAATTACCTAAAACATTTAATAAAAAGAGGGGGTGAGTTTACGAAAACTCAGTGTGCAATTACCCCACATGAACCATAACTGGGCCCGAGCCCATTCAAATACCATCTGGGCCTTAGCCTTTACAAAATCACCTTGGGCAAAGCCCATTCAGAATTAGATTGGGACTTAGCCCAACAAAAAAAGTAGATAATCAGGTATCAATGTAATGTGATGCAAATCTCAACCCAACCCAGATATCCATCCGCTACAAACTTCCCGTACCTCCCAAACACACCAATGGGGATATCTACAATCGACCCTCCATTCGCTACACACCATCGATGGCAGTCATGCTACAGTTAGCTGCTCATCATCAAAGTTGTGATAGAGCCACCAAGCTAAAATGGCAAAAGCCACTAGAACAGAGTGTGGCAGAGCCACCAGATCATCCTAGTTGTGACAAAGTCACTAGGCTGAAATGGCAAAAGCTACCAGATCATCATAGTTGTGACAAAGTCACCAGGCTAAAATGGAAAAAGCCACCAGATATACTTCCCCTTAATCATGGCATATCCCCTTGTGCAAAAAAAAAAAAAAAATCATGATGTATGCATGCAACAAATATCGACATATATCAGATGTTCAAAGTGTTCAAATAATCATGTCAGTATAATCACATATTTAGCACAGACAGAAGTCACTAACCTAATGTCTTACTTTTACCCTCCATGGGTAAAGTAACAGCCAATGCCGAAGTTTTGGTGTTTAACAGAGCATATTCATGCTTAAAAGTAACAAGAAAAAGGTGTGAGTATTACACACAATCACGCTAATCAACCCCTAAGAGTATAGCGGTAATTTTACCCATGAGGGTATTATAGTAATTTACCTACCTAGGGTAATTTGGTAATTTCGCAACCCAGGGGTATTTCGGTAATTTTACAAACCAGGGGTATTTCAATAATTTTACAAATTAGAGTATTTTGGTAATTTTGCAAACCTGGGATATTTCAGTAATTTTACAAATTAAGGGTATTTTGGTAATTCACAAACTAGGGGTATTTTTGTAATTTTACCACCCAAGGGTATTTCGATAATTGCACAAATTTGGGTATTTCGATAATTTTACAAACCAAGGGTATTTTGGTAATTTGAAAAACTAGGGGTATTTTAGTAATTTTGCCACCCAGAGGTATTTTGATAATTTCACAAAATAGTGAACTTCAGAAATTTTACAAATTGTGGTGTTAACGACCTAACAGAAGGTTCACTGTCGCCTCGAATGACTTAGGTACTCTAAACAGAGATAATTATGCGAATGGGCCTTAGACCCATTCTCGGCCCAAGTTAGCCCACACACTCGTGTGGCCCATTTAGCCCAAAGCTAGCCACATATATGAGATTCACATAGTCTAGTTCACTATTTACTACTCAATCATAGAATTTACTCATATGGGCCCCCAGCCAATTGGGCCCATTTGGCCCAATAGCCCACACCCACAAGAATACTCATGGTGGCCTCGACTATCGCATCGAAGCTTTCACACGTGCACTCACACGATCATGTGGCTACCATCGTCGTGTGACTGGCATTTCGGCATTTACCGCTGTACAGCTAAAGTAGAGAAAATACACACCTGATAGGAATCTGAAGCTACTAAACTGCGCTCCGAGCACTCCTATGCTCAACGCCAACCAGGTATGCTCCTTCTCCTCCTAGACAGCTCTATATATAGCTAGCTTCTGACCTTCCTTCTTTGTATCTTTCCGGTGTGGGATCCCTCCGTTAGTAGAGTTTAAATCAAACTCAAACTCTTGCCATCTAATTGCAAAATGAATACTCTCTTGCTTGTCATGAGATTCGAACCCAGGCTCTCTTGCAGCATAATCCACGCCGCTAATCACTTGGCCACAAGCTCCTCTTATGTCTAAAATCATGCGCAACTAAATATAACCCTATGGCAAAATTCTAGAGTCCATTTAAAAAAAGAAACCAAAATGCAAGAGCCAAGACTTGAACCTTGGACCTCCTTCCTTCCTTTTGGAGTCACCCCCTTGCCTCTTATGTGGGGTCACTTTGCCACTACACCACACACTTCACTTGTGTCTTTTTCTCCACATTTTATTCTTAAAGCTTACCTACTAACTCCCAGGGTTTTATTCACCTAAAACTAAAATTTATCCTAAGCACAAGTTTGATCCGGGACTTCATAGAAGCCCTCTAACCTTCCAAAATCACTCACCTACTAGATCCAATTTGCATTAAAGCTATTCTCTTATTCTCAAAAAAATTTTAAACACTACTACGCCCAAGGCCCATTGGGCCCAATTTTACTAGGCCCAATTTTGGGATGTTACAAATCTACCCCCTTAAAGAAATTTCGTCCTTGAAATTTCCAACTATAGGAACAGTCACACATCCTAACCTACCACACTACGCTCTTGCTGCGCACTCTTATCTTAATAACACTAATATACTTTTTAACTAAATCTTGAAGCTTCTTCCTCACAACTAGATACCTAATCGCAGAAGCACATATAAGTTTATAACACATGCACATAATTCCAATATTCAAGCAACTCATCCTAACAAAACACAGAGAATAAATACCAACATACAGTCATTATAGCATATAACAGAGCATAAGGTCAGGAAACTTACGGATTTGGTGCCAGAGACTCGGGTGCCATACTTCCAATAAAGATATTTTTTTTAAAACCAAATTTCAAATAACTTTAAAAAATATTTTCGAACCCATTCCACAGCTGAGTTTTGCAACCTAGGCTCTGATACCATAATTGAACACCCAAACCCGACCTAAAAGTTAGGCCCGAATCTGGCGTGTTACATTGAAGGAAGTTGAAAAGCTAAGGAATTGTTTAGAAAAGTTTTATTGGATTTTTGAACTCTTAGTTCATTGTTTGCTTCAAAAAAATGCAACTTGGTAAATGAACGTTTAAAAGTTGTTATTAATTTGAAAAACTATTTTGTTATGTAAGTTGAACTTGCATTGTTGCGTAAACATGATATTTTAGAAAATGATTACTAATGTTTTAAGAAAACCTTGTATTTATAAGTTTAACAGTTATAAATGAAAACTTAGAAAAATAAACCAATGGCCTTATTACAAAATATTAACCCAAAATAAATAATATTAAATTAAGGTAAAAATTGAAATTACTAAAGTCCACGAGTAGTATCTTCAATGTATAGCCACCCCCGAGTCCTCCACGGCTCCCAATCCTCTATCGCTGGGAATTACATGAAACATTTAATAAAAAGAGGGGGTGAGTTTACGAAAACTCAGTATGCAATTACCCCACATGAACTATAACTGGGTCCGAGCCCTTTCAAATACCATCTAGGCCTTAGCCCTTACAAAATCACCTTGGGCAAAGCCCATTCAGAATGAGATTGGGCCTTAGCCCTTTTTAACAAAGAATAGCAGATAATCAGGTATCAATGTAATGTGATGTAAATCTCGACCCAACCTAGATATCCATCCGCTACACACCTCTTCTACCTGCCAAACACAACAATGTGGATTTCAACGATTAACCCTCCATCCGCTACACACCATTGGTGGCAGTCATGCTGCAGTTAGCTGCTCATCGTCAAAGTTGTGACAGAGTCACCAAGCTGAAATGGCAAAAGCAACCAGAACAGAGTGTGGCAGAGCCACTAGATCATCATAGTTGTGACAAAGTCACCAGGCTGAAATGGCAAAAGCCACCAGATCATCATAGCTGTGACAAAGTCACCAGGATGAAATGGCAAAAGCCACCAGATACACTTCCCTCTTAATCATGGCATACCCCCTTGTGCAACACAAAATCATGATGTATGCATGCAAAAGATATCGACATATATCAGATGTTCAGAGTGTTCAAATAATCATGTCAGTATAATCACATATTTAGCACAGACAGAAGTCACTAACCTGATGTCCTACTTTTACCCTCCATGGGTAAAGTAATAGCCAATGCTGAAGTTTCGGCATTTAACAGAGCATATACATACTTAAAAGTAACAGGAAAAATGTGTGAGTATTACACACAATCACACTAATCAACCCCTAAGAGTATAGCGATAATTTTACCCATCAAGGGTATTCCAGTAATTTACCTACCAAGGGTAATTCGGTAATTTCGCAACCCAGGGGTATTTTAGTAATTTTGTAAACTAGGGTATTTTAGTAATTTTACAAACTAGGGGTATTTTGGTAATTTCACAAACCAGGGGTTTTTTGGTAATTTTACCACCTAGGGGTATTTTGGTAATTTCACAAATTAGGGTATTTTGATAATTTTACAAACCAGGGGTATTTTGGTAATTTCAAAATTAGGGGTATTTTTGTAATTTTACCACCCAAGGGTAGTTCGATAATTTCACAAATTAGGATATTTCAATAATTTTACAAATTAGGGTATTTCATTAATTTTATAAATTACGGTATTTCGGTAATTTTACAAATTAGGGTGTTAGCGACCCAACAGAAGGTTCACTGTTGTCTCGATCGACTTTGGTATTCTACATAGAGATAATGATGCGAATGGGCCTAAGACCCATTCTCGGCCCAACTCGACCCACACACTCGTGTGGCCCATTTAGCCCAAACCTAGCCACATATATGAGATTCACATAGTCTAGTTCACTATGTACTACTCAATGATACAATTTACTCATATGGGCCCCCAGGCCCATTGGGCGCACTTGGCCCCTTTCGGGCCATCGTGGCCCAATAGCCCACACCCACAAGAATACTCATGGTGGCCTCGACTATCGCGTCGAAGCTTCCACATGTGCGCTCGCACGCTCATGTGGCTACCATCGCCGTGTGACCGGTATTTTGGCATTCTCCGCTCTACAGCTAGAGTAGAGACAATACACACCTGATAGGAATCTAAAGCTACTAAACCGCGCTCCGAGCACTCCTATGCCCAACGCCAACCAGGTATGCTCCTTCTCCTCCTAGACAACTCTATATATAGCTAGCTTCTTACCTTTCTTCTTTGTATCTTTTCAGTGTAGGATCCCTTCGTCAGTAGAGTTTAAATCAAACTCAAACTCTTGCAGTCTAATCTGCAAAATAAATACTCCCTTGCTTGTCATGAGATTCGAACCCAAGCTCCCTTGTAGCATAATCCACGCCACTAATCACTTGGCCACAAGCTCCTCTTGTGTCTAAAATAATGCGCAACTAAATATAACCCTATGTCAAAATTCTAGAGTCCATTTAAAAAAAGAAACCAAAATGCAAGAGCCAAGACTTGAACCTTGGACCTCCTTCTTTCCTTTTGGCGTCACCCCTTTGCCTCTTATGTTGCGTCACTTTGCCACTACACCACACACTCCACTTGTGTCCTTTTCTCCACATTTTATTCTTAAAGCCTACCTACTAACTCCCAGGGTTTTATTCACCTAAAACCAAAATTTTTCCTAAGCCCAAGTTTGATTCCAGGACTTCATAGAAGCCCTCTAACCTTCTAAAATCACTCACCTACTAGATCCAACTTGCATTAAAGCCGTTCTCTTATTCTCAAAAAAAGTTAAACACTACTACGCCCAAGGCCCATTGGGCCCAATTCTACTAGGCCCAATTTCGGGATGTTACAAAGACAAAGATATGATCAAGAATTTACAAGATGAGGAATTCAAATAGAAAGGTTCCAAGGTATTCTATGCAAAAAAATCACTAAGTTGGCGTGAACTTACACAGCATTTGTTCTTGTTTCAGGTCTTACTGTGAGAGTAACTATGCCAAGAGGAACCAAACCATGAATACGCCAAAGAAATGACAAGTTGGATTATTATTCATATAGGGGATATCTTAGGAGTAAGTCGTATACTACGCCAAGATTAGATTGTATTTAATGAACCTTTGTGTTGTAATGTCTTACATTATTTTAAAAGTCTGCTCTATTCTTGAATGTCTTCTTTATTTCTTTTATGTAGAAAATATTTAATAATACAAAAGAGATATGTTGAAAAAGGATCATACATAGATTTTTTAAACGTTTATGTTAAGTGTTTATATGTCATAAAATTTGACATCCAGACTCGGTGATTTCGGTTGGGTAAAGTGTGTTACAAAATAGGCCAATTTTGGAGAGATAGTTTTCAGCCAACAGTAACTATTCTCAATGGTCTTTTTCCAATGGGTAAAAATGACTAGTTTATTTGAAATATAAACCCAATCCATTTTTATCCTTTTGCATTCAAGTATCATTCTCCTAATTCTTTCAATTCTCTCAATTCATCCATCCTCTCAAATCTCTCAAATTTCTAGATCTCAAAATTTCATTCAATTTCTCTCAAAATCTTGTTGTTTTAATTTTATATTTCATAATTTCTTTGTTTTTAATTTATTTTTATAATTGCTGCTCTGTTTATTCATTTCAATGAGAAGTACATATCGATTGTCCTATTTCAAATGGTAAGAAAATATTATGAAATTTTTATTTCTAATTAATTTCATTTTTATGTTGTTAACATTATTAATTTTATCATTTTCTATATAATCATGCCAAAGATCGATTTTAGAGACGTACATGCACAATTTAATTGCGAGGGCACCACGAGTTATTGGACAACACTTGCAAGAGGCAAGATTCTTGCATGTGTCTCGTATGCTCGGAGGGACTAAATTGGATGCCACACTTATTGTAATAGTCTGACTTAGACCCTAGTCGAAACAGTGGTTTCGGGACCACAAATCTGAGTTAGAATAATATTTTAATATATTTTTCGTGCTTATGATATTTGAATTAGTATGTGTAAAAATTTTGAGAGCTAATTTATCCGTCTGTGTGCTTAATTTGAGCAAATGATTAAATCGCATAAAGTGTAAAAGTGGCTTTCTATTTGATTAATGACCAAATTGATGTGGCTTTAAATTGAGGAGGCCTTATGAGGCAATTAAGCCAATATTTAGTTGGTGGATGGTTAAAGGACAAGTATGTCCTTAATGAATATAAGTTTTTTATGTTTATTAAAAGGTTAATAAGGTAAATAGATTAATAATATGTTTATAACAAAAATAAAACATTTATTTCATCTTTTTGACTCATCCATCACCGAAATTAAGAAAGGAAATAAGGGTTTCAAGCGCTTTCATGTTCGGCCAACATTTAGTGTGAATTAAGGTATGTTTTTCACTCGGTTTTTGATAATTTCTACATTTTTGCAATCCTTGCTTCGAGAATTACAGGACCCATGTCTTAGTTTTGAGAATTGATGATAATTTTGAAATGTGTCTTTGATGAACACATGAGTTTTGAAATATTTGATGATGCAATATGGAATATATGTGTTTGATTAACATATTTTGTATTTGAGTTTTTGATGAATTTGAGTATTTTGGACTTAATTGAGAAAATAGTATTTTGAAGGACTAAATTGTAAAATAAATGAAATGTATGGACTTGTATGAGCTACATGAATATTCGGCTAGGCATGGGTAACTTGAAATTATGTGTATTTTGTAATTTTGTGAAATAGGGACTAAAATGTCTAAATGTGAAATTGCAAGGGCTAATTTGCAAATTGCCCTAAATTTGTGTTCTTGGATTGAATTGAATGTTTTGGTGAATAAATGAGTTAAATTTGAATATTTATAGATCAAGAACCGAGGAAAATGGACTTAGATAGCGGGAAATCAAAAGTAGTTGAATAATCGAATCGATTGAATATCCGAATCCGAGGTAAGTCTATATACAAATAAATGTATTTGTATTAAATTATGTATATTCATATAAGATTACATTGTGATGAATGTGTATGAAATGATGAATATATGGATTCCGAGAAAGTATCGAGAAATAGCCAATATCCGAGAAGTCCCGTATGAACCTAAGAATAGATAGGAATTACGTATGTCATGACATAGGTGTCCGTTATGTGATATCATGTAAGACCACGTCTGGGGTGTTGGCATTGATTCGAGATTTCGTGTAAGATCACATCTGGGACATTGGCATCGATATGAGATTTATATGTAAGACCATGTCCGGGACATTAGCATCATATTGATTCGTGTAAGACCCTGTCTGGGACAGTGGCATCGATATCTGGATACATGTAAGACCACATCTGGGATGTTAGCATTATACGACTATTCCGAGCACTCTGAATATCCTATTAGATTTTGAACGGTTCAACTAGCAAGTTCGAGAAATGAAAGACTATGTGAGTTGTACTTCCGTTTCAGGTACATTGATATGCATGCTTTGTATACGCATGAAAGGTGAGTAATTATGTGCATTAATGCAAAGGAACATTTGAGATATGTGTATAATTGAAATATGAGCAAATGAAATGTTTGAGATATGATGATTTAGTAAGCAATGGCAAACCAAATAAGCCAAGGAGATTATATATGTGGTTGAAATGAAGATATGATAATGAATAAAATAGCTATGCTATGAATGATTATATGTTAAGTTTATTTGTATATGGCTTACTAAGCTTTTGGAAACCTTACTCTGTGTATTTATTATGTTTTATAGATCGTTAAAGCTATGAGAGGCTCGATGACGTAAAGGATCATCATCACACTACTCCAACTTATTTTGGTACCTTTTGAAAATGTATTTACTAAGTATGGCATGTATAGGCTAGTAATTTTGCGCTTGTGTTTGAGACATGTTTATATATAGCCATGTGATGTGGCTAGATAAGTGATTGTGTCTTGTATATGATGCAAATGCTATATGAAGTTGATTTTGGTATGTTTACAAGGTTATGAAATGATCATGATAATGGTAAGTTTGTGGATGCTTAGTAATCATGTATGTGACTAATGGTTATCATAAGGAAATGGTATGTATATGATGAAGTATGCTTGGAAATGATTGTTATTTAGTTCAGCTATTGTGGCATTAGTTGTTGAGTTTGATAGGCTTTTGGATGCTTAAAAGTTGGTTACTTTGGTATGAAATGAATTGGTATGATTCTTGTAGGAATAACCCAAGTGTGGGTGGAATTTTGGCCTTGAAAATGGCCTATATTTTCCCACACTGCTGAGCACACTGCGTGTGGCTCGACCATGTCCCTCGTGGTTGAAATTCAAACAAGTCAAGATCGACCACGGGCTAGACACACTGGAGTGTGAATGGTCGTGGTGGTGCAAGTCGATCGACCACGGATGAGACACACGGCATGTCCTCTACCGTGTGGACAAGTCAAGATGTATGCCCTGCTTTAGCACGGCTTAGAGACACGGTATGTCCGAGGCCGTGGGAGGCATGTGGCCCGCCCACACCTGACGCAGCGATCTCTATAACTTAGAAAAATTTTAAATTTCTGAAAATTTTGTATGTGGTTGGTTTAGTCCCTACTCTATTCTAAAGCATGCTTGAGGTCGTGTTAACCTATGTAAGGGACGCTTTTGTTGCATTGGATGAACTGTAATATGTAATGTCCATAAAAGTTTTTGATCTGTCTGGTAATGCCTCTAACCCTAAACCGACGATGGTTACGGGTTAGGGGTGTTACACTTATCATCACTTTGGTGGAAAGATGGAGACCAGAGACACACATTCCATATTTCGCATGCGATGAGTGTACAATTATACTCAATGGCTTAGCTTTACAACTCGATTTACCGGTTGGTTGAGCTAGTCATTATCAAGGTAATGGTTGTTGGTGATTGGAGCTCAATTTACGAGCAACTATTAGGCAAGGTTAGGACAAGTTTGTTGGTAGCCGATAAAGATAAAATAGTTGGAATAAATTTTCAATTATATGGATAACTCCATGAAAGTGTTGTTGAACAAGAACCGAAAGAAGCGAGATGACTTCGATTGGGGATCGATTGTGTTGGCCATATTTTATCAAGAGATGTGTCATGATGCAACCATAAAAAATAAAATAGGTGGTTGCATACTTATGCTAGGTGATGCAACCACAAAAATGAAAATATGTGGTTGCATACTCCTTCTCGCAATATGGGCATTGTATCGGCTACCATTTTTACATCACGAGTAAACAACCCTTATTCTTTCCCACTCGTAATAAGGTAAAATTCATTTCATAATATGGTTATCATAATATTTTTTTCATTATTATATATTTGAAACAACATATTATTTGAATAGGTTGAACAATAAGACGAGCCTTGTTGGTATAGCGGACAAGCTAAAAGATATCTTACTACTATTAGATCAACGATTAAAAGCCAATATTAGTTTTTGAATTTTAAATTATATAATATTTACGCAAGTATTTGAAATTTAGTATTAGGTAGATAATAAAATTTATAATTTCGTACTATAGTTTGAATAGATGTCATATGCTGATCCGAGAATTCAAGAATGCATCCCGTTCAAATTTTTGGCCTATCGTAATATGTGGCACGTGAAGGTGTCATTGATCATTTTCACAATGGCGGAGATGCATGAATCCAATCAAGTGATGCGCCAATTCAGGTATGCATGAATCCAATCAAGTGATGCGCCAATTCAGGTTTAGGCAAATTATTTCACCATCACCCCAGAACAATAAAGAACTGCAGAAGGTCGACTTGTAGGAGAGAATCAAGAACATTAGGCTAAATTCACGAGAAATATATCTACATTTGGGAGCATGGGTACAATTTCATACCTATGTGACAACTAATTCTTGCAGAGAATTGGCGACCTTTCCAAAGTACATGACATGGTTTAGACATCATGTGCCATATCTCGCTACTGAGAAGGAAAGAACTAAACAACGTTGTCGTAGGAGTCTCAAGACGAACCCAATGAATCCTAGGTTGGGAGTACATGCCTCGTGGAGTCATCATTAGTTCCAAACCCACAAGTGGCATCGATGGCTGCATCGCCTCTTTGTCAGTATTGTTCATATTACTTTGGGGCTTTCACTAACCCCTTTTTTTATACACAAGCATTACATTATATACTATTGTACCATATATCAACACCTTTTACAGGTGTATTTTTGCACCATCTTTATGACTAGCACCATATAGAGAGAAAATACCAAAAAACACCAACATATTTTCCATCTTCGATAATTCCAACATTTTATCCACAACCGGTGTAACACCCCTTAACCGTATTCAACACTAGAACCGAGTACAAGGCATTACTGGACATAACTTGCTCAAATATACAATATCGGGCCATAAAATTTCATTTCAACTTAAAAATTTTCATCTAAACTCTTAACATCCTTATTATAGGCCTATGAGACCCAAAACATACACATGGAGTGATCCGGACTAAACCGTAAACTTTTGAACACTTAGAAAATTTTACTCAAAAGCAGGCCACACACTGTGTTGATAGGACATGCTCTGCAGGTAAAATGTGTGGTCACACACGCCCATGTCCCTAGTTTGTGTGGATTATATTTTCATTTCAAGCTATAGGAGTTTTGACACAGCATGGCACATGCTCATGTATATGGCCCGTCTCTCTCACACGGCCATGACATGCCCGTGTCTTAGCCCGTGTGTGAAAACATTGACATTCTGTTTATGACGTCAGAAGATACTTAGAGGCACACGGCCTAGTCACACGCCCGTACGCTGGCCGGTGTGATGAACTAAATTCCTCACAATGTAGATGTAGGGGACACACGGCCTATCAACAAGCCCTCGTGGCTGACTGTGTGTCACACATGGCCTAGACACACTGCCTAGTGTTCACACTGTGGACAAATACAAGGCTATTTTCCATGCCGCTTTGCCACCCTCACTTGCACACATTCATACAACATCCCATATCATTCTCATATCATCATTTGTAATACTTAATCATCACATTTAGCCTATGATAATTATACAAACTTCACATTCACGAGAGAGTAATGACACATTCATAAATATATAATCAACATAAGCCATCATTCATGGCTCTATTCAAATTGATCCATAAAACATTTTAGGCTAATACATTTGACTACATTAACAAGGACTTAATTATTCGTAAGATAAGATCCTTATACATGCCATATCTCAAGAAGGCTTGAATACTTATACCCAAGGTGCTCGCTTGATAGTGTGAAAGCATCTCCAACGATCTCTAACCGAAATGGCTAAATTAACCTATAGGAGATAGGAAAGGAAGTGGAGTCAAGAATAAAGCTTAGTAAGTTCATATGCAAATAATAAACAACTATTGGCATTCATTTATTTTACTCAACCACGAAGGTATTATAATGTGATTTCCATTTAAGTTCATGATTACCACTTAATCATTCATAATGCTTACTCTTACCAAATTACATATCACATTTTGCATTCATTTTTCGTAAGTTACTTATGGATATCTATATCACTTCATCGAATAACTTTAGCACTTTTATTCTCTTGAACATAGACTTAGCTCTTTGTCATCTTAAACATAAACTTAGCTCTTTACCCGTTGAACTACTCAGAATATCGAAGGATACTCAATCTCATCATACATGTATTGTACCACCCCAAACCCGGCCTAGACGTTATGGTCGAATCTGGCGATGTCACATAATAGCATGTTGAAACTAAGTTGTTACGATAAAACCGCTTTCATTTATTTACTCTTGTTGACTCCAAAATTTCTTACTTATTTAATCGATTGTTTTAAAACACAATTCATTGCGGAAGCTTTAGAGATAATTTATTTTATGAAAACCGAGTTAATTAGGTAAATCCATCCATCGTAGAAAAACCTCTCTTTTTTTAGAGAAACCATTTGTTCGTTGAGTTTGTGCAGTTTTTAAATCCACGAAAATAGTCTAAAATCTGAAATAAAAGAAAATAGTCCAAAAAGTTCAATTTACATAAAAAATAACCCAGAAAATAATGAAGAGATAAATACCAAAACTAAAATTAAAATAGTTTAAAATACGTGTGGCCACCACCGAGTCCTCGCCAGCACCGATCCATCATGTTCGGGATTACCGTGCACATTAAACAAAAAGGGTGAGTTTACGTAAACTCAAGGTGTAATCCCTGTAAACAAACAAACAATCAAGATTCATAAAGGCACAAATGAATGCCTTGGCCTAAGCCCTTTTCAAGATTGTTAGTTTAGGCCTTAGCCCATCTCAAGACAAAGGTCAAAATGCAAGAGGGCCTTAGCCCATCACAAGATCGAGAGCGATTATCAGCTATGCAAGAGCAAAATCCTACCCAACTAGCCTTTACACACCATCTCCGTCAATCCTACACTCCATGTGGGATATAATCAACCTACCCATCCCTACACTCCAAGAAGTATCGAATGCATCACAATCATTGTAGTTTGCAAATGAATGCCAAAGATATTAGGCTTAAAGCCTCTCGGTACATTTCTCCTAATAACAACCCCAACCTAATGCAATGCAACACACAATGGATGACATGCTATTATGTAATTTCCATACATATATTCATTCAGATATTAACATTCCCAATACATGTATATAATTCATCAATTTCACACATTTGGGGTCTAAGTAGTGCTTATCGACCTTAAGAAGCTCACAATGACTTAATAACCGTGCAACCTTAAAAACATTTCGATAAAATGGGCTCACATGCCCATGTGATTCGCCTGTGGCCCACTCGGCCTAAATTGGCCTTGGCCGTGTGATCCATTTTAAAGTAACCCATGCTAGCATAATACTCATATATGTTTTCACTATTTACTTATATGTTCATTCAAAGTCATCTACTTGAGTCATTATCACTAATTTATTTATATCTTGAGCTACAGAGTTCTAAATTAAGATCCACTTGATGTTTTTGAAACTAGACTCAAATACCTTTCTACCATCAAATTTTAGAATTTATAGTTTATCAAATAAGTACAGAAAATCTTCAAATTTATCACTATTCGCTATTTGACAGCCTTTGACCTTTCCTTACTAAAATTCTTCTATCTTAGTAAGAAATTTAGATGATGTTTCTATTTGTTGCTCTTAAAAATAGACTCATTAAGGATTTAAACATATAAATTTAATCTACTAATTATTTTTATAGTTTTTATGATTTTCCAAAGTCAAAACAGGGAACCCAAATCATTATGACCTTGTCTCACAAAATTTATTATAACTCATGATTTACAATTCTATTGCTTAAACTGCTTTTTCATTAAAGACTAGACTCAATAAAATTTAATTTCATATTTTATTCAATCTCTAACTCAATTTACACTATTTTTTACAATTTTTCAAAGTTAGACTCATCGCTTCATTCAAAATTATTTTAGTTATTTCCTCTCTACAATTTTTGCATCATTTTTCTTATTTCTCTTATTTCTGTGAAAGAGCAATTTTGACCTTTTGTCAAACCTCTTTTTCTCGCATTTCGAGTACACACTGTATCGCTTTTGATGCCTAATCACTCTCGAGCACTTCAAGGCCTAAAATCAAGATACTCAACATCAATTTAACGGATTTACAAGTGAATTGACAACCAAGAACTGACAGGAAACCCAACTTACCGCCTAATGATAACCCTCTGCTTAACTATTGTTAAGACGAGAACACTAATTCACCATCCGAGCCTCCCTCACGCCCAAATCGCAGAGAAAACATTACCACTTCAACAGAAAGAGTCATGACAAAAACGAAGAGAAACATTTATCGAAACTAAGCTAGCACTAATAAATGCGAAAATGAAGGAAAATAAATGGATTAGAGAAAATCAAGAAGGAGAAAAAGAGAAAGATGGAAAACTTAGAGAATTTCGACAAGAGGAGAGGAAGAAGAATAGATGGCGTAAATTTTTTGGAAAAGGAGCTTAATTCGCTTATGGGAAAAATAAAATAAAACCCGATAACCCTTAAAATCCCTTAATCTTCTCCCCTAATTCCCACTTCACATCCACTACTCGTAATCCCTATTACACAACTCTATCCCAACTGAGCAAAAAATAATACCTTTGCATGCTAGGATTGGAATACAAGACCTCCACCATAATAACACATCACTTAACCACCAAATCAGTAGGCCCATTTTGATGTAATTTACCCAACATTTAAACTTAATCCATTTGCACAAGGTTAAGGCTTTATTTATAAAAATACCAAAATTTGCCTAAGTAAGGCTTGAACTTGGGACCTCTCACACACACCAAAAACACATAACCACTAAGCGAGATAGACATTGTGTCTCATACATACACAAAATCAAAATTAAAATTTTGGGCGCTATAATTCTACCCCTTAAAAGAAAATTTCGTCCTTGAAATTTACTTTGTCAGACATATGAGGATATTTCTAACGATCATATCCTCGTGCTCCTACGTAGCCTCCTCAGTGCTTTGATTATGCCAAAGAACCTTAACCAGTGGAATAGATTTCCTCCTCAATACTTTTACATCTCGATCCAGAATCTAAACCGGCTCCTCCTCAAAGGTCAAGTCTGGCCTAACCTCAATCTCCTCAACAGAAATTATGTGAGTAGAATCAGAGCGATAGCACCTCAACATTGAGAAGTGGAACACGTCATGGATACGATCCAACTTTGGAGGTAGCTCCAACTGATAAGCGACTGGTCCCACTCGCTTCAAAATACGGCAAGGTCCAATAAACCTAGGGCTCAACTTGCCCTTATGACCAAACCTCAATACCTTCTTCCATGGCGAGACCTTAAGGGATACAAAGTCCCCCACCGAATACTCAATCTCATGTTACTTCAGGTCCGCATAGGATTTCTGTCTGTCAGAGGCCGCTTTTAGTCGATCCCGAATCAGTCTAACCTTATCTTCTATCTCAGAAACCAACTCAGGACCCAGAACACGTCGCTCGCCCAACTCAGTCCAACATAAAGAAGTGCCACACTTAGGACCATACAGTGCCTCGTAAGGTGCCATCCGGATGCTAGACCGAAACTATTATTATAGGAAAACTCCGCTAATGGTAAATACTCCTTCCAACTACCACGGAAATCAAAACTTGCACTTGCTAAACTTAGTATAGAGCTGCCTTTCCCTCAAAGTCTAAAGGACAACTCTAAGGTGCTCATCATGCTCATCCTCAGTCTTCGAATAAACCACTATGTTGTTGATGAACACCACTATAAACAATCTATATAGGGCTGGAATACCAGGTCCATAAAAGTTACCGGTGTATTCGCCAGTCCAAAAGGCATCACTAGAAACTGGTAGTATCCATAACGAGTCCTAAATGTCGTCTTAAATACATCAACCTCCTTGGTCCTCAATTAATGATACCCAGACTGGAGGTTAATCTTGGAGAATACTGGAGCTCCTCGAAACTGGTCAAACAGATCATCTATCCTAGGTAGGGGGTACTTATTCTTAATGGTCAACTTGTTCAGTTGCCAGTAGTCGATACACATCCGCATGGATCCATCTTTCTTCTTCACAAACAGTACCAGTTCTCCCCACGGAGACACACTAAGGCGGATGAACCCACAATCCAATCACTCCTGAATCTGAGCCTTTAGCTCCACAAGCTCCTTTGGTGCCATTCGATAGGGAGCGATGGACACTAGAGCTGTACCAGGTAAGAGCATAATACCAAACTCTAACTCGCATTTCAGAGGTAACCCCGGTAGCTCCTTATGAAAGACGTCCGAAAAATCCTTTACCGCTCTGATATCCTTAATTGTAGAATCCCTAAAATCTGAAACACTTACGTAGGCCAAGAATGCCTCACATCCCTTATGAACCATCTTCTCTACCACCAGTGTAGAGATCACATTAGATAAGTAATTCTGGCGTTCTCCAATCATGACTACATTAGTATCCTCCTCAATGATATTCGCCTTCTCCACTAGTGTAATAAAATCTCGCTCCCTCTACGGAGCTATCAAAATGCTTTGATAATCCCTAAGACCATCTTTGAAACGGATACATCGCTCATATTTAGTTGCCACCATACCTTTCCCTTCTCTACCATGCCTCAGATACCTTTGCCTACTCAAGGATTCGAATACAAGACCTCCACCATAATAACACACCACTTAACCACCAGACCAGCAGGCCCATTCTAATGTAATTTACCTTACATTTAAACTTAAGCCCTTTGTACAAGATTAAGGATTTATTTATAAAAATACTAAAATTTTCCCAAGTAAGGCTTGAACTTGGGACCTCTCACACACACCCAAAATACATAACCAATGAAGCAAATAGACATTGTGTGTCACACATACACAAAATAAAAAATTAAATGTTTTGGGTGTTACATGTATCATGATTCCAAAGCCATATCCCAGATATGGTCTTATATGGGATCACATCTTGATGCCGATGCCATATCCTAGTTATGGCCTTACACGGGATCTCATATTCGATGT
Source organism: Gossypium rotundifolium (assembly GCA_025506655.1). Taxonomy (NCBI): domain Eukaryota; kingdom Viridiplantae; phylum Streptophyta; class Magnoliopsida; order Malvales; family Malvaceae; genus Gossypium; species Gossypium rotundifolium. Next base: position 67,382,665 of record CP106729.1, on the reverse strand, counting down.
CGATTCCATATCCTAGATATGGAATTATACGAGATCGTATATAGATGTCGATGTATATCTGTAACACCCCAAACCCGGCCAATACACCACCTAGATTAACTGTATGTTACAGGAAAAGGATTTGAGAGGTTTAGGTTTCGCTTAAAAGTTTGATGAAAAACTCCTTCGTATGTTTTGTTCTTGTAGAAAACTTGAGCATGATTGTTTAGAAGTTTATAGGGTATTTGAAAACCCGTAAATTTTAAAACCTAATCGCTATGTAAGTAAAACCAGTTTACCCCATGTAGAAATTTAAGTAATCCTAGTTGTTGCTTAAACACTTTTTTCCTTTTAAGTTAATAAGAAATCACTTTCAAGTTTGAAGTCAATTGAGTTTCATTTAATTTGAATCACATGCGTGATACAGATGGTAAAGTTTAAAACATATCGCCTTGTAGTTTTGAAAACCTTATCTTTCCAAGTTTTATCGAATATTACCCAAAGAATTTGTTAAGGCACATTTGAAATCCAATCTAAGCAAGTAAATAACAAAGTATAAGTTTAAAACTTTAAAGAGGCCTTTTACAATCCCAAAGATAATCAAATGAAATTTAAATAAAGTAAAGTACCAAGTTTGAAAATCAGCAAGCCCGAATTTATTTTTGCATGGGCACCTCGAGTCCACCTACCTGCGTGTCCGCGACTCCACGTGTCACCGAAATGATAAGGAGAAGGTGAGTTGCAAGACTCAAAGGCATAAATCCTCTCCGATATAACATGCTAACACACATCAAAACAAAGCAATGCAAGTAATGCACCCGATCCTAACCATCCATATCACCTTTTCTACCCCGTGGTACCAAACCACCGGTGGTGCTAAACCACCGTGACCCAAAGTCACGATATCCATAGATGTGGTGCCAAACCACCGTGACCCAAAGTCACGAAGATCCATTTGTGGGCCAACCCACGGTGATACCAAATCACCGGCGACGATCCCATATCTCAAAAGTGGGGCCAACCCACGGTATGCTAACCACAAGGACGAGTCGCCATGAGGTGCCAAACCTCTCGTGTCCCAAAGACACAAGTGTGATACTAAATCACCGGTGACCGTAGTCACAATTAAAATGATGGGGCCAACCCATCGTGTGATACCAAATCACTAGCGCCAATCCCAGATAATCAACCGTGGGGCCAACCCATCGTGGTATTAAGCCACCGACGAGACGAGGAGGTGCTAAACCTCCGTGACCTAAAGTCACAATAATCAACTGTGGTACCAAACCCACCGGAGGTGCCAAACCTCTAGTGTCCCAAAGACACGGATATCATATCCCTCCTCTCATATCACCCAACAACATATCATACTAATGCAAAACCGTGCAATCATGCTATCATGCTCACATGCTTAATATGACATCTCAAAGTACATACGCCAATAATCATGATATCACATATCTCACAATGAAACGGACTTACCCGAATCCGTATCCATACCTCATTGGGCATTAAATCAGTCAACCACACTGTTTCACTTACACAATCAGGTTATCAATACATTACTCAGTTAAGAAAGTGTGTTAGTTTACACACCTGAAATAGCGAAGGTTTTAATCCTAAGAACCGGTCTAAGTCCCTTGATCACCTCGACAACCCTGATCCTATAATCGGCCAACAAGGGATTAACATCATACCATTCGGTCATAACCATTTAAACTAAAAGGGTTTAACTTCGATCCCTTACCGCCCTTGATTGGTTTCAACCAAGTCCCGAACCAACAAAGGGTTCCTTCACTAATCGACTACACCCTAAAAAGAGAATGATTAATCCTTTGAAACCTTATACTTAATTGAAACTAAACAAATAAACCATGAGCAACCATCTCACCATCACTTACCAATCAATCGAATTCAGATAAAAGCTTTGCTGACTGCTTGGAATCCATAAAGCCCTATAATGAGATGTTTAAACAAATGGTTAGCTCCTTCCAACCAAAACCCACATAAGCCTAACCAAACCGAAATCAACATAGCACTAAAGAGAAAGAGAAATGGCCATTCGCCAAGAACTTACCCCAACACCAACCACTAATCGCCAACCAAACCACTAGGAGAGAAGGAGATTCTACCAAAACTTTGCACCAAAAGGAGAAGAGGATTCGCTAGGGTGGTTTATACCAATCAACAAGATTGGATCGAGTAAAAGAAAAGAGTAAACAAAATGCAAAAGAATAAGGTTGATATTCTGCTAAGTAACAAAATGGAACAACGAGATAGAAAGATACTTTTGGTTTGAAAGAAGAGGAAATGGTGAAAAGTATTTTGGAGAATGGTATTTCGCTAAGAAGATTCCAAGAAGAAAAGAAAGTAGAAGGAGAATAGAGAATTACTTTGGTTTAACACAAATGAAAAAGAAAAGAAAATGGAGAGGCATTTGGCTAACAACAAAATTAAAAGACACAAAGTACTTTCGGCAAAGGTATGGTTGTTTGAAGTTTTGGTTATAAGAAGCAAAAGATGAGAGACTCAACCTTGAAATTCGACTATTCGAGCACTCGAATATCCTATAAGATTTTGAGCAGTTCAACTAGCAAGTTCGAGAAATGAAAGACTATGTGAGTTAGCAAGTTCGAGAAATGAAAGACTATGTGAGTTGTACTTCCGTTTCAGGTACATTGATATGCATGCTTTGTATACGCATGAAAGGTGAGTAATTATGTGCATTAATGCAAAGGAACATTTGATGTAACATCCTAGATTAGGGGTTATGCGTTTGTGCATAATTCATGAGTAGTAGGTTTTGACAATGGTTGGAAGTGAATTAAGGGTTTTTAAAATCCTAGGATAAAAGAGAAAGCTTTGGACAATTATTGGTTTTTAAGTTAAAAACAAGAAGTGGTGTGGAAAAGTGGCAAGGGATGCCACCTAAGGTGCAAGGGTTATGGCATCAAGTGAAGTACTTTGAGGGAAGAGGTTCGAATCCCATTGTGTGCATTTTGCTTAATGAAATAGCATGTTTCTTGTGATATGGATGTGTGGTGTGCAAATTTAGAACCTTGGAAATGTAAGGAAATGTAAGGAAATATAAGGAAATGTAAGGAAATAAAAGGAAGTATAAGGAAATGTAAAGAAATGTATGGAAATGTATGGAAATGTGTGGAAATGTAAGGAAATGTAAGGAAATGTATGGAAATGTAAGGAAATGTATGGAACGATTAGTTAAAAGAGGAAAGTGAATATTTTGGAAACCTAAGCTAAAAGAGGAAAGTAAACATTTTGGAAACTAAGCCAAAATAGGAAAGTAAACATTTTGGAAACCTAGAAATGTCAAGTTTATAGAGTCAAGCTAAAATTTTAGGAAACTTAAAATGACCCGGAATGTCGAATTTAAGAGCCCAAAGGGAGCTTAGGGCCAAGTGACCCAAAAATATAAAGAACATAAAATTTGACCCAATAACGGACTTGGAAATGTGGCTCAAGATGCCACCTAAGGCCCTAGGAAATGGCCCAAATGCAAGAGGTTTTGGGCACGAGTTTGAGTCATCTAGAAATAAATAAAAGAAATAAAATTTTGCCTCCATGAGTGGAGAGTTGGACAGCACAAGGAAGAGGAGTTTTATTCAATAAAAACTCTTGGCTAATGAGGAGATTTGATGGAATTTCATAATTGATAAAACTAAAACTTATCACAAGTGAAGAATTGGCTGAATTAGGGACTCTAAGGCTAATAGTTTGACCAAAGAAAGAAAAGAAAAGAGCCATTCTCTTCTCTTCAACATCTTTCCAAACCTCCTAGTGAAAGTAGCAACAATCTTTCCTCTTCTCTTTAGCGAATTTCCTTGTCAAAAACTCTCCATCTCTTTTTCTTTCTTTTCTTTTCTTCTACTATTCATCCACAAAAGCCAAAACTTTGAGATCCATAATAGTGCCATAGCGAATAGCATAAGGGATCTTAGGGATTGAAACGAGGTAAGTACATCAATGTACAATCGAAAAAAGATCCCTCCATTATTAAATAATAGATCAAATCTAACAAGTGATTTGATAGAATTTGAAATAAAGATCAACTTCGGATTTGAGGTAAGTGAGTCTATACATTCGGCCAAGGCCAAATCTTAGTCAATTAGATCAAATTGATCAAAAACTAACCTATTCAGAGATCTAGGAAGTTGCCGATTTCAAGGAAAAAAGGAGGTGAAGTTTCGGGATTTAAAAATCCATAAGGTAAGCCCCTAAAGGTATTCGGCCAAAGTTTATGTGATTACCTAGATTAGATCCGTAATTATTAAAAAGCCGAAAACTAATTTATGTTGAAGTTTCAAGGTTGGCCGAATATCAAGTGAAGGAAAACAAAGTTTTCGGGATTCGAATAAACATCAAATCGGCATCAAAGGTAAGCCTCTTTACAAATCCTACTAGGATTTGGATATTATAGCCCAAAATAGAATTTATGCTAAGATATATTTGATAAACCAAATGTAGGAATTAGGATCTAAACAGAGATCTTGCTTTCAAATCTCAAGGAATCGCTAAACAAATCGGTGTGTATTCCACACTATTCTTAATAGTTTTATGGTTTAAATATGTTATATATGCTAATGTGAAAGTGAAAGAAAGTGGCTAAAGTGCCATATTATGGTACAAAGTATTCGTGCACGTTTTCCTACTTCTACTAGGATTTGAAATAAATGTTATACAAGTGAAAAGTGATGTGAAAGTGAAATAAAAATATGTTATGCATGATATTTATAATTTGGGGCATTCAGGATTTATGTGAAAGGGGAAGAAGGTGTTGACTACGGTCTCACCAACGTTATAAGTGAATGTGATGACTTCGGTCTCACTAAGTGAATGTGATGACTTCGGTCTCACTAAGTGGTAACTTCGGTTACATTACAGTGGTGGCTATGCCACAATATTATCAGTGGGCGATGAGCACGTCGATTGCAGTGGCGCGCCGATGGAGTGTAGCGGAAGGAGGTTGACTTAGTAGTCCCCACGATTATGCAAAGTTGGTACGGTGGAGTGTAGCGGATGGCATATAGGTTTGGGTTCGGGTTTGCATCATGATCTTGAATTTTTATATGCATATGATTTTTATGGTGTGCCTATCTCTATTATGTTTAGTGTTGGTTACACACTGAGTCTATCGACTCACCCCGTTGTGGGAATATGTTTCAGGTGATGAGCAGTAATGGACCGGGACGGCAGAACTTGTGGTGGCCATGATCGACTTGAAGTTCAGTTTAATTTGAATATTTATTTTATTTTAAAAGTACTGTACAATTTATTATTTTGGGTTTCATTTTATGTAATAAGGCCACCGTGACGAATTTTTATTTCTACTATAATTACTATGTTATGAGTTTAGGGCTTTATAAAGAGTAAGCCCACTTAGTATGAAATAAGTTTAAATATTTTGTCACTTGAAGCAAATGGGTTTTTGTTATAAAAATAAATTTGTTTTCAACTCAAGCCCAACCCACAACGAGCTATCTTCCAAAACTCACAATTTTCAAAGTATTCGAATGAATTTGAACCGGGTTACTTCGAGGAACATACCAGATCCAGTCCATTCTCGTGGGTAGGGTGTGGGGTGTTTCAGTTTGGCATCAAAGCCAGTTCAAACTCTCGGCCTGTGGCCTAAGGCCCAAAACGTTTTTAAAACAAGGCCAAATGAGTTTTATGAAAGTATTTTTACAAATGGACAGGTATAAAGACATGGCCCCTAAGTCTCCGACCCGCAGTCCACCAGGTAAGTACCCCTAACTCTATGTGTGATTCTGTGATTTATATAAGGGTAGAAAAGGCATGGAACGTAGAATAGAATGATAGGAACTTGAACCCTAGGATTAGACTACTCAAACACAAACACATAAGATTTAAGGCACTAAACCAACCTATGACTAAGTCAATTAAGCTAGGGTGTGGCAACCATGGTACGCATGTCTAGGAGTGGATCCTGAAGAGCTTGGTATTTAAGCAGTCCTAGTGACTCACCTCCTCTTCTTGAATCCTACCTGGTGCGTAGCTTCGGTTCACCCTAACCTAGAGGACTTAGCGGGTGTGGCAACCCCTGTACGCATGTCTAGGAATGGTTTCAGTGGGAGCTTGGTATTTAAGCAATCGTGTGACTCACCTCCTCTCCACTCGAATCCCCGCCTGTGCGTAGCTTTGGTTCACCCCGACCAAGAAGGCTCGGTCATAAGCTAAACTCAATAACTAAAACCGAAAGGAATTAGCCATTTTTTAACACTTGATATTAAAATTCTTAAATCACTCTCTTCTCTTATCCTTAATTCACGAAAACTATTTACAGACACAATTATTTTGAAAAATTTCGATCCATAAAAATTACAAAATGCCCTTAGTGGTAAAATTACCAAAATGCCCTTGGTTTATAAAATGCCCAACTACTCAACGGTTTTACCAAAATTTCATTATTTCATAAATGTTCAAAACCCTAAATTGCAAACTATCGAAAAATACCTTGATTTTTTTTCCAAAATTACAAAATTGCCCCTAACTCACTAAAATTACCAAAATGACCTTGATTTCTAAAATTTTTGCAACAGCACCGATTTGGAAAATACAATTCTCAAAAAGAACCCTCAAAATTTTGTAACTTCTGAAATATCCCTAATTTATTAAAATTTTACAATTTACCCCGGTTTGTGGAAAAATTACCAAAATACCCCCAAGGAACAAAATTTTCCGAAATACCTTCGGATTTCAAAAATTTTCCAAAATACCCCGGGAACTTAAAAATACCAAAAATACTTTATCACCAAGGAACCTTATTTTGACAAATTACGAAAATACCCCTGTAGGACAAATTACGAAAATACCCCTGGGCAGTGGAAAAACAACAACAATGAAAACAACAACATTTCTCTGAATGAACGAAAGTTCATAATTGTTTGATGGATGCATGAATGAATGAAAAGACTGTGTGCATATGAATACGAAAGAACCACTCCTAAATTCCTTTTCATAAAATTTCTTCGCGAATAATCAGTGAAACAAAATTTTTAAATACATAAAACTTCTTAATCAGATTAAATCACGACGTTAGAAATGAGTTCTAAGGGACTTGAACTTAGAGATTGTGCCTGGAAAGTATGATGGTTCTATTAAGATCAGAGTGCGCAGCGTAAACATAGTGCGGTGAGAAAGATTGTACGACTGTCAGCAAGTAATTTCGAGGACGAAATTATTTTTAAGGAGGGTAGAACTGTAACATCCTAGATTAGGGGTTATGCGTTTGTGCATAATTCATGAGTAGTAGGTTTTGACAATGGTTGGAAGTGAATTAAGGGTTTTTAAAATCCTAGGATAAAAGAGAAAGCTTTGGACAATTATTAGTTTTTAAGTTAAAAACAAGAAGTGATGTGGAAAAGTGGCAAGGGATGCCACCTAAGGTGCAAGGGTTATGGCATCAAGTGAAGTACTTTGAGGGAAGAGGTTCGAATCCCATTGTGTGCATTTTTGCCTAATGAAATAGCATGTTTACTGTGATATGGATGTGTGGTGTGCAAATTTAGAACCTTGGAAATGTAAGGAAATGTAAGGAAATATAAGGAAATGTAAGGAAATAAAAGGAAGTATAAGGAAATGTAAGGAAATGTAAAGAAATGTATGGAAATGTATGGAAATGTGTGGAAATGTAAGGAAATGTATGGAAATGTAAGGAAATGTATGGAACGATTAGTTAAAAGAGGAAAGTGAATATTTTGGAAACCTAAGCTAAAAGAGGAAAGTAAACATTTTGGAAACTAAGCCAAAATAGGAAAGTAAACATTTTGGAAACCTAGGAAATGTCAAGTTTACAGAATGGCTGAAAATTTTAGGAAACTTAAAATGACCCTAATGTCGAATTTAAGAGCCCAAAGGGAGCTTAGGGCCAAGTGACCCCAAAATATAAAGAACATAAAATTTGACCCAATAACGGACTTGAAAATGTGGCTCAAGATGCCACCTAAGGCCTAGGAAATGGCCCAAATGTAAGAGGTTTTTGGGCACGAGTTTGAGTCATCTAGGAAACAAATAAAAGAAATAAAATTTTGCCTCCATGAGTGGAGAGTTGACGGCACAAGGAAGAGGAGTTTTATTTAATAAAAACTCTTGGCTAATTAGGAGATTTGATGGAATTTCATAATTGATAAAACTAAAACTTATCACAAGTGAAGAATTGGATGAATTAGGGACTCTAAGGCTAATAGTTTGACCAAAGAAAGAAAAGAAAAGAGCCATTCTCTTCTCTTCAACATCTTGTCGAAACCTCCTAGTGAAAGTAGCAACAATCTTTCCTCTTCTCTTTAGCGAATTTCCTTGTCAAAAACTCTCTCCATCTCTTTTTCTTTTCTTCTACTATTCATCCACAAAAGCCAAAACTTTGAGATCCATAATAGTGCCATAGCCGAATAGCATAAGGGATCTTCCGGGATTCGAAAACGAGGTAAGTACATCAATGTACAATTGGCAAAAAGATCCCCTCCATGATTAAATAATAGATCAAATCTAACAAGTGATTTCGGCAGGATTTTGAAATAAAGATCAACTTCGGGATTTGAGGTAAGTGAGTCTATACATTCGGCCAAGGCCAAATCTTAGTCAATTAGATCAAATTGATCAAAAACTAACCTATTCAGAGATCTAGGAAGTTGCCGATTTCAAGGAAAAAGGGAGGTGAAGTTTTGGGATTTAAAAATCCATAAGGTAAGCCCCTAAAGGTATTCGGCCAAAGTTTATGTGATTACCTAGATTAGATCCGTAATTATTAAAAGCCGAAAACTAATTTATGTTGAAGTTTCAAGGTTGGCCGAATATCAAGTGAAGGAAAACAAAGTTTCCGGGATTTGAATAAACATCAAATCGGCATCAAAGGTAAGCCTCTTTACAAATCCTACTAGGATTTGGATATTATAACCAAAATAGAATTTATGATAAGATATATTTGATAAACCAAATGTAGGAATTAGGATCTAAACATTAGATCTTGCTTTCGAAATCTCAAGGAATCGTTAAACAAATCGGTGTGTATTCCACACTATTCTTAATAGTTTTATGGTTTAAATATGTCATATATGTTAATGTGAAAGTGAAAGAAAGTGGCTAAAGTGCCATATTATGGTACAAAGTATTCGGTATGTTTTCCTACTTCTACTAGGATTTCAAATAAATGTTATACAAGTGAAAAGTGATGTGAAAGTGAAATAAAATATGTTATGCATGATATTTATAATTTGGGGCATTCGGATTTATGTGAAAGGGAAGAAGGTGTTGACTACGGTCTCACCAACGTTATAAATGAATGTGATGACTTGGTCTCACTAAGTGAATGTGATGACTTCGGTCTCACTAAGTGAATGTGATGACTTTGGTCTCACTAAGTGGTAACTTTACATTACATTGGTGGCTATGCCACAATATTATCGACATGATGAGCACGCCGATTGCAAATGACGCCTTCGATGGAGTGTAGCGGAAGGAGGGTTGACTTAGTAGTCCCCACTGTCACAAAGTTGGTACTGGTGGAGTGTAGCGGATGGCATATAGGTTTGGGTTGGGTTTGCATCATGATCTTGAATTTTTATATGCATATGATTTTTATGGTGTGCCTATCTCTATTGTGTTTAGTGTTGGTTACACACCGAGTCTATCGACTCACCGTTGTAGGGAATATGTTTGGTGATGTGCAATAATGGACCGGACGACGTAACTTGTGGTGGCCATGATCGACTTGAAGTTCAGTTTAATTTGAATATTTATTTTATTTTAAAAGTACTGTACAATTTATTATTTTGGTTTCATTTTATGTAATAAGGCCACCGTGACGAATTTTTATTTCTACTATAATTACTATGTTATGAGTTTAGGGCTTTATAAAGAGTAAGCCCACTTAGTATGAAATAAGTTTAAATATTTTGTCACTTGAAGCAAATGGGTTTTTGTTATAAAAATAAATTTGTTTTCAACTCAAGCCCAACCCACAACGAGCTATCTTCCAAAACTCACAGTTTTCAAAGTATTCGAATGAATTTGAACCGGGTTACTTCGAGGAACATACCAGATCCAGTCCATTCTCGTGGGCCGGGTGTGGGGTGTTTCATTTGAGATATGTGTATAATTGAAATGTGAGCAAATGAAATGTTTGAGATATGATGAATTAGTAAGCAATGGCAAACCAAATGAGCCAAGGAGATTATATATGTGGTTGAAATGAAGATATGATAATGAATAAAAATAGCTATGCTATGAATGATTATATGTTAAGTTTATTTGTATATGGCTTACTAAGCTTTTGGAAACCTTACTTTTGTGTATTTATTATGTTTTATAGATCGTTAAAGCTATGAGAGGCTCGACGACCGTAAAGGATCATCATCACACTACTCCAACTTATTTTGGTACCTTTTGAAAATGTATTTACTAAGTATGGCATGTATAGGCTAGTAATTTTGTAGTTGTGTTTGAGACATGTTTATATATAGCCATGTGATGTGGCTAGATAAGTGATTGTGTCTTGTATATGATGCAGTGCTATATGAAGTTGATTTTGCTATGTTTACAAGGTTATGAAATGATCATGATAATGGTAAGTTTGTGGATGCTTAGTAATCATGTATTTGACGAATGGTTATCATAAGGAAATGGTATGTATATGATGAAGTATGCTTGGAAATGATTGTTATTTAGTTCAGCTATTGTGGCATTAGTTGTTGAGTTTGATAGGCTTTTGGATGCTTAAAAAAGTTAGTTACTTTGGTATGAAATGAATTGGTATGATTCTTGTAGGAATAACCCAAGTGTGGGTGGAATTTTTGGCCTTGAAAATGGCCTATATTTTCCCACACGGTTGAGCACACGGGCGTGTGGCTCGACCATGTCCCTCATGGTTGAAATTCAAAACAAGTCAAGATCGACCACGGGCTAGACACACGGGAGTGTGAATGGCCGTGTGGTGCAAGTCAGGATCGACCACGGATGAGACACACGGGCATGTCCTCGGCCGTGTGGACAAGTCAGTATGTATGCCCTGTTTTAGCACGGCTTAGAGACACGGGTATGTCTGAGGCCGTGGGAGGCATCGCGGCCTGCCCACACGGACGTGCGATCTCTATAACTTAGAAAAATTTTTAAATTTCTGAAAATTTTTGTATGTGGTTGGTTTAGTCCCGGCCCTATTCTAAAGCATGCTTGAGGTCGTGTTAACCTATGTAAGGGACGCTTTTGTTGCATTGGATGAACTGTAATATGTAATGTCCATAAAAGTTTTTGATCTGTCTGGTAATACCTCTTAACCCTAAACTGACGATGGTTACGGGTTAGGGGTGTTACACTTTTCATCACTTTGGTGGAAAGATGGAGACCAGAGACACACACATTCCATATTTCGTGCGATGAGTGTACAATTATACTCAATGGCTTAGCTTTACAACTCGATTTACCGGTTGGTTGAGCTAGTCATTACTGAAGGTAATGGTTGTTGGTGATTGAAGCTCAATTTGCGAGCAACTATTAGGCAAGGTTTCGGACAAGTTTGTTGGTAGCCGGATAAAGATAAAATAGTTGGAATAAATTTTCAATTATATTGATAACTCCGCGAGTGTTGTTGAACAAGAACTGAAAGAAGCGAGATGACTCAGTTGGGGATCAGTTGTGTTGGCCATATTTTATCAAGAGATGTGTCGGGCGATGCAACCATAAAAAAATAAAATAGGTGGTTGCATACTTATGCGCCGGTGATGCAACCACAAAAAATGAAAATATGTGGTTGCATACTCCTTCTGCAGTCATGGGCATTGTATCGGCTACCATTTTTACATCCCCGAGTAAACAACCCTTATTCTTTCCCACTCGTAATAAGGTAAAATTCATTTCATAATATGGTTATCATAATATTTTTTTCATTATTATATATTTGAAACAACATATTATTTGAATAGGTTGAACAATAAGACGAGCCTTGTTGGTATAGCGGACAAGCTAAAAGATATCTTACTACTATTAGATCAACGATTAAAAGCCAATATTAGTTCTTGAATTTTAAATTATATAATATTTACGCAAGTATTTAAAATTTAGTATTAGGTAGATAATAAAATTTATAATTTCGTACTATAGTTTGAATAGATGTCATATGCTGATCCGAGAATTCAAGAATGCATCCCGTTCAAATTTTTGGCCTATCGTAATATGTGGCACGTGAAGGTGTCATTGATCATTTTCACAATGGCGGAGATGCATGAATCCAATCAAGTGATGCGCCAATTCAGGTTTAGGTAAATTATTTCACCATCACCCCAGAACAATAAAGAACTGCAGATGGTCAACTTGTAGGAGAGAACTGAAGAACATTAGGCGAAATTCCACGAGAAATATATCTACATTTGGGAGCATGGGTACAATTTCATACCTATGTGACAACTAATTCTTGCAGTAGAATTGGCGACCTTTCCAAAGTACATGACATGGTTTAGACATCATGTAAGCCATATCTGCTACCAGAGGAGGAAAGCACTAAGCAACGTTGTCGTAGGAGTCTAAGACGAACCCGCATGAATCCTAGGTTGGGAGTACATGCCTCTGTGGAGTCATCATTAGCTCCAAACCCACAAGTGGCACTGATGGCTGCACCGCCTCTTTGTCAGTATTGCTCATATTACTTTGGGGCTTTCACTAACCCCTTTTTTTATACACAAGCATTACATTATACACTATTGTACCATATATCAACACCTTTTACAGGTGTATTTTTGCACCATCTTTATGACTAGCACCATATAGAGAGAAAATGCCAAAAAAACACCAACATATTTTCCATCTTCGATAATTCCAACATTTTATCCACAACCGGTGTAACACCCCTTAACCGTATTCAACGCTAGAACCGAGTACAAGGCATTACTGGACATAACTTGCTCAAATATACAATATCGGGCCATAAAAATTCATTTCAACTTAAAAAATTTTCATCTAAACTCTTAACATCCTTATTATAGGCCTATGAGACCCAAAACATACACATGGAGTGATCCGGGACTAAACCAGAAACTTTTGAACACTTAAAAATTTTACTCAAAACAGAGCCACACACTCGTGTTGATAGGGACATGCCGTGCAGGCAGGCCGTGTGGTCACACACGCCCATGTCCCTAGTTTGTGTGGATTATATTTTTCATTTCGAAGCTATAGGGGTTTTGACACAGCATGGCACATGCTCATGTATATGGCCCGTCTCTCTCACACGGCCATGACATGCCCGTGTCTTAACCCGTGTGTGAAAACATTGACATTCTGTTTATGACGTCAGAAGATACTTAGAGGCACACGGCCTAGTCACACGCCCGTACGCTGGCCGGTGTGAGAACTGAATTCCTCACAATGTAGATGTAGGGGACACACGGCCTATCAACAAGCCCTCAGGGCTGACCGTGTGTCACACATGTCCTAGACACACGCCCGTGTGTCTACCTGTGTGGACAAATACAAGGTTATTTTCCAAGCCGTTTTGCCACCCTCACTTGCACACATTCATACAACATCCCATATCATTCTCATATCATCATTTGTAATACTTAATCATCACATTTAGCCTATGATAATTATACAAACTTCACATTCACGAGAGAGTAATGACACATTCATAAATATATAATCAACATAAGCCATCATTCATGGCTCTATTCAAATTGATCCATAAAACATTTTAGGCTAATACATTTGACTACATTAACAAGGACTTAATTATTCAAAAGATAAGATCCTTATACATGCCATATCTCAAGAAGGCTTGAATACTTATACCCAAGGTGCCTGCTTGATAGTGTGAAAGCATCTCCAGCGATCTCTAACCTAAGTTGGCTAAATTAACCTATAGGAGATAGGAAAGGAAGTGGAGTCAGCAATAAAGCTTAGTAAGTTCATATGCAAATAATAAACAACTATTGGCATTCATTTATTTTACTCAACCACGAAGGTATTATAATGTGATTTCCATTTAAGTTCATGAGTACCACTTAATCATTCATAATGCTTACTCTTACCAAATTACATATCACATTTTGCATTCATTTTTCGTAAGTTACTTATGGATATCTATATCACTTCATCGAATAACTTTAGCACTTTTATTCTCTTGAACATAGACTTAGCTTTTTGTCATCTTTAACGTAAACTTAGCTCTTTACCCGTTGAACTACTCAGAATATCGAAGGATACTCAATCTCATCATACATGTATTGTACCACCCCAAACCCGGCCTAGACGTTATGGTCGAATCTGGCGATGTCACATAATAGCATGTTGAAACTAAGTTGTTACGATAAAACCGCTTTCATTTATTTACTCTTGTTGACTCCAAAATTTCTTACTTATTTAATCGATTGTTTTAAAACACAATTCATTGCGGAAGCTTTAGAGATAATTTATTTTATGAAAAATCGAGTTAATTAGGTAAATCCATCCATCGTAGAAAAACCTCTCTTTTTTTAGAGAAACCATTTGTTCGTTGAGTTTGTGCAGTTTTTAAATCCACGAAAATAGTCTAAAATCTGAAATAAAAGAAAACAGTCCAAAAAGTTCAATTTACATAAAAAATAACCCATAAAATAATTAAGAGATAAATACCAAAACTAAAATTAAAACAGTTTAAAATACGTGTGGCCACCACCGAGTCCTCAGTTGCATCGATCTATCATGTTCGGGGATTACCTGTGCACATTAAACAAAAAGGGTGAGTTTACGTAAACTCAGTGTGTAACCCCAGAAACAAACAAACAATCAAGATTCATAGTGCACACAAATGAGCATCCCGGCCTAAGCCCTTTTCGAGATCGATGTTAGTTTAGGCCTTAGCCCATCTCAGTACAGTGTCAAAATGCAGTAGGGCATTAGCCCATCACAGTACCAATAGCAGTACCAGTTATGCAGTAGCAAAATCCTACCCAACTAGCCTTTACACACCATCTCCGTCCAATCCTACACTCCATGTGGGGATATAATCAACCTACCCATCCCTACACTCCAAGAAGTATCGAATGCATCACAATACGGTAGTTTGCAGCTGAGCTGCCAGTATATTAGGCTTAAAGCCTCTCAGTACATTTCCTCCGAATAACAACCCCAACCCAATGCAATGCAACACACAATGGATGACATGCTATTATGTAATTTCCATACATATATTCAGTTCAGATATTAACATTCCCAATACAGATATAATTCAGTCAATTTCACACATTTGGGGGGTCTAAGTAGTGCTTATCGACCTTACAGTAAGCTCACAGTCGACTTGGGCGACCCGTGCAACCTTAAAAACATTTCGATAAAAATGGGCTCACATGCCCATGTGATCTGCCCGTGTGGCCCACTCGGCCTAAATTGGCCTTGGCCGTGTGATCCATTTTTAAAGTAACCCATGCTAGCTTAATACTCATATATGTTTTCACTATTTACTTATATGTTCATTCAAAGCTGTCTACTTGAGTCATTATCACTAATTTATTTATATCTTGAGCTACAGAGTTCTAAATTAAGATCCACTTGATGTTTTTGAAACTAGACTTTTAGAATTTATAGTTTATCAAATAAGTACAAGTAAAATCTTCAAATTTATCACTATTACGCTATTTGTGACTTTGACCTTTCCTTACTAAAAATTCTTATATCTTAGTAAGAAATTTAGATGATGTTTCTATTTGTTGCTCTTGAAAATAGACTCATTAAGGATTTAAACATATAAATTTAATCTACTAATTATTTTTATAGTTTTTATGATTTTCCAAAGTCAAAACAGGGGAACCCGAAATCATTATGACCTTGTCTCACAAAATTTATTATAACTCATGATTTACAATTCTATTGCTTAAACTGTTTCTTTCATTAAAGACTAAACTCAATAAAATTTAATTTCATATTTTATTCAATCTCTAACTCAATTTACACTATTTTTTACGATTTTTCAAAGTTAGACTACTGCTTCTGTCCAAAATTATTTTAGTTATTTCCTTTCTCTACAATTTTTTGCATCATTTTCTCTTATTTCTCTTATTTCTCGGTAGCAGGCAATTTTGACCTTTTGTGAAACCCTATTTTTTGCATTTCGAGTACACACCTAGTATCGTTTTGATGCCTAATCACTCTCGAGAACTTCAAGGCCTAAAATCAAGATACTCAACATCAATTTAACGGATTTACAAGTGAATTGACAACCAAGAACGGACAGAAACCCAACTTACCGCCAATGATAACCCTCCGTTTAACTATTGTTAAGACGAGAACACTAATTCACCAGTCCGAGCCTCCCCCTACGCCCAAATCGCAGAGAAAAACATTACCACTTCAGTCACAAAGAGTCATGACAAAAACGAAGAGAAACATTTACTGAAACTAAGCTAGCACTAACAGCGTGCGAAAATGAAGGAAAATAAATGGATTAGAGAAAAATCAAGAATGAGAAAAAAAAAAGAGAAAGATGGAAAAACTTAGAGAATTTCGACAAGAGGAGAGGAAGAAGAATAGATGGTAGAAATTTTTTTGGAAAAGGGAGCCAGAATTCAGTTATGGGAAAAAATAAAATAAAATCCCGATAACCCCTAAAATCCCTTAATCTTCTCCCCTAATTCCCACTTCACATCCACTACTCAGAATCCCCCTATTACACAACTCTATCCCAAAATCTGAGCAAAAAAATAATACCTTTGCATGCGCAGGGATTGGAACACAAGACCTCCACCATAATAACACATCCCTTAACCACCAAATCAGTAGGCCCATTTTGATGTAATTTACCCAACATTGAAACTTAATCCATTTGCACAAGGTTAAGGCTTTATTTATAAAAATACCAAAATTTGCCTAAGTAAGGCTTGAACTTGGGACCTCTCACACACACCAAAAACACATAACCACTAAGCAGATAGACATTGTGTCTCATACATACACAAAATCAAGAATTAAAATTTTGGGGCGTTACAATTCTACCCCTTAAAAGAAAATTTCGTCCTTGAAATTTACTGGTCAAGACATATGAGGATATTTCTAACGCATCATATCCTCAGGCTCCTACGTAGCCTCCTCAGTGCTTTGATTATGCCAAAGAACCTTAACCAGTGGAATAGATTTCCTCCTCAATACTTTTACATCTCGATCCAGAATCTGAACCGGCTCCTCCTCAAAGGTCAAGTCTGGCCTAACCTCAATCTCCTCAACAGAAATTATGTGAGTAGAATCAGAGCGATAGCACCTCAACATTGAGAAATGGAACACGTCATGGATACGATCCAACTTTGGAGGTAGCTCCAACTGATAAGCGACTGGTCGCACTCGCTTCAAAATACGGTAAGGTCCAATAAACCTAGGGCTTAACTTGCCCTTATGACCAAACCTCAATACCTTCTTCCATGTCGAGACATTAAGGGATACAAAATCCCCCACCGAATACTCAATCTCATGTTACTTCAGGTCCGCATAGGATTTACATGCATCGAGAGGCCACTTTTAGTCGATCCCGAATCAGTCTAACCTTATCCTCTATCTCAGAAACCAACTCAGGACCCAGAACACGTCGCTCGCCCAACTCAGTCCAACATAAAGAAGTGCCACACTTAGGACCATACAGTGCCTCGTAAGGTGCCATCTGGATGCTAGACTGGAAACTGTTACTATAGGAAAACTCCGCTAACGGCAAATACTCCTTCCAACTACCACGGAAATCAAAACTTGCACTTGCTAAACTTAGTATAGAGCTGCCTTTCCCTCAAAGTCTAAAGGACAACTCTAAGGTGCTCATCATGCTCATCCTCAGTCTTCGAATAAACCAATATGTTGTTGATGAACACCACTATAAACAATCTATATAGGGCTAGAATACTCGGTTCATCAGGTCCATAAAAGTTACCGGTGTATTCGTCAGTCCAAAAGGCATCACTAGAAACTGGTAGTATCCATAACGAGTCTTAAATGTCGTCTTAAATACATCAACCTCCTTGGTCCTCAATTAATGATACCCAGACTGGAGGTTAATCTTGGAGAATACCGAAGCTCCTCGAAACTGGTCAAACAGATCATCTATCCTAGGTAGGGGGTACTTATTCTTAATGGTCAACTTGTTCAGTTGCCAGTAGTCGATACACATCCACATGGATCCATCTTTCTTCTTCACAAACAGTACCAGTTCTCCCCACGGAGACACACTAAGGAGGATGAACCCACAATCCAATAACTCCTGAATCTGAGCCTTTAGCTCCACAAGCTCATTTGGTGCCATTCGATAGGGAGCGATGGACACTAGAGCTGTACCAGGTAAGAGCATAATACCAAACTCCAACTCGTATTTCAGAGGTAACCCCGGTAACTCCTTATGAAAGACGTCCGGAAAATCCTTTACCGCTCTGATATCCTTAATTGTAGAATCCCTAAAATCTGAAACACTTACGTAGGCCAAGAATGCCTCACATCCCTTACGAACCATCTTCTCTACCACCAGTGTAGAGATCACATTAGATAAGTAATTCTGGCGTTCTCCAATCATGACTACCTTAGTATCCTCCTCAGTGATATTTGCCTTCTCCACCAGTGTAATAAAATCTTGCTCCCTCTACGGAGCTATCAAAATGCTTTGATAATCCCTAAGACCATCTTTGAAACGGATACATCGCTCATATTAGGTTGCCACCATACCTTTCCTTCTCTACCATGCCTCGAGATACCTTTGCCTACTCGAGGATTCGAATACAAGACCTCCACCATAATAACACACCACTTAACCACCGGACCAAAGAAGCCCATTCTGATGTAATTTACCTTACATTTAAACTTAAGCCCTTTGTACAAGGTTAAGGATTTATTTATAAAAATACCAAAATTTTCCCAAGTAAGGCTTGAACTTGGGACCTCTCACACACACCCAAAACACATAACCACTGAAGCAAATAGACATTGTGTGTCACACATACACAAAATAACAAATTAAATGTTTTGGGTGTTACATGTATCATGATTCCAAAGCCATATCCCAGATATGGTCTTATATGGGATCACATCTTGATGCCGATGCCATATCCTAGTTATGGTCTTACACGGGATCTCATATCTCAATGTCGATTCCATATCTTAGATATGGAATTATACGAGATCGTATATAGATGTCGATGCCATGTCCCAGACATGTCTTACACGAGATATTTCTTTGGTGCCGAGGCCATGTCCTAGACATGATCTTATACGGGACCTTCCTTATTTGGTGCTGATGCCATGTCCTATACATGGTCTTATACGGGACTTACGGAACCTCCTTTATTTGGTGTCGATGCCATGTCCCAGACATGGTCTTATACTGGACCTTCCTTATCTCATGTTGTGACACATGTATCTTTGCTATTCTGAATGTTCAATTGGAACTTCAACTTAACATGATCTAATTATAATTTAACATTAATCAACTTCATGTAAATAATATGCATTTCTCATAATATAAAGTGATTAAAAACATAATGACATTATGTAGCTTTAACACAAACTTACCATGGATTCATCACATACCGAAATCACTTTATATGAGTTCTACGTACATTCCTATACCACTCATGACATAGCTACATACTTTCTCATTTCCAACAGACCTGTTGAATCACTCGAAATGCTAAAAGATACTCATGAGTCTTATACATATGGTATCCTATGAACGACATACCCTCGATATGGTCTTAAATGGAATATCATGTCGACGCCATGTCCCTGATATGGTCTTATACGAAATCTCATACCGTGGCCATATACCAGATATGGTCTTTTATGGAACCTTAACAACCTAGTAGTTGTATTGTATTCACTCTTCAAATTAAATCGAAGATTCTCATTCCTTGACATCTTGTCAAAATTGTAAATAATAAATTTCATGGAGAAAAATACTATTTATACAATATCGAAACAACAAATATATCACATAAGCTTGCATTATTTACACATGAACTTACCTCCATACCGAAAAGGTAGAAATGAACCTAATCATCAATTTCTCTCTTTTTCCCCGTTCTAGGTCCGAATCCCTTTTTCTTTGATCTATAACATCACATTTATCTTATTCATTAGTCACATTATTCATTGTGACTCAAAAATCATACCATGGAAAAATTACATTTTTCCCCTAAACTTTGTCATATTTACACTTTTTCCCCTAGGCTCGTAAAATGATTTTTATTCAATTTCCTTGTATTCTAAACCTAGCCGAATCATTTTCATAACTACAACAGCACTCAATTTCCACTAATTCACTCATGTATGACCATTTTCATAACTTTTACAAATTAGTCCTTTTTATGAATTTTCCATGAAAATCTCTTAGAAAAAAATGTTTATCATACATCAAGCTTTCATATTACTCCATAAATCATCAAAACACATGCAGATCCTACATGTGTAAATTTTTGAACATGAACCCTAGCTCAAAATATAGCTAGAAATAGCTAAATTGAGCTACGAGGATCTAAAAAATATGAAGACCAGTAAAAAAAGGGCTAGGATGCACTTACTATGGAGTTTGGAAAGCTTGAACAAACCCTAGCCATGGCTTCCATGGAATATTCGGCCAAAGCATGAGAAAAATGAGGAAGATGATATCTTTTTGTCATGTTATTTTGGCTTTATTTTCCAAATGACTTAAAACCCTTAATGAAAAACAATTTAAAACATACCTTACCATGTCCATATTTGTCCACAACTTAACTAATGGTCTAATTACCATTTAAGGACCTCTAATTTAAAACCTCGTAACAATTGGGTACTTCTAACATGTGGAACTCAACTTTTGCACTATTTACAATGTAATTCTTTTGACTAAATTTAGTGCCCGAACGTCAAAATTTTTGAACGAAATTTTCACGAAATCTTTTTGTGAAATTGTAGACCATAAAAATATAATTGTAACAGCTTGATTTTGGGGCTAGTTGGAATAGTGATCTCGGGATCACTAATTTGGGGTCAGAGAGAATTTATTTTAATGTTACTTTATGAATTATAGCACGATTATATAAGTGCATGAAAATTTTGGTGCTTTAATTTTAGCGATTTCAAGCTTAATCGCGAAAAAGGACTAAATCGCATAAGGTGCAAAAGTTATATTTTGAAATCTAAATGGGTTTAATAGCTTAAAAACATAAATTGGAGGTCTTTAATGTGCTATTAGACCCTTGGAATTTGAGTGGCAGGCCATAGGGGACATTGTCAAAATTGGTCAAAGTTGTTAGATCAGGTGGATTAAATTGAGGATTTATAATAAAATAAAGAAAGGAAAAAGATATAATCTTTCCTTTCTTCTTCTCCACCAAAAATAGCAAGCAAAATAGGGGATTTGAAGCTCAAAATTTGGCAAACTCTTCTCCATTCAAGTAAGTGATTTTAATGGTTTTTCTTGATGATAGTTGTATCTTTAGAACCCCTAAAGCTTAAACTTTCTAAAGAGGGGACTAATTTGCAATATGGTGAAAATTTTAGGGTTTTTCCATTAGAGCTTGTATGTGATTTGCTGCATTTTTATGGAAGAAAATGAGTCTGGATTGTTAGATGAACAACTTTTGTGAAAGGTGTTGTCATGAAAACACCTAAATGAACTTTTTTGTAAAGGTTGTAAAATTGGTAGTAAATGTGTGAAATGTTGGGTTTTGATGATAGCCATAAGAGAAATAAATGTTTACCTAGGCTCATTAAAGGTAGAAATTTGTTTAGAATTTATTTTCGAGCCTAGGGGTAAAATGGTCATTTTACCAAAGTATGAGGGCAAAATAGTAATTTTGCCAAAGCATGATTATTTAAATGCTTTTATTAATGTGATGATTAAAATGAGCTAATTTGCTATTATAGAGTAAGCAGAACCAAGAATTAGCCTCGATCGGGAAAAGAATAAAGTCTCGGACTAGATCGACGATCTAGCTTATCTCGAAATCGAGGTAAGTTTGTATGTGATAAATTCAACATTTATGCTCGTAAGTTTGAGAACGTTTGATATTTTATTGTTATATGATATTCTATGAAATTGTGTACTTGGTGTTGAATGAGAAAGTTGAGATGTTGAAGTCCCGGTTGGACTATAAAGAATGTATGAATAATATCATCGAGACATGAGATAGGTAAGGTCCCGTGTAAGACCATGTCAGGGACGTGGCCTTGGTACCGAGTTGAGATTTCGTATAAGACCATATATGGGATATGGCTTCGGTATTGAAAATGAGAATCGTATAAGACAATGTATGGAATATGGCTTCGATACTTGAGGTGAGGTTCCGTATAAGAACATATTTGGGATATGGCATCGATACTCAAATGTAACCCCATGTAATACCGCATCCGAGATGTGGCATTGGCTTCGGGTTCATGATAACGATAATGAATATTCATTCTTTGAGTATCCCTAGTGAATTATTGGGATAAATAATCTAGCAGTAAATATAGAATTGAGATTGGTATTAAAGTTATGTGATTGATTAAAAACAAGTATGCGTGAGTAATTCATGAGGGACGTTTACAATATATGGCGTGGTAAATGCTACATAAGGGAAAATACAAGTAAGCTATGGTAGCCTATGACACTGTGTATGGTTATCTAATTCCATGGATGAGTATCTTTATAAGTTCTATGTTGCTATTTAATTCCATGCAAACTTACTAAGCTTTATGCTTACCACCCTCATTTCTCCCTTGTAGTATTGCCAAGATAATTCGGGGATCGTGGGATGCAAGAGTTCGAAAATCACACTATCAACATCACTTTGGTATAACAATTTAGACTTATTTTGAGTATGGCATGTATAGGACTTGGTATTTTGTTAGGTCATAATTGTTAGCCAAAGTGTTGGCTATGTATGTTATCAAAGTCACTTTGTAAATGGTCATCGAAAATGGACCATCACTTGTTAAGTTTATATATATTCAATGATAATGAAATTATGAAGTTTATGCTTGTGTGAATGCTTTGAATTGAGTTCTTGGATGTGCCTTTGGGTCACGAATGATGTTTATATGAGTTGGAGTTAGTATGTCTACAATGCAGGGTGGCATTTGGCTTGGAATATAGCCTTTTTATGTCCACGGGTAGACACACGGGCATGTCTCTAGGCCATGTGGGACACACGGTTAGCCCCATGGGCATATTGATCGACTGTGCATCCCCTGCATGCTTGGTTTACAAAGTCAGAATGTTCAGTTGTAAACACACAGGCAGAGACACGACTGTGTGTGTCAACCGTGTGGGAGGCACGGACTTGGACATGGGCGTATGCCCAGGCTGTGTGAAGTCTACACTTTAAATGTGGAATTTAATTTGACAAATGGTCTAAGGACACAAGCGTGTGCCTTGGCCGTGTGTCCTTGATGGAGTGATGACATCATAAATAGAATGCCAAAGTTTTGGCACACGAGCTAAGACACAAGCATGTCGAGGCCGTGTGAGGGACATGGGCTAATGGCACGGGCGTGTGTCTGACCGTGTAAAATAAGTTAGTGTCGACCACGGTTGGAAAACAAGGGCATGTCTCAAGGGCACACGGGCATGTCCCTTGAGCAACACGGGCGTGTGGCCTATGTTTAGGAAAAATCTCTAACTATGTAAAAGTTTTTGATTAATTTTCGAAACTTTTCGAAAGTATGTTTAAGGCCTCGTAGGCCTAGGATGAGTATGTTTTGGGTTTGTATAGAAAGTTTTTAAGGCAAAATGAAATTTTATAGCCTGAAACATCATCTTTAAGCAAGTTGAGTTAGGTAATGCCACGTATCCAGTTCTGGCTTTGAACACGGGTAAGGGATGTTATAATAATAACCATAAGATTCTCCTCGTTAGATTTGTGGCCCGAAACCACTGTTCCGACTAGGCCCAAAATTAGGCTGTTACAAGTCTCCCCTTTAGGGATTTTCGTCCCCAAAAATCTTACCAGAAGAAGTTGCTTTCAACTCCAATGAAACACTTTCACTAACTTTCCAGAATCACAAATCGACTTAACCTCGTATATCTCTTTCCAATGACCTTTAAACTTTAGCACATAGTGTCGGAGTAGATCTTTAAAATCTAAATTACTCTCTCTCTCTCTGAGACACGTATTCTCAGTAATCTGTCAAATAAGAACTCTGCACAAACTAAAATTATCATATAGATCTTTACCAAACAATTTACCACAATTTAAATGACATCCTACTTTTTGGGGATTATGACAATCCCGATTCAAAGTCTATAATATTTTCATCTCATTTTCACCCTAGAATCTCCACCAACTGTAATAGTCCTGAATACCCTTGAAATTCAAGTTTTACCTGTATTTGACAAATCTCTGAACATAAACTCAAACATATCAAGATATATACTTACTCACTAGAACATTTACTCATATAACTGTACATGTTATTATTCTTAGAGGAACAGACGTGCTACTATTGAGCTTCGTACCACAAACTTCTGTATAAGTTCTAGATTCATCAATACACAAATTCTATCTTGAAATAAAAATAATTATAGGAATCATGTTCGACCTGAATTTTAACATTGGAAGTAAACTCATTTAGATTACCATTCACTATCACACTTTTTGTAACATCCTAGAATTAAGGGTTCTGCATTTTATGCTATTGTATGTGTTTGGCTTGTTTAGCATGTTATTTTGGTGTGTTTGGGGGTCCTGGGGAGGTTCGAGTTCAAGCCAGAGCTTTAGAAAATTTTTTCTTTTTGGGCACTTTAAGGGGGAGAGTTTGTGGAGGCAAGCTTTAAGAATATTTACATGTGTTTGTTGACCCAAAAGGAGTGTGGTGTGGTGGAAAGGTGATGCCACTTAGGGAGCAAGGGAGTTGCGTCACAAGGGAGCAGGATGGGGGAAGGAGTTTGACTCTCATCTGCAGCATGTGGAACTTTATTTTTGTACTCCAGGAGAGGAAGAAGTGGCATTCGGCAGGGACTCTTCAAGGTGGTTGTTGAAGGAGTCAACAAGTTCAAAATGGATGGATGAGAGGTGATGGGGGAGTTAAAGTGGTCAAATCAGTTTGACTGGGTGTTGGGGAGAAATTTGTGGAGGAAAATAAGGGATTTGGAGTGTGGTGGAGGTGTTGGCCGAATGTAGGGTCTTGGAGGGGAGAATTTCGGTCATGTAAGGGGTTGTGGGAGTGTTTCGATTTTGGGGGAAGTAGTGTGAGTGTGTGCCGAAAGTGTAGAAACATTTCTTAGCTTTGGTGTCGTTTATGCCATTTGGGAAAAAAGGAGTGTAACCGAAACTCTTTTAGAAGCTTTTCTTTCTTTTGTATTTGGAGTTTCATTCATTTCTTTTAAAAAACCGTAGCACACTTTGTCTTTTATTCTTTTTCTTTTATCTATTTTCTCTTTCAACTTTCATTCCTTTCTCTCTAAGTTCTCAAGCATAGCCGAATTCTCTTCTTCTCCCATTGGAAGCCTATTTATTCTAGTCATACCATAGCCGAACCTCAGTTGCTCGTTCTCTCTACTTTTCATTTTTTCTCTCTTGTTCTAGTGTTTAAGCCAAAACCTTCTTGACTTTGGATGCTTGTGCCGAATCTCCTTGGACTTCATTAGGCTTCTCTCTGTTTAATGTAAAGAACTTTTATTTATATTCTCTTCATATCCTTACTTCTTCTAAGGAAGTCAGCCACTCTTCCTTTGTCACAAATCGAATTTAGGTTCTCTTCCATAGTAGATCACTTCTTCTTTTGTAACCTGTGTCTTTCATCTTTAATAGCCGAATATCAAGAATCAAAGGGCTTGTTGGCTGCCGAAGGTCTTCTCTTCAATTGGTTTCTGTTTGTGCAAGGTAAGAGAGACCCTTTCGATTCTTTTTCTATTTTCTTCCGGTTCTGTATGGTTATAGCCGAAGGGCTATTTTGTTCTTGATGGTTAGATTTCGGTACTCCCTTCTTTTCTTCTCTTTTTTGGAATGTTTTCTCGGGAAACCCCAGTAGCCAAACATTTTGTAGTCCAAGCCTGAAGGTCTATTGATTTCCAAATCTTACCATTCCATTCGGGTTCCAAAGGTAAGGATCCATCTTATCGGTTTCTTGTCTATTACATTCCTTTTGTTTGAAGTTGCCTTAATCAAATTCTCTTATTAGACAACTTACGTTCTCTTTGATTGCTAATCAAGACTCTCTTCATGGATGCGAGCACTAGCCATACCAAAAGGATATCATTAAAGGAGCCTGAAGAGAGTGAACTCGTAATCTCTACTCCTAAGTTCAAACGGCGTGCTATGTCGGTGATTCGAGACTTTTCGCCGGGTTGTGGTAGGGAGCCAACATCTACTTGGGATAGACAAATCGCGGTTATTCCTACCAGTGAGAGTGTCGACGTAGAGTGTTTAGTCTTATGCATAATCAGGTGTGTAATGCTCACACTTTTCTTTACTATTTCACATTGATAATTGTGTTGGCTAAAAGCCGAGATGACTGTGTGGACAGTCGAGATGCCCTTTTGGGTAAGCTTGGAGACACTGGGTAAGTACTTCTATGATTCTACTTTCAAATGTATGTATGTATGTATGATGTAATTATCTGTTGTATATTGGTAGTATGTTTGCATTCATCTCAGTATGATAATATGCTGCATGGGCTTTAGGATATGATGTAGAAAGGGGAAGTGTGATTCAGTGACTGTCACAGTGGTTTGGTACCACATTGGGTTGGCCCCACATAACTTATTCAGTGACTATGTCTCAGTAGTTTGGTACCATAGTGGTTTGGCACCACATATATATATTTATCAGTGATTGTCACAGTGGTTTGGTACCACAGTGGGTTGGCCCATGTATTTATCAGTGACTATCACAGTGGTTTGGTACCATAGTGGGTTGGCCCTACATATACATTTATCAGTGACTCTGTCATAGTGGTTTGGAACCACAGTTGTTTGGTACC
Source organism: Gossypium rotundifolium (assembly GCA_025506655.1). Taxonomy (NCBI): domain Eukaryota; kingdom Viridiplantae; phylum Streptophyta; class Magnoliopsida; order Malvales; family Malvaceae; genus Gossypium; species Gossypium rotundifolium. The sequence goes on along the minus strand of CP106729.1, from coordinate 67,355,785 downwards.
ACAGTGGCTTGGTGCCACATGTGTTCGGCTGGTTTAGGTGATGTAGAGGATGGAAAACTAGGTGGGGCTGGGTTGCATTGCATACACTTGTATTATGTTGGGTTGTGGGGGCTAAGGCCCAATGTGCATCTGTGGGCTTCAGGCCAGATTGCATTTGTAAAGGAATTACACACTGAGTCTTGGTGACTCACTCGTCTGCTTATTCTTGTAGGCAACTCTTAGTCACGGATTTGGAGCTGAGGTGGACTTCGAGGTGGCCATGCATTACTTTTTACATAAATACATTTTCTTTATTTAAACTTATTTTAATTTGGGATTTTGTTATGTAATAAGGCCTCCATAACTTTAATTTGTTTTTTTTTTTGCTTTTAATGGGGTTGTTATTATATTATGAACTGCTAAACACAAGGTTTTCCAATAAAAATATTAATAAACGTTTTCCCAAAATATTAACAAGCAGATAACATGTTGATTAATAACTCAATTCGAAAACTTACTTAAAAACCCCAAACATTATTTTCAAAATGACACGTTTCGGAGTATCACTAGTTTTAGTTTTCGCATCTCAAAACTATTTTCGACTAATAGTTCTTCTAAATAAGAGTTGGTAAGAAACCTTTAAACTGGATGTTATTTTCAAGATAGAAACACGAAATGGAAAGCTTTCAAAATTGCGATGGTTCCTTCATATTCCAAAGTTCTTTTAAACAACTTTTCCTTGTGACATACTAGATTCGGTCCTAACATTTAGGTCGGGTTTGGGGTGTTACACTTCTGAACTTCTCTACTTCGCAAGGAAAAATTCACTTTAGCATTTAATATCGCTAGAATTAGACCATCATTAAATAAGGTCAATCAAGTAACCAACTCGCCCCAATTAAACGAGGATTTTCCATCCAGTCATTTGTACTATATCTGCTTCCCAAAAAGTAATTCGATAACAACACATACTTTTACAATAACTCAAGCCATGATCACTGTCTTAAATTCCTTACTCAATTCAAATTGAATTAGAACTAGAACTTCCGGTTAATAATACCTTCAATAGTTTTCAACTTTGCTAACATGCAATAGACCATTCAAACTTCCACAAATGTGATATCTTTTCCGATCAGAACAACTTTGACTTGTACTAACATCATGCGATTAGAATACTCCAATAGGCATATCTCTGTATTATGCTTTCTAGAATATAATTTCTTCATTCAGACTATTCGTCTTCTTACTTGTGAGTACACAGAATTTATTCTCTTAGTTGGAGCATGCTTAAATATATACATAACTCGAATCATATCTCAACAAATCAATTTACTTAAATACATATCTCTTAAAATTCTCTTGTTATGCTAATCAAAAACCTTTACTATCACCTTAGCTCAGAGTAACAACGATATCTCGATTGAATGCATTGACTTTAATTGACTTACCTGAAAAAATCTATCACACAACTTGGAACTTGTGATTTCACCACTTATACCTTTACCGATATTAGCCCTTTATACAAGAATTAAAGATATCCAAATACTAGAGTCATCACTTTTCTATGATCGAACTAAAAGCATAATCATAGTAGACATAGCTATCACAAACTGAAGAACACACTTTAAAGATAAAACATGGTTAATAATTCACGAAATATGAATGATAGAAAAATTGAGGTAAAGATATCCAATATACGCTACCATACCAGAAGTCTGAGAATATAACTCACAAGAAGATAATAATGATCTTGATAATTCCTCAGAGAAGGTCAGAAGAAAAACACTGTGCAACAGAGATAATATTTTTCCCGCATATATAAGACAAAACCATGATCAGCAGAACATAAGAATAATCTCACCTAAAATTTTTTCCATCAACTTCATCCCAACATATTAGAATAGAATTCTGAAGAGATAGAGATATGCCAATCATGAACCAATCAAATCAATAGCACTTTTGTCTAATTTTACCGTCAACTAACATTCTCACACTATCATAATTTCATAAAAAAAATGAGCACCCACATAACCCCTGAAGGTGAATAAATATCTATACAAAATACTCAAAGAGATCATTATAATCTATTCAACCATGATTGTCATACTCAAACATTTTTACAGCTTAAATATCATATTTCTAACTAATTCTATCATCATAAACCCCGTATTATTTCATTCACTAATGAACATCAATTTGGGAGGATTTCAGTAAATACATACTTTAGACTCCATACTTAATTGAGTTAAATAGCCGAGACTAGCTTTTTCTTTATTTGTAAGATTGCATAATTGGTGTAATCCTTAAAACATTCTGATATTCTTCCCAAAACTGTTTTCACTTTCCAAACTATTCTCATCTCTGTATGTATTACTAATTGTTTCACCACCGAACTCTTTAGTTTCACACTTATGAACTTATTCAGCTCGACTCTCGTAAAAAAATTTGTTATAAATCAATGCTGGTAAGGGGGTGAGGTCGTAAAGCCCCTAACTTGACTCTCATGTCTACACACATATGACTTAGCATTTATCATCAATGTAATATCATCGTAACCACGTAATTCACTCCAAGAAAATTTTCACACTTATTCATGTTATAAATGTTTTCTATCATCCATATTTTCCAACAGTGAATTTACTTATTCCAGCTCCAAATTAATATCAAATCAAAGGCTTAACATTTAACTCCAATTTCTCTTATCATCACTTGTCAAATTAGAGAATGTCTTATGGGTTTGAGTACATCATTTACTTGATTCCATAATCCAACTATGGCCTTACACAAAGTCTTATATCGATGCCAATGCCATGTCCCAGACATGGTCTTACATGGGATCACTTGTACTGCCACGGTCCAACCATGGTCTTATCCATCAATTCATCATTGAACAATCGTACTCATCTCCTGCGTTCTACTTAATTTGATCTTCTAATTCAACTCCCATACTATTTTAATATTTGTAGCTTCATAATAGAGTCATAAAACAAAACATTATGTATTCTCTAATTTAACAGTTAAACATGAGATTCAACTATGTGGACATATTGATTATACATTATTCAAACAAATGTACATACACACATATTTCGTTCATTGGGTAAGTTTACTTATCATAGCCACTTAATCAAATATGTTGGGCACATAACATCTTATGCATGTCAACCAACATGGATGAGCTTATCACTATATAACTTTCATTTCGTTCCACGTTTTCACATTTCTCAACTTATTATTATCTCATTTCGTACCTTATTACACACACATATCATGAAATTCTATTCATACCTTTCTGAATTTCGACACATTATAAGCACATTTCAATCATCTCATTATCATTTTCAACATTATCGAAAATAGCTTGGTTGGGAATCATCTCTATCTTAACAAAGCCATTTCGTTAGAGCCGGGAGATATCACACTATCATGAGTAATAATATGGCATGTATAGCTAGACTCATATACGCTAGGTTAGTACGAGAATTGACTAAACCATAGCTCTGATACCACTAAATGTAATACCCCTTACCTATATTCAACGCTGGAACCGGGAACGAGGCATTACTGACTTAACTTGCTCAAATATACAATATCGAGCCATAAAATTTTATTTCAATTGAAAACTTTTTCATGTAAATCTTAACATCCTTATTATGGGCCTACGAGACCCAAAACATACACATGGAGTGATCTAGGATTGAACAGAAACTTTTGAACACTTAAATTTTTTTATTCAAAATAGGGCCACAAGCCCGTGTGGATAGGGACATGCCGGTGTGGGCAGGCCGTGTGGTCACACACACCCATGTCCCTAGTCCGTATGGATTTTATTTTTCATTTTGAAGCTACAGGGGTTTTCACACGACATGGCACACGCCCGTGTCTATGGCCCGTGTCTCTCACACGGCTATGACACGCCCGTGTCTTAACCCATATGTGAAAACCTTGACATTCTATTTATGATGTCAGCAGACACTTAGAGGCACACGACCTAGTTACATGCTCGTGTTCTGGCCCATGTGACAAATTGAATTCCTCACAATGTAGATGTAGGAGACACACGACCTAGACACATGCCCGTGTGTCTACCCGTGTGGACAAATACAAGGCTATTTTCCAAGCCATTTTGCCACCCTCACTTGCACACATTCTTACAACATCCTATATCATTCTCATATCATCATTTGTAATACTTAATCATCACATTTAGCCTATGATAATTATACAAACTTCACATTCATGAGAGAGTAATGACACATTTATAAATATATAATCAACATAAGCCATCATTCATGGCTCTATTCAAATTGATCAATAAACCATTTTAGGACAATACATTTGACTACATTAACAAGGACTTAATTATTCAAAAGATAAGATCCCTATACATGCCATATCTTAAGAAGGCTTGAATACTTATACCCAAGGTGCCTACTTGATAGTGTGAAAGCATCTCTGACGATCTTCAACCCGAGCTGGCTAAATTAACCTATAGGAGGTAGGAAAGGAAGGGGAGTAAACAAGAAAGCTTAGTAAGTTCATATGCAAAAAATAAACAACTATTGACATTCATTTATTTTACTCAGCCACAAAGGTATTATAATGTGATTTGCATTTAAGCTCATGATTACTACTTAATCATTCATAATGCTTACTCTTACCAAAATTATATATCACATTTTGCATTCATTTCTCGTAAGTTACTCATGGATATATATATATATATATATATCACTTTATTCGTATAACTTTAGCACTTTTATTCTCTTGAACATAGACTTAGCTCTTTCTCACCTTGAGCATAAACTTAGCTCTTTACTAGTTGAACTACTCAAAATATCGAAGGATACTCAATCTTATTATACATGTATCATGATGCCAATTCCATATCCCATATATGGTCTTACATGGGATCACATCTTGATGCTGATGCCGTATCCTAGATATGGTCTTACACGGTATCTCATATCTCGATGTCGATGCCATATCCCAGAAATGGTCTTATACGAGATCGTATATAGATGTCGATGCCATGTCCCAAACATCATCTTACACGAGATCTTTCTTTGGTGCCAACGCCATGTCCTAGACATGGTCTTATACAGGACCTTCTTTATTTGGTGCCGATGCCATGTCCAAGACATGGTCTTATACGGGACCTCCTTTATTTGGTGCCGATGTCATGTCCCAGACATGGTCTTATACGGACCTCCTTTATTTGGTGTCGATGCCATGTCCCAGACACAGTCTTATACGGGACCTCCTTTATTTGGTGTCGATGCCATGTCCCAGACATGGTCTTATACGGGACCTCCTTTATTTGGTGCCGATGCCATGTCCCAGACATTGTCTTATATGAGACCTCCTTTATTTGGTCCCGATGCCATGTCCCAAACATGGTCTTATACGGGACCTTTTTCTCTCAAGTTGTGACACAGGTATCTTTGTTATTCCGAATGTTCAATTGGGACTTCAACTTAACATGTTCTCATTATAATTTCATCGAGGCATCATTAATCAATTTCATGGAAATAATGTGCATTTCTCATAATATAAAGTAATTAAAAACATAATAACATTATGTAGCCTTAATTTCACACAAACTTACCATGGATTCATCACATGCCAAATTCACTTTATATGAGTTCTAGGTACATACCTATACCACTCGTGACATAGCCACATACTTTCTCATTTCCAACATACCTGTTGAATCACTCGAAATGCTAAAAGACACTCATGAGTCTCATACATATGGTATCCTATTAACGCCATATCCCCGATATGGTCTAACATGAAATATCATATCGACGCCATGTCCCTGACATGGTCTTATATGAAATCTCATACTGAGGTCATATCCCAGATATGGTCTTATACAGAACCATAAAAACCTGTCAGTTGTATTCTATTCACTTTTAAAATTAAATCAAAGATTATCATTCCTTGACATCTCGTTAAAATCGTAAATAATAAATTTCATAGAGATAAAATACTATTCATACAATATCGAAACATCAAATATATCACATAAGGTTGCATTATTTACACATGAACTTACCTCTATACCAAAAAGGTAGAAAGGAACCTAATCATCAATTTCTCTCTTTTTCCCCGTTTTAGGTCCGAATCTCGTTTTCTTTGATCTATAACATCACATTTAGCTTATTCATTAGTCACATTATTCATTGTGATTCAAAAATCATACTATGGCAAAATTATGTTTTTGCTCCTAAACTTTATCATATTTACACTTTTGCCCCTAAGCTCGTAAAATGATTTTTATTCAATTTCCTTGTATTTTAAACCTAACTGAATCATTTTCATAACTACAACAGCACTCACTTTCCACTAATTCACTCATGTATGAACATTTTCATAACTTTTACAAATTAGTCCTTTTTTATGAATTTTCCATGAAAATCTCTTAGAAAAAGATGTTTATCATACATCAAACTTTCATAATCCTCCATAAATCATCAAAAGAAATGCATGTCCTACATGGGTAAATTTTCTAACATGAACCCTAGCTCAAAATATAGCTAGAAATAGCTAAATTGAGCTACGAGGATCTAAAAAATACGAAGAACATTAAAAACGAGGCTAGGATGCACTTACTATGGAGCTTGGAAAGCTTGAACAAACCCTAGCCATGGCTTCCATGGTATATTCAGCCAAAGCATGAAAAAAATTAGGAAGATGATGTCTTTTTCTCATGTTATTTTGGCTTTATTTGTAAAATGACTTAAATACCCTTAATGAAAAACAATTTAAAACATACCTTACAATGCCCATATTTGTCCACAACTTAACTAATTGTCTAATTACCATTTAAGGACCTCTAATTTAAAACGTCATAACAATTGGACACTTTTAACATATGGAACTCAACTTTCACACTATTTACAATTTAGTCCTTTTGACTAAATTGAGTGCCCGAAAGTCAAAATTTTCACAAAATATTTTCGTGAAATCGTAGACCATAAAAATATAATAACCATAAGATTCTACTCGTCAGATTTGTGGCCCCATCCACTGTTCTGACTAGGCCCAAAATTGGGTTGTTACAACCGAGTTATGCGACTTATCCGTCGATAGTATTGCAAACACACCTGTTTACTCAAAGGGACAATATACAATTACAACCAAGGATGACACGACACTCAAGCATGGAGGAGCGGGAAGAAAATGAAGATGAAGATGAATATGGAGGTTGAGGTGAAGATAAAGATAACAAACATGAGGAGCTGAAACATCAACTATGGAGAAATCCTCCTCACAACCGATACGCACTAGATTGTGGCACACATTCGGCCTGACGATGTGGATGATTTTTTTTTTAATTTTTTTCACATAAACCATCATTTACTTTGTTAACTTTTAATTTGCATTCTATTATATTTTTTCATCCATAATGTACTTATTCAAATTATACAAAAAGTCGATCTATTTTATTTTACATCAATAATACAATTATTTACAATTGAAGAAAAAATTAAAATTTTGGGTTATTGTATTCTATTGTAATTTTCATATCAATAGTGTATACTTTTTTATTTACAATCTATAAAAAATAAAAATTTGTTTATATTGTATCCTACCATATTTTACATCAATAATATATCAATATTTACAATTTACTAAAAATGAGAAGCAATTAGAAAATGAACAAATTGTTATTTTGTTTCTTCTTTTGTATGTCTATAAAAAAATGAATAAATGTGTTAATTAGGTTTTGTCCTCGATCTTTTCCTCAAGTATGGACATGTTGGCTTAGTTTGTCGTAGGTTCCTACAATAATTGCATAACCTCGATTGATCTGTCATCTCCTGGATACCCATATTGTCACATATCCGAGTAGAATCCAGTTGAGTTTTTGGCTTGTAACGCAACAAAATATTCGGTACCAACTCGATTGGAGCGATCGATACAGGCAACCACATACTTTCATTTGAGACCGGTAGGAATTCAAATTTTCGCACTTTATATATTTGTTTTAGTTTGTACACTTTGTCAACATAGCTCATGCAATCCAAATGTTTCCAAGCACATACAGCAATTGCATGTGCACATGGAAAACAAAGCGATTGAAATCTCCTACAGTCGTAGGTCCTTCGTCCTAGGTATACATAATACAATCCTCAGGTTATACCTTCGTTAGGTCAATGGAACTGTGTAACCAAAAATGTTTGATTTGGATGGGAGCGACACACTACAAATATAAAGTTCACTTTTTCTACATTTTCTCTAATCTTTTTGATCATGTCCTCGCACCAAACATGACTGTCCTTTATCTATCCAACATATTTTTCTTCTTACTTTCGAAATAAGTTTGCTAAGCAGAAATATGTTTCTTTGACCACCGAGGTTACCTGTAAATGGTACGTTCCCTTCAATATGGAATATATGCATTCGACTAGGTTCGCTGTCATGTGCTCATATCGTAGACCTCCACCATATGATTGAGTCTATTGCTCATTGAGTATCCCATTGAGGTATCCTACACCTAGTTAGTTTATAGCCCGCAAGTTCTCCAACATTTCATGGAAACGATGTCAGATGAGCTCACACCCTATTGAAAAAAATAAAGAGTATATCCATGAATACAAATACTGTATATGCCAAAGTATGATATAAGAAATAGTGGCAACTACATACCCATGTTAATAACTTGTTTTCGCTAAACATTTGAATTATATTAGCTCATGTAGTTAGACCCTATATGCTGTATACAATACCTTTGATGTGTACGGTCCCAGAGGCTTCCACTTCATTCAATTACGACCTATATTCCGGGTCCCATATCAGAAATTATGCATATATCAGGTTGCGGTACAACATGCCTTTTCAAGTTAGTAAATAGGACATCTCAATCATTTGTAGATTCTCTCGATGTTATTGCAAAAGCTATTGGCAGGATTTTTCAATTACCATCCTGTGCAATAGCCAACAACAACCAATACTCATATCTCCTGTAAATGAATGTGTCGTCAATTTGTACTAATGACTTATAGTATAGAAATGTTTTGATGCATTATTTGAATGTTAAAAAAAAAGATGGAAAAATATTTTCTCTTAGACCAAATGGTCGCAGAAATATGCAGGCTCCATTTGCAAATCGGTATGGAACTTGTGACGTACTGAGTCAGTACCTGTCACCATTTCCACAAACATATATATGATTTATCCAGCCTATTATGCATCTTTTCCATATGCTTCTACTTTGTGACCCATGCCTTATAATATGACACGATGTAATCGTACTGACTACGAATATTTGACATTAAAACCGACACAAAAATCGTAGGACTCGTTTTCACCATAGGTAATATAATGTCACAGATCATGTCAAAATCTAATTTGGGATGATCCTGTGTCATAACTACAACAACACGAGTATTTCAAAATAAGTAAAATAATGTCAGATATCAGGTCAGAATCCAATCTCAGATGATCATGTGACGTACCTACAACAACACAAGTATGTGGAGCATTATATTTTTTAATTGTCAAGAACCCCGTCTTCTTTCTCATAGATGCCATAATTTTCCATGAACATCTGTTTTCACGCATTGTCGGGAAATGAGCCCATGTTGTAGTAAACATGTAATTGTTTTCTATGTATTTCAACAATGAATAAATAGATAAAATTAATTTCACATTTCACTATTATGTCTTTTGTGTTTCTGTTTTAATGTCTTGCATACATAGTGAAATTGTGACAAGCAAATATGAGCTCATTGATTGTCTAAGTTCAAACTGATGATAAGTGGCACTATAAGAATGTTTACATTGCGAGAAAGATAACTTACTTCAGTAGATAACCTAAAAGAGCCCATAATCCTGTAAAAGAATCAAAGTGAGCATTTGATTCAAATACTTAGAAGGATTATTATGTTGTCTACAATTCCAATTAGGGAGATGGCTAATCTTGGCTATCAGAGTAGTTGACTCCATAGGTAGAGACATAGATGTACTCATTGGAAGAATGATACAATTGAATGGACCAATTTGAATTAGTTCTGAATCCCTTTGTGAATTGATTCACCTGTGATGTTCATTGTGTGACTTAGCTATATCCTGAGTTAGTCACTAACCATGCATATGTAACTCATACGTTTTCATATTAGTGGAGGTTTATGCTCTAAGGATGATCGATTCGATAGTCGGTATGTTGGGTACATGACTTGTGTATGACATGGTTTTACTCGTAACAATGGAATTTATAGCCCGATTAAATAATTAACGATATCCTCTTATTGGCAATGTGTGGATTGATAAATATGGAACATGGCCATGAGTTGCTAGTTCTTGAATGAGTAATTTATCACAATCATTAGTTGACAGTGATCATATTAACAATTAAAAAGAGACAATAGTGACAATGAGATAAAATAGAATTGTATTGTGTGAACAAATTTAACTAAAAGGAATCAAGGATATCATATGAGGGTAAGATGCACATGACGAGGTCATTAGACAAAGCAGTTGGATGAAGTGTTTTCGTAAAGAGTGTACAATAAGGAGTTTGCAATCATGGTACTTCTTGTGGACTAACTCCATGATTAAGTAAATCACGAATTATCAGAACGATGCTTCTGGACATAATTGCAATTACTCGAGCCTAATTGTATATGTTTGATTGGTCCCTTTGCTAGCTCAAAAAAAGCTCGATCGGACTACATTTGAATTAGAAGAAAATTCTACGAGTTAAAAAATAATTTAATTAAGTCGATTTGTTCAATGGGGAATTAAACTAGGCGATCGTGAGAATTTGCTCAACTAGAGAATTTGATTAAAAAATTTTCATGAAAATTTAATTTGGAAAGTATCAGTGATTTTTGGGAAAATTAATTTTTATCAAGTAAAATTAAACTAATCAAATTAATTAAAATAAATATGATATTTTTGAAAATTACTTTTCAAGTCAGACAATTGTATCAATTGGTAATTAAGCTTGAAAATTGGACTTGAGAACAAACCGAGACCAAGACCTAAAACTAGTTAAATCGGGTTCGATGTAATAAATTGGGCTGAAGGCCCAACCAGTGGTTGGACTAGACTGGTCAGGCCGTCACTGGCCCAAGCTGAACTGGTAGTAGTCGAACCAGCTATCGTACCAGCCAGGCATGCGAATGCCTAGTTGATGGTGCCTATAAACTCGAAATTATATATGGTTTTTCTATATATTTTTACCACCTTTTGACTTAATAACTATGTTAATCTTGACTAATTGTTATTGAATTAAGTGAACTTTACTTAAATATTAATTTTGGACATGAATTTATAAAGTATAAGAAATTATGCTTTATTAAATGATTTTTGTGTATAATTTATATTATTTTCATGTTAATTATTAATATGTGAATTTTCACTATGAAGCGGGACCATGGAAGATGAGATTAATATAATGTTGCATGGACATGCATACATCCACCTCATCTGGATGGCAATTCCATGCAAAATTGCGTCATAAGGATGTTAATTTGACTCAGTAAAAGTGCTACTACATGATGGACATGTCTGATTAATTATTGGACTAAGAAACCGTCCAACAAGGAGTCAAGCCCAATTTCGGCACAAGCAAATGGCTGCCAAAAAAAATCAGCTTTAGGATATTTTCTTGGAGGTCCCTGTAGTTGGAAAGACATCAAAAATTGGCATACAAGTCTTACCTTTCAAACTGTCGAACCCTGGCTAAATATAGCATAATCTTCAGCTCAAATCAAGCAACTGAATCGCCCACCTTTCCACACATCATGGCTGGCTATATGAAAGAGAGAAACAAGGGAGATGTGATGTTATTTTTAGTAAACTTCACCCTTACCTTCACCTATAAATACCACACACCATTCACCTGTCAAAGCATCCCTTCATTCATAACACATCTCTCATCCCTCATCATTTTCACTCTCTTATTTTCATTTACCTTTTCTTTTCCCTTGTATAGCCGTCCCATTTTTCTTTCCATTCTTTAGCCAACAAAAGCTTTGTTAAGACACCACCTTGGTCGACTACATTAAGAAACCTTAGCAAAAGAACAACGGACAGAACGAAGGAACACATCAGTTAGAAAGATTTGAAAGGCTACTGAACTGAATTAGAGTTTACTCTTTCCTTTTCATTATGTTTGCTATGCATTTATTGTTCTTGACATTGACAATGTTAGCTTAATTCTGTTTGCTAGGATGATTATGTTAATTCAATAATATTTATCAATAATATTTATTTGATTCATGTTTAACATGTTTGTGCCTTAGTCGATCATTTTTCAATTAAAATCAAGATATATTTCATTCATATGTGATTGGGTGCATTTAGATTAGCTAAGCGATCCTAACTAGATGACGGCTAGTAGACAAATAATTGAAATATGAAATGCTCAATTTAGATCATTAAACCCAACTAAATTAGAGGTTCATAATATCTTTAGTTAGCTCTATTATCTTGCACAGTCTTTAGGTTTATGTGATTAAATTGTTTCAAACGTAAATGTCCCTATTACCTCACATAAGTACTAAGAAACCCTTAATTTAATATGACTAGAAAAATGCATATTTCACTAAGTAAAAGATCCGAGAGGACTTAATTTGGTTTCCAAACTCATGAAAGATTGAGTTGCCATGGAATATTTCTGAACATTGTTAATCATGATGTGTAACATCCCGAAATTGGGCCTAGTAGGATTGGGCCCATTGGGCCTTGAGCACGGAAGCATTTAAAATTGTTTTTTTTTGGAGAACAAGAGAATGGCTTTATTTCAAGTTGAACTTATTAGTAATGTGATTTTAGAAAGTTACGGGGTTTCTAGGAAGTTCCGAGTTCAAGTTAGGCCATAGGAAAATTTTAGTGTTGAAGCACTTTAAGGAAAGAAGGTAAGTAGCACCAAGGCTTATGGAAATAAGTGTGCATTTTGCTAGCACAAGGAGTCTATTGGCAAAGGTGGAAAGTAGCGTGTGGAGTGTACTAATGGTCTGAGGTTTGAATCCCATCTAGTGCAATTTTTGATTTATTTTTTTTATGCTATTCATCCCTAAGTGTAACATCCCAAAATTGGGCCTAGGAGAATTGAGCCCAATGGGCCTTAGGCGTAGTAGCGTTTAAATTTTTGGAGAAGAAGAGATCGGCTTAAATGTAAGTTAGACCTATTGGATAAGTGATTTTGGAAGGTTAGAGGGCTTCTATGAAGTCCCGGGATCAAATATTGGCTTTGGGGAAATTTTGGTTTTAGGTGAAAAAAACCCTGGAAGTTGGCAGATAGGCCTTAAGAATAAAATATGGAGGAAAATGACACAAGTGGAGTGTGCGGTGTAGTGGCAAAGAGACGCCACATAAGAGATAAGGGGTGACGCCACAAGGAAGGAAGGAAGTCCAAGGTTCAAGTCTTGGCTTTTGCATTTTGGTTTCTTTTTGCTTGGACCTTAGAATTTGGCCCATAGTTTATATTGAGTTGCGCATGGTTTAAGACACAAGAGGAGCTTGTGGACAAGTGGTTAGCGGCGTGGATTATGTTCCAGGGGAGCCTAGGTTCGAATCTCATGAGAAGCAAGGGAGTATTTATTTTGTGGATTGGACGGCAAGAGTTTCAGTTGGATTTAAACTCTACTGACAAAGGGATCCCACATCGGAAAGATACAAAGAAGGATGGTGAAGAGCTAGCTATATAAAGAGCATCTAGGAGGAGAGTAAACACATCTTGGAGGGCGTTTGGGCACAATAGTGATCGGAACGCGGATTAGCCCCAGAGTCCTATCAGGTGTGTAACTCTCTCTACTCTAGTTGTAGAGCGGTAAAATGCCGAAATGCCGGTTACACGACATTAGTAGCCACACGAGCGTGCGGCGAAAGATGTGTGGGGCTTCAACGCGATAGTTGAGGCCATCAAGAGTATTCTCGTGGGTTGGGGCTACTTGGGCCTCGATGGGCCGAAGTGGGCCCAATGGGCCCGTGGGCCCATATGAGTAAATTGTATGATTGGTTAGTATTAGACTAGGTGGAATTTATATACGTGGCTAGATTTGTGCTAGGTGGGCCACACGAGCATGTGGGCGGATGGGCCAAAATCGTTTTAGGCCCAATCGTTGAGACGACCAGAAAATGGTGGTGAGTCGCTAGTGGCGACATTAGGCCTTCGGAAGGCCATTACGGTTGTGAATTCTGAAAATACCCTTGGTGGGTAAATTACGAAAATGCCTTTGGTAGGTAAAATTACGGTTATACCCTTAGAGGTTGATTAGAATGATTATGTTGTTTAGTTTTGGCCGATTGTAGGGAAGGCAGAATCTTTTTAGGAGGCGTATAGTCAGCATTTGTAGTAGTGATCTACCGAGATTTGGAGACTTGAGACTTTTAGGAGCTACGTGTGATTTCGGGGTTTAGTCAACTATGCTAATCAGGTGCGTAATTATCGCACTGTTTCTCCTGTTATTTGTGTATTGATGTATATACTTGTGTATGATGTGTGGTAGCCGACAATAAAGGCTAAAGTGATGGATACCCATGTTTGGGGTAATCGATTAACAGGTTAGTAAATTGTGATATTAAATTATTTATGGTGCCTGTTTGATATGGTAATGAGCATGTGATTATACTCACTCTATATGTTGATTTGACATGATACATTGACATATGTGCATGGGGATTGGTCTTGATCAAGGAAGGATGGGGTGTACATATTATGTACGTGGTCTAATGTTAGCCTCGTGCTACATTAGCGCTTGATGATTAGCTGTGTGCTTCATCAAGGGAGATGTTGGCTAGGTGCCCATCTCGGCGGTTGATAGCTGAGTGCATCACCGTGGACGGATTACTGTTGGGATCACTTACGTGATCGGTGGCTCTGCCACGGCTTTGAGCAGCAAGTCTGCCAAGGTAGGATTTGAGGATCACGATGTGATCGGTGGCTCAGCCACGGCCTTGTGCAGCAGGTCTGCCGGGGTAGGATACGTGGGATCACTTGGTTGTGATCGGTGGATTAGCCACGGCCTTAGGCAGGGAATCTGCTAAGGTTGGTGTAACGGATGGACTTAGGATTGGGCTGGGATACATTTTGCATATCTATTGGTATGGACTGTGTGGGTATGGGTTAAGCCCATACGTGTGGAAACATGTGTAATGATTATGCACTGAGTCTATGGACTCACCCAAATTTTCTCAACCATTTCAGGTGATTCATGAGCTTGGACCGGGTTGGAGTGGATACAAGGTGGCCATGCAAAAGAAGAGATTTTGATTATTTTATGCATTTTTGAAATTAAGTATTTTGTTTAAAAATTGGGTTGTAATAAGGGCCTTGTTGTTATTTTTGGTATTATTTTATTATGGGCTTGATTTAATTAAATTACTATGTGAAGATGATTTTATTTTTAGCCACCTATTTTCTCAAAGCATATACGTTAAAGTTTTAAGTTGGACATTTTATAATAACAAAGTTTAAGTATAATTTTAAATGGACATAGTTTTCAAAAGTTAACAAATTTACATGTTTTATTCTAAAGTCAAAAAGATTTTCAACCGTTCTTTCGCAATAACATACCGAGATCCGATTCGGGGCTTGTGGGCCGGGTTTGGGGGTGTTACACTAAGTGTCGGCCATGAATATATATATAAGGCAAGGTGGACTTTATAATTATGGAATGGTGGCTAAGGTTTATGGTAAGGAGGAAGATAAGGGATAATGAATGAAAGAATCAAAAGGAAAAGGCAAGTATAGGGAACATGTTGGCCTTTTTCAAGAAAGATGTTTTGGAAAGTTTTAGTTGGCCAAATTTTGACCTTATTGTCATGTTATCGATGGTTTTGGTATAGGGAGAGGTAGCCAAATTTTCTTTTTCTTTTGGTAAAAACTTTGGTGCTTGTTTTGGCCAAAATTCCTTTAGCATCATTTTGTGTCATTTTTCTTTCTCTCCAAACTTCTTCTTCTCTTTTCCGAATCTTCAAGTTTTTAGTGCGAATTTTTGTTCTTCATTTCTTTCTTGTTTGCCAAAAGTACCAAACCATTGATATCAAAATATTTCTCATTCATCTTCCCTTGAAAACCAAAGCTAGTAAGCACTCCTTCTCCATTTTTCCTTTCTTTTCTTTTTCACAAAATTATCCAACCCTTCTTTCATCTTTTCTAATCCGTACTTCCATAGCCGAATATAGGTGAATGGGGTGTATTGTTTGGGTGATTTTTACTCAAGCCGAATAAGGTGTGGCTAAAATTTGTTCTTGTGTTAATCACTTTTAAGGACTCGAAGTACTTTAACAGAGGGCTAATCGAACACCTATTCTTCGTAATAAGAGACTCAGATTATTGGTAAGTGATATAGATTGTTAATCAATCGCAATACTTGGTTGAAGTTGTAAATTGGGCTTTGGACTAATTGTTGACCGATTGTATCTTTAGGTGCCGCAGAGAGTATCGTATTACGGATTTTGAATAAGGTGTGCAATCTGTACCCATCCAAATACATGTTTGAAATGGTGTGTAATCCCACAATTCTCTAAATATTTGCATGAAATGCTTTGTGATTTGGTCGAAAGATCGAAAAATCAGAAATCGGCATATGTGATTACTCAGGCGTGCATATGTTCGTAGTGGAAACCATATTTTCCAATGAAACAGTTTTTGGTTAGCAACAGTGATGTGATTTCAAAAAATCATGAAAAATAGGAGAAAGGGAATTAGAAAGTGAATAAAATATCGAATCAAAGATTATTGCATCTAGTTTTATATGAAAGAAACAGAGGAGGAAGAGAAATTTTAGAGGAGGATATCTTAATTTTACCGAGACTAATCTGAAGGACTTCGTGGTTCCCTATTCTATCTTGGAAAAATCATTCAAAATTGTACAAAGTGAATTATAAGTTATAATTTATATTTATAGATTACTTAGTGAGTCTAGTTTTAGTAGAAACAAGTGGGAGCAACCTATGAAAATGGTACAAGTAGATATTTGGATTTAGGGTAAGAGAGGTCAGAACCGTTGGTCATTGAAACAAGGGAATCTTTAAGGAATAAACTGTACTAAATGGCTAAGTAAAAAATTCTAGAAAAATTGTAGTAAGAATATATATGAGTATAGTTTCAAGAAAAATTTACGGATCTAAATTTCGAATTTCCTAACTCAAGTTATAGTCAATTTAGTCAATATGAAGCGGATGGATAGATTCAATTTTTATGCCCCAAATTAGTAGTGTAATATCCCGGATTAGGGCTTATGCACTATTGCTAAATTATATGAAATAGCATGCTTATGTGTGTTGTGAATGTGCATTATGGATTTTGTGAACCCTAGTGTGTAATTAAATACTTTAGAAATTATTGGATTTTAAATTTAAAAGGGGAGCTAAGCTTGATAAGGCCTTAAGAAAATAAATAAGGGAAATATGACATATAATTGGGCTCAGGTTTGGACTTTAAAACCTGGGTTAAGTGGCTGATAAATAAAGTTAGTAAGTAATTGATGTTGGATTATTAAATTAGTAGCAAGTTGGGCTTGCAACCCAAAAATTTAGTAATGCTAAATTGGGCATGAGGGTGGCGTTACTTAGGGGGATGACTTGGGCCTAGTACGGCCACATGAAGCCCAAAATAATGGGTTAAAATTTCGGCACTCCTAAGGTAAGGAGATGGACGGCATAGGGAGACTGAGGAAGGAGTTTAAGTTGAGGTCAAATTCTTTTGGAATTTCGGCTAAGGTAGGAAAATAAGGATATGAGAGTGATGGCCAAGAAGGGGACTCTAGGCTTAGTAATTTCGGCAAAAGGAGGAAAACTAAGGCCATTCAACATTCTTTCTTTTCCTTGTCTCTCTGTCGAATTCTCTCTGCCATTATTCTTATTTTCTTTTCAATTCTCCACAAAGCCAAAAACACAAGTAGTCATAGCCGAATTTCCCCTCTATCTCTCTCAAAGACTTCTTTTTCTTTTATCTGTTCTAACCGAATACCCTCCTCTCAAAACCCCCATAGCCGAATCTCTCTAAGCCTTAAAGCCGAGTCTACAAGGGTGGTTTAGTTTCCCGAAGGTGCACCATAGGCCGCATGTTCCTTAGTGATTCGGTAAGTTTTGGGATTTCTTTCCTTTGTGATTTCTTCTTTTCTTTTCATCAAGATCTAACCCGAATCAATTGTCTATGCCTATCAATTCCTTCTCCTTATCTCTAGAAGTCGAATCATGTTTTACAATAGCCAGAAGTACCGATTTTGGAAAAGCCGAAGGTGAGTGGTTGATGGTAGGTGGCCGAATGGCCCTTCTCTATTCTTTTCTTTTTGACCGAATTTAACTATGGACATTTAGGGGCAGTCGATAGGGGTATACAAGGATTTCGGGATTTCAAATCGCAAGGTAGGTCCTAATGTACAATCAGCCAAGGCCTATTTAGGAACTTAAATTTATTTCTTACTTCGGTTAAAAGCCGAAAACTAACCTGTGAAGTGATCTAGTGCTTGGCCGATTACAAGAAGGAACATAGCAAAGTTTCGGGATTTGATCCTTAATCCAATCAGCCACAAGGTAAGTTTTTGTTTCGATAGTCCTTCGGGATTTAATTAATTAGTCGAATAGGCTTTGCTAATATAATGGCCGAATATAGGAAATAAAGATCTAAGCAATAGATTGGAATTTTCAGGATTTGGAGTGAATTTGCTAAGTAAATCAGGTGTGTACCCCACACTAAATCTTGATAGATTTACGGCTTTAATTTATTATGCATGCTATTATAAAAGTGTAAGATTATGGTTAAGGTACCATGTAATGGTACAAAGTACTTAGGTACGTTTTCCTACTCCTACTATGAGTATGATAAGTTTTGCTATGGCATATACATGAAATTATAAGAATGTGAATAAGGAATATGATATGGTTAATGCATAATTGTATGACATGGGCATATGGGTGATATGTAAAGGGGAGGTGAATTGGTGGTTTTATACCCCAATATAAGTATGTGGTGACTATGTCACAATATAAGAATGTGGTGACTTTTGTCACAATATAAGTATGTGGTGACTTATGTCACGAATTTATATATGGTGGCTATGCCACGAAATCATAAGGCCGATGAGCATGTCGACTGCAGCGACTGCCTTCGATGGTGTGTAGCGGATGGAGGGTTGACTTAGTAGTCCCCACGGTGTGATGGTTGGTACGGGAGACGTGTAGCGGATGACATTTAGGATTGGGTTCGGGATTGCATCATTTTTAAATGTTATGTGAATATGTATTATTTGTTATGCCATATCTATTGTGACTTAGCATTGTGGTTACACATTGAGTCTGTTTGACTCACCCCTTGTGGGACTATTTTTCGGTGATGATCAAGTAATGGACCGGTCGAGAAGCTCATGGTGGCCATGCTCAATTCGACAATTATTATATTTTGTTTTAATAGTTTAAAATTTCCAAGTTTTGAATTATTTCAGTTTATTTGATGTAATAAGGCCATCAAGACTAAACTATCTATGCATGCTATTAAAGTACTTAGTACGATATAATTATTGCCATATTAAAGATTAAAAGTAAATTTTCTTAAGTATAAATATCAAATGTTTTGACACCTAATCAAAACGGAATTAAATTTCGATCTCAACCCAAATCAAGTCTTTTCAAAAATACACAAGTTTTTAGCAAAGTTTCCAAACATGATTTGAATGGATTTTCTTTAGAAGCATGCCAGGTCCGGTCAGGGCTTGTGGGTCGGGTTTGGGGTGTTTCAAGTAGTTAAGTCCGGGGTTGCAAAATTACGAAAATACCCTCGATGGGTAAAATTACAGAAATACCTTTGGGTTGTGAAATTACGAAAATGCCCCTATGGGCTAAATTACGAAAATTCCCCTAATGGACCGATTTGATATATTGCCCTAATGGGTCGATTTGCAAAGTGTTATAATGTGCCGAATTTTTTGTAATGAATCTCTAAATTAATAATTGTTGTTTATATTTGTAAATATCATGATTTACTATGTATGTTGCATTTACATAATTTTTTTTACATGGGATGGAAAAAATGTTGAAGAGAAGTGATTCTGGTGGCATTGCCACAATTTGTTCATTAATGTGCTTATGACTCTGGTGGCTCAGCCACAAATATTATAAAAAAGGTAGCTTGAATGTAGCGTTTCTGGTGGCTCAGCTACAAATATTATAAATGGCAAAATGCCTGCGATTGGTGTGTTTGGTGGGGTGGGTTGACTTGATCCCCACAGGTGTGATGGGATGGTACGGGTGGTGTGTAGCGGATGGATTATTAGGTTGGGTTGGGTTGCATTACATTCATTTGATTTATTTGGTACATTATTATGTAAAAGGGGCTTAGGCCCAAAATATTGCTTTACGGGTTCAGGCCCAGTAAGGGGATTATACACTGAGTTCTTGTAACTCACCCCCTTCTTTCTTAATCCTTGTAGGTAATGCTCAGTGAGAGGACTTGGGCCCATAGATGACTTGGTGGAGGCCGTACTTCATAAATGGTTTTTATTGAACTTTGGATTTCTATTTCCGTTCACAATTATTACTTTTACTATTTTGGGTTTCAAGTTGTACTAAGGCCTCTAGGATATGTTTTATTTTGCTTTGCATTTAAACGTACTTAAGATTTTGCTTGAAATGTTTTAAATGGGGATTTTTCTAAAATCATTAATAATGGTTTTCAAAAATTGATTAACAAATGGATTTCATAATCAATATGGACAAATAAATTAACTTGGACTTTCTTTCGAAATTATCAACGTCATTTTCATAAGTCACGATTTTAAAGTTCACTACCTCGATTTTCGATTTATCAATCAACCTCTTGAAATTAGTAGTATTTTATCAACTATTTCAAATCAAACTTGTTTTCTCAATTATAGCAAAACAACACCTATTTTAGTACGAATAAAAAGAATTTAACACGTTTTTCTCATGTGACATGTCAGATCTGGTCATAACGCATCGGCCGGGCTTGGGGTGTTACATGATGAAAATGAATTGAGTTGATTAATAGAATTATCTCAGCCTATTTTATGTTGATTTTTTTTTTTTTTTTGCTAAAGTCATTCATTCATACATTTAGAAAATTTGCTTTTAGATTAAAATTTCATTAGGGATCAATCTTTGCATCTAGTTAATTTTTCTTAGTTTAAACATCACATTCAAATTATTGTGTTTTTATACCAAATTATGAATTTATAATTTTACAAATTATTGGTTAATATACAGTCCCTGTGGAGACAATAACTCATTTTTGCTTACTTATTTCTCGAACGAAAGTGTACATTTGCACAAATAATGTTACAAGTTTTTGGCTCTATTTTCTTTGTGAAATTATTTTTGTAGATTGGTTTTTATTTAATTTCTAACAATACTATTTCATTGTTTATTCTTTATTTGTGATTTATTTATCAGGAATTTATGAGCATAGATCGAACCATCGATTTTTTACTTGTAGACCTTGAAATTGAGCGGACATTTAGACGGAGAAGAAGCGAGAGATTAGCTCTAAGACAAACTGAGATGGACCTTGGAAATCAAAATGATGGACAAGGTAATGGAGTCAATCATGTGCACAACCCAATCCTTATTGCTGATGATAGGGATCATGCCATAAGTCAATACGGTGCCCCACGGGAATGTAAGTGTGTCCCCTACACCACTAAATGTAACACCCCTTACTCATATTCAATGCCGGAATAGGGTACGAGGAATTACCGAACATAAAGGCATTACCGGACATAAACATAAGAAAACATACTTTTCTGAGTCATAAATTTGCGTCCCAATTAAAACCATTCATATTCAATCATAAAGTCCCTTATACGAGCCTAAGAGGCTCAATACATGCTTTGGAGGTGGTTCGAGACTAAACCGAGAACTTTAGAAAATTTTACAAAACTTGGAAAAGATTTTCATGTTATAGGGCTCACACGACTGTGTCATCCAAGGGACACGCCCTTGTGACCCTGGGACATGTCCGTGCTGCAGGCTGTGTTCAAAACTAGGTAGCTCTCTGACTTGTGCCACACGGCGATGCCACATGCCCATGTGCTAGGGTGTGTGGTTAATTAATTCAATTCGAATTAGGTGCAGGTTTCACACGGCCAAGACACACTCTCGTGCTCAAGGCCATGTCACCCACACGGCTGAGACACACGCCTGTGTCTCTGCCCATATGCTCAATTCTGAGCATTTTATTTTCTCAAATTTAAGGTGCAGAAGACACACAGCCCGTGTGTCACACACGATTTAGACACACGCTCATGTGTCTGCCCATGTGGAAAAAATAAAGTCATTCCTAGCTTCATTTCTCACCCCAATCTTTGCCATAATCCTACACCACATATTGCATTCATAACCTAGCAAATCCAAGCATTTTATTCATGTTAATTCTATCATTTAACATGATATATAATCACATACAATTACTAACCATATCAAGCATTCAAATCAAGCATATTCCATCCATCATCATGGCATATCATTTCATGCATACATGTTTACAAGCTTACCTTGGTTATGTCCTCATGTTAGACATATTTTGATCAACTACTTATCATATATGTGGCTAACATAATATGACATTACAAATGTATCAAAACAATCACTACTAGCCATTCCAATGGCTAGATTACAAGCATCGTTTATGTTTAATGCCAGTATGGCCAACATATCTGATACATGCCATTACAACAACAATTGAATTACCATACTATACCGACATAGGCTGATGGATAGTGTGAGTGATCTTTGTCGAGCTTCCAATCCAACGAGCTTTTGATTACTCTAAAACAGGGGAAAATAAAACGGGGTAAGCATAAAATGCTTAGTAAGTTCGTATAACATGGTACTTAACTTACCATACATCCTATTTGAGGTAACTAAGTAAGACATATTCTACCACTTTGATCTCAAGCCCTACAGACATCCTCATTTCCCTTGTTAGTCATATATTCAATAGTAACATCAAGACATGTATGGGCTCAACAACAATCAAGTTCCTATGCACATATGCTTTCCACAACATTTATTCATTTAACATGTATAGACGTCTCTTATTAATACAAGTATAGCTTCATAGTAATTCTTTTCAAATTCAGATAATTTCATGGCAGGACTTTACTCATTTTATTCAAGTATTAAGGTCGCACAAGTATGAGTACGTTCAAGGCGTATAGGTCTATGATCGAGGATGAACATTCTCATCAAGTAATTTTCATATACAAATATCATCTTCTTGTATTTCATGCAATATTCTTTTCAATTCATATTTCCATATCGTATGTATCATTCCATGTCAATTTGTTTTCAATTCATCTTTACTCTTGTCAGAACTTTATCAGTTGAATTTATTCGAAATATCGATGGATACACAGGTAGTACACTCGAGGTGTACGAATCAAAATCTGTCAATTCATGTCTAATGGTACCCATATGGTACAATTTCAGAGAGTACACTCTCAAGTCACATATATGTAAACAATAGGATTACAAGTCCAGGCTAAATCCTTTTTACGTCATATGCTCTAAAGAGCTTGATTTGGATTACTCGTCCAAGCTAAATTCAATCCATAACATATGCTCGAGAGGACTTATATTAGGATTACTCATCCGAGCTAAATCCTATCCGCAAAAAATGTAGGACATCTTTCGTTTTGGGAAATCCCATATCCATCGATTTTGAAACACCCCCAAACCCGGTCCAGACGTTATGGCCTAATCTGGTGATGTCACATCAAAGGGATAATTCCAAAACGACTTTGTTTAGTTAAATACTTAAGTTTGAGATTCAAAATCCTTGCAACTTGTTAAGTTATGATGAAAGCCGATGTTTTTAGAAAAAAATCCTTATGTTATAGTTATTTCGAAAACCATGTTGAACTTTAGAAATTTATTTAAGTTTGCTAATTAGGCAGTTGAAACAATAATAAACCCAAATGTAAAGTCAAATTGGAGATAATAGGCCTTATTAGATCCCGATGAAAATAAAGTAATTAACATAAAGTCATTCAAAAGTAATTAAAATTTTCTAAGTAGCTTGCAGTGTGGCCTCCTCCAAGTCCTCTTCCACGTCGAGCCGTTTACTAAGAGTCACCTGAAACATTAAATAAAAGGGTGTGAGTTTCAAAACACTGCGTGTATGACCCTTGGTAATCCAATCAACAAGCAATTATCACATTGGCCCTAAGCCTTATCAAAATTGGTGGTCTTGGGCCTTAGCCCACAATGACCTCATATCATGTCATTATCTCATGAATGCAATGCTCCCATCTCAAATCCAACTCTGCACTCCGTTTCCCTTCCAACCCTACACTCCTGTGGGGATATAAATATCAACCCACCCATCCCTACACTCCAAAGGTAGCACCAATAGCAGCACTACTCAAACGTTGCAGTAAGGCTGCTAAGCATATAATGGGCTTAAAGCCACTGGTGGATCCACGTTCGTCAAGCGACTATGCGATCCTCGCATATCTTCCTCCGTATCATCAAACCCACCCAAGTGCAACATATATCTCATGAATGCAGCATACACATTTTTACACATAAGCACCTAGGGGTATTTTAGTCATTCCACTACCCAAGGGTATTCTTGTAAATCTACCCTATAGGGGTATTCTAGTAATTCTACCCTCCAGGGGTATTCCGATAATTCTACCCTAAAGGGGTATTTTTGTAATTTCTTTCATCTCGGGTTTTAGTTATGAACTTTGGCCCATCAACGAGTCCTTGCAGCTAAAGTGAACAGACACTATGCACTAGGTAGGATCCCATAGAAGTGGAGGTGGGCCACTAGGACTGCTTAAGTACCAAGTTCTCCTTAGGTCCAATCCTAGACATGCATATGTCCATTGCCACACTCTAACCTAGCGACTTGTCCATAGACATGTTTGATAATTAAAAAGTTTTATGCTATTTAAGAGTTTATTAAAACTAGGCCTAGAGTCCATAAAAACCCTAGCATGCATTTCTAAAATCCCATGAGGCCCATTAAGCCCCATCATGTCTATATAGACCATTAAGCCCATTTCATGTTCATATAGCCCATTAAGCCCATTTCGTGTTCATATAGCCCATTAAGGTCATTTCATGTTCATATAGTCCATTATGAGCGAACCATTCAACCATCCATATCAATCCATCATTCACATATCAACTCTTACCGACTTGGGCCCACGACCTCGGCAAGCCCATTTAGTGTCGACTTGTTGTGTATGTGCAGTCTATTGCGTCGTGCTACCCTATCCTTAGCCTTGAACCTACAACCAATACCAATCTCCAATCAATCACATACACTTAACTACCATATTTACCAAAAACTGAAGCCTTACCATAACCTTACCATGTGCCACCAGTTCTAGTAGCCCTTCCTTAGCTATTATTCACGAATATCCCCTAGATCTGCAACCACACATATACTATCAAAATCAAGTGACTCATATTCCACACAAGTCACCTCTATAAGCCATACTTACATTCGGCCACTTACTAATCCACAATTGAGATGAGTACACTTACCACTTGCTAGCGATCTTTACCACGCTTGTGATCTTTGAACCCTACCCTTGTTAATACAGGGTTAACGACAAGAAAGAGTTAGATAGCCCTCTGACTTTTACCAAAACACACTAAAGGAAGTTGACTAAGTACTTACCGAATCCAACCTTTGATCCTGTGGCCTAGATAGTTAATGAATGAGATCCGGCTTTTAAAACTTGATTACAAGTAAATAACAGCAACCAATTTGTGATGGAGGAAAAACAACAAGTAATTGACAAAAAGATAGGGTTATTCGATTATAAGGGAGTATTCAGCTTTCAAAGAAAGAATAAGAACACAACACCAATAGGGATTTCAGAAAAAAGGAATGATGGTTTTTTGGCAATGGAAAAATTTGGCAATGGAAGAAACAAGGAGAAAAGAAAAGAAATGGAAAACCTAAGGAAACTTTCAAAGTAATTAGACACCCCCCTTTTATAGCCAAAAGCCAAAACTACCTTCCCCCCAAAGTCCCATTCGACACCAACTCTTCTACACATCTCATCCATGACCATTTCAAACCTTTCATCCATCAGACATTCACTGCAACACAAACTTTAGCCGTCCTGACAGCAAAATAAATACCCCAATAAAATACCATGCCACTACTCGAACCTTGGACTCCTTTGCCTGCTAATGACGACACCTATCTGCTCCCTAAGTGGCGCCACTTTTCCACTACACCACAAGCTCCTCTTGTGTCATTTTCCTTCTTCATTTATTTAAAAGGCCTACTAACTGAAGTCATTGTTCCCTAGGGCTAAAACCAAAATTTATCCTATACCCTTACTTGATCCCAGGACATCTCCAACACCCCTAGACACTCCAAATTCATTAACCCTCAAAGCCCACATGCCAATTGTCATTTTC
This sequence comes from Gossypium rotundifolium, assembly GCA_025506655.1. Taxonomy (NCBI): domain Eukaryota; kingdom Viridiplantae; phylum Streptophyta; class Magnoliopsida; order Malvales; family Malvaceae; genus Gossypium; species Gossypium rotundifolium. Next base: position 67,329,436 of record CP106729.1, on the reverse strand, counting down.
TCGCTCACTTAAAAATTTTTTGAGACCCAAAGCCAAAGCCCAATACTTTTAGGCCCAAATTTGGGGCGTTCAGATTTTCTATTTATTCAACCAAGATTTAAACACTTTTCAAGCAATATCGGGCATTTGATTTTTTCATACCTCCGTAAAATTTATGTAATTCTAATGAAACACATTCCATATTCATGTCAAGCATACAAGTAACATTTTATTCATTTACCATTTTATCTAGCATTTTCTTTTATCGGGCTATATCAAGTAGGTGATCATTTCACATATTTATGACATTAATAATATTCACAAACACAACATTTATATCAAGCATAAAAACATATACAATTTAGTTACATGAACTTACCTCGACAAATGTTCGTGCACATAAATCCATTAATCTGACATTTTCCTCGTTCTAACTCTGAATTTGGTCTATCTAGATCTATACAAGTAAATTTAATGTCAATTTATCACATTTTACACTTATTTGGACTCAATTTTTATCCTAGGTAAAATTACCATTTTGCCCTTAACTTTTCCATAAATTACCTTTTGTCCCTAGAATTGAAACCAGTGATGTTTCAAATGCTCCAAATAGTGGGCCAATTCAGTGGTATGCCCACAAAAGATCCATATCTTCAACTTTGATAATTCATGGAGGTGAGTGATTCAATTAAGATAGCTGAAAATACATTAAGGTTAAAGTTGTTTTTGTACTCGTTGCAAGATCGAGCACGAGCATGGCTGAATTCATTGCCACCAAGTTCAATATCTACTAGGCAAGAATTAGCAGAAAGGTTTTTGGTAAAGTAATTTCCACTGAGCAAGAATAGAAAGTTGTGAAATGAGTAACTACTTTTCAATAATTGGATGACGAGTCTTTATATGAGGCGTGGGAAAGGTGCAAAGACTTGCTTCAAAAGTGTCCTCATAATAGGATTCCTCATTGTATCCAATTTTAGACATTTTATAATGGTCTCAATGCACATACAAGATTGATGGTAGATGCTTCTACGAATGGTGCGATTTTGTCTAAGTCTTATAACGAGGCTTACAAGATCATCAAAAGGATCGCTAGAAACAATTACCAATGGCTGACAAATCGAGTAATTTTAGGAAGATGAGTAGCTGGAGTGCATGAAGTGGATGCACTGACTTCACACTCTACTCAGGTATCTTCTATTTCCTCAATGTTAAAACAGTTTACCACTAATGGGTTGAATAATTTTGCAGCTCAATCACCAAGTTAATATGATGTTGTTTCCTGTGCGTATTGTGCGGATGGTCATTCTTTCGAGAATTGCACTTCAAACCCTGAATCAGTTTGTTATATAAGGAATTAGTATCAAAATAAAAGTGGATAAGGACCACATTCCAACTTCTACAATCCATCATGGCGGAATCATCCGAACTTTTACTGGAGTAACCAAGGAAATGGACCGAACAATCATAAGTAGCATAGACTCAACCAATCCCAAGGGTTTAGCTAACATGCTCCAAAACCACCTCAGGTTGAGTCATCAAATAGTTTGGAGGACTTTTTGAAGATGTACATGGCGAAAAATGACGCTTTGATCCAAAGTCAAGCTGCAACACTGAAAAATCTAGAGAACTAGAGGGTCAATTAGCTATTGAGCTTCGTAGTAGATCGCAAGGAACCTTGCCGAACAATACAAAAAAATCTAAGGAATTCTGGTAAGGAACATTGCAGGGTAGTTGCATTAAAAAGTGGTAAGATTTCGAAACCCAAGGAGGTTGTGGTAAAAGATGAGCCTATGGAAAAGGAGGAAAGTCAACCAACAATTAAAGTTCCTACACTAGAAAAATCATATTCTAAAAAATCTAATAAGGTAAACCCTAAACTAGTAAATTCTAATAAGTTAACACCTTGTTTTGCAAATTTACCTCCTCAGAAAAATTGTTTGTACCAACCTAGAGTTCCATATCCTCAAAGACTTAGTGGAATAAGCAGAAACAAGAGGTACAATTCAAGAATTTCTTGGATGTTCTAAAACAACAGCATATCAACATTCCTTTGGTAGAGGCTTTAGAATAGATGCCCAACTACATGAAGTTTATGAAGGATATTATAACACGTTATACTCGGCCTAGTCGCCAAGCCCAGATACGGGATGCCACACCACCGTCTCATCTCATGTACATCAATTAAGAAACTATATCCAAGTAAAACGATCATCTTTTGTTAGTCTGAATAAGTTTTATGTCATCCAAATAGTTAATTAACATTGTTACATGCAAACCATTCATTAATAAGTCTTACATACAGTTAGAAATATGCATAAGGGCTAATTAGTTAAAATTTCATATTAATGTCCGTAGGTATTGATATTTTACTTGAGTGGTATTGATACCACTTCGAAAAACTATACCAAAAGAGCATATTGTTTCTCAATTAAAAACCCAACTATCGAAAAATATTGGTACCACCAAACAAAGTATCAATATTTCTTTCCCGTGTATCAATACTCGAGAAAAGGTATCGATACCATATCTTTATTATGTTTCCTATACATTTTAATTCACAGAGGTATCAATTTTTGAAGTCCAATATTGGTACCTCTGCTACTGGAGCTCAAAGATACAACATAGAAAAGTAAATAATTCATCTCAAATAGTTCCTAAACAATATGCATCAAATACTAAGTTAAATAACTGCTCATACGGCTTAATCAATAGTACGAAATACCAAAAATGAGTCCGAAAAATATCGCCATGCCAACATCAATGTCTATAGTCCTAAGCACTAGTAATAGCATGATGTTCTTATAAACCAAGTCAATTGTTTAGAAACCAATGTAACTATAATAAGTTTATCATATTGCCTATTTCCCCAAATCAATTAAAAATAATGGACCTATGAAGAATAACCAGACTTCCTTGGATCACTCCCTTGGAAACCACACTGCCCACACCGTGTCGTCACTAATCTGCATATGTTGAAATGAGTGGGTGAGCTTTAACAAGCTCAGTGACTACAAAGAATTTCCACACGCAAACATGTCACCATGGAACACAACCAATCATTTACTCATAGTTACCTTATTTCTAAGTCTAACATCTTATAGTATTAAATCATGAATCATCTAATAGTTCATTTTCATTACACATGTGTACTCATTCAAGCATAGAACATAATCCACACAATCACAAAAAATATGATAAATTGGGATAAGATGGCACTTGCATTATGAAACATATAGTGAGCTATATTATCACCCATCGATACACGGATCTCCATTACACCACATAAACTCATAGAGTCAAACAATTCCCAAAAGTGAAGCTTATAGCTAACACTCTCCTTATTTCCTCCCACATGTCCCGTTGAATGGAGATTAGCTCTAATTCCCTTATCCCTCCAAACATGTCCCAGGGCCTCAACACCCAAACCACAATACATATGAGTACTCACAATCCTATGGCATGCCAACTATATCCAATGGTTCCAAGATCACAAGGCCAAAATATCTGAAAACAACACATATTACTTACCAATTATCCATGCACTATCACTGCAAATTAGCATCTTTTACAAAACACTAGCATATTCATATAGCATATATAACACGCATTCATTTCATGTATATGTTTGTACATTACAAAATTATCACTATATCCACATACCACCTTTCATGCATAATACATAACCACAAAATCACAAGATAATTATAGATTCAAGGAAACTTTGTAACACCCCTAACCCATATCCGTCGCTGAAACAGGGTTACAGAGCATTACCAAGACTTTCAAAATAATTTTCAGATAATTTACACCAATTACTATTCATTAACAGAGATCATTTGTAACGTCCCTTAAATAGACCCTCGAGGCCAAATATGAATAGTAGAAACAAATCGGGACTTAATCGAACCTCTAAGAATTTCTCGCTAAATTACAAAAATTTTCTAAGTTGCAAGGCTCACACACCCGTGTGATCAGGTTGTGTAGTCACACATGCTCGTGTCCCTAACCCGTGTAACTCTCTGACTTGCAAGAATGAAGAAATTAAAGTCACACGACCAAGTCACATACCCGTGTGCTAGGCCATGTGGTGAATTTAATTTTTGAAATTTAGGTGTAGTTTTCACACGGCCGTGTAACACGCCTGTGTTCATGGCCGTGTCAATTACATGGTTGAGACACACGCCCATGTTCATGGCCGTGTCAACCACACGACTGAGACACACGCTCGTGTATCTACTCGTGTGCCCAATTTTGAGCATTTTATTTCTTATTTTTAAGATTTAGGGGACACACAGCCAAGCCACACGCCCATGGGATAGGCCGTGTGTCTAGCCGTGTGGACAAAATAAAGTTATTTCCTAGCCTCATTTGTCACCCAAAACTTACCATTTTCCTGCACCAAAACTCACAAGCATATGTCCACCAATCCAACATCATATTCACATGAAATTAGCCATCAATCATGTGGTATTTTCTCATGCATCAAAGGATATAAACTTACTCTTATCATAAACTTATATGCTAACATAATTCCAACAACTAACATATAATGAGAACTTATGTGATTACCAAAATATTACTTCAAAATGGCCATACTTAGACCATCACTAGCCACTCCAATGGCTAGATTACAAAACAACAATTACAAGCCATGAAACACCCCAAACCCGGCCCAAAAAGTCTGACCGGATTTGATATGTTCCTCGAGTAAAACTTTAGCAAACTCTCACTTATTTAAGAAAAACTTGATGATTTTTGAATAAAACAGATTAACTTAAAGATCGGGTTGAAATTTAATTGTAAAGTAAATTCACATCTTCTTAAAACATTATTTTTAAGAGGAATAATAAGTTAACAGAAAACCAAATTTAATGAAAAATTTATTAATATTGTGGAAATATATTTTGTTTTCAAAACAGTTTAAATTATTTATAAAAATCCATTTAGTTATTTAATTAATAATTATTCATGGCAAAATAAATCCAAACACAAAAATTAAAAAAACAGTTTATAATGGCCTTATTACATAAAATAGCAAAAACCCATAATAAAGTCTAAGAAATAAAATTTAATAAGTATAAATTGGAAAATCTCCAAAATACTTGATATGAGCATTGGTCACCACAGAGTCCTTGCTGACCCGATCCATCGCACTACGAATCATCTGAAAAGTTATCCCACAAAAGGGGTGAGTCACAAACTCAATGTGTAACACATACATTAAAAAGCCCATTTGATAGTCCTTAAGCCCATTTTCATAGCACATATATTCATAGGCCCATTTAAGTCATTTTTAGCCTTAAGCCCATTTTATAGCAGATCAAATAATAATCATTAAAAATCACATGATTAGATACACATAATGAAATGCAAACCCGGCCCACCTAATATCCATCCGCTACACACCACCCGTACCAACCAAACACACCGTGGGGATTACTAAATCGACCCTCCATCCGCTACACACCATCGAAGGCGATTCTTTGTAGTCAACATGCACATCGCCTTATAATTTTGTGGCAAGGCCACAGACAAAATTGTGACCAAGTCACCGGATTTCAAATATGTGACCAAGTCACCAGATTCACATATGTGACCAAGTCACCGGATTTCAAATATGTGACCAAGTCACCGGATATTATGGTAAAACCACCGAATACTTCCCTTTATCAAATTCACCCATATGCCCATGCACATACATATTATTTATTTTTCATGCTATTTACCCCAAAATCATAATATAGTCATACTTATTTCACATTTATGCATATAGCAAAATTAATGAAATATTGGGGTAAACATACCTGAATTTTGTATACCAATGAATGGTATCCACAATCATTTTCAAACACATTGTCATATCATCACATTTAAAAATAGATCTATGAGATTTTATTGTAAGGTTACACACCTTATGACCGTGAGTACGATACCTTCTCGCTCGTCAACACCCTCGGATTCTTGAACAACTGTTATTTGTAGTTTTTCTCCGCTAGATGGATCAAAACCCGCTGATATCCTACCAATGTAAAGTGGTTCGGTTGTACGTACTACTTCAAATAACCGATCTTCGTTAGTAGAGGGTCCACAACCCGGTGGAAAATCTCTTATCGCCGATACAGCCCTTCGTTTGAAGTTCGATGGTAAAACAGTGCCTCCTCTCTTCCAAACACTCCGTACTACTCTTTTCTTACCTATCTTGTTAGTCTTAAATCACCCTTAAAAATAAAGTTGATTAGTGATCCATTCTAAAAGGATTGATACGATCGAAATTAATAATCCTTACCTTGGATGATTTGAAAGATCACTTCTTAAAAGTTGGCTTCAACAAAGATCCTTAAAATCCCTTCCAAGGATTGACCTAGGAGAGAAAAATAAAAGGATTTATGTTTTCTAAATCAACTATAGTAAAAAGAGATAATGAAAATCATTGAAAAAAAAACCTTACTTTGATCACTTTGAATATTCGGCCTTGAACAAAAGAAGAGAAAAAAAAGTAAATTTGGTGATTTCGGTTTGCACAAAAAGAAAAGAGAAAAAGATAGTGATTTATGGCATAAAATAGTTTTGGTTTTCAATAAAAGAAAAGAAGAAAGGAAATCGAAATAGAAGATGATTCGATTGACAAAAGAGATGAAAATAATGTTGATTTTGGTATTGGTAGAAAATAGTTTTGGTTGAGAGAAGGAAGAAAGAAAATGAAATTGAAAGAAGAGAGAAAGAGAAGAAGAAGAAAGATGATGATGAAGGTGATTTCAAAAGAAAAGAGATAGGTTTAGGGACCTATGCACATTCGGCCAAGAGGAAAAATTGAAGAAAAATAGTTCTTGAACTTTGGTACTTTCGGCAATGAGGGAAAGAGAAAAGAAGAAAATGTTTTCCAATCTTTTTGATGCTTTTGACTAAAGAGAATAAGAATTTGAGAGAAAAGGTATTTTAACCAAAATGGTCAAAATGAGAACCAAAACAAAGTAAAGCTTTTTACCTAATGCTATTAGCAAAATTCGGCTAGGAGGAGAGCTCTTGGAGAATTGAGAAAAGATGCACAAAAATGCAAGACTTTTTGGCCAACTTTCACCCCCTAACCCAAGTCAAATTCGGCCAACTAGCTTGCCAACATTATCCTTTTTTCCTCCATGTTTCTTCCCCATCAACCCTTAAATTGCTATCACAATTAACTATCCCCTTTAGCCCCTAAAACCGACTAGATTCATGGTCAAATGACCATGAAAAAGTTTCCAAGACAAAGCCCTTACTTCAAGCCTTTTGTCCCCCTCATCTTATCATCCTTTCATGATTCCATGCCATAAGTTTTAGCTTACCTTTTTCATATGGTCAAATAACCAAAATTAAAAAGATGCTCATCCATTCTAGAAGAGTCTTGGCCGACACTATAGGGAAGGAAACAAAAAAATAAAATCCTCCCATTTGCTAGCTAGGGGATTCGAACCTCTCCCCTCAAGCACTCATCCAAGCGCCCTAACCACCTTGCCAATTACTCATCTTATGCTTAAAACCTCTTGTCATTATTACTTAAAGCCTATCATGCTTAGCTCCATATTAATTATTAAAAATTTAATAAATCACTAAGCATTCACTTAATTATTAAAGTTCAAAAATAACTTCCAAAACACACTCAATCATATTTAAGCATGCAACATCATTCAATTAAGTAAAGATGCATAACCCCTAATTATCAGGATGTTACAATTCTACCCCCTTAAAATAATTTCGTCCTCGAAATTACCTGGTTGGAACAAGTGAGGGTATTGCTGTCGCATCGCTTCCTCCGGTTCCCACGAAGCTTCTTCTGATCCATGATTACGCCATAATATTTTGACGAGAGGAACCGACTTTCTCCGTAAAACCTTTACATCTCGCTCCAGAATTTGAATTGGCTCCTCTTCATAGGACAAATCTGGTCTTAATTCCACCTCCTCAACTGGCACTATATGAGATGGATTCGACCGGTAACGGCGTAACATTGAAACATGGAACACATCGTGCATTTGCTTCAACTTCGAAGGTAATTCTAACTGATATGCCACAGGTCTGACCCGCTTCAAAACGCGATAAGGTCCAATGAACCTGGGACTTAACTTTCCTTTGTGACCAAATCTCATCACCTTTTTCCAAGGTGAAACCTTTAGGAATACTTGATCTCCCACAGCAAACTCTATTTCCTTCCGCTTTAGATCTGCGTCGACTTTTGTGCATCGGATGCTTCTTTTTAAATGAGCCCAGATTACCTTAACCTTTTCTTGGATTCACCACTATTTACGGACCCAAAATCGGCGTTCCCTAATTACATCCAACACGTAGGAGTGCGACACTTCCGTCCATATAGTGCTTCATATGGTGCCATCCGAACAACGGCTTGGTAAGCTGTTATTGTACATAAATTCGCTAACTAGAAGAACTCTTCCCAACTTCCTTGAAATCCATCACACATCCCCTTAACATATCTTCTAAGATTTGGATTACTCGTTCAGACTGGCCGTCAGACTGTGGATGAAATGCCATACTGAAATCCAATATGGTGCCCAAAGCCTGATGCAATGCTTTCCAAAATCGCGACGTAAACCTCGGATCCCTATCCGAAATAATCGACAACGGCACTCCATGCAATCTCACAATCTTAGCCACATATAACTTCGCCAATTTCTGCAAAGAGTAATCAACCCGAACTGGGATAAAATGTGCAGATTTAGTTAATCGGTCCACTATCACCCATACAGAGTCTTTCTTAGTAGGCGTAAGAGGAAGCCCACTGACAAAGTCCATGGTGATTCTCTCCCACTTCCACTGTGGAATTTTTGTCGGCTGAAACAATCCCGAAGGTACTTGATGTTCAGCCTTGACTTGCTGACACGTTAAGCACTTTGCTACATACTCTGGAACTTCTCACTTAAGACCAGGCCACCAAAATTGATCTCGCAAATCTTGGTATAACTTACTTCCTCCAGGATGCATAGCATAGGGGCTACCATGCGACTCCTGAAGAATCTTTTGCCTCAACTCTGATCCCTTGGCATATAGACTTTACCTTTGAAACACAATAACCCATCACTGTTAATACTAAAATCTTTCAATTCTCCATTTTGTACCTGCCGTAGCTTTACACTCAGATCTTCGTCTACTAACTGTCTCTCTTTCACTTGACTCAACCATGTCGGCTTAACTTGTAATTCTGCCAACAAGCTCCCGTCATCGTAAAGACTAAGATGTGCAAACATCGCCCTTAAATCTGACACCACTTTCCGACTTAGAGCGTCTGCCACCACATTCGCCTTACCCGAGTGGTACTCGATAGAACAGTCATAGTCTTTCAACAACTCTATCCACCTTCGTTGCCTCAAATTTAGTTCTTTCTGAGTCAGTAGATATTTTAGACTTTTGTGGTCCGTGTATATCACTGACTTTTCCCCGTATAAATAATGTCTCCAAACTTTAAGAGCAAAGACTCTGCGCCAACTCCAAGTCATGCGTCGGGTAATTAACCCGTGTGGTCTCAATCTGCGAGAGCGCACGCAACTACCTTCCCGTCTTGCATCGAACACATCTTAATCCGTGTGAGAAGCATCACAATACACGACAAAATCCTTCCCCGCCTCAGTGAATCAAAATCGAGCTTGATCAAAACCTTCTTGAGCTTAAAACTCTCTTGTTGTTTATCGGTCCACACGAAAGGTACTTCCTTTCTCGATAATTTCGTTAAAGGTGCAGCTATCGATGAAAATCCTTCGACGAATCTTCTGTAGTATCCGGCTAACCCCAAGAAACTGCGAACTTGATTCACGGACTTAGGTGGTTTCAATCTAGCATGACCTCAATCTTCCAAGGATCCACCTTATCCCTTCTGCAGATACCACATGGCCTAAAATGCAACCTCTTTCACCAAAATTCACACTTCTTGAATTTGGCATCTGACTTCTTCCCCTTAAAACTCGCAACACAATCCGGAGATGCTCATCATGTTCCACCTCAGACTTAGAATACACCAGGATGTCGTCTATGAACACCACGACGAATTGATCCAAGTAGGGTTGGAAAATCCGGTTCATCATATCCATGAAGCATATCATGCGTTCGTCAATCCAAATGGCATTACCAAAATTCATAATGCCCATATCTAGTTCGGAAAGTCATCTTATGGATATCCACTTCATTCACTTTAAGTGATGATACCCGACCTTAGATCAATCTTTGAGAATCAGTAGCTCCTTAAGTGATCGAACAAGTCGTCGATCCTCGACAAAGGATACTTGTTCTTGATGGTCAGCTTATTCAACTGCCGGTAGTCTATACACATCCTCATCGATCCATCCTTCTTCTTCACAAATAAAATCGGTGCTCCCCATGGAGACACACTAGGTCAGATAAATCCACGATCAAGCAACTCCACGAATCGAGCCTTAAGCTCAACTAATTCCTTGGTGCCATTCTATATGGAGCAATAGAAAGCGGCGCCGTTCGTGCAATAAATCAATCCCGAATTCTACCTCACGATCCGGAGGCAAACCTGGAAGTTCTTCTGGAAAAACATCTACGAATTCATTCACAGTCCTGACTTCATTAACAGTTGCCTCCTTTGCCTCCAAGGCACTCACCAACATCAAGAAGGCTACACATCCCTTTCTAACCATCTTTTCTGCCTTAAGAGCGGATACTACATTAGACAAGTAGTTCCGTCTCTCGCCCATCACTACAACTTCTTTGTCATCAAGAGTTCTTAAGGACATTCACTTAGCAGCACAATCCACATTTGCACGATACTTCACAAGCCAGTCCATGCCTAAGATTAGGTTAAATTTTCCGAATGGCAACTCCATTAAATCAGCCAGAAACTGCGTCCCTTGAACTTCTAAAGGCACTTCCTTAAAAAGTTTGTCTATAACTACTGTCTGTCATAGAGGACTAAGTACAGTCATCTTCCTAGGTACAGTCTCAGAAGTCACATGCAAAGTTCCAGATACTTCACTAGCGATGTAAGAATGAGTTGACCCTATATCTATCAAAGCAATAAAGGGCAACCCAGAAATCAAAAACGTACCCGTAATAACATCAGGTGCGTCACTGTCTTCTCTACGACGAACTGCATATACCAGACCTGGCTGTCTCGCCTCAGAGCTACCACTGCCTTTGCCTGAAGTTCCATGACCTTTACCAGAGCCATTACCCCTTCCATTTGGACCACGGCCCCTTATCGGCTGTTGTTCACCTCTGCCAGCCTAATTAACCCCCTGACTTGCTTGGTGGTTCTTGTCTGAATTCTTCGGGCAATCCTTGATCATATGGTCTTTGGATCCGCACTTGAAACATCCCCCGGTCTTTTTCCAACACTCTCCCGGGTGTATCTTCCCACATTGAGCACAAGCACGATGTTGTCCACCCTTAGCAGTCTGCTGGCTTCGCGGTCCTTTATTTCTTGGTTTCTTTTGGAAATTCTCGGATGACCCTGAAGATTCAAAGCTCCTCTTATTCTTATTCTGGCCTTTGTCCCGATTCTGTCTTTCAGTCCGCTTAACCTCTTCAGCTATTCTTGCCCTTTCTACTAAGATTGCAAAATCAATTTCCCGGTGCGGAGCAATCATCACTCGCAGTTCATCTCTAAGTCCATCCTCAAATCTGACACACCGTTCATATTCAGTAGCTACTATCCCTCTAGCATATCGGCTAAGTCGCAAAAACTCTACTTCATACTCAGCTATCGACTTACTGCCTTGCACTAGATTCAGAAATGTCTTCCTCTAGGAGTCGATGTAGCTAGCTCCAACGTATTTTCCTTCGAATTTAATTTTAAAATACCCCCAATCCAGTCGATCCACAGGGGTACTCTCCTTAATAGTGAGCCACCACTGGTAGGCTTCATCACGGAGTAGTGAAATAGCACCTTTCAATTTTTCTTCAGCAGTGCAGTCTAAATCGTCCATGATTCTCTCGACTGCCTCCAACCAGTATTCCGCTACATTTGGAGCTACTCCAGATACTCCCCTGAAAACCTCAGCTCCATTCGATCTTAGTCTCTCAGCTACCGACTTTTGAGACCCATTTCCAGTACTAGCTTCTACTACTCGTTCCAAAACTCGCAGCACAGCTTGTGATACTGCGTCACCTCCTTCATTTTGCTCTTGAAAATCCACCCCAACAGCCGGTGGTGGAGCTTCATTCTCGGAACCTTGACCAGATCTAACTAGTTCTGACATAGCCATTCTTCCTCTTCCGCATCCACGACGACCACGTCCCCTAGAACTCATGTCTACTATGCTTATTATCTATTTTTACGAAAAAGTCTTATGTATTAGAGTCTTTTCACTTCTTATTAACAGAAAGTTTTATGCAACAGATATTCAGTGGTTTTTTCGTAGTAGTGTACAAACACCTAGGGTCCATGTCTCTAAAGTATAGTTTCCTTAGGCTTATCATACATTCATATCACTTATCAATAAAGATACATACCTGATGGATCTGGGCCGAGAATTCCGAGTGCCATGCTCTTATAAAACCATTTTAACTTAAGAAATTTTTCAAAAAGTCATTTGGGCCAACTTTTGAAAACGTTGTGGGCTTCAAAACCCAAGGCCAAGAGTTTAAAACTGGGCTCTGATACCAAGTTGAAACACCCCAAACCCGGCCCAAAAAGTCTCATAGGATTTGATATGTTCCTCGAGTAAAACTTTAGCAAACTCTCACTTATTTAAGAAAAACTTGATAATTTTGAATAAAAGCAGATTAACTTAAAGATCGGGTTGAAATTTAATTGTAAAATAAATTAGCATCTTCTTAAAACATTATTTTTAAGAGGAATAATAAGTTAACGAAAACCAAATTTAATGAAAAATTTATTAATATTTTGGAAATATATTTTGTTTTCAAAAGCAGTCTAAATTATTTATAAAAATCCATTTAGTTATTTAATTAATAATTATTCATGGCAAAATAATTCCAAACACAAAATTTAAAAAATAGTTTATAATGGCCTTATTACATAAAATAGCAAAAACCCATAATAAAGTCTAAGAAATAAAATTTAATAAGTTTAAATTGGAAAATCTCCAAAATACTTGATATGAGCATTGGTCACCACAGAGTCCTTGCTGACCCGATCCATCGCACTACGAATCATCTGAAAAGTTATCCCACAAAAGGGGTGAGTCACAAACTCAATGTGTAACACATACATTAAAAAGCCCATTTGATAGTCCTTAAGCCCATTTTCATAGCACATATATTCATAGGCCCATTTAAGTCATTTTTAGCCTTAAGCCCATTTTTATAGCAGATCAAATAATAATCATTAAAAATCACATGATTAGATACACATAATGAAATGCAAACCTGGCCCACCTAATATCCATCCGCTACACACCACCCGTACCAACCAAACACACCGTGGGGATTACTAAATCGACCCTCCATCCGCTACACACCATCGAAGGTAGTTGCTGCAGTCAACATGCACATTTCCCTTATAATTTTTGTGGCAAGGCCACCAGACAAAATTGTGACCGAAGTCACCGAATTTCAAATATGTGACCGAAGTCACCAGATTCACATATGTGACCGAAGTCACCGGATTTCAAATATGTGACCGAAGTCACCGGATATTGTGGTAAAACCACCAGAATACTTCCCCTTTATCAAATTCACCCATATGCCCATGCACGTACATATTATTTATTTTTCATGCTATTTACCCCAAAATCATAATATAGTCATACTTATTTCACATTTATGCATATAGCAAAATTAACGAAATATTGGGGTAAACATACGAATTTTGTATACCAATGAATGGTATCCACAATCATTTTCAAACACATTGTCATATCATCACATTTAAAAATAGATCTATGAGATTTTATTGTAAGGTTACACACCTTATGACCGTGAGTACGATACCTTCTCGCTTGTCAACACCCTCGGATTCTCGAACAACCGTTATTTGTGGTTTTTCTCCGCTAGATGGATCAAAACCCGCTGATATCCCACCAACGTAAAGTGGTTCGATTATGCGTACTACTTCAAATAACCGATCTTCATTAGCGGAGGGTCCACAACCCGTGGAAAATCTCTTATCGCCGATGACCCTTCGTTTGAAGTTCGATGGTAAACAATGCCTCCTCTCTTCCAAACACTCCGTCTTGCTCTTTTCTTACCTATCTTGTTAGTCTTAAATCACCCTTAAAAATAAAGTTGATTAGTGATCCATTCTAAAAGGATTTATACGATCGAAATTAATAATCCTTACCTTGGATGATTTCGAAAGATCACTTCTTAAAAGTTGGTTTCAACAAAGATCCTTAAAAATCCCTTCCAAGGATTCGGCCTAGGAGAGAAAAATAAAAGGATTTATGGTTTCTAAATCAACTATAGTAAAAAGAGATAATGAAAATCATTGACAAAAAACCTTACTTTGATCACTTTGAATATTCGGCCTTGAACAAAAGAAGAGAAAAAAAAGTAAATTTGGTGATTTCGGTTTGCACAAAAAGAAAAGAGAAAAAGATAGTGATTCATAGCATAAAATAGTTTCGGTTTTCAATAAAAGAAAAGAAGAAAGGAAATCGAAATAGAAGATGATTCGATTGACAAAAGAGATGAAAATAATGTTAATTTTGGTATTGGTAGAAAATAGTTTCGGTTGAGAGAAGGAGGAAAGAAAATGAAATTGAAAGAAGAGAGAAAGAGAAGAAGAAGAAAGATGATGATGAAGGTGATTTCAAAAGAAAAGAGATAGGTTTAGGGACTTATGCACATTCGGCCAAGAGGAAAAATTGAAGAAAAATAGTTCTTGAACTTTGGTACTTTCGACAAGGGGGAAAGAGAAAAGAAGAAAATGTTTTCCAATCTTTTTGATGCTTTTGACTAAAGAGAATAAGAATTTGAGAGAAAAGGTATTTTAACCAAAATGGTCAAAATGAGAACCAAAACAAAGTAAAGCTTTTTACCTAATGCTATTAGCAAAATTCGGCTAGGAGGAGAGCTCTTGGAGAATTGAGAAAAGATGCACAAAAATGCAAGACTTTTTGGCCAACTTTCACCCCTAACCCAAGTCAAATTCGCCAACTAGCTTGCCAACATTATCCCCTTTTCCTCCATGTTTCTTCCCATCAACCCTTAAATTGCTATCACAATTAACTATCCCTTTAGCCCCTAAAATCGATTAGATTCATGGTCAAATGACCATGAAAAAGTTTCCAAGACAAAGCCTTTACTTCAAGCCTTTTGTCCCCCTCATCTTATCATCCTTTCATGATTCCATGCCATAAGTTTTAGCTTACCTTTTTCATATGGTCAAATAACCAAAATTAAAAAAATGCTCATCCATTCTAGAAGAGTCTTGGCCGACACTATAGGGAAGGAAACAAAAAAATAAAATCCTCCCATTTGCTAGCTAGGGGATTCGAACCTCTCCCCTCAAGCACTTATCCAAGCGCCCTAACCATCTTGCCAATTACTCATCTTATGCTTAAAACCTCTTGTCATTATTTCTTAAAGCCTATCATGCTTAGCTCCATCTTAATTATTAAAAATTTAATAAATCACTAAGCATTCACTTAATTATTGAAGTTCAAAAATAACTTCCAAAACACACTCAACCATATTTAAGCATGCAACATCATTCAATTAAGTAAAGATGCATAACCCCTAATTATCAGGATGTTACAAGCCATCATTGGCCAAATAAGCTTATACATGCCATTATACCAAAATGAGATTTCTATTTATACCAAAATGAAATAGTGGATAGTGTGATTGATGCTCCGACTAACCTTCAACCTTCACGAGCTTACAAGCACTATAAAATAAAGAAAATTAAACAGGGTAAGCATTTTCATGCTTAGTAAGTTCGTATAACGAGAATTAAACTTATCGGTTATATTTATTCATACAAGCATACATAACCATACCATCCAAAATTTTTGGGTAAATTTACCTAAACATATACACTTAATCAAACAAGTTAGTCACATAACATCATATGAATATCAAGTAAACATAGATGAGCTTATCGCATTATAAATTTCTATTCAGTTTCACCTTTTCGTATTTTAAGAATCTTCCCCGTTGAACTATTGAAATTTCGATAGACATTCCAGTAGTATACACAAAGTATACATATCAACTATCCATCAATTCATGCTCAAAAGTATCCATTTGGCACATGATCATAAGGTACACTCTCAAGCCACATATTTTATAACAGGATTACCAGTCTAGGCTAAATCCTTTATATAGCATGTGCTCTAAAAAGCTTGATTTGGATTACTCGTCCAGGCTAAATCCAATCTATAACATATGCTCGAGAGAGCTTATTTCAGGATTACCCGTCCGGGCTAAATCCTATATGCAACATATGCAGTATTATACTCTTTTCTAGAAATCACCTTATTCCATTGAATTTCAACATTCAACCGGGACATAACATTTTATCATCATTTCCCAATTTGTGGTCATTTCATAATGTATATCTTCACAAACATATCAACACAATCATACAATTCAATTCAAGCACATTAACATATATATTTAGGTTACACGAACTTACCTTGAAAATGGTTAGTATTTGAATGTTAACTACTCAAACCTTTTGCTTTCCTCGATCTAGTTCTGTAGTTGGTCTTTCCGGATCTATATGGATAAATTTAACTATTAATCTATTACATTTCATTTACATTTGCATTCTATTACATGTTAGGAAAAATTACCATTTTGCTCCTATCCTTTTCAAAAATTTTGATTTGGTCCCTAGGCTCAGAAAATGAAATTCATGAAATTTAACCCTCTTTCCAAGCCTAGCTAAAATTTATATACTACATTTACAACACATACATTCCACAAATTTAGAATTTTCCATGGGTTTTACCACTTTTTAATTTTAGTCCCTAAATTAAGTTTTCATCAAAAATTACTTTGTAAAAGTTGTTTATCTATGAACAACCTTTCATTTTCTACCATAAATTTTTAATTTACAGTATATCCATCCATGAACCAAATTTCATACCTTGATAAATTTTCAAATAAATCCCCTAAATAAAAAGATTAGACTATCTCGATTCCAAAAATATAGAAATTACTAAAAACGGGACTTGATTTCATACCTTATTAAGCTTGAAATGTTTTCTACCTCTCTCTTAGGGTTTCCATAGAAAAATTGGGCAAGATGATATGAAAATATATGATTTATTTCTTTTAATTAATTATCATCTATTAATTTTATTGATTTCCAATTTATTCCCTACCCTTTTCTAATTTTTCCATGGATAAGTCATTAAAATATCTACTAACTACTCTTCAATGGTCTAATTACCATATAAGGACCTTAAGTTTTGAATTCCATACCTATTTGATACCTATAGCTACTAGAACCCAACTTTTTCATTTTATGCAATTTAGTCATTTCCCTAATTAAGCACACAATCGATAAAATTTTCGTATCAAAATTTTCATGTGATCTTCCTATCATGATACCATCCATAAAATAAAATAAAATAAAATAATTTGTTATTTTTGGTTCAGATTTATTGTCCCGAAACCACTATTCCAATCTCACGAAAATGGGCTATTACAAACTTACACTTGAAACTTAGAGTAAGGGTTTAAACTACATCTAAATTCCCAATCAACATATGACTCGTGTTTACGAGTAGCAATTCCATACACTCAACACTTTATGCTTTTGTCGAAAAACTGAAAGCTCAACTAATGTTTCCCTAGCTCATAGCAAGCTCTAACAAATTTGAAGCTTTACACACATAAATCATACAATAACCATAGTCAAATATCAACGATGAATCCACTCAAACCAACTAACACACAAGCTTAAGCTAAGTTCTTGTAACTTAAACTATTAACATAACAAACTTTATATACTAATATCTCGATCTATACTCAAACTTTTTGCTTAAAATCAATTTTTTTTATTATACTTAATCATATATGCCTAATTTGCAACCTTCAAACTAGACAAATCTACTCAATTCATGGTATCGACATTTTTCAGCATCTTTTAAGCAATTTTCACAAAATTCATTAAAACATAAGAAATTATTAATGAAACTTCAAGGTAAGTTTAAATACCTTCCAATCATGCTAAAAAAAGTTGAAAAACACTTTGAAACCAAGTTTTCACTCAAAATCCTAAAATCCACCATTAATGGCTCAATTTTCGCTTTTATTTAAAGCATGCGATTTGATGGCTAATAATTCAGTTTTAGAGTCTAAATAACATTAAAACCAATAGATACATGAATGGTTACCTTTTTGAAAGAATGAATGAGTTTTGACGTAAATTCAAAAAACCCTCGTTTGGAGAAGATGATGAAATCTATGGAGTTTTGGGTGTTTTTCTTGGATTTTTATGATGGTAAATAACTTGGGATGATAGGAAATCAAGGTATTGTGATTTGGGAATAAAAAATCAATGGAATAGTGAGGAAAAGAACAAGGGGCGACACAAAGAAGATGGGAGGAAGGTTTACAGTGAAATATGTAGATTGAGGGTGGCTTTTAGGTTCAATTTTAAAAATGGGTTAAACTGCTACATAAATGCTCACTATTTTGACTTTATTACAAATCAGTCCTCTTTCAAAATTTAGGGGTTTTGGAACACTTTTTCAAAAATTGATTTAATAGTTAAGATGTTATAATCGAAAACATTATCGAGTACCAACCTTACAAAATTTCAAGCTCGTCTAAGCCAAAATTCTTAAAATACCCCTAAAACTCCTAGGCCCTATTTTGGGGTGTTACAGATATTCTGTCCAAAACGAAAAGGCTTAGTGAGTATGAAACTGTTGCTTTTTGATCGCTGAAATCACAGCTTTAAAATTTATAAATAGAATGATTGAACCTGTAGACTAACTATGACAACGATTGAAGCAAGTGCACCTATCGAACAATAGTATAGTTTAAGCAAGATTATTTTATTGAACCCAAAGGAACCTAAAAGTACTACTACTCACTTTCTTTCTATTATTTAGCCTAAAATATGGAGTGATTGGTTTATTTAATCTAAAAAACTAATGAAAAACTAAACTAGATGCAAAGACAAAAAATTAAAACTTTGGGAGAAGACTGTGAAAAAAAAACTCAGTTGATTTTAGACGATACCTTCAGGAAGAATCCACCTATGACTTCTCTTATTATCTAACTTTTAATTCATATGACTTCTTTACTTAGCTTGATCGGTGAGACTCTCTAACATATATTAAAACCTCTCTCGAGGTGAATAACGTCTAACCTTAGGTTAATTAATGGAACTCTCGTTCTCTTATAATAACCCCCTAAGGAATCAATAAATCGATCAATGGACTCCCATATTAGGTTTCACCCTAATCCGGTAAAATCTCGTCACCCTATCTCTAGGCGTACGATCAACTCCGCTTAATTATGCTAGATCTACTCTTAGACAGGGTCTATTCCTCCTCCACCTAAGCACATCAGATTAAATTAAGTAACACAATTAAGAACAAACTAAGTACTTATCATATAATTTAGAAATCAAATAACAAAATCCATCATAGCTTTCATCTCCTTCAGGTATCTGAAGGGTTTAGTTTTTAACAAAATAAGAAAACATCTCAAGAGAAAAGATAAAACAAAACATAAGAAATCCCTAAAACCTCCTGAAGGAATTGAAGAGGAGATCCTCTATCTTGAGTAGAACTCTGGCTTCTTGAGATGGATCAACTGGCTATCTTCGAGTAATTCCCTGAATAAAAGCTCTGGTAGAAAACTTCTGCCTAAAACTCTCCTCTCTAGAACGGTTGCCTTGGGTTGTTTATATAGGATCCTTAGGTGCTTTACTTGGCTCCTAAGTATCTCCCTCAAGTAGAATTACTATTAAGGTGTTTAAGTAGACTTAGGAGTATGTTTCCTTGGCTTCAAGCATCCAAATCTGAGTGAAATTGCTTATTCCCGTGGCAGGGGCACGCCCATGGTACACGCCCGTGTAAGTCGTGGCTCAGACCGTGTTGGACTTTGGTCGATGAGGCACGGCCGTGTAAATCAGGGTAAGGCTGTGTTCTAAATAAATGGCAAGGCACGGTCGTGTGGCTTGAAGTCCAGGCCGTGTCGATTTCTTGGGTTGGCCCAATTTGGTCCATTTTAAGCCCATTTTACGTTTTTTTTATCCTTAGGTGCTTTCCTGAGTATAAGACATGAAAAGAAAGGATTAAGAGAACCTTTTTACATAAATTAGGGATAAATCATCCAAAAGAATACTAAATGTGGGATTAAAATATGTTGCTTTTACGGTTCATCAAATACCCCCATACTTAAGCTTTTGCTTGTCCTCAAGCAAAATTCTCAACTTACAATTAAAATGAACTTTCCATAATTCATAATTCCTATCAATAATGTCTCATCATAATTCATAGATAATTTATACATGGATAATTCAACTCAAAGAGTCATAAAGATTCAATCACGATAAGTCATACCTTTGTAGTACAAAAACATAGGTGTCTCCCCTTATCTGAATAATTACCTTTAATTCAAAACCGACAAGGATTGACATCCTCATTGAAGGTTCACTCAAATCACTCAAAGTGTTTAAGGTTCAAGAATAAGCACTCATAAGTCGAACCTAAAAAGTTCATCCCATAGGCTTGCCTAAAAATCAAATCTCCACCACTGTATATGAGATGATACCCAAATCAAAAGGTCTTTATCAGGGTTGTAACGGGGCTAGGATTAAAGGTGTGGATAAAGGCTGAATTAGAAGATTAGAATCAAGACTGACTTGAGAAATTACCTAACTAGAAACAATGAACTAAATATGAATATTTACATCGAATGAAAACTGATAATACCACTATTGATAATTACTCTATAATAAAGAGTATTTTCATCACTTAAAATTTGATAAAACTTTAATGCGAGATTTTTCTTCAACATTTGGAATTTAAATTCTCTAAGCTTTTTTTATATACTACTAATATTGAATATATTTGGGTTTTTTAAGAACAAACAAAAATATTACATCATAAATGATAAATGTAACTCTTGAACTAATATAATTGATAACTTAATCAAATCAAACCTCGATTAAAGGGTAGTCAAAAGAAAGGGTGATAACAAGAACAAAGGGGTTTTGGGTTAATATTAGTAGGAGAGTCAATAAAAAGGTTGTTAGGATTCAACGGGGTTCACTAGGGGTTAATTTGTGAAGGTAGGCTTTTTATGGAGTAAATGGGTTAAATTCTAGGTGCCTTTATCATCTCTGTATATCAAATCAAAAGTGTGGTGTCGACATGTATAATCGAGGCAAGTTCTAGAATAACAGTTCAAAGTTGACACACTCATAATCAATAAAGTGAGCATGAAAAAGAATATATGCTCTATAAGGCTCCAAATCTCACAAAAATTATGGGTGTTTTTCACATCAATCCTTATAAATTCCAAATTTCAAGGTAATACTCAAATTCAGTTCAACGACACATCAATTTTAATTTTTAGAAAGTAGACTTACCATGCTTGATTCTCTAGTATTCTTCAAATTTAATCATCAATGCACAATTAACTATGACTTAATCTAAAACATATCAATAAAAATCATAAATCATTAGAAATTTCATCCTAATTAGTAATATGAAAAAAATACTTTCGAATCAAGACTAAATTCAGAATTTTGAGAATAATGCAAAAAGTTTGACACTTTTACCCCCCGACACTTAAGATGTACATTGCCCTCAATGTATAAAGATGAATAATGACAGTTATGGGATAAATCAAAAGATAAAGGGTAAAGTGACTTTCTGATTTTTGTATGGCTGTGGGAGTTGGCAGTGGTCGTGGTAGAAAGTAGTGGGAGGACGTGGTGGTGGCATTTTCTATGGTCCTGGTGGGGTGGCTACCAACGATCTCTGCGCTAGATGAAGAAATTGGGGAGCTTGTAGAGAATTAGCCAGGGATTATTAATGTAATATTCGGGAATTAGGCTCGTACATTTTTTGCTCAATTGCATGTGCTTGTATGCCTTTGTATATTATGAATGTGCTTTATGAATTTTGGGAACAGTAGAATGTAGGAGAATGCCTTAGAAATTATTTAATTTTAAGTTTAAAAGAGGAAGCTAGGCTAAGGAGACCTTAAGGAAATTTGCGTGGGATTTGTGACACAAGAAGTCAAGCAGAAAAGTGGTAAGGGACGCCACCTAGGGTGCTGTGAAGTTTGCGTCAAAGGGAGCTTCAGAAGGGAGGGGGTTCGAGCTGCAGAGGTTGCACTATGGGTATTGTTTTTGCGTCAAGAGATGGAAGGTGTTGGACAGCAAATGGGACTTTAAAGGGATGAGGATGAAGCTTGGTCTTTATTTTGAATTTCGGCTAAGAAGAGAAGGATAATGGTTGACTCATTCAAACTTTTTGAATGAGTGTTGAAGAGAGAAAAGAGGAGCAAAATAAGGGATATGATAAGAGGAGGAGCTAGTGGCCGAATATAGAACTCTAGGGGTGTCTGTGTGCCAAATTTGATAAGGACAAAGGGGACTGATCATCTTTTGATATTTTTTTTCTTCTTAATTCCCTTAGTGCCGAAAATTGGTTTCTTTCATCTCATTCTCTCTTTGTGCCGAAAAACCATAAGAATTTAACTTGTTTTCTCTTCAATTGACCAAAGTCAAAAGTTGGGAGTCATTTGTGTGTCTTCTTCTTTTTTTTACAACTTATTTCTCCCTCACTCACTTCCTAAGAAAAAAAAAAAGAGAAAAATCGAAACCCACCCTCTCATTTGCAACTAAGCCGAAACCTCTCTACTATTGATCACCATTGCTGAATCTTTTAGCCTCTCATCCTCTCTTCTATTTCGCAAATCTTTGAGGCCGAATCTTCTAGAGTGGTGCCGTTGACTACTTTCTAGTAGTTTCTTCGAGCAGGCATTAGTGGTAAGCAACATAGTGGTAAGTGATCTCCTCTTTAAGCAATCGGTTTTGGGTTCTTTTCATTTGGTGTGCCGAATCAGGTGATTAGGGCCTTGGTTTAGGGATGGCCGAATATGCTTAGTGCCATAATGAGTGTTTTTTTTTTGTGTAGCCAACGTTAAGGAGCATCAAAGGAGTTTCTTGGATTCGAGTCTTCAAGGTAAGTGATAGGTAGTATTCGGCTAAAGGCCATTCTCATAGATTTATGCTTAAAACCGATTCTAACAGTTGACAAGTAGGGATTTCGACAACTTCAAAGCAAGTAACCACTTTAGGGATTTAAAATCGCAAGGTAAGTACACATGATATTCGGCCAAGGCCTATTTAGTGACTTAGATCTATTTTGTATTTATTCAATAGCCAAAACTAACCAAGTCTAGTGAACTAGTGCTAGCCGATTGAAAGGAGGAAACACTACAAAGTTGTGAGATTTGATTAGTAATCAAATCGGCAACAAGGAACTAAGGATCTAAAGTGTTAGATCGGGATTTTTGGGATTTCAGTGAGTTCATTAAGTAAACCAGGTGTGTAACCCACACTGCATGTTAAGAGGTTTACAGATTTAATTTATTATATGTGTTAATAAGAATGTGAAAGATATGGCTTAAGGTACCATTCAATGGTACGGCATATTCAGGTACGTTATTCTCTAAAACTATGTTTACAGTGTTGCGAATACCTGTTATGACACATATGTGAATATTGGTAAGAATGTGAAATAAAGAATGTGGCATAATCTTTGCATGATTTGTATGACATGGGGCACATGGGTGATTATGAAAGGGGAAGTGATTTGGTGGTTTTATACCACAATATCTGAATGTGGTGACTTATGTCACAATATCTGAATGTGGTGACTTATGTTTCAAAATATTATCTGGTGGATATGCCACCAAATTATAAGGGCGATGAGCATGTCGTCTACAGCGATTGCCTTCGATGATGTGTAGCGGATGGAGGATCGACTTAGTAGTCCCCACGGTGTGATGGTTGGTACGGGTGATGTGTAGCTAATGGTTATCTAGGTTTGGGTTCGGGTTTGCATTATTGATTATACATGTTTATTATGTATGATTTGACATGCCTAAATTGATTGAGACTTGTGTTGGTTGTTACACGCTGAGTCTGTTTGACTCACCCCGTTGTGGGATTATATTTTTCAGGTGACACTCAGTAATGGACTGGGTCGGCAGGAGCTTTATGGTGGCCATGCTCAGCTCAGAAATTATTTTGTTCTGGACTTTCAATACTTACATATTTTGGACTATTTCGGGTTTTGTTTTGATGTAATAAGGCCATAAGTATTAAACTGTTTATGCATGCATTTAAATTATTTTAGTATGGTACGATCTTTATCACTTTAAAGTTTAAGTAACTTATATTAAAAATAAATGTTAAATGTTTTGACACCTAATCAACACAAATCAACTGTTTCTCAAAAACACACAAAATTTTGGCAAAACTTCAAATAAGTTTCGAAAGATTTTTCCTTAGAAACATGCCAGATCCGGTCAGGGCTTGTGGGCGGGTTTGGGGTGTTTCGATTTAATATCGAGCAGGTTCAAAACTCGACCTTGAGGGCTTTTGGGCCCAAAACGTTTTCTTTGTTTTGAAATTGGATTTTCTAAGAAATAGCGGGTTTTACGGCATGGCTTTGAGTCTCTACTGAAGTCCACGGTAAGTACCCCTAACTCCTCGTGACTTGTATGGGGAAATCATAGGTCGTAGATTAGTTGATTAGGAGATATTAAACCCTAGGATTAGTCTACTTCAACACCAAGTTACATAAAACTTAAAGTCTAACCAAACAAACCTGTGTCTAAGTCGCTGAGTTAAAGGTGTGGCAACCGTTGTGCGCATGTCTAGGATTGGATTCCTTGGGAACTTGGTATTTAAGCAGTCCTAGTGACTCACCTCCTCACCGCTCAAATCCTACCTGGTGCGTAGTGACGGTTCACCCTAACCAAGAGGACTCAGCCACAAGCTAAACCCAATAATTAAAACCCGAAAGGGACCGTCACCCTGTTTTAGGAAATTTCAAAGTTAAACCATGATTTTAAAACTCCAAGTGCCCTTGATTTAAAGAAAACCAGAATACCCCGGGTTTGCAATTGACCAAATTACCCCTATCCTGTACAAATGACCAAAATACCCTCAGTGTGGAAAGTTACCGAAGTTCCCTTAAATTAAAATTTCTAAAAATACCCTTGTTTTGAAAAGTCACCAGGAACCATATTTTGCAAAAAAAATTTACCGAAATGCCCCTGGTTTGAAAAATTACGAAAATACCCTCAGCTTATAAAATTACCATTTTACCCTTGAAATTTTCTTACCAAGTATTTCAATTTTGTAAAGATACCAAAAGTCTCTATTTTGCAACATTTTCAAATACCCTAATTTGGAAAATTATCGAAATACCCCTATAGGATAAAATTACAAAAATACCCCTAGGTAGTGGAAAACAACAAACAATGACAACTACAACATTTTTCTGTAATGAATGCAAGTTCATGAATGTGATTGAATGAATGAATTCAGACTGTATGTGTATGAAATCGAAAGAAATACTCCCTAGAACTATTGACCATAAGACTATTCGTGATAAATCGGTGAAAGAAAAACTAATCTATAAAATTCTTAAATCAGATAAACGTGATTCGGAAGTATGAACTCTAGGGGACGTGGTCGTAATGTGCGTGGCCGTGGTAGAGGCTGAATGACCGTGTCAGAACCCGTTAGGTCAAGACAAGGGTCCGAAAATGAGATACCACTACCGGTACCGATGTGGAATATCGAGGATCGACGGGGATGATCTGATATCACTGAGCGATGTTGTGAGTTTTGGAAAGGGTGGCTGGAGCAGGCGGAGGCATGGGAGCTCGGAAGTCGGTACCTTAGAGACTTCGAGCTAATAGAGTTGAGTTTTTTCGTGGAGTATCCGGTGTGGCACCCAATACGGCTGAGTATTGGTTGAAAGCGACGGAATGAAATATGGACGACTTGGACCTAATTGCCGAGGAGAAATTGAAAGGGATAGTGTCGCTACTTCGTGATGAGTCATACCAATGGTGGCTCATAATTCGGGAAGGTGCTGTCGCAGACGATCTTACTTTGGAATATTTCAAGGCGACATATCAGAAGAAGTACACTGGGACTAGCTATGCTGATGTACAGAGGAATACATTTCTAAGGCTGGCTCAAGGAAATAAGTCTGTAGCGGAATCTGAGGCGAATTTCTAAGGTGAACCGTTATGCTCGAGTATTGTGTCGTGGACATGAGCGGTGTGTCCGATTTGAGGATGGGTGAGGATGATCTAAGATTGTTGATAGCTCCACGGCAGAGCGAGAGTTTACCGTGTTGGTGGAGAAGGCTAAGGTAGTGAAGGGATTAAGGACTCGGTGAGACAAAATACAGACCGGAGTAGGCAAAAAAGAGGCTTTAAATCATTAGGGCCTTCAAGGAATGAGCAAAAGAGGCCTAGAGTTGATGGGTCACGAGGTGACAAGTTGCTCTTGAAGGCGATGTCGTACTTGTGCCCAGTGTGGAAAGATGCACTTGAGGAGTGTTGGAAAAAGACGGGAGGATGCTTTAAGTGTGGGTCCAAGGACCACATGATTAAGGATTGTCCTATGAGAATAGAAGGGGTCGACCAGTAAGCCAAGGTCCTAACCAGGCTGGAAGAGGAGGACAGCTGACCACCATGAGGCCGTGGTTAGCTAGCGAGAGGTATGATCTTGAAAGGGACGAGAAACCCTGGCGAGGTGTTAATAATATAGAGGCAAAGCGATCAAGTTTGGTTTATACGGTGCCGGAGGGGGCGAAGACGCCGAGACGTCATAAGATGACGTTTCTTATATTTGGCAAGCCTTACTTTACTTTGATTGATGTTGGATCTACCCACTCTTATGTTGCATGTAGAGTAGTTGAAACTCTAGGAATAGCCTCTGAAATTTCTAGTAGGGAGATGACGTAGTAAGCCCATTAGGTCAAAGCGTAGTGGTGGATAAGATGTTTGAGTGTACCTTTAGAGCTTGAGGGGCGATATTTCCTGCCGACTTAATGGAATTACCCTTCGGAGAATTTGATCTCATACTTGGTATGGACTGGCTAGTGGAACATCGGGATGTATTGGATTGCGCGGCTAAGCGAATGGAGTTAAGCTCACTGGAGGATAAGGCGGTAATTATGATAGGAGAAAGAAGAAACTACTTATCTAACGTAGTTTCGGCATTAAAGGTTGATAAGATGGTTCGAAAAGGGTGCAAGGCATTTTTGGCTTTCGTTAGTGCTTTGGATGCGAAAGAAGGGGGAGTTAGTGGAGTTAGAATCGTAAAGGAGTTTGTGGATGTCTTTCCGGAGGAATTACCTAGAATACCCCCGGATAGGGAAGTGGAATTTGGAATTGATTTGCTGCCGGGTGCAGCTCCTGTGTCAATTGCCCCGTACAGAATAGCACCCAAGGAGTTGGTTGAGCTTAAGGCTCAGATCCAAGAGTTGCTTGATCGTGGGTTTATTCGACCCAGTGAGTCTCCATGGGGAGCACCAGTCTTATTTGTGAAGAAGAAGGACGGAACTATGCGCATGTGCATAGATTATCGTTAGTTGAATAAGCTGACCATCAAGAACAAGTACCCTTTGCCAAGGATAGATGACTTGTTCGATCAGCTTAAGGGGGCGGCAGTATTCTCAAAGATAGATCTAAGGTCTAGATATCTTCAGCTTAAGGTGAAGAAGGCAGATATCCGTAAGACAGCTTTTCGGACAAGATATGGGCATTTTGAGTTTGTAGTAATGCCGTTCGGATTGACAAACACCCAGTCTCGTTCATGGACATGATGAACCGAGTTTTCCAACCCTATTTGGACCGGTTCATTGTTGTGTTCATAGACAATATATTGGTGTATTCAAAGTCTGAGGAAGAACATGATGCGCATCTTCGGATAGTGTTGCAAGTGTTAAGGGAGAAAAAGTTATATGCGAAGTTCAGCAAGTGCGAATTTTGGCTGAAGGAGGTTACGTTTTTAGGACATGTGGTATCTGCTGAAGGAATAAGGGTAGATCCTCGGAAGATTGAGGCAGTTTTGGATTGGAAACCCACTAAGTCTGTGGTAGAAGTTCAGAGTTTCTTGGGATTAGCAGGCTATTACTGAAGGTTTGTAGAAGGATTCTCGTCGTTAGCCGCACCTTTGACGAAGTTACTAAGGAAGGAGGTACCCTTCGTGTGGACTGATAAGCAACAGGAGAGCTTTGAGAAGCTTAAGAGAGTATTGATTGAAGCTCTAGTGTTGATTCAGCCTGAGGCAGGGAAGGATTTTGTAGTGTACTATGATGCTTCCCATACAGGATTGGGAGGTGTCCTTATACAAGACGAGAAGGTAGTTGCTTATGCGTCTCGACAACTAAGGCCACACGAGGTTAACTACTCGACGCACGATTTGGAGTTGGCAGCAGTGGTCTTTGCTCTTAAGGTATGGAGGCATTATCTTTATGGAGAGAAGTCAGTGATCTACACAGACGACAAAAGCCTCGAATATCTACTGACTCAGAAGAAGTTAAACCTGAGATAGCGAATGTGGGTGGAATTATTGAAGGACTACGATTGTTCCATAGAGTATCACCTGGGTAAGGCGAATGTAGTGGCAGATGCTCTAAGTTAGAAAGTAGTGTTAGATCTAAGGGCGATGTTTGCGCATCTGAGCTTGTATAACGATGGAAGTTTGCTGGCAGAATTGCAAGTTAAGCTGACGTGGCTGAATGAGGTGAAAGAGGGTCAGTTTGCGGATGATGATCTAAGTGCTAAGCTTCAGCAAGTACAGAGCGGGGAGTTGAAGGATTATGGTGTCAACTGTGATGGAGTATTGTGTTTTGAGGGTAAGGTCTGTATGCCGAAGAACGAGGAGTTAATGCAGAGAATTCTTCAGGAATCGCATAGCAGTCCTTATGCTATGCATCCCGGAGGCGATAAGATGTATAAAGATCGAGGAACAATTTTGGTGGCTTTGGTCTTAAGCGGAAGTTCTTGAATTTGTAGGCAAGTGCTTAACGTGTCAGCAAGTTAAGGATGAACACCAAGTTCCGTCAGGATTGCTTCAACCGATACAGATTCTGCAGTGGAAGTGGGAGAGAATCACCATGGACTTCGTTAGTAGGCTTCCTCTTATGCCTACTAAGAAGGACTCGGTATGGGTGATAGTGGATCGATTAACAAATTCCCGCATTTCATTCCAGTGCGGGTTGACTATTCTCTCCAAAAGCTAGCAAAGTTGTATGTGGCGGAGATTGTGAGGCTGCACGGAGTACCGATGTCGATTATCTCGAATAGGGATCCAAGGTTTACGTCTCGATTTTGGAAAGCACTACATCAGGCTTTAGGCACCAGATTGGACTTTAGTACGGCTTTTCATCCACAGTTAGACGGCCAGTCTAAGCGGGTGATCCAAGTGTTAGAGGATATGTTGAGGGGCTGTGTGATAGACTTTAGAGGAAGTTGGGAAGAATATTTGCCTTTAGCTGAGTTTGCATACAACAACAGTTATCAGGCAAGTATTAAAATGGCACCGTACGAGGCGATGTATAGACGGAAGCGTCGCACTCCTACGTGTTGGACGGAATTGGGGGAACGTCAGATTTTGGGTCCGAAAATTATGCCAGAATCGGAGGAAATGGTTAAGGTAATTCGAGCACAATTGAAGGAAGCATCTGACCGGCAAAAGTCATACGCAGATCTCAAACGGAAGGACATAGAATTTGCTGTGGGTGATCAAGTGTTTCTCAAAGTTTCACCTTGGAAAAAGGTAATGAGATTTGGTCGCAAAGGGAAGTTAAGTCCAAGGTTTATAGGACCTTATCGGGTATTGAAACGAATTGGACCGGTGGCATACCAGTTGGAGTTGCCTTCGGAGTTGCAGCAGATGCACGACGTATTCCATGTCTCTATGCTACGTCGTTACCGATCGGATCCATCTCATGTAGTCCCGGTTGAAGAGGTGGAGCTAAGGCCAGATTTGTCCTACGAGGAAGAGCCGATTTAGATTTTGGAATGAGATGTGAAAGTGTTACGGAGGAAGTCGGTCCCTCTGGTCAAAGTGTTATGGCGTAATCATGGATTGGAGGAAGCTTCTTGGGAGCCGAAAGAAGCAATGCGACAACAATACCCCTACCTATTCTAGCCAGGTAATTTCGAGGTCAAAATTATTTTAAGGGGGTAGAACTGTAATATCCGGGAATTAGGGCTTGTGTATTTTTTGCTCAATTGCATGTGCTTGTATGCCTGTGTATATTATGAATGTGCTTTATGAATTTTGGGAACAGTAGAATGTAGGAGAATGCCTTAGAAATTATTTAATTTTAAGTTTAAAAGAGGAAGCTAGGCTAAGGAGACCTTAAGGAAATTTGCGTGGGATTTGTGACACAAGAAGTCAAGCAGAAAAGTGGCAAGGGACGCCACCTAGGGTGCTGTGAAGTTTGCGTCAAAGGGAGCTTCAGGAGGGAGGAGGTTCGAGCTGCAAAGGTTGCACTATGGGTATTGTTTTTGCGTCAAGAGAGGGAAGGTGTTGGACAGCAAATGGGACTTTAAAGGGATGAGGATGAGGGTTGGTCTTTATTTTGAATTTCGGCTAAGAAGAGAAGGATAATGGTTGACTCATTCAAACTTTTTGAATGAGTGTTCAAAAAGAAAGAGGAGCAAAATAAGGGATATGATAAGAGGAGGAGCTAGTGGTAGAATATAGGACTCTAGGGGTGTCGTGTGCCAAATTTGATAAGGACAAAGGGAGTGATCATCTTTTGATATTTCTTTTCTTCTTAATTCCCTTAGTGCTTAGAAAATTGGTTTCTTTCATCTCATTCTCTCTTTGTGCCAAAAAACCATAAGAATTCAACTTGTTTTCTCTTCAATTGAACAAAGTCGAAAGTTGGGAGTCATTTGTGCGTCTTCTTCTTTTTTTTTTACAACTTATTTCTCCCTCACTCACTTCCTAAGAAAAAAGAGAGAAAAATCAAAACCCACCCTCTCATTTGCAACTAAGCCGAAACCTCTCTACTATTGATCACTATTCTTTGAATCTTTCAACCTCTCATCCTCTCTTCTATTTAGTAAATCTTGATTTGAATCTTCTAGAGTGGTGCCGTTGACTACTTTCTTGTAGTTTCTTGACGGCGTTAGTGGTAAGCAACATAGTGGTAAGTGATCTCCTCTTTAAGCAATCGATTTTGGGTTCTTTTCATTTGGTGTGCGAATCGGTGATTCTGACCTTGGTTTAGGGATGGCTGAATATGCTTAGTGCCATAATGAGTGTTTCTTTTGTGTAGCCAACGTTAAGGAGCATCAAAGGAGTTTCTGGGATTCGAGTCTTCAAGGTAAGTGATAGGTAGTATTCAGCCAAAGGCTATTCTCATAGATTTATGCTTAAAACCGATTCTAACAGTTGACAAGTAGGGATTTCGACAACTTCAAAGCAAGTAACCACTTTAAGGAGTTAAAATCGCAAGGTAAGTACACATGATATTCGGCCAAGGCCTATTTAGTGACTTAGATCTATTTCGTATTTATTCAAGAGCCGAAACTAACCATGTCCAGTGAACTAGTGCTAGCCGATTGAAAGGAGGAAACACTACAAAGTTTTGGGATTTTATTAGTAATCAAATCGGCAACAAGGAACTAAGGATCTAAAGCGTTAGATCGGGATTTTCGGGATTTCAGTGAGTTCATTAAGTAAACCAGGTGTGTAACCCACACTGAATCTTAATAGGTTTACGGATTTAATTTATTATATGTGTTAATAAGAATGTGAAAGATATGGCTTAAGGTACCATTCAATGGTACGACATATTCAGGTACGTTATTCTCTAAAACTATGTTTACAATGTTGCGAATATCGGTTATGATACATATGTGAATATTGGTAAGAATGTGAAATAAAGAATGTGGCATAATCTTTGCATGATTTGTATGACATGGGGCACATGGGTGATTATGAAAGTGGAAGTGATTTGGTGGTTTTATACCACAATATCTGAATGTGGTGACTTATGTCACAATATCTGAATGTGGTGACTTATGTCACAAAATATTATCTGGTGGCTATGCCACGAAATTATAAGGGCAATGAGCATGTCGTCTGCAGCGACTGCCTTCGATGATGTGTAGCGGATGGAGGGTCGACTTAGTAGTCCCCACGGTGTGATAGTTGGTACGAGTGATGTGTAGCAGATGGTTATCTAGGTTTGGGTTCGGGTTTGCATCATTGAATATACATGCTTATTATGTATGATTTGACATGCCTAAATTGATTAAGACTTGTGTTGGTTGTTACACGCTGAGTCTGTTTGACTCACCCGTTGTGGGATTATATTTTTCAGGTGACACTCAGTAATGGACCGGGTCGGCAGGAGCTTTATGGTGGCCATGCTCAGCTCAGAAATTATTTTGTTTTGGACTTTTAATACTTAAGTATTTTGGACTATTTCGGGTTTTATTTTGATGTAACATGGCCATAAGTATTAAACTGTTTATGCATGCATTTAAATTATTTTAGTATGGTACGATCTTTATCACTTTAAAGTTTAAGTAACTTATATTAAAAATAAATGTTAAATGTTTTGACACCTAATCAACACAAATCAACTATTTTTCAAAAACACACAAAATTTTGGCAAAACTTCAAATAAGTTTCGAAAGATTTTTCCTTAGAAGCATGCCAGATCTGGTCAGGGCTTATGGGCCGGGTTTGGGGTGTTTTAGTTTGGTATCAGAGCCCGGTTCAAAACTCGACCTTGAGGGCTTTTTGGGCCCAAAATGTTTTCTTTGTTTTGAAATTGGATTTTTCTAAGAAATAAGCAGGTTTTCTGGCATGGCACCTGAGTCTCCGGCCTGAAGTCCACCAGGTAAGTACCCTTAACTCCTCTGTGACTTGTATGGGGGAAATCATAGGGACGTAGATTAGTAGATTAGAAGATATTAAACCCTAGAATTAGTCTACTTCAACACCAAGTTACATAAGACTTAAAGTCTAAACAAACAAACCTGTGTCTAAGTCATTTGAGTTAAAGGTGTGGCAACCGTTGTGCATGTCTAGAATTGGATTGATGGGAGCTTGGTATTTAAGCAGTACTAGTGACTCACCTCCTCACTTTCTCGAATCCTACAGTGCGTAGTGACGGTTCACCCTAACCAAGAGGACTCGACCACAGTGCTAAACCCAATAATTAAAATCGAAAGGAATTGTCACCTGTTTTGTGAAATTTCAAAGTTAAACCATGATTTTAAAACTCCAAGTGCCCTTGATTTAAAGAAGACCAGAATACCCATGGTTTGCAATTAACCAAATTACCCCTAACATGTGCAAATGACCAAAATACCCTCAGTGTGGAAAGTTACCGAAGTGCCCTTAAATTAAAATTTCTAAAAATACCCTTATTTTGAAAAGTCACCAGGAACCATATTTTGCGAAAAAAAAATTTTACCGAAATGCCCCTGATTTGAAAAATTACAAAAATACCTCGAACTTATAAAATTTCCATTTTATCTTTGAAATTTTCTTACCAAGTATTTCAATTTTGTAAAGATACCAAAAGTCTCTATTTTGCAACATTTTCAAATACCCTAATTTGGAAAATTATCGAAATACCCCTATAGGATAAAATTACGAAAATACCCCTGGGTAGTGGAAAACAACAAACAATGACAACTACAACATTTTTCTGTAATGAATGCAAGTTCATGAATGTGATTGAATGAACGAATTCACGCTGTATGTGTATGAAATCGAAAGAACTACTCCCTAGAACTGTTGACAATAAGACTGTTCGTGATAAATCAGTGAAACAAAAACTAATCTATAAAATTCTTAAATCAGATAAACGCGATTCGAAAGTATAAACTCTAGGGGACGTGGTCGTAACGTGTGTGGCCGTGGTAGAGGCCGAATGACCGTGTCGGAACCCATTAGGACAGGACAAGGGTCCGAAAATGAGATGCCACCACCATCAGCCGCTGATGTGGAATATCGAGATCGACGGGGATGATCTGATATCACGAGTTATCTCGCGAGTTTTGGAAAGGGTGGCTGGGGTAGGCGGAGGCATGGGAGCTCGAAAGTCGGTACCTGAGCGACTTCGAGCTAATGGAGCTGAGTTTTTCCGTGGAGTATCCAATGTGGCACCCAATACGGCTGAGTATTGGTTGCAAGCGACGGAGCGGATTATGGACGACTTGGACCTAACTGCCGAGGAGAAATTGGAAGGGATAGTGTCACTACTTCGTGATGAGTCATACCAATAGTGGCTCATAGTTCGGGAAGGTGCTGCCACAGACGATCTTACTTGGGAATATTTCAAGGCGGCATATCAGAAGAAGTACATTGGAACTAGCTATGTCGATGCGCAGCGAAAGGCATTTCTGAGGCTGGTTCAAGGAAATAAGTATGTAGCGGAATATGAGGCGAAATTCCTAAGGCTTAGCCGTTATGCTCGAGGTATTGTGTCGACGGAGCATGAGCGGTGTGTCCGATTTGAGGACGGACTGAGGGATGATCTAAGACTGTTGATAGCTCCACAGTAGGAGCAAGAGTTTGCCGTGTTGGTGGAGAAGGCTAAGGTAGTCGAAGGGATTAAGGACTCGGTGAGACAGAATACAGACCGGAGTAGGCAAAAGGGAGACTTTGGATCATCAGGGCCTTCAAGGAATGAGCAAAAGAGGCCTAGAGTTGATGGGCCGTGAGGTCAGTAAGCTGCTAATGGAGGGCAGATCGTACTTGTGCCCAGTGTGGAAAGATGCACTTGGGGGAGTGTTGGAAAAAGACAGGAGGATGCTTTAAGTGTGGGTCCAAGGACCACATGATTAAGGATTGTCCTATGAGAACAGAAGAGGGTCGACCCGTAAGCCAAGGTCCTAACCAGGCTGGAAGAGGAAGACAGTAGCCACTACGAGGCCGTGGTTCGGCTGGCAGAGGTAACGATGCTAGAAGGGGACGAGGAACCCCGGGCAGAGGTGTTACTAATATAGAGGCAATACAGCCGGGTTTGGTTTATGCGGTACCGTGGAGGGAGGACGGAGATACACCGGACATCATAATCGATACGTTTCTTATATTTGGCAAGCCTTACTTTTCTTTGATTGATGTTGGCTCTACCCACTCTTATGTTGCATGTAGAGTAGTTGAAACTCTAGGAATAGCCTCTGAACTTTCTAGTAGGGAGATGACTGTATTAAGCCCATTAGGTTAAACTGTAGTGGTGAATGAGATGTTTGGTGTACCTTTGGAGCTCAGGGCGGTATTTCCTGCCGACTTAATGGAATTACCCTTCAGAGAATTTGATCTCATACTTGGTATGGACTGGCTAGTAGAACATCGGGCTGTATTGGATTGCGCGGCTAAGCGAATGGAGTTAAGGTCACCGGAGGATAAGGCGGTAATTATGATAGGAGAAAGAAGAAACTACTTGTCTAACATAGTTTTGGCATTAAAGGCTGATAAGATGGTTCAGAAAGGGTGCAAGGCATTTTTGGCTTTCGTTAGTGCTTTGGATGCGAAAGAAGGGGGAGTTAGTGGAGTTAGAACCGTAAAGGAGTTTGTGGATGTCTTTTCGGAGGAATTACCTGGAATACCCCCGGATAGGGAAGTGGAATTTGGAATTGATTTGCTGTCGGGCACAGCTCCTGTGTCAATTGCCCCGTACAGAATGGCACCCAAGGAGTTGGTTGAGCTCAAGACTCAGATCCAAGAGTTGCTTGATCGTGGGTTTATTCGACCCAGTGTGTCTCTATGGGGAGCACCGATCTTGTTTGTGAAGAAGAAGGATAAAACTATGCGCATGTGCATAGATTATCGTCAGTTGAATAAGCTGGCCATCAAGAACAAGTACCCTTTGCTAAGGATAGACGACTTGTTCGATCAGCTTAAGGGGGCGGCAGTATTCTCAAACATAGATCTAAAGTCTAGATATCATCAGCTTAAGGTGAAGGAGACAGATATCCGTAAAACAGCTTTTCAAACAAGATATGGGCATTTTGAGTTTGTAGTAATGCCGTTCGGATTGACAAACGCCTCAACTGCGTTCATGGACATGATGAACCGGGTTTTCCAACCCTATTTGGACCGGTTCGTTGTTGTGTTCATAGATAATATATTGGTGTATTTGAAGTCTGAGGAAGAACATGATGCGCATCTCCGGATAGTGTTGCAAGTGTTAAGGGAGAAAAAGTTATATGCCAAGTTCAGCAAGTGCAAATTTTGGATGAAGGAGGTTACGTTTTTAGGACATGTGGTATCTTCTGAAGGAATAAGGGTGGATCCTCGGAAGATAGAGGCAGTTTTGGATTGGAAACCCCCTAAGTCTGTGGCGGAAGTTTAGAGTTTCTTGGGATTAGCAGGCTATTACCGAAGGTTTGTAGAAGGATTCTCGTTGTTAGCCGCACCTTTGACGAAGTTACTAAGGAAGGAGGTACCCTTCGTGTGGACTGATAAGCAACAGAAGAGCTTTGAGAATCTTAAGAGAGTCTTGACTGAAGCTCCAGTGTTGATTCAGACTGAGGCAGGGAAGGATTTTGTAGTGTACTGTGATGCTTCCCATACTGGATTGGGAGGTGTCCTTATGCAAGACGGAAAGGTAGTTGCTTGTGCATCTCGACAACTAAGGCCATACGAGGTTAACTACCCGACGCACGATTTGGAGTTGGCGGCAGTGGTCTTTGCTCTTAAGGTATGGAGGCATTATCTTTATGGAGAGAAGTCAGTGATCTACACAGACAACAAAAGCCTCAAATAGCTGCTAACTCAGAAGGAGTTGAACCTGAGACAGCGAAGGTGGGTGGAATTGTTGAAGGACTACGATTGTTCCATAGAGTATCACCGGGCAAGGCGAATGTAGTGGCAGATGCTCTAAGTCATAAAGTAGTGTCAGATCTAAGGGCGATGTTTGTGCATCTGAGCTTGTATAACGATGGAAGTTTGCTGGCAGAATTGCAAGTTAAGCTAACGTGTCTGAATGAGGTGAAAGAGGGTCAGTTGGCGGATGATGATCTAAGTGCTAAGCTTCGACAAGAACAGAGGGGGGAGTTGAAGGATTATGGTGTTAACGGCGATGGAGTATTGTGTTTTAAAGGTAAGGTCTGTATGCCGAAGAACGAGGAGTTAAGGCGGAGAATTCTTCAGAATCGCATAGTAGTCCTTATGCTATGCATCCTGGAGGCAATAAGATGTATAGAGATCTGAGGGAACAATTTTGGTGGCCTAGTCTTAAGCGAGAAGTTACCGAATTTGTAGGCAAGTGCTTAACGTGTCAGCAAGTTAAGGCTGAACACCAAGTTCCTTCAGGATTGCTTCAACCGATACAGATTCTGTAGTGGAAGTGGGAGAGAATCACCATGGACTTTGTTAGTAGGCTTTCTCTTACGCCTACTAAGAAGGACTCGGTATGGGTGATAGTGGATCGATTGACAAAGTCCGCGCATTTCATTCCAGTACGGGTTGACTATTCTCTCCAGAAGCTAGCAAAGTTGTATGTGGCAGAGATTGTGAGGCTGCACGGAGTGCCGATGTTGATTATCTCGGATGGGGATCCAAGGTTTACGTCTCGATTTTGGAAAGCACTACATCAGGCTTTAGGCACCAGATTGGACTTTAGTACGACTTTTCATCCATAGTTAGACGGCTAATCTGAGCGAGTGATCCAAGTGTTAGAGGATATGTTGAGGTGCTATGTGATAGACTTCAGAGGAAGTTGGGAAGAATATTTGCCTTTAGCTGAGTTTGCATACAACAACAGTTATCAAGCAAGTATTAAAATGGCACCGTATGAGGCGTTGTATGGACAGAAGTGTCGCACTCCTACGTGTTGGACGGAATTGGGGGAACGTCAGATTTTGGGTCCGAAAATTATGGCAGAATCGGAAAAATGGTTAAGGTAATTCGGGCACGGTTGAAGGAAGCATCTGGCCGGTAAAAGTCATACGCAGATCTCAAACGGAAGGACATAGAATTTGCTGTGGGAGATCAAGTGTTTCTCAAAGTTTCACCTTGGAAAAAGGTAATGAGATTTGGTCGCAAAGGGAAGTTAAGTCCAAGGTTTATAGGACATTATCGGGTATTGAAGCGAATTGGACCGGTGGCATACCAGTTGGAGTTGCCTTCGGAGTTGCAGCAGATGCACGACATATTCCATGTCTCTATGCTACGTCGTTACCGATCGGATCCATCTCATGTAGTCCCGGTTGAAGAGGTGGAGCTAAGGCCAGATTTGTCCTACGAGGAAGAGTCGATTCAGATTTTGGAACGAGATGTGAAAGTGTTACGGAGGAAGTCGGTCCCTCTGGTCAAAGTGTTATGGCGTAATCATGGATTGGAGGAAGCTTCTTGGGAGCCGAAAGAAGCAATGCGACAGCAATATCCCCACCAATTCTAGCCAGGTAATTTTGAGGTCGAAATTATTTTAAGGGGGTAGAACTGTAATATCCGGGAATTAGGGCTTGTGTATTTTTTGCTCAATTGCATGTGCTTGTATGCCTGTGTATATTATGAATGTGCTTTATGAATTTCGGGAACAGTAGAATATAGGAGAATGCCTTAGAAATTATTTAATTTTAAGTTTAAAAGAGGAAGCTAGGCTACGGAGACCTTAAGGAAATTTGCATGGGATTTGTGACACAAGAAGTCAAGCAGAAAAGTAGCAAGGGATGCCACCTAGAGTGCTGTGAAGTTTGCGTCAATGGGAGCTTCAGGAGGAAGGAGGTTTGAGCTGCAGAGGTTGCACTATAGGTATTGTTTTTACGTCAAAAGAGGGAAGGTGTTGGACGGCAAATGGGACTTTAAAGGGATGAGGATGAGGGTTGGTCTTTATTTTGAATTTCGGCTAAGAAGAGAAGGATAATGGTTGACTCATTCAAACTTTTTGAATGAGTGTTGAAGAGAGAAAAGAGGAGCAAAATAAGGGATATGATAAGAGGAGGAGCTAGTGGCTGAATATAGGACTCTAAGGGTGTCTGTGTGCCAAATTTGATAAGGACAAAGGGGAGTGATCATATTTTGATATTTCTTTTTCTTCTTAATTCCCTTAGTGCCGAAAATTGGTTTCTTTCATCTCTTTCACTCTTTGTGCCGAAAAACCATAAGAATTCAACTTATTTTCTCTTCAATTGACCAAAGGCAAAAGTTGGGAGTCATTTGTGCGTCTTTTTTTTTTTTTTTACAACTTATTTCTCCCTCACTCACTTCCAAAGAAAAAAAAAAGAGAAAAACCAAAACCCACCCTCTCATATGCAACTAAGCCGAAACCTCTCTACTATTGATCACCATTGCCTAATCTTTCAGCCTCTCATCCTCTCTTCTATTTCGCAAATCTTTGAGGCCGAATCTTCTAGAGTGGTGCCATTGACTACTTTCTTGTAGTTTCTTCGAACAGGCGTTAGTGGTAAGCAACATAGTGGTAAGTGATCTCCTCTTTAAGCAATCGGTTTTGGGTTCTTTTCATTTGGTGTGCCGAATCAGGTGATTAGGGCCTTAGTTTAAGGATGGGCGAATATGCTTAGTGCCATAATAAGTGTTTCTTTTGTGTAGCCAACGTTATGGAGCATCAAAGGAGTTTCTTGGATTCGAGTCTTCAAGGTAAGTGATAGGTAGTATTCGGCCAAAGGCCATTCTTATAGATTTATGCTTAAAATCGATTCTAACACTTGACAAGTAGGGATTTCGACAACTTCAAAGCAAGTAACCACTTTTGGGATTTAAAATCGCAAGGTAAGTACACATGATATTCGGCTAAGGCCTATTTAGTGACTTAGATCTATTTCGTATTTATTCAAGAGCCGAAACTAAGTCCAGTGAACTAGTGCTAGTCGATTGAAAGGAGGAAACACTACAAAGTTTCGAGATTTGATTAGTAATCAAATCGGCAACAAGGAACTAAGGATCCAAAGCGTTAGATCGGGATTTTCGGGATTTTAGTGAGTTCATTAAGTAAACCAGGTGTGTAACCCACACTGAATCTTAATAGGTTTACGAATTTAATTTATTATATGTGTTAATAAGAATGTGAAAGATATGGCTTAAGGTACCATTCAATGATATGGCATATTCAAGTACGTTATTCTCTAAAACTATGTTTATAATGTTGCGAATACCTGTTATGACACATATGTGAATATTGGTAAGGATGTGAAATAAAGAATGTGGCATAATCTTTGCATGATTTGTATGACATGGGGCACATGGGTGATTATGAAAGGGGAAGTGATTTGGTGGTTTTATACCACAATATCTGAATGTGGTGACTTATGTCACAATATCTAAATGTGGTGACATATGTCACAAAATATTACTTGGTGGCTATGCCACGAAATTATAAGGGCGATGAGCATGTCGTCTGCAGTGACTGCCTTCGATGATGTGTAATGGATGGAGGGTCGACTTAGTAGTCCCCACGGTGTGATGGTTGGTACGGGTGATGTGTAGCGGATGGTTATCTAGGTTTGGGTTTGGGTTTGCATCATTGATTATACATGTTTATTATGTATGATTTGACATGCCTAAATTGATTGCGACTTGTGTTGGTTGTTACACACTGAGTCTGTTTGACTCACCCCGTTGTGGGATTATCTTTTCAGTGACACTCGGTAATGAATGGATTGGTCGGCAGGAGCTTTATGGTGGCCATGCTCAGCTCAGAAATTATTTTGTTTTGGACTTTCAATACTTAAGTATTTTGGACTATTTCGAGTTTTGTTTTGATGTAATAAGGCCATAAGTATTAAATTGTTTATGCATGCATTTAAATTATTTTAGTATGGTACAATCTTTATCACTTTAAAGTTTAAGTAACTTATATTAAAAATAAATGTTAAATATTTTGACACCTAATTAACACAAATTAACTATTTTTCAAAAACACACAAAATTTTGGCAAAACTTCAAATAAGTTTCGAAAGATTTTTCCCTAGAAGCATGCCAGATTCGGTCAGGGCTTGTGGGCTAGGTTTGGGGTGTTTCAGTTAAGACATATTTAAAATAAACTAAGTATATATATGAAGATAAGAAAGAAGACGAGAATTAAAATAGAAAACAATCTAAAGTGAAAATAAATGGACTCTTAAGTCCTTATTGAAGGATGGTTTGCAAGGTGGGAATCAACACTAAGGTTGGGGATGTGATGGGGTGGCGGATGTGAAGAGGCTATCGTGGTGGTCGGTGTGATTCCCAAGTAGCCTGGCGAACCTGACACTAAAAAATTGAATTAAAATAAATTAAACTAAGCATAAGATTGCAAAAGAGAAGGAAATTGAAGCAAAAGAGAAAAGAAAGTAAAAATTATATGGTCTCAAAGACCCTTGGCTTGGTGTTTGAATGAAGTGGCCGACATGAACTTATGTAGATCGATCTCCCATAGGGAGATTATGCTTGCCTTCTTTCACTTCTTCGGCATGATTTTAATGTTGCTCAAGAGTCTTGGACACTTTTCCTACGGAGAAAGAAAATTTTGAATGAAAAATGAAAGAAGGAAGAAGAGAAAAGATGGGAAGAAGGGGAAGGGCTGTGGGTTTTAAATAGTATCTCAAATCTAGCACGTTCACACACCCGTGGTCCAAGGGCGAGTTGAGTTACACGGCCGCCTCGCACGGCCATGGTGTGGACTGTGTTGCATTACCCACACCTGTTCTTGATGTGTCATGCCCGTGTCTGGGTAGTCAGTGTCGATCACGGTCACATCGTACGGCCGTGGGTACAGGCGTGTTGAGTCTCTCACGCCCGTTTCTCAATCAGTCATGCTTGTTGGGAGATAGTCAGTAACTTCACACGGTTTTAAGGACACGGTCGTGTTGATCTTTCAGTGCCCGTGGGGAAGAGTGGTTGGGCCCATGACATTTGACGGTGTTTG
Source organism: Gossypium rotundifolium (assembly GCA_025506655.1). Classification (NCBI taxonomy): domain Eukaryota; kingdom Viridiplantae; phylum Streptophyta; class Magnoliopsida; order Malvales; family Malvaceae; genus Gossypium; species Gossypium rotundifolium. Next base: position 67,287,665 of record CP106729.1, on the reverse strand, counting down.
GCCTGAATTGCACGGCCTTTGCTCTATCAGTGTAGTGGTTCGGTGGTCCACACGACCATGGACACGGCCGTGTGGCCTGGAAATCTGCACTTTTGTGTTAGTTTACAGCTAATTTTATTAAAAAAAGAAGGATGGAAAGAAAAGAAACTGAAAATAAATTTGAAAATAAACTGAGTTAGTTCTCGGGTTACCTCCCGAGAAGCGCTCGTTTATAGTCTTAAGCTAGACTATCCTTGTATTTAAAAATTTTAGGGAGGTTTAAAGGTTTGAATATCTTTCCTCATGCTCACAGTTCTATTTTTGTGACAAAGTTAAAGTCGAGAAACATTTACCTTGAAATTGGCAAATATTGGATTACTTACCTCGACTATTTCGTGTGGGAAGATATCGTGTACCTTAAGAAGAATTTCTCCTTTTCCTTCAGGTCTTTTGAAGTGATGTGGGGATCGGCTTTGTCTAACAGTACCTGATCTCTTATTTTAAAGTGATTTGATGTCCCTACGAGCTTTTCTGGCAGTTCCTTTAGTTTTACTTCGTGTGGATCCGACTTTTCTTTGACTTGTATCTTCTGCTCTTCTAAATCGTCGACCCTAAGGTTTTGCTTCTTGTATGATTCTTCTTTGTCGACTTGGGGGCTATGAGTTGGCTCAGGTTTGATGCCTTGTGATGTTTCCTGTAGTGAAGGTTAAACAATTTGATTATCTATTGAATTAACTGTCTTACCTTCATCATCTATTGTTCTGGCCGAGTCGAGAGCTTGAAGATTGATCGATTCATCTCCTATGCGAAGTATGAGTTCACCTATGACAACATCAATTTTCGTCTTGGCAGTTGCTAGGAAAGGCCTTCCTAGAATTAAGGGGATTGAATTATCCTCATCCATGTCTAAAACAACAAAATCTACTGGGAAAACAAATTTATCAATTTTTACAAGAACATCTTCAATAATGCCCATAGGAATTCTAACAGTTTTATCAGCTAGTTGAATACTAATCCTAGTTTGTTTGGGCTTCCCTAGACCTAGCCGTTTAAACAATGCATAAGGCATGACATTTATACTTGCCTCTAGATCAGCTAACACATTATCAATAGTTAAACTACCAATTAAGTATGGAATCGTAAAACTCCCTGGATCTTTTTGTTTCTGCGGTAATCTATTCTGTAACATTGCCAAGCATGTTGCATTTAGTTCCACGTGGTGCTCTTCGTCTATTTTGTGTTTGTTTGTCAAGAGTTGTCTTAAAAATTTCCTCAAGTATGGCATCTGGAAAAGAGCTTCAAGAAGGGGTAAGTTAATATGTAATTTCTTTAAAAGTTTAAGAAACTTACCAAACTATTCCTTTAAATCATCTCCTTTCAATGCTTCGGGATAAGGTATGCGAGGTTTGTATTCTTTGATTATTGGTTTTGGCTTTTCGTGTGCTACCTCTATTTTACCTTTTTCTTCCTTGGTTTCTTATGCCGTGGTGGGCTCGTCTACTTTTGTACCCTCTTGAGCTGTGATGGCTTGGATATGTTCTTTTGGGTTTATTTCTGTGGTGCTTGGTAGACGTCCTCGTTGACGTTCAGAAATCAGCTTTGTGAGATGTCCCACTAACCTAATAAGTTCTCCAACTTGATTCTCGATCCCTTTGATCGATTTTTGTTGTTCATCAAGTGCTTCTTTAGTCTTTTAGAAATGAGAATCAGTTGCTGCCATGAATTTCGTCAGCATATCTTCAAGGTTTGATTTCCTCTCCTATGGATATGGTTGATTTTGATAATTTAGAAGAGGTTGCTGTCTTTGATTTCCTTGATTTCCTTGTCCTCCCCACGAAAAATTTGGGTGGTTCCTCCAACCTGCGTTATAAGCGTTACTATAAGGATTATTATTGGATCTAAAATTGTTACCTATATAGTTTGTCTGCTCATGTTCTGCTCCTGGTTGGTAGGGTGGGTACCCAGGATTTGCCACATTCCCACTCGTTCGTATTGCATTACCGGGTTTACCTATGAAGAACATAAATCATCAAGCTTTTTATTCATTATTTCCACCTGTGTTGACAGCATTGTTACTGCGTCTATGTTAAAAACTCTAGCTAATTTTGTCGGTTTGGCCCTTGCAATTTTCCATTGATAGGTATTCAACGACATCTCTTCAATAATGTCGTAAGCCACTTCAAGAGTTTTGTTATTCAAAGTTCCACCAGCTGATGAGTCAATCATTTGCCTCGTTGAAGAATTCACACCGTTGTAAAAAGCCTGGACTTGAAGCCACAAAGGTAATCCGTGGTGTGGACATCTTCTTAGGAGATCCTTATATCTTTCCCATGCATCATATAATGTTTCTGCGTCATTCTGCACAAAAGAAGATATGTCATTCCTAAATTTTGTCGTTTTAGCTAGTGGAAAGTATTTTAAAAGAAATTTTTCAGTCATTTGATCCCATGTGGTGATTAACCCTCGTGGTAACGAGTTCAACCACAGCTTTGCTTTATTCCTTAATGAAAAGGGAAATAACTAAAGACGTATGGTATCATCAGAAACGCCATTTATTTTGAAGGTATCACAGAACTCTAAGAAATTAGGTATATCGGTATTAGGATCTTCGTCCTGAAAACCATTAAATTGAACAAACTATTGAATCATTTGTATTATGTTAGGCTTTAATTCAAAATTGTTAGCAGCTATAGCAAGCCTGACAATATTAGATTTTGCTCTTGTCAAATTAGGTTTAGCATAATCATACATAGTACGCAGAGCATTCTATTCTTGCACATTTGGCGGTGGATTTTTTTCGTCCATCCCTTCAGTAGGATTGGATCTGTCTTGTTGTTCTTCTCTTTGGTAGTCTAGAGCTCGTCTAGTTTCTCTGCGATTCCTGTAGTGGTAGCTTCAATGTCACTTTCGTACACTAAAGATCCTCTTGGGTTCCTTCTAGTCATAAACTAGAGGTACCTGCTAGGAGAAGAAAGAAAGAAATTTAGTGTAAATAAAAATTAACCTAAACTAAAAATAAAAGTAAATTGCGAAAAAAATAATAAAATAATGGCTAAAGTAATAGAAATAGAGCTTTCTCAATATTTTAGTGTTCCCCGGCAATGGCGCCAAAAACTTCATCGCTGAAATCAGAGCTTTAAAATCTATAAATAGAATGATCGAACATGTAGACTAACTATGACAATGATTGAGGCAAGTGCACCTATCGAACAATAATATAGTTTAGGAAAGATTATTTTGTCAAACCCAAAGGAACCTAAAAGTACTACTACTCACTTTCTTTCTATTATTTAGCCTAAAATATGGAGTGATTAGTTTATTTAATCTAAAAAACTAATGAAAAACTAAACTAGATGCAAAAATAAAAGAATGAAACTTTGGGAGAAGACCGTGAAAAAAAACTCAGTTGATTTTAGACGATACCTTCAGGAAGAATCCACCTATGACTTCTCTTGTTATCTAACTTTTAATTCATATGACTTCTTTACTTAGCTTGATCCGTGAGACTCCTGAACTCATATTAAACCCTCTCTCGAGGCGAATAACATCTACCCTTACGTTAATTAGTGGAACTCTCGTTCTCTTATAATAACCCCCTAAGGAAGCAGTAAATCGATCAATGGACTCCCATATTAGGTTTCACCCTAATCCGGTAAAATCTCATCACTCTATCTCTAGGTGTACGATCAACTCCGCTTAATTATGCTAGATATACTCTTAGGCAGGGTCTATTTGTAACATCCTGAATAGGGCCTATGCATTTCCAGTTCAATTGTATGAAATGACAAGTTTCAAGTACTATGAATAAATTTTTGATACTTTTGGAAACCTAGAAATGCATGGAAATGAAAATGAAAATGGAAATGGAAACCTGAACATTTTGGAAACCTAAACATTTTGGAAACCTAAACATTTTGGAAACCTAAACATTTTGGAAACCTGAACATTTTGGAAACCTAAACATTTTGGAAACCTGAACATTTTGGAAACCTGAAGATGTAAGGAAATGGCAAGTTACTGAGAGCATGAAAATTTTAGGAAACTTAGAAATAAGGTTGAATGACAAATTTTAAAGCCCAAAATAGGAAATAAGGGCAAGAGGGCCTTAAAAGAAAAAGTTGGTGAATTTTGACACACAATCGGGCTTGGAAAAGTGGCCTGAAGGTGTCACTTAAGGTTTATGGAAATGGCCTGAGTTCGAGTCACTTGGAAAGCAATTATTGAAGGTTTAATTTTGCTTCCCAAGGCTAGGGGTGGACGGCACTTATTTGCCAAAAAGGGAAGAGTTTTATTTTATTAAAACTTGTCAAATTAAAGTGATAAATAAAAGATTTTCTCTACTAAGATAAATGAGGAATTAAAGGATGGATTAAAGACTTTAATTTAATTAGGTGATAATTAATGGAGATTAAATTATCACTTGGGAGAGAGTGGCCAAGTTTTGGACTCTTGGTCTAGCAATTTCAGTTAAAAGAGGAAAATTGAGACTTTTCTCTCATTCATTCTACCTTGCCAAAATTTTGCTCTCTTTCCCCCCCTCTCTGCCGAATTTTCCTAAGCAGGAAACCAACCTCTCTTTTGTCATTGCTAAGTCAAAACCTTTCTTCCGATCTCGTTAAATCTTCATCACGGATCTCAGAACACAAGTCAAGGAAACAATTGTTTAAAGGCATCAAGGTAAGGTTAAGCCATTCAATTCTCTCTTTTCTAGTTGCCGAAAGTAAAGGCCTAATCCCCATTTTTTTTTATCATGGTCAATATGCAAGGGATCTCGTGTTTCCACAATCGTTGAATATAAAGATCAAGGATCTAAGGAGGAGTTTTGGGATTTGATTCGAGGAATTTAAGGAATTTCGACAGATATTCAAGACAAAAGGAACTTTCGGATTTGGAATCTATAAGGTTACTTAATATCGTAAAGGAAAACTAAACTTCTGGATTTGTATAAACACCAAATCAAGCAAAGGAGATAGCGATCTAAAAATTAGATCGGATTCTCGAGATCTCAAGGAACCTATTAAGGGAAACAGGTGTGTACCCTTACTATCCTTCGATATTTTATGGCTAAATATTTTAATATATGATTATGAATAAGAATGTGAATGTGGCTATGTACCACAAATGTGGCAAAAAGTACCTGTGCACGCTTTCCTACTCGATAGATTGTGAAATATGTTATTTAATAACATGCTAATATATGTATATGAACATGAAATTAAGTTATGCACAATATATATTTTGGGGCATTCGGGATTTATGTGAAAGGGGAGAATAGGTGTTGACTTGGTCTCACCAACGAAGGTGTTGACTTTGCCTCACCAACGAAAAATGTTGACTACGGTCACATCATAAATTTTGGTAACTTCGGTTACAATATTTGAATATAGTGTCTAAAGACACAACGCTTAAATTTGACTATAGTGTCTAAAGACAAAACGTGGTGTGTAGCGGATGGAGGGTTGACTTATTAGTCCCCACGGTGTGAATGGCGTGTACTGGGTGGTGTGTAGCGGATGGACCATTAGGATTGGGTTTGGGTTGCATCATAATTTCATTATTATATGGACATGATGATTTGAACATGAATGCCCGATTTTTGAATGTTAGTATTGTGCACATTGAGTCTGTTGACTCACCCCATTGTGGGAATTATTTTTCGGTGATGAGCGGTGTGATTTGACCGGTGGACCATGAGGTGGCCATGCTACATGCGTAAAATTTCATTTAGTTTGGACTTAATTTTATTTTTAGTTACGTTTGTTCTATTTTGGGTTTTACTTGATGTAATAAGGCCTTAAGGCCCAAAGTGGATTATTCTTTATGTTTGCTTACTATTAAGTTTCATGCTAAGAACTATATTGGATGTATTTAATTAAATGGGCTTACAAGATTAAATAAATGGGTTTCCAATCTAAGCTCAACTCAAAATAATAGTTTTCTAAAATTTGCAATTTTTCTAAGTATCGAAAATGTTTTGAAATCGGATCACTTTAGGAACATACCAGATCCTGCCTGTGCTCGTGGGTGTGGGTGCTTCATTTTGGTATCGAGCCTAGTTTTAAACTTCGGCTGTGGGCTAAGGCCCAAAACATTTTTCAAAGCGAGCCCAAATTATTTTCTTTGAAAATAAGCAAGGCTTCTGCATGGCCCCTAAGTCTCAAACCCATGATCCACCGTGTAAGTACCCCTAACTCTATGTGTGATTCGTGATTTATATAAGGGTAGAAAAGGCATGGAACGTAGAATAGAAGGATAGGAACTTGAACACTAGGATTAGACTACTCAAACGCAAAACACATAAGACTTAATGCCCGAACAAACCTATGACCAAGTCAACGAGCTAGTTGTGGTAACCCTTGTATGCATGTCTAGGATTGGATCCTAAGAGCTTGGTATTTAAGCAGCCCTAGTGACTCACCTCCTCTTCGCAGAATCCTACCCGGTGCGTAGCTTCTGGCTCACCCTAACTCGAGGGCTCGGTGGTGTGGCAACCTCATGCGCATGTCTAGGAAGCAGTTTTGGGAGCTTGGTATTTAAGCAAATCGCGTGACTCACCTCCTCTCCACACTAATCCTCGTCTGTGCGTAGCTATGGTTCACCCCACCAAGAGGGTTTCGGTCATAGGCTAAACATAATGACTAAAACCCGAAAGGAACTAGCCATGTTTTTAAAAAAAAGAAAGAAAAACAACAAACCCTAGTTTTTTCAAACTTTTAGAACTTTCTTTAAATCAGAAAATTATTTTTACAACATTTTCTCAAAACTCTTGATTTATTTAAAATTACAAAATGCCCTTAGCAAGAAATTACCAAAATGCCCCCGGTTTGTAAAATGTTCAACTACTCAACAACTTTACCAAAATTTCATGATTTCATAAACATTCAAAAACCCTAAATTGTAAAACATCAAAATACCTTGATTTTGATAAAATTACAAAATTGCCCCTAACTTACAAAATTACCAAAATGACCCTAATTTCCAAATTTTTTTTTTGCAACATCCCCATCTTTGAAGGAACAATTTTCGAAAAGAACCCTCAAAGTTTTACAACTTTTGAAATACCCCAAATTTATTAATTTTACAAATTTACCCTGATTTGTGAAAAATTACCAAAACACCCCTGAGGTCAAAAATTATCGAAATACCCTCGGATTTTAAAATTTTTCCAAATTACCTCGAGATTTTAGAATTTTCAAAATAATTTTTGACAAAAACCCCAAGGAACGTTATTCTTCGGAGAAATTACGAAAATGCCCCTATAGGACAAAATTACGAAAATACCCTCGGGTAGTGGAAAACAACAACAACAACAAAAACTACAACGTTTCTCTGAATGAACGGAAGTTCATACTTGTTTAATGGATGAATGAATCAATGGAAGAGACTGTGTGTATGTATGATACGAAAGAACCACTCTTAAATCCCTTTTCATAAAACTTCTTCGTTAATAAATAAGTGGAACAATGACTAATCCATAAAATTCCTTAATCAGATCTCGACGCTAGAAAATGAGCTCTAGAGGACGTGGTCGTCGTGGTCGAGGAAGAGGAAGGATGACAGTGTCGAAACCCGTTAGGTCGGGTCAAGGGTCCGACAATGAAATGCCACCGCCACCACCACCCCCACCGTTAATGTTGAGCAAAGTGCTCGCACGGGGAAGAGGGTCGGTCGCAGTCAGGTCCGCGAAGTTTTGGAATTGGTGGCGGTGCGGTGGAAATGGAGGAAATCAAAAGTCAGACCGAGCGGCCCGAGCTAATGGAGCGAAAATGTTTGATGAGTATCCAATGTGGCACCCCTGCATACCGAAAGATGGTTGGAAGCAACGGAGCGTATCATGGATGAGCTTGATTTGACTCCAGAGGAAAAGTTGAAAGGGATGGTGGCGTTGTTACGTGATGAAGCGTATCAATGGTGGTTGACTGTTCGTGATGGTACCACAGCTGAAAATTTGACCTGGGAATATGTTAAAGAGGCCTTTCAGAAGAAGTATGTGGGAACCAGGTATACAGATGAGCAGAGGAAGGCTTTTCTAGGGTTAGTACAAGGGAGTAAGTCCATTGCAGAATATGAGGCAGAATTTCTGAGGTTGAGCCGCTATGCTCAAGGGGTAGTGGCAACTGAGCATGAACGTTGTGTCCGTTTTGAGGACGGGCTGAGAGATGATTTAAGACTGTTAATAGCACCGCATCAGGAGCAGGAATTCTCTATTTTGGTAGAAAAGGCCAAGGTGGCCGAGTGGATTAAGGATGCTACTAAGCAGACCGTGGATAAGAATTAGGCCAAAAGAGGGTTTGGGTCATCAAGAAAGGGTTACAAGAGGCCTAGGGTTGACGGGCCACGAAATCAACAAAATGGCACGGGCTGGCAGATTCGTCCTTGTGAGCATTGTGGGAAGAGGCACACAGGTGAGTGTTGGAGAAAGATAGGAGCATGTCTTAAGTGTGGGTCCAAGGACCATATGTTTAAGGATTGCCCCAAACAATCAGGACGAGAGCCGATCGGTAGTTCGAATGCTAGCTGGACCGGTAGAGGCGACAAAGAATTTCAACGGGTCGTGGTTCGAGTAACCGTGGTAGTGGTAGTGCAGAGGCCGTGGGCACGTGGTCGAGGTACTAATGCTAATGCCGATGCAAGACAACCGGGTTTGGTTTATGCGGTTCGCCGAAGGGAAGATGGAGACGCACCGGATGTTGTAATCGGTATGTTCTTTATTTTTGACAAACTCTACTTTGCTTTGATTGATATGGGTTCGACCCATTCCTATGTTGCAAGTAGTGTAGTGAAAACACTAGGCCTAGACTCGAACCTCCGATAGGCGATGATTGTAGTAAGCCCATTAGGCCAAACTATAGTGGTAGACAAGATCTTTGGAATGTACCCCTAGAGATTCGTGGAGTGAACTTTCGAGTGGACTTAATGGAGTTACCCTTCTGAGAGTTTGAGCTTATACTCTAATGGATTGGTTAGTAGAACACCGAGCCATGTTGGATTGTGCGGCTAAACGATGGAACTAAGAACCCGGAGGATGAAGTGGTAGTAATGATCGGAGAAAGGAGGAACTACTTATCTAATGTGGTCTCAAGACCAAGGTCGAGAAGATGGTTAAGAAGGGTTGCAAGGCGTTTTTAGATATCGTAAGTGCGATAGGTGGAAAGGAGGAAGGTATTAATGGAGTTAGAAGGGTAAGGGACTTCGTGGATGTGTTTCAAGAATTACCGGAATACCCCTGCATGTGGAGGTGGAATTTGGGATTGACTTGTTACGGGTCACCTCAGATCAATCGCCCATACCGAATGGCACCAAAGGAGTTAGTGGAGCTCAAGGCTCGGATACAAGAACCGTTGATCGTGGGTTCATCCGACCCAAAGGTGTCTCCGTGGGGAGCACCGGTCTTATTTGTGAAGAAGAAGGACGGAACTATGCGATGTGCATAGACTACCGCCGCTAAATAAGCTAACCATTAAGAACAAGTATCCCTTGCCAAGGATCGATGACTTGTTCGATCACCAAGAGAGCCGCAAAGTTTTCGAAGATCGATTCACGGTCGGATACCATCGATTGAAGGTGAAGGAGGTCGATATCCATAAGACCGCTTTTAGGACAAGATATGGTCACTTGAGTTTGTGGTGATGCCGTTTAGTTGACGAACGCCCACCGCTGCTCATGGACATGATGAATTGGGTTTTCAACCCTACTTGGATAGATTTGTCGTGGTGTTCATCGATGATATTTTGGTGTATTCAAGTCGGAGGAGGAGCATGATGAGCATCTCCGAGTCGTGTTGGAAGTGTTAAGGAAAAGAAGTTTCTATGCCAAATTCAAGAAGTGCGAATTTTGGCTTAAGGAGGTGGCATTCTAGGACATGTGGTATCCGCAGAAGGAATAAGAGTGGATCCTAGGAAGATCAAGCGTTGTTGGATTGAAACCACCTAGGTCCGTGGCTAAAATTAAGTTTCTTAGGCTTGGTGTGCTATTACAGAAGGTTCGTGGAAGGATTCTCGTCAATAGCCGCGCCTTTAACCAAGTTACTAAGGAAGGAAGTACCCTTCGAATGGACTAATAAGCAGCAGGAGAGCTTTGAAAAGCTTAAGAAGGTGCTGACAGAGGCTCCAGTGTTAATTCAAATGGGAGGCGTGAAAGGAATTTGTAGGTAATCGTGGATGCTTCGCACACGGGTTAGGTGTGTGTTAATGCAAGATGGCAAAGTGGTTGCTTATGCGCCCTCTGCAGCTAAGGCCTCATGAGCTTAACTACCCAACTCATGACTTAGAGCTAAGCAGTGGTTTTCGCCTTAAGGTTTGGAGGCACTACCTTTATGGAGAAAGGTCGATTATCTACAGCACCACAAGAGCCTTAAGTATTTGTTGACTCGTAATGAGTTGAACTTGAGGCGTCAAGGTGGGTGGAATTGTCAAACACTACGACTGCTCAATAGAATATCATCCCGCAAGGCGAATGTGGTAGCCAATGCCCTAAGTCGAAGGTTGTATCGATCTACGGGCTTTGTTCGCTCATCTAAGTTTATATGATGATGGAAGTCTCACGGAATTACAAGTCGCCCACATGGTCAAGGAGGTGAAAGAAGGACAGTTGGCTGATAATGACTTAAGTACTAAGGTGCAGCAAGTACAGCAAGGGGGATTAAAGGACTATGGCATCAATGATAAAGGAGTATTGTGCTACAAGGGAAAGGTCTGTATGCCGAAAGATAAGGAGCTGAGACAAAGGATTCTTCGGGAAGCGCATGGTAGCCCTTATGCTATGCATCCCAGAGGTATTAAGCTGTATAGAGATCTGAGAGAATAGTTTTGGTGGTCTAACCTGAAACGAGAGGTGACTGAATTTGTGGGGAAATGTTTGACGTGTCAGCAAGTTAAGGCTGAACACCAAGTCCCATCAGGATTGCTCCAACCAATCGAGATTCCCCAATGGAAGTGGGAAAGAATTACCATGGACTTCGTTAGTGGGCTTCCCCTTACGCCTACTAAGAAGGACTCGGTATGGGTGATAGTGGACCATTTGACCAAGTCCGCACACTTTATCCCAAATGTAATGGATTATTCTCTTGAAGTTGGCTAAGTTGTATGTATGAAATTGTAAGATTACATGGAGTACCAATGTCGATCATCTCCGATAGAGACCTAAGGTTTACGCCTCGATTTTGGAAAGCACTTCATCAAGCTTTAGGCACTAAGCTAGACTTCACTACTTTTCATCCACAATCGACGGCACCGAACGAAGTTATACAAGTGTTGGAGGATATGTGGAGAGGTCAGGTAATGGATTTTCGAGGAAGTTGGGAAGATTACTTGCCTTTAGCTGAATTCGCCACAACAATAGTTATCAAGCCAAAGATTCGGATGGCACCATACGAAGCATTGTATAGAAGGAAGTGTAGAACACCCACCGTTAGACCGAGTTAGAGAACGCAGAGTTTTGGGTCCGAGTTGGTGGCAAAACTCAAGAGAAGGTTGAGTTAATTCGCACTGCTGAAGGAAGCCTCGATAGGCAAAAGTCGACGCAGACCTTAAGCGGAAGGAAATAGAGTTTGAAGTGAGAGATCAAGTGTTCCCGAAAGTCTCACCTTGGAAGAAGGTAATGAGGTTTGGCCGAAAGGAAGCTAAGCCCAAGATTTATAGGGCCTTATCAAGCATCAAGTTGCTGGGCAAGATGGCATACCAACTAGAGTTGCCACCGAATTGAAGCAGATGCACGACGATTCCATGTGTCCATGCTACGTCGCTATCGATCGGATCCATCTCATGTGGTACCGGTTGAAGAGGTGGAACTAAGGCCGACTTATCCTATGAGGAAGAACCAATTCAATTTTGGAACATGATGTGAAAGTATTGCAAGAAAGACAAAGGTTTCTAGTCAAAGTGCTATGGCGCAATCATGGAACCAAGAAGCCTCGTGGGAGCTGTAAGAGGCGATGAGACAAGAATACCTCAACTATTCTAGTTAGGAAATTTCGGGATGAAATTTTGTTTAAGGGGTAGAACCTAACATCCTCGATAGGGCCTATGCATTTCAGCTCAATTGTATGAAATGACAAGTTTCAAGTACTATGAATAAATTTTGATACTTTTGGAAACCTAGAAATGCATGGAAATGAAAATGAAAATGGAAATGGAAACTCAACATTTTGGAAACCTAAACATTTTGGAAACCTAAACATTTTGGAAACCCGAACATTTTGGAAACACGAACATTTTGGAAACCTAAACATTTTGGAAACTCAACATTTTGGAAACTCAAGATGTAAGGAAAATGGCAAGTTACTGAGAGCCATGAAAATTTTAGGAAACTTAGAAATAAGGCCTAATGACAAATTTTAAAGCCCAAAATAGGAAATAAGGGCAAGAGGGCCTTAAAAGAAAAAGTTGGTGAATTTTGACACACAACCCAAGCTTGGAAAAGTGGCTCAAGGTGTCACTTAAGGTTTATGGAAATGGCTCGTGTTCGAGTCACTTGGAAAGCAATTATTGAAGGTTTAATTTTGCTTCCCAAGGCTAGGGGTGGACGGCACTTATTTGCTAAAAAGGGAAGAGTTTTATTTTTATTAAAACTTGTCAAATTAAAGTGATAAATAAAAGATTTTCTCTACTAAGATAAATGAGGAATTAAAGGATGGATTAAAGACTTTTAATTTAATTAGGTGATAATTAATGGAGATTAAATTATCACTTGGGAGAGTAGTGGCCAAGTTTTGGACTCTTGGTCTAGCAATTTCAGTTAAAAGAGGAAAATTGAGACTTTTCTCTCATTCATTCTACCTTGCCAAAATTTTGCTCTCTTTCCCCCTCTGCCGAATTTTCCTAAGCAGAAACCAACCTCTTTTGTCATTGCTAAGTCAAAACCTTTCTCTTCGATCTCGTTAAATCTTCATCACGGATCTCTCAGAACTCAAGTCAAGGAAACAATTGTTTAAAGGCATCAAGGTAAGGTTAAGCCATTCAATTCCCTCTCTTTTCTAGTTGCCGAAAGTAAAAGGCCTAATCCCCATTTTTTTTTGATCATGGCCGAATATGCAAGGGATCTCAGGTTTCCACAATCGTTGAATATAAAGATCAAGGATCTAAGGAGGAGTTTTGGGATTTCAGATTCGAGGAATTTAAGGAATTTCGACAGATATTCAAGACAAAAGGGAACTTTCGGGATTTGGAATCTATAAGGTTGGCCGAATATCAGGTAAAGGAAAAACCAAACTTTCGGGATTTGTATAAACACCAAATCGACAAAGGAGATAGCAGATCTAAAAATTAGATCGGGATTCTCTAGATCTCAAGGAACCTATTACAAAAAGTGTGTACCCTTACTATCCTTCGATATTTTATGGCTAAATATTTTAATATATGATTATGAATAAGAATGTGAATGTGGCTACGCATCACAAATGTGGCCAAAAGTACCTGTGCACGCTTCCTACTCGATAGGATTGTGAAATATGTTATTTAATAACATGCTAATATATGTATATGAACATGAAATTAAGTTATGCACAATATATATTTTGGGGCATTCGGATTTATGTGAAAGGGGAGAATAGGTGTTGACTTTGGTCTCACCAACGAAGGTGTTGACTTGGCCTCACCAACGAAAAATGTTGACTACGGTCACATTAGTAAATTTTGGTAACCGGTTACAATATTTGAATATAGTGTCTAAAGACACAACGCTTAAATTTGACTATAGTGTCTAAAGACACAACGTGGTGTGTAGCGGATGGAGGGTTGACTTATTAGTCCCCACTTGTGAATGGCGTGTACGGGTGGTGTGTAGCGGATGGACCATTAGGATTGGGTTTGGGTTGCATCATAATTTCATTATTATATGGACTCGATGATTTGAACATGAATGCCTAATTTATTGAATGTTAGTATTGTGTGCACATTGAGTCTCATTGACTCACCCCATTGTGGGAATTATTTTTCAGTGATGAGCAAGTGATTTGGACTGTGCCGGTGGACCATGAGGTGGCCATGCTACATGTAAAATTTCATTTAGTTTGGACTTAATTTTATTTTTAGTTACGCTTGTTCTATTTTGGGTTTTACTTGATGTAATAAGGCCTTAAGGCCCAAAGTGGATTATTCTTTATGTTTGCTTATCGTTAAGTTTCATGCTAAGAACTATATTGGATGTATTTAATTAAATGGGCTTACAAGATTAAATAAATGGGTTTCAATCTAAGCCCAACTTAAAATAATAGTTTTTCTAAAATTTGCAATTTTCTAAGTATCGAAAATGTTTTGAAATCGGATCACTTTAGGAACATACCAGATCCGGTTCAGGCTCGTGGGCCGGGTGTGGGGTGTTTCACTATTCCTCCTCCACCTAAGCACATCAGATTAAATTAAGCAAATAATTAAGAACAAACTAAGTACTTATCATATAATTTAGAAATCAAATAACAAAATCCATCATAGGTTTCATCCCCTTCAGGTATCTGAAGGGTTTAGTTCATAACGAAATAAGAAAATATCTCAAGAGAAAAGATAAAGCAAAACATAAGAAATCCCTAAAACCCCTGAAGGAATTGAAGAGGAGATCCTCTGTCTTGACTAGAACTTCGGCTTCTTGAGATGGATCAACTGGCTATCTTCGAGTAATTCCCTGAATAAAAGCTCTGGCAAAAAACTTCTACCTAAAACTCTCCTCTCTAGAACAGTTGCCTTGAGTTGTTTATATAGGCTCCTTAAATGCTTTACTTGGCTCCTAAGTACCTCCTTCAAGTAGAATTACCATTAAGGTGTTTAAGTAGACTTAGGAGTATGTTTCTTTGGCTTCAAGCATCCAAATTCGAGTGAAATTGCTCATTCGCATGGCAGGGGCACGCCCATGGCACACACCTGTGTAAGTCGTAGCCAGACCGTGTTGGACTTTTGTCGATGAGGTACGACCATGTAAATCGAGGTGAGGCCATCTTCTAAATAAATGGCAAGGCACGGCCGTGTGGCTTGAAGTCCAAGCCGTGTCAATTTCTTGGGTTGGCCCAATTTGGTCCGTTTTAAGCCCATTTTACATTCTTTTTTCCTTAAGTGCTTTCTTGAGTATAAGACATGAAAAGAAAGGATTAAGAGCACCTTTTTACATAAATCAGGGATAAATCATCCAAAAGCATACTAAATGTGGGATTAAAATATGTTACTTTTATGGTTTATCACTTTTAACAAATAAGTGAAGTTCGTTCTTACAGAAAAAGGTACCTTCGAAATTGAAAGAACCTAGAAGCTTTACACCGTAACATCAGAGAATCTTACTAGAGTAAAGCTTTGTGTGACCTTGGAGCAAGCATCAACTTGATGCCCAAGTCTATTTTCAAACTATTGGGAATAGGAGAAGTAAGACCCACTACTGTGACACTTCAACTAGCGAATCGTTCATTAGCATATCCCGAGGGAAAGATTGAGGATATTTTCATAACATCCCAAACTCGGCCTAGACGTTATGGATGGATCTAGTATGTCACATCAAAGGGGTCATTTAATAGCTATGCGTTCGTTAAAAACTTTGCACCCTTTTTGAAACTCCAAATTTCGTTGTTTGTAAAAACAAGATTTGCTTAAAGTGTATTCATGTAAAGATGTTATTATTTTTGAAAACTTTGTTTGTTGCAAAAGTCTGACTTAAAGAATTACGGAACGTGATATTTTGAAAACGGTTGTTATGGTTTTAAAAACTAGTGTTTAATCGTTTAACAATTCATAACTAGCAGAATTACCAAATGAAAGTTTAGAAAGAAAAGTCCAATGGCCTTATTACACAAAAAATTAACCCAAAAATAATATAAAATAAGTTAAACCCAAATTTACTAAGCATCATTAAGCAGCAAATCTGACGTATTGCCACCTCCGAGTCCTCCACGGCTCCAAGTCCTCTAACACTGGGGATTACCTGCACGGTTGAAAGAAAAGGGGTGATGATAAACCATAAAAGTAACATATTTTAGACCCGCATTTAGTATGCTTTTGGATGATTTAGCCCTTAATTTATGTTAAAAGGTGCTTTTAATCCTTTCTTTCCATGTTTATACTCAGGAAAGCACCTGAGAACAAAAAGAACAAGAAACCGGCTTAAAATGGGCCAATTTGGGCCAAAGAGGAAATCGACATGGCCTGGACATCAAGCCACAAGGTTGTGAATCATCAAAATACTTCACACGGCCTGACCCCCGATTTACATGTCTGTGCCTCAAACAACAGAATCGAAACATGGCCTAACCACGATTTACACGAACGTGTGCCCTAGCTGTGCCTTTACCGTGGGAGAGAGCAATTTCACTCAAATTTGGATACTTTGAGGCAAAGAAACACTTTCCAAAGCTTATTCAAACATCGAGTAGGAACTATACTCAAATTAGGACACTTAGGCACCAAGTAAAGCATTCTAAAAGTCTATATAAACATCCTAAGTGTATCCTGAAGAGGTGTTAGGTGTTAGGCATTCAGCGAGGCCAAAGAGCCAAAGCTAGAGCAGTTGAATTCAGGGAATTACTCGAAAATAACCAGTTCATCCATCTCACGGAGCCGGAATTCTACTCAAGATGGCATATTTCTCATTCAATTCCTTCAGGGGGTTTTAGGGATTTCTTATGTTTTATTTTATCTTTTCTCTTGAGATGTTTTCTTTATTCATTATGAACTAAACCCTTTAGATACCTGAATTATATAATAAATACTTAGTTTGTTCTTAATTATGCATGCTTAATCCAAATCTGATGTGCTTAGGTGGAGGAGGAATAGACCCCACTTAAGAGTAGATCTAGCATAATTAAGCGGGGTTAATCGTAGGCCTAGAGATAGGGTGACAAGATTTTGCCAGATTAGGGTGAAACCTAATATGGGAGTCCATAGATCGATTTACTACTATTCTAGGGGGTTATTATAAGAGAACGAGAATTCCACTAATTAACCTAAGGTTAGACATTATTCGCCTCGAGAGAGGGTTTAATATATGTTAGGGAGTCTTACGGATCAAACTAAGTGAATAAATCGTATGGTTCAATGTTGAGTAACAAGTGAAGTCTAGGTGGATTCTTCCTGAAGGTATGATCAACTGAGTTTTTCATCAAGTTATTTCCCAATTTGTTCTTTTTGTCTTTGTGTCTTTACCTTAGTAGTCGCTAAATTAGATTAAATCAACCAATCACTCCATATTTTAGGCTAAATAATAAAAAGAAAGTGAGTATTAGTACTTTTAGTTCCTTTGGGTTCGACAATCCGATCTTACCTAAGCTATACTACTATATGATAGGTACACTTGCCTTTAATCATTGTCAGAGTTAGTTTCCAGGTTCAATCTCATTCATTATAAATTTTAAAACTCGACAAAACAACGATCACGTGACTTACGAGAACTTAGTGTGTAATCCCCTATAACGGTAACTATCTAGGCTTGAGTCCATACGATATCGGTCTAGGCCTAAGCCCTATTCGGTAACAAGCTGGGCCTAAACCCCAAAATCATCTCAATGTATGTGGATAAAAGCCCAACCCAATTCTACCAGCCATCTAACTCTCTACCCGTACCAATGAATCATACCATGTGGGGACCATGTCAACCTACCCAGCCAATCCTCACCAAAAATGCAGTCAAGCTGCTAATCACAGTATATATAGCTGAGCCACTAAAATGGTAGGTGGCGATGCCACACGAACGGTATGTGGTAGAGCAACTAAAATGATATGTGGGAGAGCCACTTAAACAGTACTTCCTCTAATCATCAAACCCAACCCATGCAACATGATATGAATGCAATGTATTACAAGTATAACCAGTATAAATAAAATCTCATCCACGATATTTAACCACAATCAATGGTATAACGATCATTTTGTCACCTAAGTGTATAACGGTAATTTTCACCCCTTTTGGGCGTATTTCGATAATTTTACCCATTGAGGGTGTTTCGATAGTTTACCCACTAAGGGTATTTCGATAATTTACCCGCTGCGGGTATTTCGGTAATTTACCCATCAAGAGTATTTCGGTAATTTCAGTCATCTAACGACTTTTTCAGAGGCCTACTATTGCCTTGAGCGACACGGGAGCCCTTTTTGTGTCTCGACGGTGCAATTGGGCCTAAAATCCCATTTTGATTAAATGGGCCCACACACTCGTGTGGCCCATTTAGCCCATTTTCAGTCTTAATTTTGCGAACTTCACAGTCGCATCAATCATTCGATAATTTTCCATCGATTTTGCTCATGAGGGCCCGTTAGCCTATTGGGCCCACTTTGCCCATTTCGGCTCGATAAGGCCCATTACAGCCTTAGAATTCACGAGAGTGTTTGTGACACTCTCAATGGTATACTGCCATCACTAGTGGCTCAGTGTGTCACTACGAACGCTTGCACGCTCGAGTAATCACGATTGCTGAATTTCTCCTTTTGGTAATTCGGCCTTTTGACCAAATCTAGAACAGCACATACTATCACAAACAATGGTGTGAGATTACACACCTGATCACGTAGAGTACTATACACTCACGAACGTCGTCACCTATAACAAACATAACACACAATTAACTCTATTAACAAAAGAATTGGAAGATCTTTAATCCAAACACCTAACTACGAGATTTACTAACACTTGTCTTCACTAGAGTGATTAACTACGATTTGCCTAGTTAAACTAGATGCCGACGACCTTTCGCATCCAGGTGGAAAGTCTCAAACGGTTGACAACCTACGCCGCTTAAACTTGGGAGCAGGGGATATGAGTCCATTTCCATTAGGCACCCTTCCTAATCCCCCTTCAGACTGGCTATCACTTGCCTCGGTGAATAACTCTTGGTTAGCTAAACCCATAATCACCACACCAAGGGAAAAGGATTACCATATGGCCATCAAAGAACAAGAACAAAAGGAGTAATCGACTTTTAGAGAATAAGAGAATAAGAGAGAATAGTTTAATTAAAAAGAAAAGAATATAATACTTACCAATATTAGGATTACTTGTAGGACTGTAGATGAAGATCAAAGAAGCTAGTTGAAGAGTGACAATGGAAAGGAAGTATGTATTCGGATATGGAGAAAAGACAAGAAAAGGAGATGAGATGAAAAAGAAAATAAACGGATGAGAAGAGATGGGAATAATAATTTCGGCCAACAAGTGTCTAGGCTAATAACAAGCAAGAAGAAAATGTGGAAAGTGAGAAGAAGAGAAAAAAATAGAGTTGAGAAATCAGCAAAAGAAGAATTAAAGAGAAAAAAGACCCGATATGCTATAATCAAAGACCCAAAATGCAAATTCTCTCAAAAGAAACTAGAGACAATGGCACACTCCCAACTCTCCCTACCAAAAATGCTACCAAAGCACCAAAGAGAAACCGGCACTCTCCACACAATCTTGGCCGAAATTGCCTCACACCTAATCCCTACATTCGGCCAACACCTATGCACTCCTCTATTCCTTGATTTCCTCCACCTTTTCCTCCTAATTAAGCTCTCCTTCACCCGTTAGAAAAGTTTGACCCATTCTTCAACTCCATAGCAGAGTTTGATCCCAACTCTGCTTCTTCCTCTCCCAAAGCATAAAATAAATGCCTTAATTTGCTTTCCAAAGAAATCAAACTCCACTTCCCCTTGTCCCCTAGTGACGCCACAACCAACTCACCACCGGCTCAATTGTGTCAATAGAACACACGCAAATTCCCTTAAGTCCTGCTTCCAACGGCCCCCTCCACTAAGGGGTCAAAAACCAAAATTTTCTAGGGTTTAGACTCGAACCCAGGACTTCATAGAAGACCCACAACCTTCCAAAACCACTCACCTAATAGATCTAACTTGCATTAGTGCCGCTCTCTTGTTCTTAATAATTTTAAACTCTCTTACACCCAAGGCCAAATGGGGCCAATTCTACTAGGCCCAAATTTGGGGCGTTACAGGGTAAGAGTTGATAAGTTTATTTTTCCTACTGACTTTATTGTGTTAGACTTTGAAGTAGATAAGGAAGTTTTGAAAATATTTAGGAGATCTTTCTTAATCAAGGGAAGGATGTTGATAGATGTGCAAAAAAGAGAACTCACAATGAGAGTTCAAGACAATCAGGTAACATTTAATGTTTTGAAGGCCATGAAATTTACTGATCTGACAGAAGAGTGTCCAGTAATGGAGAAACTAAAAAGCTTAGTTTCTATAGAGAGCAATCTTGAAGAAAACCCATTGGAGAAAACTTTAAGATTTGAAGCCTTGGAAGATGAAAAAGGTAATGACAATAGGGCTTTTACGGAAGACAATCCAAGAGTTATGTTCAACCACTATGGTTCGAATCACTAGAATTGGAAGTTTGAGAATTTACACAACCCAAGTTGTCAATTTAGGAACCACCTAAGCTTGAACTAAAGGTACTTCCATCCCATTTAAAATATGTTTATTTAGGTAACTGTCCTACTTTGCCTGTGATTGTTTCAGTAAAACTGACATAACATCAAGAGGAGCAGCTAATTGTTGTTTTAAAGAAATTTAAAAAAGTAATCGGTTGGACCATAGCTGATATACGAGGTATAAGCCCTTCCTTCTGTATGCATAAGATTATTTTAGATGAAGGTGAGCGAGGTGCAATCGATGGGTAAAGGAGGCTTAACCCTATCATGAAAGAGGTAGTATAGAAGAAAGTGATCAAATAGTTAGATGCTGGAATTATCTATCCCATCTCAGATAGTTCTTGGGCAAGTTCGATACAATGTGTACCAAAGAAATGTGGGATCACGATTGTTGAGAATGAATGTAACATGTTAATCCCCACGATCAAATGTTAGATCGATTGGCAGGTAATGAATTTTACTATTTTTTATGGATATTTAGGATACAATGAAATAGTTGTAGCTCTGGAAGACCAACATAAAACCACTTTTACTTGTCCATACGGTACATTTTCTTTTAAGCGAATTCCTTTCGACTTATATAATTCACCTGCCACATTTCAGCGATTTATGATGGCAATTTTCACTGATATGGTTGAAAATTTTGTTGAGGTTTTCATGGATTATTTTTGTGTTTTAGGTAACACTTATGATGTTTGTTTAAGTAATTTGGCTAAGGTGCTAAAAAGATACGAGGAGACGAATCTTGTCCTTAACTGGGAGAAATGTCATTTTATGGTTAAAGAGGGAATTATCTTAGGACATAAAATTTTCAAAAACAAAATTGAAGTGGATAAAGCAAAGGTGGATGTAATTGAAAGATTACCACCTCCAGTTAGTGCGAAAGGATTTAGAAGTTTCTTAGGCCATACCATTTTTATCGTAGGTTTATCAAAGATTTTTTAAAAATTTGTAAACCTCTGTGTATGCTTTTAGAAAAAGATATTGTTTTTTATTGTAACAAAGTGTGTTTAGAAGCTTTTGAAGAATTAAAAAGCCGATTAATCTCAGTCTCAATAATTATTACACCTGATTGGAACTTACTTTTTGAGTTGATGTATGATGCAAGTGATTTCGCTGTTGAAGCTGCCCAGCTCAATTATACAATAACTGAAAAAGAACTCTTTGCTATAGTTCTTGCTTTTGACAAGTTCTGTTTATATCTTATAGGTACCAAAGTTACAGTGTTTATCGATCATGTGGTTATTAAGTATTTACTCAAGAAGAAAGATGCTAAACCAAGGCTAATTCGTTGGATACTTTTACTCTAACAATTTGACCTTGAAATCCAAGAGAAAAAGGGTGTTGAAAATCAAGTAGTTGATCATCTGTCGAGGCTAGAACAAAATGAGGTAACTTATTCACTTGTTCCAATTAATAAGAATTTTCTTGATCAACATATCTTCGATGTAAGTCTGATTCATGAAACACCTTGGTTTGCTGATTTTTCCAATTATTTTGCATGTGGAATAATTCCTCGAGGAATGACATACCAACAAAGGAAGAAATTCCTTCATGATTGTCGGTATTATTTCTAAGAGGATCTGTTTTTGTTTAAACAATGTGCAGATAACATAATTAGAAAGTACGTAGCTGGAAGTGAGATTGACGAGATTTTGTACCACTTCCATTCATCTCCAAGTGGGGGACACTTTGGTGGTTCCCACACTGCAGTGAATATTTTGCAAGCAAGATTCTTTTGGCCTGCAGTGTTTAAGGATATGTATGCATATGTGAAAAACTACGATAGAAGCCAAATAATCGAAAGCATATCAAGAAGGAACGAGATGCCCTTGACAAATATTTTAGAGGTTGAACTATTTTACATATGGGGTGTTGATTTTCTAGGCTTGTTTCCTTCTTCTTATGGGAAAAATATATTTTGGTAGTTGTGAATTATGTATCCAAGTGGGTTGAAACTGAGGCCTACCCAAAAAATGATGCTAAGGTAGTCATGTGATTCCTACATAAGCATGTACTTACACAATTTGGGACTCCTAGAGGTATAATTAGCGATGAAGGATCTCACTTTGTAAATAAATGGCTTAAGTGGTTGCTTGACAAGTACAACGTGAAACATAAAATTGCTACTACCTATCACCCACAATCAAATGGAAAAGTTGAAAGGGTGAATCATGAAATCAAAGGTATTCTTGAGAGAGTGGTGTGCCCTAATAGAGAAGATTGGTCTCGAAGGCTCGATGGTGCTCTATGGGCCTATCAAACTGCTTTTAAGACACCGTAAGGAATAAATCCTTATCGACTAGTTTTTGGAAAGGCATGTCATTTTCCGCTTGAATTGGAAAATAAAGGTCATTGGGCTTTAAAGTAATTGAATTTGGATCTTAAACAACTTGATGAGAGAAGGATGCTGTAGCTTGATGAGTTGGAAGAGTTGAGGTTATTTTCATATAAGAATGTCAATATGTGTAAAGAAAAATCTAAGAGATGACATGATAACCGTATACAACCTCATGAATTCAAAAAAGGTCAAAAAGTTTTATTGTTTAATTCGAGGCTAAGGTTATTTTCGGGAAAGCTCAAATCTCGTGGAAAGGACCTTATACCATCTACAAAGCTTATCCATATGGAGCTGTAGAATTGTACGACAACCATAGAGGTACGTTTAAAGTTAATGGTCAACATTTCAAGCACTATTGGGACGGTGAAGTTGAGCGAATTAAAACCTCGTTCAAATTAATAGACCCTTAATTTTTATGATCTTACTTTTTAATAAATAATTAGAAATTATTTTTCTTAAATTAGTACATTTAATTAATTCTATCTAAGGAGATTGGAACTTAAGCGAGACTGTTGTGACCCCTCCAACCTTTCTTGGGAATTAATTTAATGTAATCTTTTGAGAAGAAATATTCTAATTAACTTTGAAAATTTTCATTCCATTTTAATCTTTATTTTTTATGTTAATTTTGTTTTTTATATTATAAGGGGGTCAACTTGGCCCAAGTACTAATCAGTTTATTTTATTTTAAGCAGTCTAGTTTGTATAAACAGTTTGGGCTCAAGGCTTGAAACAACAAAGAGGAGAAAATTCACCCACATTGCCTTTCTAGGGTTCCCTAAAAACACTAATTTTGCCACCATTTTTACCCTTCCTCTATACTTGCCACCCAAATCACCTTTTGTAGCTAAATTTTTGCTAAAGTTTTCCCTAATTCATCACTATACAAACCCCTCTCTACCACCTTACTTTTCACAACCCTTCAAGCAATTAGCTTACACCCTAGTCACTCATTCTTATCCCTCTTAGCCGTCGGCCTAAATCCCAAATAATCTTTCCAATAGAGTAATTAGCTTACACCCTAGTCACTCATTCTTATCCCTCTTAGCCGTCGGCCTAAATCTCAAAGAATCTTTCCAATATCCTTCCCTTATAGCAAAAACCCTAGCCTATTGCCGCTGTGAGCCTTATGCCAGAGTAACCATATCACCGTTACATTCCTATCGCTATCACAAGCCGTGTGCCACCGTAAACCCGTCGTTGGCGCAAGCCTATCACCGTCACAAAATTCGTTACTTCATCCATTGCCAAAATTTTGCCTATTTTTCTAGAAAATCACCATGTCTCATAAAAGATCTAGATCTTCCAACATCTCTATAAAAAATCCCATTATGATTCAAGGTGAGGAAGTGAAAGAAAGATTTGATTCCATCTTCAAAATCAACTTATGATACCGGAAAAAGGTTTCAACTTGGAAAGAAATGATAAGATGGTTGTGCCTTTGCCGATTCAAAAGATGATTAATGCCCTCAATTGGAACAATTTTTACAATGCACGATCATTGCCCGAAGAAGAGTTAGTTTGAGAGTTCGATGCCAACTTAACTAGGCAAGATGCTATTGAAGTTATTGTTCGCAAGAAGAAGGTACCCCTAACTTCTAAGTCCATTAATGATTTGTTTAACCTACCTAATGTTAAAGAAGATGAGTACTTTGTCATGATGAAAAATATAAACTGGGATTTTCTTCAACAAGTGCTTAATGTTGTGACAAACCCGAGATCCCAATGGATATAAGAAAGTATGGTGGTCATTCTTGCCAAAGGGAATATATAAAATCATTGGCTAAGGTATGGTTCTACTATGTTCGATATAGTTTCATGCCTATCTAACATAGTTCACCTTCTCGATAGAGCGAATACTTTTGTTGTATGCAATTAGGACAAAAAGGTCCATCAATGTTGGGAAGACCATTCTCAAGGAAATCCATGATTATGCTAGAAAGAAGACTAAAAGTCCTTACTTTCCATGATTGATAACTTCACTTTGCTTAAAGGCCCAAGTTAAAACAAAAGCAAACCTGAAGGGCCCGTATGTTCAAGGTTGCATCACAACCCATGATCTTGAAAGGTTAGTGGAGAATATCCATGAACTAAACCCAACTGAACAGAGTGAATTAATAGAACCAGAAACTGATGAGTCATCGAACAAATCTGAAACTGAGGCTAACTCAGTTACTGAGATAGAAGAAGAAGAATCTGAGGAAAAACCAAACAATCCAAAACCTATAAAGAATCAAAAGCCTCTAAACCAAGAGAGGAGTCGAATGCTAATGAGCCAGTTGAACCAAGTGTTGATCCTGAGTTGACCATTCCTATGCCTACTTCGTCAAACACTGTGAAGAAATCAGAATTTTCAATTATGATGGATATGATGAAATTTATGCATAACCAACAACATGCTTATCGAAAATATGTAAAATTTAGAGATGATTCTGTAAGAAATACTTTTAAAAATATCTCTAACAGATTTGTTCTTGAGTTCCCAATTATATCTTCGAGTCATGAAATGAAGCTGAGAATGAAAGCGAGGATGAAACGTCAAAGGAGGAAAACGAGGAGGATAAGTCAAATAAATAAAATGGGGGAATTTCTTGTCTTTAGTTTTTATTTCTTTTTAGGTTTTTATTTTTATTTCCTAGTTAGAATTTTTCTTTCGCATAATAAAAAAGCAAGCATGAATAAAATAAGCTTTATGCTTCTTTAGTAGGGAAAGCAAAGTGATGTGGTAATGGGAATGAACATGTCTAGGATTGGATTGTTGAGAAAGACTTGGTACTTAAGCATTCTTTATAACTCACCTCTCTTTTCTTACAATCCTACCTGGTGTTCAGTTTTCATTTATTACTTTGTTTTTGCAATGAGAACATTGCTTCTTTTTAAAGGGGGTAAGACTATATTTTGCAAGAATTTTAAAGTATTTTTCAATATTTTTACTTAAGTATGCTGAAATAAATGAATGTTCAAAGAGAATTTTTGTTCATAACTATGTTCAAATGCACATGATTTATGATTTTATCTAAGTTATTCTTATGTTATCTTGATTGATGAAATGCTTATATGTTCTTTAGTCTTATGTCGTATTTGCCATGAAAATTTGATTTCTTTAGAAATAGACATGTGTGAAGGTTTAAGTCTTTAGAATTAACTTAGTAACTTTCTTGAGGCGAAATTCTAGGAGGTATACGAATCTAATATGATATAGATGAACTTTCTTTGGATTGTTTGAGCCTTTCAAGCCAACCATATTAATTTAACTCTTGAAACTTAATTTTTGAGCTCAATGGCCTGTTTATTGCAAATTACCTACCTCATAAGCCATATTATCATCTTTTTTTTATTTTATCATGTTCTTTTGCACCTATCTTAACTGAATTTGTCTTAGCGATCCAAGTTTGAGGAAAAATACGAAAAGATGTACAAGCTCTTCACATGATTCAAAAAAATGAAAGAACAAATCTAAGTTTGTTCAAAAGAATAAACAGAAAAAATAAAGTTTGCTCAAAGTCTTAACTAAATTTATCCCATGTAACACCCCTTACCCATATTCAACACCGGAACGGGGTACGAGGCATTACCGAACTTAACTTGCTTGAACATACAACTTTAGGCTATAAAATTTCATTCCAACTTAAAACTTCCCATTCACATTCATAACATTCTTATTATGGGCTACGAGGCCTTAAACATGCAAACGGAGGGTCTCGGAATCAAACTGGGAACTTTTGTATACTTAGAAAATATTTTCCTAAACAGGGCCACACGCCCGTGTGAAATGGAACACGCCCGTGTGGGCAGGCCGTGTGGTCAAACATGCCCATGTCCCTAGCCTAGTGTGGAATTTATTTTTTACTTTTCAAACCTACAGGAACGACTGAGCACACACCCGTGTCTTTGGCCCATGTCCCTCACACGGCCTAGACATGCCCGTGTCCTCACCCGTGTGTGAAAACCTGGGTATTCTGTCTATGACATCAGCAACATCCTAAGGGGCACACGGCCGTAGTCAACACTAACTTGCAACACTAACATGCAGGGGACACACGGCCCAGTCACACACCTATGGGATTGACCGTGTGTCACACATGGGCTAGACACACGCCCGTGTACCTACCCGTGTGGACAAGAACAAGGCTATTTGCCAAGCCCTTTTTATCACCCTAACTCATACAACATAATTTACATTCAACCATTTACCAAGCAACCCAATCATGCATCATATACATTCATGAATAACATCATCTTTTCATATATTAATAATAGTGAGCCATCAATTATGGCTATATAAAAAAAAGTTCATCTTTAAAAGAGCTAACATATTTGGCCAAAACAACATAGCATTTCACTAAGTCTAGCCCCTATACATGCCATACTCAAAATGCTAAGTCTAAATATGCCAAGATGACCTGATAGTGTGGGTGATCTTCCGATTATCTTCGTATCTCGAGTTGGCTCTTTGACACTATAAAACAAGAGAAAAGACAGGGAGTAAGATTTAAGATTAGTAAGTCTACATGTAAATAATAAGCACCATACCCTAT
Organism: Gossypium rotundifolium; assembly: GCA_025506655.1. Taxonomy (NCBI): domain Eukaryota; kingdom Viridiplantae; phylum Streptophyta; class Magnoliopsida; order Malvales; family Malvaceae; genus Gossypium; species Gossypium rotundifolium. Next base: position 67,260,478 of record CP106729.1, on the reverse strand, counting down.
GTAAAGCAACCACAATCATTATATATTGTGTAAGAACAATTCACATTTTCTTAATCATGCTTATTTGTAACATCCTGAAAAGGGCCTATGCATTTTCGGGTTAATTGTACGAAGTGACATATTTTATGTTAAGAATAAATTTTGAACATTTTTGGAAACCTGAAAAATGTATAGAAATGCTAAGTTAAAAAGAGGAAAGTGAACATTTATGGAAACTAGGAAAATGATTTAGAAATGATTCAAAAGAGGAAAGTGAACATTTCTGGAAACTTGGAAATGTAAGGAAATGTCAAGTTTAAAGAGCCAAATGAAAATTTTTGGAAACTTAGAAATGACTTAGAAATGTCGAGTTTTAAAGTTTAAAAGAGGAAATTAAGGCAAGGTGGGCTTAAGAGAAAAAGTATGTGAAATTTGACACATAAACAGCTTGAAAAGTGGCCCGAAGATGCCACTTAAGGCCTCTAGAAATGGCGCCACATGCAAGGGTGTTGGGCCTGAGTTCGAGTCACATGGGAAGTAAATAAAAGAAGTTTTATTTTTGCTTCTAGAAGCATAGAGGTCGACGGCACAAGTCTTGCAAAAGAGGAGTTTCATTCTCTTTTAAATTCGGCTAATTAGGGGATAAATAAAGGATTTTGTTTTGGATTATTTCTAAGAGATAATAAGGATTATTCTTTATTTTTTTTTTAGATTAAAGAGATAAAGTTATCACATAAAGAAGAGTGGTGGCCAAGCAAAGGATTCTTGGCCTAGTAATTTCGGCTATAAAAGGAAAAGAATAGGGCTACTCATCAAATTTTCTTCCTCCTCTTCTCTCTGTCAAATTTTTCCCACATTAAAATCCTCTCCTCTCTTTTATTTTGTCAAACCGAATATACCAATAGTCTCTAGTGAAATCGATTTCTTTTAAGCCTCAAAAGTCAATCTTTGTGACTCCAAGCAAGGGTGCAATGATCGAGGTATTAAGGTAAGAACAATGGATTTTGTTGTTCAGCTTTTTATCGAGATCTAGAAACCGATCCCTTGTTGTCTCTTGGCGAATATTAAAGGAGGAACTCCGGATTTTTGATAGTTGTCGACTTCAAGAGAAGGGATTTTTGGGATTTAAAGCTTCAAGGTAAGACATCGATATTCACCATAGGCCAATTAATGATGATTAAGTGTTAGAAATCAATCTAACATGTGCTTATAGGATTTTCGACAAAGATTAAAAAAGCAAGGATCTATTTCGGATTTAAGATTTGGAAGGTAAGCATATAGGTATGTTCGCCAAGGCTTGATTTGGTATTTAGATCTATTCTTTAATTTGTTTAAAAGCGTAACTAACCCCGATGAGATTTAGTGCTTGGCGAATACAAGAAGAAGCATAGCAAGAATTTTGGATTTGAATAATCATCAAATCGGCACCAAAGGTAAGTTTAAGAATACTAATCCCACTGGATTTGGAATTATGGCGAATGGCTTTTATTAAAGTAATAAGTGATAAATCAAATGTAGGGATTAAGGATCTAAGCATTAGATCAAGCTTTTCGGATCTCAAGGAATTGCTGTTTAATCGAATCGGTGTGTACCCACACTATATCATAATATGTTTTATGGCTACGCTTAATTAATATATGTGATATTAAGAATATGAAAGTGGCTAAGGTACCATGTTATGGTACAAAGTACTCTGTGCACGCTTTCTACTCCTACTAGGATTATGAAATATGTTAATTGTAACATGAGAATAAGAATAAGAATGTGAACTCGCATATTTATGCATATTACTATTACATGGGGCATATGGGTTTATTTTTTGGGGAAGTGAATGTGGTGACCTAAGACCACAAACACGGTGACCTAAGACCGTGATATCTGAATGTGGTGACCTAAGACCATAGTAATCTGAATGTGGTGACCTAAGACCACAGAAATCTGAACGTGGTGACCTAAGACCACAAATGCGATGACCTAAGACCGCGATATGGAATGTAGCAGAAGGAGGGTCGACTTAGTAGTCCCTACTGTACAAAGTTGGTACGGGGAGTGTAGCGGATGGCTTAATAGGTTTGGGTTTTGGGAATGCATCATAATTTGTATGCTATGATATGAATGTGTAATAATTGTTATGCCCGATTCGATTATGATTTAGTGTCAGGTACACATTGAGTCTGTTGACTCACCCTGCTGGGACCATGTTTCGTGATGAACAGTGATGGACCGGACGGAGAACTTGTAGTGGCCATGCTCAACTTGGAAGGTTTTATTTTGAATGGACATTTTATTTCATTTAAGTACTTTGAACTATTTGGATTTGTTTGATGTAATAAGGCCATAAGGCCATGGTGAACCATTTTATTTCACTTATTGTTTAATTATGTTACAAATTTTTATTGAGTTAAAGACTAAGTAATTCATTTTTTAATATACTCTATATGTTTTATCACTTAATATTAAAAAGGGTTTTCAAAATAAAATTTAATCCGCTTCAACACAAGCCCAACCCAAAACAATATTTTTTAGAATCACACAAGTTTTCTAAGTTACAAAAGAACTTGAAACTAGTTTACTTGAGGAACATACCAAACTGGTCAAAGCTAGTGGGTAGGGTTTGGGGTGTTTCAATTTGGTATCGAGCCCGCTTTTAAACTCTTCGTGGGCTAAGGCCCAAAACATTTTCAAATCGAGCCCAAATAAGCTTTATAAAGTATCTTATAAAATAAGGTGTTTTTCCGGCATGGCACCTAAGTCTCAACCCAAATCCACTGTGTAAGTACCCCTAACCATCTATGTGATTATGTGATTTATTGAGGGGTAGACATGGAATGGAACGTAGAATAGAGATTTAGTACTTGAACCCTAGGACTAGTATACCCCAACTACTACATAAAACTTAAATGCCTAACTAAACAAACTTATGGCTAAGTGAACCGAGTTAGGGTGTGGTAACCACTGTGCGCATGTCTAGGATTGTATCCAAAAGAGCCTGGTATTTAAGCAGTCCTAGTGACTCACCTCCTCTTCGCAGGAATCCTACCTGGTGCGTAGCTTCGGTTCACCCTAACCCAAAGGACTTAGTGGGTGTGGCAACCCCTGTGCGCATGCCTAGGAATGGTTTCAGTGGGAGCTTGGTACTTAAGCAGTCCGTGTGACTCACCTCCTCTCCACTCAAATCCTACCTGGTGCGTAGCTTTGGTTCACCCTGACCAAGAAGACTCGGTCATAGGCTAAACCCAATAACTGAAACCCGAAAGGGAACTAGCCATGTTTTTTTTATATAAGAACCCTAATTTTAAAACTCTTAAAATCATTTTTCTTTAATTTGTGGAAACTATCTTTTCTACACAATTTACAGAAAAAAATTCTGATTTATAAAACTACAAAAATACCCCTAGTGGTAAAATTACAAAATGCCCTTGGTTTATAAAATGTCTAAAATACCCACAGTTCTAATCAACATTTTCATTATTTTATAACAAGTCCAAAACCCTTATTTGCAAATTATCAAAATACCTTGATTTTGGAAAATTACTGAATCGACCTCGATTTTCAAAATTTTTGCAACAAAGACCAATTTGGAAAACAAATTCTCAAAAAGAACCCTCAAGTTTTGCAAATTTTGAAATATCCTTGATTTATTAAGATTTATAAATTTACCCTGGTTTATTACCAAAACACCCCTAAAATTCAAATTACCAAAATACCCCTAAAATTTCCAAAATTACCGAAAAGCCCCGAGATTTTAAAATTTCCAAAACACTTTTTGACCAAAATCACCAAGGAAACTTATTTGACAAATTACGAAAATACCCCTATAGGACAAATTACTCAAATACCCCTGGGTAGTGGAAAAAAACAACAACAATGAAAACTACAACATTTCTCGAATGAATGGAAGTTCATAATTGATTGATGAATGTATGAATGTGAAGAGACTGTGCATGTATGAATACGAAAGAACCACTCCTAAAATTCTTTTCATAAAACTTCTTCGCGTTAATCGGTGGAATAAAGGCTAATTTATAAAAACTTTCTTAATCGATTAAAGCGCCGTTAGATATGAGTTCTAGAAGATGCGGTCGTCATGGACGTGGTAGAGGAAGAATGATCGTCGAAACCCGTTAGATCGGGTCAAGGGTCTGATAATGAATTACCCACCACCGCCACCCCCAGTTGTTGGTGTCGAGCAGCAAGCTCAGACGGGGGATGATGTTGTGTCGCAGGCCATGCTGCGAGTTTTGAAAATAGTGGCTGGCGCAGGTGGAAATACGGGAGCTCAAAAATTTGTACCCGAGTGACTCCGAGCCAACGGAGTTGAGGTGTTCCGTGGAGTATCCGGTGGCACCCAAGATACCGAAAATGGTTGAAGCAACTGAGCGCATCATGGATGAGCTTGATCTGACCCCTGAGGAGAAGTTGAAAGGAATGGTGGCACTATTACGCGATGAAGCGTATCAATGGTGGTTAACTGTTCGGGATGGTGCCCCAGCTGAGGATCTGACCTAGAAATATATTAAGGCGATATATCAGAAGAAGTATGTCGGCACACGTTATATTGATGAGCAGAGGAAAGGCTTTTCTAGGACTAGTTCAAGGAAACAAGTCCGTAGCTGAGTATGAAGCTGAATTCTTAAGGTTGAGTCGTTATGCTCGAGGCATAGTATCTACTGAGCATGAGTGGTGTGTCCGGTTTGAAGACGGACTAAGAGATGACCTAAGGTTATTGATAGCTCCACATCAAGAGCGGGAGTTTTCTGCTTTATTAGAGAAGGCTAAGGTAGCCGAGGGAATCAAGGACTCGGTTTAACAGAGCTCTGATAGGAATAGACCCAAGAGGGATTATGAGTCGTCAAGATCGACAGGAAATGTGCAGAAAAGGCCCAGAGTGATGGGTCATGGGTCGCAAGTTGGTACAGAGGGCGATCGCCCTTGTGATCGGTGTGGAAAGAAGCACTTAAGAGAGTTGGAAAAGACAGGAGGATGTTTTAAGTGTGGGTCAAAGGACCATATGATTAAGGATCGTCCAATGAGACCAGATGGGAATCAACCAAGAGCTCGTAATGTTAATCAGTGGTAGAGGTGGACAAAGACCTCGGTGGGTCGTGGTCCCAACCATGGAGGAAATGGTTTCGTCAGTGGTCATGGAGCACCAAGCAGAGGTGTCAAGGTTCGGATGCAAGGCGCCAAGGTTGGTTTATGCAATACCGTCGTCGAGGAGAGTGATGTGCCGATGTGACAACGGGTAAGTTTCTTATTTCTGGAATGCCTTTATTGCCTTGTCTATTATAGAGCTAGTTCGTTCTTGTATTGCTAGTGAATGGTATGAAACCTTGGACGTGAACTTTGGAATTGTGCATAGGAAATGTGTTAGTTTTATTAAGATCAGAGTGTGCAGCAATAGCATAGTGTGGTGAGTTAGATTGTACGATTGTCCGTTAGTAAGTAATTTTGAGGACAAAATTATTTTAAGGGGGATAGAACTGTAACATCCTGAAAAGGGCCTACGCATTTTTGGGTTAATTGTACGAAGTGACATGTTTTATATGTTAAGAATAAATTTTGAACATTTTTGGAAACCTAAAAAATGTATGGAAATGCTAAGTTAAAAAGAGGAAAGTGAACATTTATGGAAACTAGGAAAATGATTTAGAAATGATTCAAAAGAGGAAAGTGAACATTTTCGAAACTTGGAAATGTAAGGAAATGTCAAGTTTAAAGAGCCAAACAAAATTTTTGGAAACTTAGAAATGGCTTAGAAATGTCGAGTTTTAAAGTTTAAAAGAGGAAATTAAGGCAAAGTGGCCTTAAGAGAAAAAGTATGTGAAATTTGACACATAAACAAAGCTTGGAAAAGTGGCTCAAGATGCCACTTAGGGCCTCTGGAAATGGCGCCACATGCAAGGGTGTTGGGCCTGAGTTTGAGTCACATGGGAAGCAAATAAAAGAAGTTTTATTTTTGCTTCTAGAAGCACAGAGGTGGATGGCACAAGGTTTGCAAAAGAGGAGTTTCATTCTCTTTTAAATTGCTAATTAGGGATAAATAAAGGATTTTGTTTTGGATTATTTCTAAGAGATAATAAGGATTATTCTTTATTTTTTTTTTAGATTAAAGAGATAAAGTTATCACATAAGGAAGAGTGGTGGCCAAGCAAAGGATTCTTGGCCTAGTAATTTCAGCTATAAAAGGAAGAGAATAGGGCTACTCATCAAATTTTCTTCCTCCTCTTCTCTCTGCCGAATTTTTCCCAAATTAAAATCCTCTCCTCTCTTTTATTTTGTCAAATCGAATATACCAATAGTCTTTAGTGAAATCGATTTCTTTTAAGCCTCAAAAGCCAAATCTTTGTGACTCTAAGCAAGGGTGCAGTTGACTGAGGTATTAAGGTAAGAACAATGGATTTTGTTGTTCAGTTTCTTTTTATCGAGATCTAGAAACTGATCCCCTTGTTGTCTCTTGGCTGAATATTAAAGGAGGAACTCCGGGATTTTTGATAGTTGTCGACTTCAAGAGAAAGGATTTTAAGGAATTTAAAGCTTCAAGGTAAGACATCTGATATTTGGCCATAGGCCAATTAATGATGATTAAGTGTTAGAAATCAATCTAAAATGTGCTTATAGGATTTTCGACAGCATTAAGAAAGAAAGGATCTATTTCGGGATTTAAGATTTGGAAGGTAAGCATATAGGTATGTTCGGCCAAGGCTTGATTTGGTATTTAGATCTATTATTTAATTTGTTTAAAAAGCTGGAACTAACCCCTGATGAGATTTAGTGCTTGGTCGAATACAAGAAGAAGCATAGCAACAATTTCGGGATTTGAATAATCATCAAATCGATACCAAAGGTAAGTTTAAGAATACTAATCCTACTGGGATTTTGAATTATGGCCGAATGGCTTTTTATTAAAGTAATAAGTGATAAATCAAATGTAGGGATTAAGGATCTAAGCATTAGATCAAGCTTTTCGGGATCTCAAGGAATTGCTTGTTTAATCGGTGTGTACCCACACTATATCATGATATGTTTTATGGCTAAGTTTAATTAATATATGTGATGTTAAGAATATGAAAGTGGCTAAGGTACCATGTTATGGTACAAAGTACTGTGCACGCTTCCTACTCCTACTAGGATTATGAAATATGTTAATTGTAACATGAGAATAAGAATAAGAATGTGAACTCGCATATTTATGCATATTACTATTACATGGGGCATATGGGCTTATTTTTTGGGGGAAGTGAATGTGGTGACCTAAGACCACAAACACGGTGACCTAAGACTGTAATATCTGAATGTGGTGACCTAAGACCACAGTAATCTGAATGTGGTGACCTAAGACCACAGAAATCTAAACGTGGTGACCTAAGACCACGAATGCGGTGACCTAAGACCGCGATATGGAGTGTAGCGAGAATGAGGGTCGACTTAGTAGTCCCCACTTGCACAAGTTGGTACGGGGAGTGTAGCGGATGGCTTAATAGGTTTGGGTTTTGGGAATGCATCATAATTTGTATGCTATGATATGAATGTGTAATAATTGTTATGCCTAATTCGATTATGATTTAGTGTCAGTGTACACATTAAGTCTGTTGACTCACCCTGCTAGGGACCATGTTTGTGTGATGAACAAGTGATGGACCGGACGGAGAACTTATGGTGGCCATGCTCAACTTGGAAGTTTTTATTTTAATGGACATTTTATTTCATTTAAGTACTTTGAACTATTTGGATTTGTTTGATGTAATAAGGCCATAAGGCCATGGTGAACCATTTTATTTCGCTTATTGTTTAATTATGTTACAAATTTTATTGAGTTAAAGACTAAGTAATTCATTTTTTTAATATACTCTACATGTTTTATCACTTAATATTAAAAAGGGAATTTCAAAATAAAATTTAATCCGTTTCAACACAAGCCCAACTCAAAACAATATTTTTTTTAGAATTACACAAGTTTTCTCGAAGTTACAAAAGAACTTGAAACTAGTTTACTTGAGGAACATACCAAATCTGGTCAAAGCTCGTGGGCCGGGTTTGGGGTGTTTCATTATTCATCTCATCTCTTGCCACATTCCATTCCAACCATATAATAGATATATTGGTCACATTTATTTGCTCATATCCCCTGCTCTCATCACGATAAAGCCACATGAAACATTTACTTGACAAGTTTCTCGATGAACCTTTCGGAATAATACTAGGTACCTAGTGGTTTCACACACAGCCCACCAATAATCAATAATAGGGTGGTATCGCACATAGCCCACCAAATAATAATTTAAACAATAGTATCGCACACAGTCCATCATGAATAAATAATAAGGTGGTATCGCACACAACCCACCAACAATGAAAATTATGGTGGTATCACACACAGCCTACCAAATGATAATTATAGATATTTATCCGTACTTACATATATATTTCAAGGTTCATACTAGAGTTACTCATTATCTATCATTTTCAATCAATCTCACCAACAAGTAATTTCATCCATACAATGCATCAATAGATAACAACATATGTACTAAAGATGTGTCGTTTACACATAAACTTACCCCGGTGCAAAATATGTTAATTGATGTTTCAGTCCGTAACCTTTCTTTTTCCTCGGTCAAAGTTGTTTTCGCGTTCTTCTTGATCTATAATAATAAAATTTACTCATCCAATCACTATATAACTCATGATACATCAAAATTCTACTTAGGCAAAAATGATCATTTTGCTCTTATACTTTGGCAAAATTATGATTTTGCCCCTAGGCTCGTAAATCATTTTTCATCACATTATTTTTATTAAACAAGCCTATCTGAACATTTATTTCTCTTACAACAACTCAAAAAACAATTATTTCATGCATTTATTACTCAATTATAACCTTTACAAATAAGTCTCATTTAGGTGTTTTCATGGTAACACCTTTCACAAAAGTTGTTCCTTAACCCACTAACATTCATTTTCTTCCATAAAAACTCAACAAAAAAACATGAACACTCTCATGGAAAGTCCCTAAACTTTCAACCATTTAGCAAAATAGTCCCTCATTAGCTAGCTTAAGTTTTAGGGGTTCCAAAAGTACAAAAATTATCAATAAAGACCTCTAAAATCACATACTTGCAAGAGATTAGCTTGGATAAAAATTTGGACTCCAAAAACCCCAATTCTCTCTTCAATTTTTGGTGGAGAAGAAGTGTGAATAGTAAAAGATGATATCTTCTTCCTTTACCTTATTTTATTCATTTTTAATCACCTAACTTCACCAAAATTTTTACCAAAATTAATGCCCTTGTCTCCCTTGTCTCTATTGCTAGCCAACACCCTATTATTGGCCTAATTGCACTTTAAGGACCTACATTTAATATTCTATGGCTATTAGACACCTCTACGTTGTATAGTAGAACTTTCACACTTTATATGATTTAGTCTTTTTTTCACAATTAAGCATACAATTGCTAAAATTAAAGCACCAAAATTTCCATACATCTCTATAATCATGCTATAACATATAAAATAATATAAAAATAATTTTCTTCAACCTCGGATTAGTTGTTCCAAAACCATTGTTCTGACTAGCCCCAAAATTGGGTCGTTACAACTCTCCCTCTTTTTGAGATTTTTGTCCCCGAAAATCTTTCCGGTAAAAAGATTTGGGTACTGTTCCCTCATGGCTTCTTCCAGTTCCCACGTAGCCTCTTCCACACTGTGTTTTTTCCATAACACTTTTACTAAGGCTATACTCTTATTCCTCAATTGTTTAACCTCTCAAGCCAAAAGCTTAATTGGTTCCTCTACGTGAGTCATGTTCGGTCGTATCCCAATTTCTGTTGAAGGGATCACATGTGAAGGATCAGAACGATATCGGTCATATACCAATTACTCATCATTTGGAGAAAAGCTTCTCGAGCCTCTTCTCCTTGACCCATAGTCTCGGGTCCACTATCTACAAGAGTGGTCCCTTGCGCAAGAGTCGGCGTGTTACTAGTAGCGTCATCAGCAGCAGCTCGGTCGGTATCCATTTACCATACAAAAATACAGTTTAAATAGTCAAATGTCACCACACTATCAATATACGTTCATGGCATGTATAGCTAGACTCTTACACACACTATGGTAGTTTGAGAACTGACTAAACCATAGCTCTGATACCACTAAATGTAACACACCTTACCGTATTCAATGCCGAAACTGGGTACAAGGCATTACCGAACTTAACTTGCTTGAACGTACAACTTTGGGTTATAAAATTTCATTCCAACTTAAAACTTCCTATTCACATTCATAACATCCTTATTATGGGCCTACGAGGCTTTAAACATGCAAACAGAGGGTCTCGAAATCAAACCAAAAACTTTGGTATACTTAGAAAATTTTTGCCTAAGCAGGGCCACACGCTCGTTTGAAATGGAACACGCCCGTGTGGGCAGGTCGTGTTGTCACACACGCCCATGTCCTAGCCCGTGTGGAATTTTTTTGAACCTACATGGGTTTTCACACGGTCGGGCACATGCCCGTGTCTTTGGCCCTTGTGCCTCATACGGCCTAGACACGCTCGTGTTCTCACCGTGTATGAAAACCTGAGTATTTTGTTTATGACGTCAACAACCTCCTAAGGGGAACACGGCCTAGGCACACGCCCGTGTGCCTAGCCCATGGTCGACACTGACTTGCAACACTAACATGCAGGGACACACGACCTAGTCACACACCCATGGGACTGATCGTGTTCCACACACGGCCTAGACACACGCCGTGTGCCTACCCGTGTGGACAAGAACGAGTCTATTTGCCAAGCCATTTTTATCACCCTAACTTATACAACATAATTTACATTCAGCCATTTACCAAGCAACCCAATCATGCATCATATACATTCATGAATAACCTCATATTTTCATATATTAATAATAGTAAGCCATCAATTATGGCTATATACAAAAAATTCATCTTTAAAAGAGCCAACACATTTGGCCAAAACAACATAACATTTCACTAAGTCTAGCCCCTATTCATGCCATACTCAAAATGCTAAGTCTAAATATACCGAGATAAGCTGATAGTGTGGGTGATCTTTTGATTATTTTTGTATCTCGAGCTGGCTCTTTAACACTATAAAATAAGGGAAAAGAAAGGGAGTAAGATTTAAGCTTAGAAGTCTACATGTAAACAATAAGCATCATACCATATGTAAAGCAACCACAATCATTATATATTATGTAAGAACAACTCACATTTTCATAATCATGCTTATTCATCTCATCTCTTACCACATTCCATTCCAACCATATAACATATATATTGCTCACATTTATTTACTCATATCCCCTGCACTCATCACCACAAAGCCACATGAAACATTTACTTAGACAAGTTTCTCGATGAACCCTTTAGAATAATACTAGGTACCCAGTGGTTTTGCACACAGCCCACCATTAATCAATAATAGGGTGGTATCACACATAGCCCACCAAATAATAATTTAAACGATGGTATCGTACACAGCCCATTGTGAATAAATAATAAAGTGGTATTGCACATAGCCTACCAATAATGATAATTACGGTGGTATCGCACACAGGCCACCAAATGATAATTACGGATATTTATCCTACTTACATTTCTATTTTGAGGTTTGTACAAGAGCTACTTATTATCTATCATTTTCAATCAATCTCACCAACAAGTAATTTCATCCATACAATGCATCAATAGATAACAACATATGTACTAAAGATGTATCGTTTACACATAAACTTACCTTGGTGTATAATAAGTTAATTGACAATTCATTCCGTAACCTTACCTTTTCCTCAGTCAAGGTTGTTTCCGCGTTCTTCTTGATCTATAATAATAAAATTTACTCACTCAATCACTATTTAACTCATGATACATCAAAATCTCTACTTAGGCAAAATGACCATTTTGCCCTTATACTTTTGCAAAATTATGATTTTGCCCCTAGGCTCGTAAATCATTTTTCATCACATTTTTTATTAAACAAGCCTAACTGAACATTTATTTATCATACAAAAACTCACAAAACCAATTATTTCATGCATTTATTACTCAATTACAACCTTTACAAATAAGTCCCATTTAGGTGTTTTCATGACAACACCTTTCACAAAAGTTGTTCCTTAACCCACTAACATTCATTTTCTTCCATAAAAACTCAGCAAGCAACATGAACACTCTCATGGAAAGTCCCTAAACTTTCAACCATTTAGCAAAATAGTCCCCTCATTAGCTAGCTTAAGCTTTATGGGTTCCAAAAGTACAAAAATTATTAAGAAAGACCTCTAAAATCACTTACTTGCAAGAGATTAGCTTGGCTAAAAATTTGAACTCCAAAAACCCCTATTCTCTCTTCAATTTTTGGTGGAGAAGGAGTGTGAATAGTAAAAGATGATATCTTCTTCCTTTATCTTATTTTATTCATTTTTAATCACCTAATTTCACCAAAATTTTGACCAAAATTAATGCCATTGTATCCCTTGTCTCTATGGCCGGTCAACACCCCATTATTGGCCTAATTGCACTTTAAGGACCTATAATTTAATATTTTATGGCTATTAGACACCTCTACCTTGTATAATAGAACTTTCACGCTTTATGCGATTTAGTCCTATTGTACAATTAAGCATACAATTGCTAAAGTTAAAGCACCAAAATTTCCATACATCCCTATAATCATGCTATAACATATAAAATAATATCAAAATAATTTTCTTCAACCTCGAATTAGTGGTTCCAAAACCACTATTCTGACTAGCCCCAAAATGAGGCATTACATCCCACCCGTTATGCATCCTTTCCATAGCCTTCTATTTTGTGACCCATGCCTTCTAATATGACAGGATGTATTCATATAAACTATGAATATTTGACATCAAAATCAGCACGAAAGTCCTAGGACTCGTTTTCACCATAGGTAATATAATGTCATAAATCATGTAAGAATCTAATTTGGGATGATCTTATGCCATACCTACAATAACACGAGTATTTCAAAATGAGTAAAACAATGTCAAATATAAGGTCAGAATCCAATCTTAGATGATCATGTGACGTACCTACAACAACACAAGTATATGGAGTATTATATCTTTTAATTGTCAAGAACCCCATCTTCTTTCTCATAGATGCCATAATTTTCCATGAACATCTGTTGTCACGCATTGTTGGAATATGTGCCCATGTTGTAATAAACATGTAATTGTTTTCTATGTATTTCAACAATGAATAAATAGATAAAGTTAATTTCACATTTCACTATTATATCTTTTGTGTTTATGTCTTTAATGTTTTGCATACATAGTGAAATTGTGATAAGAAAATATCAACTCATTGATTGTCTAACTTCAAACTAATGATAAGTGGCACTGTAAGAATGTTTACATTACGAGAAAGATAACTTACTTCAGTAGATAATCAAAAAGAGTTCGTAATCCCGTAAAAGAATCAAAGTAAGCATTTGATTCAAATACTTAGAAGGATTACAATTCCAATTAGAAAGATGGCTAATCTTGGCTAACAGCGCAGTTGACTCCATAACTAGAGACATAGATGTACTCATTAGAAGAATGATACAATGGATTGGACCAATTTGAATTAGTTCTAAATCTGTTTGTGAATTTATTCACTTATGACGTTCATTCTGTGACTTAGCTAAATCCTGAGTTAGTCACTCACCATGCGTATGTAACTTATATGTTTTCATAAAAGTGGAGGTTTATGCTCTAAAGATGATCGATTCGATAGTCAATATTTTGGGTACATGACTTGTGTATGACATGGTTTTACTCGCAACAATGGAATTCATAGCTTCATTAAATAGTTAACAATATCCTCTCATTAGCAATATGTCGATTGATAAATATGGAACATGGCCATGAGTTGCTAGTTCTCAAACGAGCAATTTATCATATTCATTAGTTAACAGTAATCATATTGACCATTAAGAAAAGACAATGGTGACAATGAGATAAAATAGGATTGTATTGAGTGAATGGATTTAACTTAAAGGAATCAAGGATATCATATAAGGGTGACATGCACATCACGAGGTCATTGGACAAAGCAGTTGGATGAAGTGTTTTCGTAAAGAGTATACAATAAGGAGTTTTCAATCATGATACTTCTTGTGGACTGACTCCATGTTTAAGTAAATTATGAATTATCAAAAAAAGACATAATTGCAATTACTCGAGGGAGATGTGAATCTATTTTTAGTAAACTTCACCCTTATCTTCACCTATAAATATGACACATCTTTCACCTTTCAAATCATTCCTTCATTCATAACACATCCCTCATCACTTATTCATCATTCTCACTCTTTCATTTTCATTTCTTTTTTTTTATTGCATAGCTGTCCCATTTTCCTTTACATTCTTTAGCCAAAAAAAGCTTTGTCAAGGCACCACCTTGGTCGGCCACATTAAGAAACCTTAGCAAAAGAGCAACGAACAGAACGGAGGAACACATCAGTTAGAAAGATTCGAAAGGCTGCTGAACTGAATTAGAGTTTACTCTTTCCTTATTGTTATTTAATTTCATTATGTTTGCTATACACTTATTGTTCTTAACATCAACAATGTTAGCTTAATTCTGTTTGCTAAGATGATTATGATAATTTAAAATATCATTTAATTTAAGATGATTATGCTAAGATGATTATGATTATGATTACATTATTATTTAATTTCATTCTAACCCACCTTCAGCATGTAAGCCAATATTATGCATGGAGGCGGAGGTGCATATGGTGTGAAATCCGGATAGGTTCCACTAGCATTGGCCGAACCTTCACCGTCAGAACCACTCTCTACTAGGAACCAACTTTGGTTCATAAAATAATGCAATTTTTAAACCATTTGGGCCAGACACCCAAATTAGATCATTATTGGATTTAGATTCCTCTTCATTCTCAGCTCTCTATTTGTTATCAACCCCAATTGCATGTCTATGGTTGGATGTCCCTTCACCGGCACAAGTTGTAGGGAGTACATCATCTGTTCTTGTATGTCCTATGTTAAAACAAATATCACTTTACAAACTACCCACCGTGTAACTTGATGACTACTCGTATAAGTGTTTTCTACATAAAACATTGACATCATGAAGTTGAAATCAAAAGCACACACTGAATGTCATGCCGAGTGTCAAAGTTTAGGTTATCAACAAACCTTGACTGTTACATGGACTGTGTGCCAAAGTTGAAATCGAGGGCTGAAACCAATTAATGCCTTCCCATTGATGATTCCTTGATTTCATGATAAAAGATTTATAACAATGTTGTGAACCCACCGCACAACCATGTGGTTGGACTTTTTGCTTCTTGTTCCATTCTAGTGTTAACTCAAACTGTTGTCAAACTCGAACCACCTTCATCGATGTCAACAATGAAAAATATGGCTCATATACTTCACTAGGGCAAGTGGCAAACTGTTGGATCTCGTGCCCTGAGTTTAGTATATTCTTTTGTAAACTTGTAATTTTCTGAATAGGTCGATTAATAAAATTATTCATGAATTAAATTAATATACTTTGTATTATTGTCCTTACATGGGTTTTGAACACAAAGCAAAATAGAAGCAAATATTTCACATTGGTTATCTAAATGTTTAACTAATACTAAGCGGTATTACATAGTCGGATCGTAGTACAAAAATATAGCTTATATTAGTAGATGACCCTAAACATGTCTTTAGTCTAATCAAAATTGAGCAAACCGATTGAAAGACTAATATGTCATCTATCAAGTCCAATTGGGGAAAACCCTAGTATCATTAACTACGGTTGTCACCTCAATATGTGGGAGGCCTAAAACCCTCATGTAAGAAGGTGGGACGACAAAACCCTAGTATCATTAACTAGGGTTGCTACCCCCTATATCCTAGATAAGCTAGGATATTGTTTCATTCACTTTTTTAGGCTATTCGATTACCATGAGAACTGTGGTAATGAGAAAGCATGTCTAGGATTGGATCTGGCAAGGAAATGCTTGGTTTTTAAGTTGTCAACTACGAATCACCTCCCTTTCTTAGAACTTACTTGGTGCACGGGTCACATTTACTTCTTCAATTTTTCCCTAAAAGAAAAACTAAGGAGAATCAAAGTTGTTTGATTAACTCTTGTGAATGAATAAATGTGAATATTATAAAATTGTCAAAGCATGTCATGCATACATGAGATAAGCATGTCATATAGTTTAGAAAAGAATGTCACATATACTTGTCATGTATATATTGATCATACATGATTGAAACTGGGAATTAAGAACATGTTTTTAAAATATTAAGTGGGAAAAGGTTCTTAAACAAATCCTACTGCCTCTATCAATGATCTCTTGTGATGGCATGGCAGCTACACTACCCCAAGGTAAGATTTCTATGTGGATTTCACTAAGGAGATTTCCTGAAAGTAAGAAGAATTCTTTTGCGATCAAATGATAATTGGGCTGGCCCTTATTGTGGGAATTTTCATCCAATAAGTCAAGAAATTATATCTTCAAAAGAGGACAACTAGTCAAAGCATGGAACTTAGTAAGATGGTCCCATGATGACTCATTTGTGGTGCATGATGTGATTGGTGTTGAGTTGATGGTTATTCACTCAAGATCTTCTAGTTAAGTAACTCCCCACGGAACTCTACTTAAGTTAGAAAAATGGCCAAACTTTACATGATTATTAGGATGAGTGAATGCCTAAGGAATTAGGTTCTTGTACTAATTGGGTCGAAATCCATGTTCTTACTAGTTGATTAAGATCACCCCACAGTGGCTTGCTTCAATGGGTGTGGGAATTATAGTTGCAATGGCTTATAAATGTTTTCAAGGTTTAATGTAGGATGCATGCATCATCTTAGTGCATATCGTATGTTGGAAAACATTTTCAAACATTTTCTTATTTCAAAGATATTAATATATGAATGTTTTATTTTAGTTAAAAAAAGACACCAACTCTCTTATTGAACATACTTGCTGAAAATAAACTAAATAGAAATAACTGTAAGGAATGGAAAAGGAACTTGATAATTGTCTTGAGCTGTGAAAAACTTAAAGTAGTTCTTGACAATAAATGCCCACCGACCACTTAGTAGAGGCTAGAAAACATTGGTAAGAGTCTGATGAGATTGCTCATTGCTATACGCTGGCAAGCGTAACTAGTACTCTGTATAAGAAACTGGAAAGCTGTAAGACTGCTAAAGTAATTCTTGATAAGCTAAAAGACATGTTCGAAGGCCAAGCTGCCTTGGCTCGATAGTCTACCATAACTAGCTTAATGAATGCCCAAAAAAAAAGCCCAACACTCTGGTCAAAGACCATATGATCACTCTTTTGGGCTACTTTGTTGAGGTCGCGGACAATAAGGCCAATTTGAACCAAAACGCTTCAAATTGATATGGTGTTCAAAAGCTCAAAGGATTTTGCTAGTTTTCAGGTTGCATATAACCTTGGCAACAAAAATCTGACGCATACACAACTCATAAAGGAGTTACAATTATATGAGTTGATGTTGATCAATGGTCAGCCGATCTGAAAAGAAGAAGTGAATATAGCCGTCACTTCTTCCTTAAAAAGGAAGGGAAAGCGCGCTAAGAAAGGCAAGGGTAAGGTCTCTAGTCCAGAAAAAGTGGAAAGGAAAAGAACCAGAAATCCTAAAGACTTATCTAAGTCTAAATGCTTCTTCTATAGCAAGAAATGGCACTTTAAGGCAAATTATAAAGAGTGGAAGGAATACATAGCTACCAAAGGCAAAGGTATGGAACTCTTCATTATATAAGCTTGTTTAGTGGAAGATTCAATAGTCCATTGACTCATTGATTTAAGAGCCACTAATCATGTTTGTGTCTCTCTACAAGGGTTCGAGGAGACGAAAGATCTTAGAGATAAGAGCTTATTGTTATGAATTGGGATCGAGACAAGTGTGGTAGTTGAATTAGTGAGAGATGTACATTTTTATTTTAATAATTTTAGGAAGATTATTTTAAAAGATGTTTTCTATGAACCAAGTTTCGAAAGAAACTTAATTTCTATTGCATGTTTATTTAAAGATGGCTTAACTGTGATTTTTAATAATGGAATTGTAATATTAATAAATCGTAGTCTTATCTGTAATGGATGAGTGTCAAATAATGTCTATTTTTTCAAACAAAAGATGTACACTGCTTAAGATTGAACTATCGAATAAAAGACGTAAAACTTATCACTCTAATGAGAATCGTACATTTGGCATTTGAGACCTGGTCATATTAATCGAGAAAGAATCATTAGACTTGTGATAGACAGCATCTTAAGTTCACTTAAAGAAGTTGATCTTGCACAATGTGAATCTTTCTTGGAAAGTAAGATGACTAAGTGATCTTTTAATGCAAAAGGAACGAGGGCAGAAAAACCCCTAGAATTTGTACACACTGACGTACGTGGCCTCATGAGCATTAGTACGAGAAGTGGTTACGAGTATTATGCAACTTTATTGATGACCATTCCAGATATAGGTATGTATACTTGATGCACCGGAAGAATGAAACCTTTGATAAATTCAAATCTCAGAGTAAAAAGGTACTCAATAAGCTTTCAAGAAATATACAAAACCCTACGAAAATGATTCCAGAACCAACTCTTAATAGTAAACTTTCCAACAATCAGTAGTATAGGGAGCTTCATCATAGTAGGAGGGTCTCTCGTAGGCTTGAGTTCTTCCAATCTGGTGAAAGTGTTTTTAACACTAAGTCTACCGAATAGCACTCACATATGAAGAAGTGATATAGAATGCTAATTCAAGCTCTGGGAAATAGTTATGAAAGCTGAGATGGAATCTATGTATTCCAACTTAGTGTGGGAACTTGTAGACTTACCAAAAGGGATAAAACACATAGGGTGTAAGTGGATCTACAAAGGAAAAGAAATGCGAACAAAATAGTTGAAACTTATAAGGCTAGACTTGTAACAAAAGGATACACATAAAAGAAGGTATTGATTATGAAGAAACCTTCTCCCTAGTCGTCATGCTCAAGTCAATCTGCATATTACTATCCATTGTGGCAACTCTCGATTACGAGACCTAGCATATTGATGACAATACAACGTTTTTGAAATGCTATATTGAAGAAAGCAACTACAGAATGTAACCCATCGGATATATAGCTAAAGGAAATGAGCATAAAGTTTGTAAACTACTTAGATCCATATATAGACTTAAGCAAGCATCCCGCTCATAGAATCTAAGACTTGATCAAGCAATCAAGGCTTTTGGATTTGAGAAAAATGTAGATGAACCTTGTGTTTACAAATGTTTACAAATAGAAGCAAATATTGCTCATTTGTTGTCTGAATGTTTAACAAATACTAAGCGGGATTACGTGATCGAATCATAGTATAGAAAGATAGTTTGTATTAGTAGACAAATCTAAACATGTCCTTAATCTAATAAAAAATGAGCAAACCGATTGAAAGACTAATATGTCATCTATCAAGTCCAATTGGAAAGATGTTTTGTCTTGGGCATCGGAGCGGATGACTCCCAGAAGATAGAGACATAGGTGTTACTGATAGGATTGACAGTATATCGGACAGGCCCCAAGCAGAATAGATCCTAAATCTATTTATGGATTTATTCACTTGTGACATCAATAGTGTGACATACCTAAATCCTGAGTAGGTGTCAGACTATGTATGTGTGACTTGTAGACTTTGATGTAAGTAAAAGCCTAAGTTCAAATAGATAAGGAACCAAAACATGGTGTGTTGGGTGTACAACTTCTATAGTATGTAGCATCATTCACAATAGTGGAATTCATAGCCCAAAAGATGCATAAATGATATCCTCTCGTTGGCATTACATGGTTAATGGAAAGTAAACGTGGCCACAGGTCTTTTGTCTTTGTGATGGATGACTTTATCACTATTTATAGTGACTTACTTTTCATGAAGGAAGATGTAATTGTTGGAAATTTGTGATGAATGACTTTATCACTATTTAGAGTGATTTAATTTTCATGAAAGAAGATGTAATTGTTGGAAAAAGTAATGGTTACCATGAGATAAAATAGGATCATATTGGGAGAACGAATATTATTTTAAAGAGAATAAGGATATCCTATGAGGGTAACCACTTTTGTCGAGGTCATTGGACGACAACTGAGTAGTTGCGTTCGTAATGGTATGTTGTTGAGGAGAGCTTAGTCACGATACTATAGTGAATTGACTTCGTAACTAAATGAGTTTATAATTAATAGGTGAAAGTTAGAAATTAATTATAAATCATTTGAGCCTCAACTACATATGTCCAATCAGTCCCTCCGCTAGCTCATTAAAACTAGAAATGAATTGTGTGTTTGAAATAGAAAAAGATAAATTGGGAACATTCAAGAATGATTATGGTTTTCTCTGGAATAGAGAAATGAAATCATTTGGAAATGAATGTAGGTTTCCAAAAATGGAAATGAAAATGAAAATGGAAACTTGCAATCCTATATAAGATTACTTAAAAATGATGGAAGAATAAATTTATGTTTTTTTTTTGTAACAGCCCGATTTAGGGGCTAGTCAAAATAGTGATCTCGGGATCAGTAATTCAAGGTTAGATAAATTATTTTCATGTTATTTTATGACTCAGAGCATGATTATATTAATGCATGAAAATTTTGGTGTTTTAATTTTAGCGATTTCTTACTTAATCGCGAAAAAGGACTAAATCGCATAAAGTGTGAAAGTTCCATCCTATAGCCTAAAGGTTCCAAATAGCCATGGAATGTTAATTGGAGGTCTTTAAAAGGAAATTATCCCTTTGATAGATAGTTGACCAACCATAGGAGATGATAGGAGACAAAGATGGACAAAATTGGTCAAAGTTGGTAATAGTTGGTGACTAATTTGACTAGTATTAATAAAATAAAGAAAAGATGATATCCATCTTTCTCTCCATCTTTATCCACCGAAAATAGCAAGAAAAATATGGGTTTTGAAAGCTCAAATTTTCAGCAAGATGTCCTCCATTCTAGTAAGTGATTTTGATGATTTTTCTTGAAGATAGTTGTACTTTTAGGACCCCTAGAGCTTAAGCTTTCAAATGAGGGGACTAATTTGCAATATGGTGAAAAGTATAGAGTTTTTCCATGAGAGCTCTCATTGTTATTTGCTACATTTTTATGGAAGGAAATGAGTCTTGGTTGTTAGATGAACAACTTTTGTGAAAGGGGTTGCCATAAAAACATCTAATTGGACCTTATTGTAAAGGTTATAAAAATTGTAGTAAATGTGTGAAAATTTGAAATTTGATGATATCCATAAGAGTAATAAATGTTCACCTAGGCTTTTTGAATGTAGAAATATGATTAGAATTGATTTCTGAGCCTAGGGGCAAAATGGTCATTTTGCCAAGTCTAGGGGCAAAATAGTAATTTTACCAAAGCATGATTATTAAAATGCTTTTATTTAGGTGATGATTAAAATGAGCTAAAATTTTCTATTATAGAACAAGAAGAACTAAGAATTCACCTCGATTGGGGAAAGAACAAAGTCTTGGATTAGATCGACGGTTTAGCTCATTTTGAAAACGAGGTAAGTTTGTATGTGATAGATTCAACCTTTATGTTAGCATGTATGAGAATGCTTGGCAATATATTGTTACATGATGCTCTACTAAATTGAGTAGTTAATGCTGAATGAGATGTTGAAGTCCTAGTGGACCATATTGAATATGAAAATGCTATCATCGAGATATAAAATGGATAAGGTCCCGTATAAGACCATGTCCGGGACATGGCCTCGGCACCGAGTTGAGATCCTGTATAAGACTATATCCAATATATGGCTTCGCTAATGAATATGAAAATCGTATAAGACCATATCTGGGATTTGGCATCGATACTTAATGTGAAATTCCATATAAGACCATATCCAAGATATGGCATTGGCATTTAGAGACGACTTCATGTAAGACCACCTCGGGGATGTGGCATTCGCTTCGTACCTATATTAATGACGATGAATATGTGTCTTTGATTATCCCTAGTGATTAATGAGATAAGTAGATGAGTTTAGAAGTAGAAATGAGATTTGTACCTGTGAATGAGTGAATACAGGTACTCGTGAATGAGTCACGAAGAAACGATTACGATATGTGGCATGGTATGTGCTAAATAAGGGCAAGTGTTAGTGAGTATGGCAAGAAGCCTATGACTTGTGTATGGTTAGTTAATGCCATGGATGGATTCTATTATGAGCTCATTATTTCCATTTATTTCTATACAAACTTACTAAGCTTTATGCTTACCCTTTTTCATTTCCCTTTTTCATTGTAGTATTGCCTAGATAACTCAAGGAACGTGGATCGTCAGAGTTTAGAAATCACACTATCGGCATCACTTTGGTATAACAATTTAGACTTATTTTGGGTATGGCATGTATAGGACTTGGGTATTTTGTTAGTTTGTAATTGTTAGCCAAAGTGTTGGTTATGTATGTTATTGAATTCATTTTGTAAATAGTCTTACAAGTTAGGCCAATACTTGGAAAATTCTTATGCTTAATGAAGATGAATTTCATGAAGTGTATGCCCTTGTGTATATCTTGATTCTTTTGAGTTTTAGAGATACCTTTGGTCATTTTGTAGATTAGAATGTTTTGGTACGAGTATAATTTCTTAATAGGGTGGTAAATGGCTTGGTAGATAGCCATCTAATTGTCCAAATGGGTAGACACACGGGCATGTGTCTAAGCCATGTGAGACACACGGTCAGCCCCATGGGCGTGTTGATCAACCGTGTTTCCCTTTGCATGCTAGGCTTACAAGTCAGTATGCTTAGTAGTAAACACACGGCCAGAGACACGGCCATATGTCTCAGCCGTGTGGATGACACAGCATAGGACATGGGCATGTGCCCTGGTTGTGTGAAGTCTTCACATTAAATGTGGAATTTAATTTGATGCACAGTCTAAGGACACGAGCTAAGACACGGGCATGTGTCCTGCCGTGTGAATTAAGTCAGTGTCGACCACGGGTGGTGAACACGGGCATGTCTTAGGGGCACATGGACGTGTGGCCCCTATTTTGATGAAAAGTTTTCCAAGTTTGTAAAAGTTCTCAGTTGAATCCTAAAACCTCTCGGAGGTGTGTTTAGGGCCTCTTAGGCCGAGAATGAGCAAGAGATGGGCTTAAATGAAATTCTATAGCTCAATGTGTTATGTTTTAGCGAGATAAGTTAGGTAATGCCTTAAACCGATTTCGGCTTCGAATACGGGCAAAGGGTTTTACATTTTTTACTATTTTGAAGCTCGAAAAAGAAAATAAATCATTTAGTCATAGTGAACATGTTGAGTTGTGACAAATTAAACTAATTTTCTTGAAATTTTACTGGGGATAAAATCGTCACAATTTTATTAGGGGTAAAGTTGTCAAAATTTTACTAGGGTAAGATTGGGATGATAAAATTATTTAATATGTAAATATTAAATTTTATTTTGGGAAATAAAAAAACTAAATCGGGTTGGATCATATTACAGAGTATTGGGTCAAAAAGGCTCAAGAACTAATCGTAATTGGACCCGATGTGAGAGAGGCCTAAAACCCCTCATGTAAAAAGTTGGGACAGCAAAACCATGGTGTCATTAACTAGGGTTTCCGTCCCCTATATCTCATCTAGGACTTTTTTTCCTAGTGGAAATAAACTTCTACAACTCTGTAAGGGTTCTACCTTCTCTTCCTATAAATAGATAGCACCGATAGAGCTATTGTTAGAACTTTTGAGATATTTTTATTCCGTCGAAAAATTGAGAGAATTTATTCTTAACTTATAAACATATTTTAGAATAACAATTTTACCGATTTTTATTAAAGAAGTCAAAAATTTTGTTTTCACCCCAAAAATAAAACTTTTTCTAGTTTTGTGTTTTGGTTCAATTAGTTCGAGCCCAAACTCAAACCAATTCATGGTATGAGAATAGTGGAGAAGATCGTTTGGTTGAAATCCAAAAGGCATTAAGGATCTGCTTATCAGAAAACACAGGTGTGCATTCAGTTAAGGTTTATTGCTATAAATATCACAAACTGAATCGATTTTCAAAATTTTATTTTTTTGATGTGCAAGAAAATCGTTTTCAAACCAAGGTTTGTAACATCCTAAATTTTTGGGGCCTATGCATTTAGTATGTGGAAATGTTTGATATGTTAATTTAAATAATAGGGGTCCAAATTGGGCTCAGGACTAGGCAAAGGCCTTGGTTAAAATTCTTAGATTGGGCATTATAAGGTATAAAAGGTGGTAATTGTGTTTAAAATGTCAACGTGGGCTTGTAGCCCAGCAATAGATGGCACAACAAGGGGATAGAAGGTGGCGTTATTAACAGTTAAAGTGGCCCAAGTTTAGGCCACAAGGAGCCCATGTTTCTGGCACTTAAAAGAGAGCAAGGGGTGATGCCACAACAGGGGTGTAAGGGGCCCCAAAATTTAGTTCTATAGAGCCCAATTCTCCTAATTTAAGTAGGTTAAATTTTGGCATATATGGGTATGGTTGGATGGCAATGTGGCTATGAATTAGGAAAGGATTTTATGTTTTTAGTTAGGTGGATAATAGGAGATAAAGGGGGAAGAAGTGAAGTGATGTAGAACTCTTTTGGAGGAGTTGTAGATTAGGATAAGGAGAGAGAGTAAGAGCTATCTAAGAAACAAAGTGATGGCCGAAATTCCATCACTAAGAGGAGTGAAGAATTCGGCTACTACATGGGCAAAGGGGTGCCGAATTTTCCCTATTATTTGCTTAAACTTTAAATGTTAGGAAGGGCACTTTCGGGTTTTCAGAGGTAGGTGCCGAAAATCCTATAAATAGGAAGGTATCTCTTCAAATTTCGGCATTTAAACCCTACTTCTTGTGCCAAAATTCTCAGTTCCTCTCTACACTTTCTACTTTTTTCTTTTCCCAAAACTGAAACCTCTCTTCTCATCTCTCGTCGATTTCTCCATTAAAAGTTGAAACCCTTAATTCACTTTCTTTTTCCATTCTCTTTTTCTCTCTTGTGCCGATTTCTCCATAAGCCAGGATTTGAAGGAAACCTGTTCGTTTAGATTTAAGAGTTGAAAGTCATTAGTCTCTGATTTTGGGATTTCAAGGTAAGATGGTTTTCTCTAAATTTTGGTTTGACTCGTTTATCATATATGAAATCTTAACTCTAAGATGTGGATTAACAACCATATGTTGTGATAGTAGTTTTGACAAGGACTTACAATGGAATCAAATGTGGATCAGGCAAAGGAGGGGACTAGATCTAAAAACCCAATCCCTAAGTTTAAGAAACGCTCGATGTCTGCCATTCGAGATTGGCCACCGGGTTGTGGACCAGCGTTAGAATAGAATCTTAGGATATTAGCAACTGTAGCAGATTCCGATAGTGCTGACTTCGACAATATTATCTTGTCAGTAATCAGGTGTGTAGATCTCTAACACACTCTCTAACTATTCTTTATGTGATATGGGCTAAAAAGCTGGAAAGTGGTCTGTATAGACAATGAATAAAACCCGTAATAGGTTAGTCAAGGATGCAGTGCACGCAATCATAGAAATCTCTATGTGTATCGAATTATGTGACAGTCAGTATGATGATTTCTTAATATATGTATGCATGGGTTGGGAATATGATAATGAAGGGGAAGAGCATGATTAAGTCACATGGTGACCAGTGGTAGAAAACCCACGTAATGTAATGTTTGGTCACATGGTGATCGGTGGTAGAAAACCCATGTTAAACTTTCTTATTGATAATGGAATAGGCAGTTTGACTGTCGATTTGGTGTGTAGCGGTTGGTGGGTCAATTGTAGAAATTCCCAAGGTGTGATGGTTGGTACGGGTTGGTGTATAGAGGATGGAATTCTAGGATGGGTTGGGCCATTCATTATGTATTGTATATCATGTGTTATGATTGTTGCCTTTATGTATGGACCAAGGCCCATAATGTATTTGTGGGCTGTGTTATGATTGTTGCCTTTATGTATGGGCCAAGGCCCATAATGTGTTTGTAGGCCTTAGGTCAGTGTGTTCAGGATTTATACACTGAGTCTTTGTGACTCACCACTTTCCTTTTTCTCTACTCTTTCAGATGAGCAGTAGATCGTGGATATGGGAGCCGAGACGGACTCGAGGGACCATCAAGTTTATTATTATTTACATGGGTTATTTACAATTTCTTTTTCCTTAAGTTTTAATCATTGGAATTATTTAATGTAATAAGGCCCCCTAGTTTCGGTTAAATTTGATATTTGTGAACGCTTATTTCTTTTCAAATTTACGATCAAAGACTCATGCTTTATAGATAATAAACATGGGATTTTCAATTACGATTTAATTTGGATGAATTTTATTTTAAAAAGAGAAACATTAAATTATAAGGATTTTTCCTACAAGTGTTATCTTTTAGCAAAAACTATAAAAATGACAAAATTTTTCAAATCAATTTCAAATAAAGTTATAACATTAAACCCGTAGCATACCAGATCTAGTCGTAACGTATGGGTCAAGTTTGGGGTGTTACATTTTGGTATCAGAGCCAGGTTCAAAACTCGGGCTGTGAAATGGGCCTAGTAGCTGTTTTGAAATTGAGAAAATATTTTGAATGAAGATGTGGCCTTCGAGTCTATCGGCTCCCGATCCACCCAGGTAAGTACCCTAACTCTTGTTGTGATATACATGTAGGCTTAATGGGCTTGATGGACGTAGGGTAGTATATTAGACATTAATGGACTTTAGGTTTAGCTTAAATCACTCTTCAATATCATAAGACTTAATTCAACCAAACCAAACCTGTAAACAAGTCGCCAAGTTAGGGTGTGGCAATAGGCATACGCATGTCTAGGATTGGATTCAAGGAGAGCTTGGTATTTAAGCAGTCCTAGTGACTCACCTCTTCTTCACTAGAACCCTACCTGGTGCGTAGTGACTGTTCACCTTAGCCATAAGGAGTTGTTGACGGGCCAAAACTTATAATTAAAATCCAAAAGGGACTAGCCACCCTATTTCATAAAATTACTAAAATATCCTTAGTTTGGAAAAAAAATTTTACCAAATTAACCCTAATTTATAAAATGACCAAAATACCCCTGATCTACAAAATTACCAAAATTTGTGAAATTACCAAAATACCCCCGATTGACAAAATTACTGAAATACCCCTAAATTTTAAAAATTACCAAAATACCCATATCTTGTAAAATCACCAAGAAACCTTATTTTGGAAAATTATGAAAATACCCCTGTAGGTAGAAATTATGAAAATACCCCTGGGTAGTGAAATGACAAAAATACCCTTATGTGATGAATGTAAGTTTATAACGTTATCTATATGATGGTTGTGTGATCGATGTTGCATGTATGTGTATGCTAGAGCTAGGAAATACAGCCTTGGGTCTGAATTCGTTGTGAACTCGAAAGAACTACTTTTAACCTTATTATTCATAAGACTGTTCGGTGTTAATCAGTGGAAGAAAAGCTAATAATTCATAAAATTTTTAATCAGATAAACACAAATCGATAGAATGAGTTCAAGAGGTCGTGGACGTCCGCCGCGTTGTCGTGGTAGAGGTAGGATGGCCTTGTCGAACCATGAGGATCCCACCATGAATGCAGGAATGAGATACTAGTTCCACCAATGAGGCGAATTTCGAGGATCGACAGCGAAGAAGATGTGGTGTCTCAGCAAGATAAGGGTGTTGGAGAAAGTTATCGAGGCGGTATGGGCACAGAGCCCGAAAATCATCTTGGAGTGACTTAGAAGCAACAAGCGAAGTGTTTAGGGAATCTCAGGTTAGCCCCGAGCTCAGCTGAGTATTGGTTAGAGGCGGTTGAACGTATAATGGACGATCTGGATCTCACGGAGGAGGAGAAGTTGAAAGGAGTTATATCCTTCTTGAGGGATGAAGCCTACCAATGGTGGCTCATGGTAAGGGATGGTACGGTGGATGACCGTATCTCGTGGGAGTTCTCAAAATAGTGTTCCAGAACAAGTACATTGGATCGAGTTATGTTGATGCACAGCGTAGGGCATTTCTAAATCTAGTCTAAGGGAGTAGGTCAGTGGCTGCGTATGAAGCTGAATTCTTATGCCTTAGTTGTTATGCTAGAAGGATGGTAGCCACAAACCATGAACGCTGCGTTCGTTTTGAGGATGGTCTGAAGGATGACCTGTGGGAATTGGTAGCCCCGCGGTGAGAAAGGGAATTCGCTGTTCTGGTGGGAAAAGCGAAGATAGCTGAGGAGGTTAAGCGGTCAAAGCAACTAAACCAGGGTAGTGATAGGAATGGAAGCAAGAGAAACTTAGGATCCTTTAGGGTAGCGAGTCATGCTCAAAAAGACCCAGGCCAGATGGCCGAAAGTGGATAATAGATTGGCTATTGCTAATCAGACACTGAAGTGTGCTCGATATGGTAAATTCCATGCAGGAGAGTGTTGGGCAGGCAGTGGAAAGTGTTTTAGGTGTAGGTCTTTTGACCATCAGGTTAGGAACTGCCCACAGCAAAAAGGCAATGAAGGGCCCACAGGCCAAGGGAATGTTCAGCCTTGCAGAGGAGGTCGTGGGGCAGCCAGAGGTGGTAACAATTTCAGACGGGACCGTGGAGTGGTAGGCCGAGGAGCAAGAAACCCTGAGGCGAGACAGCCGGGATTAGTCTATGCTGTCAGACGTCGGGAGGAGGCTGACGCTCAATGTCATAACTGGTATGTTTTTAATCTTTGGATTGCCTTATATTGCATTGATTGACATTGGGTCGATGCATTCATATGTTGCTAGTAAGGTGTCTGAAACTTTAAGGATAGATTTTGAAATTTCCTCTAGGGAGATGACTGTAGTAAGCCCATTAGGAAATTCGGTGGTAGTAAACAAACTTTATCGGGAAGTACCTTTGGAGGTTCAAGGGGTAGTCCTTCGAACGGACCTAATGGAATTACCGTTCGGGGAGTTTGATTTAATTTTGGGCATGGATTGGCTTGTGAAGTATCACACTAAGTTAGATTGTGTAGCTAAGCGTATGGTATTAAAAACTCTTGAGGGTGACAAAGTGTTGGTAATAGGAGAAAGGGGGAACTGTCTGTCGAACGTGGTAACCTCCCTAAGAGCAGAAAGAATGGTGAGAAAAGGATGTGAGGCGGTCTTAATGTTTGTTCGCGCTATGGAAGTTAAGGAACTAACGGTTGGAGATGTTAGGACGGTAAAGGAATTTTCTG
This sequence comes from Gossypium rotundifolium, assembly GCA_025506655.1. NCBI lineage: Eukaryota > Viridiplantae > Streptophyta > Magnoliopsida > Malvales > Malvaceae > Gossypium > Gossypium rotundifolium. The sequence continues at coordinate 67,231,287 of CP106729.1, read as the reverse complement.
ATGCTTTTCCTGAAAAGCTTCCGGGATTACCTAAGTGAAATTTAGAATCGATCTTTTTTCGAGAATAGCACCGGTATCGATAGCTCCATACTAAATGGCACCAAAGGAGTTGGTGGAATTAAAAGTGCAGATTCAAGAGTTGTTAGATAAAGGGTTTATTTGACCTAGTGTGTCGCCGTGGTTAGCGTCGATTTTATTTGTTAAGAAGAAGGATGGGTCAATACATATGTGTATTGATTATCGCCAGTTGAATAAGTTAACGATCAAGAACAAGTACCCATTGCCAAGGATTGATGACTTGTTCGATCAGTTAAAGGGGCCTTAGTCTTTTCAAAGATAGACCTGGGGTCAGGGTACCATCAGCTTAGGGTCAAGGAAGTAGATATCCATAAGACGGCCTTTAGAACTCGCTATGGTCACTACGAGTTCATGGTAATGCCATTTGGGTTGACCAACGCACTTGCAGCATTTATGGACATGATGAATCGAGTGTTCTAACCCTACTTGGATCGATTTGTCGTAGTATTCATTGATGACATTTTGGTTTACTCTAAATCGGAGGGTGAGCATGATGCACATCTGCGAATGGTTCTACAAATTCTGAGGGAAAAGCGATTGTATGCCAAATTCAGTAAGTGTGAACTTTGGCTAAAAGAGGTTACTTTTTTAGGGCATGTTGTGTCGGATGAGGGGATTAGGGTAGACCTTCGAAAGATTGAAGCGGTGTTGGAATGGAAACCACCTAAGTTCGTGACCGAAATTCAAAGTTTTCTTGGTCTGGCTAGATATTATCGAATGTTTGTTGAAGGATTCTCCTTAATTGCGGCACCATTGACTAAGTTGTTATGGAAAGGAGTTCTGCTTGTTTGGTCTGAAAAGCAGCATGAGAGCTTCGAGAAGTTAAAAAAGATTCTGACGGAGGCTCCAGTGTTGATTCCACCGGAGGCTGGGAAGGAATTTGTGATTTATTGTGATACTTCATACACAAGATTAAGATGTGTGTTGATGCAAGATGGAAAGGTTGTAGCATACACGTCTCGGCAGTTAAGACCGCACGAAGTAAGTTATCCCACTCATGACTTGGAGTTAGCGACGGTGGTTTTTGCTTTGAAGATTTAGAGGCATTATCTGTACGGGGAGAAATCTATCATTTACACAGATCATAAGAGCTTAAAGTATCTTTTGACTCAGAAGGAGTTAAACCTAAGGCAGAGAAGGTAGATCGAGTTGCTAAAAGATAATAACTGCTCAATCGAGTATCACCCAGGTAAGGCTAATATAGTGCAGATGCTCTAAGTCGTAAGGTAGTCTCTGACTTAAGAGAAATGTTTGCTAATCTTATTTTGTATGAGGATGGAAGTTTGCTGGCTAAACTTCAAGTGAAACCCTCTTGGATCAGTTAAGTTAAAGAGAAGCAGGAGACCGAGGGGTTGTTTAAGAAGAAGTTGCAGTTGATCTCTAGCGGTGAGCCAGCAGAATTTAATGTGGATAAGGATGGGCTGTTATGTTTTCGAGGGATAGTTTGCATGCCAAAAGATCCGGAGCTGAGACGTAGGATTTTGAATGAGGCGCATGGTAGTGCATATGCTATGCACCCTGGAGGAAGTAAGATGTATCAAGACTTGCGGAAATAGTTTTGGTGGCCAAAACTAAAACAGGAGGTGACTGAATTAACGGCCAAGTGTTTAACCTGTTAGCAGGTTAAGGCGGAGCATCAATTACCATCAGGGTTGTTGCAGCCAGTGAAGATTCCCCAATGGAAGTAGGAAAGAATCACAATGGACTTTGTTAGTGGGCTACCCCTCACACCTACTAAAAAGGATTCGGTTTGGGTAATTGTTGACCGTTTGATGAAGTCTGCTCACCTTATACAAGTGCGGGTTGATTACTCTTTGCAAAGGTTGGCTAAGCTATATGTAGCAGAGGTGGTAAGGTTGCATGGAGTACCGGTATCGATCATATCCGATAGGGACCCTAGGTTTACCTCGCGATTTTGGAAAGCGTTGCATCAAGCGTTGGGAATGAAGTTGGATTCGAAGACAAAGATTCCATCCATAAATCGATGGACGATCGGCGGGTGATTCAAATCTTGGAGGACATGTTGAGGGGATGTGTCATTGATTTTAGAGGTAGTTGGGAAGAATTCTTACCCTTAGCAGAGTTTGCTTATAATAATAGCTACCAGTCTAGTATCCAGATGGCGCCCTACGAAGCTTCGTATGGGCGGAAGTTTCATACTCCTACGTGCTGGACAAAGTTTGGGAACGTCAAATTTTGGGCCCAGACTTGGTCACCAAGACGGAGGAGAAGGTGGAAGTGATTCGGGCTAGACTAAAAGAGGTGGCAGATAGACAGAAGTCCTATGCTGACTTAAAGCGCAAGGACATAGAATTTACAGTGGGTGACAAGGTGTTTTTGAAGGAGTCACCATGGAAGAAAGTATTAAGGTTTGGACGGAAGGGTAAGTTAAGTCCCAGATTCATCGAACCTTATCAGGTCCTGAAGCGAGTAGGACCAGTGGCATATCAGTTGGAGTTAAGTCAAATTCATGATGTATTTCACATTATGTTAAGATGTTACCGTTTGGATCCATCTCATGTAGTGTCTGTGGAAGAAATCGAGGTAAGACTTGATCTATCCTTCAAAGAGGAACCGGTGGAAATTCTAGATAATGATGTTAAGGTGTTGCGAAGGAAAACGGTTCCCTTGGTTAAGGTACTGTGGCGAAACCACGGTTCTGAAGAGGCTACGTGGGAACCCGAGGAAGCAATGCGACGACAATATCCCCATCTTTTCTGATTAGGTAATTTCGAGGACGAAATTTCTTTAAGGGGGTAGAACTGTAACATCCTAAATTTTTGGGGCCTATGCGTTTAGTGTGTGGAAATGTTTGATATGTTAATTTAAATAATAGGGGTCCAAATTGGGCTCAGGACTAGGCAAAGGCCTTGGTTAAAATTCTTAGATTGGGAATTATAAGGTATAAAAGGTGGTAATTGTGTTTAAAATGTCAACGTGGGCTTGTAGCCCAGCAATAGATGGCGCAGTAAGGGGATAGAAGGTGGTGTTATTAATAGTTAAAGTGGCCCAAGTTTAGGCCACAAGGAGCCCATGTTTCTGGCACTTAAAAGGGAGAAAGGGGTGACGCCACAACAGGGGTGTAAGGGGACCCAAAATTTAGTTCTATAGAGCCCAATTCTCCTAATTTAAGTAGGTTAAATTTTGGCATATATGGGTAAGGTTGGATGGCAATGTGGCTATGAATTAGGAGAGGATTTTATGTTTTTAATTAGGTGGATAATAGGCAGAAAAGGGGGAAGAAGAGGAGTGATGTAGGACTCTTTTGGAGGAGTTGTAGATTAGGATAAGGAGAGAGAGTAAGAGCTATCTAAGAAACTAAGTGATGGCCGAAATTCCATCACTAAGAGGAGTGAAGAATTTCAGCTCCTACATGGGCAAAGGGGTGCCGAATTTTCCCTATTATTTGCTTGAACTTTAAATGTTAGGAAGGGCATTTTGGGTTTTAAGAGGTAGGTGCCGAAAATCCTATAAATAGGAAGGTATCTCTTCAAATTTTGGCATTTAAACCCTACTTCTTGTGCCGAAATTCTCAGTTCCTCTCTACACTTTCTACTCTTTTCTTTTCCCAAAAACTGAAACCTCTCTTCTCATCTCTCTGTCTATTTCTCCATTAAAAAGTCAAAACCCTTAATTCACTTTCTTTTTCCATTCTCTTTTTCTCTCTTGTGCTGATTTCTCCATAAGCCAGGATTTGAAGGAAACCTATTCGTTTAGATTTAAGAGTTGAAAGTCATTAGTCTCTGATTTTGGGATTTCAAGGTAAGATGGTTTTCTCTAAATTTTGGTTTGACTCGTTTATCATATATGAAATCTTAACTCTAAGATGTGGATTAACAACCATATGTTGTGATAGTAGTTTTGACAAGGACTTACAATGGAATCAAATGTGGATCAGGCAAAGGAGGGGACTAGATCTAAAAACCCAATCCCTAAGTTTAAGAAATGCTCGATGTCTGCCATTCGAGATTGGCCACCGGGTTGTGGACTATCGTTAGAATAGAATCTTAGGCTATTAGCAATCAGAAGGATTTCGATAGTCTGAAACTTGACAATATTATCTTGTCAGTAATCAGGTGTGTAGATCTCTAACACACTCTCTAACTATTCTTTATGTGATATAGGCTAAAAGGTAGGAAAGTGGCTGTATAGACAGTCGAATAAAACCTAGAATGGGTTAGTCAAGGATGCAATCATAGAAATCTCTATGTATCGAATTATGCATCAATCATAGAAATCTCTATGTGTATCGAATTATGTGACAACAAGATGATGATTTCTTAATATATGTATGCATGGGTTGGGAATATGATAATGAAGGGAAGAGCATGATTAGGTCACATGGTGGTGGTGGTAGAAAACCCACGTAATGCAATGTTTGGTCACATGGTGATCGGTGGTAGAAAACCCACGTTAAACTTTCTGATTGATAATGGAATAGGCAGTTTGACTGTCGATTTGGTGTGTAGCGATTGGTGGGTCGATTGTAGAAATCCCCAAGGTGTGATGGTTGGTACGGGTTGGTGTGTAGAGGATGGAATTTTAGGATGGGTTGGGCCATTCATTATATATTGTATATCTGTGTTATGATTCTTCGCCTTTATGTATGGGCCAAGGCCCATAATGTGTTTAATGGGCCTTAGGTCGGTGTGTTCAGATTTATACATCGAGTCTTTGTGACTCACCGCTTTCCTTTTTCTCTACTCTTTCAGATGAGCAGTAGATCGTGGATATGGGAGCCGAGACGGACTTGAGGGGCCATCAAGTTTATTATTATTTACATGGGTTATTTACAGTTTCTTTTTCTTTAAGTTTTAATCGTTGGAATTATTTGATGTAATAAGGCCCCCTAGTTTCGGTTAAATTTGATATTTGTGAACGCTTATTTCTTTTCAAATTTACGATCAAAGACTCATGCTTTATAGATAATAAACATGGGATTTTCAATTACGATTTAATTTGAACAAACTTTATTTTAAAAAGAGAAACATTAAATTATAAGAATTTTTCCTACAAGTGTTATCTTTTAGCAAAAAACTATAAAAATGACAAAATTTTTCAAATCAGCTTCAAATAAAGTTGTAACATTAAACCCGTAGCATACCAGATCTAGTCGTAACGTATGGGCCGGATTTGGGGTGTTACAGGGTTTTTTTCCAACAATATGCACATTAGCTTCAAAATCAAACATTTAACAAGGTTTATACAAACCATTCATCCATAAGTCCTTACCGTAGTCATACCAAATAACTTTCAAACTTGGTATTCTTATTAACCATACACAGTTAGCTTGATACTATCATTGGTACACATTAATATAACCATTAACAAACCAACATTAATCATAAACAAGATTCAAAACCATCTATCATTACATTTCACACATATATAATAACACCTTATTACATGCCACATAACTGAGCTTGAAACGAGTAAAAGACTACCATGTTAACACTAGGATAGTGCGATCTTCTAGTTGATCCGATTGACATGCTCTACAAATCGAAAATCTATAGAGAATGGAAAAACAACAGGGTAAGCCTATCAAATACTTAGTAAGTTCATATGAAAATTGACTTCACTTACCTTGACTATACAATGAATTAAACAATAGAAACACAACATATATAGCATGTTATTCCCTTGGAATCTTTATCTTATCTTATGCAAGTTCACAAAACATTCAACAAGTTAGTATAATATCATAATAAGATCAAGGTATTAAAATCATATACATGTACTAAATAATCTCATGCTATTCAATTACATACATTTTATAAACATATCAATTAGATTCATTTTCAATCTTTCCAACCAATTCTTTTATGATTAAATACCATTTCACTCGGAGAACTATAGTAAACTAACTTTGTATACAAAGGACTAATTTTCTCACACAAGTTGTACTTGCTCACACAAGTTGTGGTATTTGGGTTGTTCACACAAGCTGTAGGTCAAGTTTAGTTTTACAAACTTTATTCAAGGCTGCTCACTTAAGCTATCGAGAGTTTGTGGCATGTGCTAGATCTCATCCATTGATAAAGAAATATCTTACCAACACCCAATTTTCTTTTGAACCGTAATAGCAAGTAATTCGTATTCTAATCATTTACTAAATCCATACAGGCACCGTTATAGTTTTTGTAACATTTCAACTCTATAACCGTATACACATTTTTCATATATCGAATAACAATCCATATATATTTTAAACCTGGTAACATCATCACATAAATATTATTCAATTACATAGTTGTTCACATCTATTCAATGGCATATACTTATTTAGATGTATCATTTAATTCATATCTTACGATTGAGTCCATTTGAGGCCAAAAACATTATAATCACGAAAATAAAACTAGAAAATTACACAATATGACACAAACATATTATGATTTAATAAAGTAAGTTTAATATGAACTTACCTAGAAAAACAACAAGCAATCAAGGTGTCAAGGACTAATTGCAATTTTTCCTTTTTCTTGATTATCTTTCGATTGACTTAAATCTCGATCTATAATAATTCATTTCAATTTATCAATTCTAAATATCTTTTAACAACCTATTGTAAACATATATCAATTCAATTTCATTTTTGGAGATTCCCTAAAGTTTTGTATTTTATTTAATTTAGCTCATAAAATCGAAATAGTGATAACTTTCACATTTAAGCTTTTTTTCAATCCAATTTCAATTTTATCTTTATATAACCCTCTATTATCTATAATTACATAAATTTTATATCAATTTTGAAATATTTACACTTTAGTCCCTATGCTCAAAATTAACAAATTTCACTTTACAAGCTAGTGTTTTTTCATATCTAAGCTTAAAATCTATCCATTTAACACCAAGAACTTCAAGAAATCAACAATGGAAACTTTTGAAAACTTTAAAAGTTTCACAAATTGATACATGCATCAGCTAAATCAAACTCCCAGAATCTTTAAAACATAAAAATTACAAACAAAAAAAAACTTGAATTACCTTAAAAATCAAAGGACTAATCTTGGACGTTCAAACCCTATTTTCTTTTCTTCAAGGTTCGACTATGGTGAGAGAGATGAAAAAGATGATGGCTGTTCCCATTTCTTTATTATATTTTACTTATATATTTTAATTATGCTTGACTAATTACCATTTATATTAACTAAGTTTAATTAGTTTAACTACAAACCAAATTAACATAAGATAGTGGATTCCAACATCATCCACCATCATTTTCTTATAAAAAATGGTCCAATTTCTCAATTGGTTCTTCAATTAATTAAAACTTCATAGCGATTTACTATTACCACTTTTACAATTTAGTCATTGTATATTAGTTAGTCACTAATTCGACGAAATTTTCTATCCAAAATTTAATTCACCTATATAATAACTCCATAAATATTTAATAAAAATATTTACAAGCTCAGTTTACGAAAATGAGATCCCAATACCTTTTTTCCAATACCATTGACTTTAGGGTTAAAACACTTGTACCTTAACTAACTATTCAATTAACAATTTCGACAAACCAAAATTCAATATAATAAATAATTAACTCGTAAATATTAAATAATAATATTTACGGGCTCGATCATCGGAGAATGAGGTTCAGAAACCATTGTTTTCTATACCACTAAAAAATGCGTTGTTACATATAACTCTAGTATAAGTGATCCACTAGAGCAATGCAAATCAAGCGTCGCCTTTATTAAACTAAGCTTTATTTGATAATATGTTTTGATATAACAAATTAAAGTGTTTTTGAATCAAAGTTAATGTTGAACAAAATTGAAAAATGATTTCTCAAATGAAGTCTAAGTGATAAAATTTCCATTCCTTACTTTGAACTCTTAGAAATTTTTTGAATCAACTTTAAAATCAAGTTAAAATTATTTTAATAAAGTAAAAATTCTTTTAACTAGTCAAACTATTTTTTAAATAAGTCAACATAGCTCCAGGCCAAAAAGTATCGATAAGTTTCAAAATATTGATACCCCTTTTAAAAATGATACCAAATTAACATTCAGTTTTTCACAAATTCAGCTAAGTATCGATCTCGTATCGATACTTTTCATATGATATCGATAAAATTTGTCAGGTATCGATATCTTTAACTCCAATGGTCACTGAATTATGTATTTAATTGAAACTTATTGATACCTTTTTAGTTAGTATTGATACTCGATGTTGCAAGTGAATTAAATACATTGGTTTTTACATCTGATAAACCGTAATATGAACATATTTTAATCCCACATTTAGCATACTTTTGGATGATTTTTCCCTTTAATTATGGAAATAGGTGCTCCTAATCCTTTGTTTTCATGTTTTATACTCAAGAGAGCACCGGAGGATGAAAAGAACGAGAAACGGGCCAAAAACAGAGAAAATGGGCCAAAACACGAAATCCACACACTGGGCCCAAAACCACACGACCGTGCCTCTTAAGAAGAGCTGAACAGGGCTTGGACCCCAAAACACACGGTCGTGCCTTCTCAACAGGTTCGACCACGACCTGAAATCAAATCACACCGGCGTGCTACACGGGCGTGTCCCTGTCATAGAAAAGAAGAGTTTCATTCGGATTATGGTACTTAGAGGCAAAGAAAGACAGACCAAAAGCCTATATAAAGACCCTAGAGGCCAACATTTAGGAGGTCGTTCAGCTAGGCCAAGGAGCCAAGCCAGGGGGGCTGAATTGTGAGATTCACTCGAAGAAAGCCAATTGATTCATCTCAAGAAGCCGGATTCATACTCAAACCGAGGAACTCTCTTTCAATTCCTTCAGGGGGTTTTAGGGATTTCTTTATGTTTTATTTTATATTTTCTTCAGAGATGTTTTCTTTTACTATTATGAACTAAACCCTCAGATACCTGAGGGGGATGAAACCTAAAACGAATCTTGTTATTGTTATCTGAGCTGTATGATAAATATTTGATTTGTTCTTAACTATGTGTTCTTAATTCTTGTTTTGGTATTTTCGGGATATTGATTCAAGCATTTATGCTCTTAGGAAGAGGAGGAGTGGACCCTGTTTAAGAGTAGATCTAGCATAGTTAAGCGGAGTTGATCGCAACCCTAAAGATAGGATGACAAAAATCTGTCGTATTAGGGTCAAACCTAATATGGGAGTCCATAGATCGAGTTAATGTAATTCAAGGGTTTTAATTAGAAAGAGATTTCAATTAGTCAACCTAGGGTTAGATGTTAGTAGCCGAGAGAGAGGTATTAATATAAATTAGGGAATCCCGCAGATCAAGTCAAGTGAATAAATCATCTGGTTCAGAGTTAGATAACAAGTGAAGTCTATGTGGATTATATCACAAGTAAAGTCTATGTGGATTCTTCCTCGAGTATTGTCTAAATCAATCAGTTTTTGTAACATCCTGATAATTAGGGGCTAAGCATTTTACTTAATTGAATGATGTTGCATGCTTAATCATTATTAAGTGCAATTTTGGAAGTTATTTGAGCTTCATTTATTAAGTGAATGCTTTGTTAAACTTTTAATTCTATTAATTTAGAGAGAACTAAGCTATTAAGGCCTTAAGAATTGATGACAAGAAGTTCTAGTATAAGTTAAGTAATTGGCAAAGTGGTTAAGATGCATGGATGTATGCTTAAGGTGCAAGGTTGAATCTCCTAGCTAACATTAGGAGAGATTTTTAATTTTTTGTTTTCTTCCTTGTAAGTGTCGGCCAAGAATATTCTAGAGTGGATGAGCTTTCATCCATTTTGGCTAGATGACCATGTGAAAAGGAAGTTAAAACTTAAGGCATGAAAGGATAAGTTGGTGATAAGATAAGGGGGACAAAGGCATGAAATAGGGCTATGTTTTGGGGATGTGTTCATGGTCAATTGACCATGAACCTAGACAACATGAAGGCTAAAGGAGAGGCCTAGTTGTGTAGTAAATTCTTTGGATATGATGGGAAGAAACAAAGAGGAAAAGGGGATATGTTGGCATTGATGTGGCCGAATTTATGCTTTGCCATTAGGGGGGAAAAGTTAGCCAAAAGTCTTGGTTGTCCATCTTTTCTCATTTTCTCCAAAAATTCTCTCCTAGCCGAATTTGCCATAGAGTTTAGGTAAAACTCTCTTTGTTTTAGCTTTCATCTTTTGACCAATTTTCTTCATTTTGGCCGAATGTACCTTAGCCATTTTGGTACATTTTCGCTTTTGATTTAGCCTCAATTGCTTGAACCAAACACAACCTTCTTTCTCTCATTTAGTTTTCATTTTGAAACCAAAAACCACAAAGATTAAGCACCATTATTCTTCTTCATTTCTCTCCTCTTGCCGAATGCATCTAAGTTCCATAGTCAATCTCTTCTCTTTGATCCTATTCTTTTTCTTTTCTTTTCATCTTATTTTCTCTTATCTTTCTCTCATTGCCAAAATCACCATTATCATTTTCTTCTCCTCTTTCTCTTTACTTCCTTCTCTTTTCATTCTCTTTCTTCTTTCCCTTCAAAACCAAACCATTATATTGAAGCCACCATTTTTATTCTTTTATTTTGTGAAGGCGAATCATCATTTTCTTTTCTTCTTTTCAAAGTGAACCTCCAAGTGATCAAAGTAAGATGCTATCAATTATTTTCATTATTCCTTTTACTTTAGCAAACTTAAAATCATAATCTTTTATTTCTCTCTTAGGTAGAATCTTTTGAAAAGATTTTCAAAGATCTTTGTTGAAGACAACCTTTAAGTGACCATTCGAATCATCAAGGTAAGACTACTAATTTAGATTATATCAATTTTTTTAGGCGGATCACTAATCTAAGTTATTTTTAGGAGCGATCTAAGATCATCAAGATAGGTAAGAAAAGAGCCGTTCAAGTGTTTGGAATAGAGGAGGTATTCCTTTACCATCGAACTACAAACGAAGAGCGATGTCGGGGTTAGAGACTTTCCACCGATTGTGGACCCTCTGCAAACGAGGATCGATTATTCAAGTAGTGCATAACCGAACCACTTTACGTTGGTGGAATATCGGTGGTTTTGATCCATCTAGTGGAGAAAAACCGCAAATAACTATCATTCGTGAATCAGGGTAAGGATTTAGATCTATCGCTTATAAGTATAGTTTTTGCTAACAATAGTTTATACTAACCGAGTGTGTTAATCATTTAGGTGTGGACGAGCTAGAGAGTATTGTTCTCACTGTTACTAGGTGTGTAACCATACATTAAAATTTCCATAGATTTATATTATTAAAAGTGATTATATATAATATGTTTGTTTGCGGATACCAATCATTGGTATACAAAATTGTGTATGTTACCCAATATTTCGTTTATTTTGATATATGCATCAATACTGAAATAAGCATGACTATATTATGATTTGTGGGTACATAGCATGAAAATCGATTTGATATGTATGTGCATGGGCATATGGGTATGTTTAATAAAGGAGGAAGTATTCGGTGGTTTTACCACAATTCGGTGACTTCGGTCACATATGTGAATTTGGTGGCTTGGTCACATATTTGACTCGGTGGGCGGTCACATATTTGACTCGGTGGCTTTGGTCACATATTTGACTCGTGGCCGGTCACATATTTGGCTCGTGACTTGATCACGATTTGAAATTTGGACTTGATCGGTGACTTGGTCACATCTGCTTTGGTGGCTTTGCCACAATAAGGGCGATGTGCATGTTGATGCAAAGAATCGCCTTCGATGGTGTGTAGCGGATGGAGGGTCGATTTAGTAATCCCACGGTGTTTGGTTGGTACGGGTGTGTAGCGGATGGATATTTAGGTTGGGCCGTGCTTGCATTTCATTTCATATACATATCCATGTAACATTGTATGATTATTATTTGATCTGCTATAAAATGGGCCTTTGGGCTAAATTTGAGTAAAATGGGCCTTTGGGCTAAATTTGAGTAAAATGGGCCTTTGGGCTAAATTTGAGCTAAAATGGGCCTTTGGGCCAAATATTTGATTAAATGGGCCTATGGCCATATGTGAAATTTTTGGGTTTGAAAGCATTACATAAAATGGGCTTTTTAGTGTATGTGTTGTACATTGAGTTTATAACTCACCCATTTTTATGGGATAACTTTTCAGATAACTCGTAGTGCGATGGATCGGAACAGCAAGGATTTCAAGGTGGCCAGTGCTCGTATTAAGTATTGTGGAGATTTTCCAACTTAAACTTTTTAAGTTAATTTTTATTGTTTAGACTTTATTTTGGGTTTGCCAAATTTTATGTAATAAGGCCACTATAAATCATCTTTAATTTTGTGTTTGGATTTATTTTAAATTCTGCCATGAATAATTATCAAATATCTAAATGGTTTTCGATAAATTATTTAAAAATGTGTTTGTTACTATTATATAAATGTTTTCAAAGAAATTTTCTTAAGTTTGGTTTCCCTATGATTTTATTAATTCCTTCTAAAAATAATGTTTCCGCTAAAGTTTTACTTGAGGAACATACCAAATCCGGTTGGGCTTTTTGGGCCGGGTTTGGGGTGTTTCAGCTTGGTATCAGAGCCAGGTTTTAAACTCTCGGCCTTGGGTTTTGAAGCCCACAACGTTTTCAAAATTTGGCCCAAAAAGATTTTTTTTGAAAGGTTTTCTTAAGTTAAATGGTTTTATAAGAGCATGGCACTCGTAATTCTCTACCAGATCCATCGGTATGTACCTTCATTTGATAAATGATATGAATGTCCGTAAGCCTAAGGAAACTTTAGAGACATGGACCTTAGGTGTTTGTGTACTACTACGAAAACCACTTGAATATCTGTTTCATAAAACTTTCTTTTAATAAGAAGTGAAAAGATTCTAATACATAAGACTTTTCAGTAAAAAGCAGATAAGATACGTAGTAGACATGAGCTCTAGGGACGAGGTCGTCGTGGACATGGAAGAGGAAGGATGGTGTTTGAAACCGATTCGGTCTGGTCAAGGTTTCGAGAATGAAGCTCCACCACCATTTGTTGGGGCAAATTTCCAAGAACAAAATGAAGGAGGTGACGCAGATCACAAGTCGTCATCGAGTTTTGGAACGATAGCGAAGCTAGTTCGAAATGGATCTCGAAAGTCATGAGTGAGAGACTTAGATCGAATGGAGCTGAAGTTTTCAGAGGAGTATCTGGAGTAGCTCCTAATGTAGCTGAATATTGGTTGGAGGCAGTCGAGAGGATCATGGATGATATAGACTGCACTGACGAAGAGAAATTGAAAGGAGCTATTTCACTTCTTCGTGATGAAGCCTACCAGTGGTGGCTTACTATCAAGGAAAGTACCCCTATGGATCGTCTGGATTGGGGGTATTTTAAAGTTAAATTTGAGGGAAAATATGTCGGAGCTAGCTATATCGACTCTCAGAGGAAGACATTTCTGAATCTGGTGCAAGGAAACAAGTCGATAGCTGAATATGAAGCAGAATTTTTGCGACTTAGCCGTTATGCCAGAGGGATAGTGGCTACGGAATATGAACATTGCGTCAGATTTGAAGATGGACTTAGAGATGAGCTAAGAGTGATGATTGCCCCACATCGTGAAAGAGATTTTGCAATCTTAGTGGAAAGGGCAAGAATCGCCGAAGAGGCTAAACGGACTGAGAGACAGAACCGGGACAGAGGTCAGAGCAAGAATAAGAGAAGCTTTGGGTCTTCGGGGTTTTCCGGGAACTCTCAGAAAAAGTCAAGAAATGATGGACCGCGAGGTCAACAGACTACTACGGGAGTGCAAAGTCGTACTTGTTCTCAATGTGGGAAAAAATACTCGGGAGAATGCTGGAAGAAAACCGGCGGATGTTTCAAGTGCGGTTCAAAGGATCACATGATCAAAGATTGTCCGATGAACTCAGAGAAGAACCGTCCAGCAAGTCAAGGTGCTAATCAGTGATGAAGTGGACAGCAACCGATAAGAGGACGTGGTCCAAATGGAAGGAAATGGTTCGGTAGAGGTCGCGAAACTTCGTGCAGAGGCGTTGGAAACTCGAGGCGAGACAACCAGGTTTGGTGTATCTTTGTTAAATCGAGAAGACAAAGGATGGCACTGATGTTATCACGGCATGCTTTTTGATTTACAGGTTGCCCTTTATTGCTTTGATAGATATAGGTCAACTCATTCCTATATTGCTAGTGAAGTATCCGGGACTTTGCATGTGACTTCTGAAACTGTACCTAGGAAGATGACTATACTTAGTCCTCTAGGACAGACAGTAGAAATAAACAAACTCTTTAAGGAAGTGCCTCTAGAAGTTCAAGGGATACAGTTCCCAGCTGATTTAATGGAGTTGCCATTCGAGAATTTGACCTAATCTTAGGCATGGGTGGCTTGTAAGTACCGTGCAAATGTGGATTCTTGTTGCTAAGAGAATGTCCTTAAGAACTCTTGATGATAAGGAAGTTGTAGTGATGGGCGAAAGACGGAACTACTTATCTAATGTAGTATCCGCTCTTAAGGCGAAAAAAGATGGTTAGGAAAGGATGCGAAGCTTTTCGATGTTGGTGAATGCTTTGGAGGCTAAAGAAGCAATATTAATGAAGTCGGACGGTGAATGAATTTGTAGATGTTTTTAGGAAGAACTTCGTGGTTGCCTCTGATCGTGAGATAGAATTCGGATAGACTTATTGCACGAACAGGCGCGTTTCTATTGCTCCATATAGAATGGCAAGAAGGAATTGGTTGAGCTTAAGGCTCGGATTCAGAATTGCTTGAGCGTGGATTCATCCGACCTAGTGTGTCTCCATGGGAGCACCGGTTCTATTCGTGAAGAAGAAGGACGGATCGATGAGGATGTGTATAGACTACCTGGCGGTTGAATAAGTGACTATCAAGAACAAGTATCCTTTACCCGGGATCGACGACTTGTTCGATCACTTAAAGGAGTCGCGCTATTCTCTAAAATTGATCTAAGGTCGGGTATCATCACTTAAAGTGAAAGAAGCGATATCCATAAGACGGCTTCCGAACCGGATATGGCCACTATGAATTTACGGTAATGCCATTCGGATTGATTAACGCCCAAATTGCGTTTATGGATATGATGAACCGGATTTTCAGCCCTACTTGGATCGGTTCATCGTGGTATTCATAGACGACATCTTGGTGTATTCTAAGTCGAAGTGGAACATGATGAGCATCTCCGGATTGTGTTACGAGTTTTAAGGAGAAGAATCTGACGCCAAATTCAAAGCAAGTGTGAATTTTGGCTGAAAGAGGTTACATTTTTAGGACATGTGGTATCTGCAGAAGGGATAAGGGTGGATCCTCGGAAGATTGAGGCTGTATTAGATTGGAAACCACCTAAGTCCGTAACTGAGGTTCGCAGTTTCTTGGGATTAGCCGGATATTATCGAAGATTCGTTGAAGGATTTTCATCGTTAGCCGCACCTTTAACGAAATTGTTGAGAAAGGAAGTACCTTTTGTGTGGGCTGATAAGCAACAAGAGAGTTTTAAGAAGCTCAAGAAAGTTTTGATGGAAGCTCCTGTTTTGATTCAGCCTGAAGCAGGAAAGGATTTTGTCGTGTATTGTGATGCTTCTCACACGGGATTAGGGTGTGTTCTAATGCAAGGCGAAAAGGTAGTTGCGTATGCGTCTCGGCAGTTAAGACCACATGAAGTTAATTACCCGACGCACGACTTGGAGTTGGCAGCTGTAGTCTTTGCTCTTAAAGTTTGGAGACATTATTTATACGGAGAAAAGTCAGTGATATATACAGACCACAAAAGTCTGAAATATCTCACGACTCGTAAAGAAGCGAATCTGAGGCAAAGAAGGTGGATAGAGTTGTTGAAAGACTACGATTGTTCTATCGAGTACCATCCCGCAAGGCGAATGTGGTGGCGGGCGCCTAAGTCGAAAAGTGGTGTCGATTTGAGGCGATGTTTGCACATCTTAGTCTCTACGATGATGGAAGCTTGTTGGCGTAACTTGAGTTAAGTCGAGCATGGTTAAGTCAAGTAAAGAGAGCAGTTAATAGATGAAGATCTGAGTGAAAAGCTTCGACAGTGCGAGTGGGAAATTGGAAGATTTCAGATTAACAATGACTTGAGTATTGTGCTTCAAAGGTAAAGTTTGTATCTTCAAGGATCGGGAGTTGAGGCAAAGATACTTGTGAATCGCATGGTAGCCCCTATGCTATGCATCCCGGAGGAAGTAAGTTATATCAAGATTTGCGAGATCGGGTTTGGTGGCCCGGTCTTAAACGAGAAGTTCTGAGAATTGTAGGAAAGTGCTTGACGTGTCGCCAAGTCAATTTGAACATCAAGTACCATCGGGGTTGCTTCAACCGATAAAGATTCCGCAATGGAAGTGGGAGAGAATCACCATGGACTTTGTTAGTGGGCTTCCTCTTACGCCTACTAAGAAAGACTCCATTTGGGTGATAGTGGACCGATTGATGAAATCTGCACATTTTATCCCAGTTCGGGTTGATTACTCTTTGCAGAAATTGGCAAAGTTATATATAGCTGAGATTGTGAGGTTGCATGGAGTGCCGTTGTCGATAATTTCGGACAGAGATCCGAGATTTACGTCGCGATTTTGGAAAGCATTGCATTAGGCTTTGGGCACCAAATTGGACTTTAGTACGGCATTTCATCCTCAGTCAGACGGTCAGTCCGAAAGAGTAATCCAGATCTTAGAAGATATGTTAAGGGGAACGTCGATTTTGGGTCGAGAGATAGTGTCGAATCAGAAGAAAAGGTTAAGGTAATCGGGCTCGGTTAAAGAAGCGTCGACAGACAAAAATCGACGTGATTTAAAACGGAAGGAAATAGAATATGCGTTGGGAGACCAAGTTTTCTAAAGGTTTCACCTTGGAAAAAGGTGATGAGATTTGGTCGCAAAGGAAACTAAGTCCCGTGTTCATTGGACCTTATCGGATTGTGAAGCGGGTCGGATCGTGGCATATCGTTAGATTTGCCTTGAATTGAAGCAAATGCACGATGTGTTTCATGTTTCAATGTTACGCCGCTATCGATCGGATCCATCTCATGTAGTACCGTTGAGGAGGTGGAATTAAGATCGATTTGTCATATGAAGAGGAGCCAATTCAAATTCGAGCGAGATGTAAAGGTTTTACGGAGAAAATCGGTTCCTCGTTAAGGTATTATGGCGAAATCATGGATCGAAGAAGCTTCGTGGGAATCGGAGGAAGCGATGCGACAGCAATACCCTCACTTATTAGGACGGAGTAATTTCGAGGACGAAATTATTTTAAGGGTAGAAGCTGTAACATCCTGATAATTAGGGGCTAAGCATTTTACTTAATTGAATGATGTTGCATGCTTAATCATTATTAAGTGCAATTTTGGAAGTTATTTGAGCTTCATTTATTAAGTGAATGCTTTGTTAAACTTTTAATTCTATTAATTAGAGAGAGAACTAAGCTATTAAGGCCTTAAGAATTGATGATAAGAAGTTCTAGTATAAGTTAAGTAATTGGCAAAGTGGTTAAGATGCATGGATGTATGCTTAAGGTGCAAGGTTCGAATCTCCTAGCTAACATTAGGGAGATTTTTAATTTTTTTGTTTTCTTCCTTGTAAGTGTCGGCCAAGAATATTCTAGAGTGGATGAGCTTTCATCCATTTTTGGCTAGATGACCATGTGAAAAAGGAAGTTAAAACTTAAGGCATGAAAGGATAAGTTGGTGATAAGATAAGGGGGGACAAAGGCATGAAATAGGGCTATGTTTTGGGGATGTGTTCATGGTCAATTGACCATGAACCTAGACGGCATGAAGGCTAAAGGAGAGGCCTAGTTGTGTAGTAAATTCTTTGGATATGATGGGGAAGAAACAAGGAGGAAAAAGGGGATATGTTGGCATTGATGTGGTCGAATTTATGCTTTGCCATTAGGGGAAAAGTTAGCCAAAAGTCTTGGTTGTCCATCTTTCTCATTTTCTCCAAAATTCTCTCTAGCCGAATTTGCCATAGAGTTTAGGTAAAACTCTCTTTTGTTTCAATTTTCATCTTTTGACCAATTTTCTTCATTTTGGCCGAATGTACCTTAGCCATTTTGGTACATTTTCGCTTTTGATTTAGCCTCAATTGCTTGAACCAAACACAACCTTCTTTCTCTCATTTAGTTTTCATTTTGAAACCAAAACCACAAAGATTAAGCACCATTATTCTTCTTCATTTCTCTCCTCTTGCGAATGCATCTAAGTTCCATAGTCAATCTCTTCTCTTTGATCCTATTCTTTTTCTTTTCTTTTCATCTTATTTTCTCTTATCTTTCTCTCATTGCCGAAATCACCATTATCATTTTCTTCTCCTCTTTCTCTTTACTTCCTTCTCTTTTCATTCTCTTTCTTCTTTCCTTCAAAACCAAACCATTATATTGAAGCCACCATTTTATTCTTTTATTTTGTGAAGGTCGAATCATCATTTTCTTTTCTTCTTTTCAAAGCCGAACCTCCAAGTGATCAAAGTAAGATGCTATCAATTATTTTCATTATTCCTTTTACTTTAGCAAACTTAAAATCATAATCTTTTATTTCTCTCTTAGGTGAATCTTTTGAAAAGATTTTTCAAAGATCTTTGTTGAAGACAACCTTTAAGTGACCATTCGAATCATCAAGGTAAGACTACTAATTTAGATTATATCAATTTTTTTTAGACGGATCACTAATCTAAGTTATTTTTAGGAGCGATCTAAGATCATCAAGATAGGTAAGAAAAGAGCCGTTCAAGTGTTTGGAAGAGAGAGGTATTCCTTTACCATCGAACTACAAACGAAGAAGCGATGATCGGGGTTAGAGACTTTCCACCCGATTGTGGACCCTCTGCAAATGAGGATCGATTATTCAAGTAGTGCATAACCCAACCACTTTACGTTGGTGGAATATCGGTGGGTTTTGATCCATCTAGTGGAGAAAACAGCAAATAATCATCATTCGTGAATCGAGGGTAAGGATTTAGATCTATCGTTTATAAGTATAGTTTTGCTAACAATAGTTTATACTAACCGAGTGTGTTAATCATTTAGGTGTGGACGAGCTAGAGTATTGTTCTCACTTGTTACTAGGTGTGTAACCATACATTAAAATTTCCATAGATTTATATTATTAAAAAGTGATTATATATAATATGTTTGTTTGCGGATACCAATCATTGGTATACAAAATTGTGTATGTTACCCAATATTCCGCTTATTTTGATATATGCATCAATCTGAAATAAGCATGACTATATTATGATTTGTGGGTACATAGCATGAAAATCGATTTGATATGTATGTGCATGGGCATATGGGTATGTTTAATAAAGGAGGAAGTATTCGGTGGTTTTACCACAATTACGGTGACTTGGTCACATATGTGAATTTGGTGGCTTCGATCACATATTTGACTCGGTGGTTTCGGTCACATATTTGACTCGGTGGCTTCGGTCACATATTTGACTCTGGTGGCGGTCACATATTTGACTGTGGTGGCCGGTCACATATTTGGCTCTCGTGACTTGGTCCACGATTTGAAATTTGACTTTGTCGGTGACTTGGTCACATCTGTTTTGGTGGCTTTGCCACAATAAGGGCGATGTGCATGTTGACCGCAAAGAATCGCTTCGATGGTGTGTAGCGGATGGAGGTCGATTTAGTAATCCTCACGGTGTCTTTGGTTGGTACGGGTGTGTAGCGGATGGATATTTAGGTTGGTAGGGCTTGCATTTCATTTCATATACATATCCATGTAACATTGTATGATTATTATTTGATCTCGCTATAAAATGGGCCTTTGTGCTAAATTTGAGTAAAATGGGCCTTTGGGCCAAATTTGAGTAAAATGGGCCTTTGGGCTAAATTTGAGTAAAATGGGCCTTTGGGCTAAATTTGAGTAAAATGGGCCTTTGGGCTAAATTTGAGTAAAATGGGCCTTTGGGCTAAATTTGAGCTAAAATGGGCCTTTGGGCCAAATATTTGATTAAATGGGCCTATGGCCATATGTGAAATTTTTGGTTTGAAAGCATTACATAAAATGGGCTTTTTAGTGTATGTGTTGTACATTGAGTTTATAACTCACCCATTTTATGGGATAACTTTTGAGATAACTCAGAGTGCGATGGATCTAGACAAACAAGGATTTCGAGGTGGCGAAGCTTTCGTATTAAGTATTGTGGAGATTTTCCAACTTAAACTTTTTAAGTTAATTTTTATTGTTTAGACTTTATTTTGGGTTTGCCAAATTTTATGTAATAAGGCCACTATAAATCATCTTTAATTTTGTGTTTGGATTTATTTTAAATTCGCCATGAATAATTATCAAATATCTAAATGGTTTTCGATAAATTATTTAAAAATGTGTTTGTTACTATTATATAAATGTTTTCAAAGAAATTTTCTTAAGTTTGGTTTCCTATGATTTTATTAATTCCTTCTAAAAATAATGTTTCCGCTAAAGTTTTACTTGAGGAACATACCAAATCCGGTTGGGCTTTTTGGGCCGGGTTTGGGGTGTTTCAGTTTTCTCTCAATTTTTTCCTCAATTTCTCTCTTTGTCTTCGCATCCTTAGCTTAGTAATTAGTTAATTTTAGATTAAACAACAATTCCCTTAATTCTTAGGCTAAATAATAAAAAGAAAGTTAGTATTAGTACTTTGCGTTCGACAATCCGGTCTTGCCACTAAACTATACTACTGTTCGATAGGTGCGCTTGCCTCCATCGTTGTCTTAGTTAGTTTCCAGTTTCGATCATTCTTTTTAAAAATTTTAAGACTCTGGCACACGATTAAGTTTTTGGCGCCATTGCCGGGGAATTGAAATATTAAGAACAGTCAATTTTTATTACTTTATCCATATTTTTATTTTTTTATTTTTGAAATTAAATTTTATTTTTACTTTTCTAAAGTTTCTTTTCTTTTTCTCCTTTCCTAATAGGTACCTCTAGTTTATGACTACAAGGAACCCGACAGGACCACTACTTTACGACAGTGATATTGTTGGAATCGTACACAGAAATTGTAGAGAAGTAACGCGAGACTTAAATTACATACAAGAAGAGCAAGAGGACGAAACTAATACCACTGAAGGGATGGCTGAGAATAATCCACTGCCTCAGGAGGTGGTCGATCATCATGCTCCTCAAACTATGTATGATTATGCTAAACCAAATTTAATAGGAGCCAAATCAAGTATTGTTAGGCCTGCTATAGCCGCTAATAATTTTGAATTGAAACCTAACACTATACAAATGATTCAACAATTTGTTCAATTTGATGGTTAGCAGGACGAAGATCCAAATACTCATTTAGCAAATTTTCTAGAATTCTATGATACCTTCAAAATAAATGGCATTTCTGATGATGCCATTCGTCTTCGGTTATTTCCTTTTCATTAAGAAATAAAGCTAAACAGTGGTTGCATTCTCTTCCATGAGGATCAATCACGGCATGGGATCAAATGATTGAAAAATTTTTATTAAAATATTTTTCACCGGCCAAAACGGCCAAATTAAGGAATGATATCTCTTCTTTTGCAGATGGATTTAGAAACACTATACGATGAATGAGAGAGATACAAAGATCTATTGAGAAGGTGCCCACACCATGGTTTACCCTTGTGGCTACAGGTCCAAATTTTTCACAACTGTGTGAACCCCTCAACCAGGCAGTTGATTGATTTAGTCACCGATAGAACACTAAATAACAAAACTCCTAAAGCGTCCTATGAATTCATAGAGGAGATGTCACTGAACAACTACCAGTGGCAAGTTACAAGGACAAGACCAACTAAAACAACCAGAGTTTGCAACCTCGACACAGTCACCATGCTATCAAATCAGGTAGAGATGATGAATAAAAAGAATGATGGTTTGTGTGGTTCTTTGCAAGTACATCCAGTTATGCAATGTGACTCAAACCTAGGAGGTGTGGCGAATCCTGAGTACCCACCCTACAATTCGGGCATGGAAAGCGAACAAATAAACTATACGGATAATAATTTTAGACCTCAAAATAACCCTTATAGTAATACTTGTATTCCAGGATGAAGGAACCACCCCAATTTCTCATGGAGTGGTCAAGGAAATCAGAGACAACATCCCCCTCCAAACTTCCAACAACAGCCCTACCCACAGGAAAAGAAGTCAAACCTTGAAGAGATGCTAACAAAATTCATAGCGGTGTCAGAAACTTGTTTCCAAAATGTCGAAACAACGCTTAAAAATCAACAAGCATCGATTAAAGGAATCGAGAACCAGTTAGGGCAACTCGCTAAATTGACCTTCGAACGACCACAAGGTAGCTTGCCGAGTAACATTGAGACTAACCCAAAAGAGAAACTTCAAGCCATAACCGCTCAGAATAGTGAAGGGTTAGTAGAATCTGAATCTGAACCAAAGCAAGAACATGTGGTAAGTGAAGGTAAGGTGGAGGTAAGCCAAGAAAAGCCAAAATCGGTAATTAAAGAATAACAACCTCGTATACCTTATCCCAATGAAATGAAGAAAGACAATATGGAGGAACAGTTTGGTAAGTTTCTTAAACTCTTAAAAAAATTACATATTAACCTACCATTTCTTGAAGCTCTTTCGTAGATGAAAGATTCAAGGAAATTTTTAAAAGAGCTTTTAACAAACAAGAGAAAGATAGAAGAGAAATTGCATATAAAATTAAACGCAGTGTGCTAAGTAATGTTACAGAACAGACTACCACAAAAATTAAAAGACCCAGGGAGTTTTACAATTCCATGTTTAATTGGTAGTTTATTTGTTGATAATGCTTTAGCTTATTTAGGGGCAAGCATCAATGTTATGCCTTCCAAAATGTTTAAACAATTAGGTCTAGGGAAGCCCAAGCAAACTAGGATAAGCATTCAACTAGCTGATAAGACTATTCAAATTCCTAAGGGTATAATTGAAGATGTACTAGTTAAAGTGGATAAATTTATATTCCTAGTAGACTTTGTTGTTTTAGATATGGATGAAGACAATAATATCCCCTTAATTCTAGGAAGACCCTTTTTAGAAATTGCCAGATCTAAAATTGATATTAGTACAGGTGAGCTCATACTTCGTGCAGGTGACAAATCAATCAGTCTTCAAGCTCTCGACTCAGCTAGGACATCAAGTGATAAAGGTGAGAACGTAAATTCCATTGATAATCAATCAGTTAAACTTTCTTTTAGGAAGCACCACGGAACTATACCACTGAGCCTGATCCCATAGCTCGTACCAACAAAAAATATCTCATGTGGAACGACGGCTTTAGATCGGTGACCTAGATGAGTGGAAGACACATTTCAAGGAGAAAATAGGAATACACAAAGTGAAACCGAAGGAACCCCCATAAGAACTTAAAGGAACATCAAATCACTTCAAAATAGGAGATCAAGTACTATTAGATAAAACAGACCCACAAATTGCCACATCAAACCTAAATTCAAATGAAGAAATCTCTTTTAAAGTAATCAATGTTTTCCCTTACGGAATAGTCGAGGTAAGTAATTCTACATTCGGTATTTTTAAAATAAACTCCACTAGACTCAAATTATATGATGATAGCATGAAAAAGTAATTTTCACTCCTTAAACCACTATGAATATACGAATGAGAGGTAAGTTCTCAGGTGGCAACCCGAGCACTAATTGTAATATTCGGGAATTAAGGCTTGTGCATTTTGGCCTAATTGCATGTGCTTGGTTGCTAGGATAAATTATGAATGTGTTTTATGAATTTTGTGAACTTTAAAGTGTGGAAAATACCTTAGAAATTATTTGATTTTAAGTTTGAAAGAGGGAGCTAAGCTTAAAAGGCCTTAAGAAAATTAGTAGGGGAAATATGACACAGAAATGGGCTTGATTAAGTGGCTTGGAGGTGCCACTTAGGGCCTTAGTAAGTGATGCCACAAGCATGGGTGCAAGGCCTAGGTTCGAGTCACAAGGGAAGCAAATAAAAGTTTTTATTTTGCTACAAGGAAGAGAGGAAGTAGGCGGCACAAGGACACTTCAAGATGAAGTGTAGATCAAGTTAAAAAGGTGAAGATTTGGCTAAGGAAGAGTGAATTAGGGGATTTGATAAGAGAGGATGTAGTGGCCGAATAGAGGACTCTAGGGGCTTGCATTATTTTGGCTTTGAAGTGTAGCAAGGGTGAGCCGAAAGTTCATTCTCTCCTCGTATTTTTCAGTTGTGCCGAAATTCCCAAAAAGAGAGCAACTTGTGTTCTTTCTCTCTTTTCCCTTTTTGCTACTCACTGACATAGCCAAACCTCTCCTCATCCTTTCTCTTCCTTTAGCTAAATGTCTCTCCTTCTCATTTGATAGCCATTGTCGATTCTCCCTAAGCCTCATATCCCTTTCTTTTCATCCTTGTTGAAGCCAAATACATAAGAGACTCATAGCCGACTATTCTCTGAGCCTTAAAGCTGAATCTCTGTGGTGTCAGGCATAGATGCTGTCGATTTCTATGGTAAGGGTAAGATTAAATGCTATTCAATTTCCTTTCTTTTCTTTTTAGCCGAAACTTAGGGACTAATTCTATTCATGTTCTTTGGCCAAACACTTGAAGGAGGAGATCTTCGGGATTTTAAAGATCTAAGGAATCTCGACATCACTACAGAAGCAAGGATTTTGGGATTTAGACGAGCTAGGTAAGTGGTTGGTAACATTCAGCCATAGGCTATATTTAGGGATTCCAATTTATTTCTTACTCTATTTAAAAGTCGAAACTAATTGGTTCAGTGGTTCAGTATCTAGCCGATTGCAAGAAGAGTTATCACAAAGTTTTCGGGATTTGATTAGTAGTGAAATTGGCATCAAGGTAAGATTTCCTTCGGGATTTGCCTAGTTAGCCAAATGGCTCTTTGCTAACATGTGTAGGGTTGGCTGAATGTAGGAACTAAGGATCTAGGATGCTAGATCGGGTTTTCGGGATTTTCAGTAAACTTGCTAAGTAAATCAGGTGTGTACCCCACACTAAGCCTTAATTAATTTATGGTTATGTTTTAATAAATATGTTACTATGAATATGTTAAGATGTGGCTAAGAGTATCTTGCATTGGTACAAAGTACTCAGGTACGTTTACCCACTCCTACTATGAGTATGACATGATCTATGATGGCCCATATGTCAAAAGTGATAAGAATGTGAAATAAGGCATGATATTGCATGATTTGTTTGACATGAGGCATATGGGTGATATGTAAAGGGGAAGTGAATTGGTGGTTTTATACCCCAATATCTGAATGTGGTGACTTATGTCACGTAATTTGAATGTGGTGACTTATGTCACAAAATCTGAATGTGGTGACTTATGTCACGAAATAATTATCTGGTGGCTATGCCATGAATTTTATAAGGGCGATGAGCACGTCGACCGCAATGATGACGCCTTCGATGGTGTGCAGCGGATGGAGGGTCGACTTAGTAGTCCCCACGGTGTGATGGTTGGTACGGGTGATGTGTAGCGGATGGTTATCTAGGCTTGGGTTCGGGTTTGCATCATGATTTATATATGTTTATCATGTATGATTTGACATGCCTGAATTAATTGAGACTTGTGTTGGTTGTACACATTGAGTCTATTTGACTCACCCCTTTGTGGGATTACTTTTAGGTGACACTCAGTGATGGACCTGAATTCCTGAAGCTCGATGGTGGCCATGCTCAATTCGGAGATTGTTATATTTTTAATTAGTTTTAAACTTTCAAGTTTTGAATTATTTCGGGTTTTATTTGATGTAATAAAGCTATAAGTATTAAATTGTTTATGCATGCATTTAAACTACCTAGTATGATACGACATTTATCGATTTAAAGTTAAAGTTAATTTTTCTTAAATATAAATACTAATCGTTTTGACACCTAATCAACATGGGTTTTAATTTTTGAACCCAACCCAAATCAACTATTTTTAAAACACACAAGTTTTTGGTTAAGCCCAAATAAGATTCGAATGGTTTTTCTCTAGAAGCATGCCAGATCCGGTCAGGGCTTGTGGGCCGGGTTTGGGGTGTTTTACTAACCTCATTTATTTTTATTTTTATTTTTATTCTCTTTCTTTTAGCACCTAACTACAAACTAACTAAGTTAATGAAGCACAGATTTTTGCACCACACGGCCTTACACACGGCCGTGTGGATACTATAAATTTCTATACTGGCATGGCAGAGATAGTACGAGATCGAACGAGAAAAATGTCTTTGAGTCATGGGCTCAAACTAACACCACGTCCATACGACATAGCCATCGCCAACACTATTGAACCAACACGGGCGTGGAAACCTAATTACCAGGCGTAGGAAAGATGATTGAACCACCGCACGGTTGTGCGATATGGCCGTAGGACATAACACACCCATGATACACGGGCATGAGGATGTACCAGAGCTAAAAATTTTCTATTTAAAACACCCCACTCCCCTTCTCACCCACTCCCCATTCACTCTTCACTCCCTTCCATTGTCACTTTCCTCCTCTTTCACTCTCTAAAGTCTTGATCTACACTTCAACAATGCCAACAAAATGAAAGGATACTATCTCAGTCTCCCTATACGAGACTGATCTACATAAGTTCATGCCGGCCGCTTCATCCACTCGACAAGCCAAGGGTCTTTGAGGCCATTTAGCTTTTATTTTTCTTTTCTCATCTCTTATATTTTCCTTCTCTTTGACTTTCTTATGCTTAATTTAGTTTATTTCATTATAGTTTCTTGATTTTAGAATCTAAAGGCTGCTAGGGAATCACACACCATGGCCTTAGAAATCACACCCACCTCGCGAACTATTTAACAATACGGACCTTTCGATCCAATAATCGATTCTTTTAGTCTTATTTCCCTTTCTACATTCTTTCTTTCTATTTGTCTTTTCTTTAAATATATAATTATTATATTTTGAATTATTATTACTATTTCCTGGCTAATTCTTCACGAGTTACCCAATTTCTTCATCTAGCGTAGAGATTGTCAGCGGCCACCACACCACGACCACTGTCAACTCGAGGATCTCATCCAAAATTCAGGAAGTTCACTTCTCCCCTCTCTTTTAATTTTCTTAAAATATGATTACTATTTATCTTTGTACATTGAGGGCAATGTACATCTTAATTGTGGGGGTGAAAATTATTTAGAAAAAATGTCTAACTTTTTGCATTATTCTCAAATCCCTGAATGACATCTTGTTCTTAAAGTGATTTTCTCATTTCACTAATTAGAATGAATTTTTGTTGATTCATGATTTTTTATTTAGATTAAGTCATTGATAATTGTGCAATGATGATTTAAACTTTAAGACACTAGAGAAGCAAGCGTGATGAGTCTATTTTCAAAAATTAAAATGTTGTTAGGTTGTCTACCTAAATCTAACTGTTACCTCAAAGTTTGAAATTTACAAGGTTCTCATAAAAAACCCATAATTTTTGTGAGATTTTGAGCCTTTTAGAGCATACATTCTTTTCATGCTCACTTTATTGATTATGAGTGTGTCAACATTGATTTGTTATTCTAGAACTTGCTTCGATTATACATGTCAAGACCACACCTTTGAGTTGATATACTGAGATGATAAGGGCACTTAGGATTTAACCCGCTTACTCCACTAAAATCCTACCTTCACAATTAACCCTTAGTAAACCCCGTTGATCCTAACAACCTTTTTATTGACTCACCCACTAATATTAACCCAAAACCCATCTTGTATTTGTTAACACCATTCCTTTTGACTACCCTTCTATCGAGACTTGATTTGATCAGTTACTTAAATACATTATTTCAGTAGTTGAAATTATTTTTTCTTTATTGATTTGTTTTAAAAAAAAAAAATGAAGAAATCGAAGTATATTCATTATTAGTTCTATGTTAAGTGAGCTACATTTAAATTCAACATCTTGAAGAAGAAGCTCGTATTATTAAGCTTTCAATTGATGTAACTAGTTAGGATTAGATCATTTTTCTAGTTAGGTAATTGTCAATCCAATCTCGATTCTAACCCTTCTAATTTAGCCTTTAATCCACACCGTTAACCTAAGCCCCGTTACAACCCTTAAAAGACCTATTGATTTGTGTATCATCTCATTTTACAGTGGTGGAGATTTGATTTTCAGGCAAGCCTATGGGATTAACTTTTCATGTTCAACTTCTGAGTGCTTAAATTTTGAACCATAAACACCTTGAGTGATTTGAGTGAATCTTTAGTGAGGATGTCAACTCTTGTCCATTTTGAATTAAAGGTAATTATTTAGGTAAGGGGAAACACCTATCTTTTTCATGCTACAAATGTATGACTTAAATTGTTTGAATCTTTAGAACTCTTTGAGTTAAATTATCCATGTATAAATTATCTATGAATTATGATGAATATTATGAATAGAGGAAGTTCGTTTTAATTGTGAGTTGAGAATTTGGCTTGAGGACAAGCAAAAGCTTAAGTGTAGGGGTATTTGATAAACCATAATATGAACATATTTTAATCCCACATTTAGCATACTTTTGGATGATTTTTCCCTTTAATTATGGAAATAGGTGCTCCTAATCCTCTGTTTTCATGTTTTATACTCAGGAGAGCACCGGAGGATGAAAAGAATGAAAAATTGGCCAAAAACGGATAAAATGGGCCAAAATACAAAATCCACACGGCCTGGGCCCAAGACCACACGGCTGTGCCTCTTAAGAAGAGCCGAACAGGGCTTGGACCCCGAAATACATGCCATGCCTTTTCAACAGGTTCGACCATGGCCTGAAAATGAATCACACTGGCGTGCTACACAGGCGTGTCCTGCTGCAGAAAAGAAGAGTTTCATTCGAATTAGGGTACTTAGAGGCAAAGAAAAACATTCCAAAAGCCTATATAAAGACCCTAGAGGCCAACCTTTAGGAGGGCATTTAGCTAGGCCAAGGATCCAAGCCAGATGGGCTGAATTGTGAGATTCACTAGAAGAAAGCCAGTTGATTCATCTCAAGAAGCCAGAATCATACTCAAGACGGAGGAACTCTCCTTCAATTCCTTCAGGGGGTTTTAGGGTTTTCTTTATGTTTTGTTTTATATTTTATTCTTAGATGTTTTCTTTTACTATTATGAACTAAACCCTCAGATACCTGAGGGGGATGAAACCTAAGACGAATCTTGTTATTGTTATCTAAGCTGTATGATAAATACTTGATTTGTTCTTAACTATTTGTTCTTAATTCTTGTTTTGGTATTTCCAGGACAATTATTCAAGTATTTATGCTCTTAGGCAGAGGAGGAATAGACCCTATTTAAGAGTAGATCTAGCATAGTTGAGTGGAGTTGATCACAACCCTAAAGATAGGATGACGAAAATCTATCGGATTAGTGTCAAACCTAATATGAGAGTCCATAGATCGAGTTAATGCAATTCTAGGGGTTTTAATTAGAAAGAGATTTCAATTAATCAACCTAGGGTTAGATGTTAGCAGCCTCGAGAGAGGTATTAATATAAATTAGGGAATCCTATGGATCAAGTCAAGTGAATAAATCATCTGGTTCAGAGTTAGATAACAAGTGAAGTCTAGGTGGATTCTTCCTCGGGTATTGTCTAAATCAATCAGTTTTCTCTCAAGTTTTTCCTCAATTTCTTCTCTTTGTCTTTGCATCCTTAGCTTAGTAATTAGTTAATTTTAGATTAAACAACAATTACCTTAATTCTTAGGCTAAATAATAAAAAGAAAGTTAGTATTAGTACTTTTGGTTCCTTTGGGTTTGACAATCTGGTCTTGCCACTAAACTATACTACTGTTCGATAGGTACGCTTGCCTTCTTCGTTGTCTTAGTTAGGTTTCAGGTTTGATCATTCTTTTTTATAAATTTTTAAGACTCTGACACATGATCAACATCCCCAATAGCTATATTCATATCTTTAGCAACCACAACGGTTGCAAATCAATTAAGGGGTATAAACACTAGTTTCCAAAGATCCTACAATAATAAGAAAGATAACTCAAGCCTAAAAGATCAATAAATAAACCTTTATGCTCAACTTTCATAATTTTCTTGTACATATTTGTGAGCTCTCGTTGTTATTCTTTCAGCTCAAGTGTTTTCTTATTTATTTTTGCTTAATTGGCAAACAATTTAATCTTGTAAGGATTTCTTCTTAATTTTCTATTTGTATTTTGTAACACCCCTTACCCGTATTCAACGCCGAAATAGGGTACGAGGTATTATCGGGCTTAACTTACTTACTCGTACATAATCGAACAATGAACTTTCTTTTCAACTTAAACTTTTTCATTTAAACTCTTAACTTCCTTATTATGGGCCTACGAGACCCAAAACATATACACAGGATGGTTTGGGACTAAACCGAAAACTCATGAACACTTAGAAAATTTTTACTTAAAATAGGGCCACACACCCGTGTGGAGTGGAACACGCTCATGTGGGCAGGCCGTGTGCTCTCACACGCCCATGTCCCTAGCCCATGTGGATTTTTTTTTCATTTCAAACCTATAGGGGTTTTCACACGGCCTGACACATGCCCGTGTATGTGGCCCATGTCCCTCACACGGCCATGACACGCCCGTGCCTTAGCCCGTGTGTGAAAACCTTAGTATTCTGCTTATGCCGTCAGCAAACACTTAGGGCACACGGCCTAGTCACACGCCGTGTGTTGACCCGTGTGACAAACTAAATTTTTCGCAATTTAGATACAGGGGACACACGGCCTATCAACACGCCCTCAGGGCTAACAGTGTGTCACACACGGCCTAGACACACGCCTGTTTGTCTACCCATGTGGACAATTATAAGGCTATTTACCAATCCATTTGCCACCCTGTAAAACAATCACACTTATACCAATTTCAAGCAACATTTAGCATAACAATAATGCATCTTAGCTATGACTAATTCATCATACATCTACTTCACACACTACTCATTTGATTTCATCAACTTGCACGGACTTACTCTTCATGAATTTCCTCATCATTGAATATATAAAACTTAACATGTATTGGCCAATCTCCAATAACCATTTACAAAATGAATGAGTAGTATTAGTAGCCATCACATTGGCTAACAAATATGACATATTGCAAAATAACCAAATTCCTATACATGCCATACTCAAAATTAATCAAACTTTGTTATACCAAAGAGTAGTTGATAGTATGATCTGAACTCGACGTCCTACAATCCCCGAGTTAGCTTAGCGATACTACAAGGAAAAGGGAAATGAGAGGGGTAAGCATAAAGCTTTGTAAGTTTGCATGAAATAAATAGCAACATAAAGGCTCATGGTAACATCCATTTATCACACTAAATAATACACAAGTTCTCAAGCACATCGACGTAACTTACTTATGATTACCCTTACCAAAACACATTTCATATTTTGCATTCATTTCTCGTAAGTTACTCATGGGTACCTATATCACTTCATCACATAACTTTAGCACTTTTATTCTCTTGAACATAGTCTTGCTCTTGTCATCTTTAACATAAACTTAACTCTTACCCGTTGAACTACTTGGAATACCGAAGGATACCAAATCTCATCATACAAGTAACACGATGCCAATGCCATATCCCAGATATGGTCTTACATGGGATCACATCTCGATGCCTATGCCATACCCTAAATATGGTCTTATATGGGATCTCATGTCTTGATGTTGATGCCACATCCCAAATATGGTCTTATACGAGATCGTATATCAATGTCGATGCCATATCCCAGACATGGTCTTACATGAGATCTTTTTTCGGTACCAAGGCCATGTCCCAGACATGGTCTTATCCGAGACCTTCATTTGGTGTCGATGCCATGTCCTAGACATGGTCTTATACGGGACCCTCTTTATCTTATGCTGTGACAATGGTATCCTTACTATTCCTAATGTTCAACCGGGACTTCAACTTAATACAATTTCATCATACTCTTATCGAGGCATCATTAATCGATTTCAAAGAAATAATATTCATTTCTCATAATATCAAGCAATTAATAATATAATAACATTATGTAGCTTTAATTTCACACAAACTTACATCGGTACAAAAATATATGAGGAATTGTTCAATTCAGTCCACCACCTTGTTCTTGCCTCGATTTCAGTCTGGGCTTCGTGTTTCTTGATCTATAATAACAATTTCACTTGTTTAATAATCACATTGAATGAAATAACTCATGAATAATACTTTGTAAAATTACAATTTTGCCCTTAAACTTTCACATATTTACACTTTTACCCCTAGGCTCGTAAAATGATTTTTATCCAATTTTTTTGTATTTCAAGCCTAGCCGAACCATTTTGATAACTACAACATTCAGCAATTTCCACTAATTCACACTTTTATGACAACTTTCATAACTTTTACAATTAGGTCCTTTTCCAAGTTTCTCATGAAAATCTCTTAGAAAAAGATGTTCATCATACATTAAACTTTCATATACCTCCATAAATCATCAAAATACATGCATCTCATGCATGGGTAAATTTTTGAACATGAACCCTAGCTCAAAATATAGCTAGAAATAGCTCAATCAAGCTACGAGGGTTTCAAAAATACGAAGAACATTAAAAACGGGCTAGGAGGTACTTACAATCAAGCTTGAAAGTTGAAAAAGCCCTAGCTATGGCTCATTGCAAATTTTGTCACTTAGGGAAGAAGATAGACACCATTTTTGACTTCTTTTTCCCTTTTAATTAGTTTATTAACCAAATGACTAAAATGCCCTTAAAGCCCCTTTCTTGAGATTTTTCCTTCCCATGTCCATTTCTATCCATCTTGACATATAATTGTCTAATTACTAAATAAGGACCTCTAACAATTTTTCTAATGCTATTTCATACTTAAATCTTCTAGAATCTCATATTTTCTAATCTTTGAAATTTAGTCCTAATGGACAAATTGTTTACTAAATTATAAAATTTCTTCATGAAATTTTCACACAATCATGCAAACATGTCATAGACCTCATAAAAACCATAAAACACATTTTTCTACCTCGAATTTGTGGTCTCGAAACCACTATTTTGACTAGGCCCTAATTCGGGATGTTACAATTCTCCCCCCTTAGGGATTTTCGTCCCCAAAAATCTTACCGGTAAAAAGGTTTGGATATTGGTTTCTTATGCCTCCTTTGGATCCCATGTAGCCTCTTCTACCCCATGTCTTTGCCAAAGTACTTTCACAAGAGCTATACTTTTATTTCTTAACTGTTTGACTTCTCGAGCCAAAATCTTAACCGACTCTTCACCGTAAGTCATATCAGGTTAAATTTCAACCTCTATCGATGTAATCACATGTGAAGGATCTGATCGGTAGCAATGTAACATAGACACGTGGAATACATCATGAATATTTTCCAACTCAAACGGCAAAGCCAAATGATAAGCTACTGGCCCTATCCTCTCAGTAATCTCATACGGTCCGATGAAACGCAGACTCAATCTACCTTTTCGGTCAAATCTGAGAACTTTCTTCCATGGCGACACTTTTAAGAAAACCTTATCACCAACATGAAACTCAATCTCTTTCTATTTCAAGTCTGAGTAAGAATTTTGTTTATCCAAAGTAGCTTTTAAACAATCACGAATTATTTTTACCTTTTCTTCTATTTCTCTAATCAGATCGACCCCGTGAATCTAATTTTCTCTGAGTTCGATCCAATACAAAGGCGTTCGGCACTTTGGCCCATACAACGCCTCATAAGGAGCCATTTTCAAACTCAACTGAAAACTGTTATTGTAAGCAAACTCTACTAGCGGTAAGTACTTTTCCCAGCTACCTTGAAATTCCAAAACACAGCATCGGAGCATGTCTTCTAGTATATGTATTACTCTCTCTAACTGTCCGTCAGTTTGCAGATGGAAAGCTGTACTGAAACTTAACTTGGTGCCCAAGGCCTCTTTCAACTTCTTCTAAAATCGTGATGTGAATCTCGGATCTCTATCCGATATAATCGACAACGGTACTCTATGTAGTCTTACAATCTCTAAAATATACAAGTCTACCAACTTATCAAGTGAATAATCAATGCATACCAGTATGAAATGGGCCAACTTCGTAGGTCTATCAACTACGACCCACACAGCATCTTTCTTTTTGGTGTCATAGGTAAACCCGTCACAATGTCCATAGTAACACAGTTCCATTTCCACTCGAGAACCATAATAGGTTGAAGCAACCCCGAAGGTACTTGGTGTTCAGCTTTCACTTTCTGAAAAATCAAACATTTTGATACAAACTCAAAAATATCTTTCTTCATACTCTGCCACCAATACCTTTTCTTCAAGTAGTTATACATTTTTGTGTTGCCTGGATGTACAGATAAACATTCGCTATGTGCCAGATGTAAAATTTTTTGAATAAGCTCATCATCTCTCAATACACAAACTCTATCTCGAAACATGAAACATCCATCAGAATTAATCCAAAAATCTGACTCAACACCCAACTCACATTGAACTCTTTTGGCTTGCAAGTCGCTGTCACCTTTCTGAGCTTCACAAATCTTTTGGAGAAATATTTGTTTAGCCCTCAATTTAGCTAGGATGGAACCATCATCTGATAAGGTCATCCGTTTATTCATGGCTCTCAATGAAAACAAGGATTTCTTGCTCAAGGCATAGGTGACCACATTTGCCTTTCCGGATGGTAGTTAATTACTAGCTCGTAATCCTTTATCAACTCTAGTTATCTTCTTTGTCTTAAATTCAATTCCTTCTGAGTCATCAAGTACTTTAAGCTATTATGATCAGTGAATATCTGACGTTTCCCACCATACAAATGGTGTCTCTAAATCTTCAATGCAAACACAATGGCAGCCAACTCTAAATCATGTGTCGGGTAATTTTTCTCGTGCAGCTTTAACTGTCTAGAGGCATATGCTATCACCTTGCCCTCTTGCATAAGTACACAGCCCAATCCATTTAAGGATGCATCACTATAAACCATAAATTTTTTTCCCGTTCAAGTTGCACTAGAACTGGAGCCTCAATCAACAATGCCTTTAGTTTCTCAAAACTCTGTTGGCACTTTTCTGTCCATTCAAACTTCACATCTTTTTGTAACAACCTCATCATTGGAGTCGCTATCATGGAAAATCCCTTGACAAACTGTCTGTAATAACAAGCTAGGCCTAGAAAACTTCTAACCTCTAATACATTTCTTGGCAGTTTCCAATCAACAATAGCTGAAATCTTGCTTGGGTCAACTCAAATTCCATCTCCCGAGACAATGTGCCCTAAAAATCTGAATTTTTAAGCTAAAATTCACTTTTACTAAACTTGGCATATAGCTAATTATCTCATAAAATTAGCAAGACTGTCCTCAAATGCTTAGCATGCTCGTTCTCATCATAAGAGTAAATCAGTATATCATCAATAAAAACCACAAAAAAATCCAAGTACGGTCGGACGATACGATTCATCAAATCCATAAATACAGTAGGGGCATTTGTCAATCTGAAAGGCATAACTAAAAACTCATAGTGTCCATACCTTGTCGAAATGCAGTTTTCGGCACATCTGAGTCTTTGACTCTCAACTGGTAATAACTCGACCTCAAATCTATCTTGGAAAACACCGTGGCTCCCTTCAACTGGTCAAACAAATCATCGATCCTGGGCAATGAGTACTTGTTCTTCACAATTACATTATTAAGCTGTTGATAATCTATACATAACCTCATGGAACCATATTTCTTTTACACAAATAATACTGGAGCACCCCACAGAGAATAACTTGGTCTTGCAAAACCTTTGTCTATCAACTCTTGTAATTGTGCCTTCAATTCTTTCAACTCAGTTGGAGCCATTTTGTATGGAGCAATCGATATAGGCGCGGTACCAAGGGCTAACTCAATGCCAAATTCAATATCTCTAACCAGAGGCAACCCTGGCAATTCTTCTAGGAACACATTTGGATACTCACATACTATTGGCACTGATTCAATTCTTAACTCAGTCTCTTTGGCATTCATCACAAAGGCAAGATAGACTTCATATCCTTTTCTTACATATTTTTGGCAGACATATGAGAAATCAATACAGGCAATTTGTCCTATTCATCTTATTCAACACGAAGAATATCCCCATTTTCATATTTTAACTCAATGTATTTCTTTCCACAATTTACTATCACATCATGGTAGTTAACCAATCCATACCAATAATTACATCGAATTCATCAAATGGCAATAGCATGAGATTTTTTGGAAAATAATGACCTCTAATCATTAAAGGGCAATCTTTGCATACCTTGTCAAATAATACACATTTGCCTAAGGGATTGGACACTTTTATCACGAATTTTGTAGACTCTACGGGCATGCTCATACTAGATACTAATTTCATGCAAATATATGGGTGGGTAGATCCCAGTTCAATTTAAGCAACAACATGAGTATCATGGAGAGAAAATGTACCCATAATTAAATCAGGAGATGACGCCTCTTCGCGAGCGCGAATAGGATATGTCCTTGTAGGCGCTCTACCCCTCAGATCTTGCAGTCTGTTCTCTAGGTGCATTCTTCCTACTTATTCTATTTCCTAGATTTTTTTAGGACTTTTCTCTAGTAGTACTTCTCGATCTTGCACTCTGATATTTCTCTTTCTCGCCCATCTCGGGACATTCTCTAATAAAATGATTTGGGGATCCACACTTGAAACAAGCTCTCTCATTTTTTCGGCACTCAGTGGGGTGACGTCTGCCACACTATGGACATTCCGGTCTACTTGGTCGAGCATTCCCAACACTAGCAACTGAAGTGGTCTGATCCTTAGACCTCGAGTATTGTTTACCCTTACTTCTATTTGAAAACCCAGCTGAAGTAGTTGATCGAGTAGTGAAATCTTTTGACTTCTTGGATGAGGATTGAAATGACCCACTCAGTTGTTTCTTTTTTGAGTCACGAGACTCAATTTTAGCCTTTCTTTTCTCTTTAACCAATTCCTCGGCTTTGCAAGCTTTGTCCACTAACACAACAAATTCCTTTAATTCTAGGACACCAACAAACAATCGGATATCCTCATTTAATCCATCCTCAAACCTTTTGCACATAATGGCTTTAGTGTATACACACTCTTGAGCGTATTTATTGAGCCTTACGAACTCACGGTCATACTTGGTTACTGTCATCCGACCCTATTTTAATTCAAGGAATTCCTTTCTTTTCTGGTCGATAAACCTTTGACTGATATACTTCTTTCTAAACTCTTCTTGGAAAATTCCCCAATTAACCTTCTCCCTTGGTACAACCGACAAAAGGGTGTTCCACCACTGGTAAGCGAAATCTCTCAAGAGAGACACCATACACTTCATGCACTCTTCAGGTGTGCAGGATAACTCATCGAATTCCCTGATGCTATTTTCAAGCCAAAATTTTGCCCTCTTTGGATCATCATCTTTACTAGCTCAAAATTCCTCACCTCCTTGTTTCCGATTCTATCAACAGAGGCTTTTCTCTTCTTACCACTTCTACAACTTGGGGAGCTACAAGGGTAGGCTAAGGAATAGGTGGGGGTGGAGGGGGTTGAGCATTCGGGTTAGTACTAACGAACTCTATATACCAGGTATTCATCATGTGGAGAAAGGCTTCCCTAGCATCTTCTCCTCCTCTTTGACTTACAGTCACTGGTCTATTCTTATTCTCAGTCAGCACCGTCCTTTGGGTGGGAGTCGGCGCGTTACTTTCTACATCATCTGTCACAGCTCTGTTGGGATCCATTTACTATATGAAAGCATAATTTAAAATGTCATGAGTTGTCACACTATCACCATATAAATACTCATACATATGGCATGTATGGCTAGACTCGTACTTACACTACGTTAGTGTAAGAATTGACTAAATCGTACCTCTGATACCACTAAATGTAACACCCCTTACCTATATTCAACACCGGAATTGGGTAGAGGCATTACCAGGCTTAACTTACTTACTCGTACATAATCAGGCGATGAAATTTATTTCCAAATTAAACTTTTTCATTTAAACTCTTAACTTCCATATTATGGGCCTACGAAACCCAAAACATATACACGGGATGGTTTGGGACTAAACCAGAAACTCATGAACACTTAGAAAATTTTTGCTTAAGACAGGGCCACACACCCATGTCCATGTGGTTTCACACGCCCATGTCCTTAGCCCATGTGGATTTTATTTTTCATTTCAAACCTACAGGGGTTTTCACACTGCCTGACACAAGCCCGTGTCTATGGCCTGTGTCCCTCACATGGCCATGACACGCCCGTGCCTATGCCCATGTGTGAAAACCTTAGTTTTCTGTTTATGACGTCAACAAACACTTAGGGCCCCGCAGCCTAGTCATACGCTGGTGTGCTAGCCCGTGTGACGAACTAAATTTTTTGCAATTTAGATACAGTGTACACACGGCCTATCAACAAGCCATCGGGGATGACTGTGTGTCACACACGGCCTAGACATATGCCCGTGTATCTACCCGTGTGGACAATTATAAGGCTATTTACCAAGCCATTTACCACCCTAAAAAAAATCACACTTATACCAATTTCAAGGAGCATTTAGCATAACAATAATGCATCTTAGCTATCGATAATTCATCATACATATACTTCACACACTACTCATTTGATTTCATCAACTTGCACGGACTTACTCTTCATGAATTACCTCATTATTGAATATATAAAACTTAACATGTATTGGCCAATTTACAATGACCATTTACAAAATGAATGAGTAGTATTAGTAGCCATCACATTGGCTAACAAATATGACATATTTCAAAATAACCAAATTCCTATACATGCCATACTCAAAATTAATCAAGCTTTGCTATACCAAAGAGTAGTTGATATTGTGATCCGAACTCCGACGTCCTACAATCCCGAGTCAGCTTGGCAATACTACAAGGAAAAGGGAAATGAGAGGGGTAAGCATAAAGCTTAGTAAGTTTGCATGAAATAAATAGCAACATAAAGGCTCGTGATAACATCCATTCATCACACTAAATAATACACAAGTTCTCAAGCATATCGACGTAACTTACTGATGCTTACTCTTACCAAAACACATTTCACATCTTTCATTCATTTCTCGTAAGTTACTCATGGTTACCTGTATCACTTCATCTCATAACTTTAGCACTTTTATTCTCTTGAACATAGACTTTCTCTTGTCATCTTTAACATAAACTTAACTCTTACCTGTTGAACTACTTGGGATACCGAAAGATACCAAATCTCATCATACAGGTAACACGATGCCAATTTCATATCCCAGATATGGTCTTACATGGGATCACATCTCGATGCGGATGCCATACCCAGATATGGTCTTACACGGGATCTTATGTCTCGATGTCGAAGCCACATCCCAAATATGGTCTTATATGAGATCGTATATCAATGTCGATGCCATGTCCCAGACATGGTCTTACACGAGATCTCTCTTTGTGCCGAGGCCATGTCCTAGACATGGTCTTATACGGGATGCTCTTTGTCTTATGTTGTGACAATGGTATCCTTGCTATTCCTAATGTTCAACCGGACTTCAACTTAACACAATTTCATCATATTCTCATCGAGGCATCATTAATCAATTTCATAGAAATAATATTCATTTCTCATAATATCAAGCAATTAAGAATATAGTAACATTATGTAGCTTTAATTTCACACAAACTTACCTCGGTACCAAAATATATATGGAATTGTTCAATTTAGTCCACCACCTTGTTCTTGCCTCAGTTTCAGTCCGGGCTTCGTGTTTTTTCATCTATAATAACAATTTCACTTGTTTAATAATCACATTGACTGAAATAACTCATGAATCATACTTTGGTAAAATTACGATTTTACCCTTAAACTTTTACATATTTACACTTTTCCCCTAGGCTCTTAAAATGATTTTTATCCAATTTCTTTGTATTTCAAGCCTAGACGAACCATTTTCATAACTACAACATTCAACAATTTCCACTAATTCACACTTTTATGACAACTTTCATAACTTTTAATATTAGGTCCTTTTCCAAGTTTCTCATGAAAATCTCTTAGAAAATGATGTTCATCATACATCAAACTTTCATATACCTCTATAAATCATCAAAATACATGTATGTAATGCGTGGATAAATTTTTAAACATGAACCCTAGCTCAAAATATAGCTAGGAATAGCTAAATTGATCTACGAGGGTTTCAAAAATACGAAAAACATTAAAAACGGGCTAAGAGGTACTTACAATCAAGCTTGAAACTTGAAGAAACCCTAGCTATGGCTCCTTGCAAATCTCGTCACTTAAGGAAGAAGATGGACACCATTTTTTACTTCTTTTTCCCTTTTAATTAGTTTATTAACCAAATAACTAAAATGCCTTTAAGGGCCCTTTCTTGAGATTTTTCCTTCCGATGTCCATTTTTGTCCAT
Source organism: Gossypium rotundifolium (assembly GCA_025506655.1). Classification (NCBI taxonomy): domain Eukaryota; kingdom Viridiplantae; phylum Streptophyta; class Magnoliopsida; order Malvales; family Malvaceae; genus Gossypium; species Gossypium rotundifolium. The sequence goes on along the minus strand of CP106729.1, from coordinate 67,190,925 downwards.
CTTGACATATAATGGTCTAATTGCTAAATAAGGACCTTTAACAATTTTTCTAATGCTATTTCATACTTAAATCTTCTAGAATCTCATATTTTTTAATTTTTGTAATTTAGTCATAATGGACAATTTGTTCACTAAACTATAAAATTCCTTCATGAAATTTACACACAATCATGCGAACATGTCATAGACCTCATAAAAACCATAAAACACATTATTCTACCTCAGATTTGTGGTCTCGCAACCACTATTTTGACTAGGCCCTAATTTGAGTTGTTACAATTTTACTATTTGAGAAGGTTTGTATATTAAGGTTTGGGTAGAAACCTTAGGGGAGTTTGTAAGGTTAAACCTTGTCCTCAAAGGGTATCAAATTAGTGAATTTGGGAAATTCATTAGTTGTAGAAAGCTAAGGTAGTGGAGTAGGCAATTAGGGTCGAACCACTATAAATTGAAGTGTTCATTGTCTCTATCTTTTTCATAGAAACCATAAATTTTTAAGAGGCCAATTTTCTCTCCCTCTTGGTGATTTTTAGTTGAATTATCAAGCTAACAGCCATGACTTCTATGTCACCTCTAAGCTCAAATATATCATATCTAATGGGGTTCAATGACGTTAGATATCTATATTTCAAGCTTGAAATTTTCTCCGACTTGAATTTGTCACTTTCCTCCTAATTCTTGACCGAAGCTCATGAATTTTATGTTCGGTTGAAAGCCAATTCTATAGATTTGGCTAATGCAAAAACAAACCCAATTTTGGTATCATGAATTTGGCTATCGTAATAAATAACGGCTTTAATTCATCTACTCCTTCAACCAAATAACTTGTTTCACATTTTTAAAACGAAAATATTATTTAGAAAAAAAAAAGAGTATGAATTATCCAAAAACAAAAACAACGAAACTTACTTGAACTAATTTAGTTTTTTGGATTGATTTTTTTTTTAAATTCAGGTCCTTAACATAAACAACATTCTCCTTATGAAAATCTCCTTGTGGAAATAATCTACTCAAAATTTCAATATGGAAGTTGTCCAACAAAATGGTGGCTTATTTTGTAGCAAATACTACCCTTGGAGATCAAATATAACTTCAAAATCTTGAAAAAGATTGGTCATGACAAGTTTAAGTAGTTTTTAAAAATTGTGTCCTTTTAGAAGCGTTTTTTTTATAAAAAAAATTTGGGAAGTAATGTTTGAATTTTATTCGAGATTCTTTGCCCCAAGAATATCTGGTTTAAGGTTAGGGTTATGATTTTGGGAATTTTTTTATTGGTTTCCTTCCCTCTCATTTTCAACCCTAACCCTAACCAATGAAAAAATTCTAAAACCCGGTAATCTCAGGGATAATTTTCAAACATCCTTGGAATCCCAAGATAATTTTTAGATTGGGTCCCACATTATTTTTTTGTCAATTCCCCCTATTTCCTATATAAAGGGTGGTTTTCTACCCCTACTCCAAGTCTCTCAGCCACCGTCCCTTACAAATTAAAAAATTCTCTCCTAATTTTTTTTTAAGTGTTGAAATTTTTGGACGGAAAGATTTACTTGGGTTTGTGTTTGAAGGAGATAGCGTGATATTTTTAAGGTGTGTTTGAGTTCACAAAGATGTGATGATGCTTGGATACCCCCACATTTAATTTGCGGTGTGGGGATCGGACCATCACCTTATGAGCCCATTGTATTGCAACTTAGACTCCAGTTCATGGTGGTTATACAGTCACGGGTTAAAGTATAAATACAAATCCTAATTGATGGTGGTTATATGGCTATGGGTTGGAGTACAAGTCAAGAGCCTAATTAATGGTGGTTATGTGATCACAGGTTCAAGTTTCATGTCACCCGAAGAGGATGCTTTATAAACCCCATACATAAATTTGAGGCCATAATCATAATGAAAAACTAATGAGCTTTCCAGTATAATCAGCTTATTTTTTTCTCCATCTCCACCAAAGCAATATCTTTAACATCATTGTTCAAAACTTGCGACAGAGTTAGGGACAAAAGGGCTTTCAAGGGGAAGAGTGATTGTGACGGTGGAGGAAAGCTAAAAGTCCTATCGAGCTGATAGCGGTTGCTATTGAAAATCATCCATACTTTGGAAAGTCAAAGATATGGGTATCAAAATATTGGCACTAGAAATCTGAGATTTAAGGCACCAAAAATGGGATTGAGAAATCTAGGATTTAAGGCACCAAAAATGGGATTGATATTTGGCATGAGATATTTGTAATTTTTTTGTCCCTAATTATATAGAGACTTTGCAAGTTGATCCCTTAACCTCAACTATAAATAGGCCTAACCATTTCTCATTTTCATCAACCCACATTTGCCATTCTCTACTTAAGGCATTGTTCTCTCTCTTTGTAAATCTTCACTGGAGTGAAATATATTGGGTAGTACCCGAGGACGTAAGCAAAATTTGCTGAACCTCGTTAAAATTCTAGTGTTCTTTATTGTATTACTTTGCATACTTTGTGAGTGTGATTGTAGTGATTTATTGTGCTATTAAATTACAATAGAGGGATATTCTATTTAGGAAAGACATGGTACTTAAGCGATCTTTGTGATCCACTTCTCTTTCCTAGGAATTGAACTTAGTGTGATTTTTCAGTACAATAATTTTACTCTTTTACACGCTTTCACACAACAATTGGTATCAGCGCTAGATCCATTCTTTGGGAATACGATCATTTACGATACTATTTGTGTATATGGTATTTTCATCCACAACACTATTCACATTGACAGTACTGTTCACGTATACAGTAGTTGGGATTGAGGAGAAAAATGTCAAAGGCATTGTCATCAACAAAGACTACTATGACCAATGCAAAATTTGAAGTAGAGAAATTTGATGGTACCAATAATTTTGGTATGTGGAAATTTGAGATCCTGGATGTCTTATGCCAGTAAGAGCTGGATATAGCCCTTGAAGAAAAACCTAACAAGATGGATGACGAGAAGTGGGCCAAGATCAATAGACAGGCGTGTGGTACAATCCGCCTATGTTTGGCCAAAGAGTAGAAGTACTCTGCCATGAGGGAAACATCAGTGAAGAAGTTGTGGGATACACTGAAAGAAAAATTTCTAACGAAAAGTCTTGAAAATAGGATTTATATGAAAAAGAAACTTTATTGATTCACGTATGCACCCGGTATGTCGATAAATGACCATATGAACTCATTCAATAAAATTTTAGCAGACTTGCTAAACTTGGATGAGAAATTTGAAGACGAAGACAAGGCATTATTGTTGTTGAATTCTCTTCCTGATGAATATGATCATCTTACCACCACATTGCTTCATGGGAAGGATACAATCACATTTGATGCAGTCTGTAGTGCGTTGTATAGATCTGAGACTTGAAAGAAAGATAAAAGAGATCACAGAGTACAACTGCAGAAGTCTTAATAGTAAGAGGTCGTTCACACTTCAACAATTTTGGTAGAAGGAGTAAGTCCAAAGGGAGACCTGCCAAAGATGAATGTGCTTTTTGTCGTGAGAAAGGGCATTGGAAAAAGAATTGTCTTAAGTTAAAAAAGGGCAAAGTTATTTCTGATGCATGTGTAGCGGAGCATAATGAGGAGTCAGACTTTAGCTTGGTTGGCATGGCAATGGCATGTCATACAAATGAATAGATTTTGGATTCGGGATGTACTTACCATATGTGTCCTAATAAGGACTAGTTTTCTAGTCTTAAAGAACTAGAAGGTAGAGTTGTTTTTATGGGCAATGACAGCACTTGTAAGACAATGGGAGTAGGTACAATCCAATTGAAGAATCGCGACGACTCAATCCAAGTCTTGATAGATGTTCGTTACATACCTAGCTTGAAGAAAAATCTCATCTCATTAGGGGTCTTAGGGGCTCACAATCACTTTGAGAGATGGATTACTAAAGGTAGTAGCTGGGGTATTGATGGTGATGAAAGGCACAAGAAGGAATAGCATGTACTACTTAAATTGAAGTACAGTTATTAGATCACCACCAACAGCTTCTACGAAAGATGTAGATTTAGAGGCTACCAGGTTATGGCATATGCGATTGGGACATGCTGGTGAAAAAGCTTTGCAGAATTTGGCGAAGCAAGGCTTGTTGAAAGGTGCAAATTCTTACAAATTGGAATTCTGTGAACATTGTGTTCTAGGAAAGTAGACGAAGGTAAAATTTGATTTAGTGATGTGTGGGGACCTACCAAAGTGGCTTCTTTGGGAGGTATGTACTATTTTCTTACTTTTTTTAATGATTATTCAAGAAAAGTGTGAGTGTATCTAATGAAAAAAAAAAGTGACATTTTGGATGCATTTCTGAAATGGAAGAAGATGGTGGAGACTCAGACTGGTTGAAAGGTCAAACGACTTCGATCAAATAATAGTACTGAGTACAAGAATGATCCATTTCTACAAGTATGTCAAGATAAGGGCATTGTGCGACACTTCACTATTCGTGATACACCATAGTAGAATGGGGTGGCAGAACGTATGAATCAGACTATACTGGAGAAAGTTCGATGTATGTTGTCTAATGCTGGATTGGGCAAGGAATTTTGGGCTGAGGCAGTTATACATGCGTGCCATCTAATTAACTAGTTGCCATCAACTGCAATAAATGGAAAAACTCCTATGGAGATGTGGACTGGTAAACCTGCTACTGATTATGATTCTTTACATGTTTTTGGTTCCACTGCATATTATCATAAAAAAGAATCTAAGCTAGACCCAAGGGCAAAGAAAGCATTATTCGTAGGTGTAACTGGTGGAGTAAAATGATGCCGTCTCTAGTGTCTTGATACAAGGAAGATTATTTTCAGTAGAGATGTGACTTTTGATGAATCAACCATGATGAAGAACAAGGATTCATAAAAGGATGACAAAACCAGTATTACTTTGCAGCAGGTGGAGCTTGAAAAGGTTAATGATGATCTAGCTACTATTGAATGAACAAATGATGAAGTTTCGACCCAAGAACTTCTACAGCAACAAGATTCAATTGCATATAGGAGGCCAAGAAGAGAGATTCGTATTCCTGCTTGCTTTGATAATATGGTAGCTTATGCACTTCCAATTGCAGATGATGATGTTCCTTCTACTTACACAGAAGCAAGAAGTAACCCTGATGGTGTAAAGTGGAAGCAAGCTATGAATGAAGAAATGCAGTCTCTTTATAAAAATAGGACTTGGGAGTTGGTGACACTACCCAAAGGAAAGAAGGCAATTGGATGCAAATGGGTATATGCAAAGAATAAAGGATTTCCTGGTAAAAATGAAATTCGATACAAGGCTAGATTGATAGCAAAGGGTTATGCTCAGAAAAGAAGGAATAGACTACAATGAAGTGTTTTCTCTAGTTGTAAAGCATTCATCTATTCAGATTTTGCTAGCCTTGGTTGTGCAATATGATCTTGAAATAGTTCAGCTCGATGTGAAGACCGTATTTTTACACGGTGATTTGAAAGAGAAATTTATATGACTCAGTCAGATGGATTCAAGGTTGTTGATAAAGAAAATTGGGTTTGCAAACTAACAAAGTCACTTTATGGATTGAAACAATCTCTGAGGCTGTGGTACAAGCGATTTGATCAGTTCATAAAAGGGCAAAGGTACACAAGAAGTAAATTTGATCATTACGTGTTTTTGTCAGAAGCTACAAGAAAGAAATTCTATATACTTGCTCTTATATGTTGATGATATGTTGATAACATCTAAGAGTAAAGTTGAAATTGAGAGATTGAAGACTCAACTCAACCTTGAGTTTGAGATGAAAGATCTAGGTGAAGCTAAAAAGATTCTTGGCATGGAAATATGTAATAGCCCGATTTTGGGGCTAGTCGGAACAGTGGTTTGAGACCACTAAACCGAGGATAAGGAAAATTATTTTGATGTTATTTTATGTGTTATATAATTAATATATGGCTATGTGAAAATTTTGGTGCTTTAATTTGAGCAATAGCATGCTTAATTGTGAAAAAGGACTAAATCGCATAAAGTGTGAAAGTTCTATTTTTTTCAAGGTAAAGGTGTCTAATAGCCATATATTACTAAATTGGAGGTCCTTAAAGTGCAATTAGGCCCTAGAGAATGTGTTGGCCGGCCATAGATAGTAAAGGGGACAAGAGCATTAATTATAGTCAAAATTGAATGAAATTAGGCGAGAAAAGATGAATAAAATATGGTAAAAAGAAAAGCTATCATCTTTCACTATTCACTATTCATCTCCACCGAAAATTTGAAGAAGAAATAGTTCTTTGGGGGTTTAAAATTTCAGCCAAGCTGTCTCCCTTGCAAGTAAGTGATTATGATAGTGTTATTTGATAATTTTTGCACTTTTGGAGTCCTCAAAGCTTAAGCTAGCTAATGAGGGGACAAATTTGTGGTATGGTTGAAAGTCTAAGGACTTGCCCTGAGAGTATTTATGTTGTTAGCTAAGTTTGTAGGGAAGAAAATGAATGTTAGAGAGATGAGAAACAACTTTTGTGAAAGGTGTTTGCATGAAAATAAGTCTAGCAACAACATAATGGAGGCAGTCAATCAAGATAGATTGATCCGAAATTTGATTCAAATCCAATATAGCACCTACGGGTACATAAGAAATGTATTGAATCGATTCATTAAAAAGAACCGATCCGATCGCAACTTCGAATATGGAATTCAAAGGGATCAAATAAGAAATGATACTCTGAATCATAGAACTATAATGAAATATACGATCAACCAACATTTATCGAATTTGAAAAAGAGTCAGAAGAAATTGTTCAATCCTCTTATTTTTATTTCTCGGACCGAGAGATCCATGAATCGGGATCCTAATGCATATAGATACAAATGGTCCAATGGGAGCAAGAATTTCCAAGAGCATTTGGAACATTTCGCTTCGAAGCGTAAGAGCCGTTTTCAAGTAGTGTTCGATCGATTACGATTAATCAATATTCAATTGATTGGTCTGAGGTTATCGACAAAAAAGATTTGTCTAAGTCACTTCGTTTCTTTTTGTCCAAGTTACTTTTCTTTTTGTCCAAATTACTTCTCGTAGGACTCAAATGCAAGGATTGAAAATGTGTAATAAATGCATGAAATAGTTAGATTTGTGAGTAGTTGTATGAGAATTAAATGTTCATCTAAGCTTATTTATTGAGAAAGTGTGTTGAAAAATAATTTACGAGCCTAGGGGCAAAGTCGTAATTTTGCCATTATACAAGGGCAAAATGGTCATTTTTTCCCAAGTGTAGAATTTGGTGTATGGTGATCATAGGATGGTTTAAATGAATGAATTTCATTATTATAGATCAAGAAGAGCGCAGAATCAACCTCAACCGTGGAAAAGGCAAGGTGACGGATTAAACCGTTAGTTAAAACGTTTTGCACCGAGGTAAGTTTATGTGTAAACAGTGCACTTTTTTCATATACATTATGTTGCTAATTGGTGTATGGCATGATTGAAAACATGTGTGGTTTAAGTAGATCGAATATGGTAGTCATTGAATAATTATTAGATGAATAATGAAATAGTCATATGAACATGTTATGACGGCATTTGATGGTGGGCTAAGTGCGATACCACCTTGTTGCTTGATTAAGATGGGCTAAGTGCGATACCATCGTTTATTTATCATTTGGTGGACTATGTGCGATAACTAACCTTTTTGGTGGTCTATGTGCGATACCACCGTAACTAACCTTTTGGTAGGCTATGCGCGATACCACCCTAATAAAGACTGATAGCGGGCTAAGTGCGAAACCACCGAATAATTTGACTATAAGTAATTCATTAAGAGGTTTTGACGTGTGGTTTTGTGTGATATTGTGATGCTAAGGCAGGGGAACATGATAATGAATGTACACATTAAGCTGTCAATATGGTTAGGATATAGGAAATGAGGAAATGAGTTAGCATGATTATGGACATAGATTGTTTCTTACTTAGTATGAAATGTTATATAAATGATTAGTACATGCTATAATGTTATATTGTTTACATGTAAACTTACTAAGCTCAAAGCTTACTCCTTTTCTTTTCCCTTGTCTTATAGAGAAAAAGGGTTAAACCGAGATACATGGATTAATCGGAAGATCGCCCACCCTATCAGCTCACTTTGGTACAATGGACTTAATGTTTTGAATATGGCATGTATAGGGGCTAGACAAGTTAGTGAATTTTGTTGTAAATGGCTAAGAGGTGTTAGCCTATAGATGGATAATCTATTTTGTGTAATGCAATAGTTGTTGGCTACTTTATTATATGAAAAGATATAGATATCCTTGTGAGTCTATGTTTTAAAATGAATTGTTTATGGATGTGTTGGATGAGTATATGTTATATATGCATAAGCGGTGGAAAGAGAATTGGCAAATAGCCTAGTTCTTGTTCATGTGGATAGGCACATGGGCATGTGTCTAGGCCATGTGTGACACACTGCCAGCCCACGGGCGTGTGCATTGGCCGTGTCTCTTTGAAGAATTGAGTAGTGTAGGCCACGGGCTAGCCATACGTGCGTGTGTCTAGACTCAAGGCCGTGTGAAGTAGTTAGTGTTCACCACCTGTGGTGGGCACGGGCGTGTAATCAACCGTGGGGCATTGGCAGAATGCTTGAGTTTTCATGCACGGATTGTGAACATGGGCGTGTGTGACTACACACGGGCGTGTGTCATCTAGCACGGGCGTGTAGTCCCTATTTAGATGGAGAAAATTTTAAGATTCGAAAAAGTTTTGGTATAGTCTCGAGAGCCTCGTGTGTATGTGTGAGGCCTCGTAAGTCGAGAGTGAGGTTGATGAGGTGACTTAAGAGAGTAGTCGCAATGAGCCTAAGTGGCGATCATGTGGTTTTAATCCAGTAATGCCCCGGGCTCGGTTCCTACTGGAAATACGGGTAAGGGGTGTCACAAATATGTAGAGATAGAGCTCGTGGCAGAGTTAGCTTGTCTCAAAAGTAATATTTGAAGAAGGTATTACATCAGTTTGGTATGAACGAGCAGACAAAACCTGTAAGTACCCCGTTGGTTTCTCATTTCAAGCTTTCTGCACAACTATCTTCTTCGACGAATACGAAACAAGAATACATGTTACAAGTTCCGTATTCTAATACAGTAGGTAGCTTGATGTATGCAATGGTGTGTACAAGACCCGACATTTCACAGGCAGTTAGTATAGTGAGCAGGTATATGCATAATTCTGGAAAAGGACATTGGCAAGCTGTGAAATGGATTCTATGGTATATTCAGAAGACCATGGATGTTGGATTACTATTCAAGCAGGATACTACACTTAATAAAGGTGTTATTGGGTACGTTGATTCTGACTATGCCGGTGATTTGGACAAACGAAGATCAACCATCGGTTATGTGTTTACACTTACTGGAAGACCAATAAGTTGGAAGTCTACATTGCAGTCTATAGTTGCGTTGTCAACCACAGAAGCCGAATACATAGCTGTAACAGAGGTTGTAAAAGAAGCTATTTGGTTACAAGGTATGGTTAAAACCTTGGGATTGGTTCATGAGCATATTAACGTGTATTGTGATAGTCAAAGTGCTATTCATTTAGCAAAGAATCAAGTCTACCATGCACGTACAAAGCATATCGACGTACGATTCCATTTTGTGCGGGAAATTATTGATGAGGGGAAAATTCATCTTCAGAAGATTAAGACTGCAGATAATCCCGCAAATATAATGACCAAGGTGGTAATAACAACGAAGTTCGAACATTGTTTGAACTTGATCAATATCCTGCAAGTTTAACAGTTAAAGAAGGCACTATCAAGTATTGTTGACAAAGACAAAAAGAATTGTGTGAAGATAAGGTTATCCCAATCAAATCTTCAAGGTGGAGATTATTGGAAATCATCCATACTTTGGAAAATCAAAGATATGGGTATCAAAATGTTGGCACTAGAAATTTGGGATTTAAGGCACCAAAGATGGGATTGAGATTTGGCATGAGATATTTGTAATTTTTTGGTCCCTAATTGTATAGAAACTTTGCAAGTTGATCCCTGAACCTCAACTATAAATAGGCCTAACCATTTCTCATTTTCATCAACCCACATTTGCCATTCTCTACTTAAGGCATTATTATCTCTCTTTGTAAATCTTCACTGGAGTGAAATATATTTGGTAGTGCCCGAGGACGTAGGCAAAATTTGCTGAACCTCGTTAAAATTCTAGTGTTCTTTATTGTATTACTTTGCATATTTTGTGAGTGTGATTGTAGTGATTTATTGTGCTATTAAATTACGATAGAAAGATATTCTGTCTAGGAAAGACCTGGTACTTAAGCGATCCTTGTGATCCACCTCTCTTTCTTGGGAATTGAACTTAGTGTGATTTTTCAGTACAATAATTTTACTTTTTTACACGCTTCCGCACAACAGTTGCTAAGATTAAAGAACTCATTAGTAACTATAACCGCTGCCACCTTGACTCAAGTTTTAGCTTCTTTCTATCGCCACAGTTACTCCCCTTCTGAAAGTCCTCTTGCATCCAACTCTGTCACAAGTTTCGTACAATTACATTAATGATACTGCTTTTAGTTGAGATGGAAAAAAATAATAAGTTCATTATATTGGAAAGCCCTTTTGTTTTTCCTTATGATTATTGTCTCAAACTTATATATGGGGCTTATAAAGCATCCTTTTCCAGTATCATGAAACTTGAACTCATGATCGCATAACCAATGACAACTGGGCTCTCGAGTTATACTCTGACCCGTGATCACATAACCACTGTCAACTAGAAGCCCTAGTTATACTTCAACCCATGACCTGTATAAGCACAGTGAACTGGGAGTTTGAGTTGTAATGCGATGGACTGCTAAGGTGATGGTTCCATCCCAACACTGCAGATGAAATGTATGGGTCTCCGAGTGTTATGGCATCACCGTAAACTCAAGTATACTTTAAAACTATCACAATGTCTACCTCAAACACAAACATAAAATAAATTTTTTTCTCCAAATTTCCAACACCCAACACACAAAAAAAGTTCTAAACGTGTTTTCTATTTCTCTTCAAAATCAGTTTATTTCCCTAAATATTTAAAAAACCAACCTAAAAGTCTACATATTTATTAATTTGACATATACCTCAAATTTACCCTAAAAAAAATTAGGCAACCATTTAGGCATTGTTGGGTAATTTTTTAAATGCCGTCAATTATGTTTTTGAAACATTAATACAACTTACGGTAATCATATAAAAAACGTAATTTATGCCGCTTAAGCGTTTTTCTATCAAAGTTGCGAAGCGTTTAGACATTATTATTAACGGATAAAATTTAATTTAATTTTAAAACTTTTAATTTGAGTCATGTTTTTGTGTGTTATATTATGTTTTGCTTATGCTTAGTTTACTATTGTAATTTAGTTTTCATAACTTTGTTCATATTATATATAAATTCATAACATGCTTTTACACGATTTATCATAATGATTTAATTTAAATATAAAAATAGATATTTGGTATTATATTTTCATGTGTAAAGTATTATAATTTTATATAAATCTTTACATCTTAATAATATGTTTTACACAAATTTTAATATATTCGTATATTTGTTTTATGATATTTCTTTAGTTCCATTTTTTTTTTGTCTTATTTCAATTTTTATAATTTGTATAATTTTGTCCAATAAATATCACACAAAAAATTTACAGTAATATTTTTTTATTTTTTAAATTAAATTTTCAAAATAAAAATACAGCAACTAAATTGCATACATTAAAATTTTTCAGTATCCATCGAACGGCCCAAAACATAAAATAGACATTGAAAGATCCAGATTGATACACGTAAGCATTCAGAAATCAAGAACTGAGAAAATTCTCGAGGCTTCCTTCTGTTTTTCCAATATCAATCGGAAACTCAGAAACACAACGTTGTTGGCCTGTTTCAGTTTTTCTATTGCTGCAGCGGAAGCAGTCACTCTTCCAGGTACCTGTTATTGATCAACTTTTCTACATATAACCTTTTTATTTTTCCCTTAAATTTCTGACCACTTTTATCATTTTGAAGATCTGGGTTTATTTGTTTGTTTGTTTAAGTATGAAACAGAATTCAGATGGAAGCTTTTGCAGCCTGATCTAAGAATTTGCTGCTTTGTTATCAGAAGTTTCTTGGGTTTTCTTGCTTTCCTTTGGAAAACTAATGAATGGAGATTAATTTCACCATTGTAAAGAAAAGGGAAAGCTTGAATCTTTATGATTGTCTGGTTGATTGATGTTAAAGATGGCTGTGACATTTGTCTGCCTAAACTCTGCCTTTCCCATTGGAATTCAACTGCAACTCTTTAAAAGAAGTTAATTTTCTTTCTTTGCAATGTGTTCTGCTTTTCCATGGCTAGTAGTTTCTTAATATTTTAACTCTTTGTATTCCCTAGACAACCACAAGAACATAAAAATCTACATGCGCGGTGGAACTGCTTCATTGTTGCCTTCAATATACAAATTCAAACAAATCTGCCCTTTGGCTGGATCATGGGGTATGTTCCCTCTACATCTCATTGTTTTGTTCTGGCTATATTTTTGTAATCAGACACGTTTTAAATTTAACATATCACTCTAACCAGGTACTGTGGCTACATCAACACCGAGGAAATCGGATAATTATGGATCTAAGGAAACAGGGTCCGTCAGTAACGACCAGACTGAGCCTATTGTTGCCTTCAGCAAACCTCCACCACAGCCACCTATTCTTGGACCACTGGTTGCCTTTTCACTCTTAGAAACATGGTCTCGCCGTGATGCTGATGATAACTGACTGCTCTCATATATGAAGCGTTGCTGAATGCCCTATCTATGTAAATAATGAACCTTGGTCGACTACTTGTAGATTGTGCTTTTCATTGCTATGGCAAACAAGCCATCGAGCCGTCAATTCCCAAATTCTGACATCAGTTGCCACCAGTAGTAGGCTTATGAATGGTGCCAAGCATACTGTGTAAATCGAACTGTAGTATGGCATGTAGGCACCTTAGAACCCTGTAGGGTTGAAAAGAATTATGAGGCATTTCAATATTGAGTTGTTACGGAGAGAGGTGTGCATGTTTCTAAATTTTAAAAATATCAGTCATTGCTTGCTGTGCTTGTAGAAATATTTTATTTCATTGATTCATAAAAGATACCGAGGAGAATAACTGTTGTGGTTTCGAGGTTTCCAAGGAACCATACATAGCACCGAAGGGGGAGCCGCTGAATACACTTAACATGCGAAGCTCTGTTTCTCTCAGAGTTTATGACATTCTGTCTAGATAATCAACTGCTTGACCATGTGATCCCGAATCAAGTAGACATATTATAACAAGGAAGCTCGACCTGTTGGCTATGGCAATACCACGGCCTCCCTGCTAACATGAACAACCATTAAATATTCATTATCTACAAATCCTTGCCTCAGAAAACCAGGGCAAATTGCATTTAAACAAACATGTCGCTCTGTCATGATGAATTAAAAACAGAAAAATCGAATCATACCCTTACATTATATAATTCAAACGTTTCCCCGACATACCTTCTACTTATCCACTAAGAAGCATACCAGAAACCAGCACCAAGATTCATAGCAGAGCTCCCAGATATCTTTGAAATCCACACGTGTTTCAGAGCAAACAGATTCAATGTCATTATCCAAATGACTAATTCAGACAGTCACCAAATAATTCTTGGAATTTAGTCCCGTCTCAAGTTGAGCCACAAGGAATCTTGTACAGCCTGACAAATTGGCTGGCATGTCACCCAAATCCCACCGATCTCCAAAAGTCAACTTGTATTCCTTGTTCCCTCTTCCATATTAATCAAATCCTCGCCGGCCCCTGGTATTAATCAAACCTTGCTATATAAACTAGCAACCAAAGCAAGTGAAGCAGGCATTTGCAGTCCTAGCTCATTCATCAAATTTCTAAACAGGAGCTGCTCAAAGAATATCATGGAGAACAAGGTGAAATATGTTGAAGGTGGTGCAGTTGGGCGCAGGAGTCCCAGGGGCACAAGGCCTATCCCAAAGAGAGGCCAGATAAAGTCGAGAATAGCAGCAACTGCTTTTCACTCCATTGTCTCCGTGCTATCTAAAGCCAGTCCAAATCACCATCATTTTCTCTGGAAAACATACGTGAGGGAGGCTTAAACACATTGTACTTAGTGATCACATTAAGCACTGTACCACGAGTAAATTTATGTATTAAGCAATCTTCTTCTTTTCCTTTATCGTTACTCTCTTGTTGTGTATATTTTAGATGATTTTGTATGTTTCCAATCAAGGGTAGTCACTCACCAATGCCCAAAAGCTCATAACATGAGAATTTATCCACTCGAATTCCATGACAGCCAGCAAAGTTGTTTAAAGAAATAGTTTTCCAAATAAAAGAGCAGAGAAAACAGAGGCTTTAACTCGGTTGTTTGTGCATTGTACAACTGGAGTAAATTTCATAAACCAAGCAGACAAGTTGGTGCTGAACCTCAACCTCTCCATTTATGGCAGAGAGTTAAAACCTAGTTTTTCAACTGAGCCTCTTGTTGCATCTAATACATCATATTAAGCCACACAAATCCACTGCTCTTTCTTCTTTATTTTTCTTTCTCCCCTCTTCCTTTTTCATTGAACACTGGTCTTGCTTTTGATATGATATGATGAGACATAAAGTATCAGATCTTTAATTTCTAAAAACAAAGTAGCAATTAGACATAAAAGCTCACTAATTAAATATGAATTTTGTCCTCCAAAAAAAGAACTTTTTGCAACCTTAACTTTTCGATAAAGCTTTGCAAAACCTTTTTTTTTTTCTTTTCGCAGTTCATGATATGATAGAGTAGTCCAGTCCCCATCCTCTCACCATTTTCTTTTAAAATAAGTTTATAATTTATTGTCTAATCGCCTTTTTTTTTATATTTAATTTACGACGATGGTCTTCATTCATTAATCTTTCCATCAAATAAATTCCTCTGTTGTGTTTGGAGGATAGACTTATAGGAGAGTTTTATTTGTATTAAGATTTTTAAAATTTTGAAAGTAAATCTATTTGTTTGGAGGAGAAATTTAAATCTTGTGAGTCATTTCAAAAGCAATTCCAGTAATTCATTTTTTTTTTAAGATTCCATTTAAAGAGTGGTTTTCAAAATTTTAATAACTTTTTATTTAATACACGTAATTCAGCGTAATAAAATTTTATTTTATTAAAATTATTTTACAAATATAATAATATTCATATTGATTTTTTATATTTTTATTTTTAATATAATTATTCTTTGTTTATAATTATTTTTAACTATAAAATTTCAATAACCTATTTTTCCTAAATTATTTATTTATCCAAGAAAAATATTCTAAATACTAGCATATTGAATTGATAAATTCTAAAATATTGGAATTTTAAAATCTTAAAATTTTAAAATTCTTCGTCTAAAATAGATTACATTTATTTAAACGAGAGATTTTCAAAATATACATATTCATATTGATTTTCAAATTTCTAAATTGAAAAGACTTAATTTATGATTTGGCTTTTAAAATATACTCATTTTTATACTTTGTATCTTCTTTTTTTACCCAATTCGATTCTTAAAGTACATTTATTTTCCAATTTAGTACTTAAAGTTTGCCTCTGTTATATTTTTTTTATCTATTTTTAACAAACATTAAAGAAAAGTTGATGGTCAATCACATAGTGCACGTGGCATCTTTTTTTTTTAAATAAGTATTTTTATCAAATATATATAAACATTAAATAAATATAAAAATAGAAATAAATGTATAGAAAATCTAGAAAAACATATAAATTATAAAAAATTATGAAAATAAAAATTAAAAAATACGGTAAATGAAAAGAAACTAGCGAGAATTAATAATATTATAAAAATTTTAAAATATAAAATATATATAAATTGTAAAAAATAATTTAATATTTAATATTTATTAAAATATAAAAATATTTAAAATTTGCAAAATTATTTAAATGTTGTAAAAATTTAAAATTATGAAAATCATTAAAAATTTAAAATGATTTAAAATTATAAAATATTTAAATTTTTGAAAATCATAAGAAATTTTCTTTGTACGGCATTGCATTGCTTCATTTTTTTTCCATTTTCCTTTACTTTCCTTATTTGGTTGTTAGATGCAAATTTTCTACTACTAAATAACGGCTAAATTAGGCATAAATGTTGATTATAAAAGTTAATTGAGGGGTTAGGTCGATTTTTACCATATTTATTGGAATAGACCGACTTTGAATACAGAGGGGAAGACATGTCCAGCGGCTGAGTTTTTGTTTTTAAGGTTGTTTAGTTTGGGTTATGGTTAGGGTTTTTTATGATTTAAGGTTTTTAAGGTAGTAATTAGATTTTGGATTTTGTTTGGGTTTTTCAAGGGTTTAGGGGTGAAAATAATATGAGGCCAATTTATTTGTGTTTGTGTTTGAGGTAGACATTGTGAAAGCTCAAATGTATATTTCAGTTGACGATGATGCGATAGCGCTCAGAGACCTATACATTTCATCTATCACATCGGGATGGAACCATTGGCCGAGAAGCCTATCACAATGCAACTTAAGCCCCGAGTTCACGGTGCATATACTGTCACAGGTTGAAATATAAATAGGGCTCCTAGTTGACGGATGTTACTGCTGGGTCATGGTTTGGACTATAACTTGGGAGTCCACTTGACAGTGATTATGCGGCCACGGGTTCAAGTTTTGCCTCACTAGAAGAGGATGTTTTGTAAAACCTGAAACACCCCAAACCCGGCCCACGAGCCTTGACCGGATCTGGTATGCTCCCATATTCCTCCAAAGACTGACCACCATTTCAAGAACTCAGAGACATGACTGCGATCTAAAGATCTTCTCCCGTCGATCTTCTTGCTCAACACCAACGGTGGTGGTGGTGGTGGCGGTGGTACCTCATTCTCGGATCCTTGTCCCGATCTAACGGGTTCGACACGGTCATTCTACCTCGATCGCATCCTCTTACATTGCGACCACGTCCCCTAGAGCTCATTTCTACAATCGCGCTTTAGTCTGGTTTAAGAAATTTTATGAATTAGCCCTTATTCCACTAATTATCCACAAGAAGTTTTATGGCAGGAAGTTTAATAGGGGTTCTTTCGATCATTCAAAGTTTCAAGTCTTCTATCCTAATTCACAGAAAAGCACATCCATTCCATAGTATCTCACATACACATTCACTCTTCGGACATTCTGTCCATTCCTATCCTAGGGGTATTCTCGTAATTTGTCCTACAGGGGTATTTTTCGTAATTTGTCAAAATAAGGTTCCTTGGTGTTTTTGTCAATAAGGGTATTCTGGAAATTTTGCATTCCCGGGGGTATTTTGGAAATTTTGAAATTCGAGGGTATTTTGGTAATTAACCTGGGTAAATTTGTAAATCTTGATAAATCAAGGGTACTTTGGGATTTACAAAACTTGAGGGTTGTTTTTGAGAATTTTTTTTCCAAATTAGTGTTGTTGCAAAAATTTTTGAAGATCGGGGGTCGTTCTGGTAATTTTGTAACTCGGGGGTATTTCGGTAATTTGTAGGTTAGGGGTAATTTCGTAAATTTTTTTCCATAATCAAGGTATTTTGATATTTTGTAAATTTAGGGTTCCTTTAAGCAAAGTAGTGAAATTTTGATAAGAACTGTGGGTATTTTGAAAATTTTCATAAACCAAAGGCATTTTGTAATTTTACCACTGGGGTATTTTTGTAATTTTATAAATCAAAATATTTTGAAAATTTTCCAAAATAAGTTTTTGCTACTATTTAAGGGGTAATTTGGTGATTATAAAACTAGGGTTTTCATAAAAAATACTACTAGTCCCTTTCGGGTTTTAGTTGGGGTTTAGCTTGTGTATAAGTCCTCTTGGTTAGGGTGAACCGAGGCTACGCACTGTAGGATTCGAGTGAGAGGAGGTGAGTCACACTGATCGCTTAAATACCAAGCTCCCACCGAACCAATCCTAGACATGCGCACCATGGTTGCCACACCCTAACTCGTGACTTAACCATGTGTTTGTTCAATTAGGCATTTAAGTCTTATGTAATTGTTGGGGTAACTAGCCCTAGGGTTCAAGTACTAAATCTCTATTCTACATTCCATTTCTACCTTCTACAAATCATAATATAAATGACACAAGAGATCAAGTACTTACCGGTGGACTTTGCCTGAGACTTAGTGGGCCATGCCGAAAATCTGCTTAATTCACAAAAATTCTTTTTGGCTTAACTTTGAAAACATTTTGGGCCTTAAACCCAAGGCCGAGAGTTTAAAACTGGCTCGATACAAATTGAAACACCCCAAACCCGCCCACGAGCCTTGACCTGGATATGGTATGTTCCCTGTAAACTGTTTCAAATTCTTTTGTTACTTAGGAAAAACTTGTGTGTTTTGAAAGAAAGATTATTTTGGGTTGGGCTTGAGTTGAAAACAAGTTTATTTCATTACTAAAATCCTTTACTTTAGGTGACAAAACATTTAGGGTTTAGTTCATGATAAATTCACTTAGTCTTTTTTTTTTAAAAGAATATTTTGTAGCAGGATAAGTAGAAGTAAAATAAAATAATTCAACTATGGCCTTATTACATCAAATAATTCCCAATAATAAATTCAAAGTACTCAAAATAAAAGAGTCCAAAACAAAGGAAAATCAATTTCACATGGCCTCCACTAAGCTCCCCGCCGACCCGGCCCATCACCGATCGTCACCGAAAAGTAATCCCACAAGGGTGAGTCAAAGCAGACTCAATGTGTAACCAACACTAAAATTTAACAATTTAGGCATATGTTCACATATTACATGCATATTCATATAATGATAGGAAATAATGATGCAACCGAACCCAAACCTATATGCCATCCGCTACACATCACCCGTACCAACCATCACACCGTGGGGACTACTAAGTCAACCCTCCATCCGCTACACACCATCGAAGGCAGTCGCTGCAGTGACGTGCACATCGCCCTTATAAAGTTCGTGGCATAGCCACCAGATACATACTTTGTGTCATGAGACACCATATTCAAATATCATGGTCTTAGGTTACCACATTCAGATATCATGGTCTTAGGTCACCACATTCACTTCCCCTTTTTCATAATATCCCATATGCCCATGTCATACAAAACATGCCAAATTTTTAAATCACATACTTATAGTTTCACATGTGTGCCTTAATAGATATTTTTCATAGTCCTAGTAGGAGTAGGAAACGTACCTGAGTACTTTGTACCATAGCATGGTACTTTAGCCATATTCACATTCTTATAAACATGCTCATATTAAATTTTAGCCATGAATCTTATTAAAAGATAGTGTGGGGTACACACTTGATTCGCTTAAGGTTTCTAATCCAAATCCCGAAAAGCTTGATCTAATGCCTTAGATATTAAATCTCTACATTTAATCAGTCATTTAATACTTAGTAAAGAGCTATTCGGCCATAAATCCAAATCCTAGTAGGATTAGTACACTAAAACTTACCTTGGTGCCAAATCCTGAAATCCTCACTATACCCTTCTTGTATTTGGTCAAGCTTTAAATCACTTTAACAAATTAGTTTCGACCTTTTTAAACGAAAAATAGATCTTAATCAACAATTAAGGCCTTGGCCGAATGTACATATGGACTTACCTTGAAATTCTCAAATCCCAAAATGTTGTAGACTCCCTTCCTTATAATCGGCTGGTATTAAATCCCTTCATAGATTAGTTTTTGGCTTTTAAATCATGTAAGAAAATAGATCTAGTGCTAAAATAAGCCTTGGCCGATAGGTATCTGTACTTACCCTTTGCGAATCTAAACTCCCAAAATTTGCACTTGTTTTCTGAAATTGTCGAGATCCTTACTAAACTTTTGTTAGAATCGATTTTATGAATAGATTTAAGAAGCGGCCTTTGGTCAATACTATAGTTGCTTACCTTGAACACTTCAAATCCCGAAAGACTCCTCCCGAAATTGGCCGTAAGAGAAATCCCGAAGACCCTTCAAAGTTTCACCAAAGAGTTCTAATGGGATTAGTGCTTTAGATTTCGACTTTAAAGAGAAGAATTAAAACGATAACAATAGATCCTTACCCTTACTTCAAGTCGATCGTTCTTTGTTGAACCTACTGAGATTCGGCTATGGGCTAAGCAAATATTCGACAGATTTCGGCTTTTGTCAATAATGAGAAAAGATTGGTCTTGGGGTAGATGATGGTTGGAATGAACAGAAAAAGAAAAGAACAAGGCTATAAGGAAAGGTGGTGGCTTTGATGAGAAAGAAAAGAAAACGAGAAAGAGGCTTAATTGCTTTGTAAAGGTTCAGCTTGAGAAAGAGATGAAAAGAAAACAAAGTAAAAAGATGGACACTTCTTGCTAAGAATTTCGACACAAATGAAAAAGATGAGAAGAGAATGAGTTTTCGGCTAACACTTAAACACTAGCCTTTCCTAGCTTTTCTCTTTATCTCTTCACTTAAAATTATTAAGAATAATCCATCACTTATCCATCTATTTGATGAATTTTAACAAAAATAAAACACCTCCCTTTTAGTGCCTTAATGCTGTCCACTTCTACCTATCTTGTAGCAAAAATAAAATTTCCTTTTTGCTTTCCTTATGGCTCGAACACAAGCCCAATTGCATATGTAGGTGGCGTCACATGCTAGGCCCTTAAGTGGTGCCTTATAGCCACTTTTCCCAAGCCCAATTGTATGTCAAATTCCCTCTACTAATTTTCTTAAGGCCACCTTGTTTTAATTTCCTCTTTTAAACTTAACATTTCTAAAACATTTCCTTACATTTCCAAGTTTCCAAAAATGTTCACTTTCCTCTTTTAAACTTAACATTTCCAAGTTTCCAAAAATGTTCACTTTCCTCTTTTAAACTTAACATTTCCAAGTTTCCAAAAATGTTCACCATACATTCATAACACATAAGACATGCCATTTCGTATAATTAAATCAAAAATGCATAGGCCCATTTTCAGGATGTTACAAAACCGATACTAAAGTTTGAGATGATAATCGTAGGGAAAAAGTCACGAGCTTTCCAGTATAACCAACTTATTTTTTTTCTCTATCTCCACCAAAAGCTGGATAGATAGCCTTCTTATTGTTCGAAACGGTGACAGATTTGGATAGAAGAGCACTGTCAGGGAGGAGGCGACGGTGGTTGTGGTATATAACAGCTTGTTTTTAGTCAAATCAGAACAGTGATTTCGGGACCACAAATTCGAAGTTGAAATAATTATTTTATTATTATTTTAATATATATAGCATGATAATATGATTGTGTGAAAGTTTCGTTTAGAAATTTTATCGTTTGAGTGTTTAATTTGATAAAAAAAAAGACTAAATCGAATAAAGTGCAAAAGTAGTGTTCTAATAGCTAAAGGTGTCTAATAGCTATAGAACTTTAAAGTAAAGGTCCTTATGTAGTAAATAGTCCATTAATGTGATAATGGATGTTAATGGCTTGGGATTATTGAAATTTTAAATTAGTAATAAGGCTAGTTTTGGTATTTAGTAAATAAGGTTAATAAAATAAAATAAAACAAAATTTCCACTCATAGTCATCTTCTTCCACCGAATTTTGAATGAAGAATAGCCATGTTTAAGGCTTGACATTCGGTCATGCTTCTCATGCTTGTATGATTTTTGTCCCATTTTTAATGATTTCTATGTTTTTGAGATTGTTGCAGCTTAATCTAGCTAGCCTAGGGACTAATTTGTAAAATTGTTAAAGATTTAGAGTTTTACCATTGATGAGTGAGCATGTTTTTGATGTTTAATGATAGAAAATGCATGGTTGTTGTTAGATAAACAACATTTGTTAAGTGATTTTTAGCAAAATGTCCAATTAGGGATTAAATTGTGAAATGTGTAATTTTGTGGTTAAATTGTGAAATAAATGAAAAATATGGATTGCTAGGGACCTAATTGAAATTTGGCTAGCATGGTTTGTGGTTGAATTGCATGAATTTGTGATTTTATGAAATAGGGACTAAATTGTAAAAATATTGAAATGTTACGGTAAAATGTAAATTTGCCTTAAACTTAATTTTGAACTAAATTGAATAGAGAGATTATTGAATAAGTTAGTTTTGATTACATTTAGATTAAGAAAAGTGAAATACGGACTTAGATTGGGAAAGAACAAGGTTTTGGACTAATCGACCCGTTTTATCGTTTTTGCATCCGAGGTAAGTTTGTATGTAATAAGCATTGTTATATTTGTGTTTTAAATGCTTTAATATTGCATAAATTGTGAATACAACCTTGCAAACATATTTGACGAAGATTCGGCATTGGAAATTGATAAACCGTAAAAGTAACATATTTTAACCCTATATTTAGCATGCTTTTGGATGATTTAGCCCTTGATTTATGTAAAAGTGCTCTTAATCCTTTCTTTTCATGTTTTATACTCAGGAAAGCACCCGAGGACAAAAAGAATAAGAAACGAGCTTAAAACGGGCCAATTTGGGCCAAAGTGGAAATTGACACAGCCTGGACTTCAATTCACACGACCGTGCCTCGACAATTAACTAAGACACAGCCATGCCACAATTTACCCGGTCGTGCCCCAATCGACAGAACCGAGACATGGCCTAAAGATGATTTACACGGGTGTGTACCATGGTCATGCCTCTGTCGCGGGAGAGAGCAATTCCACTCGAATTTGGATGCTTTGAGGCGAAGAAACACATTCCAAAGCCTATTCAAACACCGAGTAGGAAGTATACTTGAATTGGGACACTTAAAGGCCAAGTAAAGCATTCCAAAAGTCTATATAAACACCCTAAGTGTAAACTGAAAAGGGGGTGGAGCGGAGGCCGAGACATTCAAAATTTAGCAGAAGCCAAAACTTTTGTGGGAATCACTCGAAGATAGCTAGTTGATCCATCTTAAGAAGCCGAAATTCTACTCAAGACGGCTGATCTCTCCTTCAATTCCTTCAGGGGGTTTTAGGGATTTCTTATGTTTTGTTTCATCTTTTCTCTTGAGATTTTTTCTTTATTTGTTATGAACTAAACCCTTCAGATACCTGAAGTGGATGAAACCTAGATGAATCTTATTATTGTTTTCTGAATTATATGATAATTACTTGATTTGTTCTTAATTATGTGTGCTTAATTCTTGTGTTAATGTTTCTGGGATATTAATTCAAGTCAGATGTTCTTAGGTGGAGGAGGAATAGACCCTGCTTAAGAATAGATCTAGCATAATTAAGCAGAGTCATTCGCGCGCCTAAAGATAGGGTGACGAGATTTTGCTGGATTAGGGTGAAACCTAATATGGGAGTCCATAGGTCAATTTACTGCTATTCTAGGGGGTTATTAAGTGAGAAAGAGATTTCCATTAATTAACCTAGGGTTAGACATTATTCACCTCGAGAGAGGGTTTAATATATGTTAGGGAGTCTTACGGATCAAATCAAGTGAATAAATCGTATGGTTTAGTGTTAGATAATAAGTGAAGTTTAGGTGGATTCTTCCTGATGGTATCATCGTAATCAACTGAGTTTCTCTTCAAGTTATTCCCAATTCATTCTTTTTGTCTTTGCATCTTAGTTTAGTAATTAATTAGTTAATCAACCAAATCATTTAATATTTAGGCTAAATAATAGAAAGAAAGTGAGTATTAGTATTCTTAGTTCCATTGGGTTCGATAATCCGGTCTTGCCTAAGCTATATTAGTGTTCGATAGGTACACTTGCCTTAAAGTCATTGTCAGAGTTAGTTTCTAGGTTCGATCATTCTCTTTATAAATTTTAAAACTCGATAAAACAACGATCAAGTTTTTGGCGCCGTTGCCGGGGAACTAAAATATTAAGAAAACTCTATTTTTATTACTTTAGCCATTATTTTTATTTTTATTTTTATTTTCGCAATTTATTTTATTATTTTAGTCTCGCTAAATTTTATTTCTTTTCCTAGCAGGTACCTCTAGTTTATGACTAGAAGGAACCTAACAGGACCTCTAGCATACGATAGTGATATCGAAGTGACCGCACATAGAAATCGCAGAGAAATCAGGCGAGCCTTAAATTACCAAGAAGAACAACAAGTCGAATCCAATCCCACTGAAGGGATGGACGAGAATAATCCACCATGAGATGTGGCAGAAAACAATGTTCGCGTACTATGTATGATTATGCTAAACCTAGTTTAACAGGAGTAGAATTTAGTATTGTTAGGCCTACTATAGCTACTAATAATTTTGAATTAAAGCCTAATACTATACAAATGATTCAACAATTTGTTCAAATTGATGGTTTGTAAGACGAAGACCCGAACACTCATATAGCTAATTTTTTAGAGTTCTGTAATACTTTCAAAATAAATGGCGTTTCTGATGATGCCATTCCTCTTCGGTTATTTCCCTTTTCATTAAGGAATAAAGCCAAAAAGTGGTTAAACTCGTTACCACGAGGGTCAATCACTACATGGGACCAAATGACAGAAAATTTTTATTAAAATATTTCCCAAAACGGCCAAATTACGGAATGATATCTCTTCTTCTGTGCAGATAGATTTAGAG
Organism: Gossypium rotundifolium; assembly: GCA_025506655.1. Taxonomy (NCBI): domain Eukaryota; kingdom Viridiplantae; phylum Streptophyta; class Magnoliopsida; order Malvales; family Malvaceae; genus Gossypium; species Gossypium rotundifolium. The sequence goes on along the minus strand of CP106729.1, from coordinate 67,166,419 downwards.
ACATTATACGATGCATGGGAGAGATACAAGGATCTCTTAAGAAGGTTTCCACACCATGGTTTACCCTTGTGGCTACAAGTCCAAACTTTTTATAACGGTGTGAATCCCTCAACGAGGCAACTAATTGATTCAATCACGGTGGAAATCGAACAACAAAAATCTCAAGCGACCTACTTAATTTATTGAAGAGATGTCATTTGAATAATTATCGATGGCAAGTTACAAGGACAAAACCGACAAGATCGGCCGAGTTTTCAGCATTGATGTAGTAACCATGCTATCGAATCAGGTAGAGATGATGAATAAAAAGCTTGATAGTTTGTGTTCTTCGCAGGTACATCCAGTAATGCAGTACGGCACAAGTGGAACTGCGGTGAATCCTGAGTACCCACCCTACCAACCAAGGATAGAAAGCAAACAAATGAACTATATAGGTAATAATTTCCGATCCAATAATAATCCTTATAGTAATACTTACAATCCAGGTTGGAGGAACCACCCAAATTTTTCATGGGAAGGTCAAGGAAATCAAGGAAGTCAAAGACAACAACCTTCCCAAAATTTCCAAAATCAGCCATATCCGCAAGAGAAGAAGCCAAACCTCGAAGAGATGTTGACAAAATTCATGGCAACCATAGAAAATCGTCTACAAGATACTGAGAAAACACTTAGAAGTCAACAAACATCAGCTGAAGAGACAAAGAACCGATTAGGGGAACTTACTAAGTCAATAGGGAAGTCACTAAAGCAGTTGGACAACTTGCAAAATTAATGTTCGAACGACCGCAAGGGCATCTACCAAGCAACACCGAGATCAACCCAAAGGAGCAAATCCAAGCCATAACAGCTCAGAAAAATGTAAGGTTAGATGAATCCATCTCAACAAGCGAAAATAAGGACGAAGAAGGCAAAATTGAGGAAACACAAGAAAAGCCAAAACCGGTAATCAAAGAGTACCAACCCCGCATACCTTACCCCGAAGCAATAAATAGAGACGATACAGAAGAACAGTTTGGTAAGTTTCTTAAACTCTTAAAGAAATTACATATTAACTTACCGCTTCTTGAAGCTCTTTTTCAGATGCCAGATTCGAGAAAATTTTTAAAACAACTTTTGAAGAACAAACGCAAATTAGATGAAGAGACACATGTGGAATTAAACGCAGTATGCTCAGCAATGTTACAGAATAGACTACCATAGAAGCAAAAAGATCTAGGGAGTTTTACTATCCATTGTTTAATTGGTAGTTTAAGTATTGATAATGCGTTAGTTTATTTAGGGGCAAGCATTAATGTCATGCCTTATACGTTATTTAAACAACTAAGTTTAGGGAAACCCAAACAAACTAGGATGAGTATTCAATTAGCTGATAAAACTGTTAGAATTCCTAGGGGTATTATCAAAGATGTTCTTGTAAAAATTGACAAATTCATTTTCCTAGTAGATTTTGTTGTCTTAGACATGGATAAGGATAATTCAATCCCCTTAATTATAGGAAGACCCTTCCTAGCAACTGCCAGAACTAAAATTAATGTTGCCACAGGAGAACTCATTCTTTGTGTAGGTAATGAATCAATCAGTCTTCAAGCTCTTGACTCGACCAGGACTACAATCAATGAAGGTAAGAAAGTCAATTCAGTTGATGATCAATTTGAGCAACCTTATTGCAGGAAACACCATATGGATACGAATCTAAGCTGAAGTACGGACCTAGTACCAACAAAGAAGAATTATATGAGGAACGAAGCCTTAAGAGCGACAAACTAAAAGAATAGAAGACACAATTCAAAGAGGAACAGGAACCGCACGAAGTAAAACCTAAGGAACCCCCAGAAGAGCTCATAGGAACATCAAACCACTTCAAATTAAGAGATAAGGTATGGACGAACAAAGCAGATCCATGACTAACTGAAGGAATCCCTCTTGAGGTACGAAATATCTTCCCATAAGAAACAGTCGAGGTAAGCAATCGAACATTTAGCACTTTTAAGGTAAACGCTTCTCGACTTAAACTTTATCAAGAAAATAGAACTGTAAGCATGAGGGAAGATATTCAAACCTTTAAACCTCCCTGATTTTTCAAATCCAAGGAAAGTCTAGCTTAAGACTATAAACGAGCGCTTCTCGGGAGGCAACCCGAGCACTAACATAATATATCTTTACATTTTGCTTTCAATTTCTTTTCCTTTCTGATAATTTAGTTTTAAATTAACACAAAAGTGCAGATTTCAAAGCCACACGGCCGTGGCCGTGGCCGTGTGGACCACCAGAATCCCCATACTGGCATAACAGAGGCAGTACGAATCAAATCCCACCTAATTCTCAACGTCACGGATCCAACCACTCCCCTACGGGCATCGGTAAAGTGGCACGGCCGTGCTCTACGATCGTGTGAAGCTACTGACTTACCAGACACGGGAAATGTAACACCCCAAACCCGGCCTATGCGTTAGTCCAGATTTGGCATGCCACACAAATCGAACTTACATCTAGTCATCAATGATTTAAAGAAAAAAAATCTTCAAAACGATTTTGGGGATGGAGTTTATCAAAAATTAGAGATTAATTTGAAATCCATGATTTTAAAACGTAAGGGTTTTATAATTTGATTTTCAGAGAATTAACTGGTTAAAATAATTTCATAAAAGAGTTTTTCACAGAAATTTTACCAGGTGATGATATTTAAAAAAAACCCCTTTTTATACGCAAGTTTAAGAAAACATTTATAGAAATTAAAACAGTCCCATTTAAATATCTAAAACATATTAAAATCCATCCACGAAATAGAAATCCATGAAAACAATACCGGAGGCCTTATTACATTGCAACTGAAATAATACTTAAATAGAAATACTTAAAAGAAGTTTCAAGTTTATATATAACCCATCATTCGTAGTATGGCCTCCACACGAAGTCATTCCTGGCCCAAGCCTCCATCATTTATCATTACCTGAGAAGGGTAAGAAAAACGGGGTGAGTTACTTAGAACTCAGTGTGTAATCTACATACCGTGTCCACTAGGCCAAAACCATTTAAGCATATAATTGGGCTTGAGCCCATTTACAAATGTACAATATAAATATATATCAAATATAAAATGCATGTGATATGCAATTCCCAACCAAGCCTAAATTTCCATCCGCTACACACCATCCATACCAACCAGCATACCTGTGGGGATAAAGTTAACCCACCCCGCCAACACACCAATCGCAGGCATAAAGCCATTTAAAATGTTTGTGGCAGAGCCACCGAACTAGATTGTGACAGAGTCACTGAACTAGATTATGGCAGAGCCATCCGAACTAGATTGTGACAGAGCCACCAGCACTTCTCTTCAATTTTATCCCAACCCATGCAATCATGTATGCATATACAAAGCATAACAATATTCATATAATGATTTCATCATAAGGCCCATATACAAGTTGGCCCATTAATCGATCTAGCAAATTTGGCCCATTAATCACATGAGGCCCTTTTCACAAATTTCACATTTGGCCAATTTATCAAAATAATTCATATGGCCCCAAATATCACTGTTTAATATAATAGCCTATTAAGGGAAAATCCATAATTTCCACAACTTTATTACCCATTTCATGCATTTACACAAAAAGTGTTAATATACCGTATTTTCCAATTTTACCAAATTTACTTACGGTACAATATCTAATCCATGAGATAAGTGTGAAATTACACACCTGATTACGAAGAGAACTATACTTTCCCGCTCGTCGATACCTAAATACGTATCACACTCGATTAGAACACTGATACTAAATATAAATCTATGTTAAGATAAACGATCAAGATCTTTACCCTTAGAATTTTGAACAACAATTATTGGTGGTTTCTCCCCGATTGATGGTTCATAACCCGTTGAAGAACCACGAACAGTCAATGGCTCAGGAGTACGAATGACTTCAAATAATTAATTTTCACCAGAGGAGGGTCCACAACCCGGTGGAAAATCTCGGATTGCCGAAATAGCCTTCGCTTGAATCTAGAGGGAATAGTGAATCCACCCCTCTTCCAAACACTATTCACCACTCTTTTCGACCCTATCTTGTTTGCCTCCATTGACAAAATATTATTAGTCTTAACAATATATTGGAATTTAAGACTATTGGTTTAAAAAGGTGAATTCGGCTTACCTTAAAATTCTGAATGATTCCAAAAGAATCCCTTGAAAGTTATGATCCAAATTCGAATGATTTCGAGATGACTTCGAAGAGATAATGATTCGGCTCTCCACTAATTCACTAAAAAAAATAACGTAAGAAATCGTCTAAGAGAATGAACGATTATTCGATTTAAAAGACTCTTTCAAGACAACCTATAGATTCGACCAAGGTGACCAATTAGCAAAAAAAAAAAAAAGAAAACAAAGAAGATGATTCTTACCGATGGTCCAAACTTTGAATAGAAGAAATGATTGAGAATAAATCTATGAGGAAGGGAAGATTCGGCTATGATATATCAAAGAAAGGAAAAAGATTTGGCTATGGAGATGGTCTCTAACATTCGGACATGGAAGAACTATGTTTAATGGATGAGAAAAAAAATGGAGATAGAAAGAAAATGATGATGAGAGGTTTAAGATTCGATTTTCAAAGGTAAGAGAAGAGTAAGGAAAAGGGGTTTGGAACAATGGTGCATTCGACAATGGAGAAGAAGGAAGAAAAAGAAAAATGGCCTTTATGCTTTTGTATTTCGGCACAAGGGAGAAAGTGTTTTGAGATGTTAGGCAAAAATATGACCAAATGGTAAAAATGAAATGAAATGGCCAAAAGAAACAAAGCTTACCTATTGTTCAAATTCGGCTAGGAGAAAGGGTTTGGAGAGAAATGAAAATTTTACACAAAATGCTAAGAATTGACCAAAACTAACTCTTAATCCTTGCCAAACTACTAACAACATTCGGCCACTACCCCTAGCCATAAAACCATCCATGTACATTGGCCAAAAGTCGAAGCTTTAGCCACCTAAAAGTTTCCATGACAACATCCTTGACTCATGCCTTGTGTTCCCCCTACATTCCATAAGTTTAGGATTTCTTTCCCCAAGTTCTATGCTTACCTTAACCATTAGCCACCTTGCCATAAGTAAAATAGTCCAACCTTACCAAATATAATGCTTGACCAACACATGCTATAAAGGTGCAAAAATAAAAGTCACCAAAATGCCATCCATGGTATTCGAACCTCTCCCCTCAAGCAGCACTTATGGTGCCAACTCCACTTTACTACTAACTCATCTTGTGCTAGTTTTTGACACTTATTTTCCTTAAACATCAAGGTCACTTGATCCACTTCAATAAAGTACTCATTACTAACATTTATTCTAATTTTGAATAAATCCCGAGCCTTCTCAAGACTATATTAAGCTCACAAATTAAAGCATCCACAAGCTAAGCACCAAAAACATGCAACATATCGATACTCAATTTTTAAGATGTTACATTCTACCCCCTTAAAGAAAATTTTGTCCTCGAAATTTACCTAGTTAAAAGAGGTGAGGATATTGTTGCCGAATTGCATCCTCAGGCTCCCACGTAGCTTCCTCTACTCCGTGATTATGCCATAGAACCTTAACCAACGGCACAGTCTTCTTTCTTAGCACCTTAACATCACGATCTAAGATTTTCATTGGTTTCTCCTCGAAAGACAAGTCTGGCCTTAACTCCACTTTTTCTACCGGTACTATATGAGACGGATCCGATCTATAACGCCTCAGCTGAAACACCCTAAACCTGTCCCACGAGCCTTGACCGGATCTGGTATGTTCCTTGAGTAAAAACTTTTCAAATCTTGTTTGTTGATTTGGAAAATATGGATGGTTTTGAAGAACATTTGATTTGTGTTGGGTTCAGATTGGAAACGGTGTTGTTTATGTGTCAAAACATTTAAATGTTTGTTTACATTTTTAAGAAAATTTATTTAGTCTCAATTTAATAATAACCTTATCAGAATAAACCAATTTTAAACATTTACTTAAAACAGCTTAATAATAATGGCCATAATTACACCAAAACAAATCCGAATAAATCCAAATACTTAAGTATAGAAAGTCCAAAATAAAATAAACGCCGAAATGAGCATGGCCACCACTAAGCTCCCCGCCGGCCGGTCCATTCTTGAGTGTCACTGAAACATATCCCACAACGGGTGAGTCAAACGGACCTAGTGTATAACCACCATCACTAAATCTCAACAGTTTAGGCATATCAGTTCATACATGTACATATAGCAGAAATATAGATAATGATGCAATCCCGAACCCAAACCTATATAACCATCCGCTACACATCACCCGTACCAACCATCACACCGTGGGGACTACTAAGTCGACCCTCCATCCGCTACACATCATCGAAGGCAGTCGCTGCAGACGACTTGCACATCGCCCTTATAAATTCGTGGCATAGCCACCAGATAATATTTTGTGACGTAAGTCACCACATTCAGATTTCGTAACATGAGTCACCACATTCAGATATTGTGGTATAAACCACCAGATCACTTCCCCTTTTTATATCACCCATATGCCCCATGTCATACAAATCATGCCAATAGCTTATCTTATGCCTTATTCACATTCGTTACAGTTTCACATGTGTGCCATAATAGATATTCATAATATTATAACCACAATAGTAGTAGGTTAACGTACCTAAGTACTTTGTACCATTGCATGGTACCCTTAGCTACATTTTACATATTCTTATTAACACATTTATTAAAACATTACCATAAATCTATTAAGACTTAGGGTTAGGGCTACACACCTGATTTACTTAACGAGTTCACTGAAATCCCGAAAATCCCGATCTAATGCTTTAGATCCTTAGTTCCTACATTCGACCAATCACTTAGTGTTTTAGCAAAAGCCTTTCGCTAAATAATCAAATCCTCAAGGATTATTGCGTACCAAAATCCTTACCTTGTCGCGATTTGATTACTAATCAAATCCCAAAACTTTGTGATGTTTCCTCTTGCAATCGACCAACTACTAAATCACTTAACCAAGTTAGTTTGACTTTTGAACGAAATAAGAAGCAGATCTAAGTCACTAAATATAGCCTTGGCGAATATCACATGCACTTACCTTGTGGATCTAAATCCGAAATATCACTTATTCTTGGTCTCTGTCGAAATCCCTACAAGCACTATGTCAGATCCAATTCCAACATTTGAATACATGGCCATCGGCCTAATCTTTCACCTTACTTACCTTAGGTCCGAAATCTCGAATAATCTCCCTAGAAGTCACTACTATGGAAATCCCGAAAGATCTTTCCATGTTTGACCAAGAACCACAATGGATTAGTCCTTAAGTTTGGCTAAAAGAAGTGAGAATCGAATAACAACTAATCTTACCCTTAATACTGTAGTCGACTGTACTCCTGCCTGACACCACTTGAGAGATTCGGCTATAGCTAGATGTTGATCAACAATTTTTTAGCTTTTGGGGTTTAATGGACAATTGGCTAGGGGTTTTTGGTTTATTCGGCTCTTGATTGAGTTTGCAAAAGAAGAAGAAGGTTGATGATTGAGATTCGGCTAGAACACATGGTATTTCGGCTTTGACAAAGTAAAACAGAAGAGAGGATATTTGCTAGAGAATTTGGCAGAGGTACAAAAGAAAGAATAATGGTCTTACTCTCCTTCCTTGGCTGAAAATACCACCAAAAGAGCCCCCTAATTGGCCAACTCTCCTTCCCTATCCAATCCCCTATTTTCTCTCCTCTTTACTCATTTATAATTAATTCAAATAAATCATCAATTATCCTTTACTTTAGTCAAAATTTTAAAAGGATTAGACCACATCTTAAACTTATCCCTTAGTGCCCCATTGTCGTCCACTACTGTTCAACCTTACAGCAAAATAAAACTCTTTTATTTGCTTCCCACGTTACTCGAACCTAGGCCCTTGCACCCTGCTTGTGGCGTCATATACTGAGTCCCTAAGTGGCACCTCCAAGCCACTTAAACAAGCCCATTTTTGTGTCATATTTCCCCTACTAATTTTCTTAAGGCCTCTTAGGCTTAGCTCCCTCTTTGAAACTTAAAGTTAAATAATTTCTAAAGCATTTATCTACACTCTGAAGTTCACAAAATTCATACAACACAACCAGAGCACACATAGGAATGCTACTTTATACAATTTAGTATTAAGGCATAAGCCATAAATCCAGATATTACAGTTCTACCCCTTATAATAATTTTGACCTCGAAATTACCTGGCTAGAATAGGTGGGGGTATTGCTGTCGCATTGCTTCTTTCGGCTCCCAAGAAGCTTCTTTCGATCCATGGTTACACCACAACACTTTGACCAGAGGGACCGACTTCCTCCGAAGCACCTTCACATCTCGTTGTAGAATCTGAATCGGCTCTTTCTCATAGGATAGATCTGGTCTCAGCTCCACCTACTCAATCGATATTATATGAGTTGGATCCGATCAGTAGTGACGTAGGATAGAAACATGGAACACGTCGTGCATTAGCTTCAACTCTGGTGGAAACTCTAATTGGTATGCCACTGGTCCAACTCGCTTTAATACTCGATAAGGTCCTATAAACCTTGGGCTTAACTTTCCTTTGCGACCAAATTTCATCACCTTCTTCCAAGGAGAACACATAATCTCCCACAGTAAATTCTATGTCCTTCCGTTTGAGATCTGCATACGACTTCTGCCTGTCAGATGCCTCCTTCAACCGTGTCTGAATTACCCTAACTTTTTCCTCCGATTCCATCCAACATGTGGGAGTGCCACACTTCCGTCCATATAGTGCTTCGTTCGGTGCCATCCAAATACTTGTGCGATAATACTTGCTCGATATCACGCAAATTATGCTAAAGGTAAATATTCTTCCCAACTTCCTCTGAAGTCTATCACGACCCTCAACATATCCTCCAACACTTGATCACTCTGCTCGATCGCCCGTCTGATTGTGGATGAAAAGCGCATAAAGTCCAATCTGTGCCTAAAGCTTGATGTAGCACCTTCCAAAATTGAGATGTGAACCTCGGATCCCTATCCGAGATAATTGACACCGGCACTCCGTGCATCCTCACAATCTCAGCTATATATAACCTTGCCAATTTTTGTAAGGAATAGTCAACCCGCACGGGAATGAAATGTACGGACTTTGTCAATTGGTCCACTATCACCCATACCGAGTCCTACTTAGTAGGCGTAAGGGGAAGCCCACTAACGAAGTCCATGGTAATTTTCTCTCACTTCCACTGTGGAATCTGTATTGGCTGAAGCAACCCTGACGGAACTTGGTGTTCAGCCTTAACTTGCTGACACGTTAAGCACTTTCCTACAAATTCGGTAACTTCTCACTTAAGACTAGGCCATCAAAACTATTCCCTTAGATCTTTGTACAACTTACTACCTCCAGGATGCATAGCATAAGGGCTACTATGCGATTCCTGAAGAATTCTCTGCCTTAACTCCTCGTTCTTTGGCATACAGACCTTGCCCTTGAAACACAATACTCTATCGCCATTAATACTATAATCCTTCAACTCCCCGCTCTGCACTTGCCGAAGCTTAGCACTTAGATCATCATCCGCCAACTGACCCTCTTTCACCTCATTCAGCCATGTCGGCTTAACTTGCAATTCTGCCAATAAGCTTCCGTAGTCATACAAGCTAAGATGTGCAAACATCACCCTCAGATCCTACACTACTTTCCAATTTAGGGCATCTGCCACAACATTCGCCTTGCCCGGGTGATACTCTATGGAACAATCATAGTCCTTCAATAATTCCACCCACCTTCGCTGTCTCAGGTTCAACTCTTTCGAGTCAAGAGATACTTAAGGCTTTTGTGGTCTCAGATAGATCACTGACTTCTCTCCATAAAGATAATGCCTCCATACCTTAAGAGCAAAGACCACTGCCGCCAACTCTAAATCGTGCGTCGGGTAGTTAACCTTGTGTGGCCTTAATTGTCATGATGCATAAGCAACTACCTTCCCGTCTTGCATCAATACACATCCCAAACCTGTGTGAGAAGCATTACAATACACCATGAATTCTTTCCCTACCTCAGGCTGAATCAGAACTGGAGCTTCCGTCAAAACCCTCTTAAGCTTTTCAAAGCTCTCTTGTTGCTTATCTCGCCATACGAAAGGTACCTCCTTCCTTAGCAACTTTGTCAAAGGAGCGGCTATTGATGAGAACCCTTCTACGAACCTTCTGTAATAGCCTGCTAAACCCAAGAAGCTACGACCTTCTTCCATAGACTTAGGTGGTTTCCAATCCAATACTGCCTCAATCTTCCGAGGATCTACCCTTATCCCTTCTACAGACACCACATGTCCTAAGAATGTAACTTCTTTCAGCCAAAATTTGCACTTGCTAAACTTGGCATATAGCTTTTCCTCCCTTAACACTTGCAACACAACTCGGAGGTGCTTATCATGTTCTTCCTCAGACTTCGAATACACCAAAATATCATCTATGAACACAATAATGAACCAATCCAGATAGGGTTAAAAACCCGGTTCATCATGTCCATGAACGCTACTGGGGCATTTGTCAATCCGAACGGCATTACCAAGAACTCATAATGCCCGTATTTTGTCCGGAAGTCATCTTATGGATATCGCCTCCTTCACCTTAAGTCGATGATATCCGCACCTTAGATCTATCTTCAAAATATCGGCCCCTTAAGTCGATCGAACAAGTCGTCTATTCTTGGCAAATGGTACTTGTTCTTGATGGTCACTTATTCAACTGATGATAATCTATGCACATGCACATAGTTTCGTCCTTCTTCTTCACAAACAAGACCGGTGCTCCTCATGGAGACACACTGGGTTGGATAAACCCACGGTCAAGCAACTCTTGGATCTGAGCCTTGAGCTCAACCAACTCCTTTGGTGCCATTCTATACGTGGCAATTGACACAGAGTCGCACTCAACAAGAAGTCAATTAGAACTCTACCTCCCTGTCCGGGGGTATTCTAGGTAATTCTTCCAAAAAGACATCCACAAATTCTCTTACGGTTCTAACTCCACTAACTCCCCCTTCTTTTGCATTCAACGCACTAAAAAAGGTCAAAAATGCCTTGCACCCCTTCTGAATCATTTTATCAGCCTTTAAAGTAGAAACTACATTAGACAAGTAGTTTCTTCTTTCTCTTATCATAATTATCGCCTTATCCTTCGGCGTCCTTAACTCCATTCGCTTAGCTACGCAATCCAATATAGCTTGATATTCCACTAGCCAGTCCATACCAAGGATGAGATCAAATTCTCCGAAGGGTAGCTCCATCAAATCGTTAGGAAATACCACTCCCTAAAGCTCTAGAGGTATACTCTAAAATATCTTATTCACCACTACAGTTTGTCCTAATGGGCTCACTACAGTCATCTCCCTAGTAGACAATTTAGACGCTATGCCTAGTGTTTCAACTACTCTACATGCAACATAAGAGTGGGTAGAGCCAACATCAATTAGAGCAAAGTATGGCTTGTCAGCTATAAGGAACGTATGGGTTATGACGTCCGGTCGTCACCATCTTCCTCCGACGAATCGCATGTACCGCACTTACCGCCTCACCTCCGTGTTACCATCACTCCGCCTCGGCGTTCCCGTCCTCTACTAGAACCATTACCTCCGCCACTAACCACGACCCGCGGTGGTCGTCCTCTTCTTCGGCTGATTAGGACCACGACTTCTTGGTGGCCCCTTCATTCTCATATAGATGTCCTTAATCATGTGGTCCTTGGACCCACACTTAAAACATCCTCCTGTCTTCTTCCAACACTCTCCTAGATGCATCCTTCCACAATAAGTACAAGCACGATACTGCCCTCTAGTAGTAGCCTGCTGACCTCATGGCCTATCAACTCTAGGCCTCTTTTGCAAATTCCCAGAAGACCTTGCTGATCCAAAACCTCTCTTTTGCCTGTTCGGTCCATATTCTATCTCACAGAGTCCTTAATCCCTTCGGCTACCTTAGCCTTCTCCACCAACACGATAAACTCTCGCTCCTGCTGTGGAGCTATTAACAACTTCAGGTCATCCCTCAGTCCATCCTCAAATCGGACACATCGCTCATGTTTCGGAGCTACTATACCTCGAGCATATCACCAACCTTAGAAATTTCGCCAGACCGCCACGGACTTATTTCCTGGACCAACCTCAAAATGCCTTCCTCTACGCATCAACATAACTAGTTCCAATGTACTTCTCCGATATGCCGCCTTAAAATATTCCCAAGTAAGATCATCGGTGGCAAGACAAGATCATCGTGGCAGTACCATCCCGAACTGTGAGCCACCATTGGTATGACTCATCACTAATAGCGACACTACCCTTTCCCTTTCTCCTTGGCGGTCGAGTCCAAATCGTCCACAATTCATTCCGTCGCTTCTAACCAATACTCACCAGTATTGGGCGCCACACCGATACTCCACGAAAAACTTCGGCTCCATTGGCTCAAGTCGCCAGTACCGACTTTCGAGCTCCCATGCCTCCACCGCCCACCACCCTTTCTAGGACTCGCAGATCGCTCGTGATATCGTGATCATCCCCGTCGATCTTAATATTCCACATCGGTGGTGGTGGTGGCATTTCATTTTTGGACCCTTGTCTGGACCTAACAGGCTCCGACACGGTCATTCGGCCTCTACCATGGCCACGCACGTTGCGACCACGTCCCCTAGAATTCATGCTTCCAAATTGTGTTTATCTGATTTAAGAATTTTATGAATTAGTTTTGTTCCACTAATTTATCATGAACAGTCTTATGTGTAATAGTTCTAAGGAGTAGTTCTTTCGAATTCATACACACACAGTCTCAAATTCATTCAGTCAATCATGAACTTGCGTTCATTATAGAAAAGTGTTGTAGTTGTTATTTTGTTGTTTTCCCTTTGCCTGGGGTATTTTTAAATTTTTATCCTATAGGGTATTTTGGTAATTTTCAAATTAGGGTATTTGAAAATTTCACAAAGTAGAGATTTTTGGTATTTTTACAAAATTGAATTACTTGGTAAGAAAATTTCAAGGGTAAAATGGTAATTTTATAAACTGAGGGTATTTTTGTAATTTTTCCAAATCAGGGGCATTTTGGTAATTTTTCGCAAAATATGGTTCGATGACTTTCAAAATAAGGGTATTTTAGAAATTTTAATTTTGAGGATACTTTGGTAACTTTCCACACTGAGGGTATTTTGGTCATTTGTACAGGTTAGGGGTAATTTGGTCAATTTGCAAATCAAGGGTATTTTGGTCATTTTTTAAAAAATGAGGGTACTTTTGGAATTTTAAAATCACAATTTGTCTTTAGAATTTCACAAAACAAGGTGACGGGTCCCTTTCGGGTTTTAGTTATTGAGTTTAGCCTGCGACATAGTCCTCTTGATTAGGGTGAACCGTTACTACGCACCAGGTAGGATTCGAGCGGTGAGGAGGTGAGTCACTAGGACTGCTTAAATCCCAAGCTCCCACTGAATCCAATCCTAAACATGCGCACAACGGTTGCCACACCCTTAACTCGGTGACCTAGACACAGGTTTGTTTGGTTAGACTTTAAGTTTTATGTAACTTGGTGTTGAAGTAGGCTAATCCTAGGTTTAATTCTAATTTACTAATCTACGTCCCTATAAGTCCCACATACAAATCACAAAAGAGTTAGGAGTACTTACGGTGGACTTTGATAGGAGACTTAGGCGCCATGCCGTAAAGCCCGCTCATTTCACAAAAATTTTCACAAAATTCATTTGGGCTTGATTTTGAAAAGCGTTATGGGCTTTAAAACCCAAGGTGAGAGTTTAAAAGCTGGCTCGATACCAAAATTGAAATACCCTAAACTCCGTCCCACAAGCCTTGACCGGATCTGGTATGTTCCTTGAGTAAAAACTTTTCAAATCTTGTTTGTTGATTTGGAAAATATGGATGGTTTTGAAGAACATTTGATTTGTGTTGGGTTCAGATTGGAAACGGTGTTGTTTATGTGTCAAAACATTTAAATGTTTGTTTACATTTTTAAGAAAATTTATTTAGTCTCAATTTAATAATAACCTTATCATAATAAACCAATTTTAAACACTTACTTAAAACAGTTAATAATAATGGCCAGAATTACACCAAAAATAAATCTCGAATAAATCCGAAATACTTAAGTATACAAAGTCCAAAATAAAATAAATGCTGAGCTAAGCATGGCCACCACTAAGCTCCTGCCGACCCGGTCCATTACTGAGTGTCGCCTGAAACATATCCCACAACGGGTGAGTCAAACGGACCCATTGTATAACCACCATCACTAAGTCCCAACAGTTTAGGCATATCAGTTCATATATGTACATATAGCAGAAATATAGATAATGATGCAATCCCGAACCCAAACCTATATAACCATCCGCTACACATCACCTGTGCCAACCATCACACTGTGGGGACTACTAAGTCGACCCTCCATCCGCTACACATCATCGGAAGGCGATCATTGCAGACGACTTGCACATCGCCTTATAAATTTGTGGCATAGCCACCAGATAATATTTTGTGACGTAAGTCACCACATTGATTTCGTGACATGAGTCACCACATTCAGATATTGTGGTATAAACCACCAGATCACTTCCCCTTTTCATATCACCCATATGCCCCATGTCATACAAATCATGCCAATAGCTTATCTTATGCCTTATTCACATTCGTTACAATTTCACATGTGTGCCATAACTGATATTCATAATATTATAACCATAGTAGTAGTAGGTTAACGATTGAGTACTTTGTACCATTGCATGGTACCTTAGCCACATTTTACATATTCTTATTAACACATTTATTAAAACATTACCATAAATCTATTAAGACTTAGGGTTAGGGCTACACACCTGATTTACTTAACGAGTTCACTGAAATCCCGAAAATCCCGATCTAATGCTTTAGATCCTTAGTTCCTACATTCGGCCAATCACTTAGTGTTTTAGCAAAAAGCCTTTGGGTAAATAATCAAATCTCAAAGGATTATTGCAACCAAAATCCTTACCTTGCTGCCGATTTGATTGCTAATCAAATCCCAAAACTTTGTGATGTTCCCTCTTGCAATCGGCCAACTACTAAATCACTTAACCGGTTAGTTTGGCTTTTGAACGAAATAAGAAATAGATCTAAGTCACTAAATATAGCCTTGGTCGAATATCACATGCACTTACCTTGTGGATCTAAATCCCAAAATATCACTTGTCCTTGGTCTCTGTCGAAATCCCTACAAGCACTATGTCAGATCCAATTCCAACATTTGAATACATGGCCATCGGCCTAATCTTTCACCTTACTTACCTTAGGTCTGAAATCCCGAATGATCTCCCAAGAAGTCGGCTACTATGGAAATCCCGAAAGATCTTTCCATGTTTTGGCCAAGAACCACAATGGATTAGTCCTTAAGTTTCGGCTAAAAGAAGTGAGAATCGAATAACAACTAATCTTACCCTTAATATTGTAGTCGACTGTACTCCTACCTGACACCACTTGAGAGATTCGGCTATAGCTAGATGTTGATCAACAATTTTTCAGCTTTTGGGGTTTAATGGACAATCGGCTAGGGGTTATTGGTATATTCGGCTCTTGATTGAGTTTGCAAAAGAAGAAGAAGGTTGATGATGGAGATTCGGCTAGAACACAAGGTATTTCAGCTTTGACAAAGTAAAAGAGAAGAGAGGATATTTGCTAAAGAATTCAGCAGAGGTACAAAAGAAAGAATAATGGTCTTACTCTCCTTCCTTGGCCAAAAATACCACCAAAAGAGCCCCCCCAATCGGCCAACTCTCCTTCCCCTATCCAATCCCCTATTTTCTCTCCTCGTTACTCATTTACAATTAATTCAAATAAATCATCAATTATCCTTTACTTTAGCTGAAATTTTAAAAGGATTAGACCATATCTTAAACTCATCCCTTAGTGCCCCATTCTTTGTCCACTCTCGCTCAACCTTGCAAACAAAATAAAACTCTTTTATTTGCTTCCCACATTCTTTCGAACCTAGGCCCTTGCACCGCTTGTGGCGTCACATCTCGAGTCCCTAAGTGGCGCCTTCAAGTCACTTAAACAGGCCCATTTTTGTGTCATATTTCCCCTACTAATTTTCTTAAGGCCTCTTAGGCTTAGCTCCCTCTTTGAAACTTAAAATTAAATAATTTCTAAAGCATTTATCTACACTCTGAAGTTCATAAAATTCGTACAACACAATCAGAACACACATAGGCATGCTACTTCATACAATTTAGCATTAATGCATAAGCCATAATTTCAGATATTACATCAGCATAGAAACATGGAAGACACTATGAATCTGACTCAACTCCAGAGGTAATTCAAGCTGATAGGCCACTGGTCCTACACGCTTCAACACACGGTACGGTCCAATGAACCTAGGGCTCAACTTGCCCTTCCTTCTAAATCTAAAAATCTTCTTCCAAGGTGAGTCTTTCAGAAAGACCTGATCTGCCACTGCAAACTCAATATCCTTACGCTTCAGATCCGCATACGACTTTTGTCTATCCGAAGCTTCCTTTAACCGCGCTCAAATCACCTTTACCTTTTCTTCCGTCTTAGATATCAATTCAGAACACAACAATTGTCGTTCCCCCAATTCGGTCCAACAAGTTGGGGTACGACACCTATAGCCGTATAAAGCTTCATAGGGCGCCACTTGGATACTGGATTGGTAACTGTTATTATACGCAAACTCTGCCAACGGTAGGAAATCCTCCCAACTACCTCTGAAGTCTATCACACAACCCCTTAACATGTCTTCCAAAATCTGAATTACTCTTTTCGATCGACCATTGACCGAGGATGAAAAGCCGATCTTGAAGTTTAACTTTGTTCCCAAAGCCTCATGTAAAGCTTTCCAAAACCGTGATGTAAACCTAGGATCCCTATCTAAAATAATAGACACTGGTACCCCATGCAACCTCACGATCTCAGATACATACAGCTTAACCAACTTCTGCAGCGAGTAATCCGTATGAACTGGTAGAAAATGAGCGGTCTTAGTTAATCGATCAACTACTACCCAAACAGAATCTTTCTTAGTAGGTGTTAAGGGTAACCCACTAACAAAATCCATCGTTATCCGCTCCCATTTCCATAGAGGAATCTTTACTGGGTTGTAATAATCCGATGGTAATTGATGTTCGCCTTCACTTGTTGACAAGTCAAGCACTTACCCACAAAATCGGTAACCTCTTGCTTCAACCACGCCACCAATATCGCTTCACGGAGCTCCCAATACATCTTATTTCCTCTGGGGTGCATAGCATAAGGGCTACTATGCGCCTCTCATAAAATCATTTGTCTCAAATCTGAATCCATGGGCATACAAACTCTTCCATGAAAACATAGCACGCCATCCTTGTTCAATCCAAAGTCCCCTATTATACCACTTTCAACTTGTTGCATTAAAGGACCCATTTTTTCATTTGATAACTGCTTTTTCTTGATCTGATCGAACCAAAATGGCTTCACCTGAAGTTTCGCTAGCAGACTGCCATCCTCATACAAACTGAGATGAGCATACATTGCTCTTAACTCTGATACTACCTTACAACTCAACGCGTCTGCCACCACGTTAGCCTTTCCAGGATGGTACTCGATTGAGAAATCATAGTCCTTTAACAACTCCACCCATCTCCGTTGTCTCAAGTTCAACTCCTTTTGGGTAAGGAGGTACTTAATACTCTTATGGTCCGTAAAAATGATCGACTTCTCACTGTAGAGATAGTGTCTCCAAATCTTTAAAGCAAACACTACCGCAGCCAACTCCAAGTCATGAGTAGGATAGTTAACTTCGTGCGGCCTTAACTGACGAGAAGCATAATCCACCACTTTTCCTCCTTGCATCAACACACATCCTAAGCCCGTGTGTGACGCATCACAGTAAATGATAAACTCTTTTCCAGCCTCATGTTGAATCAGTACTGGCGCTTCCGTCAAAATCTTCTTCAGTTTCTCGAAACTTTCTTGTTGTTTATCGATCCACACATACGGTACTCCCTTTCGCAACAGCTTAGTTAGGGGTGCAGCAATCAATGAAAACCCCTCAACAAAGCGTCTATAGTAACCAGCCAAACCCAAGAAACTTTGAATCTCAGCCACTGACCTCGGTGGTTTCCAATCCAACACAGACTCTACCTTCCGAGGATCAACTCTTATTCCTTCGGCTAACACCACATGACCCAAGAAAATCACTTCCTTCAACCAAAATTCGCATTTACTGAATTTGGCATAAAGTTGCTTATCTCGCAAAATTTGTAACACAATTCACAAATGTAAGTCATGCTCTTCTTCATTCCTCGAATATACCAATATATCATCTATGAAAACCACTACGAACTGGTCTAGATAGGGTTGAAAGACTCAGTTCATCATGTCCATAAATGCAGCTGGTGCTTTGGTCAAACCAAACTGCATCACCAAAAACTCATAATGATCATAATGAGTCCGAAATGTCGTCTTATGAATATCTGCCTCTCTAACCTTGAGTTGATGATAACCCGACCTCAAATTAATCTTGAAGAAAACTGAAGCTCCCCTCAATTGATCAAACAGGTCATCGATTCTCGGCAAATGATACTTATTCTTGATCGTCAATTTATTCAACTGCCTATAATCAATGCACAAACGCATCGACCTAACTTTCTTCCTGATGAACAAAATCGGTGCTGCCCACAGAGACACACTAGGTCGAATAAATCCCCAATCCAACAATTCTTGAATTTGAGCTTTAAGCTCCACTAACTCCTTCAGCGCCATTCTATAAGGAGCAATAGACACTGAAGCCGTTCCCGGTAAAAGCTCGATGCCAAATTCTACTTCTCGATCTGGTGGTAGACCAGGAAGTTCTTCGGGAAAGACATCTGGAAATTCTTTCATTGTTCTCACATCTTCCACCAATAATTCCTTGGCATCCGAAACACTAATGAAGGCTAGGAACGCTCCATACCCTTTTCGCACCAACTTTTCTGCCTTCAAAGTAGATACCACATTTGCCAAGAAGTTCCTTCGCTCGCCTATCGTCACTACCTCCTTATCATCCACAGTGCTTATTGACATCTGCTTTTCAGCATAATCCAATTGCGCCTGGTGCTTCACCAACCAATCCATGCCCAAAATAAGATCGAACTCACCGAAAGGCAATTCCATCAAATCCGCTGAAAATATTTCTCTTTGGATTTCTAAGGGCACGTTTCTAAATAATTTATTCATGATTACAGATTGTCCTAAAGGACTAATTACCGTCATCTCTCTATCGGTAATCTTAGATCTAATATTCAAGTTTCCAGATATGGCACTAGCAACATACGAGTGGGTAGACCCGATATCTATCAAAGCAGTAACAGGTACATTAAAGATGAAGAACGTACCAGTTATCACATTAGATGCATCGCCATCTTCTCGATGCCTGACCGCATAGACCAACCCCTGTCTTGCCTTCGCGTTACCTCTAAAGCCATTACCTCGACCCAGTGCACCTTAACCACGTCTAACACCATTACCATCATGACCTGGTCCACGGCCTCTCGGTGGGTCGCCGAGTGCCTCTGGTGGTCGAGCATCGTGGTTACGAGCTTCCCGAGTCGATCACCATCGAGGTAATTTTATATCGATGATCCTTGGAACCATATTATAGTAGGCACCGTCTTCTTCCAAAGATTCCCGGGGTGTCGCTTCCACAACAAGACAGATCTCGACTACGATTGGTAGTCACAGTGCTCTAACTTGAGTGGCTCATCATTTCGAGGGCTCTTCTGGAACTTTTTAGAAGAACCTAAGTATTTAAAGTCCCTCTTGCCTCTAACTCTTTCCCGGTCCTGGCGTTTTGAGTTCTTAGCCTCTTCGGCTATCTTGGCTTTCTCCACAAGCGAGGCAAAATTCCATACTTGTTGTGGGGCTATCAGTACCTGCAACTCATCATTTAGCCCATCTTCAAAGCGTACGCAACACTCATGATCAATCGGCACTATTGTGCGAGCATAACGGCTCAAGCAAAGAAATTCTGCCTCATAAGCTGCCACCGTCTTATTTTCTTGAACCAAATTCAGAAATTCCTTCCTCCGGGCATCCACATAACTTGTCCCAACATACTTCCCTTGGAAAGCAGCTTTGAAGAAATCCCAAGTAACCAATGCAGCCTCAGTGCCTTCTCGAACAGTAAGCCACCATTGATACGCCTCGTCCCTTAACAAGGACACGGCTCCTCTTAGCTTCTTCTCGGTGGTGCATTCCAAATCGTCCATGATTTGTTCAACTGCCTCGAGCCAATATTCCGCAACATTCGAAGCTACACCGGAGACACCTCTAAAAACTTTGGCACCGCTTGATTTAAGTCATTCCGATATAGATCCACGGGCTGCTGGCCCAGTTCTAGTCCCAGCAACCCTTTCTAGGACTCGTAACATTGCTTGAGTCAAAGCATTGTCCTCTCTCGTATGGTCATGTTATCCAGTCTCACTCCTGGGTGACGCAGGTGCGTCTATTTCTGGCATATGACCCGACGCTTAGACGCAACCCTAGCGCTCGTCCTCTACCACGGCCACATCTACCACATCCACGTCCTCTAGTGCTCATAATGACTTATTTGGTTTAATCTGATTACAAGTTTTATGAATCAGAATACTATTTTAGTGTTTATTAACAATATTTTATGAGTTATAAGAGATAGAGTTGTTTTCGCAATCACATCCTATAGTCTCGATCTCTATCATTTTTAGCACTTAAAACTAGAAGTTCTAGAGTGTTCCTATGATCATATCACAATAATAAACATTCAATATACAAATACTTACTTGACTTGGTGCCGGATGCTCGTGGTGCCATACTACCTTTAAAACATAAAGTCTAGAAATTTAAACAGTTTTTAAACAAAAATTATTGTTGAACCTAAACCACAGCCGAGTTTTGAAACTGGCTCTGATACCATAAAATGTAACACCCCAAACCCGGCCTATGCGTTAAGTCCAGATTTGGCATGCCACACAAATCGAACTTACATCTAGTCATCAATGATTTAAAGAAAACAAATCTTCAAAACGATTTTGGGGATGGAGTTTATCAAAAATTTGAGATTAATTTGAAATCCATGATTTTAAAATGTAAGGGTTTTATAATTTGATTTTTAGAGAATTAATTGGTTAAAATAATTTCATAAAAGAGTTTTTCACAGAAATTTTACAAGTTGATGATATTTAAGAAAAACCCCTTTTTATACGCAAGTTTAAGAAAAAATTTATAGAAATTAAAACAGTCCCATTTAAATATCTAAAACATATTAAAATCCATCCACTAAATAAAAATCCATGAAAATAATACCGAGGCCTTATTACATTGCAAGCTGAAATAATACTTAAATAGAAATACTTAAAAGAAGTTCAAAGTTTATATATAACCCATCATTCGTAGTATGGCCTCCACACGAAGTCATTCCCAGCCCAAGCCTCCATCAATTATCATTACCTGAGAAGGGTTAGAAAAAAGGGGTGAGTTACTTAGAACTCAGTGTGTAACCCACTTACCGTGTCCACTGGGCTAAAAACATTTAAGCATATAATTGGGCTTGAGCCCATTTACAAATGTACAATATAAATATATATCAAATATAAAATGCATGTGATATGCAATTCCCAAGCAAGCCTAAATTTCCATCCGCTACACACCATCCGTACCAACCAGCACACCTGTGGGGATCAAGTCAACCTACCCCGCCAACACACCAATCGCAGGCATAAAGCCATTTAAAATGTTTGTGGCAGAGCCACCCAACTAGATTGTGATAGAGTCACCGAACTAGATTATGGCAGAGCCATCCGAACTAGATTGTGACAGAGCCATCCGAACTAGATTGTGACAGAGCCATCTGAACTAGATTGTGACAGAGCCACCAGCACTTCTCTTCAATTTTATCCCAACCCATGCAATCATGTATGCATATACAAAGCATAACAATATTCATATAATGATTTCATCATAAGGCCCATAATACAAGTTGGCCCATTTATCGATCTAGCAAATTTGGCCCATTAATCACATGAGGCCCTTTTCATAAATTTCACATTTGGCCAATTTATCAAAATAATTCATATGGCCCCAAATATCACTGTTTAATATAATAGCCCATTAAGGGCAAATCTATAATTTCCACAACTTTAATACCCATTTCATGCATTTACACAAAAAGTGTTAATATACCATATTTTCCAATTTTACCAACTTTACGATTTTTATTCTATTATTTACGGTACAATATGTAACCCATAAGATAAGTGTGAAATTACACACCTGATTACGAAGAGAACTATACTTTCCTGCTCGTCGATACCTAAATACGTATCACACTCGATTAGAACACTGATACTAAATATAAATCTATGTTAAGAAAACGATCTAGATCTTTACCCTCGAAATTTTGAACAACAATTATTGGTGGTTTCTCCCCGATTGATGGTTCATAACTCGTTGAAGAACCACGAACAGTCAATGGCTCAGGAGTATGAAAGACTTCAAATAATTGATTTTCACCAAAGGAGGGTCCACAACCCGGTGGAAAATCTCGGATTGCCGAAACAACCCTTCGCTTGAATCTAGAGGGAATAACGAATCCACCCCTCTTTTGAACACTATTCACCACTCTTTTCGACCCTATCTTGTTTGCCTCCATTGACAAAAGATTATTAGTCCTAACAATTTATTAGAATTTAAGACTATTGGTTTAAAAAGGTGAATTCGGCTTACCTTAAAATTTCGAATGATTCCAAAAGAATCCCTTGAAAGTAATGATCCAAATTCGAATGATTTCGAGATGAATTCGAAGAGATAATGATTCGGCTCTCCACTAATTCACTAAAAAAATAACGTAAGAAATAGTCTAAGAGAATGAACGATTATTTGATTTAAAAGACTCTTCCAAGACAACTTATAAATTCGGTCAAGGTGACCAATTAGCAAAAAAAAAAAAAAAAAGGAAACAAAGAAGATGATTCTTACCGATGGTCCAAACTTTGAATAGAAGAAATGATTGAGAATAAATCTATGAGGAAGGGAAGATTCGGCTATGATATATCAAAGAAAGGAAAAAGATTTGGCTATGGAGATGGTCTCTAACATTCGGCCATGGAAGAACTATGTTTAATGGATGAGAAGAAAAATGGAGATAGAAAGAAAATAATGATGAGAGGTTTAAGATTCGATTTTCAAAGGTAAGAGAAGAGTAAGGAAAAGGGGTTTGGAACAATGGTGCATTCTAAGAATGGAGAAGAAGGAAGAAAAGAAAAATGGCCTTTATGCTTTGGTATTTCGGCACAAGGGAGAGAGTGTTTTGAGATGTTAGGAAAAAATATGACCAAATTTGTTTTCCTTAAACATCAAGGTCACTTGATCCACTTCAATAAAGTACTCATTACTAAAATTTATTCTAATTCCAAATAAATCCCGAGCCTTCTCAAGACTATATTAAGCACACAAATTAAATCATCCACAAGCTAAGCACCAAAAACATGCAACATATCGATACTCAATTTTTAAGATGTTACAGGAAAGACACACCCATTGAAACACCCAAACCGGCCCACAAGCCCCGACCGGATCTGGCATGCTTCTAGGAAAAACCATTCGAATCTTACTTGAATCTTTGCTAAAATTTTTCGTGTTTTTGAAAACAGTTGATTAGGGTTCAGGTTGAAAACATAGAAAATTTTCAAAGATTTCGTTTTGTTAAAGGTTCGTGGTTATATTTCAAACCATGAGTTACCGGTAAAAGTCGAGTCTTTAAAGTTTGTTAATTAAATTGAAAATCATTTGTATTTTAGATGTCAAAACATTTTTCATTTATTATTAAGAAAATTTGCTTACTTTAATTTGATAAGTATCGTGCCATAATAAAATAATTTAAGGGCATGCATGAACAGTTCATACTATAGCCTTATTACATCAAAAATAAACCCAAAATAAAATTTAAAGTACTTAAATAAAATAAAATGTCCAACTAATAAAATTAAGTCTTGAGCATGGTCACCACTAAGCTCCTGCCGACCGGTCCATTCTTGGCGCCACCTGAAAAATATTCCCACAATGGGGTGAGTCAAACAGACTCAATGTGTACAACCAACACTAAGTACCAATAGGTATGGCATATCAAATCATACATATTCATATAGCATTTAAATAAAATGATGCAATCTTGAACCCAAACCTAGATGCCATCCACTACACATCACCCGTACCAGCTATCACACCGTGGGGACTACTAAGTCAACCCTCCATCCGCTACACACCATCGAAGGCAGTCGCTGCAGTCGACGTGGTCATCGCCCTTATAAAATTCGTGGCATAGCCACTTGATAATTATTTCGTGACATAAGTCACCACATTCAGATTCGTGACATAAGTCACCACATTCAAATTACATGACATAAGTCACCACATTCAGATATTGGGGTATAAAACCACCAATTCACTTCCCCTTTACATATCACCCATATGCCCCATGTCATACAAAACATGCAAATATTATGCCTTATGCTTTATTCACATTTTTATAGTTGCACTTATGTGCCATAACATATATTTATCACAATATACTCATAGTAGGAGTAGGAAAACGTACCTGAGTACTTCGTACCATTACATGGTACCTTAGCCATAATCTTACACTTTTATATTAACACATATAGTAAATTAAAGCAGTAAATCTATCAAGATTTAAAAGGGTACACCGATTTACTTAACGCTTATTAAAATCCGAAAACCCGATCTAATGGTTTTAGACCTTTAATCCCTATATTCAGCCAACCTTAAACACTTTAGCATAAAGCCATTTGGCTAGTTAGTTAAATCCCGAAGGACAATCGCAACCAAAATCTTACCTTGTTGCCGATTTCACGGCTAATCAAATCCCGAAATTCCGTAGTCTTTCTCCCTTGGAATCGGCTAACACTAGATCAATTGATTTGGTTAGTTTTCAGCTTTTGAATAAATAGTAAATAGATCTAATTCACTAAATTAGCCTTGGTCGAATATCATAGGTACTTACCTTGCGATTTTAAATCCCGAAAGTCTCCTTACTGCCCCTTAACGTTGGCTACACACAAAAGAAACACTAGATTATGGCTTATGAATATTCGGCTAACCCATAACCAAAGACTAAACACTTGATTTCGGCACATCCATGAAAAGAAGATACAACCAATTAAAAGAAGTACTTACCACCAACGTTTGCTTGTGAAGACTAATAGAGAATAGATTTCGGCTAACCGTTTCATCTTTTAAGGCTTGCGGTAAAGAAGAGAAAATAGGCACCTTGAGATTCGGCTAGGCCTTTCAAATGGTGTTGGAACATTCGGCTACCACTTAAAAATAGATATAGATGGAAGAAAAGAAATATAGAAGTGGGCTAAGAGAATTCGGCAATGGCAAGTTTAAGAGAGATTTCGGCTTTAATGATCTCAAGAAAAAGAAGACATAGAAGGCTACCAAATTCGGCTAAGGTTTTCAATGACAAAGGGTCATTCGGCCATTCAAGAAGAGGTGATGAATTGGGTTTGAAAAAAAAGGGAATAGGAAGAGAGGAAATTCGACAAGGCACAAAAGAGAAAGAAAAAGATGAATGCTCACAACAAAAAAAAATTCAGCACACACTCCTTCACACTCTTCAAAGCTGAAAATACAAGCCCCTAGAGTCCCTTATTCGGCCAATTCTTCCTCTCACTATCAAATCTCTTGTTTTTCTCTCCCTTACCCTTTCAAAAATAATTTAAAAATAAGTCATCACTTATCTCCTACCTTAGCTGAAATTTCCAAAAGAATTAGACCTCATCTTAAACTCCTCCCATAGAGTCCCCATGCCGTCCATTACTTCCCCTTGTTGCCGCAAAAATAAAAGCTTTATTTAGCTTCCCATGCGACTCGAACCTTGGCCCATTTACACCTGTTGGTGGCGTCATTTACAGAGGCTTTAAGTGGCACCTCCAAGCCACTAAGACAAGCCCATCTTTGTGTCTAATTTCCCCCATTTATTTCCTTAAGGCCTAACAGGCTTAACTCCCTCTTTTAGACTTAAAATTAAATAATTTTTAAGGCATTCACCTACACACTAAGGTTCACAAATTTCATAGAACACATTCTGAATATTTATGAGCATGCTATTTCACACAATTTAGCAATAATGCATAAGCCATAATCCAGGATATTACAGTTCTACCCCCTTAAAATAATTTTGTCCTCGAAATTACCTAGCTAGAATAGGTGGGGTACTGTTGTCGCATTGCTTCTTCTGGCTCCCAAGAAGCTTCCTCCGATCCATGGTTACGCCACAACACTTTGACCAAAGGGACCGACTTCCTTCGAAGCACCTTCACATCTCGTTCCAGAATCTGAATTGGCTCTTCCTCATAAGACAGATCTGGTCTCAGCTCCACCTCTTCAACTGAAACTATGTGAGATGGGTCTGATCGATATCGACGTAGCATAGAGACATGGAATACGTCGTGCATCTGTTGCAACTCCGAAGGTAACTCCAACTGGTACGCCACCGGTCCAATTTGCTTCAATACCCAATAAGGTCCTATAAATCTAGGACTTAACTTCCCTTTGCGACCAAATCTTATCACCTTCTTCTAAGGTGAAACTTTGAGAAACACTTGATCTCTCACAGCAAATTCGATCTCCTTCCGTTTGAGATCTGCATATGACTTTTGCCTGTCAGATGCCTCCTTCAACCGTGCCCGGATTATCTCCACTTTCTCTTCAGACTGTGCCACAATCTCTGGACCCAAAACTTGACGTTCCCCTAATTTTGTCCAACACGTAGGAGTGCGGCACTTCCGTCCATACAATGCCTCGTACGGTGCCATTTTAATACTGGCCTGATAATTTTTGTTGTAAGCAAATTTCGCTAGGGGCAAATATTCTTCCCAACTTCCCCTGAAGTCTATTACACATCCTCTTCCTCTAATACTTGGATCACTCGTTCAGACTGGCCGTTCGACTGTAGATGAAAAGCCGTACTGAAATCCAATCTAGTGCCTAAAGCCTGATGTAGTGCCTTCCAAAATCGAGATGTGAACCTCGGATCCCTATACGAGATAATTGACATCGGCACTCCATGCAACCTCACAATTTCTGCCACATATAACTTTGCCAACTTCTGCAAAGAATAGTCAACCCGTACTGGTAAGAAATGCGCTGACTTTGTCAAACAATCCACTATCACCCACACCGAGTCCTTCTTAGTAGGCGTAAGGGGAAGCCCACTAACGAAGTCCATGGTAATTCTCTCCCACTTCCACTGCAGAATTTGTATTGGCTGAAGCAATCTTGACGGAACTTGGTGTTTAGCTTTAACTTGTTGACACGTTAAGCACTTGCCAACAAATTTAGTCACTTTCCGCTTAAGACCAGGCCACTAAAACTGTTCCCTTAGATCTTTATACATCTTACTGCCTCCAAGATGCATAGCATAAGGGCTACTATGCGATTCCCAAAAAATTCTCTGCCTAAGTTCTTCATCCTTCGACATACAAACCTTACCCTTGAAGCACAATACCCCTCGTCATTAATACCATAACCCTCTAACTCTCTATTCTGCACTTGCCGTAACTTAGCACTTAGATCCTCATCCCTTAACTGACTTTCTTTCACCTTATTCAACCATGTCGGCTTAACTTGCAATTCTGCCAGCAGATTTCCATCTTCATACAAGCTCAGATGTGCAAACATTGCCCTCAGATCTGACACAACTTTTTGACTTAGGGCATCTGCCACCACATTCGCCTTGCCCGGGTGATACTCTATGGAACAATCGTAGTCTTTCAATAATTCCACCCACCTTCACTGTCTCAGATTCAACTCCTTCTGAGTCAGCAAATACTTCAAGCTTTTGTGGTCTGTGTAAACCACTGACTTTTCTCTATATAAGTAATGCCTCCACACTTTAAGAGCAAAGACCACTGCCACCAATTCCAAGTCGTGCGTCGGGTAGTTAACCTCGTGTGGCCTTAGTTTTCGAGACGCATAAGCGACAACTTTCCCATCTTGCATCAATACGCAACCCAAACCTGTATGGGAAGCGTCACAATACCTACAAAATCCTTCCCGCCTCCTATGAATCAAAATCGGACTTCGGTCAAGACCCTCTTAAGCTTCTAGAAACTCTCCTGTTGCTTATCGGTCCATATGAAAGGCACTTCCTTTCTCAACAACTTTGTCAGAGGCGCGGCTATTGATGAGAACCCTTCCACAAACCTTCGGTAATAGCCTCGCTAATCCTAAGAAACTCGAACTTCGCCATGACTTAGGGGTTTCCAATCCAAATCGCCTCAATCTTCCAAGGATCCACCCTTATTCCTTCAAAGCAGATACCACATGTCCTAAAAACGTAACCTCTTTAAGCCAAAATTCACACTCGCTGAATTTGGCGTAGAGCTTCTTCTCCCTCAACACTTGCAACACAACTCGGAGGTGCTCATCGTGTTCTTCCTTAGACTTCAAATACACCAAGATATCGTCTATGAACACAACAACAAACCGATCCAGATAGGGTTGGAAAACCCGGTTCATCATGTCCATAAATACGGCTGGGGCATTTATCAATCTGAACGGCATTACCAAGAACTCATAATGCCCGTACCTTGTTCGAAAAGCCATCTTATGGATATCAACCTCCTTCACCTTAAGCTGATGATATCCAAACCTTAGATCTATCTTTGAGAATACTGTGGCCCCCTTAAGCTGATCGAACAAGTCGTCTATTCTTGGCAACGGATACTTGTTCTTGATGGTCAGCTTATTCAACTAACGATAATCTATGCACATGCGCATAGTTTCATCCTTCTTCTTCACAAACAAGACCGGTGCTCCCCATGGAGACACACTGGGTCGAATAAATCCATGGTCTAGTAATTCTTGGACTTGAGCCTTGAGCTCAACCAACTCCTTTGGTGCCATTCTGTATGGGGCAATTGACACAGGAGCTGTACCCGGCAGCAACTCAATTCCGAACTCCACTTCCCTATCAAGGGGTATTCCTGGTAATTCCTTCGGAAAGACATCCACAAACTCCCTTACCGTTCTAACTCCACTAACTCCCCCTACGTTCATATCGAAAGCACTAACGAGAGCCAGAAATGCCTTACACCCTTTCGGTACCATCCTATCAGCCTTCAAAGCAGAAACTACGTTAGACAAGTAGTTCCTTCTTTCTCCTATCATAATTATCGCCTCCTCCTCTGGGGTTCTTAACTCCATTCACTTAGCTGCACAATCCAATATGCCCGATGCTCCACTAGCCAGTCCATGCCAAGTATAAGATCAAATTCCCCAAAGGGTAATTCCATTAAGTCGGCATGAAATACCGCTCCCTGAAGCTCCAAAGGCACACTCCAAAATATCTTGTTCACTACTGCAGTTTGGCCTAATGGGCTTACTGTAGTCATCTCCCTATTAGAAAGTTCAGAGGCTATTCCTAGAGTTTCAACTATTCTACATGCAATATAAGAATGGGTCGAGCCCACATCAATTAAAGTAACATAAGGTTTGCCAGATATAAGAAACGTACCGATTATGACGTCCGACGCGTCTCCATCCTCCCTCCGACGAACCGCATAAACCAAACCCGACTGCCTGGCCTCCGTGTTACCAACACCTCGGCCCAGTGTTTCCCGTCCTCTACCAGCACCGTTACCTCTACCATTCGGACCATGGCCCTGCTGAGGCTGCTGTCCTCCTCTTCCAGCCTGATTAGAACCTTGACTTACTGGTCGCCCCCCTTCGGTTCTCATAGGACAATCCTTAATCATGTGGTCCTTGGACCCACACTTAAAACATCCTCCCGTCTTCTTCCAACATTCTCCTAAATGCATCTTCCCACACTGATCACAAGTACGATACTGCCCTCCAGTAGCAGCTTGCTGACCTCGTGACCCATCAACTCTAGGCCTCTTTTGCTCATTCTTAGATGGCCTTGATGATCTAAATCTTCTTTTCTGCCTATTCCGATCGGTGTTCTTCCTTACAAAATCTTTGATACCCTCGGCTACCTTAGCCTTTTCCACCAACACAGTAAACTCCCGCTCTAGCTGTGGAGCTATCAACAGTCTCAAATCATCTCTCAGCCCGTCATTAAACCAGACACACCGCTCATGCTCAGTTGACACTATGCCTTGAGCATAACGGCTCAGCCTTAGAAATTCAGCTTCGTACTCTGCCACGGACTTGGTCCCTTGAACCAGCCCAAAATGCCTTCCACTGTGCATCGATGTAATGAGTACCAACATACTTCTTCTGGTATACCGCCTTAGCATAATCCCAAGTGAGTTCCTCAGTTGTAACACCATCCCTAACCGTGAGCCACCATTGATACGACTCATCGCAGAGAAGCGACACCAACCCTTTCAGTTTTTCCTCGGCAGTTAAATTAAGCTCATCCATAATCCGCTTAGTCGCCTCCAACCAATACTCAGCGGTACTGGGTGCCACACCAGATACACCACGGAACACCTCAGCTCCGTTGGCTCGGAGTCGCTCAAGTACCGACTTCTGAGCTCCCATGCCTCCACCTACTCCAGCCACCCTTTCCAAAACCAGCAGCATCGCTTGTGACACTGCGTCATCCCCCGTCTGATCCTGATATTCCACATCAGCGGCTGGTAGTGGTGGTGGCATTTCATTTTCGGATCCTTGACCCGATCTAACGGGTTTCGACACAGTCATTTGGCCTCTACCACGGCCTCGCATGTTATGGCCACGTCCCCTTGAATTCATACTTCTAATTTGCGTTTATCTAATTAAAGAATTTTATAGATTAGTTTTGTTCCACTGATTTATAACGTACAGTCTTATGTTCAATAGTTTTTAAAGGGGTAGTTCTTTCAATTCATTCACATACGATCTCGGATCATTCATTCAATCACATACATGAACTTGCGTTCATTACAGAGAAATGTTGTAGTTGTCGTTGTTTGTTGTTTTCCACTACCTGTGGGTATTTTCATAATTTTCTAAATTAAGGTATTTGAAAATGTTACAAAATAGAGATTGTTGATATTTTACAAAATTAAAATACTTGCTAAGAAAATTCAATGGTAATATGGTAATTTTATAAACTGGGGGTATTGTTGTAATTTTACAAGCCAGGGACATTTCGGTAATTTTTTTCCTCAAATTATGGTTTCTGGTGACTTTTCAAAACAAGGGCATTTTTAAAGATTTCTAATTTGAAGGTACTTCGGTAATTTTCCTCACTGAGGGTATTTTGGTCATTTATATAGGTTAGGGGTAATTTGGTCATTTTGCAAATTAGGGGTAACTTTGTAAATTTTCCAAATCAGGGTATCTTAATATTTGTAAAAATAGGGTTTTTGGATATTTGTAAGGTAAGAGAATCTTGATAAAAACTGTAGGTAGTATGGAAATTTTATGAACCAAGAGCATTTTAGTAAATCGAGAATATTTTGGAATTTTTTTTTCAAAATAGTTTTCCTACACATCAAAGGGGTAATTTGGTGATTTTAAGACTAGGGTTTTATAAAATATGGCTAGTCCCTTTCGGGTTTTAGTTGTTGGGTTTAGCACTGTGGTCGAGTCCTCTTGGTTAGGGTGAACCAGTCACCACGCACTGTAGTAGGATTCGAGTGGAGAGGAGGTGAGTCACTAGGGGCGCTTAAATACCAAGCTCCCACCAAAACCAATCCCAGACATGCGCACGATGGTTGCCACACCCTAACTCAGTGACTTAGACACAGGTTTGTTT
The DNA here is from genome assembly GCA_025506655.1 of Gossypium rotundifolium. Lineage (NCBI taxonomy): Eukaryota > Viridiplantae > Streptophyta > Magnoliopsida > Malvales > Malvaceae > Gossypium > Gossypium rotundifolium. The sequence goes on along the minus strand of CP106729.1, from coordinate 67,134,633 downwards.
AATAGGGCATTAAAGTTTTATGTAATTCTCATGTTAGGGTAAACTAGTCTTAGGGTTTAATTCCTAGTCCACAAATCTACGTCCCTATATATCCCTACATACAATTCACAGAAGAGTTGGGAGTACTTACCTGGTGGACTTCGGGCCGGAGACTCAGGTGCCATGCTAGAAAACCCGCTCAATTTCTTATAAAACCCAATTTCAAAATAAAGAAAACATTTTGGGCCCAAAAAGCCCTCAAGGTCGAGTTTTGAGTCGGGCTCTGATACCAAGCTGAAACACCCCAAACCCAGCCCACAAGCCCTGACCGGATCTGGCATGCTTCTAGGAAAAACCATTCGAATCTTATTTGAATCTTTGCTAAAATTTTTCGTGTTTTTGAAAACAGTTGATTAGGGTTCAGGTTGAAAACATAGAAAAATTTCAAAGATTTCGTTTTGTTAAAGGTTCATGGTTATATTTCAAACCATGAGTTACCGGTAAAAGTCGAGTCTTTAAAGTTTGTTAATTAAATTGAAAATCATTTGTATTTTAGATGTCAAAACATTTTTCATTTATTATTAAGAAAATTTGCTTACTTTAATTTGATAAGTATCGTGCCATAATAAAATAATTTAAGGGCATGCATGAACAGTTCATACTATAGCCTTATTACATCAAAAATAAAACCAAAATAAAATTTAAAGTACTTAAATAAAATAAAATGTCCAACTAATAAAATTCGTGCTGAGCATGGTCACCACTAAGCTCCTGCCGACTCGGTCCATTACTGAGCGTCACCTGAAAAATATTCCCACAACGGGGTGAGTCAAACAGACTCAATGTGTACAACCAACACTAAGTCCCAACAGGTATGGCATATCAAATCATATATATTCATATAGCATTTAAATAAAATGATGCAATCTCGAACCCAAACCTAGATGCCATCCGCTACACATCACCCATACCAGCCATCACACCGTGGGGACTACTAAGTCAACCTTCCATCCGCTACACACCATCGAAGGCAGTCGCTGCAGTCGACGTGCTCATCGCCCTTATAAAATTCATGGCATAGCCACCAGATAATTATTTCGTGACATAAGTCACCACATTCAGATTTCGTGACATAAGTCACCACATTCAAATTACATGACATAAGTCCCCACATTTAGATATTGGGGTATAAAACCACCAATTCACTTCCCCTTCACATATCACCCATATGCCCCATGTCATACAAAACATGCAAATATTATGCCTTATGCTTTATTCACATTCTTATAGTTGCACTTATGTGCCATAACAAATATTTATCACAATATACTCATAGTAGGAGTAGGAAAACGTACCTGAGTACTTCGTACCATTACATGGTACCTTAGCCATAATCTTCCACTTTTATATTAACACATATAGTAAATTAAAGCCATAAATCTATCAAGATTTAGTGCGAGGTACACACCTGATTTACTTAACACTTTATTGAAATCTCGAAAACCCGATCTAATGCTTTTAGACCTTTAATCCCTATATTCGGCCAACCTTAAACACTTTAGCATAAAGCCAATTGGCTAGTTAGTTAAATCCCGAAGGACAATCGCAACTAAAATCTTACCTTGTTGCCGATTTCACTACTAATCAAATCCCAAAATTTCGTAGTCTTTCTCCCTTGGAATCGGCTAACACTAGATCAATTGATTTGGTTAGTTTTTGGCTTTTGAATAAATAGTAAATAGATCTAATTCACTAAATTAGCCTTGGCCGAATATCATGGGTACTTACCTTGCGATTTTAAATCCCAAAAGTCTCCTTACTGCCCCTTAATGTTGGCTACACACAAAAGAAACACTAGATTATGGCTTATGAATATTCGGCTAACCCATAACGAAAGACTAAACACTTGATTTCAGCACATCCATGAAAAGAAGATACAATCGATTAAAAGAAGTACTTACCACCAACGTTTGCTTATGAAGACTAACAGAGAATAGATTTCGGCTAACCGTTTCGACTTTTAAGGCTTGCGGCAAAGAAGAGAAAATAGGCACCTTGAGATTCGGCTAGGCCTTTCAAATGGTGTTGGAACATTCGGCTACCTCTTAAAAATAGATATAGATGGAAGAAAAGAAATATAGAAGTGGGCTAAGAGAATTCAGCAATGGCAAGTTTAAGAGAGATTTCGGCTTTAATGATCTCAAGAAAAAGAAGACATAGAAGGCTACCAAATTCGGCTAAGGTTTTCAATGACAAAGGGTCATTCGGCCATTCAAGAAGAGGTGATGAATTGGGTTTGAAAGAAAAGGGAATAGGAAGAGAGGAAATTCGGCAAGGCACAAAAGAGAAAGAAAAAGATGAATGCTCACAACAAAAAAAATTCAGCACACACTCCTTCACACTCTTCAAAGCCGAAAATACAAGCCCTAGAGTCCCTTATTTGGCCAATTCTTCCTCTCACTATCAAATCCCTTGTTTTTCTCTCCCTTACCCTTTCAAAAATAATTTAAAAATAAGTCATCACTTATCTCCTACCTTAGCCGAAATTTCCAAAAGAATTAGACCTCATCTTAAACTCCTCCCATAGACTCCCCATGCCGTCCATTACTTCCCCTTGTTGCCACAAAAATAAAAGCTTTATTTAGCTTCCCATGCGACTCGAACCTTGGCCCATTTACACCTGTTGGTGGCATCATTTACAGAGGCTTTAAGTGGAGCCTCCAAGCCACTTAGACAAGCCCATCTTTGTGTCTAATTTCCCCCATTTATTTCCTTAAGGCCTAATAGGCTTAACTCCCTCTTTTAGACTTAAAATTAAATAATTTCTAAGGCATTCACCTACACACTAAGGTTCACAAAATTCATAGAACACATTCAGAATATTCATGAGCATGCTATTTCACACAATTTAGCAATAATGCATAAGCCATAATCTAGGATATTACACCCATGCTACCCAACCGTGTCAACATACTAACTTATCACACATGGGCGTGGCTGGCTAAAAACCGGCCGTGTGAATCAACACACCCTTGGTCCACGGGCGTGGGCAAGCACCAGAAAGAAAAAATCTATTTAAACCCACCCCTTCCCATTCTTACTAACAATTCTTCTTCCTTTTCTTCCTCCTCTTTCGCTCAAAATTCTCCCCTCTTCTTAGTAAACCTTTTCCAACCCTTGAGCCACACCAAAGTCATGTCAAAGAAGTGTAAGAAGGCAAGCATAGTCTCCCCGACGGAGACCCCGACACATAAGTTCATGTCATCTAAACACCAAGCTAAGGGTCTTTGAGACCACTTAGTTTTATTTTTCTTTTCTCCTTTGCTTCAATTTCCTTATCTATACTTCTCTTCTACTTAATTTAGTTTATTTTGTTTTAGTTCCTTGGTTTTAGGTTCTAAAGACTGCTTGGGAATCACGCCACTTTTGCCACTATCAACACCTCCGCATCCTTAGAAATCACCCCACCTTGCGAGCCATCTGTCAATAAGGACTCTTCAGTCCATTTGAAACACCCCAAACCCGGCCCATAAGCCCTAACCAGATCTGGCATGCTTCTAGGAAAATTATTCGAATCTTGTTTGAAACTTTGCTAAAATTTTTTTTGTGTTTTTGAAAACAATTGATTTGGGTTGGGCTCAAATTTTAAAACCCGTGTTGATTAGGTGTTAAAGCATTTAATATTCAACACCTCCGCATCCTTAGAAATCACCCACCTTGCGAGCCATCATCAATAAGGACTCTTCAGTCCATTTGAAACACCCAAACCGGCCCATAAGCCCTAATCGGATCTGGCATGCTTCTAGGAAAATTATTCGAATCTTGTTTGAAACTTTGCTAAAATTTTTTTTGTGTTTTTGAAAACAGTTGATTTGGGTTGGGCTCAAATTTTAAAACCCGTGTTGATTAGGTGTTAAAGCATTTAATATTCATACTTAAGAAAAATGGACCTTAACTTTGAATTAATGGAAATCGTGTCATACTTAAATAGTTAATAATGCATGCATAAATAGTTCAAACTATAGCCCTATTACATCAAATCAAAACCCAAATTAAATCCAAAATACTTAAAAAAATAAGATATTCTACGAGTTGAGCATGACCACCACTTGAGCTCCTACCAGGCAGGCCCATTCTTGAGTGTCACGAAAAATAATCCCACAAAGGGTGAGTCAAATAGACTCAATGTGTACAACCAACATAAGTCTCAATTAAATTCAGGCATATCAAATCATACATGATAACATATATAATTAATGATGCAAACCCGAACCCAAACCTAAATAACCATTCGCTACACATCACCTGTACCAACCATCACACCGTGGGGACTACTAAGTCAACCCCCCATCCGCTACACATCATCGAAGGTAGTCACTGCAATCGACGTGCTCATCGCCCTTATAATTTTGTGGCATAGCTACCAGATATTAATTCGTGACATAAGTCACCACATTCAGATTTCGTGACATAAGTCACCACATTCAAATTACGTGACATAAGTCACCACATTCAGATATTGGGGTATAAAACCACCAATTCACTTCCCCTTTTGATATCACCCATATGCCCCATGTCAAATAAATCATGCAATATCATGCCTTATTTCACATTCTTATCACTATTGACATATGTACCATAATAGATCATAACCTACTCATAGTAGGAGTGGGTAAACGTACCCGAGTATTTCATTCGTACCATTGCATGGTACTTTTAGCCACATTTTAACATATTCTTAGTAACATATTTATCAAAACATAGCCGTAAATTAATTAAGGCTTAGTGTGGGGTACACACCTGATTTACTTAGCACTTTATTGAAATCCCAAAAACCCGATCTAATGCTTTTAGACCCTTAATAAACCTTAAACACTTTAGCAAAAAGCCATTCAGCTAATTGATTAAATCCCGAAGGACAATCGCAACCAAATTCTTACCTTGTTGCCGATTTCACTACTAATCAAATCTTGATATTCCGTAGTCTTTCTCCCTTGGAATCGGCTAACACTAGATCAATTGATTTGGTTAGTTTTCGGCTTTTGAATAAATAGTAAATAGATCTAATTCACTAAATTAGCCTTGGCCGATTGGTATATTTACTTACCTTTGCGAGTCTAAAATCCCGAAAATATCACTTGTCCTTGATATCTATCGAAATCCCTACAAACACTATGTCAGATCTGATTTCAATGCCTAATGAACACCAATAATGGCCTTCGGCCTAAGATGACTCTGGCTTACCTTAGATCTTGAGTTCCTGAAAGATCTCCTCCTTGTAGTTAACAACTACCAAATCCCGAAAGACCCTTCAAAGTTTCGGTCGAACAATACTAATGGGATTAGATCTTTCGGCTTAATGGAGAAATCGACATAAGAGAAAAAGAATAAAGAAGAGAATGAAATACAAGGTTTCGGCTTCTGAAGAATTCAAAAGAAAAAAATTACAGAAAGCAACTAGGGTTTTGGCTTGTAGAAGAGACGGAGAGAAAAGATTGAGAGAATGGGGTTCAAATGCCGAAATTGAAGAGATATCCCCTCTCTATTTAAAGAGAATTTCAGCACCCATATTTATACTAAAATAAATAAATAAATAGATAAATAAATAAATAAATCTACACTCCTTAATCGACTCAAACTTATCACCAATTAAATTCCTTTATTTAGCCAAAAATTTAATTTGAATTACATTCAAATACCTTCCCCACGCCAACAGCAAAATAACAAGTTAATGTGCACAAGGCAACTCAAACCCAAGCCCTCTAAGCACCAACACACGCCCCCTGCCACTATACCACAACCGTTCTTGTGATATATTCCATTCTTAACTTATTTTAAGGTATACTTTCCAATGACCAACTTACACACTGCGACAAAATAACAAGTTAATGTGGACAAGGCAACTCGAACCCACGACTGTAAGAGCCACAACACGCTTCTTGCCATCGCACCATAACTTTGCTTGTGACATGTTCCATTCTCGACTTCTTTTAAAGCATATTTTCCAATGATCGAATCATCTAAAGGAATCTAGAAATATTAGCCAACATCTAGATTCGAACCTCTGACCTCTTCACGATGGTCCACGCCCCTTACCACTACGCCGCGTATTTTATTTGTGTCATATTTCCTACCTAATTAATTATAAACCTTTTGTTGCACTCGTGTTTACTTAAAAAACATAACATGCACGTCGCGACTAGAACCATGCTCCCCTACTACTCCTAACGCCTTTACCCTTTGGGCCAGCGTTTCCTTGTGTCATAAAGCAGTCCCAACTATTTATAAGGCCTAAACTCGCCTTCATACCACTTATCTTAATAAAAGTTTTTTTGCCAAGTCCAGACTTGAACCTCGACCACCAACTTATTCCAAGCACCCCAAGCCACCGGACAACCTACTTCTTTGTGATATGTTTTAACCCAACATTATTTTAAAAGCCTTATGACCGCCACCAACCTCCCTAAAAAAAAAAACATTTTGCTAAAGCCCTAGATCGAGCCTAGGACTTTTCCAACACTACCAACCCTTCCTAAACCTCCTAAGAATTAAACTAAACATGAAATAATAATTTTTTAAAAGAAAATGTCCATTCAAATTTTTCATGATAAAATAATTTATTTCATTTGAATAATATTTTAAGAAAAATAACTATTTAAATGTATTAGTGACATTATAAAAGTAGAGGGACAAACTATGTAAAAAAAAAAAGCATATAAATCAAATCCCCAAATTTTAGCATAATCTAGGGTCAATTAAAATTGACCATTATCTTATTTTAGTGTAAACCACATATTAATTCTTTTTTTTTTACGACAAAATCCATTCTCTCGACACACGAAACCCATTTATTCTCGGCCCAAATTCAGGATGTTACACCATTAGTCTTTTCTTTTAATTTCAGTTTTCTTCTTAGTCTCCTTCTCTTTATTTTCTTTATTTTTAATTATATTATTAGTATATTTTTAATGTTTCTTTAGATTTCCTGGCTACATCTTTACAGGCTCCCTAATTTCTTCATCTAGTATAGAGATTTTCGGTAGCCACCCCACCAGGCCCATAGAACACTCCACAACCGCTCCTCCAAGCCCCATTTTCTACCACGACCACCGCCAACTTCGGAGTCATCCAAAGTACAGGAAGTGTTACTTCTCCCCTTCTCTTTTGATTTATTATCACATGGTTATTTATCTATCTTTGTACATTGAGGACAATGTACATCTTAAGTGTGGGGTAAAAGTACCTAACTTTTTGCATTATTCCAAAATCTGAAATTTTAGTCTTGTTCCTAAGTAATTTTCTCATATTATCAATTAGGGTGAAATTTCTGATGATTTATGATTTTTATTGATATGTTTTTGAGTAAGTCATTGATAATTGTGCATTGATGATTAAATTTGAAGAATACTAGAGAATCAAGCATGATAAGTCTATTTTTCAAGAATAAAAAATTTCCTAGGTTGTTAAACTGAATTTGAATATTACCTTAAGGTTTGAAATTTACAGGGATTGATGTCAAATACCCATAATTTTTGTGAGATTTTCAGCCTTATAGAGTATATATTCTTTTTCGTGCTCACTTTATTGGTTATGAGTGTGTCAACATTGAATTGTTATTCTAGAACTTGCCTTGATTCTACATGTCGAAACCATATTATTGATTTGATATACTGAGATGATAAAGGCACCTAAGTTTTAACCCATTCACTCCACTAAAAAGCCTACCTTCACAAATTAACCCTTAGTGAACCCATCTGATCCTAACAACCCTTTTTATTGATTTACCTGCTAATATTAAACCAAAACCCTTTGTATTTGTTATCACCATTCCTTTGACTACCCTTCTATCGAGAATCGATTTGATCAGTTGCCTAATTACTTAATTTTAGTTGATATAGTTATTTCTTATATTAGGTATTTACTTGATTTGTTCTTAAAAAAAACAAAGTATATTCATTATTAGTTCTATGTTTTAAGAGCATGTACGTTTAAATTTAGCATCTTGAAGAAGAAGCTCGTATTATTAGTATTTTCATGTGATGTAATTATTCAGATTATTAGTTCAATTATTTTTCTAAAAGTTAGGTAACTTGTCATTTCAATCTCGATTCTAAACCTTCTAATTCAGCCTTTATCCACACCTTTAACCTAAGCCCCGTTGATAAAAGACCTTTTTGATTTGTGTATCATCTTATATTACAGTGGTGGAAATTTGATTTTTAGGCAAGCCTATGGGATTAACTTTCAGGTTCGACTTATGAGTGCTTATTCTTGAACCTTAAACACTTTGAGTGCTTTGAGTGAATCTTTAATGAGGATGCCAATCCTTGTCGGGTTTGAATTAAAGGTAATTATTTAGATAATAGGAGACACCTATGTTTTCGTGCTACAAATATATGACTTATATTGTTTGAATCTTCAAGAGTCTTTGAGTTAAATTATCCATGTATAAATTATCTATGACTTATGATGAGGCATTATTGATAGGAATTGTGAATTGTGGAAAGTTTGTTTTAATTATAAGTTTAGAATTTTGCTTGAGGACAAACAAAAGATTAAGTGTGGGGGTATTTGATAAACCGTAAAAGTAACATAATTTAACCCCATATTTAGCATGCTTTTGGATGATTTAGCCCTTGATTTATGTAAAAAGGTGCTCTTAATCCTTTCTTTTCATGTTTTATACTCAAGAAAGCACCCGAGGATGAAAAGAATGATAAACGGGCTTAAAACGGGCCAATTTGGGCCAAAATGGAAATCAACACGGCCTGAAATTCAATCCACACGACCGTGCCTCGATAATTAACTAAGACACTACCATGTCACGATTTACACGATCGTGCCCCAATCGACAGAATCGAGACACGACCTAAAGGCAATTTACATGGGCATGTACCATGGTCGTGCCCCTACCGCGAGAGAGAGCAATTCCACTCGATTTGGATACTTTGAGGCGAAGAAACACATTCCAAAGCCTATTCAAACGCCAAGTAGGAAGTATACTTGAATTGGGACACTTAGAGGCCAAGTAAAGCATTCCAAAAGTCTATATAAACATCCTAAGTGTAACCTAAAAAAGGGGTGGAGCGAAGGCCGAGACATTCAAAATTCGGTAGAAGCTGAAACTTTTGTAGGAATCACTCGGAGATAGCTAGTTGATCCATCTCAAGAAGCCAAAATTCTACTCAAGACGGTGGATCTATCCTTCAATTCCTTTAGGGGGTTTTAGGGATTTCTTATGTTTTGTTTCATCTTTTCTCTTGAGATGTTTTCTTTATTTGTTATGAACTAAACCCTTCAGATACCTGAAAGGGATGAAACCTAGATAAATCTTATTATTGTTTTCTAAATTATATGATAAATACTTGATTTGTTCTTAATTATGTGTGCTTAATTCTTGTGTTAATGTTTTCAAAATATTAATTCAAGTCATATATGTTCTTAGGTGGAGGAGGAATAGACCCTGCCTAAGAATAGATCTAGCATAATTAAGTGGAGTCGTTCGTGCGCCTAGAGATAGGGTGATGAGATTTTTTCGAATTAGGGTGAAACCTAATATGAGAGTCCATAGTTCGATTTACTGCTATTCTAGGGGGTTATTAAGTGAGAAAGAGATTTTCATTAATTAACCTAGGGTTAGACGTTATTCGCCTCGAGAGAGGATTTAATATATGCTAGGGAGTCTTACGGATCAAGTCAAATAAATAAATCGTATGGTTCAGTGTTAGATAATAAGTGAAGTTTAGGTGGATTCTTCCTTATGGTATCATCATGATCAACTGAGTTTCTCTTCAAGTTATTTCCCAATTCATTCTTTTTGTCTTTTCATTTTAGTTTAGTAATTAATTAGTTAATCATCCAAATCATTTAGGCTAAATAATAGAAAGAAAGTGAGTATTAGTACTCTTAGTTCCTTTGGGTTTGATAATCCGGTCTTGCCTAAGCTATACTACTGTTCGATAGGTACACTTGCCTTAAAGTTGTTGTCAGAGTTAGTTTCCAGGTTCGATATTCTCTTTATAAATTTTAAAACTAAATAAAACAACGATTAGAAATCTCGGTTGAGCCTTAGGAATAGATTAGGATACGAATGACATGTCATTAGAGGTTATATTGTGATTGGGTGCTGGTCCGTACGTCCTACCGATGGCTGAGTTATCGGCATGTGTTGTGGATTCTCGTCAGCTTGTGTGAGCAGCACCGTGTAGCTACATCATGATCGCCAGCTTGTGTAAGCAGACCCTTTTATTGGCTCGAGGGTGAGCATTATTGAGATATATTCAACTATATATATTTGCACTTCAGGTGAGAGATTTATCGAGATAGCTTTGGCTATATTTATATTGGCACATAGGGTGCGAGATTCCCGAGTATCCGATAATATTCCGAATGGTTCAACGGGTATATCAAAGATATGAAATGGTGAGAATAGATATGTATCAAAACAGGTATGTACGGAAACTGTATATGCATAGAACTTATGAAAGAAGTGAACTCATGGTTATATAGATGATTTAATACATGTTAACATTGTGGTTAATTAATTTATGGTATGTTATATGCATGTTTTGAATGGTAAATTAAATGGTGAGTTTTTCTCATTATTTTCATACAAGTTTACTAAGCTTTATAGCTTACTTTGTTTATTTTCTGTGTTTTATAGTGAAATCAAAGCTTGCTCAGATTCGGGATTGTCGGAGACTTCATCACACGATCCTACTACCACTTTGGCACTTTTGAACTTAATTATCTTAAGTGTATGGCATGTATAGGAACTTTGGTTATTTTGGGTTATGGTTTGATAATGAATTTAGCTAACTGTAATCGCTTGTAAATGTTTTTGGTTTTGTATATAGCCATGATAGTTGGCTTAATTGGTTGATTTAGTTGTGCATTCATATGTATATATGACTTTGGTTTGTGTTAAGTGATGGATATGTTATGTTTGTTGATTATAGGTGATGTGGATGTCAAATGGTTGATGAATTGAGAATTAGTATGCTTGTGAACTTAGATAAAATACTGCACGTTTAGAAAATGGCTATGTTGATGATTTGAGAAAGTGAAATTGGTATAAAATTGGATGGTGTGTTGTGAGATTGTATGCCTTGTGTTGTTGGTATTGAAATGGTATAATTTATGCTTGGTTGAGTTAGATGAATGCCTATATATATGCTATGTTTTGGTGCCAAATGGGTTGGTGTAGGTACATGCGATTTGGGTGGCAAAATGGCTTGGTAAATAGCCTATTTTGTCCACACGAGCAGAGACATGGGTGTATGTCTTAGCTATGTTTGACACACGATTATGTTACATGGCCGTGTGCCCCCTAGTGTTGAATTTGAAATTAAGTCAGTATACTCCACACGGCCCAGCACACGGGCGTGTGTCATGGCCGTGTGGCATAAGTCAGTATACCCTATAGGTTTGGCACGGCCTAGCACACAGCTTGGCACACAGGCGTGTGTAGCCATTTCTAGGCACACGGGCTAGTCACACAGTGTAACACCCCTAACCCGTATCCATCGTCGGATTATGGTTACGAGGCTTTACCATTCAAAACATAGTTCAACACAATCATTTATCACCTTTCATGCACCAAATAATTACGATACATTTATAACATTATCAAACTTGAATATCCAAAATTCACTTATTTTAAATTTGAATACATGAATCATAATTACAATTCAAATCATACACACCTTACTAATCAAGTATCACAAATAAGCACATTGTTTCAACCAATTCAATTCGAACATATATCAAAACTCAATTGAACATATTCCACAATTTCCAAATTCGAACCAAACTTGTATACAACTTAATATCCAATCATATATGCGGCCTTAATATATTAGCTTATATGAAATTCATATGTTTTACATGTTAACACAAATTAAGAATAACCATTAGGTTATAAATAAAACCTATTTCATTTCTTTATCTATTAGGTTAACACAATTCGTTTATATATATTTATAAACTTATAAATGATTACAAATCCATATAGCCATGCACATATACACATCAACCATAATATAAACGTATATATATACATGTAAAGACATATAAGAACTCAACTAAAATATCATGACCGACTACCAAAGTACACATATCCTTTATCATTAATCTAATCTAATTTCCTTATATAAATCTAAGTCCCAATATGTCTAAATAACTATAACAAATAAACCAAGTATCATGCATATCATTAATATAATTCATAAGTGAACATCAATTTATCTCATGTATATATCTTAATTTTTTACCTAACTAATACATGATTTACCATAACTCAATCAACAACCATAAAATACATATGATCGAAACTTATAACAACTTCACAAACATCATATATCTTGGATACACTCTCCATATAAACTCAAACCAAGACCAAAATAAACTTAAGCCATAATTAATCCAAAACCAAACTCGAGCATGGAAATTAACTCATATTTAAACATACTTAATCACAAACATTAACAAAACATACCAAGCACACTTCATTTATATGCCATGATCGAATGTACTCATACTTAAACATCATATTCCACATTTAAATATGCCATGGCCGAATTACTAAAACCAAACACATCAACACAAAACTGAGAATACATAAAAACCAACTTAAACATATAATCAAGCCATCTTCGCATGGCTTTATGTACATGATCCAAAACTAACCAAAAATGTAAACATGCCTATACTTGCCATAAGATCGAATTTATACTTTAAAAAATACCAAAAGATGTCGATAGTGTGATAGACTTTGCTGAAGATCCCTGAGCTCGTAACATGACTCCAAAATCTATAAAACAGAGGTAAACAAAACACACAAACAGTAAGCTATTTAAGCTTAGTAAGTCTTAAGCAAAAACATATATAACAATAATTACAAATTATCATTTTGTTAACAAGGCCGAATATACCTAATATCAAATACAAGTTATCATCTACTACCAAATCACATCTGAACCTCACATACATATACCATATGGCCAAACATAATCAATCATATACAAATATATAATTTCACTATCATTATTATAAATACATAAATAGGCCGAATCATGTATATGTTCAAATAGGTTAGCATATAATTCATATTTACATAAACATTTATCATTTCAAATAACCAACTTTCCTTGTTTCCATATAAACAAATAACTAACACATACCTGGACCTGTATTTCAATTTCACATTCGATCTTTACTTCACATTGCCTGTTGAACCGTTCGAAATTGAAAAGGATACGCAGATAGTTTGAAGCTCGTACAATGCCTACATCCCAGACATGGTCTTACATGTAACCACATATCGATGCCACTATCCCAGACAGGGTCTTACATGTAAACACAAGTCGATGCCAACATGTAACAACTCAAATTAGGGGCTAGTCAGAATAGTGATCTCAGAATCACTAATTTGAGGATAACGAAAATTATTTTCATGTTATTTTATGTGTTATAAAATGTTTATAATGACGCATGAAAATTTTGGTACTTTAATTTTAGCAATTTCTTGCTTAAATCGCGAAAAAAGACTAAATCGCATAAAGTGCGAAAGTTCTATTTTTTTTGCTAGAGGTGCCAAATAGCTATAGAACATTAATTGGAGGTCCCAAATATGCAATTAGGTCATTGTATTAGTGTTTTCGGTCATAGAAAGCTAGGAGGACAAAGGCATTAAATGTTGGTCAAAATTGGTGATGTTAGGTGATTAAAAAGAATAAAATAAGATGAAATAAGCAAAAAGCTATCATCTTTTTATTTCTTCCCTTCTCCCATCGAAAATACAAGCAAGAATAGGGGTTCTTGAAGCTCAAATTTTAGCAACTCATCTCCTCTTCTAATCAAAGAAAATGAGATTCAGAACTAGAATAGGTGAAAAGAGAAATGTGGGCAAAAGTCCCTTTTGACCCTTTCGACATCGAGGTAAGTTCATAAGCTAAATTATGAAATTCAAAGTGAAGTACTTAAAATTTTGATGTTGTATGGATTGTTTAATTTCCTCTATGTATATCTTAAGAATGGTTTGATGGAATGTCGAAAAATGAGAATCTTATTCTTAATTTAAGACTAGTGGGAAAAGAATTAGCATGATATAATGATAATTAAGGTCCCATGTAAGACCATATTGGAATATGGCCTCGGTGTAAGAATTTGTATAAGACCATGTCGGGGACATAGCATCGATATGTTAGTGCATGTAAGACCCTATCGGGGTATAATGTTTATAGGACATTATGTGTATAAGACTCAAGAGTGTTATTTAGCAATTTGAGTGGTTCAACGGGTATGTTGAAAGAGAGAGAGTATGTGGTTGTGCCATGAGTAGCACAAGTATGTGTTACAACTGAATTGAGGTACATTTGGTATATGATGAACCCCTGGTGGGTTATGTGTAATTAGTGCACCTCAGTTGCATAAGTTATATTTGTAAATACATTGTGTGAATGCGAACGAGTATCGTAGAAAGTTAAGTAAGAATAGTAGTGTGTAAGGATATTCCTGCATGAACATTTGAAATAGAGAAATACATGTGGATAACTATCCATGAAAGTATAATAATGATGAGCTATGTGCGATATCACCTTATTGATGGTTAGTGATGAGCTGTGTGCGATACCATCAACTATATTATTAACGGTGGGCTGTGTGCATTACCACCTGATTAATTATTAATCGATGCGCTGTGTGCGATACCATCGCTTATAAAAGTCATTTGGTGGGCTAAGTAGGATACCACCCTAGTAGAGATCAATGGTGGGCTAAGTGTGAAACCACCGAGAGATTAGTGTTATGAGTGGCTTATTGAAAATGCTTGATGTGTTGTTTTATATGGTCATGTGATGAAAAGTGCAGGAATGTATGCTAATTAACATGGGCATTTAACTTGTGGCACGATTAGATGGTGGTAAGGGACAGAATGAGCAAGTTTCAATAATGATCGTGTAGGTAACCAAGAGTTTATGAGAAAAACTCATTATAATACCTTGTGGTTGATTATAATCAATGGATATCAATAATTGATTATTATTGTTCGTATATGAACTTACTAAGCATTATTGCTTACTCCTTTCCTTTTTCCATCTCTTATAGGTTAATTTAGCTAGCTCGGGTTGGAGGCCACTGGAGATGTTTTCACACTATCGAGCAAACACTTGGTATGAGGTTTCAATGTCCTTACGAGTTATGACATGTATAGGAATCTTGTTTATGATTAGTTTAAGTTATAGTTAATGTGCCAAATGTGTTGGCTCAAATGAATCGCGAGACAATTGTGTATAGCCGTAGATGATTGCTCAAGTAGATTGTAATTCTATTGGAAATAGTTCTCCCTTGTGTATGGGATGAAGACTTTAATTCTTTTATGATTAAATGTGATAAACCAAGAGTTGTAATTGATAATGTGTGAAGTTTATGTGATGGTGTTTTGAATGCACGCAAGAGAGGATGGTAAAGGGCTTGGTAGATAGCCTGCTAATCGCCACACGGCCGAAGCACACAGGCATGTGTTTATACCGTGTGGATAAGTCAGAATGCCAAGGCTTGGCACACAGGCCAGGGACGGGGGTGTCAAGGCCATGTGAATTAGTCAGTGTTGACCATGGGTGGAATACACGGGCATGTCTTAGGGCCACATGGGTGTGTCCCTAAATCAACACGAGCGTCTGGCCCTTATTTTGATGAAAAGTTTTCTCTAAGTTTGTAAAATCCTCGGTTGTATCCCAAAACCTCTTGGAGGTATGTTTAGGACCACGTAGGTCATGAATGAGAAAGAAATGAGTTTTGAATAAAATTTTCTAACTCATTCTTTCACGTTTAAGTAAGATTAAGAATGGTAATTCCTCGTATCCGGTCTCGGTGTCAGAGTCGGGTAAGGGTGTTACATTTAGTGGTATCTAAGCTATGGTTTAGTCAGTTTTCAGACTAACCTAGCGTGAGTAAGAGTTTAGCTATACATTCCATAGATGGACTGTGATAGTGTGATATCTCCTGGCTCTAACGAAATTGTTTTGTTAAGACAGAGATGATTCCCAATCGAGCTAAATCCAATAATGTTGTAAGTGGTAATGAGGTAATTGAAATGTGCTTATGCATTTTTAAAATTTAGAGTGATATGAATAGAAGTTTATGACATGTGTATGATAAGGTATGGGATGATATAACTCTAGGTTGAGGAATGAAATAAGAGTTATAAGATGATGAGCTTACTTATATTGGTTTGACATGCGTATGGTGTTATATACTCAACTTATTGGGTTAAATGCATATAGTGGGTAAAATTTGTCCAGAGAATGGGATATGTGTATATGTACAACTATTTGAATGATGTTGGATAAATATGTCGACATGGTTAAATCTCATGTGTGACTGTTAAAGTAGAAAATGTATGATGTCTTGTTTCATGATTCTGTTATGAAGCCACACGTATTATAGTGTGGAAGTTAAACTGGAAAGTACGGTCGTTCAATAATAAATTGATGAATAAGACCATGGTAGGACCATGGCAATACATGTGACTCCATAAAAGACCATGTTTGGGACATGGCATTGGCAACGATACACGATCTCATATAAGACCGTATCTAGGATATGGCATCGACATTAATATAAGTTTTCATGTAGGACCTGTATCTGGGATATGTCATTGGAATTGATAAGAGATTTCGTGTAAGACCATAGCGAGGCTATGGCATCGTGATGACATGTAAGGTAATAGCTGGGCTATGATGTTATGATACAAGTAAGACCATAGTTGGACTATGGCAATCAAGTAAACGACGTACTCAAAACCCGTATGAAATTCTCTAAATTGATAAGTAATAGTAAGAGAAATTAGAGTTTAATGTTGAATACTTGAGTAGACATTAAGGTGGAGTTTGAGTAAGTGAAGTCATTGTTCGAGATTATGGGAGAAAGAAACCATTGTGGCATGAGTAAGCGTGAAAACTCTCCTGGATCGAGTTGTGTGACTATGGTGACATTTCATTAATGATGAATGTTAGATCATATGTCTGTAGTCATAAGAATCCAATTAGGGGCTCTATAACTTTACCCCCTTACCACTGTTGAATTATTATAAGATGTTTACGAGAGTTAAGTTGAGTAAGTTTGTATGTGATTAATGCAATAATTATGCTAGCACAATTAAGAATGCTTTGTATCATATTTATACATGATACTCTACTAAATAGAGTAATTGGTGTTGAACATGAGGTTGAAGGCCTAGAGGACTATAATAAAAAAAAGGCTATCATTGAGATAAGAAATAGATAAGCTCTTGTATAAGACCATGTCCGAGACATGGCCTTAGCTTCCAGTTATGATTTAGTATAAGACCATATCCAGGATATGGCTTTAGTAATGAATATGAGAATCGTATAAGACCATATTTGGAATATGGCATCGATACTTGATGTGAAAGTCCATATAAAACCTTATTCAGGATATTGCATTGGCATTTATATGTGACTCCATATAAGACCACCTCGAGGATGTGGCATTGGTTTCGTACGTACATGAATGACGATATTATGCGTCTTTGACTATCCCTAGTGATTAATGGAATAAATAGATGAGTTTAGATGTGGAAATAAGAATTGTACTAAGTCATGTGAACGAGTGAATACAGGCACTCGTGAATGAGTCAAGAAGAAATGAGTATGATATGTGGCACGGTATGTGCTAAATAAAGGCAATTGTAAGTAAGTATGTCAAGAAGCCTATAACTTGTGTATGATTAATTAATGCCATGGATGGATTATAATAATCTCCTTAGGAATTATGTATAAATATTTATTGCCTTTCAGGGCTAATGTAGTTGTTCTTTTCATGAAATTGTGATTGTGTGAGAATGTTAGCTGACTGAAAAAAAAACAAACAAAACGATGATCGATTTGGTTAATTGAAATTGACATTCCTCTATCTCTTTGTAACCTTATTCTGGTACTTTGAGGAGGAAGTTGCTGATGAAACTTCATGTGAGATTTCTCTTATATTTCTGCTAATCATGGTTATCTTTAAAGTGTGTGTTCTTTGAGTTGTGATAGTCATATCTACTATTATTGCATTTTGATATTATCATAGGAAGGTGATAATTCTAGTATAAGAAGTGAAATCACAAGTTTCATGTTGTGCGATGGGATTTCGGGTGAGCCGAATAGAGTTAATGAATTCGATCTAGATGTCCCTGCTATCGTGAGATATGATGATAGTAAAGGTTTTAGATTAGCACAGCAAGAGAAACTCAGATGTGTAATATCCAGGATTTAGGGCTTGTGCATTATTGCTTAATTGTATGAAGTAGCATGCCTATGTGTGTTTGAATGTGTTGTATGAATTCTTGAGAACTTTAAAGTGTAGGTAAATGCCTTAGAAAATATCAGATTTTAAGTATTTTAAGGGGAGCTAAGCTTGATAGTCCTTAAGAGGAATTGTAGGGGAAATTAGACATCAAAATGGGCTTGTTAAAGTGGCAAGGACGTGCCACTTAGTGCCTTGGTAAGTGACGCCACAAGCAGTTCAAAGGGAGCCTAGGTTCGAGTGACAAGGGAAGCAAATGGGAGCTTTATTTTTGTTGCAAGGAGCAGAGGTAGTGGATGGCATGTGGACTCTAGAAGGAAGAGGTATATATGGGGTTGGATAGTTTGAGGATTCGGCTAAGGTGGAGGGGATTAAGGGATAAGGGAGAGAGGGGAGCAAGTGGCCGAATATGGGACTCTAAGGGGGTGCATAATTCGATCATACAAGGGGAGCTAGGTGCAGAATTTACTTAGTGTGGTGATAGGCATCTTTTGTGATTTTTCTCTCTTTCAAAAGCTCTATTCCCTTTCTCTTTTCTTTTGTAACTAGAAATCGAAACCTCTCAAACCTTATTTTCTCTTCTTCTTCATCTTCTCACGATTCAACCATCATCAAAAGCCGAAGGAGCTTTTCTCCTTTTATGAAGTTATAGCCGAACCTCTTCTGAGCCTCACCCTTATTTCTTCTCTTTCATTCTTTTCTAGAACGTTGATTCTCAAGGGTTGATATCAAGCCGAATCTCCCTAGTGTTCATCAATCGAAACCTTTCTCTTTGGGATCTAGAAGCCGATTCTCTAAGGGTGCTTTAATAGTGGTAAGTCTTTTCTTTCCCTTAGCAATCGGTTTTCTTTTGTTTCTCTTTTGGTGTCCAAAACTGAATGGTTGGCCTTGATTTCTAAGGATGGTCGAATGTTCATTAAGCCATAATCTCGTGTTTCATTTGTATGTAGCCAACGTGAAGGAACAGCCAAGGAGTCTCTTGGATTTGACTACTTAAGGTAGGGGTATAGTGTCCGACCATAGGCCACTTTCATAAGTATTCTTGTATTAAAGCCGATTCTAATAGTTGATAAGCAGGGATTTCATCAACTACATAGACAAGTAGTGGCTTTCGGGATTTCTACTAAGTCGACTACATGAGGAGATCATTCGGGATTTAGATATTTAGGGTAAGTAAAGTGTAATATTAGGCTGAAGGCCATTTATGATGTTCATTAAGTGTTAGAATCGGATCTAACATAAGGCTTGTAGGTATTTCGATATCTCCATAAGACAAGTGACGATTTCAGGATTTAGATCCGCAAGGTAAGTGAATATGAATATTCAGCCAAGGCTATATTAAGTATTAGTGACTAGCCGATTCTGACATTGGTTATTAGGAAGGAGTACAATCTGTTTCGGTAGTCTTTCGGGATTTAGTGAAAGCGTTAGTACCAGGTGTGTAGCCCTACACTAATTTCTCAATAGATTTATGGTATTCATGTTACGTATGTGTTAATGAAAATATGAAAATGTGGCTAAGGGTACACAGAGTATTCAGGTACGTAACCTTTAATTTTGTGTTAATAAATGTTATGAACATTTGGATTATGGCACATATGTGAATTTGATATGAATATGGAATAAGATATATGGCATGATTTTGTATGTATTGTATTGTGCATGGGCATATGGGTGATTATGAAAAGGGGAATTGATCTGGTGGTTTTTTACCACAATATCTGGTAACTCATGTCACATAATCTGAATGTGGTGACTTATATCACGAAATACTATCTGGTGACTTTGTCACAATTATCTGGTGGCTATGCCACAATTTATAAGGGCGATGTGCAAGTCGTCTGCAGTGACTGCCTTCGATGGTGTGTAGCAGATGGAGGGTCGATTTAGTAATCCCCACGGTGTGATGGCAGGTACGGGTGATGTGTAGAGGATGGCTATCTAGGTTTGGGTTTGGGATTGCATAATTGTTTATATATGTTTTGTATATATGATTTGTATACCTAAATCGATTGGGAATTTGTGTTGGTTGTTGCATATTGAGTCTGTTGACTCACCCCGTTGTGGGATATCTTTTTAGGTGACACTCAGTAAATGGACTGGGTCGGCAGGAGCTTAATGGTGGCCATGTTTAGCTCGGCATTTATTTTATTTTGAATTTTTTTATATTTAAGTATTTTGGATTTATTTTGGGTTATAAGTTGATGTAATAAGGCCATTATACTTAATTGTTTTATGCGTTCTTAATTTTCCTGATATGATACAAACAACATCAAATGTTTTGAAACTCAATTACCTACGGTTTTTCAAGTTACAATAATAATGAAATTCTAAAATTTGGTATTCTTTTCAACTTGTGGTTTTTTTTAAAACCTTATCGATTTAGCACAAAATTAAACACAACTCGAATTAACTTTTCTACAAACCACCACGATTTTCAAAACGTTATTCGAAACATAACTATTTTTTTACTTGAGAAGCCTACCAGATTCAGTCAGGGCTTGTGGGCCGGGTTTGGGGTGTTTTAGTTTGGTATCAGAGCTCGATTCAAAACTCGACCTTGAGGGCTTTTTAGGTCCAAAACATTTTCTTCCTTTTGAAAATTGGATCTTACTAAGGAATGAGCAGGTTTTCTGGCATGGCACCTGAGTCTCCAGCCCGAAGTCTACCAGGTAAGTGCTCCTAACCCTTTTGTGATTTGTATGTGGGAAATTATAGGGACGTAGATTAGTAGAATAGGAATTATTAAACCACAGGATTAGTCTATTCTAACACGAAATACATAAAATTTAAAGTCTAACCAAACAAACACGTGGTGAGTCATAGAGTTAAAGTGTGTGCAAACGTTGTGCACATGTTTAGGATTGGATTAGGGGAGCTTGGTACTTAAGCAATCCTAGTGACTCACCTCCTCTCCGCTCGAATCCTACCTGGTGCGTAGTGACGGTTCACCCTAACCAAAAATACTCAATCACAGGCTAAATTCAATAATTAAAACCCGAAAGGGACCAGTCACCTTGTTTTATAAAATTCTAAAGTTAAACCATGATTATAAATTCCAAAGTACCCTTGATTTAAAAATGACCAAATACCCCTAATTTGTAAATTGACCAAATTACCCCTAACCTGTATAAATTACCAAAATACCCTCCGTATGGAAAGTTACCGAAATACCCTCGAATTAAAAATTTCCAAAAATACCCTTATTTTGAAAAGTCACTGGGAACCATATTTTACAAAATTATCGAAATGCCCCTGGCTTGTAAAAATTACAAAAATACCCCCAGATTATAAAATTTCCAAACTACCCTTGAATTTTCTTACCAAGTATTTTAATTTTGTAAAAAAATACCAGAAATCTCTACTTTGCAAAATTTTCAAATACCCTAATTTGAAAAATTACCAAAATACCCTTATAGGATAAAAATTATGGAAATACCCTTGGGTAGTGGAAAACAACAACAATGACAACTACAACACTTTTCTGTAATGAACGCAAGTTCATGGATGTGATGATTGAATGAATAAATTTGAGACTGTGTGTGTGTATTCGAAAGAACTACTCCTTAGACTTATTGAACATAAGACTGTTCGCGATAAATCAGTGGAACGAAAACTAATTCATAAAATTCTTTAATCAGATAAATGCGATTCGGTAGCATGAATTCTAGGGGACGTGGTCGTAATGTGCGTGGCCATGGTAGAGGCCAAATGACCATGTCGAAGCTCATTAGGTCTGGTCAAGGGTCCAAAAATGAAATGCCACCACCACCAGCCGCTGATGTGGAATATCGAGGATCGATGGGGATGATGCAAGATACTGAGCGATGTTGCGAGTTTTGGAAAGGGTGGCTGGAGTGGGTGGAGGAATGGGAGCTCGAAAGTCGGTACCCGAGCGACTCTGAGCCAATGGAGCTGAGTTTTTTTGTGGTATATCTAGAGTGGCGCCCAATACGGCTGAGTATTGGTTAGAGGCGACGGAGCGGATTATGGATGATTTGGACCTGACTACCAAGGAGAAATTGAAAGGGGTAGTGTCGCTACTCCGTGATGAGTCATACTAATGGTGGCTCACAGTTTGGGATGGGGCTGCAGCAGATGATCTTACTTGGGAATACTTTAAGGTGGCATATCAGAAGAAGTACGTTGGGACCAGTTATGTGGATGCGCAGAGGAAGGCATTTTTGAGGCTAGTTCAGGGAAGTAAGTCCGTAGTGGAGTATGAGGCAAAATTTCTAAGGTTGAGCCGTTATGCTTGAGGTATAGTGGCTACGGAGCATGAGCGATGTGTCCGGTTAGAGGACGGACTGAGGATGACCTGAGGTTATTGATAGCTCCACAGAAGGAGCGAGAATTTACCGTATTGGTAGAGAAGGCTAAGGTAGCCAAAGGGATTAAAGAATCTGTGAGATAGAATACGGATAGAAATAGGCAAAAGAGAGGTTTTGGATCAGCAGGGTCATCTGGGAATGTGCAAAAGAGGCCTAGAGTTGATGGGTCGCGATGGCAGCAGGTTACTACAAGAGGGCAGTTTCGTACTTGTGCTCAGTGTGGGAAGATGCATCTAGGAGAGTGTTGGAAGAAGACAGGATGATGTTTCAAGTGTGGATCCAAGGATCATATGATTAGGGCTTGTCCTATGAAAATAGAAGGGAGCCGACCAGTAAGTCAGGGTCCTAATCAGGCTAGAAGAGGAGGACAGCAGCCACCGTGAGGCCGTGGTTTTGGCAGAGGTAATGGTACTAGAAGAGGATGGGGAACAAGGCGGAGGTGTTGGTATCTGAGAGGCCGATAAATGAGTCGGTGTATCTGATTCTTGGAGAGAGGATGGAGACGTCGGACGTCATAAGCAGACGTTCCTTATAGCTGACAAGCCTTACTTTACTTTAATTGATGTTTACTCTACCCACTCTTATGTTGCATGTAGAGTAGTTGAAACACTAGGCATAGCCTCTGAACTATCTAAAAGGAGATGACTGTAGTGAGCCATTAGGTCAAACTGTAGTAGTGAATAAGATATTCCGGAGTGTACCCCTAGAGATTCAGGGAGTGGTATTTCCTGTCGACTTGATGGAACTACCCTTCAGAGAATTTGATCTCATTCTTGACATGGACTGGCTAGTGGAACATCGGGCTGTATTGGATTGCACAGCTAAGCAAATAGAGTTAAGGACCCCGGAGGATGAGGCGATAATTATGATAGGAGAAAGAAGAAACTACTTGTCAAACGTAGTCTCTGCTTTAAAGGCTAATAAGATGGTCCGGAAAGGGTGCAAGGCATTTTTGACCTTTGTTAGTGCGTTGGATGTAAAGGAAGGGGGAGTTAGTGGAGTTAGAACAGTAAGAGAATTTGTGGATGTTTTTCTGGAGGAGTTACCTAGAATACCCTCGGATAGGGAAGTGGAGTTCAGAATTGACTTGCTGTCGGGTATAGCTCCTGTGTCAATTGCCCCGTACAGAATGGCACCAAAGGAATTGGTTGAGCTTAAGGACCAGATCCAAGAGTTGCTTGATCATGGGTTTATCGACCCAGTGTGTCTCCATGGGGAGCACCGGTCTTGTTTGTGAAGAAGAAGGACGGGACTATGCGTATGTGCATAGATTATCATCAGTTGAATAAGCTGACCATCAAGAACAAGTACCCATTGCCAAGAATAGATGTCTTGTTCATCAGCTTAAGGGGGCCGCAGTATTTTTGAAGATAGATCTAAGGTTTGGATATCATCAGCTTAAGGTGATGGAAGTAGATATCCATAAGATAGCTTTCCGAAAAGGTACGGGCATTATGAGTTCTTGGTAATACTGTTCAGATTAACGAATGCCCCAGCCGCATTCATGGACATGATGAATCGAGTTTTCTAACCCTATCTGGACCGGTTCATTATTGTGTTCATAAATGATATCTTGGTGTATTTGAAGTCTGAGGAAGAACATGACGAGCACCTCTGAGTCGTGTTGCAAGTGTTAAGGGAGAAAAAGCTATATGCCAAGTTCAGCAAGTGTGAATTTTGGTTGAAGGAAGTTACGTTTTTAGGGCATGTGGTGTTTGCTGAAGGAATACGGGTGGATCTTCGAAAGATTGAGGCAGTATTGGATTGGAAGCCACCTAAGTCTGTAGCAGAAATTCGTAGCTTCTTAGGATTGGCAGGCTATTATAGAAGATTCGTGGAAAGGTTCTCATCAATAGCTGCACCTTTGACGAAGTTGTTAAGAAAAGAGGTACCTTTCGTATGGTCAGATAAGCAACAGGAGAGCTTTGAGAAGCTTAAGAGGGTCTTGACTGAAGCTCCAGTTTTGATTCAGCCTGAGGCAGGGAAGGATTTTATGGTGTACTGTAGTGCTTCTCACATAGGTTTGGGATGTGTTTTGATGTAGAACAGGAAGGTAGTTGCTTATGCGTCTTGACAATTAAGGCCACATGAGGTTAACTACCCGACGTATGATTTGGAATTGGCGGCAGTAGTCTTTGCTCTTAAGGTATGAAGGCACTATCTATATGGAGAAAAGTCAGTGATTTATACAGACCACAAGAGCCTTAAGTATCTGCTGACTCAGAAAGAGTTGAACCTGAGACAGCGAAGGTGGGTGGAATTATTGAAGGACTATGATTGTTCCATAGAGTATCACCCGGGAAAGGTGAATGTGGTGGTAGATGCCCTAAGTCAGAAAGTAGTGATGGAGTTAAGGGCAATGTTCGTACATTTGAGCCTCTATGATGATGGAAGTCTGTTAGCAGAGTTACAACTTAAGCCGACGTGGCTGAATGAGGTGAAAGAGAGTCAGTTGGCGGATGATGATCTAAGTGCTAAGCTACGAAAAGTACGGAATGGAGAGTTAGAGGATTATGGTGTTAACAGCGAGGGAGTATTGTGTTTCAAGGGTAAGGTCTATATGCCTAAGAATAAGGAGTTAAGGTAGAAAATTCTTCACGAATCGCATAGTAGCCCTTATGCTATGCATCTTGGAGGTAGTAAGTTGTATAGAGATCTAAGGGAACAGTTTTGGTGGCCTGGTCTTAAGCGGGAAGTTATAGAATTTGTAGGGAAGTGCTTAACGTGCCAGCAAGTTAAGGCTGAACACCAAGTCCGTTGGGATTGCTTTAGCAGATAAAGATTCCGTAATGGAAGTGGGAGAGAATTACCATGGACTTCGTTAGTGGGCTTCCCCTTACACCTACTAAGAAGGACTCGGTATGGGTGATAGTGGATCGATTGACAAAGTTTGCACATTTCATACTGGTGTGGGTTGACTATTCTCTACAGAAATTGGCAAACTTGTATGTAGCTGAAATTGCAAGGTTACATGGAGTGCCGGTATCGATTATTTCAGATAGGGATCCAAGGTTTACGTCTCGATTTTGGAAAGCACTACATCAGGCTTTAGGCACCAGATTGGACTTCAGTACGGTATTCCATCCATAGTCGGATGGTCAATCTGAATGGGTAATACAAGTGTTGGAGGATATGTTGAGAGGTTGCGTGATAGACTTCAGAGGGAGTTGGGAAGAGTTCTTGCCTTTAGCGAAATTTTTGTACAACAATAGCTATCAGGCAAGTATTCGGATGGCACTGTACGAAGCGCTATATGGACGGAAGTGTCGCACTCCTACATGTTGGACGGAATTGGCGAACGTCAGATTTTGGGTCCAAAAATTGTGGCAGAATTGGAAGAAAAGGTTAAGGTGATTCGAACACAGTTAAAGGAGGCATCTGACCGAAAAAAGTCATATGCAGATCTTAAGCGGAAGGAGATTGAGTTTCTGTAGGAGATTATGTGTTTCTTAAAGTTTCGCCTTGGAAAAAGGTGATGAGATTTGGTCGCAAAGGGAAGTTAAGTCCTAGGTTTATAGGACCTTATCGAGTATTGAAGCGAATTGGACCAGTGGCATACCAGTTAGAGTTGCTCGGGAGTTGAAGTAGATGCACGATGTATTCCATGTTTTTATGCTACATCGTTACCGATCAGATCCATCTCATATAATATCGGTTGAAGAGGTGGAGCTAAGGCCAGATTTGTCCTACGAAGAGGAGCCAATTCAGATCTTGGAACGAGATGTGAAAGTATTGCGAAGGAAATCAGTTCCTTTGGTCAAAGTGTTATGGTGTAACTATGGATCGGAAGAAGCTTCTTGGGAGCCGGAAGAAGCGATGAGACAGCAATACCCCCACCTATTCTAGCTAGGTAATTTTGAGGTCAAAATTATTTTAAGAGGGTAGAACTGTAATATCTGGGATTTAGGGCTTGAGCATTATTGCTTAATTGTATGAAGTAGCATGCCTATGTGTGTTTGAATATGTTGTATGAATTCTTGAGAACTTCAAAGTGTAGGTAAATGCCTTAGAAAATATCAGATTTTAAGTATTTTAAGGGGAGCTAAGCTTGATAGGCCTTAAGAGGAATTGTAGGGGAAATTAGACATCAAAATGGGCTTGATAAACTGGCAAGGAGGCGCCACTTAGGGCCTTGGTAAGTGACGCCACAAGCAGTTCAAAGAGAGCCTAGGTTCGAGTGGCAAGGGAAGCAAATGGGAGTTTTATTTTGTTTCAAGGAGGAGAGGTAGTGGACGGCATGTGGACTCTAGAAGGAGGAGGTATAGATGGGGTTGGAGAGTTTGAGGATTAGGCTAAGGTGGAGGGGATCAAGGGATAAGGGAGACAGGGAAGCAAGTCGTCGAATATGGGACTCTAAGGGGGTGCATAATTCGGTCGTAGAAGGGGAGCTAGGTGCCGAATTTACTTAGTGTGGTGATAGGCATCTTTTGCGATTTTTCTCTCTTCTAAAAGCTCTATTCCCTTTCTCTTTTCTTTTGTGACTAGAAACCGAAACCTCTCAAACCTTATTTTCTCTTCTTCTTCATCTTCTCACGATTCAACCATCATCAAAAGTCGAAGGAGCTTTTCTCCTTTTATGAAGTTATAGCCGAACCTCTTCTGAGCCTCACCCTTATTTCTTCTCTTTCATTCTTTTCTAGAACGTTGATTTCTCAAGGGTTTATATCAAGCCGAATCTCCCTAGTGTTCATCAAGTCGAAACCTTTCTCTTCGGGATCTAGAAGCAATTCTCTGAGGGTGCTTTAATAATGGTAAGTCTTTTCTTTCCCTTAGCAATCGGTTTTCTTTTCTTTCTCTTTTGGTGGACAAAACCGAATGGTTGGCCTTGATTTCTAAGGATGGCCGAATGTTCATTAAGCCATAATCTCATGTTTCATTTGTATGTAGCCAACGTGAAGGAACAACCAAGGAGTCTCTTGGATTCGACAACTCAAGGTAGGGGTATAGTGTCTGGCCATAGGCCACTTTCATAAGTATTCTTGTATTAAAGCCGATTCTAACAGTTGATAAGAAGGGATTTCATCAACTCCATAGACAAGTAGTGGCTTTCGGGATTTCTGCTAAGTCGACTACAAGAGAAGATCATTCGGGATTTAGATATTTAGGGTAAGTAAAGTGTAATATTAGGCCGAAGGCCATTTATGATGTTCATTAAGTGTTAGAATCGGATCTAACATAAGGCTTGTAGGTATTTCGACATCTCCATAAGACAAGTGACGATTTCGAGATTTAGATCCGCAAGGTAAGTGAATATGAATATTCGGCCAAGGCCATATGAAGTATTAGTGACTAGCCGATTCTGACATTGGTTATTAGGAAGGAGTACAATCTGTTTTGATAGTCTTTCGGGATCAATGAAAGCGTTAGTACCAGGTGTGTAGCCCTACACTAATTTCTTAATAGATTCATGGTATTCATGTTACGTATGTGTTAACAAAAATATGAAAATGTGGCTAAGGATACACAGAGTATTCAGGTACATAACCTTTAATTTTGTGTTAATAAATGTTATGAACATTTGGATTATGGGACATATGTGAATTTGATGTGAATTTGATATGAATATGGAATAAGATATATGGCATGATTTTGCATGTATTGTATTGTGCATGGGCATATGGGTGATTATGAAAAGGGGAAGTGATCTGGTGGTTTTTTACCACAATATCTGGTGACTCATGTCACATAATCGAATGTGGTGACTTATGTCACGAAATACTATCTGGTGACTTTGTCACAATTATCAGTGGCTATGCCACAATTTATAAGGCGATGTGCAAGTCGTGCGCAATGACGCCGATGGTGTGTAACGGATAGAGGGTCGATTTAGTAATCCCCACGGTGTGATGGCAGGTACAGGTGATGTATAGAGGATGGCTATCTAGGTTTGGGTTTGGGATTGCATAATTGTTTATATATGTTTTGTATATATGATTTGTATGCCTAAATCGATTGGGAATTTGTGTTGGTTGTTGCACATTGAGTCTGTTGACTCACCCCGTTGTGGGATATCTTTTCAGGTGACACTCAGTAAATGGACCGGGTCGGCAGGAGCTTAATGGTGGCCATGTTCAGCTCCGCATTTATTTTATTTTGAATTTTTTTATATTTAAGTATTTTGGATTTATTTTGGGTTATAATTTGATGTAATAAGGCCATTATACTTAATTGTTTTATGCGTTTTTAATTTTCCTGATATGATACAAACAACATCAAATGTTTTGAAACTCAATTACCTACGGTTTTTCAAATTACAATGATAATGAAATTCTAAAATTTGGTATTCTTTTCAACTTGTGGTTTTTTTTAAAACCTTATCGATTTAGCACAAAATGAAAAACAACTCGAATCAACTTTTCTACAAATCACCACGATTTTCAAAACGTTATTTGAAACTTAACTATGTTTTTACTCGAGAAGCATGCCAGATCCGATCAGGGCTTGTGGGCCGGGTTTGGGGTGTTTCAAGATGAGAGTGTGCTTGAAATATGTTCTCAGTGTAGAGAAAAGAGTAGATTAATGTATTGAAATATGATTCAAGTTTTGTGTATATTCACGTATAAATCAATAAGGAGAATAAAATTCTGTGTGTTGATGAGTAGGGAGCATAATACAAAAATATGCTTATTGAAACTTTACCGGGATGGTAAAAAAATAAAAGCTATTGAAGGAACTATTAATTGAAAGTTCTAGTATCAGTCAGAATTGAGAAAAAGAGTTGTTAGATTGGTGATCCAGAGACGATCACTTTTGTGTCTGTGTTGTGAGTTAGATGTTATGAAATGATCCATGGAAAAATAATCGATATGTGCTTTCCGAATTCTGATGAGTTAAAGTATCGAATGTTGCAGAAAAAAATGAATGTGATATAGTGAAAACGGCTTGAACTATTACAATGGTGTGTATAGTTATTGAAAAACTTCTCAGATAGTGGACATAGTATGGATGTCTGGATGGAAAATCCTTGCTTAAACAATGCGAGTAAATTACTTGATTGACCTTAGTTGGTAACACCCTAGTTTCAGCAAGATTAATGTCTGGAGCGAGTTTTTTTTTTGAAACAAAAGAGCTCTGAAGTGAGATAGTGAATTGTATATTTTTTTAAAATAAACTCCGAACGAGTTTGTTTAGATGGTAAATTTGGGCCGAATAGGTTTCTATCATTATCGTGTTACCTTGGGATAAAATTGTATGTTGATGAAATCAGAACTTATACAGAAGTTTTTGTATGAGACTTAGTAGTAGCATGTCTACCCATGCAATAATAAGAAAAAGTGCAGTTATGCGCATAAATGTTTTGGCAATTGAGTTTGTGATCAGAAGTAGTTGATTCTTAAAAGATGAAATTTTCAGATTGTGCAAATTAGGACTATTACAGTCGGTGAATGCCCTAATGAGAAAGTGAGATAACACCCTATAGATTCTAAATTGGATTGACGTAATTCCCAAGGAGGGGATGTCGTTCGAATTATAGTGAATTAGCCGGTAAAGATCCGAACAATCATTTGGACATGTGCAAAGGTTCCAATTGGTGGAAATGTTTTAGGAGTGTTGGAAAAAACTTCTCCTGATAAGATTTTCGAGGACGAAAATCCTTAAGGGGGGAGAATTGTAATAGCCCGAATTAGGGACTAGTCAGAACAGTGATATCAGAATCACTAATCTGAGGATAGAGAAAATTATTTTCATGCTATTTTATGTGTTATAACATGTTTATAATGATGCATGAAAATTTTGGTGCTTTAATTTTAGCGATTTCTTGCTTAAATTGCGAAAAAAGGACTAAATCGCATAAAGTGCAAAAGTTCTATTTCATTTGCTAGAGGTGCCAAATAGCTATAGAATATTAATTAGAGGTCCCAAATGTGCAATTAGGCCATTATATTAGTGTTGGTCGGTCATAGAAAGCTAGGGGGACAAAGACATTAAATGTTGGTCAAAATTGGTGATGTTAGGTGATTAAAAAGAATAAAATAAGATGAAATAAACAAGAAGCTATCATCTTTTATTTCTTCTCTTCTCACTGAAAATAAAAGCAAGAATGGGGGTTCTTGAAGCTCAAATTTTATCAACTCATCTCCTCTTCTAATCAAAGAAAACGAGATTCAAACCTAGAATGGGTGAAAAGAGAAATGTGGGCAAAAAGTCCCTTTCGACCCTTTCGACATCGAGGTAAGTTCATATGCTAAATTATGAAATTCTAAGTGAAGTACTTAACATTTCGATGTTGTATGGATTGTTTAATTGCCTTTATGTATATGTTAAGCACGTTTTGAGGGAATGTCGAGAAATGATAATCTTATTCTTAATTTAAGACTAGTGGGAAAAGAATTAGCATGATATGATGATAATTAAGGTCCCGTGTAAGACCGTATTGGAATATGGCCTCGGTGTAAGAATTCATATAAGACCATGTCGGGGACATGGCATTGATATATTAGTGTATGTAAGACCCTATCGGGGTATAATGTTAATATGACATTATGTGTATGAGACTCAAGAGTGTTATTTAGCAATTTGAGTGGTTCAATGGGTATGTTGAAAGAGAGAGAGTATCTGGTTGTGCCATGAGTACCACAAGTATGTGTTACAACTGAATTGAGGTAAATTTGGTATATGATGAACCCTTGGTGGGTTATGTGTAATCAGTGCACCTCAGTTGCATAAGTTATATTTGTAAATACATTGTGTGAATGCGAACGAGTATCGTAGAAAGTTAAGTAAGAATAGTAGTGTGTGAGGATATTCCGGATGAACGTTTGAAATAGAGAAATACATGTGGAAAACTATCCATGAAAGTATAATAATAGTGAGCTATGTGCGATATCACCTTATTGATGGTTAGTGATGAGCTGTGTGCGATACCATCAACTATATTATTAATGGTGGGCTGTGTGCATTACCACCTGATTAATTATTAATCGATGCGCTGTGTGCGATAGCATCGCTTATAAAAATCATTTGGTGGGCTATGTGAGATACCACCCTATTAGAGATCAATGGTGGGCTAAGTGCAAAACCACCAAGAGATTAGTGTTAGGAGTGGCTTATTGAAAATGTTTGATATGTTGATTTATTTGGTCATGTGATGAAAAGTGCAGGAATGTATGCTAATTAACATGAGCATTTGACTTGTGGCACGGTTAGATGGTGGTAAGGGACAAAATGAGTAAGTTTCAAGAATGATTGAGTAGGTAACCATGAGCTTATGAGAAAAACTCATTATAATGCATTATGGTTAATTATAATCAATGGATATCAATAATTGATTATTATTGTTCGTATATGAACTTATTAAGCATTATCGCTTACTCCTTTCCTTTTTTTATCTCTTATCGGTTAATTTAGCTAGCTCGGGTTGGAGGCCACAGGAGATGTTTTCACACTATCGAACAAACACTTGGTATGAGGTTTCAATGTCCTTATGAGTTATGGCATGTATAGGAATCTTGTTTATGATCAGTTTAAGTTATAATTAATGTGCCAAATGTGTTGGCTCAAATGAGTCACGAGACGATTGTGTATAGTCGTAGATGATGGCTCAAGTAGATTGTAATTGTATTAGAAATAGTTCTCCCTTGTGTATGGGATGAAGAATTTAATTCTTTTATGAATAAATGTGATAAATCAAGAGTTGTAATTGATAATGTGTGAATTTTTTGTGATGGTGTTTTGAATGCATGCAAGAGAGGATGGTAAAGGGCTTGGTAAGTAGCCTGCTAATCGCCACACGACCGAAGCACACGGGCATGTGTATAGACTATTTGGATAAGTCATAATGCCAAATTTTGGCACACGGGCAAGGGCCACGGGCGTGTCAAGGTCATGTGAATTAGTCAGTGTCGACCATGGGTGGAAGACATGGGCATGTCTTAGGGGAACACGGGCATGTCCCTAAATCAACACGGGCATGTGGCCCCTATTTTGATGAAGGGTTTTTTCTAAGTTTGTAAAATCCTTGGTTGAATCCCGAAAACTCTCAGAGGTATGTTTAGGACCACGTAGGTCATGAATGAGCATGAAATGAGTCTTGAATAAAATTTTGTAACTCGTTCTTTCACGTTTAAGTAAGATTAAGAATGGTAATGCCTCGTATTCGGTCTCGGTGTCAGACTCGGGTAAGGGGTGTTACACAATGTCCCAAACGTGGTCTTACACGGTAACACATACCAGAAATCCTTTGTCATAACATATGTATCCTATCTATTCCTAGGGTTCGTACGGGGCTTTAGGACATTAAATCTCGATCGGATCAAACTCGAAATATAGCTCCTTTGCTCAATACACATTCGACCATTCAAAATATATTCAAAAAAATTACATTCATCATGTAACATATATACATATATATATATTATCAAATTTAATGACATTTATATGCTTATAGACTTACCTCTGATATTGACGGACGAAATCGACTACTTGACTACTTTTGACTTCCCCTGATCTAATTTCGCTTTCTTTTGTTCTTGATCTAAATATATTCAAATTCAACTAATTTAAACACACATTCATTCAATTTAATCCAAAAATATATAAATAGAAAATTACCATTTTACCCTTGACATTTCACACATTTGCAATTTAGTCCCTATTGCATAGAATACAAAATACACAAAATTTACATATATCATGCTAGGGTCGAATAATCATTAGCTCCATACAAGTCCATACATTTCATTTTTTTCACACTTTAGTCCCTCAAAATATTATTTTCACAATTTAGCCCTAATTGCTTAATTTCATAAAAAAATCCAAAGACAAAACATGTTAATCTTTCAGATATCTTTAATATTTCATCATCAAACAACAAAAATCACAAGCTATCATCCTTGGTAAAACAAAAAATCATCATCAATTTTAAAAATTCAACCATGGGTCTTGTAGTACTCGAAATAACGATCTCAAAAATTTAAAAATTATCAAAAACTGAAACCGAAACATACCTTAATTTGCTTGAGCAAGGGCCGACTACCTAGCTTGTTTCTTAATTATTTTTCTTTTCTTTGTTTCGATCAAATAAAAGATGAGTATGGCTTTCTTTTACTTATATTTGTCTTATTATATTAACTTATAATATATTATTTATTATTTTAACTTTTATATTTAATATAAAAACTATATAATATAACCTTAGTGTCGTCCAATCATCAATTAAATGGAAAAATTGCAACATAAAACCTTCATATTAAAAGAACATCCACTATTCGGCCCTTCTAAAAATAACCACTAAATTTTAATTTTACGTGATTTAATCCTTTTATTTAACCGGACACTCAAACGACGAAATTAAAACACGAAAAATTCACACAAGCAAATTCACACATAATAAACACAGGAAATAATTTTAAAATATTTTTCTGACTTAGATTTGTGGTCTCGAAACCACTATTCTGATTAGGGTCAAAATCGGGCCGTTACAACTCTCCCTCTAGGGATTTTCGTCCCCGAAAATCTTACCGATGAATAGGTTTGGATAAAGCTCTCTCATTGCATCCTCTAGCTCCCATGTTGCTTCCTCAACTCTGTGTTTATGCCACAGTACTTTAACTAATGAAATTTTCTTATTTAGCAATTCTTGAACTTCACGAGCTAGAATACGAATCGGTTCTTCTTCATATGTCATATCAAACTTAATCTCAACCTCTGTCGGACTAATCACATGTGAGGGATCGGATCGGTATCTACGGAGCATCGAAACATGGAATACATTGTGAATCTTTTCTAGTTCAGGTGGCAACAACAGTCTATAAGCAACTGGCCTGATACGCTCTGTAATCTCATACGGTCCAATGAATCTCGGACTCAATTTGCCTTTACGACCAAATCTGAGTATTTTATTCCATGGTGAAACTTTCAAAAACAATTTATCTTTGATCTGAAACTCTATATCTTTTCGTTTCATGTAACACCCCTTACCCACGCCCGACATCGAAACAGGGTACGAGGCATTACCAGACTTAAACATACACATTCATACAATACCAAGTCTAGATTTCATATTTCACCCTTATAAGACTTGTTATTTTGATGACCACTTTTACCATTATAATATGGTTACCAACTTATCCATTAATCACTTATGTCAAATTACTAACCACACATGGCAAACAAACATAATCACATTATAAACATTAAGATATAACATGAACAACTCTGCTTACAAGCCATAATCAATATAAGCCACATCTCATGGCCATATGCATATAACTTAATATAAGTCTACACATTTGTCCAAAGCAAAATAATGCCTGTCAATCAACCAAATCCCTATACATGCCACTCACTTGAAATTTCTAATATATGTTTCATTATACCAAAGGTAGCGACTTGATAGTGTGATGCTACCTTCAACGATCTCCAACCCTGAGCTAACCTGAAAACACTAAAGGAAAGGAAGGGAGGGAATAAGCTTTATAGCTTAGTAAGACCATATGAAAATAAAATAAAAAACAATTTATCCCCATGTTTCTCATGGTAATACAACCCAATTTGCATCCTTACACATATTCCAGTCAAGCTGTTTTCTCAAGTCACAGTCACTATGAAACACCCCAAACCCGGCCCACAAGCCCTGACCAGATCTGGCATGCTTCTTGGGAAAAATCTTTCGAAACTTATTTGAAGTTTTGCCAAAATTTTTGTGTGTTTTTAAAGAACAGTTGATTTGTGTTGATTAGGTGTCAAAACATTTAATCTTTGTTCTTAAGAAAAATTACTTGAACTTTAAAATTGATAAAAAATCAAATCGTACCATACTAAAAATAATTAAAATGCATGCATAATCAGTTTAATACTTATAGCCTTATTACATCAAAACAAATCCCGAAATAGTTCAAAATACTTAAGTATTCAAAGTCCAAAACCAAAAAACTTCGAAATGAGCATGGCCACCATAAAGCTCCCGCCGATTGGTCCATTCTTGAGTGTCACTGAAAAAGATCCCACAACGGGATGAGTCAAAGCAGACTCAATGTGTAACCACCAAACACAAACTCTCAATCAATTTAGGCATGTCAAATCACACATATGAAACATATATAATCAATGATGCAAACCCGAACCCAAACCTAGATAACCATCCGCTACACATCACCCGTATCAACCATCACACCGTGGGGACTACTAAGTCGACCCTCCATCAGCTACACATCATCGAAGGCAGTCGCTGCAGACGACATGCTCATCGCCCTTATATATATTGTGGCATAGCCACCAGATTATCATTTGTGACATAAGTCACCATATTCGGATTTTTGTGACATGAGTCACCACATTCAGATATTGTGGTATAAAACCACTAAATCACTTCCCCTTTTCATATCACCCATATGCCCCATGCATACAAATCATGCAACATCATGCCTTATGCCTTATTTCACATTCTTATCAATATTCACACGTGTGCCATATTCCAAATATTCCTATCATTTATTAACATAATGTTAAGGTTACGTGCACAGTGCTTTGTACCATTGCATGGTACCTTTGGCCACATTTCACATCATTATAAACACATATATTAAATTGATGCCAGTAAATCTATTAAAAGTTAGTGTGGGTACACACTGTTCACTTAACGCTTTCTTTGAAATCCCAAAAACCCAATCTAATGCTTTAGATCCTTAGTTCCTACATTCGGCCAACCTTAAGTACTTTAGTAAAAAGCCATTCGGCTAAATAATCAAATCCTGAAAGATTAACGTAACTGAAATCTTACCTTGCTGCCTATTTGATTACTAATCAAATCCCGAAATTCCATGATACTTCTTCCTTGAAATCGGCCAGCACTAGTTCACTGGACTTGGTTAGTTTCGACTTTTTGAATAAATACGAAATAGATCTGAAACACCAATTATGGCCTTGGCCAAATGTACATAGTCACTTACCTTATGAATCTTAAATCTCGAAAATATATCCTTGGTTGTGGTATTTGTTGAAATCCCTATAGACACATGTTAGATCAATTCCTAACCTTTAATCACAACAAATGGCCCTTGGTCAAATACCACATATTACTTACCTTGATCACACCAATCCCGAAGATTGCCTCCTTGAAATCGACTACAATAGAAATCCTGAAACTTCCTTCATAGTTTCGACCATGAACATTAATGGGGTTAGATTTCATCTTTTGGCTAAAGAAAAGAAAGAAAAGAATCAATAGTTGATCCTTACCCTTATGACAGAAGTCGACTGCTTCTTGTTGAACCCATAGAGATTCGGCTATGAAGACTTAGATAGAGATCAACAGGTTTTTGGCTTTTAGGGTTTAATGGAAAATCGGCTAGGGGTTATTGTTTTATTCGGCTTGAGTGAATTTGCAAAAGAAGAAGGAGAAGATGGATGATGGAGATTCGGCTAGAACACAAGGTATTTTATTGACAAAATAAAGAGAAGAAAAGAAAATTTGCTAAAGAATTTGGCAGAGGCACAATTGAAAAGAAAAGAATGAATATGTCCTCACTTCTACCTTTTGGTCGAAAATGCCGCCCAAGAGAGTCCCTTGGCCGACCAACTCTCCCTCTCTCCATTCAATCCCCCTTTTCACTCTACCTTAGCCGAATCTTTAACTCTTTCTGACCCAATCTATACCTCCTTCCTCTAGAGTCCATATGCCGTCCACTGCTGCTCATCCTTGTAGCAAAATAAAAACTCCCTTTTTGCTTCCCTTATGATTCGAACCTAGGCCCTTCCCCCTTTGCTTGTGGCGTCACTTACTAAGGCCCTAAGTGGTGCCTCCAAGCCACTTAAACAAGCCCATTTTAGTGGAAAATTTCCCTTACAAATTTTCTTAAGGCCTCTTAGGCTTAGCTCCCTCTTTTAAACTTAAAATTAAATAATTTCTAAGGTATTCTCCTACATTCTACTGTTCCAGAAATTCATAAAGCACATTCATAATATACACAGGCATACAAGCACATGCAATTGAGCAAAAATACATAACCCCTAATTCCCTGATATTACAGTTCTACCCCCTTAAAATAATTTTGACCTCGAAATTACCTGGCTAGAATAGGTAGGGGTATTGCTGTCGCATTGCTTCTTCCAGCTCCCAAGAAGCTTCCTCCGATCCATGGTTACGCCATAACACTTTGACAAGAGGGACTGACTTCCTCTGAAGCACCTTCACATCTCGTTCCAGAATCTGAATCGGCTCTTCCTCATAAGACAAATCTGGCCTTAATTCCACCTCCTCAACTGGTACTACATGAGATGGATCCGATCGATAACGACGTAGCATAGAGACATGGAATACATCATGCATCTGTTGCAACTCCGAAGGCAACTCTAAATGGTATGCCATCGGTCCAATTCGATTCAACACCCGATAAGGTCCTATAAACCTTAGGCTTAGCTTCCCTTTTCGACCAAATCTCATCACCTTCTTCCAAGGCGACACTCTAAGAAACACTTGATCTCCCACATCAAATTCTATTTCCTTCTATTTGAGATCTGCATACGACTTCTTCCTGTCAGATGCCTCCTTCAACCATGCCCGAATTACCTTAACCTTTTCCTCGGATTCTGCCACAATCTCTGGACCCAAAATCTGATGTTCCCCTAATTTCGTCCAACACGTAGGAGTGCGACACTTCCGTCCATACAATGCCTCGTACGATGCCATTTTAATACTTGCCTGATAACTGTTGTTGTATGCAAACTCAGCTAAAGGAAAATATTCTTCCCAACTTCCTCTGAAGTCTATCACACATCCCCTTAGCATATCCTCTAACACTTGGATTACTCATTCAGATTGACCATCCGATTATGGATGGAAAGCCGTACTAAAGTCTAATCTGGTGCCTAAAGCTTGATGTAGTGCTTTCCAAAACCAAAACGTAAACCTCGGATCCCTATCCGAGATAATCGACACCGGCACTCCGTGCAGCCTCACAATCTCTGCCACATACAACTTTGCTAGCTTCTGGAGAGAATAGTCAACCCGCATTGGAATAAAATGCGCGGACTTTGTCAATCGATCCACTATCACCCATACCGAGTCCTTCTTAGTAGGCATAAGGGGAAGCCCACTAACGAAGTCCATGGTGATTCTCTCCCACTTCTACTGTGGAATCTTAATCTATGAAGCAACCATGACAGAACTTGGTGTTCAGCCTTAACTTGCTGACACGTTAAACACTTGCCTACAAATTCGGTAACTTCCCGCTTAAGACCAGGCCACCAAAATTGTTCCCTTAAGTCTCTGTATAGCTTACTTCCTCCAGGATGCATAGCATAAGGGCTACCATGCGATTCCTGAAGAATCCTCTGCCTAAACTCCTCATTTTTGGCATACAGTCCTTACCCTTAAACCACAATATTCCATCGCCATTAATTCCATAGTCCTTCAACTCCCCACTCTGCACTTGCTGAAACTTAGCACTTAAATCATCATCAGCCAACTGTCCCTCTTTCACCTTATTCAGCCATGACGGCTTGACTTGCAATTCTGCCAATAAACTTTCATCATCATAGAGGCTTAAATGTGCAAACATGGCCCTTAACTCGACACTACCTTCCGACTTAGGGCATCTGCCACTACATTCGCCTTGCCTGGGTGATACTCTATAGAACAATCATAGTCCTTCAATAATTCCACCCACATTCGCTGTCTTAGGTTTAGCTCTTTCTGAGTCAGCAGATACTTCAGGCTCTTATGGTCCGTGTAGATTATGGACTTCTCTCCATATAAGTAGTGCCTCCACACCTTAAGAGCAAAGACCACTACTGCCAATTCCAAGTCATGCGTCGGGTAGTTAACCTCGTGTGGCCTTAGTTTTCGAGACGCATAAGCAACTACCTTCCCGTCTTACATAAGGACACCTCTCAATCTTGTATGGGAAGCATCACAGTACACTACAAAATCCTTCCCTGCCTCAGGCTGAATCAACACTGGAGCTTCAGTCAAGACTCTCTTAAGCTTTTCAAAGCTCTCTTGTTGCTTATTTATCCATACGAAAGGTACTTCCTTTCTCAACAACTTTGTCAAAGGTGCAGCTATCGATGAAAACCCTTCTACAAACCTTCTGTAATAGCCTGCCAAACCCAAGAAACTACAAACCTCAGCCATAGACTTAGGTGGCTTTCAATCTAGCACTGCCTTAATCTTCTGAGGATCCACCCTTATTCCTTCAGCAGATACCACATGTCCTAAAAACGTAACCTCTTTCAGCCAAAATTCGCATTTGCTAAACTTGGCATATAGCTTTTTCTCCCTTAACACTTGCAACACAACTCGGAGGTGATCATCATGTTCTTCCTTCGACTTTGAATACACCAAAATATCGTCTATGAACATAACAACGAACCGATCCAGATAGGGTTGGAAAACCCAGTTCATCATGTCCATGAACGAGACTGGGGTGTTTGTCAATCCGAACAGTATTACTAAGAACTCATAATGCCCGTACCTTGTTCGGAAAGATGTCTTATGGATGTCAGCCTCCTTCACTTTAAGTCGATGATATCCGGACCTTAGATCTAACTTTGAGAATCTCGCCGCCCCTTGGTGATCGAACAAGTCATCTATCCTTGGCAATGGATACTTGTTCTTGATGGTCGACTTATTCAACTGACGATAATCTGTGCACATGCGCATAGTTCCGTCCTTCTTCTTCACAAATAAAATCGGTGCTCCCTATGGAGACACACTGGGTCAGATAAACTTACGGTCAAGAAATTCTTGGATCTGAGCCTTGAGCTCAACCAACTCCTTAAGTGTCATTACGGGGCAATTGACACAGGAGCTGTACCCGACAGCAAATCAATTTCGAATTCCACTTCCCTATCCGGGGGTATTCCAGGTAATTCCTTCGGAAAGACATCCACTAACTCCCTTACTGTTCTAACTCCACTAACTCCCCCTTCTTTCACATCCAAAGCACTAATGAAAGCCAAAAATGCCTTGTACCCTTTTCGAACCATCTTATCAGCCTTTAATGCTGAAATTACGTTAGACAAGTAGTTTCTTCTTTCTCCTATCATAATTGCCGCCTTATCCTCCGGCGACCTTAACTCCATTTGCTTAGTCGCACAATCTAATACGGCCCGATGGTCCACTAGCCAGTCCATGCCAAGAATAAGATCGAATTCTCCAAAGGGTAGTTCCATTAAATCGGCAAGAAATATTGCTCCCTGAAGCTCCAAAGGTACACTCCGAAACATCTTATTCACCACTACAGTTTGACCTAATGGGTTTACTATAGTCATCTCCCTACTAGAAAGTTCAAAGGCTATTCCTAGAGTTTCAACTACTCTACATGCAACATAAGAGTGGGTAGAGTCAACATCAATCAAAGCAAAGTAAGGCTTGCCAAATATAAGGAACGTACCGGTTATGACGTCTGGTGCATCTCCGTCTTCCTCTCGATGTACCACATAAACCAAACCGATCGCTTTGCCTCAGTATTATTAACACCTCCGCGGGGTTCCTCGTCCCCTTCAAAGATTATTACCTCGCCGGTAGAACCACGACCTCGCGGTGGTGCTTTGTCCTCCTCTTTCAGCCTGGTTAGGACCTTGGCTTACTGGTCGACCCTCTTCTGTTCTCATAGGACAATCTTTAATCATGTGGTCCTTGGACCCACACTTAAAACATCCTCCCGTCTTCTTCTAACACTCACCTAGATGCATCTTCCCACATTGGTCACACGTACGGTACTGTCCTCTAGTAGCAGCCTGCTGACCTCGCGGACCATCAACTCTAGGCGTCTTTTGGGTATTCCCCGATGACCCTAATGATCCAAAGCCTTTTACTGCCTATTTCGGTCCGTATTTTGTCTCATCGAGTCCTTAATCCCTTCGGCTACCTTAGCCTTCTCCACCAACACGGTAAACTCTCGCTCCTACTGTGGAGCTATCAACAATCTTAGATCATCCCTCAGTCCGTCCTCAAACCAGACACACCGTTCATGCTCCGTCGACACAATACCTCGAGCATAATGGCTCAAACCTTAGGAATTACATCTCGTATTTTGCTCTGAGACTTATTTCCTTGAACCACCTCTAAACGCCTTCCTCACAAGATCAACATAGCTAGTTCAATGTACTTCTTCCGATATGCCACCTTAAAATATTCCCAAGTAAGATCGTCATGCAAAGACTTCTTCCTAAGCGTGAGCCACCATTGGTATGACTCATCACGAAGTAACGACACTATCTCTTTCAATTTCTCCTCGGCAGTTAGGTCCAAGTCGTCCATAATCTGCTCTGTTGCTTCCAACCAATACTCAGCCGTATTGGGTACCACACCGGATACTCCACGAAAAAACTCAGCTCCATTAGCTCAAAGTCGCTCAGGTACCGACTTCCGAGCTCCCATGCCTTCGTCTGCTCCAGCCACCCTTTCTAAAACTTGCAAGATCGCTCGTGATCTCGCATCATCCCGTCGATCTCGATATTCCATATCAGTGGCTGATGGTGGTGGCATCTCATTTTCGGACCCTTGTTCGGACCTAACGGGCTCCGACACGGTCATTCGGCCTCTACTACAGCCTCGCACGTTACGACCACGTCACCTAGAGTTCATGCTTCCGAATCACGTTTATTTGATTAAAGAATTTTATGAATTAGTTTTGTTTCACTGATTTATCACGAACAGTCTTATGGTCAATAGTTCTAGGGAGTAGTTCTTTCAATTTCATACACATACAGTCTCAATTCATTCATTCAATCACATTCATGAACTTGCGTTCATTACAGAAA
This sequence comes from Gossypium rotundifolium, assembly GCA_025506655.1. Classification (NCBI taxonomy): domain Eukaryota; kingdom Viridiplantae; phylum Streptophyta; class Magnoliopsida; order Malvales; family Malvaceae; genus Gossypium; species Gossypium rotundifolium. The sequence continues at coordinate 67,092,304 of CP106729.1, read as the reverse complement.
AATGTTGTAGTTGTCATTGTTTGTTGTTTTCCACTACCCAGGGGTATTTCCGTAATTTTCCAAATTAGGGTATTTGAAAATGTTGCAAAATAGAGACTTTTAGTATCTTTACAAAATTGAAATACTTGGTAAGAAAATTTCAAGGGTAAAATGGTAATTTTATAAGCTGAGGGTATTTTCATAATTTTTCAAACTAGGGGCATTTCGATAAAATTTTTTTCGCAAAATATGGTTCCTGGAGACTTTTCAAAACAAGGGTATTTTTAAAAATTTTAATTTGAGGGCACTTCGGTAAGTTTCCACACTGAGGGTATTTTGGTCATTTGTACATGTTAGGGGTAATTTGGTCAATTGCAAACCAGGGGTATTCTGGTCTTCTTTAAATCAAGGGCACTTGGAGTTTTAAAATCATGGTTTAACTTTGAAATTTCACAAAACAAGGTGACGGTCCCTTTCGGGTTTTAATTATTGGGTTTAGCCTGTGGCTGAGTCCTCTTGGTTAGGGTGAACTGTCACTACGCACCAGGTAGGATTCGAGCGGTGAGGAGGTGAGTCACTAGGACTGCTTAAATACCAAGCTCCCACTGAATCCAATCCTAGACATGCGCACAACGGTTGCCACACCTTTAACTCAGTGACTTAGACACAGGTTTGTTTGGTTAGACTTTAAGTTTTATGTAACTTGGTGTTGAAGTAGACTAATCCTAGGGTTTAATATCTCCTAATCTACTAATCTACGTCCCTCTTATTTCCCCATACAAGTCACGAGAGGAGTTAGGGTACTTACCAGTGGACTTGGTCAAGACTCGGGTGCCATGCTAGAAAACACCTTATTTCTTAGAAAATCCAATTTCAAAAGAAAGAAAAGCGTTTTGGGCCCAAAAGCCCTCAAGGTCTAGTTTTGAACCAGGCTCTAATACAGATGAAACACCCCAAACCCATCCCACAAGCCCTGACCGGATCTGGTATGCTTCTAGGGAAAAATCTTTCAAAACTTATTTGAAGTTTTGCCAAATTTTTGTGTGTTTTTGAAGAACAGTTGACTTGTGTTGATTAGGTGTCAAAACATTTAATCTTTGTTCTTAAGAAAAATTACTTGAACTTTAAAATTGATAAAAATCAAATAAATGCGATACTAAAAATAATTAAAATGCATGCGTAATCAGTTTAATACTTACAGCCTTATTACATTAAAACAAATCCCGAAATAGTCCAAAATACTTAAGTATTGAAAGTCCAAAACAAAATAATTTATGAGCTGAGCATGGCCACCATAAAGCTCCTGCCGACCCGGTCCATTACTAAGTGTCACCTAAAAAAGATCCCACAACGGGGTGAGTCAAACAGACTCAATGTGCAACCACCAAACACAAACTCTCAATCAATTTAGGCATGTCAAATCACACATATGAAACACATATAATCAATGATGCAAACCCGAACCCAAACCTAGATAACCATCCGCTACACATCACCCGTACCAACCATCACACTGTGGGGACTACTAAGTCGACCCTCCATCCGCTACACATCATCGAAGGTAGTCACTGCAGACAACATGCTCATCGCCCTTATATATATTGCGGCATTGCCACCAGATAATCATTTGTGACATAAGTCACCACATTCAGATTTTTGTGATATGAGTCACCACATTCAGATATTGTGGTATAAAACCACCAAATCACTTCCCCTTTTCATATCACCCATATGCCCCATGTCATACAAATCATGCAACATCATGCCTTATGCCTTATTTCACATTCTTATCAATATTCACATATGTGCCATATTACAAATATTCCTACCATTTATTAACATAATGTTAAGGTTACTTACCTGAGTACTTTGTACCATTGCATGGTACCTTTGGCCACATTTCACATCATTATAAACACATATATTAAATTGATACCGTAAATCTATTAAAAGTTAGTGTGGGGTACACACCTGGTTCACTTAACGCTTTCACTGAAATCCCAAAAACTCGATCTAATGCTTTAGATCCTTAGTTCCTACATTTGGCCAACCTTAAGTACTTCAGTAAAAAGCCATTCGGCTAAATAATCAAATCCAGAAAGATTAACGTAACCAAAATCTTACCTTGCTGCCGATTTGTTTACTAATCAAATCCCAAAATTTCGTGATACTTCTTCCTTGAAATCGGCCAACACTAGTTCACTGGACTTGGTTAGTTTCGGCTTTTTGAATAAATATGAAATAGATCTGAAACACCAATTATGGCATTGGCCGAATGTACATAGTCACTTACCTTATGGATCTTAAATCTCGAAAATATATCCTTGGTTGTGGTATTTGTTGAAATCCCTATAGACACATGTTAGATCAATTCCTAACCTTTAATCACAACAAATGGCCCTTGGCCGAATACCACATATTACTTACCTTTATCACACCAACCCCGAAGATTGCCTCCTTGAAATCGACTACAATAGAAATCCCGAAACTTCCTTCATAGTTTCGGCCATGAACATTAATGGGGTTAGATTTCATCTTTCGGCTAAAGAAAGAAAGAAAAGAATCAATAGTTGATCCTTACCCTTATGACAGAAGTCGATTGCTTCTTGTTGAACCCACAGAGATTCGGATATGTAGACTTAGATAGAGATCAACAAGTTTTCAGCTTTGGGGTTTAATGGACAATCGGCTAGGGGTTATTGTTTTATTCAGCTTGAGTGAATTTGCAAAAGAAGAAGGAGAAGAAGGATGATGGAGATTCGGCTAGAACACAAGGTATTTGATTGACAAAATAAAAGAGAAGAAGAGAAATTTGCTAAAAATTTGAGAAAATTTGCTAAAGAATTCGGCAGAGGCACAATTGAAAAGAAAAGAATGAATATGTCCTCACTTCTACCCTTTTGCCAAAAATGCCACCCAAAAGAGTCCCTTGGCCGGCCAACTCTCCCTCTCTCCATTCAATCCCCCTTTTCACTCTACCTTAGCCGAATCTTTAACTCTTTCCAACCCAATCTATACCTCCTTCCTCCGAGTCCATATCTTGTCCTTCTTTGCTCATCCTTGTAGCAAAATAAAACTCCCTTTTTGCATCCCTTGTGATTCGAACCTAGGCCCTTCCCCATTTGCTTGTGGCGTCACTTACTAAGGCCCTAAGTGGCGCCTCCAAGCCACTTAAACAAGCCCATTTTAGTGGCATATTTCCCCTACAAATTTTCTTAAGGCCTCTTAGGCTTAGCTCCCTCTTTTAAACTTAAAATTAAATAATTTCTAAGGCATTCTCCTACATTCTACTGTTCTCGAAATTCATAAAGCACATTCATAATATACACAGGCATACAAGCACATGCAATTGAGCAAAAATACACAAGCCCTAATTCCCATATATTACACACTAAATTATTTATATCTGGAGCTAATGAACTCCAAATTAAGTTCTGCTAATTTTCCTTGAAACTAAATCATATATCTTCTTACCATAAAATTTTTAGAATTTTGGTTTGGCTAATTAGTACATTTTATTCATTAAATTCTCCTCTATTACAGTCCAACGGTTCTGACCTCTCTTCACTAAAAATCAATTATCTCATTGTATAGTTATTATTCACGTTTCCCACTTGTTTCTAATGAAAATAGACTCATTTAAGATTTCAATAATATAAATTATATCTCATAATCATTTTTTTACAATGTTTAATGATTTTCCAAATTTGAAATAGGGGATTCTGAAACTCATCCTGACCTTGTCTCACTAAAATTCAAATATTTCAGAATATAAAATTTCTTTTCTTACCTTTGTTTCTTTCATATGAAAATAAACACAATAAGATTTAATTCTATAACTTATTCACTTTCTAATTTCATTTCTCCTATTTTTGGTGATTTTTCAAATTCACATAATTGTTGTTGTCTAAACTGTTTTAATGCTAATTTCACTCTTTCATGTTTTCTTTGCAATCACTTCTATTTAAACATACATAACACCAAAGACTTAAGCTTGTAATTAGCATAAAAATGATTTCATGAGTATCACTAACATTTTATGATTTCACATATATCCAAAGCATCATAAAACAAATATACTAAACATCTTATGTCTTAATGTGATATGGCTCAAACGCCTAATACATGTTTCTCAACCAAATGCATACATCATCAACATAATTACTTATTCCTAAGATTCACGTAAGGTCACTTTTATAATGATAATAAGTCATAATATCATAAGACTAACACTTATAAAATTTACGTACATACATGTACCATTCATAAATATAATTTCATGCTTACATGCATACCTGATGATGGTGGTAAAAGTCTTAAAATTTATATAATGAATGATCGATCCTAGAAACTAACTATCACCACGATTGAGGCAAGCGCACCTATCGAACAGTAGTATAGTTTAGTGGTAAGATCGGATTGTCGAACCCAAGGGAACCAAAAGTAGTAATACTAACTTTCTTCTTATTATTTAGCCTAAGAATTTAGGGAATTGTTATTTAATCTAAAATTAACTAACTACTAAGCTAAAGATGCTAAGACACAGAGAAGGAATTGGGGAAATACTTGTAGGAAAACCAATTGATTAAGACAATACCTGAGGAAGAATCCACCTAGACTTCACTTGTTATCTAACTCTGAACCAGACAATTTATTCACTTGACTTGATCTGTAGGATTCCCTAATTTATATTAATACCTCTCTCGAGGCTACTAACGTCTAACCTTAGGTTGATTAATTGAAATCTCTTTCTAATTAAAACCCTTAGAATTGCATTAACTCAATCTATGGAGTCCCATATTAGGTTTGACCTTAATTCAACAGATTTTCGTCATCCTATCTCTAGGGTTGCGATCAACTCCGCTTAACTATGATAGATCTACTCTTAAACAGGAATATTCCTCCTCTTCCTAAGCACTTCAATACTTGAATCAATATCCTAAAATATCAAAACAATAATTAAGAACACATAATTAAAAACAAATCAAGTATTTATCATATAGTTCAGACAATAATAACAAGATCCGTCTTAGGTTTCATCCCCCTCAGGTATTTGAGGGGTTTAGTTTATAATCATAAAAGAATACATCTCAAAAGAAAAATAACAAAACATAATGGAAACCCTAAAACCCCATGAAGGAATTGAAGGAGACATCCTTAGTCTTGAGTGTGATTCTAGCTTCTGGGATGGATCAACTGGCTTTCTTTGAGTGAATCCCACAATTCAACCTCTCTGGCTTGGCTCCTTGGCCTAGCTAAATGCCCCCTTGAAGGCTGGCCTTTAGGGTGTTTATATAGGCTTTTGGAATGTCTTTATTTGCCTCTAAGTACCCTAATCCGAATAAAACTCTTCTTTGCTGCGGCAAGGGCACGCCCGTATGGCACGCCGTGTAATTTGCATCTAGGCCATGGTCGAGTCTGCTAAGGAGGCACGATCGAGTGTCTCGGGCCCAGGCCATGTTGATTTCATTCTTTAGCCCTTTTCTCCATTTTTGGCTCGTTTCTCATTCTTTTCATCCTTCGGTACTCTTATAAGTATAAAACATGAAATTAAAGGATTAGGAGCACTAAATTCCACAATTCAGGGAATAAATCATCAAAAGTATGCTAAATGTAGGATTAAAATATGAACATATTATGGTTTATCAAATACCCCCACACTTAAGCATTTCCTTGTTGTCAAGCAAAAATCTCAACTCACAATTAGAATTAACTTTCCTCGATTCATAATTCTCATCAACAATGCCTCATCATAATTCATGGATAATTTAACTCAAAGAGTCCCAGAGATTCAAAAAATCAAAGTTACAAGTTTGTAGCACGAAAAATATAGGTGTTTCCCCTTATCTAAGTAATTACCTTTAATTTAAAATCGACAGGAGTTGACATCCTCACTAAAGATTCACTCAAATCACTCAAGGTGTTTAAGGTTCAAAATAAAGCACTCAAACTTCGAACATGAAAAGTTAATCCCATAGTCTTGCCTGAAAATCAAATCTCCACCACTACAAAATGAAATGATATACATATCAAAAGGTCTTTTAAAAAAGGGTTGTAACGGTGCTTAGGTTAAAGGTGTGGATAAAGGCTAAATTAAAGGGTTAGAATCCAGATTGAATTGACAATTTACCTAACTAGAAAAATTAAACTAATCCTGAATAATTACATCAATTGAAAATTTGAAACACTAATAATACAAGCTTCTTCTTCAAGATGTAGAATTAATTGCTTAAGCTCAAACAACATAGAAATAATAATGAATAACTTTCCAACATTTTTTTTAAGAACAAATCAAGTAAATACATAATATAAGATGAATTCAACTACTAAAATAAAATAATTAGGCAATTGATCAAATCAAGTTTCTATAGAAGGGTAGTCAAGAAAAATGGTGATAACAAATACAAGATGGGTTTTTGGTTAATATTAGTGGGTGAATCAATAAAAGGGTTATTAGGATCAAAGGGGTTCACTAGGGGTTAATTGTGAGGGTAGGGTTTTAGTGGAGTAAGTGGGTTAAATCTTAAGTGCCTTTATCATCTTAGTATATCAAATCAAAGGTGTGGTCTTGACATGTATAATTGAAGCAAGTTCTAGGATAACAAATCAATATTTACACACTCATAATCAACAAAGTGAGCACGAAAAAAAATATATATGCTCTAAAAGGATCAAAATCTCACAAAAATTATGGTTTTTGATGACAACCTTGCAAATTTCAAACTTCAAGGTAATATTTAAATTTAGGTCAATAACCTAGCAAATTTTTAATTCTGAAAAATAGACTTATCATGCTTGATTCTCTAGTATCTTAAAGTTTAAATCATCAATGCACAATTAACTATGATTTAATCCAAAACATATCGAATAAAAATCATAAATCAATAGAAGTTTCATTCTAATTTGTGATATGAGAAAATTACTTAAGAATAAGACATAATTTAAGGATTTTCAAATAATACTATAGTTAACCCCCCACACTTAAGATGTACATTGTCCTCAATGCACAAAGATAGATATTCACAATATAGTAAGAAAATCAAAAGAGAGGGAGAGAAGCGAGACTTCCTGAATTTTTGGATGGAGTCCTTGGAGGATGATCAATGATGACTAGGTATAGGTGAAGGTGGTGGAGAATACTCCGGTGGTGTGTTCGTTCCTTGAGTGGCACCTTGAACCTTTTTAAACTACGAAGTCATCAGTAAAGTTTTTAAGGAGTTCTTATTTAATGGACGTTTGTTATAGTTGCTCGAGAGTTAAACAGCCAGAGATAAAAGAAATCAAATTATACTTAAAAATTTAAAGAGTTTGATAATAAAGGGAAATGAACTAAAATAAAAATAAAAATAAGAATAAGAATATAAATAAAAATAAAGAAAATAAAAGGACTCAAAGGTCCTCATCATTGGAGTGATCTCGAGGTGGTGGTGGCGGTGATATGTGAAAAAGCTGATAATGTCAACCACGATCGCCTCACACGACCGTGTGGATTTATGCAGCCCGTGTTCTTTAGGTAGTTTCAACCATGGCCACGTCGCACTGCCGTGGCATTTAGTCAAAGCCCGTATCCTGGAGAAAATTTTTGTCCTTTTGCCCCACGGCTATGACCACGCCCATGTACCTACTCATGGTGACCACACGACCATGTGCAAGGCTGTGTTGTATGGAAATCTGTACGGTTAGTTCATAGTTAGGTGCTAAAAGGGAAAAAAATATAGAAGTAAAAATAAAAATGTAAAAATTAATGGGGTTAGTGCTCAGGTTGCCTCCGAGAAGCGCTCGTTTAAAGTCTTAATCTAGACTTACCTCTCATTCGCATAATCATGGTGGTTTGAAGATTTGAAAATCCTTTCTCATGCTATCATTATATAGTTTGAGTCAAGTGGCATTTACCTTAAAGGTGCCGAATATGGGATTACTTACCTTGACTATTCTGTAAATACATTGAGTACCTTAAAAGGGATCTATTCGTTTGTCTTGAGGTCTAAAGTGGTGATTCGAGGGTCTGTTTTACCTAATAGTACCTGATCTCTTATTTTGAAGTGATTTGATGTTCCTATAAGCTTGTCTAGGGGTTCCTTTGGTTTCACTTCATGTGGTTTTGATTTCTCCTTGAAATGCGCTTTCCACTCATCTAGTTCGTCGACCTGAAGCCTTCGTTCCTCCTGAATTACTTCTTTATCAGTACGAGGTCTAAGATTTGGCTCAATTATGTGATTTTGTGGTGCTTCCTGTAAAGAAAGTTGAACCAAATGATTATCAATAGAATTTACATTCTTACCTTTATCACTCGATGTCCTAGTTGAGTCGAGAGCTTGAAGACTGATTGATTCATCACCTACACGAAGTGTGAGTTCACCTGTACCAACATTAATTTTAGCTCTGGCAATTGCTAAAAAGAGTCTTCCTAAAATTAAGGGGATACTATTGTCTTCATCCATGTCTAAAACAACAAAGTCTACTAGGAATGTGAATCTGTCAATTTTAACTAGTACATCTTCAATTATACCTCTAGGAATTTGAATAGTCTTATAAGCTAATTGAATACTCATCCTAGTTTGTTTAGGTTTCCCTAGACCTAGCCATTTAAACATTTTATAAGGCATAACATTGATGCTTGCCCCTAAATCAGCTAAAGCATTATCAATAGAAAAACTACCAATTAAACATGGAATTGTAAAACTCCCTGGATCTTTTAATTTTCGCTGTAGTTTATTTTGCAACATTGCTGAGCATACTGCATTTAGTTCCACATGTGATTCCTCATCTAACTTCTGCTTGTTTGTCAAAAGCTCTTTTAAAAATTTCCTTGAATCTGGCATCTGTGAAAGAGCTTCAAGAAATAGAAAGTTAATATGTAATTTCTTCAGAAGTTTAAGAAACTTACCGAACTGTTCATCTATATTGTCTTTCTTCATCGCATAGGGGTATGGTATTCGAGGTTGGTACACTTTAATTATAGGTTCTAGTTTTCTTGGCTTTCCTCAACTTTACCTTCACTTGCCACAGGTTCTTACCTTGGCTCAAATTTAGATTCCACTAACCCTTCACTGTCATGAGCTGTTATGGCTTAAAGTTGCTCGTTTGGGTTAGTCTCAGTGTTACTTGGTAAGCTACCTTGTGGTCATTCAGAGATCAGCTTAGTGAGTTGCCCTAACTGGTTCTCGATCCCTTGAATCAATGCTTTTTGATTTTTAAGTGTTGTTTTGGTGTTTTAGAAACGTGTTTCTGACACCGCTATGAATTTTTTCGGCATCTCCTCAAGGTTCAGCTTCTTTTCCTTTGAGTAGGGCTGTTGTTGGAAGTTTGGTGGGGGTTGTTGTCTCTGATTTCCTTGACCACCCCATGAGAAATTGGGGTGGTTCCTTCAACCTGAATTATAAGTATTACTATAAGAGTTATTTTGAGATTTAAAATTGTTACCCATATAGTGAACTTGCTTGTTTTCAACGCTTGGGTTGTAAATTGGATATTCTGTATTGCTCATCCCTCCCCCATTCATATCGCACTGCATAACTGGATTTACCTACGAAGAACCACATAAACCATCAATTTTCTTAGTTAAAAGTTCTACCTGATTTGATAGCATGGTTACTACGTCGAGGTTGAAAACACTGGCTGCTTTTGTTGGCCTTGTCCTTGTGACTTGCCACTGATAGTTATTCAATGACATCTCTTCGATGAATTCATAGGTAGCCTCAGGTGTTTTGTTATTCAAGGTTCCACCGGCGGCTGAATTAATCAATTGTATAGTTGAAGGGTTCACACCGTTGTAAAATGTTTGGACCTGTAGCCACAAGGGTAATCCATGGTGTGGGCACCTTCTTAGTAAGTCCTTGTATCTCTCTCATGCATCGTATAGTGTTTCTAGATCCATCTGCACAAAAGATGAGATTTCATTCCTTAACTTGGCCGTTTTGGCCGGCAGAAAATATTTTAATAAAAATTTTCGGTCATTTGATCCCATGTAGTCATTGATCCTCGTGGAAGAGAATTCAACAACTGTTTAGCTTTATTCCTCAAGGAAAAAAGAAATAACTGAAGACGGATGGCATCATCAAAAATGCCATTTATTTTGAAAGTATCGCAAAATTCTAGGAAATTCGCCAAGTGATTATTTGGATCTTCATCCTGCAAACCATCAAACTGAACAAATTGCTGTATATCTGAATTGTGTTAGGTTTCAGTTCAAAATTATTTGCAGTAATAGCAGGTCTAATAATACTTGACTCAGTTCCTATTAAATTAGGTTTAGCATAATCATACATAGTTCAAGGAGCATGATTTTCGGCCACCTCCTGCGGTAGCAGATTATTCTCAACCATCTCTTTCGTAGTATTAATTTCGTTCTCTTGCTCTTCTTCTATGTAATTTAAGCTTCGCCTTATTTCTCTTCGATTTCTGCGTACAATACCTTCAATATCACTTTCGTAAATTAAGGGTCCTGTCGGGTTCCTTCTAGTCATAAACTTGAGGTACCTGCTAGGAAAAGAAAAAGAAAATTAGAAAAGTAAAAATAAAATTTAATTGCAAAAATAAAATATGGCTAAAGTATTAAAAATTAAGCGTTCTTAATATTTTAGTTCCCCGGTAACGATGCCAAAAGCTTGATGATGGTGGAAAAAGTCTTAACATTTATATAATGAATGATTGAACCTAGAAACTATCACCACGATTGAGGTAAGCGCACCTATCGAACAGTAGTATAGTTTAGTGGCAAGACGGGATTGTCAAACCCAAGGAAACCAACAGTACTAATACTAACTTTCTTCTTATTATTTAGCCTAAGAATTAAGGGAATTGTTATTTAATCTAAAATTAACTAATTACTAAGCTAAAGATGCTAAGACATAGAGAAGGAATTGGGGAAATACTTGTAGGAAAACCAATTGATTAAGACAATACCCGAGGAAGAATCCACCTAGACTTCACTTGTTATCTCACTCTGAACCAGACGATTTATTCACTTGAATTGATCCGTAGGATTCCCTAATTTATATTAAAACCTCTCTCGAGGCTACTAACGTCTAACCCTAGGTTGATTAATTGAAATCTCTTTCTAATTAAAACCCCTAGAATTGCATTAACTCGATCTATGGAGTCCCATATTAGGTTTGACCCTAATCTGGCAGATTTTCGTCATCCTATCTCTAGGGTTGCGATCAACTCCGCTTAACTATGCTAGATCTACTCTTAAACATGAATATTCCTCCTCTTCCTAAGCACATCAGTACTTGAATCAATATCCTAAAATATCAAAATAAGAATTAAGAACACATAATTAAGAACAAATCAAGTATTTATCATATAGTTCAGAAAACAATAACAAGATCCGTCTTAGGTTTCATCCCCCTCAGGTATTTGAGGGGTTTAGTTCATAATCATAAAAGAATACATCTCAGAAGAAAAATAACAAAACATAAAGGAAACCCTAAAACCCCCTGAAGGAATTCAAGGAGAGATCCTCAGTCTTGAGTATGATTCTGGCTTCTGGGATAGATCAACTGGCTTTCTTCAAGTGAATCCCACAATTCGGCCTCTCTAGCTTGGCTCCTTGGCCTAGCTGAACGCCCCCTTGAAGGTTGGCCTCTAGGGTGTTTATATAGGATTTTAGAATGTCTTTCTTTGCCTCTAAGTACCCTAATCCGAATGAAACTCTTCTTTGCTGCGGTAGGGGCACACCCGTGTGGCACGGCTGTGTAATTCGCGTCCAGGCCATGGTTGGGTTTGCTAAGGAGGCACGGCCGTGTGTCTCGGGCCCAGGCTATGTTGATTTCATACTTTGGCCCATTTTCTCCATTTTCAGCCCGTTTCTCGTTCTTTTCATGGTTCTCTCCTAGGTATAAAACATGAAATTAAAGGATTAGGAGCACCAAATTCCACAATTTAGGGAATAAATCATCCAAAAGTTTGCTAAATGTGGGATTAAAATATAAACATATTACAGTTTGTCAATACCTGCACATTACTTATGTATACAATTACATGCTTTCTCATCTTATGTGTCATCAATTTACCTGTTGAACCATTTGGAATACTAAAGGATACACAGAAATCTTGCCCATAAGTGCCACACTGATATGTAGCCGAAGCTACCACTAAAATGTAGCCGGAGCTACCACTGATATGTAGTCAGAGCTACCACTAATATGTAGCCAGAGCTACCACTGATATGTAGTCGGAGCTACCACTGATATGCAGCCGAAGCTACCACTTATCACTAAAGTATTCCTAAGGTTCAACCGGGATTTCACTCATTTGTTCAGTATCACTTATACATACAATTTCATTTCTCAAATCAATACACATTTCACATACTAATTTTGCTACTATCAAATATTCGTAATGACAGTCATAATATCACATGTATAACAATTTAACAATATATAAATTTATTTAAACATAATAGTGCATTATTTACACATAAATGTTATTTACATTTGACATCACTTTCTCATATACAATATCATCATCATTAACTTTAATACAATCATGGCAAGATAGATTCTCAAGTATAATAACAATGACATCAATATCATGCTCATTTAATCACACAAACTTACCTCAAATGACGAAACGGCTAATTTTCCCGACTTAGCCCGCAACTTCGTTCTTCCCCGATCTTAGTCCAAATTTCATGTTTTCTTGGTTATGAAGATTAAAAAAACTTGAAACCCTTAGCCATGGAGTCAAGCAAATTTCAGCAGCCCCCTTGAAGAAGATGAGCATATTTTTTTTCTTATTTTGTCTTTTTATTCATTTAAAACACTAAATGACTAAAATGCCCTTAATGCTTTCCTTTCAATTTTGTCCTATTTATGCCCATTTTTGTCCATCAAGTTATCCAATGGTCTAATTACCTTTTAAGGACCTCCAAGTTAAAACTCATAGCAATTTGACACCTCTAATATATAGAACTCAACTTTTGCACTTTTTATAATTTAGTCCTTTTGACTAAATTGAGTGCTCAAACGTTGAAATTTTTGAACAAAATTTTTTACGAAATCTTTCCGTAAAATTGTAGACCATAAAAATATAATAAAAATAAAATTTTCCTTGTCGATTTTGTGGTTTCGAAACCACTTTTCTGACTAGACCCAAATTTGGGCTGTTCCAACTCTTTCCCTTTAGGTTTTTCGTCCCTGAAAATCTTACCGGAATGAAGTTTAACATCTTTCTCACGATTTCCAACATCACTAAATAACCCTTTTCAAGATGATACTTTCAGAAACACTTTGCTATAGATCTAAATCCCAATATAACTCAGTCAATTCTGTCAAATAAAGAATGGATACATACTGAAATAATTATTGTAATTCCGTTAAACGCTCGGAAACAATCTACTAGCATTTCTCTTGATCTGAAAATTAAGGAAAATCTGATTCGAATTTCACAATAGTCATGTCTCATTATCATTTTAATATTATCACTATGTCGAAACCATTTTTAAATAGGTTTATAAAAACTGAGATCGACTTTAAAAAAATAGAAATAGAGTCGCCACCAATCTTTTTTATGTAGGTGTGATTGGATCACCTCGTAAAATATTTTATTTCAAGACATTGGTTTTGGTCCATGAAATACAAGAAAATGGGTTCGGGAGTCGGTTACATATGAGGAAGGGTTAGCACCCTCATAACGCCAAAAAATTGGTACCTAATTGATAAAATCATGTCCTAATGTTGAAAATTTGAAAACTTTGAAATATGATCCTTTTATATGACAGGTTACCTATTTCAAAGAAATAAAATGCCATACCCAATAAGTTAGGATGTAACATCTCATGACTTCGAAGCTAGGCTCGCCTTTATTTGAAGAAAATTCTTATCTCGAGACAGAAACATCATATCCAATAAGTTTGGATACAACGTTTTGAATTCTCGAGAATAAGTTTTGATTTAGAAATTTATAAATTTCAATTTTAAAAGCAAAGGGATACTTAATATTTTAAGTTCAACGATAAAAATTGAAACCCAGTGAGTTAGGGCACAATTTTTCTCGAAGTCCCCAAATATTAGATATCATCGTATTTTTTTTTAAATATTTGAATAAAAATATGTCAAATCAAAAGGTGTTTTATAAAACAATGGTTTAAGTAAGATATTACAACATACATACCAAATAACAATTTATCATACAATTACTACTAATTAAAGAAAGAATAATATAAAGAACAAGTGATATAAATAATAGAATAATTATACTAAAGCATACAAATGATAAATGAATAAAAAGATAAGCGAATATGAGATATAATGCAATAAATAACCATAAAAATAAACATAAACTTTACATATATGTAAGATAAAATAACAATATAGAATGAATTATAACAAATATTGTAAATTAAGAATCAACAAAAAGTGATATGGAAAAATCTAAAATAATACATATATCCATGAGAAAATAAGTAAAATATATATTAAATAAATAAATGATATATAAATAAAATATTTTTGATATAATAATATAATATATATATGTATAAAACTACACATTTAAAAATAATATGAACAATATACAATATACAAAATCATATATAATATTAAAGTAAAATGATTTTAAATGTTATATATAATAATATGAAATATATAATATACAAAAACAATATAATAACTAATGTACATATTTAAAATATATATATAGATAATATTAATAACCTAATATAAATAATGAATACATAAAAATAATAAGTGATCAAAATAAACAATATGTAAAAACTTTATATTATTATTAATATACGTTATACAAATATTAAATTATAATACAAAACTTTTATAAAATGAAATAATTTAATATAATGTTGAAATGATTTAAAAACTAAAATAAAATGATTTAGAAATAAATAAAAAATAGGGATAAAAAAATAAAAAATAAAATGCAAAAGGATCAAATTAGAACGTGCGTCACATCTTAGGGTCTTATTAGGCAATTACGCTTTATCTCCTAAACGACGTCGTTCCAATTATTGGACCTTGCATGCCTGAGGGACCAAATTGAAACAGCAACAAAATTTATGGGCTGAATTAAAAATAAAAAAATCAATTAAAAAACTAAAAAATGCGGAAGGGCTTGATGCACAAATAGCCCATTTTTAAACAAAACATGCGGATCTTCGGGTCGGGTCAACTGCGCATTGATCCTGGATGAAACGGCATCGTTTTAGGCTATAGAAACCAACCCAAAACGGCACCGCTTTAGTTGCCTATATAAACAAAATTTTTTTAAAATTTTTCATTTCTTACTTCAGTAGAAAAAAAATGGAGAGCCTTCAAAAATGCTCTCCCTTGGGTGATTTTCGGTGAGTTCCCAATGAGACTCGGCATCGATCGTAAATGCCGCCAAATTGTGCATGGCGTAGAAACTCAAAAAGGTAATTTTTCCACTCTTTTTTTTTGGACAATTTATTTAAATATATATGTAGTAAAATAAGAATAAAAGTGAAACCATTACATGGAGGCAGATTTGAAAAATAAAAAAAAAAACCTTTGCTCGATTTTTTTGATTCTGTATTTTTTTGTGTATTTGTTCTTCTGTATGCGTATGTTTTTTTTTTTACAGATTTGTTGGGGTTTTTATAACCCGAAAAGTTAAATGCAAAAAAAGAGGAAATACATAGATGTTGCCATATTTTATGTTGTTCTTTCCTTTTTTGTGCAGGTGAGAAGCAGAGATCTCGGCATCGATGGGGTGATTCGCATAAGTCATGGTATGATTGGCGGCATGACCAGAAGGGTCATTGGGTCGAGCATCTGGCGCCTAGGGTTTTCTAAAAACCCTAGGTCTCTGATTTGGTTTAATGTTGGGCCCTTTTGGGCTGTCTCTATTATTGGGTGTAATAATTGGGTCTATTGGGTTAGTGTTTTGTAATTGGGTCAGGGTGTAGCTGAGCTTCAGGTTTTAGGTAATGGGTCAAAGGATTGGGTTGTTTGGATTTGAGGTCTCATTCAGGCTTGTAAATGGACTGTTTACTGAACATTGGGTTTTATTATTATTATTATTATTATTATTGTTATTGTTATTATTATTATTATTATTGTTTTGATTTTCATGGGCTTGGGCAAAATGGGCTGATTACAGCTACCCCTCTTTGCTCATTATCGTGAAACGAGAATGGAGCAAAGACTATAAAATGACCAATTTTTCCCGGTCTTGGTCGAGCCTCGACTTCTTGGTCCTCGTCTTTTTCAAATGGCTTCCAACTCCACTGCAACTTCAACAGTATTAGAACTTCATCTTGATTTCAATTTTAAAAAAATAAGCCTGATGGCTTCAATCTGCTGCACTCCTGCTCAGTGGAGATAAGATCTACTATCTTTAGTCTGCTTCCTTTCTACATCAGGAAGATAAGACTATAATCTTCAGCCTGCTCCCTTGCTACATCAAGAAGATAAGGCTAGTGGCTAAAATCTGCTCCCTTGCTACATCAGGAAGATAAAATTAGCCAAATTCGATCTGCTCCGCTACCGCTTAGGGAGAGGAGATCTGCAATCTTTAGTTCGTCAAACTACTATCTCGAGGGGACAAAATCTGAACTTTTCAGTCTGCTTCCTTACTATCTCAGGAAGACTTCAATCTTAAGTTTGCTCCATTACCATCTCGAGGGAACAAAATCTGAACTTTCCAATTTGCTTCCTTACTATCTTAGGAAGACTTCAATCTTCAGTCTGCTCCACTACCATCTCGAGGGAACAAAATCTGAACTTTTCAATTTGCTTCCTTACTATCTCAGAAAGACTTCAATCTTTAGTCTGCTCCACTACCATCTTGAGGGAACAAAATCTGAACTTTCCAATTTGCTTCCTTACTATCTCAGGAAGATTTCAATCTTCAGTCTGCTCCACTACCATTTCGAGGGAACAAAATCTGAACTTTCCAATTTGCTTACTTACTATCTTAGGAAGACTTCAATCTTTAGTCTTCTCCACTACCATCTCAAGGAACAAAATTTAAACTTTCCAATTTGCTTCCTTACTATCTCAGGAAGACTTTAATCTTCAGTCTTCCCCATACCATGTCAAGGGAACAAAATTTGAACTTTCCAATTTTCTTCCTTACTATCTCAGGAAGACTTCAATCTTCAGTCTGCTCCACTACTATGTCGAGGGAACAAAATTTGAACTTTCCAATTTGCTTCCTTACTATCTTAGGAAGACTTCAATCTTCAGTCTGCTCTACTACCATCTTGAGGGAACAAAATTTGAACTTTCCAATTTTCTTCCTTACTATCTCAAAAAGACTTCAATCTTCAGTCTGCTCCATTACCATCTCGAGGGAGATAAGACCGATAGCTTAAACCTACTCGCTGCTTCATGGAGATAAAATTTTCCGTTCGATCTTGTTCTACTACTACTTATGTAACATCCTAAAATTTGAGTTTTTATATGTTGCATTATTTTGGTGCTCAGTCAGTTAAATTATCCAATGTATGTGTTTAAATAGTCCTGTGAAGGCTCGAGATTTATTTGGATTTGGTATAATTTTTGGTATTTAGTACCTTAATGAAATGGAACAAGTGACCTTAAAGCTTAAGGTAATTAAGTGGTAAAAAGTTAGCATAGATAAGCAATTAGTAAAGAGGAGATGGCACCATATGTGTTCCTTGAGGGAAGGAGTTCAAATCCCTTAGTGTACATGTGAGAATTTTATTTTTTACTTTCCTTCCTCATAGTGTCGGCAAGCATTGAACTTATGGTAAGTTGGACTTTTATTTTTTTATGGCAAGGTGGCTAAGAGAAAAGGCAAGCTTGAACATAGGGAAATGAGTCAAATGGAAAAGGCATGTAGGGGGAGCATAAGGCTTATAACAAGGGAGATGTTTTGGAAGGTTTGGGTGGCTAAAATTTGACCATTTGGCCATGCACTTGGACGATTTTAGGGGCTAGGGGGGTTGGCCAAATTTTTGGTTAACTTTTGGTAAGGTAGGTGCTAGTTTTGGTCATTTTTCAATTTGGCATTTTGGTGTATCAATAGTTTTCCTCTCCAAAATCTTTCTCTCCAAATTCTTCTCCCTAGCCAAATGTGTCTTGAAACACCCCAAACCCGGTCCACGAGCCCTGACCGGATCTGGTATGTTCCCCAGTGTAAACTGTTTCAAATTCTTTTGTTACTAAGGAAAAACTTGTGTGTTTTGAAAGAAAGATTGTTTTGGGTTGGGCTTGAGTTGAAAACAAGTTTTTTTCATTATTAAAATCCTTTACTCTAGGTGACAAAATGTTTAGGCTTTGTTTTAAAATAAATTTACTTAATCTTTTCATAGATAAAAGTTTGTAAGCTAAATAAATATAAGTAAAGTAAAGTAGTTCTACTATGGCCTTATTACATCAAATAATTCCCCCCAAAAAAATAAATAAATTCAAAGTAATTAATGAAATAAAAATTCTAAATTAAATAAATTCCTTGCTGTGCATGGCCACCTTTAAGCTCCTGTAGGCCGGTCCATTATTGATCGTTACCTAAAAATAATCCTACAAGGGTGAGTCAAAGCAGACTCAATGTGTAATCAACACTAAAATTTAACAATTTAGGCATTACATACATGTTCACATACATAATCATATAGCAGATATAAAATAATGATGCAACCCGAACCCAAACCTATATGCCATCCGCTACACATCATTCGTACCATCCTGCACACCGTGGAGACTACTAAGTCAACCCTCTATCCGCAACACACCATCGAAGGCAGTCGCTGCAGTCGACGTGCTCATCGCCCTTATAAAAATTTGTGGTCTTAGGTCACCACATTTAGAATTCGTGGTCTTAGGTCACCACATTTAGAATTCGTGGTCTTAGGTCACCACATTTAGAATTCGTGGTCTTAGGTCACCACATTCAGTTATCGTGGTCTTAGGTCACCACATTCAGATTTCGTGGTCTTAGATCACCACATTCACTTCCCCTTTTCATATAACCCATATGCCCCATATCATACATATCATGTAATATCATACCTTAATTCACATTCTTATCACTTTTCATATTCTTATCACTTTTCACATGTTAAAATAACATATATTCATATTCCTAGTAGGAGTAGGAAACGTACCTTAGTACTTTGTACCATTGTATGGTACCTTAGCCATGCTTTTCACATTCTTAATAACATATTTAATTTTTAAAACATAGGCCATGAACGTATTAAAACTTAGGGTAGGGTACACACCTGATTTGCTTAGTGATTCACTGAAATCTCAAAATCTGATCTACTGTCTTAGATCTCAATTCCTACATCCAACCAACCCTAATATATTAGCATAAAGCCTATTCGGCTATAAAACCAAATCCTAGTAGGATTTGTATTCTTAAAACCTACCTTGTTGCCGATTGGGACACCAACCAATCCCGAAATCTTTGCTTTATTCATCCTTGTATTCGGCCAGGCATTGAATCAATTAACTTGGTTAATTTTTGGCTTTTGAACATTTAAAGAACAAGTCTAAATACTAATCTAGGCTTTAGCCGAATATACATAGGTGCTTACCTTCTTAAATCCTGAAAAGATACCTTCTTGTAGTTGATAATTCTTAGGTCCCGAATACACCCTTCCATAATTTGGCCAAAATCAATAATAGAGATTAGTCCCTAAATTTTCGATAGGTCTAAAATATAAAAGAATTGATACCAATTTTGGATCTTACCCTATTAAGAAATCGACAGCACCCTTGTTAAAAGCCCCTTAAAGAATCGGCCTTGATGACTAGATTGATAAGGTTTCGACTTTTGGGATTTAATGGAGAAGAAGAAAATATGTTGCTCACTTTCGGCAATGAAGATGGAAAAAGATTTTGGCTAGAACACAAGATGTTTGACTAGATAGGTTAAAGAAAAGAAAAGAGAACGAGTGAGGGTTTTGGAGAGGAAAGAGTGAGCGATAGGGAGGCCTAAGTGTTTAATGAAATTCGACTATAGCAAAAATAAGAGAGAAAGGAGAGAGTTTGCTAGGAAATTTTCAGAGAGAAGAGTTGAAAAGGAACAAAGTAAAAAGATGGACACTTCTTGCTTAGAATTTGGCACAAATGAAAAGAGGAGAAGAGATTGAGTTTTGGCTAACACTCAAACACTAGCCTTTCCTAGCCTTTCTCTTTATCTCTTCACTTAAAATTATTTAAGAATAATCCATCATTTATCCATCTTATTTTCGAATTTTAACAAAATAAAACACCTCCCTTTAGTGCCTTATTGCCGTCCACTTCTTCCTACCTTGTAGCAAAAATAAAACTTCTTTTTTGCTTTCCTGATGGCTCGAACATAAGCCCAATTGCTTATGTAGGTGGCATCACTTACCTGGCCTTAAGTGGTGCCTCCAAGCCACTTAAACAAGCCTATGTTTGTGTCAAATTTCTTCTATTAATTTTCTTAAGGCCACCTTGTTTTAGTTTCCTCTTTTACTTAACATTTCTAAATCATTTCCTTAAATTTCCAGGTTTCTAAAAATGTTCACTTTCCTCTTTTAACTTAACATTTCCAAGTTTCCAAAATGTTCACTTTCCTCTTTTAACTTAGCATTTCCAAGTTTCCAAAATGTTCACTTTCCTCTCTTAAACTTAACATTTCCAAGTTTCCAAAATGTTCATCATACATTCTTAATACATAAGTCATGCCATTTCGTATAATTAAATAAAAAATGCATAGGCCCATTTTTAGGATGTTACGGTTCTACCCCTTAAAATAATTTAGTCCTCGAAATTACTTACTAAGGAACAATCGTACAATCTAACTCACCACACTATGCTATTGTTCAAGACTCTAATCTTAATAAAACTAACACATTTCCTATGCACAATTCCAAAGTCCACATGAAGGTTTCATACCATTCACTAGCAATACAAGAACGAACTAGCTCTATAATAAGCAGGTAATAAAGGCATTCCAAAATAAGAAACTTACCCGTTGTCACATCTGTCACATCACACTCCTCGTGATGGCCGACTGCATAAACCAACCTTGGCTGCCTTGCATCTGAACCTTCAGCACCTCTGCTTGGTGCTCCACTACCATGGCTAGAACCATTTCCTGCATGGTTCAGACCACGACCTCGCTGAGGCTGCTATCCACCTCTACCAGCCTGATTAACATTCTGAGCTACTGGTTGATTCTCATCTGGTCTCATCGGACAGTCCTTAATCATATGGTCCTTTGACCCACACTTAAAACATCCTCCCGTCTTTTTCCAACACTCTCCTAAGTGCTTCTTTCCACACTGATCATAAGGACGATACTGCCCTCCTGTACCAACTTGCTGACCCCACAGCCCATCAGCTCTGGGCCTTTTCTACACATTTCCCGTCGATCCTGACGACCCATAATCCTTCATGGGTCTATTCCTATCAGAGCTCTGCTTCACAGACTCCTTAATTCCTTCCACTATTTTAGCTTTCTCTACTAAAGTAGAAAATTCCCGCTCTTGATATGGAGTGACTAACAACCTTAGGTCATCCCTTAGTCCATCCTCAATCTGGAAACACCGCTCATGCTCTGATGCCACTACTCCTCGAGCATATCAGCTTAACCTCAGAAACTCAGCTTCATACTCTGCCACGGACTTGTTCCCATGAACCAGCCCCAGAAAAGCCTTCCTCTGCTCATCAATATAACATGTGCCGACATACTTCTTTTGATACGCTGTCTTAACATATTCCTGTGTCGATCCTCAAGCGTGGCACCATCCCAACCGTTAACCACCATTGGTATGCTTCATCGCGTTCTGATTGCCACCATTCCTTCAACTTCTCCTTCGGGGTCAGATCGAGCTCATCCATAATGTGCTCGGTTGCTTCCAACCAGTATTCAGCTGTACTGGGTGCCACACCAGATACTCCATGGAACACCTCGGCTCCGTTGGCTCAAAGTCGCTCGGTGCTGATTTTGAGCTCAGTATTCCCTCCAAAGACCGACCACCATTTCAAGAACCCGCAAGGCATAACTGCGATACCAAGATCATCCTCCGTCGAGCTTGCTTTGCTCGACACCAACAAATAGGGGTGGTGGTGGCGGTGGTAACTCATTGTCAGACCCTTGACCCGATCTAACGGGTTCTGACACAGTCATTCTTCCTCTACAGTGTCCATGACGACCGCGTCCTCTAGAACTCATATCTAACGATGTGCTTTAATTTGATTTAAGAAAGTTTTATGAATTAGCCCTTATTCCACTAATTATCCACAAAGAAGTTTTATGAAAAGAGTTTTAAGAGTGGTTCTTTCGTTATTCATACATGCACACAGTCTTTACATTCATACATCCATCAATCAATTATGAACTTTCGTTCATTCAAAGAAATGTTGTAGTTTTCATTGTTGTTGTTTTTCCACTACCCATGGGTATTTTTGTAATTTGCCCTACAAGGGGTATTTTTGTAATTTGTCAAAATAAGGTTCCTTGGTGATTTTGTCAATAAGGGTATTTTGGTAATTTTTCATTCCCGGGGGTATTTTTGGAAATTTTGAAATTTGAGAATATTTTGGTAATTAACCCGGGCAAATTTGTAAATCTTAATAAATCAAGGATACTTTGAAAATTTACAAAACTTGAAGGTTGTTTCTGAGAATTTATTTTCCAAATCAGTGTTGTTGCAGAAATTTTTGAAGATCAAGGTCATTTTGGTAATTTTACAGGTTAGGGGCAATTTTGTAATTTTCCAAAATGAAGGTATTTTGATATTTTGCAAATTAGGGTTTTTGAACATTTTATTAAATAATGAAATTTTGATAAAAGTTGTGGGTATTTTGAAAATTTCATAAACCAATGGCACTTTTGTAATTTTACCACTAGGGGTATTTTTGTAATAATTTTTTTAAATCGGAAATATTTTGAAAATTTTTCCAAAGTAAGTTTTTGCTACTATTCAAGGGTACTTTGGTGATTATAAAACTAGGGTTTTCCATGAAAATATGGCTAGTCCCTTTCGGGTTTTAATTATTGGGTTTAGCCCATGGCTAAGTCCTCTTGGTCAAGGTGAACCGTAGCTACGCACCAGGTAGGATTCGAGTAAAGAGGAGGTGAGTCACTAGGACTACTTAAATACCAAGCTCTTGCTGAATCCACTCCTAGATATGCGCACAACAGTTATCACACCCTAGCTCGGCGACTTAACCACAGGTTTGTTCGATTAGGCATTTAAGTCTTATGTTTTTGTTGGGGTATACTAGTCCTAGGGTTCAAGTACTTAATCTCTATTCTACGTTCCATTTCTACCCTTCTACAAATCATAATATAAATCACACAAAAGATCGGAGTACTTACCTGGTGGACTTCGGGTCGGAGACTTAGTGGGCCATGCCAGAAAAACCTGCTTAATTCACAAAATCCCTTTTGGGCTTAACTTTGAAAATGTTTTGGGCCTTAAACCCAAGGCCGAGAGTTTAAAATTGGGCTCTGATACCAAACTAAAACACCCCAAACTCGGCCCACGAGCCCTGACCGAATCTGGTATGTTCCCCGGTGTAAACCGTTTCAAATTCCTTTGTTACTAAGGAAAAAACTTGTGTGTTTTGAAAGAAAGACTGTTTTGGGTTGGGCTTGAGTTGAAAACAAGTTTTTTCATTATTAAAATCCTTTACTTTAGGTGACAAAACGTTTAGGCTTTGTTTTAAAATAAATTTACTTAATCTTTTCATAGATAAAAGTTTGTAAGCTTAATAAATATAAGCAAAGTAAAGTAGTTCTACTATGGCCTTATTACATCAAATAATTCCCCCAAAAAAATAAATAAATTCAAAGTACTTAATGAAATAAAAATTCCAAATTAAATAAATTCCTTGCTGTGCATGGCCACCTTTAAGCTCCTGCCGACCCAGTCCATTATTGATCGTTACCTGAAAAATAATCCCACAAGGGGTGAGTCAAATAGACTCAATGTGTAACCAACACTAAAATTTAACAATTTAGGCATACATTATCATACATGTTCACATACATAATCATATAGTAGATATAAAATAATGATGCAACCTGAACCCAAACCTATATGCCATCCGCTACACATCACCCGTACCATCCTGCACACCGTGGGGACTACTAAGTCAACCCTCCATCCGCTACACACGATCGAAGGCAGTCTCTGCAGTCGACGTACTCATCGCCCTTATAAAAATTCGTGGTCATAGGTTACCACATTTAGAATTCGTGGTCTTAGGTCACAACATTTAGAATTCGTGGTCTTAGGTCACCACATTTAGAATTCGTGGTCTTAGGTCGCCACATTCAGTTATCGTGGTCTTAGGTCACCACATTCAAATTTCGTGGTCTTAGGTCACCACATTCACTTCCCCTTTTCATATAACCCATATGCCCCATATCATACATATCATTCAATATCATACCTTAATTCACATTCTTATCACTTTTCATATTCTTATCACTTTTCACATGTTAAAATAACATATATCTATATTCCTAGTAGGAGTAGGAAACATACCTTAGTACTTTGTACCATTGTATGGTACCTTAGCCATGCTTTTCATATTCTTAATAACATATTTAATTTTTAAAACATAGGCCATGAACGTATTAAAACTTAGGGTAGGGTACACACCTGATTTGCTTAGTGATTCACTAAAATCTCGAAATCTGATCTACTGTCTTAGATCTCAATTCCTACATTTGACCAACCCTAATATATTAGCATAAAGCCTATTCGGCTATAAAACCAAATCCTAGTAGGATTTGTATTTTTAAAACCTACCTTGTGGCCGATTGGGACACCAACCAATCCCGAAATCTTTGCTTTATTCCTCCTTGTATTCGGCCAGGCATTGCATCAATTAACTTGGTTAGTTTTCGACTTTTGAACATTTAAAGAATAGTATAAATACTAATCTAGGCTTTAGCCGAATATACATAGGTGCTTACCTTCTTAAATCCGAAAAGATACCTTCTTGTAGTTGACAATTCTTAGGTCCCGAATACACCCTTCCATAATTCGGCCAAAATCAATAATAGAGATTAGTCCCTAAATTTTGATAGGTCTAAAATATAAAAGAATTGAAACCAATTTTGGATCTTACCCTATTAAGAAATCGGCAGCACCCTTGTTAAAAGCCCTTATTAAGGTTTCGGCTTTTGGGATTTAATGGAGAAGAAGAAAATATGTTGCTCACTTTCGGCAATGAAGATGGAAAAAGATTTTGGCTAGAACACAAGGTGTTTCGGCTAGATAGGTTAAAGAAAAAGAAAAGAGAACGAGTGAGGGTTTTGGAGAGGAAAGAGTAGACCGATAGGGAGGCCTAAGTGTTAATGAAATTCGGCTATAGCAAAAATAAGAGAGAAAGGAGAGAGTTTGCTAGGAAATTTTCAGAGAGAAGAGTTGAAAAGGAACAAAGTAAAAGATGGACACTTCTTGCTTAGAATTTGGCACAAATGAAAAGAGGAGAAGAGATTGAGTTTTCGCTAACACTCAAAACTAGCCTTTCCTAGCTTTTCTCTTTATCTCTTCACTTAAAATTATTTAAGAATAATCCATCATTTATCCATCTTATTTGCCGAATTTTAACAAAAATAAAACACCTCCCTTTAGTGCCTTATTGCCGTCCACTTCTTCCTACATTGTAGCAAAAATAAAACTTCTTTTTTGCTTTCCTGGTGGCTCGAACACAAGCCCAATTGCTTATGTAGGTGGCGTCACTTACCTGGCCTTAAGTGGTGCCTCCAAGCCACTTAAACAAGCCTATGTTTGTGTCAAATTCTTCTATTAATTTTCTTAAGGCCACCTTATTTTAGTTTCCTCTTTTACTTAACATTTCTAAATCATTTCCTTACATTTCCAGGTTTCCAAAAATGTTCACTTTCCTCTTTTAACTTAACATTTCCAAGTTTCCAAAATGTTCACTTTCTTCTTTTAACTTAACATTTCCAAGTTTCCAAAATGTTCACTTTCCTCTTTTAAACTTAACTTTTCAAAGTTTCCAAAATGTTCATCATACATTCTTAATACATAAGTCATGCCATTTCATATAATTAAATCAAAAATGCATAGGCCCATTTTCAGGATGTTACATGTCTTGAGCAATAGGTGAAATTTGTGTTTTGTTTTGGCCATTTCATTTTGACCATTTCGGTATTATCTTTCATTCTCCCCAAAATCTTTTCCTCTTTGTGCCGAAACCATACAATATTGAAGGGCATTTTTTTCTTTTCTTTTCTTCTCTTTCCAAATGCACACTAGCCTCAAGACTTTTTGTTTGTTCATCTTCCATTCTTGAAAGAAAACCCGAAACATAAACACCCTATTTTCTTCTTCTTTTCTTCTTGCAAAAACTCTCAAACATCACTCCCTCTTTAATATTGCACCATGGCCTAATGTTATTGATCATCATCCTCTCTAATATTTTCACTATAGCTGAATCTTCCATCTTCCATTTAACCCTATTTTTCATTCGAATGGTCATCTTTGAACAATCGATAAGAACACTCTTTTCAATTCTTTTATTTTTCCTCTATTGCCGAAATTCATATGTTGGCTTGGGAGGGTCTTTTTGACCAAAATCATCATCTTTTCTCTTTCAAACAAAACCTTTCTCCTTGTAGTGGTATAGTAGAGTGCTGATTATTTCGACATCGCTTAATCGACTCTAGCCATTGGAAGATCGTGTGAAAAAGGAAAATTCATCGTTCAAGGTAAGAATTTTTTGAAGGGTTCTATATTACTTTTTACTTGTTAAAGATAGTATTGATTAACCGATTTTATCGTAGGGACTCTATCACTCGATTTTCATCCTGTGAACGTAAGGATTTTGTGGTAAGCCGACTTCGCTTATAAGATCAATTGGTTATAATAACGAAATATTAGTTTGGACTAATATTTGTTTGACAATGGAGGCAAACAAGATCGAATCAAATGGAGTAGTGATTGGTGATCGAAAAAGGAGCGGATTTGCAATCCTTTCTAGATTCAAATGAAGGGCTGTTTCAACGATCTGGGATTTTCCACTGGGTTGTGGACCCTCATTTGGTGAAAATCAACTATTCGAGGTTGTTCGCAGTTCTGAGCCATTAGCTATTCAGGATTTTCCACTGGGTTGTGAACCGTCAACCGGGGAGAACCGAAAAATAGTAGTTATTCGTGAATCTGAGGGTAAAAACCTAGACCGTTTATTTTAGAGTAGATTTACTATAAGTGTTAATGATCTAATCGAGCGTTAAAATATTTTTAGGTGTTGACGATTTGGAAAGTGTAGTGCTTACCATAATCAGGTGTGTAATCTCACATTGTATCTCATGGGTTAAATAACTATATCGTATTAATTGCTTGATTAAATCACAAGTTAGTGAAATCGGGTAAGCTGACATATTTATCAATTTATTGGTAAAGACTATAAAATCGGTATTAAGACTGTGAATATTACGAAATTTCCCTCAATGGGCCAAATCGATAAAAGTGACTATATGGGCCAAATGTGATATTTGATATATGGGCCAAATGTGATATTTGATATATGGGCCAAATGTGATATTTGATATATGGGCCAAGTGTGATATGAGTTATAAGGGACAAAATGTGATATGGGCTAGATTGTTAAAATTTTTATAATGGGCCATATGTTTGTAATAATTATATGAATGGATTGTTGTAATTGAATATGCATATTATATACATGATTTGCAAGGGTTGGAATATTTGACGAAGAGAAGTTCTGGTAGATTTGCTACGAAATTCTGGTGGCTTTGCCACAAATCTGAAAAATGGCTATGCCATGTAAACTCTATAAATCTGGTGGCTTGTCCACAAATTGATATACGGCAAATGCCTATTTTGGTGTGTTATCGGTGTGGGTGACTAAAGCTCCCCAAGTGTCTTTGGTTGAATGCGGTGGTGTGTAGCGGATAGAAATTAGATTTGGTTCGGGAATTGCATATCACATGCACATTATATATGATATTATGTTATAATTGTAAATGGGCTTTGGCCTAATAAATGCTTAATTAGATTTTTGGCCCAGTGACAACGGTAAGTGGGTTACACACTGAGTTCTAAGTAACTCACCCTGTTTTCCTTACCCTTCTCATGTAATGATCAGTGTCGGAGGCTTGGGCCGTGGACGACTCAGTGGAGGCCATACTACGAATAACGGGTTATTTAAATTTTGGATTTCTTTTAATGTACTTTTATTCAATTTGTTATTTAAGATTTAGTTGTAATAAGGCCTCTAGATAAATTTTTAATGATGTTTTACTTTTGGATGGATTTTATAAATTGCTTGAATACCTTAAGTGGGAGTTATCTAAAAATTGAAATAAATGTTTTCTCAAAAAGAAAGGGTTACATTTTAAATATTTTTACTCGGAAAATTTTGTTAACAATGTTATAATAATTTTTCAAAATTATTTTAAACTCTTGTAAATCATCTTAAAATATTAATGTAAATTTTCCAAGCTTCATTTTATAAATCCTTACGTCTCAAATTATTAGATTTAGCAATCAACCTTAGCTTCCAACTTTTAAAAAAAAAACTCCGCGTCAAAACATTTTTTTTTTTTTTGAAAATCTGATTTCTTTAAATCTTTAAAAGACTAGATGTATGTAACACCCCAAACCCGGCACAAACACTACAACCGGATTGGGTATGTCACTAAGAAAATTTTTGTAAAACCAATCTTGACGACAGAAAGCCCAAATAAGAATTACATAATATGTGCCTTAATAATCAAAAGCCCAAAACTAAATTACATGTCTTTGAAAGAAATTAAAACGAGAATAATTAATAAAGGCCCATAATAAAACAAAAAGGTAAACTAATGGCCCATGGCCTTATTACAACGTAGTTCGAATTCATAACATAAAATACTTTGAAAAAGAACTAATAAGTGGAACTTTATAGCCGGATCCACATATGCTTTTGCATGGCCACCTTGCGCTCCACTCCGGCCGGTCCGATGCACTAATTGTCACCTGAAAGGTTAGTTTAATTGGGTGAGTCACGAGACTCAGTGTGCAACCCTCATGCACCTCTAGATTTGGACCTCATAAAACATAATAATAATTTCATTTACATGGAAATAATATGCAAAACCCAACCCAATTGCCTAGGTCTCCATCCGCTACACGTCCCCATACCAACCAACACACCATTGGGGATTTCTACAATCAACCCACACCGCTACACGCCAAGATGGCAGTCATGCTGCTCATCAACATATATTAGCAGAAGCCCTTATAACAGATCACGGCATTAGTCACATAATAAATCACGGTAAAACCGCTACACATATACATATACATATCATCACCCAACCCATGCAAACATGTACAATAATTTAAAAACATGTACAACAATTTACTTGTAACATATAATTAGATTATTTACTAACCTGAGGGTCCGCTGTTTAAATCCGAGATTTCGGCTTTTAATGTAACATATAAAACTTATGAACATATATATATATAATTAATCAGATCTAGACGGTGGGGAAGTATTACACACCTGATTCGCGTACTAAGGCTTTGGCTATATCTACGCTACTATGACTCGAGACTACAACTATTGGCCACGATCTGACTTCGATTTTAGCCCACACTCCGATGGCCAATCTCACACTACCAAAACAGATCGCTTCTTTTATTTGAGTGGCGATTTTACAGATCCAACCTCTACTGCTTGACTGTTAGTTGAGTCCATAAAAATCCCTTAATCACTAAACCAAATAAATGATGAGATCTAACTCATGAATTAAATATAAGCCTTAAAACGAGCACTTACCAAGTTAGTCGAATCCCAAATGTCCTTGAGAAATCATCACCACCAACCTACCTTCGGGTTTTCCACCAAATCGACACTTCCAAATAAAACAAGACAAGATTCGGCTTCTAGGATAGAGAGAGTGAAATTGACAAGCCTTTAGAATAAATGATTTGGTTTAGAACTTGACAGAAAAATAAAGAAAATGCAAAGAAACAAAATCTCGAAACTCACTAGATTAGAGAGGAGTATGCAACTTATGGTGCACCTTCGGGAAACAGAGATCTCACTTGTAGATTTGGCTATGGGAGAGGAAAATAAAGACTAGGGTATTCAGCTTTGAGAAGAAAAGAGGGGAAAATAAATTGTGTTGGAGAGTTGCGGCAAAGAAAAGAATTGAGAGAATAGGAGAAGGGAATTTCGGCTAGGTGAGGAAGAAGAGAAAAAAATAAAAGAATGGATGATCAATTGGCTTAAATAGAATTCGGCAATGCACCCCCTTTCCCAGAGTTGGATTTTCGGCCAACTCTGCAAACACCTGATAGCTCAAATTCCTATCCCTTATCATGATCTACTGACTCATTTAAAAGAGTCTCAACTAGATCCAACTCCTCATCCTCTTAATTATCAGCTTTTATCACTTAAATAAAAAGAAATAAAGCTCCTAAATGCTAACAAGTGTGCCGTCCACTCCCCCTCCTTGATATGCTAAAATTTTGCCCCCAATTCTTGGGCCTCAAGTGGCCACACATGGCCCAATAACCTCCCTAAGTGGCGCCACCCTAGTGCCCACTCAAAGCACTCCAAATTTTTGGGCCACAAGCCCAGCTTGCTACCAAACATAACTATTTAAATTTAATTACTACTAACACCATTTTTAATTATTCTAACCCAAGTTTTGAAGCCCAAAATATCACTTAGACTTCTCAGAACATTAATTTAAACTCTAATCCATATATTTAATCAAGGTCTCAGCCCGAGCCTTAAATTCTTGAACTAACATGTTAAACTAACATATAAATGCACAGGCCCACATTTAGGATGTTACGGTTCTACCCCCCTTAAAATAAATTTTGGCCTCGAAATTTTACCTGATCAGAAAAATGAGGATACTGTTGGCGTATAACATCCTATGGCTCCCACGTCACTTCTTCTGTGCCATGATTTTGCCACAAGACTTTGACCAAAGGAACAGACTTCTTTCTTAACACTTTTACATCTCAATCCAGAATTTGCACTGGTTCCTCTTCAAAAGACAAATCTGGCCTTACTTCTATCTCTTCTACCGGCACTACGTGCGATGGATCAGATTGATAATGTCTCAGCATCGAGACATAGAACACATCATGTATCTGCTCCAACTCCGAAGGCAACTCCAACCGATAAGCCACTGGGCCTACACGTTCTAATACCCGATAAGGCCCAATAAACCGTGGACTTAACTTACCCTTCCGTCCAAACCTCATTACCTTCTTCCACGAGGATACCTTTAAAAAAGACTTGATCTCCTACCGTAAATTCCACCTCTTTTCGTTTTAAATCTGCATAAGATTTCTGTTGATCAGACGCTTCCTTTAGCCAAGCTCGTATCAACTTCACTTTCTCCTCTGTTTCTGAAACTAATTCTGGACCTAATACCTTACGTTCACCCAATTCCGTCCAACAAGTTGGAGTACGAAATCTCCTTCCATATAACGCTTCATAAGGCACCATCTGAATGCTGGCTTGATAAATATTATTGTATGCAAATTTTTCCAAGGGCAAATACTCTTCCCAACTGCCCCTAAAGTCGATGATGCAACCCATTAGCATATCTTCCAAGATTTGAATTACCCTTTCGGACTGACCATTAGTCTGTGGGTGAAAGAAATACTAAAGTCTAATCTTGTTCCCATTGCTTGATGAAGAGCCTTCCAAAATTGTGACATGAACCTAGGGTCCCTATCTGATATGATCGACATCGACACACTATGCAATCTTACAACCTCAACCACATACAATTTAGCTAGCTTTTGTAAAGAAAAGTCCACTCGAATCGGTATGAAGTAAGCAGACTTCATCAGCCGATCTACAATCACCCAAATCGAATCTTTCTTAGTGGGTGTAAGAGGTAACCCACTAACAAAGTCCATCGTGATTATCTCCCATTTCCATTGGGGAATCTTCACCGGCTGCAACAATCCCAATTGCACTTGGTATTCAGCTTTGACCTGCGACACATCAAACATTTTCCTATGACTTCTATTCCCTCTTTCTTTAGACTTGGCCACCAAAATTGCTCTCGCAAATCACAGTACATATTGACTCCTCCAAGATGCATAGCATAGAGGCTACTATGTGATTCCCGAAGAATCCTCTATCTTAGCTCATCATCCTTAGGCATGCAAATCTTCCCACAATAACATAGAACTCCATCATTGTTCAGACTATAGTCTTCCATTCCACCATCCCTTACTCGCAACAGTCGACCACTCAAGTCTTTATCTCCTAACTGCTTATCCTTAACCTGACTTACCCATGTTAGCTTTACTTGTAACTCAGCCAGTAAACTCCCATCGTCAAATAAACTCAAATGAGCAAACATGGCTCTTAACTCCGATACTACTTTTTGGCTTAGCGCATTTGCTACCACATTCGCCTCTCCAGGGTGATATTCGATCAAGCAATCATAATCAATCAGGAGCTCGATCCACCTACGTTGTCTTAAATTCAGCTCCTTCTGGGTAAGGAGGTACTTCAGACTCTTATGGTCGGTGTAAATTACTGACTTCTCCCTATGTAAGTAGTGCCTCCAAATCTTTAAGGCAAACACTACCGCCGCCAACTCCAAGTCATGTGTAGGGTAATTCAACTTATACGGTCTCAACTGTCGAGACGCATACACCACCACCTTTCCTTCTTGTATTAGCACACACCCTAAACCCGTGTGCGACGCATCACAATAGACGGTAAATTCTTTTCCCGCTAAATTTGAATTAACTGGTGCTTCGTCAGATTCTCTTCAACTTCTCAAAGCTCTCTTGCTATTTTTTGGTCCATACAAATAATACTCCCTTCCTTAACAACTTAGTTAGAGGAGCCACTATTAGAGAAAACCTTCAACGAACCTTGGTAATACCGCCAAACCTAAGAAACTCCAAACCTCCGCCATAGACTTTGGTGGTTTCCAATCCATCTGACCTCTATCTTTCGAGGGTCCACCTTGATTCCCGATACGAAACCATATGTCCTAAGAAAGTCACTTCCTTGACCGAACTCACACTTCTTGAACTTTGCAAACAAGCGCTTCTCTCTCGAGTTTGCAACACCACGCCAAGATGTTCGTCATGCTCCTCCTCCGACTTAGAGTAGACCAGATATAGTCGATGAACACCACGATTTAGGCCGATCAAGATATGGTTGAAACACCCAGTTCATCATATCCATAAAGGTCACCAGTGCGTTCGTCAACCCGAATGGCATTACCAAGAACTCATAATGCCCGTATCGAGTTCGAAATGCCATCTTATGAATGTTCCTTCTTTAACTTTTAATTGATGGTATCCGGACCTTAAGTCAATCTTAGAAAAGGCGATGCTCCTTTGAGTCGATCAAGCAGTCATCGATCCTCGATATGATACTTGTTTTTGATCGTCAACTTATTCAGTTGACGATAGTCCATGCACATACGCATGGATCCGTTATTCTTCTTCACGAAAAGGACCGACGCTCCCCATGGAGACACACTCGGTAGAATGAACCCACGATCCAATAGTTCCTGAATCTGAGCCAACTTCTTCGGCGCCATCCTATAAGGAGCAATAGATACTGGAGCTGTACCCGAAAGTAGGTCTATTCCAAATTCCACCTCGCGATCTGGGGGTAATCTTGGCAATTCCTCCAGAAAGATATCCGTGAAATCCTTGACTATTCGAACCTCATCAACAGTCACCTCATTAGCATCCAACGCACCAATAAAAACTAAAATGCACTATATCCCTTCCGTATCATCTTAATAGCTTTTAAAGATGATACCATGTTGGACAAGTAATTCCTTCTTTCTTCTAACACAACCACCTCCCCGCCTTCCGGGTGCTCAACACCATACGCTTATTCCCACAGTCCAACTTGGCACGATGCTTAGTCAACCAATCTATTCTTAAAATAAGGTCAAACCTCCAAACGGTAATTCCATTATATCTACTGGAAATACTACCCCTTGAGTCTCTAAAGGTACATCCCTAAACAGTTTGTCCACCACCTTAGATTGTCCTAAAGGACTAACCACGGTCATCTTCCTAGTGGTTGTTTCAGAGTCTATACCTAGAGTCTCGAATACTGAACATGCAACATAAGAGTGGGTGACCCAATATCAATTAAGTCAAATAAAGGATTATCAGCAATAAGAAATGTACTGGTTATAACATCCGGTGCATCACTGTCCTCCCTTCGATGAGCCGCATAAACTAAACTCGACTGCCTTACATCCGTATTACCTGTACCTCTGCCAGATGCTCCACGACCCCGACTGGATCCATTTTTTCCTCTAGCTATACCTCACCCCTTGGTCCGGGCTGATCACCTCTCCTAGCCTGCTTAGAACCTCGGCCCATTGGCTGCCCATGATCCATCTGATGACAGTCCCTCATCAAATGTTCTATAGATCCACACCTAAAACATCCACCAATTTTCACCCTGCACTCCCATAATGGGTTCTCCCACATATAGAACATGCTTGACTCTGGCCCGATGGGGTACAAGCTGGCCCATCAGTTCTAGGCCTCTTCTGAAAATTTCTAGTTAATCTAGAGGATCCAAAACTTCACTTACTCCTTCCTCGATCCTTATCCTTCTCCTGTCTCTCCACCCGCTTCACTTTCTCATCTATTTTGGCCTTATCCACCAAAACTACGAAATTCTCTCTCGTTGTGGTGCAATCAGAACCCTTAGCTCATTTCCGTAGCCCATCCTCAAATCGAACACATCGTTCATACTCCGTTGCTACCATTCCTCGAGCGTAACGACTCAGGCGTAGAAACTCAGCCTCATACTCAGCCACAGACTTACTCCCCTACACCAAATTCAGGAATGCTTTCCTTTGAGCATCCATATAATTAGCCCCAACGTACTTTCCCTGAAATGACTCCTTTAAGAAATCCCAGTCAATCAGGTCCACGGCCGTACCCTCTTTCACCGTGAGCCACCATTGGTAGGCCTCGTCTCGAAGAAGAGACACGACCCCCCTTTAGTTTCTCCTTCACCGTGAAGTCTAAGTTATCCATTATACGTTCCACTACCTCCAACCAATATTCAGTGGAACTTGGGGATACGCTAGAGACTCCCCTAAATACTTCGGCCCCATTATTCCTCAGCCTCTCAGGCATAGATTTTTGGGCTCCTATGCCCATACCAGCCTCAGCCACTCTTTCCAAAACCCTTTGTACAGCCTGAGACACCACATCCTCTCCACCTATCTGGTCTTGGAATTCCACCTCTACAGCTGGTGGAACTGGTATCTCACTTCGGACCCATGACCCGATCCTATGGGTTCTGACACGGTCATCCTACCTCAACCGCGTCCACGTGGCAGACGTCCTCGACCTTTTGTACTTATTCTTCTGGTTCACGTTTATCTGATTTAAAAATTTTATGACTCATTAATTGTTTCCACTAATTATCCCTGAACAATCTTATGAAACATAGTTTTAAAAGTGATTCTTTCGAATTCAAACTTATCTATAGTTTTTAGTCTTCCTATTCTAGGAGTTATGCACACACAACGTTCATACAAGTAGCATTCATCACTTAGGGGTATTTTGTCATTTTGCTACCCAGGGGTATTTTGTAATTTTATCCTATAGGGGTATTTTCATAATTTTCTAAAATAAGGTTCTGGGTGATTTGGTGAAATAAGGGTATTTTGGTAATTTTTCCAACTCGAGGGTATTTCGATAATTTTACAAATTTGGGGTTATTTCGGTAATTTATAAAATCTAAGGTTATTTTAGTAATTTTTCCAATCAGGGGTAATTTGATCATTTTACAAATCAGGGGTGTTTTGGTAATGTTTTTAAACAGGGCTATTTTGGTAATCTCATAAACCAGGGATATTTTGATGTTGTTGTTGTTGTTTTTGTTTTCTATGGAAAGATTCTGTTGACTTTGTAAATCAGGGTATTTTGCAAATCATGAGTATTTTTTCAAAATAAGGATATTTTAGTAATTTTGTGAGAAAACAGGTGGCTGGTCTCTTTCGGGTTTTAATTATAAGTTTTGGCCTGTCAACACATACTCGTAGCTAGGGTGAATAGTCACTATGCACCAGGTAGGATTCTAGTGGAAAGGAGGTGAGTCACTAGGACTGCTTAAATACCAAGCTTTCCCTGAATCCACTCCTAGACATGCATATGCTTATTGCCACACCCTTTCATGACTAAAGTGAACAATCACTATGCACCAGGTAAGATTCCAGCGAAGAGGAGGTGAGTCACTTGGACTGTTTAAATACCAAGCTCTTCCAGATCTACTCCTAGACATGCATATGCTTGTTACCACACTTTAGTCTTGTGACTTGTTTACAGGTTTTGTTTAATGAAGTTAAGTCTTATGGATTTGAAGAGTTGTTTGTCTAAGCCTAGAGTCCATCAAGTTCTAATCTAAACAGTCTATGTCCCATAAGTCCGTTAGGCCCACATTCATATCACAATCAAGAGTTCAGTATACTTAACTGGCGAACTTGGCCGGAGACGCAGGTGCCATGCTGAACTAATAAGTCTTTGCTATGAGAAATCCATGTTTTAGAAACCTATTTTTTAGAAAATCTTTTGGGCCCAATATCTTAAAGCTGAGTTTTGAATTGGGCTCTGATACCAATTTGTAACACCCCAAACCCGGCCCAAACACTACAACCGGATCTGGTATGTCACTAAAAAAATTTTTGTAAAACCAATCGTGACGACAGAAAGCCCAAATAAGAATTACATAAAATGTGCCTTAATAATCAAAAGCCCAAAACTGAATTACATGTCTTTGAAAGAAATTAAAACGAGAATAATTAATAAAGGCCCATAATAAAACTAAAAGGTGAAGTAATGGCCCATGGCCTTATTACAACATAGTTTGAATTCATAACATAAAATACTTTGAAAAAGAACTATTAAGTGGAACTTTATAGCCGAATCCACATATGCTTTTGCATGGCCACATTGCGCTCCACTTCGGCCCAGTCTGATGCACTAATTGGCACCTAAAAGGTTAGTTTAATTGGGTGAGTCGCGGGACTCAGTGTGCAACCCTCATGCACCTCTAGATTTGGGCCTCATAAAACATAATAATAATTTCATTTACATGGAAACAACTAATATGCAAAACCCAACCCAATTGCCTAGGTTTCCATCCGCTACACGCCCCCGTACCAACCAACACACCATTGTGGATTTCTACAATCAACCACACGCACATCGCCAAGATGGCGATCATATCGCTCATCAACATATATTGGCCAAGCCCTTATAATGTATCACGACATTAGCCGCTACAGTAAATCACGGTAAAAACTGCTATGCATATACATATACATATACATATACTTCCTCCTTTCATCACCCAACCCATGCAAACATGTACAATAATTTAAAAACATGTACAACAATTTACTTGTAAAATATAATCAGATTATTTACTAACCTGAGGGTTCGCTGTTTAAATCCGAGATTTTAGCTTTTAATGTAACATATAAAACTTATGAACATATATATAATTAATTAGATCTAGACAGTGGGGAAGTATTACACACCTGATTCTTGTACTAAGGCTTTCGCTATATCTACGCTACTATCACTCGAGACTACCACTATTGGCCCACGATCTGACTTCGATTTTGGCCCACACTCCAATGGCCAATCTTACACTATCGAAATAGATCGCTTGTATTTGAGTGACAGTTTTATAGATCCAACCTTTACTGCTTGACTGTTAGTTGAGTCCATAACAATCCCTTAATCACTAAACCAAATAAACGATGAGATCTAACTCATGAATTAAATATATCCCTTAAAACGAGCACTTACCAAGTTAGTTGAATCTCGAATATCCTTGAGAAATCTTCGCCACCAACCTATCTTCGGCTTTTCCACCAAATCGACACTTCCGAATAAAATAAGACAAGATTCGGCTTCTAGGATAGAGAGAGTGAAATCGACAAGCCTTTGGAATAAATGATTTGGTTTAGAACTTGACAGAAAAATAAAGAAAACGCAAAGAAACAAAATCCCGAAACTCACCAGATTAGAGAGGAGTATGCAACTTATGGTGCACCTTCAAGAAACAGAGATCTCACTTGTAGATTCGGCTATGGGAGAGGAAAATAAAGACTAGGTTATTCGGCTTTGAGAAGAAAAGAGGGGAAAATAAACTGTGTTGGAGAGTTGCGGCAAAGAAAAGAATTTGAAAGAATAGGAGAAGGAAATTTCGGCTAGGTGAGGAAAAAGAGAAAAAAATAAAAGAATGGATGATCAATTGGCTTAAATAGAATTCGGCAATGCACCCCCTTTCCCAGAGTTAGATTTTTGGCCAACTTTACAAACACCTGATAGCTCAAATTCCTATCCCTTATCATGATCTGCTGACTCATTTAGAAGAGTCTCAACTAGATCCAACTCCTCATCCTCTTAATTATCAGCTTTTATCACTTAAATAAAAAGAAATAAAGCTCCTAAATGCTAACAAGTGTGCCATCCACTCCCCCTCCTTGATATGCCAAAATTTTGCCCCCAATTCTTAGGCCTCAAGTGGCCACACATGGCCCAATAACCTCCCTAAGTGGCGCCACCCTAGTGCCCACTCAAAGCACTCCAAATTTTTGGGCCACAAGCCCAGCTTGCTACCAAACATAACTATTTAAATTTAATTACTACTAACACCATTTTTAATCATTCTAACCCAAGTTTTAAAGCCCAAAATATCACTTAAACTTCTCAGAACATTAATTTAAACTCTAATCCATATATTTAATCAAGGTCTCAGCCCGAGCCTTAAATTCTTGAACTAACATGTTAAACTAACATATAAATGCACAGACCCACATTTAGGATGTTACAATGTATGTTCATTTTGTGTGACTTGTCAAATTTGGTCTTAACGCATAGACCGAGTTTGGGGTGTTACATTTTATGGTATCAGAGCCCAGTTCAAAACTCAACTGTGGTTTGAGTTCTAAAACATTTTTTAAATTATTTTGGATTATAGAACGATGTTTCAAAGATAGTATAGCACCACGAGTATCCTACACCAAGTCAAGTAAGTGTATTCAAATTGAATGATTATTATTATTGTGGTATGACTGTAGGAACACTCTAGAACTTTTAGTTTTAGATGTTGAAACTATAGAGATTGAAACTATAGGATGCGTTTACGAAAACAACTATACCTCTTATATATCATAAATTATTGTTAAAAAATACTAAAATAGAATACTAATTCATAAAACTTGTAATCAGATTGAAACAAAATAGTCAATATGAGTGCTAGAGGACATAGACGTGGTAGACGTGGTCGTGGTAGAGGCTGAGGTGCTAGAGTTGTGTTTGAGGCATCGGGATATATGCCGGAAATGGACGCGCCGACATCACTTGTGTCAAAAATAGATCACATGATCGTATGAGAGAAGATATTGCTATGTCTTAAGCAACGTTACAAGTTTTGGAAAAGGGTTGCTGGGGTTAGATCGAGACCAGTAGCTCGTGGATCAATATCGGAGTGATTCAAATCAAATGGTGCTGAGACTTTTAGGGGTATCTCGGGAGTAGCCCCAAATGTTGCAGAGTATTGGCTCGAGGCTATGGAACGGATTATGGACGACCGGAGTGTCTTGTCGGCGTAAACTAAGAAGAGTCGTATTTTGTTGTTGTTCGAAGGTGCTCAGGCTGAATGTATTACTTAGGATTTCTTCAAAACTGCATTCTAGGGAAAGTATGTCGGGTCAAGTTATGTGGATGCATGGAGGAAGGAATTTTTAAATCTAGTTCAAGGAAATAAGATAGTGGCCGCTTACGAAGCAGAATTCCTACGTTTGAGTCGTTATGCTCGGACTATAGTGCCAACTGATCATGAGTGCTGTGTGCATTTTGAAGACGGGTTGAATGATGAGTTGCGGGTACTGATAGTCCCACAACAAGAAAGGACTTTTGCCACACTTATGGATAAAGCCAAAATAGCTGAAGAGACTTAGAACTCGGAGAGGCAAAATTAAGAAAGAGATAGAGGCAGAAACAAGAGGGACTTTAGGTATTCGGGTCCTGCTAAAAGGTTTCAGAAGAAGCCTAGGAATGATGAGCCAGCTCAAGCTAGAGCAGCTACTGCTACCAATCAAATTCAATCATGTCCTGATTGTGGAAGACGACACCCTGGTGAATGTTAGAAGAGAATCGGTGGTTGTTTCAAATGTAGTTCTAAGGACCATCAGCTTAAGAATTATCCTTGATGAACTGCTCCGACTCAAGAAGCTCGTAACCATGATGCACAACCAACTAGAGGAGCTCAGCAGCCACCAAAGGGTCGAGGACCAAGTTGAGGTGGTAATGGCAGAGGACGAGGTCAAAGTGCACCGGGCAGAGGTAATGGTTTCAGGGGTAACGCGAAGGCGAGGCAGCCAGGGTTAGTTTATGCGGTTAGACGCCGAGAAGATGGTGATGCACCTGATGTGATAACAGGCACGTTCTTCATCTCTGATGTACCTAGTACTGCTTTGATTGATATCGAATCTACCCATTCGTATATTACTAGTGCTATATCTAGAAATTTGAACATTAGATCTGAGATTTCTGATAAAGAGATGACGGTAATTAGTCCTTTAGGACATTCTGTGCTAGTGAATAAATTATTTAGAGACGTGCCCTTAGAAATTCAAA
This sequence comes from Gossypium rotundifolium, assembly GCA_025506655.1. NCBI lineage: Eukaryota > Viridiplantae > Streptophyta > Magnoliopsida > Malvales > Malvaceae > Gossypium > Gossypium rotundifolium. The sequence continues at coordinate 67,051,761 of CP106729.1, read as the reverse complement.
GAGAAATATTCTTGGCGGATTTGATGGAACTGCCTTTCGGTGAGTTCGACCTTATTTTGGGCATGGATTGGTTGGTAAAGCATCGGGCGCACTTGGATTGTGCTGCAAAAGCGGATGTCGATAAGGACTTTGGAAGATAAGGAAATGGTGATGATAGGCAAACGAAAGAACTACTTAGCAAATGTGGTATCTGCTTTAAAGGCAGAAAAGTTAGTGCGGAAAGGGTATGGAGCATTCCTAGCCTTCATTAGTGCTTTGATGCCAAGGAATTATTGGTGGAAGATGTTAGAATGGTGAACAAATGTTCAGATGTCTTTCTCGAGGAACTTTTGGGTTTACCTCCAGATCAAGAAGTAGAGTTTGGTATTGAGCTTTTTCCCGAAATGGCTCTGGTGTCTATTGTTCCTTATAGGATGGCACCGAAGGAGTTAGTGAAGCTTAAAACTCAAATTTAAGAGTTGTTGGATCATGAATTTATTCAATCGAGTGTGCCTTCGTGGGGAGCATCGATCTTGTTCGTTAAGAAGAAGGATGGGTCGATGCGTATGTGCATTGATTATAGGTAGTTGAATAAATTGACGATCAAGAATAGGTATCCATTGCCAAGAATCGATGACCTGTTTGATCAATTGCGAGGAGCTTTAGTTTTCTTCAAGATAGATTTGAGATCGGGTTATCACCAACTCAAGGTTAAAGAGGCGGATATTCATAAGATGACATTTCAAACTCATTATGGACATTATGAGTTCTTGGTAATGCCGTTTGGATTGACCAATGCACCAACTGCATTTGTGGACATGATGAACTGAGTCTTTCAACCTACTTAGACTGGTTCGTGGTTGTGTTTATAGATGATATCTTGGTATACTTAAAGAATGAAGAAAAGCATGATTCACATCTGCGGATAGTATTGCAAATATTGCGAGAAGAGTAAATTTATGCCAAATTCAGTAAGTGTGAATTTTGGCTGAAGGAAGTGACTTTCTTGGGACATGTTGTGTCAGCTGAAGGAATTAGAGTTGATCCTCGAAAGGTAGAGGCTATGTTGGATTGGAAATCACCGAAGATAGTAGCAGAAATTCAGAGTTTCCTAGGATTGGCTGGTTATTATAGACTTTTTGTTGAGGGGTTTTCTTTGATTGCTGTACCCCTAAATAAACTATTGCGAAAGGGAGTATCATTTGTGTGGGTAGAACAACAGCAAGAAAGTTTTGAGAAAATGAAAAGATTTTGACGGAAGCGCTAGTATTGATTAAACCTAAGGCTGGAAAAGAGTTTATCGTTTACTGCGATGCGTCACACACGGGTTTAGGATGTGTGTTGATGCAAAGTGGAAAAGTAGTGGCTTATGCATCTCATCAGTTAAGGCCGCACGAAGTCAACTATCCTACTCATGATTTAGAGTTAGTTGCGGTGGTTTTTACTCTAAAGATTTAGAGGCACTATCTCTACGGTGAGAAGTCGATCATTTATACAAACCATAAGAGTCCAAAGTACCTTCTTACTCAAAAAGAGTTGAACTTAAGACTGTAGAGGTGGATATGGCTATTGAAGGATTACGACTTCTCGATCAAGATCACCCTAGAAAGGCTAATGTGGTGGCAGACGCATTGAGTCATAAGGTGATATCAGAGTTGAGAGCGTTGTTTGCTCATCTCAGTTTGTATGAAGATGGTAGTCTGCTAGCCGAACTTCAGGTGAAGCCTATGTGGTTAGGTCAGATCAAGGAAAAGCAGTTATTAGATGAAAAGTTGGGTCCCTTACTGCAGCAAGCGGAAGGTGGTGTAATAGGGGATTTTGGATTTGATAAGGATGGAGTACTATGTTTTTGCGGAAGAATTTGTATGCCTAAAGATTCAGAATTGAGACAAATGATTCTGCGAGAGGCGCATAGTAGCCCTTATGCTATGCATCCCGGGGAAATAAAATGTATCAAGACCTCCGTGAGCAGTATTGGTGGCCAGGGTTGAAACGGGAAGTTACTGAATATATGAGTAAGTGCTTGACTTGTCAACAAGTGAAGGTGGAACACCAATCACTATCGGGATTGTTGCAATCGGTAAAGATTCCCTTATGGAAATGGGAATAGATAACGATGGACTTTGTTAGTGGGTTACCTTTATCGCCTACTAAGAAAGATTATGTTTGGGTAATAGTGGATCGGTTGACTAAGACTGCCCATTTTTTACCTGTTCGTATGAATTACTCATTGCAGATGTTGGCCAAGTTGTATGTAGCAGAGATCATGAGGTTGCATGGGGTACCAATGTCTATTTTTTTGGACAGAGACCCTAGGTTTACATCACGATTTTGGAAAGCCTTACATGAAGCTTTGGGAACCAAGTTGAATTTCAGTACGGCATTTCATCCTCAGACGGATGGTCAGTCAGAGAGAGTAATCCAGATCCTGGAAGACATGTTAAGGGGCTATGTGATTGACTTCCGGGGGAGTTGGGAGGATTTTTACCATTGGCAAAGTTTACGTATAACAATAGTTATCAATCCAGTATCCAAATGGCACCCTATGAAGCATTGTATGATCGTAGGTTTCGTACTCCTACTTGTTGGACTAAATTGGGGGAACGACAGTTATTGGGTCCTGAATGTATATCAAAGATGAAAGAAAAGCTAAAGGTGATTCGGGTGCAGTTAAAGGAAGCTTCGGATAGACAAAAGTCGTATGCGGATCTGAAGCGTAAGGACATTGAGTTTACGATGGGAGATCAGGTCTTTCTAAAGGTCTCACCTTGGAAGAAGATCTTCAGATTTGGAAGGAAGGGCAACTTGAGCCCTCGGTTCATCGGGCAGTACCGTGTGTTGAAGCGTGTAGGACCAGTGGCTTATCAGCTTGAATTACCTCCGGAGTTGAGTCAGATTCATAGTGTTTTCCATGTCTCAATGTTGAGGCGTTATCGATCAGATCTGTCTCATATAGTACCGATAGAGGAAGTTGAGTTAAGGCTTGACTTGTCATTTGAGGAAGAGCCAGTGAAAATTTTAGATCGAGATGTAAAGGTGCTGAGAAGGAAGACTGTGCCGTTAGTCAAGGTTCTATGGTGTAATCACGGAGCGAAAGAAGCTACATGGGAGCCTGAGGAGACAATTCGACAGCAATATCCTCACCTCTTTTAACCAGGTAAATTTCGAGGATGAAATTTTTTTAAGGGAGGTAGAATTGTAACATCCTAAAATTTGAGTTTTTATATGTTGCATTATTTTGGTGCTCAGCTAGTTAAATTATCCAATGTGTGTGTTTAAATAGTCCTGAAAAGGCTCGAGATTTATTTGGATTTGGTATAATTTTTGGTATTTAGTACCGTAATGAAATGGAACAAGTGACCTTAAAGCTTAAGGTAATTAAGTGGTAAAAAGTTAGCATAGATGAGCAATTAGTAAAGAGGAGATGGCACCATATGTGTTCCTTGAGGGAAGGAGTTCGAATCCCTTAGTGTACATGTGAGAATTTTATTTTTTTTCTTTCCTTCCTCATAGTGTCGGCCAAGCATTGAACTTATGGTAAGTTGGACTTTTATTTTTTTATGGCAAGGTGGCTAAGAGAAAAGGCAAGCTTGAACATAGGGAAAGGAATCAAATGGAAAAGGCATGTAGGGGGAGCATAAGGCTTATAATAAGGGAGATGTTTTGGAAGGTTTGGGTGGCTAAACTTTGACCATTTGGCCATGCACTTGGACGGTTTTAGGGGCTAGGGGGTTGGCCTAATTTTTGGTTAGCTTTTGGTAAGGTAGGTGCTAGTTTTGGTCATTTTTCATTTTGGCATTTTGGTGTATCAATAGTTTTCCTCTCCAAAATCTTTCTCTCCAAATTCTTCTCCCTAGCCAAATGTGTCTTGAGCAATAGGTAAAATTTGTGTTTTGTTTTGGCCATTTCATTTTGACCATTTTGGTATTATCTTTCATTCTCCCCAAAATCTTTTCCTCTTTATGCCGAAACCATACAATATTGAAGGGCATTTTTTTCGTTTCTTTTCTTCTCTTGCCGAATGCACACTAGCCTCAAGACTTTTTCTTTGTTCATCTTCCATTCTTGAAAGAAAACCCGAAACATAAACACCCTATTTTCTTCTTCTTTTCTTCTTGCAAAAACTCTCAAACATCACTCCCTCTTTAATATTTCACCATGGCCGAATGTTATTGATCATCATCCTCTCTAATATTTTCACTATAGCTGAATCTTCCATCTTTCATTTAACTCTCTTTTTCATTCGAGTGGTCATCTTTGAACAATTGGTAAGAACACTCTTTTCAATTCTTTTATTTTTCCTCTATTGTCGAAATTCATATGTTGGCTTGGGAGGGTCTTTTTGATCGAAATCATCATCTTTTCTCTTTCAAACAAAACCTTTCTTCTTGTAGTGGTATAGTGGAGTGCCGATTATTTCGACATCACTTAATCGACTCTAGCCGTAGGAAGATCGTGTGAAAAAGGAAAATTCATCGTTCAAGGTAAGGATTTTTTGAAGGGTTCTATATTACTTTTTACTTGTTAAAGATAGTGTTGATTAACCGATTTTATCATAGGGACCCTACCACTCGATTTTCATCCTTTGAACGTAAGGATTTTGTGGTAAGCCGACTTTGCTCATAAGATCAATTGGTTATAATAACAAAATATTAGTTTGGACTAATATTTATTTAACAATGGAGGCAAACAAGATCGAATCAAAAGGAGTAGTGATTGGTGATCGAAAAAGGAGCGGATTTGCAATCCCTTCTAGATTCAATCAAAGGGCTGTTTCAGCGATCTGGGATTTTCCACCGGGTTGTGGACCCTCATCCGGTGAAAATCAACTATTCGAGGTTGTTCACAGTTCTGAGCCATTATCTATTTAGGATTTTCCACCGGGTTGTGAATCGTCAACTGGGGAGAATCGACAAATAGTAGTTATTCGCGATTCCGAGGGTAAAAACCTAGACCGTTTATTTTAGAGCAGATTTACTATAAGTGTTAATGATCTAATCGAGCGTTAAAATATTTTTAGGTGTTGACGATGAGGAAAGTGTTGTGCTTACCGTACACACTGTATCTCATGGGTTAAATAACTATATCGTATTAATCGCTTGATTAAATCACAAGTTAGTGAAATCGGGTAAACTATCATATTTATCAATTTATTGGTAAAGACTATGAAATCGGTATTAAGACTGTGAATATTACGAAATTGCCCTCAATGGGCCAAATGTGATATTTGATATATGGGCCAAATGTGATATTTGATATATGGGCCAAATGTGATATTTGATATATGGGCCAAGTGTGATATGAGTTATAAGGGCCAAAATGTGATACGGGCTAGATTGTTAAAATTTTTATAATGGGCCGTATGTTTGTAAAAATTATATGAATGGATTGTTGTAATTGAATATGCATATTATATACATGATTTGCATGTGTTGGGATATTTGACGAAGAGAAGTTCTAGTAGCTTTGCTACAAAATTCTGGTGGCTCTGCCACAAATCTCGAAAATGGCTATGCCATGTAAACTCTATAAATCTGGTGGCTTGTCCATAAATTGATATACGGCTAAATGCTTATTTTGGTGTGTTGGTGGGTTGGGTTACTAAAGCTCCCCACAGGTGTGCTTGTTGGTACGGGTGGTGTGTAGCGGATGGAAATTAGGTTTGGTTCGGGAATTTCATATCACATGCATATTATATATGATATTATGTTATAATTGTAAATGGGCTTTGGCCCAATAAATGCTTAATTGGATTTTTGGCCCAGTGACAGCGGTAAGTGGGTTACACACTGAGTTCTAAGTAACTCACCCCGTTTTCCTTACCCTTCTCAAGTAATGATCAGTGACGGAGGCTTGGGTCGTGGACGACTCAGTGGAGGCCATACTATGAATAATGGGTTATTTAAATTTCGAATTTCTTTTAAAGTACTTTTATTCAATTTGCTATTTAAGATTTAGTTGTAATAAGGCCTCGGATAAATTTTAATGAAGTTTTACTTTTGGATGGATTTTATAAATTGCTTGAATACCTTAAGTGGGAGTTATCTAAAATTGAAATAAATGTTTTTCTTAAAAAGAAAGGGTTACATTCTTAAATATTTTTACTTGGAAAATTTTTGTTAGTAATGTTATAATAATTTTTCCAAAATTATTTTAAACTCTTATAAATCTTCTTAAAATATTAATTTAAATTTTCCAAGCTTCATTTTATAAATCCTTACGCCTCAAATTATTAGATTTAGCAATCAACCTTAGCTTTCAACTTAAAAAAAAAAAAAACTCCATGTCAAAACGTTTTTTTTTTTTTTGAAAATCGATTTCTTTAAATCTTTAAAAGACTAGATGTATGTTCATTTCATGTGACATGTCAAATTTGGTCTTAACGCATAGACCGGGTTTGGGGTGTTACAGCTTAGGGTGACAAGATCTACAATCTTTGGCCTATTCCCCTATGGTCAGGGAGATAGGACTGGTGAATTCACCGATGTTGCTACACCGTCCTCTGGGGAACATGTCCTGTAGACTTGAATGTATTATGAATGAAATTTGCATGGATGCAGAATGTCATAAGAATGATCCCATTTTTTAATGTATAATGATTAGGATGCAATGATCAGAATGAATCTAATGCTCCTAACTAAATGATATTAGGGATGACATTTGCATGAATGCAGAATGTCATGAGAATGATCTCTTACTCTTTTTTCTGTACAACGATTAGGACACAAATATCAAAATGAATCAAATGCTCCTAATTTGAAGTGTATGAATAATATTTACATAAATGGATGAGAATGATCCCTTTTTCTAATGTTTGGGGTTGTCACTGCTCATAGGTCATCAAAGTTCTATCACTGATACATTACCTGCTTTCTCGTTTAGCTGGTATCTTTGACAGAAAACCCAAAGAAACAATCATATTCTACTTAGCAAGCTTGCCTCGCTACAATTTCAGAGTCCCTGCCTTGAACCTTAGGACATAAAATTTGTACCTCCCACTGTAACTTCAGGGGAATAACATTTGGCTCCTGCCATCCATCCAGATACCACTCAGAGGTATGAAATTTGAATGATCTTCAATCAAGTTGATCTGTTACACCATTCTCTGGGTATAATGACCAGATGCATGTGCCTAAAATTTGCATGAATGCAGGGTATCGTTTTCCTTTTCCCGAGAATAATCCCCGTTTTACACTTGGATTAAAATTGCTTGTCATTTATCGCGATGGTCACCGACGAAATGTCTTATCTAATAAAAAGCTAAAGAGATAATCATCTTTCAATATTTCCAACCCTTAGGCTTGGTGAGTTTTAAACAATAGTTCTATTTCAGATTCTCATATTATTTAGAAGCTTCTAGAGTAATATGCGAAACTTCTTTTATGAAAGTATTATTAGTCTATTAATCATTATTTCAATATAAAATGCTTGAAAAAGATCATAATAATGGACGTGAAAGAAATTAATCAGGAGCATAGCTGGAAACACAAAAGTTAATCAAAGATAACCAAAGCAATGAAAGAGCATTGATTGAGGTGTATTGTGAAAAGAATAAAGTAATCAAAGATAGCCAAGGCCATAAAAGAAAGTTGATTGGGGTGTATCTTTGAAAAGAATAAAGTAATCAAAGATAACAAATTCAAAAATGGGCAAGATAAAAGCTAGGTGCCCCAGATATCGCAGCATGAGCTTCTCTATACAAACTTTTTGAAGACCATTTTGAGCTCATTACGTGTTTAAAGGATCCGCAGTACTTTGTCAATGTCCCAAGATGTAGCATACTTCCTCACTGTTAATTCAGGCATAGCAAGACTACCACATGCCCTATCATTGATCCAAATTTGAGCCGCCTTTTCGGTTTTCGACTCAAAACCCCTTTAGTCTTAAGGCGCCATTTGCAAGTTTTCACCTAGGCCTCTCCTTTTTCTTTTATTTTTCTCTTTTTTTTATTTTTTTATTTTATAATGAATTTGTGCTCAAGGCATCCTTTGCAGGTTTTCACCTTGGCCCTTCTTTTTTCAGGTAAAATACTTCCTAAATGAACTTGAATTCATCGGATTGGGCAAGTCTTTGGCATCCATCTCGGTCAATATCAATGCTCCTCTAGAACATACCTTCTCTACAACATAAAGTCCTTCCCAATTTGGCATCTGCTTTTCTCTAAAATCCTTTTGAAAGATCAGGTTCCCTTCGTGGAGTTCTCTAGGATAAAAATCTTTTTCGTAAGCTTGCATCATCTGACCATGATGGTTAACTTTTAATCTTTTCTTCGATTAGGTTCAATTGGAAAAAATGCTTCCATTCCATAAACCAATGGGTAAGATGTTTCCCCTGCAAAATTCCTGGCCAACGCTCGATAATCATAGAAGATAAATAGTAACTTCTTTATGCCAATCTTTACAAGTCTCGGTCATCTTTTCTACAATCCTTATTTTTTTTTTGCCTTTGTTACTCTATAATATGGTGTCTGATCTTTGAACAGACTACAAAATTTTGACATTGTCCTTTTTGGCATTCTTTGTTGGCGCCTGATTTTTTTTTTTTTGACTTCGACCTTGTAACATTGGCATATGAAGCTACTTCCACCCTCTTAGTGAAGTAAATATAACCACGACGATGAATCGATATCGACTAGAAGCTTTTGACGAGATTATCCCCATAATATCCATGCCCCATATATAGAAAAGTTTGTGAAGAAAATGGAAGAGATGCATAAATCTCGTCTTCTTCAATTCAGTATTTACGGTATAACTGAGGCAATCCCCTTCCATAGTAGACCAACAGTGCCCGATCCTCATGTTTAGCCCGTGTCTTAGTAGCCTAGGCATGTCCTGATATGATCGTGTGAAAACATCTTTGAATTCTCAAAAATAACTCAATGATGTCTTGCCTTATTTCTGTGGTGAGCTGGGCTTCGATCTTCACCCCTTTCCCAGTCTCATAATTCCCACTGACCCTTTGTAGAGTAGGGTCTATTTTTCATCTTGCTCTACCATTCTTAACAAATCAGAAGATAGGTTACAATCTCTGTCATCTTCAAAATCCTGAGATCATTCTAGACATATATCTTACTCGAAAAGAGACTCTGAGTCAGTAGCAGCGCTGCTCACATCGTTGATATCTGTAGACCTATTGTAGGTTCAGAAAAAGATTTTAAAGAATAAATGATTGAAATAATGATCATTTGTATGGTCATAAATAGAGAATGAAAGAATACTTGAAAGAAATAAAAGAATGTACAATATGAAATGTAAATAATGAAAAAAATATTTTCTTAAAAAAGATGCATTTTATTGAAATAAAAATTCTGAACATGAGCCTATTTCACAAAAGGATTCTTATTGTCTCTAGGCTTAAGGCAACAAGCACGTTTTGAATATTACTATAGATAAGTTCTAAAAATACATGGATCTCTTCTACAGTCCCATTATTCAAAACACTCCTAAGTACGCAAGGGCTTAGAAACTTCATTCCCTGATTCCCTCTTCAAATATGTCATTAGTGTTCAGATTCCCAATATCAGATCTTGCACTAAAGCCCTAAACTCGAGGCGTTCTTGAATCTCATAGATCTTACCCCTTCACCTAGATGGTTGGGTGATAGATTTTTTGCCCCAGAGGGATCATCAAATTTGACAATACCCATTTTGACTAGTCTTTCGATCATCTTTTTGAAAGCGGTGCAGTTCTCGATAGAGTGTCCTATGATTCCTGCATGATATTTGCGTTAAGCGTTCGTGTCATACCATTTAGGGTATGAATGTTGTATAGGTTTTAAGTAGAAAGGGGATACTACATGTGCATCAAACAAAATTTGATACAGCTCCCTATACGTGATTGGGATGGGCGAGAATTGGGAATTTTTGAGTTTGGTCTTGGATTGGGTTCTTGCCCTGAGGTGACATGATACTGTTGGGGTCTGATAGTAATGGGTACCACTTTTGGATATGCGTCTGGTTGAGTCTGGACGCTTATTGGGGAATAAACGATGTCTTCATCATCATCCATACTGTTGTCCACTGAGCCACTCCTTTTTTCAAATCTTTCGGCTAGTAACTAACTTAACTAGCCAATCATATTCTTTTGGAATTCTAACATTTGATACCGCATATCTTGTTGAATTTTGGTTAATTGGTCCTACATCTGTATTTTATTTTGCTCTAATCTCTCCAATCTTTGTTCCATGTTTTCTAGGTTGACTGAAATATTTTTACCTAATTAGAGTCCTTTTGTAAAAGTCTAATGCAAATGATGCAATGTAATGCAAATGCATGAAATGCAATGCAAAGGAATGAAATGCAAAAAGAGAGGCGTTGATTTTGAATTTAATTCCATTAGAAAAAATTTTCTAGAAAATAAATTTATTTACACAAAACGGACTACATATACGGCTTTGTCCTCATAGTTCAAGTGAAGACACCAATCCTTGTCTTCATATCCGAATGTTATGGTAGTGCCCTATGAACTTTTCCAATAGATGCCTCTTCTAGATCCTTGTTACTTGATCCAAGCCGTGACTCTTCACTTACTTATTTCCATAAAGCTCGTTAGCCTCTTCAAGAAAGGCAAAACGGGGTGATCCTCGACTAATCTTTGTCAGCTTGAATCCTTGGGCAATAAAATCTTTTATTCCCTTATAGACTATCAGTATTCTCTCGTCATGTTTACTTGGACCATATTCGGATGACCATATTATAATCCACTTTATCAAGAAATCCATTTTCTTATGACAAACTCTTCTATTTAGCAATCGAATTTGAATCAACAACTCTTTTATATGATGTGAATGCAATGCAATCAAAACAAAAGAGAACACGTTGGTAAAAGATAAATAAATAACAAAATAGGGTACCTATCTGGGTGACCACTAGGGTTCAATATAACTCTATCTAGGGTTGGCTCTTAAGGATCACTATATGTGGCTTAGTTCTAAAGGGTGGGTACCTGAAATAGCAGATTCCTCAATCCTCACCGTTATAGGCTCATATGTATCGAGTTCAGTTCAGGGGAATACATTTCCTTATGGCCATGGGGAGGTGAAAACCTCATGAAGAAATAGGTACGGATGTATCCCAGAAGCCGTCCGCTAGCCCATGCAGAGGTGAAAACCTCATGAAGGCATAGTTTCTTACTCCCACTTAAAAGAGTGTGACCACAACGGACATGCAATACAATGCAAAGATATTTAAAAAAAAATAGAACCACATGCAATAAAAAGGATCATAAATTTGGACAAAATTATAGGAAATAATCAATTTTACGGCTTGACTCTCTTATTGTCCCCAGTGGAGTTGTCAAGCTGTCGAAAGCATTTTTAAATATGTTTATAAAATGGGGATCGACTTTAAAAAATGAAAATGGAGTCGCCACCAATCTTTTTTATTTAGGTGTGATTGGATCACCTCGTAAAACATTTTATTTCAAGACATTGGTTTTGGATCACCCTCATTGTAACATCCCAAAATTAGGGGTTTGTCATATCTGTGTAATTGCATGTTATGCTTGCTCTGTGAGCTATTTGAGGGTGTTTAGGGGCTCTAAAGAGGCCTGGGGTCAAGTTTGAGCCCTTGTAAAATTTTGGTTTTTGGCCACTTTAGGGGGGAGGACTGTTGGGAGCAGGACTTATATATATTAAAGTGTGTTTGTTCAACACAAATAAGCTTGTGGTGGAGTGGTGGTGGCGTCACTTGTGAGGTAAGGGGAGAGGGGTCTGAATCCTACATTTGGCAAATAAAGGCTTCTATTTTTGTGTCAAGTGGGTGGAAGAAGTAGAGTTCAAATAGAACTCTGCAAGGGGAGAGTGGAGACTGAGTCAAACGATTTGAATGGGAGGTGGAGAGTGAATGGTGGAGCAAAAAAAGGAGAGAATCATGAGATATGGGAGAGTGGTGGAGTTTGGCCGAATATGGGGTGTGTGAAGGAGTGGTGTCGTGTGTGGGAAGTGGTCATTTGTGAAGGCATATTCGGTTTGAGTGGGGGGAGGTAGTACTAGTTTTTTCAAATTCATTTTGAAGAGTGTTGCATTTTTGTGTTTTGACTATAGGAATTCGGGTTTCTTTTTATAATTTTGCTATTGCCAAAATTTTTTTCAGCTTCACATTATCTCTCTTTTGCTTGGTTTTCAAATTTTGCTTTTCTTTGTCAGTTACCTATTCACTTCTTGGCCGAAACTCACCCTCCATCTCCTCCCATTGGTTCTTTGCTACACTATAGCCGAAACCACTACCCCTCTTCTTCTTCTAGTCTTCAATTGGCTTACTTCTTCTCTTTCCCACCATTGAATCTTCATTTTAGTTTAACTCCATAGTCGAGTTGGGTTCTTTTGTTTGGCTGTCAATTGCCGAAAGGTTTCTTCCTAAATTCATAGTTGCTATTCTCAGTTGCTGAGCCTTCTTCTCTATTCGGTTTTCCTTTGATCAAGGTAGTGGTTTATTTTTCTCATTTTCTTCTCCTCTCTCTTTATTAAGTCAAAACCTAAACTCCTAACTCCAATTCTCTTTACCTAGGCTAATTTTGTTGGGGATTGATCTTACCTTCTTCTCTATTCCTTCAAATATTCAGGTTTCAGGAATTATTTGGTAACTGAAGCTATGGCCGAATAGGGAGCTGGCAATTCTTGTAGTATTTTATAAATTTCTTAGGGCCAATATCCATTTCTTTATGGTTTTGGAGCAACATTGCTAACTTGTGTTTTTGCTAGGGGCTCAAGTTCGTAATCGAAGGGAGTGACCAAAAGTTCTAGCATAGTAAGGGGTTGCCGTCGTTGTTGGTAAGTATTGTGGATTGTTTTATCAATCTCAAATCTGAGAGTATTGTGGATTAAGACTAACTGTTAGTCAGTTATGATCTCAGGTGTTTGGAAAGTATTGAGTACTGTAAATAGTAAATAGATGTGTAATCTCACACCAAACTTGATGATTGCATGCGATGCACTAAGAGTCGACCAAAAGCCGAAAAGCCAGAAAACTGACAAGTCGTGACCACTCGAGCATGTGAACGCTCGTGGCATTCAATCGAGACATGAATGATGACAATAGATCATTGAGAGTGTCACGAGCACTCTCGCGAAATAGAGGCCGTAACGGACTTGATCGAGTCAAAATGGGCTAACGGTCCCACATGAGCAAAACTGATAAAAACCACCGAATAATAGATGCAATAGCGAAAACTGCAAAATGATACCGAAACCATGCGTAATAGGCCATACGAGCGTATGGGACCGTTTGGGCTTGAAATGGATTTTAGGCCCAATTGTAATGCAGAGACCCAAAAAGGGGTCCCATGTTGCTCGAGGCGACAATAGGCCTTCAAAAAGGCAATTAGACGACGAAATTACTAAAACACTCTTAATGGGTAAATTACTGAAATACCCTTAGAGGGTTAATTATTGTTATACCCTTAGGGGCAGTTTGGTATGTTTGTGTATAATTTGAGTAATTGCCATGATGATACATTATTACATACACTGAATTATTATTCCATCACATGTTGCATTGGGTTGGGTTTTATTGATGGAGGAAGTACTGTACTTGTGGCTATGCCACGTTATACTGATTTTAGTGGCTTAGCCACATATACTGTTATTGGCAGCTTTCCTACATTTATACTGGCAACCCGGCTGCATTCTTGGAGTGTAGGGCTGGGTGGGTTGAGTTGGTCCCCACATGGAGTGTAGGCCTGGTACGGGTGGAGTGTAGGGCTGGATTAGGGTGGGCTGCATTCTTTATTTGTGTTACCATGATCTTGGGGCCGTAGGTCCTAACTGAGACTGTATGGGCTTAGGCCCAGACTGAGACTATGAATGTGACTGAAAATGGGATTACACACTGAGTTCTTGTAACTCACCCATTTTTCCCATAACTTTGCAGGTAATCCCCAGTGTTAGAGGATTTGGGCGCTGCAGAGAACTCGGTGGTGGCCATACATCGGAGTTGTTCCTCACAAAACTCAGTAATCTGGTTTTTATCCTATTTACAAGATTACTTAATTTGGGTTATTGTTTTGTAATAAGGCCATTGGATTTATTTTGATCTTTAAACTTTCATTTTAGTATTTACTAAACTGTTAAGCATTTAAAACGGGGTTTCTTAAAACATTAATAATCACTTTTCAAAATAGCACGTTTTTGCAACTATTCCAGTTTGATTTTCACAACTGAAAAAGTAATTTTTTTAAAATAATGACAACTTTATAAAAATAGATATAAAGCAAATCACGTTTTTACAAGCAAACCACGAAACTCAGAGTTTCAAAAAGAGAAGTAATATTTTTACGGATCGTTTAGCTTTTTAACTACCTATTGATGTGACATGCTAGATCCGACCATAACGTCTAGGTCGGATTTGGGGTGTTACATTTAATGGTATCAGAGCCATGTTACAAAACTCAGCTGTGGAATGGGTTTGAAATTTTTTTCAAAACAGTTTAAAATATGGTTTAGAAAATGTATAGTATTACTTGGAAGTATGGCTGCTCGAGTCTTCCTAAGACCAAATCCGTAAGTTTCCTTACTTTATACTAGATTTTATGATGAAATGATTGTACTAGAGATAGTGGTAGAACACTAAAACTTTAGCTATAGAAACTGAGACTGTATAGACTGAGATGGTAGTAAACTCGATCTGCGAAAAATAACTCTTATAATTGTTTTTCATAAAACACTTGTTAATAAACATGGGAACTATAAACTGATTCATAAAACTCTTAAATAGATTAATGCGCTATATTGAGATGAGTACAAAAGGATGTGGAAGAGGTACACGCGGCCGTGGTAGAGGTCGAGGTGCTAGGGCTAAATCCTAAGCATTAGGGCATATTGAAACACCCCAAACCCGGCCCAAAAAGCCTAACCGGATTTAGTATGTTCCTTGAGTAAAACTTTAGCGGAATCACATTGTAAAGTAATTTTTTCTTTTGAAACATTATTTTAGGAGGAATTAATAAAATCAAAAGGAAACCAAACTTAAGAAGAACTTCTTTTCAAACATTTATATACTAGTGACAAAAACCTTTTAATTAATTATCGAAAACCAATTTAGTTATTTAATAGATATTTGTTCATAGCAAAATAAAAGTAAATCCAAACACGAAATTAAAGATAGTTTATAGTGGCCTTATTACATAATATTGGCAACCCAAAATAAAGTCTAAGTAATAAAATTTAAAGTAATAAGTTTGTTGGAAAATCTCCACAATACTTAATACTGAGCACCGCCACCTCGAAATCCTTGTCTCGATCCATCGCACTACGAGTCATCCGAAAAGTTATCCCATAAAATGGGTGAGTCAAAACTCAATGTATAACACATACACTAAAAAGCCCATTTTATCATATGCTTTAAAGCCCAAAATTTCACATATGGCCATAGGCCCATTTAATCAAATATTTAGCCCAAAGGCCCATTTAGCTCAAATTTAGCCCAAAGGCCTGCTTCATAACAGATCAAATAATAATCATACAAGATCACATGGTTATGTTTATGAAATGAAATGCAAGCCCAACCCAACCTAAATATCCATCCGCTACACACCCCGCATCAACCAACACACCGTGGGGATTACTAAATCGACCTCCATCCGCTACACACCATCGAAGGCGCTTGTCAGTACCAACATGCACATCGCTCTTATTGTGGCAAAGCCACCAAAATAGATGTGACCAAGTCACCGATCAAGTCCAAATTTCAAATACGTGAATCAAGTCACCAGATTCACATACGTGACCAAGTCACCGAGCCAAATATGTGACCGGCCACCGGAGTCAAATATGTGACCAAGTCACCGGAGCCAAATATGTGACCAAGTCACCAATTTCACATATGTGACCAAGTCACCGTAATTTTGGTAAAACCACCGAATACTTCCTCCTTTATCAATATACCCATATGCCCATGCACATATATATCAATTCAGATTTTTATGCTATTTACCCACAAATCATAATATAGTCATGCTTATTTCATATTGATGCATATAGCAAAAATAAACGAAATATTGGGGTAACATACACAATTTTGTATACCAATGATTGGTATCCACAACAAACATATTATCATATAATCACTTTTTAACAATATAAATCTATGGAAATTTTTAATCTATGGTTACACACCTAGTAACAAAGTGAGAACAATACCCTCTTGCTCGTCCACACCTAGTTGATTAATACACTTTGCTAGTATAAACTATTGTTAACAAAACTATACTTATAGACGATGGATCTAAATCCTTACCCTGATTCACGAATGATAGTTATTTGTGGTTTTCTCCACTAGATGGATCAAACCACCGATATTTCACCAACGTAAAGTGGTTCGGTTGTACGACTACTTCAATAACCGATCCTCGTTAGCGTAAGGTCCACAACCGGTGGAAAGTCTCTAATCCTCGACATCGCTTCTTCGCTTGTAGTTCGATGGTAAAGGAATACCTCTCCTCTTCCAAACACTTCGCAAATTTCTTTTCTTACCTATCTTGTTGATCTTAGATCGCCCTAAAATAACGAGATTAGTGATCCATCTAAAGAAATTGATATTATCTAAAATAGTAATCTTACCTTGATGATTCGAATGGTCACTTAAAGGTTGTCTTCAACAAAGATCTTTGAAAAATCTTTTCAAAAGATTCTACCTAGGAGAGAAAATAAAAGATTATAGTTCTAAATTTACTAAAGTAAAAAGAATGATGAAAATAATTGATAGAATCTTACTTTGATCACTTGGAGGTTCGGCTTTGAATAAGAAGAAAAGAATATGATGATTCGCCTTAACAAAAGAGAATAGAAATGGTGGTTTCAGATGATGGTTTTGGTTTTGAAGGAAAGAAGAAAGAGAATGAAAGAGAAGGAAAGGAAGAAGGAAGAAAAGAGAAAGAGGAGAAGAAGATGATAATGGTGATTTCTCAAAAGAAAAGAGATGATTAGGAACTTTTCCACATTCGCCAAGGAGGAAATTCTTGATCCTATGTGGTTTGCAATGAGAGGAAAAGAAGAGAGAATTAAAGTGAAAAGAAAAGAAAGGAGAATTGATCAAAGAGAAAGGAGATTGATTTTTAGGCTTAGATGCATTCGGCTAAAGGAGAGAAATGAAGAATTTGGTTCTTTGAACTTTGTAGTTTCGATTTCGAAAAGAAAGAGGGGAGAACGAATATTGTATTTGGTTCAAATACAATTGAGGACTAAATCAAAAGCAAAAGTGTACCAAAGTGCCTAAGGTACATTCGGCCAAAGTAGGAGTTTTGGAGAAAAGTTGGTCAAAAGAAAGCTAAAACAAAGAGAAGATTTTTACCTAAACTTAATGTCAATTTCGGCTAGGAGAGAGCTTTTGGAGAAAATGAGAAAAGATGGACACATTTGCTAGGATTTTTGGCCAATTAGCACCCTAATGGCTATACTAACTTTCGGTCAACCTTAGCCAACATATCCCCCTTTTTCCTCCTTGTTTCTTCCCCATCATATCCAAAAGAATTGCTACACAATTAAGCCACTCCCTTTAGCCTTCATGCCGTCTAGGTTCATGGTCAAATGACCATGAACACATCCCCAAAACATAGCCCAATATCATGCCTTTTGTCCCCCTCACCTTATCATCAACTTATGATTCCATGCCTTAAGTTCCTAGCTTCCTTTTTCACATGGTCAAATAGCCAAAAATGAATGAAAGCTCATCCACTCTAGAACTTTCTTGGCCGACACTTATAAGGAAGAAAACAAAATTTAAAATCCTCCCTAATGCTAGCTAGAGATTCAACCTTACACCTCAAGCACACATCCATGCATCTTAACCACTTTGCCAATTACTTAACTTATGCTTGAAATTCCTTGTCATTAATTCTTAAGGCCTAGCTTGTTTAGCTCTCTCTCCATTAATAGAATTTAAAAGTTTAACTAAGCATTCACTTAATTAATGAAGCTCAAACAACTTCCAAATTTACACTTAATAATAATTAAGCATGCAACATCATTCAATTAAGTAAAATGCATAACCCCTAATTATCAGGATGTTACGCTTCTACCCTTAAAATAATTTCGTCCTCGAAATTACCCGCTGGAATAAGTGAGGGTATTCTTCGTCGATCGCTTCCTCCTGCTCCCACGAAGCTTCTTCCGATCCATGATTACGCCATAATACCTTAACGAGAGGAACCGATTTTCTCCGTAAAACCTTTACATCTCGCTCGAATTTGAATTGGCTCTCTTCATATGACAAACTGATCTTAATTCCACCTCCTCAATCGGTACTATATGAGATGGATCCGAACAGTAACGACGTAGCATTGAAACATGGAACACATCATGCATTTGCTTCAATTTCAAGGCAAATCTAATCGATATGCCACGATCCGACTCGCTTCACAATCCGATAAGGTCCAATGAACTCGGGACTTAGTTTCCTTTGCGTCCAAATCCCATCACCTTTTTCCAAGGTGAAACCTTTAGGAAAACTTGGTCTCCCAACGATACTCTATTTCTTTCCGCTTTAGATCTCGTGATATGATTTTTGTCTGCCGATGCTTCCTTTAACCGAGTCCGGATTACCTTAACCATTTCTTTGATTCACCACTATTTCGGACCCAAAATCGACGTTCCCCAATTCGTCCAACACGAGGAGTGCGACACTTCCATCCATATAGTGCTTCATATGGTGCCATCCGAATCATCGATTGAAATCGTTGTTGTACGCAAATTCGCCAACAGTAAGAATTCATCCCAACTTCCTTGAAATCTATCACACATCCCCTTAACATATCTTCTAAGATCCGATTACTCTTTCGACCGACCGTCTGACCGAGGATGAAATGCCGACTAAAGTCCAACTGTGCCCAAAGCCCGATGCAATGCTTTCCAAAATCGCGACGTAAATCTCGGATCTACGTCAAATTATCGACAACGCACTCCATGAAATCTCACAATTTCAACCACATATAACTTCGCCAATTTCAAAAGAGTAATCAACCCAATCGGGATAAAATGTGCGATTTCATTAATCGATCCACTATCACCCAAATGGAGTCTTTCTTAGTAGGCGAAGAGGAAGCCCACTAACAAAGTCCATGGTGATTCTCTCCCACTTCCATTATGGAATCTTTATCGGTTGAAGCAACCCCGATGGTACTTGATGTTCAAACCTTGACTTGTCGACACGCCAAGCACTTTCCTACAAATTCAGAACTTCTCGCTTAAGTCCAAAGCCACCAAAATTGATCTCGCAAGTCTCGATATAACTTACTTCCTCCAGATGCATAGCATAGGGGCTACCATGCGATTCCGAAGTATCTTTGCCTCAACTCCCGATCCCTCGGCATACATACTTTATCTTTGAAGCACAATACCCACATCAGTAAATACTAAAATCTTCCAATTTCCCACTGCATCAAATAAGCTTTTCACTCAGATCTTCATCTATTAATCGCCTCTCTTTACTTGACTTAACCATGTCGGCTTAACTCAAGTTCGCCAACAAGCTTCACATCGTAAAGGCTAAGATGTGCAAACATCGCCTTAAATCGACACCACTTTCCGACTTAGAGCGCCCGCCACCACATTCGCTTTGCTCGGTGGTACTCGATGGAACAATCGTAGTCTTTCAACAACTCTATCCACCTTCACGCCTCAAATTCGCTTCTTTTCGAGTCAGAGATATTTTAGACTTTTGTGGTTCGTGTATATCACCGATTTTTCCTCAGATAAGTAATGTCTCCAAACTTTAAGAGCAAAGACTACAAATGCTAACTCCAAGTCATGCGTCGGGTAGTTAACTTCATGCGCCTCAATCGCCGAGACGATATGCAACTACCTTCCCGCCTTTGCATCGTAACACATCCTAAACCCGTGTGAGAAGCATCACAATACACGACAAAATCCTTTCTCGCTTCAGTCGAATCAAACAGAGCTTCACAAAACTTTCTTGAGCTTCTCAAAACTCTCTTATCGCTTATCGCCCCACACGAAAGGTACTTTCTTTCTTAACAATTTCGTTAAAGGTGCAAATTATCGATGAAAATCCTTCGATGAATCTTCGTAATATCCGGCTAAACCCAAGAAATGCGAACCTCGCCACGGACTTAGGTGGTTTCCAATCTAGCATGACCTCAATCTTTCGAGGATCCACCTTATTCCTTCCGCAGATACCACATGGCCTAAAATGCAACTTCTTTCACCAAAATTCACACTTGCTGAATTTGGCGACAGCTTCTTTTCTCCTAAGACTTGCAACACAATTCGTAGATGCTCATCATGCTCCATTTCGACTTAGAATATACTAGGATGTCGTCTATGAGAACCACGACGAACCGATCCAAGTAGGGTTGAAAAATCGTTCATCATATCCATAAACGCATTGGGACATTCGTCAATCCGAATGGCATTACCGTAAATTCATAATGCCCATATCTAGTTCGAAAGCCGCCTTATGGATATCCGCTTCTTTCACTTTAAGTCGATGATACCCCGATCTTAGATCAATTTTTGAGAATACCGCACTCCTTGTCGATCGAACAAGTCGTCGATCCTTGGCAAAGGATACTTGTTCTTGATGGTAAGCTTATTTAACTGCCGGTAGTCTATACACATCTTCATCGATCCGTCCTTTTTCTTCACGAATAGGACCAAAGGTTCTATGGAGACACACTAGGTCGGATGAATCCACGATCAAGCAACTCCTGAATCTGAGCCTTCAATTCAACCAACTCCTTCGGTGCCATTCTATATGGAGCAATAGAAACTGGCACCGTTCCAAGCAATAAATCAATTTCGAACTCTACTTCACGATCCGGAGGCAAACCTGGAAGTTCTTCCGGAAAAACATCTACAAATTCCTTCACCGTTCTGACTTCATTAGTAGTTGCTTCCTTAGCCTCCAAAGCACTCACCAACATCGTAAAGGCTTCACATCCCTTTCTAACCATCTTTTCCGCTTTAAGAGCTTAATACTACATTAGATAAGTAGTTCCGCCTCTCGCCCATCACTACAACTTCCTTGTCATCAAAAGTTCTTAAGGACATTCTCTTAGCAAAGACAATCCACATTTGCACGGTACTTCACAAGCCACCCATGCCTAAGATAAGGTCAATTCTCAACGGCAACTCCATTAAATTAGCCGAAATCAATCCTTGGACTTCTAGAGGCACTTCCTTAAAAGTTTGTCTATTTCTACTGTCTATCCTAGAGGACTAAGTACAGTCATCTTCCTAGGTACAGTTTCAGAAGTCACATGCAAAGTCCCAGATACTTCACTAGCAATATAGGAATGAGTTGACCCTATATCTATCAAAGCAATAAAGGGCAACCCAAAAATCAAAAACGAGCTGTGATAACATCAAAAGGCCATCTTTTCTCTCATGATTTAACCGCATACACCAATCTGGTTGTCTCGCCTCGAGCTACCATCGCCTCGCTCAAGTTCCGCGACTTCACCGAACCATTGCCCTTCCATTTGGACCACGACCTCTTATCTATTGCTGTCCACCTCTATCACCGATTAGCACTCGACTTCTTTGAACGGTTCTTCTCCGAGTTCATCGGGCAATCTTTGATCATGTGATCCTTCGAACCGCACTTGAAACATCCGCCAATTTTCTTCCAGCATTCTCCCGAGTGCATTTTCCCACACTGAGAACAAGTACGACTTTGTACACCCGTAGCAGTCTGTTGACCTCGCGGTCTATCATTCCTTGATCTCTTCTGAAAGTTTCCGGATGACCCTGATGACCCAAAGCTTCTCTTATTCTTGCTCTAACCTCCGTCCTGTTCTGCCTCTCAATTGCTTAGCCTCTTCGGCAATTCTTGCCCTTTCCACTAAGATTGTAAAATCTCTTTCACGGTGTGGAGCAATCATCACTCTTAGCTCATCTCTAAGTCCATCTTCAAACTGATACACCGCTCATATTCCGTAGCCACTATCTCTCCGCATAACGGCTAAGTCACAAAAATTTCGCTTCATATTCAGCTATCGACTTGTTCCTTGGACCAAATTCGTAAATGTCTTCCTCCGAGTCGATATAGCTATCTCGACATATTTTCCTCAGATTTCACTTTAAAATACCCCAATCCGCATTTATCCATGTGGGTACTCTCCTTTATAGTGAGCCACCACCGGTAGGCTTCATCACGAAGAAGTGAAATAGCACATTTCAATTTCTCTTCATCGCAAGTGCCTATATCGTCCATGATCCTCTCGATCGCTTCCAACCAATATTCAGCTACATTTGAGCTACTCCAGATACTCCTCGAAAACCTCAAATCCATTTGATCTTAGTCTCTCACCATCGACTTTCGAGACCCATTTCGAATTCAGCTTCCGCCACTGCTCCAAAACTCGCAAAGACAACTTGTGATATCTTGCATCACCACCTTCATTTTGTTCTTGAAAGTTCGCCTAACAAATTGGTATGAGCTTCATTCTCGTAACCTTGACCAGACCGAACTGGTTCCAAACAACCATCCTACCTCTTCCATGTCCACGACGACCTCGCCCCTAGAGCTCATGTCTACTACGATCTTATCTTTTTACTTTTAAAAGTCTTATGTATTAGAATCTTTTCACTTCTTATTAAAAGAAAGTCTTATGAAATGATATTCAAGTGGTTTTCGTAGTAGTACACAAACACCTAAGGTCCATGTCTCTAAAGTATAGTTTAAGTTTAAACTATCATACATATCACATATCGATAAAGTACATACCTGATGGATCTGGGCCGAGAACTCGAGTGCCATGCTCTTATAAAACCATTTAACTTAAGAAATCTTTCAAAAAAAAAATCATTTGGGCCAACTTTTGAAAACGCTGGACTTCAAAACCCAAGGCCGAGAGTTTAAAACTGGCTCGATACAAGTTGAAACACCCTAAACCCGGCCCAAAAAGCCTAACCGGATTTAGTATGTTCCTTGAGTAAAACTTTAGCGGAATCACATTGTAAAGTAATTTTTTTCTTTTGAAACATTATTTTTAGGAGGAATTAATAAAATCAAAAGGAAACCAAACTTAAGAAAAACTTCTTTTCAAACATTTATATACTAGTGACAAAAACCTTTTAATTAATTATCGAAAACCAATTTAGTTATTTAATAGATATTTGTTCATAGCAAAATAAAAGTAAATCCAAACACGAAATTAAAGATAGTTTATAGTGGCCTTATTACATAATATTGGCAACCCAAAATAAAGTCTAAGTAATAAAATTTAAAGTAATAAGTTTAAGTTGGAAAATCTCCACAATACTTAATACGAGCATCGCACACTCGAAATCCTTGTCACTCGATCCATCACACTACGAGTCATCCGAAAAGTTATCGTGATAAAATGGGTGAGTCAAAACTCAATGTATAACACATACACTAAAAAGCCCATTTTATCATATGCTTTAAAGCCCAAAATTTCACATATGGCCATAGGCCCATTTAATCAAATATTTAGCCCAAAGGCCCATTTAGCTCAAATTTAGCCCAAAGGCCCGCTTCATAACAGATCAAATAATAATCATACAAGATCACATGGTTATGTTTATGAAATGAAATGCAAGCCCTACCAACCTAAATATCCATCCGCTACACACCCCTGCATCAACCAACACACCGTGGGGATTACTAAATCGACCTCCATCCGCTACACACCATCGAAGGCGCTTGTCGCAGTCAACATGCACATCGCCCTTATTGTGGCAAAGCCACCAAAATAGATGTGACCGAAGTCACCTGACCAAAGTTCAAATTTCAAATACGTAACCGAAGTTACCAGATTCACATACGGATCGAAGTCACCGGAGCCAAATATGTGACCAAAAGCCATGAGTCAAATATGTGACCAAGTCACCGGAGCCAAATATGTGACCGAAGTCACCGTAATTGTGGTAAAACCACCAGAATACTTCCTCCTTTATCAATATACCCATATGCCCATGCACATATATATCAATTCGATTTTATGCTATTTACCCACAAATCATAATATAGTCATGCTTATTTCATATTGATGCATATAGCAAAAATAAACTAATATTGGGGTAATATACGAATTTTGTATACCAATGATTGGTATCCACAACAAACATATTATCATATAATCACTTTTTAACAATATAAATCTATGGAAATTTTAATGTATGGTTACACACCTAGTAACAAAGGAGAACAATACCCTCTTACTCGCCCACACCTAGTTGATTAATACACTTGTTAGTATAAACTATTGTTAACAAAACTATACTTATAGACGATGGATCTAAATCCTTACCCTGATTCACGAATGATGCTTATTTGTGGTTTTCTCCACTAGATGGATCAAAACCCACGATATTCCACCAACGTAAAGTGGTTCGGTAATGCACTACTTGAATAACCGATCCTCGTTAGCGTAAGGTCCACAACCGGTGGAAAGTCTCTAACCCCGATATCGCTTCTTCGCTTGTAGTTCGATGGTAAAGGAATACCTCCTCTCTTCCAAACACTTTGCACCCTTTTCTTACCTATCTTGTTGATCTTAGATCGCCTTAAAATAACGTAGATTAGTGATCCATCTAAAGAAATTGATATTATCTAAAATAGTAATCTTACCTTGATGATTCGAATGGCCACTTAAAGGTTGTCTTCAACAAAGATCTTTGAAAATCTTTTCAAAAGATTCTACCTAGAGAGAAAATAAAAGATTATAGTTCTAAATTTACTAAAGTAAAAAGAATGATGAAAATAATTGATAGAATCTTAGTTTGATCACTTGGAGGTTCGACTTTGAATAAGAAGAAAAGAATATGATGATTCTACTTAACAAAAAGAGAATAGAAATGGTGGTTTCAATATGATGGTTTCGATTTTGAAGGAAAGAAGAAAGAGAATGAAAAGAGAAGGAAAGGAAGAAGGAAGAAAGAGAAAGAGGAGAAGAAGATGATAATGGTGATTTCTCAAAAGAAAAGAGATGATTAGAACTTTTGCACATCTGCCAAGGAGGAAATTCTTGATCCTATGTGGTTTTAAGAATGAGAGGAAAAGAAGAGAGAATTAAAGTGAAAAGAAAAGAAAGGAGAATTGATCAAAGAGAAAGGAGATTGATTTTTAGGCTTAGATGCATTCGCTAAAGGAGAGAAATGAAGAATTTGGTTCTTTGAACTTTGTAGTTTCGGTTTCAAAAGAAAGAGGGAGAACGAATATTGTATTTGGTTCAAATACAATTGAGGACTAAATCAAAAGCAAAAGTGTACCAAAGTGCCTATGGTACATTCGGCCAAAGTAGGAGTTTTGGAGAAAAGTTGGTCAAAAGAAAGCTAAAACAAAGAGAAGATTTTTACCTAAACTCAATGTCAATTTTGGCTAGGAGAGAGCTTTTGGAGAAAATGAGAAAAGATGGACACATTTGCTAGGATTTTTGGCCAATTAGCACCCTAATGGTTATACTAACTTTCGGTCAACCTTACCCAACATATTCCCCTTTTTCCTCCTTGTTTCTTCCCCATCATATCCAAAAGAATTGCTACACAATTAAGCCACTCCCTTTAGCCTTCATGTTGCCTAGGTTCATGGTCAAATGACCATGAACACATCCCCAAAACATAGCCCAATATCATGCCTTTTGTCCCCTCATCTTATCATCAACTTATGATTCCATGCCTTAAGTTCCTAGCTTCCTTTTTCACATGGTCAAATAGCCAAAAATGAATGAAAGCTCATCCACTCTAGAACTTTCTTGGCCGATACTTATAAGGAAGAAAACAAAAATTTAAAATCCTCCCCTAATGCTAGCTAGGAGATTCCAACCTTACACCTCAAGCACACATCCATACATCTTAACCACTTTGCTAATTACTTAACTTATGCTTGAAATTCCTTGTCATTAATTCTTAAGGCCTAGCTTGTTTAGCTCTCTCTCCATTAATAGAATTTAAAAGTTTAACTAAGCATTCACTTAATTAATGAAGCTCAAACAACTTCCAAATTTACACTTAATAATAATTAAGCATGCAACATCATTCAATTAAGTAAAATGCATAACCCCTAATTATCAAGATGTTACACATATACCGAAAAGAGAGGTATCGGCATCGCCACTGACTGAAACAGGGTCCCATAACTGAACTGAGGGGAAGATGCTCTGTCCCAAGAAATGTTGTGGGTTTTAGAACAAGTTGCTAGAGCAAGTACTAGGTCGGCAGCCTGTGGGTCTATTTCTAAACGACTCCGATCGAATGGGACCGAAGTTTTTATAGGCATATCTGGTGTAGCCCCAAATGTGGCAGAATATTGTTTAGAGGTTGTGGAACAAATTATGAATGATCTGGAATACACAGCAAGAAAAAAAACTGAAAGGGGCAGTGTCCTTATTGAGAGATAAGGCGTACCAGTGGTGGCTCACTATGAGGGAAGGCATACAAGCAGATCGATTAACATGGGATTTTTTTTAAAACGGCCTTCCATGGGAAATATGTCGGGGCTAGTTATGTGGACACCCGGAGAAAATAATTCTTGAATCTAGTTCGGGGAATAAATCTATGGCGGAGTATGAGGCGGAGTTCTTGCGTCTAAGTAGGTATGCTCGAGGAATAGTCGTGACTGATTATGAACACTGTGTGCAGTTTGAAGATGGTCTGCGGGATGAATTGCAGATACTGATATTCCTGCAGAGGAAGAAAGATTTTACTGTATTGGGAGAAGGCCAAGATTGATGAGGAGGTGAAACGCTCTGAGCTTCAGAACCGTGAAAAGGAAAGAGGCTGGAATAAGAGAGAATTTAGGCCTTTTAGCTCTTCTGATAGATTTCAAAAGAGGCTTAAATTTGATGGGCCGGTCTGAACTGGAGATTTGTTTACTGTTGGCAGACCGCAACCTTGCACCGTGTGTGGGTTGTTTCATCAGGGTGAATGTTGGAAGAAAGTTGAGGCCTGCTTCAGGTGTGGGTCAAGAGACCACAGAATTAAGGACTATACATTGAAACTAGGTCTGACGCCAATTACAAGACAGGGATATGTTCAGCCAGAGAGAGGCAGTCAGTAGCCACCGAGAGGCCGTGGCCCAGGCCGAGGGGGAAATGGGTTTGGACGAGGTCGTGGAGCACCAGGCTGAGGTGCTGGTAATACAGATGCAAGAAAGTTGATCGTGTGTCAGAGTCTTAAAAATTTATAAAAAATGATCGAACCTGGAAACTAACTATGACAATGATGGAGGCAAGCACACCTATTGAACAGTAGTATAGTTTAGTGGCAAGACCAGATTGTCGAACCCAAAGGAACCAAAAGTACTAATACTAACTTTCTTTTTATTATTTAGCCTAAGAATTAAGGGAATTATTGTTAGTCTAAAATTAACTAATTACTAAGCTAAGGATGCGAAGACAAAGAGAATAAATTGAGGAAAAACTTGAGAGAAAATAGATTGATTTAGACAATACATGAGGAAAAATCCACCTAGACTTCACTTGTTACCTAACTCTGAACCAGACAATTTATTAACTTGACTTGATCCGTAGGATTCCCTAATTTATATTAATACCTCTCTCGAGGCTACTAACATCTAACCCTAGGTTGATTAATTGAAATCTCTTTCTAATTAAAACCCCTAGAATTGCATTAACTCGATCTATGGACTTCCATATTAGGTTTGACCCTAATCCGATAGATTTTCATCATCCTATCTCTAGGGTTGCGATCAACTCCGCTTAACTATGCTAGATCTACTCTTAAACAGGGTCTATTTCTCCTTTACCTAATAGCATAAATGCTTGAATCAATATCCCAGAAATACCAAAACAAGAATTAAGAACACATAGTTAATAACAAATCTAGTATTTATCATATAGCTCAGATAACAATAACAAGATTCGTCTTAGGTTTCATCCCCCTCATGTATTTGAAGGTTTAGTTCATAATAGTAAAAGAAAACATCTCAGAAGAAAATATAAAACAAAACATAAAGAAAACCCTAAAACCCCCGGAAGGAATTGAAGGAGAGTTCCTCCGTCTTGAGTATGGTTCTGGCTTCTTGAGATGAATCAACTGGCTTTTTTTGAGTGAATCTTACAATTTGGCCTCTCTGGCTTGGCTCCTTAGCCTAGCTGAACACCCTCCTAAAGGTTGGCCTCTAGGGTCTTTATATAGGCTTTTGGAATGTCTTTCTTTGCCTCTAAGTACCCTAATCAAAATGAAACTCTTCTTTTCTGCGGCAGGGACACACCCGTGTGATTCGATTTCAGGCCGTGGTCGAACCTGTTGAGAAGGCACGACCGTGTATTTCGGGGTCCAAGCTGTGTTCGGCTCTTCTTAAGAGGCACGATCATGTGGTCTTGAGCCCAGGCCATGTGGATTTCGTGTTTTGGCCCATTTTCTCCGTTTTCGACTCGTTTCTCTGTTCTTTTCATCCTCAGGTGCTCTCCTAAGTATAAAACATGAAAACAAAGGACTAGTAGCACCCATTTCCATAATTAAAGGGAAAAATAATCCAAAAGTATGCTAAATGTGGGATTAAAATATGTTCATTTTATGGTTTATCAAATACCCCTACACTTAAGCTTTTGCTTGTCCTCAAGCAAAATTCTCAACTTATAATTAAAAAAAACTTCATCTGTTCATAATATTAATCGATAATGTTTCATCATGATTCATAGATAATTTATACATGGATAATTTAACTCAAAGAGTCCTAAAGATTCAAACAATCTAAGTCATACATTTGTAGCACGAAAAAGATAGGTGTTTCCCCTTACCTAAATAATTACTTTTAATTCAAAATCGACAAGAGTTTACATCCTAAAGATTCACTCAAATCACTCAAGGTGTTTAAGGTTAAAAATTTAAGTACTCAGAAGTCGAACATGAAAAGTTAATCCCATAAGCTTGCCTAAAAATCAAATCTCCACCACTGTAAAATGAGATGATACACAAATCAAAAGGTCTTTTAAGGGTTGTAACGGGGCTTAGGTTAACGGTGTGGATTAAAGGCTGAATTAGAAGGTTAGAATCGAGATTGAATTGACAATTACCTAACTAGAAAAATGAACTAATCCTAAATAATTACATCAATTGAAAACTTAATAATACGAGCTTCTTCTTCAAGATGATGAATTTAAATGTACAAGCTCACTTAACATAGAACTAATAATGAATATACTTCGATTTCATCTTCTTCCTTTTTTTTTTAAGAATAAATAAATAAATAATTAATTAATTTCAACTACTGAAATAATGTATTTAGGTAACTGATCAAATCAAGTCTCGATAGAAGGGTAGTTAAAAGGAATGGTGATAACAAACACAAGATAGGTTTTGGGTTAATATTAGTAGGTGAGTCAATAAAAAGGTTGTTAGGATCAATGGGGTTTACTAGGGGTTAATTGTGAAGGTAGGCTTTTAGTGTAGTAAGTGGGTTAAATCCTAAGTGCCCTTATCATCTCAGTATATCAACTCAAAGGTGTGGTCTTGACATGTATAATTGAAGCAAGTTCTAGAATAACTAATTAATGTTGACACACTCAAAATCAATAAAGTGAGCACAAAAAGAATGTATGCTCTAAAAGGCTTAAAATCTCACAAAAATTATGGGTTTTTGATGACAACCTTGTAAATTTCAAACTTCAAGGTAACAATTAGATTCAGGTAGACAACCTAACAATGTTTTAATTTTTGAAAATAGACTCATCATCCTTGATTCTCTAGTATCTTAAAGTTTAAATCATCATTGCATAATTATCAATGACTTAATCTAAAAAATATCTATAAAAATAATGAATCAACAGAGATTTCATTCTAATTAGTGATATGAGAAAATCACTTTAAGAACAAGATATCATTTAGGGATTTGAGAATAATGCAAAAAGTTAGGCATTTTTCTAAATAATTTTCACCCCCACACTTAAGATGCACATTGCCCTCAATGTACAAAGATAGATAGTAACCATATTTTAAGAAAATTAAAAGAGAGGGGGAGAACTGAACTTCCTAAATTTTGGATGAGATCCTCGAGTTGACAGTGGTCGTGGTGTGGTGGCAGCTGACAATCTCTGCGCTAGATGAAGAAATTGGGTAACTCATGAATAATTAGCTAGGAAATAGAAATAATAATTCAAAATATACTAATTATATATTTAAAGAAAAGAAAAGACAAATAGAAAGAAAGAGTATAGAAAGGGAAATAAGACTAAAAGAACCGATTATTGGACCGAAAGGTCTGTATTGTTAAATAGTTTGCGAGGTGGGTGTGATTTCTAAGGCCGTGGTGTGTGATTCCCTAGCAGCCTTTAGAACCTAAAATCAAGAAACTAAAATGAAATAAACTAAATTTAGCATAAGAAAGTCAAAGAGAAGGAAAAGAAAATAGATGAGAAAAGAAAAATAAAAGCTAAATGGCCTCAAAGACCCTTGGTTTGTCGAGTGGATGACATAGCCGGCATGAACTTATGTAGATCGGTCTCGTACAAGGGGACTGAGATACTATCCTTTCATTTTTTGACATTTTTAAAGCGTAGATCAAGACTTTAGAGAGTGAAGGAAGAGCAAAGTGAAAATGGAAGGGAGTGAAGAGTGAATGGGGAGTGGGTGAGAAGGGGAATGGGTTGTTTTAAATAGAAATTTTTTAGCTCTGGTACATCCCACGCCCATGCATCATGATCGTGTTGTGTCCCACGACCATATCGCACAGCCGTGCGGTGGTTCAATCGTCTTTCCCATGCCTGGTAATTAGGTTTCCACGCCTGTGTTGGTTCAACAGTGTTGGCCATGACTATGTTGCACAGTCGTGGTGTTAGTTTGATCCCGTGACTCGAAGATATTTTTCTCTTTCTATCTCATACTATCTTTGCCATGCCAATATAGAAATTCGTAGAATCCACACAGCCACGGCACGGCCGTGTGTAAGGCCGTGTGGTGCGAAAATCTATGCTTCATTAACTTGGTTAGTTTGTAGTTAGGTACTAAAAGAAAGAGAATAAAAATAAAAATAAAAATATATGAGGTTAGTGCTCGAGTTGCCTCCCGAGAAGCACTCGTTAAAGTCTTAAGCTAGACTTACCTCTCATTCGTACATTCACGGTGCTTTAAGGAGTGAAAAATCCTTTTTCATGCTATCATCATATAATTTGAGTCGAGTGGAGTTTATTTTAAAAATACCGAATATAGAATTACTTACCTCGACTGTTCCATAAGGGAAAAAATTAATTACTTTAAAAGAGATTCCTTTGTTTGAATTCAGGTTTAATGTGGCGATTTACGGGTTTGTTTTATCTAATAGTACTTGATCTCCTATTTTGAAGTGATTTGATGTTCCTTTAAGTTCTTCTGGGAGTTCCTTGGTTTCACTTTGTGTATTCCTAGTTTCTCCTTGAAATGTGTCTTCCACTCATCTAGGTTATCGATCTAAAGCCGTCGTTCCACATGAGATATTTCTTTGTTGGTACAAGCTATGGGATCAGGCTCAGTGGTATAGTTCTGTTGTGCTTTCTGAAAAGAAAGTTTAACTGATTGATTATCAATGGAATTTACGTTCTCACCTTTATCACTCAATGTCCTAGCTGAGTCGAGAGCTTGAAGACTGATTGATTCGTTACCTGCACGAAGTATGAGCTCACCTGTACTAACATCATATTTAGACTGGCAGTTGCTAAAGAGAGTCTTCCTAGAATTAAGGGGATATTATTTTCTTCATCCATATCTAAAACAACAAAGTCTACTGGGAATATAAATTTATCCACTTTAACTAGTACATCTTCAATTATACCCCTAGGAGTTCGAATAGTCTTATCAGCTAGTTGAATGCTCATCCTAGTTTGCTTGGGCTTCCCTAGACCTAACTGTTTAAACATTTTGGAAGGCCTAACATTGATGCTTGCCCCTAAATCAGCTACAGCATTATCAATAGATAAACTACCAATTAAGCATGGAATTGTAAAACTCCCTGGGTCTTTTAATTTTTGTGGTAGTCTATTCTATAACGTTACCGAGCACACTGCGTTTAATTTCACATGTGGTTTCTCGTCTATCTTTCTCTTGTTTGTTAAAAGCTCTTTTAAAAATTTCCTTGAATCTGGCATCTGTGAAAAAGCTTCAAGAAACGGTAGGTTAATATGTAATTTTTTTAAGAGTTTAAGAAACTTACCGACTGTTCCTCCGTATTGTCTTTCTTCATTGCATTGCGATAAGGTATACGAGGTTGGTATTCTTTAATTTCTGGTTTTTGCTTTTCTTGGCTTACCTCCACCTTACCTTCACTTACCACAGGTTCTTGCTTTGGCTCAGATTCAGATTCTACTAACCCTTCACTATTCTGAGTGGTTATGGCTTGAGGTTGCTCTTTTGGGTTAGTCTCAGTGTTACTCGGCAAGCGACCTTGTGGTCGTTTGGAGATTAGTTTAGCGAGTTGCCTTAACTGGTTCTCGATTCCTTTAATCGATACTTGTTGATTTTTAAGTGTTGTTTCGGTGTTTTGGAAACGACTTTCTAACACCGCTATGAATTTTGTCAGTATCTCTTCAAGGTTTGACTTTTTTTCCTGTAGGTAGGGCTGTTGTTGGAAGTTTGGAGGGGGATGTTGTCTCTGATTTCCTTGACCACCCATGAGAAATTGGGGTGGTTCCTCTATCCTAGATTGTAAGTATTACTATAAGGGTTATTTTGAGGTCTAAAATTGTTACCTGTATAGGTTATTTGTTCGCTTTGCATGCCCAAAAATTAGGGTGGGTACTTAGGATTCTCCACATATCTTAGGTTTGAGTCAAATTGCATAACTGGATGTACCTACAAAGAACCACACAAACCATCAATCTTTTTATTCATCATCTCTACCTGATTTGATAGCATGGTGACTGTGTCGAGGTTGAAAACTCTGGCTGTTTTAGTTGGCCTTTTCCTTGTGACTTGCCACTGATAGTTGTTAGTGACATCTCCTCTATGAATTCATAGGCTGCTTCAGGAGTTTTGTTATTCAGGGTTCCGTCGGCGGCTGAATCAATCAACTGCCTGTTTGAGGAGTTCACACCATTGCAAAAAGTTTGGACCTGTAGCCACAAGGGTAAACCATGGTGTGGGCACCTTATCAATATATCTTTGTATCTCTCCTATGCATCGTATAGTGTTTCTAAATCCATCTGCACAAAAGAAGAGATATCATTCCTTAATTTGGCTGTTTTGGCCGATGAAAAATATTTTAATAAAAAATTTTCGGTCATTTGATCCCATGTAGTGATTGATCCTAGTAGAAAAGAATGCAACCATTGTTTAGCTTTATTTCTTAATGAAAAGGGAAATAACCGAAGACGAATGGCAACATCAAAATGCCATTTATTTTGAAGGTATCACAGAATTTTAGAAAATTTGCTAAATGAGTATTTGGATCTTCGTCCTGCAAACCATCAAATTGAACAAACTGTTGAATCATTTGTATAGTGTTAGGTTTCAATTCAAAATTATTAGCGGCTATAACAGGCCTAACAATACTTGATCCGGCTCCTGTTAAATTAGGTTTAGCATAATCATACATAGTTCAAGGAGCATGATGATCGGCCACCTCTTAAAGTAGCAGATTATTCTCAGCCATCCCTTCGGTTGGTATTAGTTTCGTCCTCTTTTTCTTCTTGTATGTAATTTAAGCCTCACCTTACTTCTCTACGATTTCTGCGTACGGTTCCTTCAATATCACTGTCGTAAAGTAGTGGTCCTGTCGAGTTCCTTCTAGTCATAAACTAGACATACCTGCTAGGGAAGGAGAAAAAGAAAAAGAAAATTTAGAAAAGTAAAAATAAAATTTAATTTAAAAAAATGGCTAAAGTAATAAAAATTGAGCATTCTTAATATTTCAGTTCCTCGGTAACGGCACCAAAATCTTGATCGTGTGTCAGAGTCTTAAAAATTTGTAAAATGAATGATCGAACCTGGAGACTAACTAAGACAACGATAGAGGCAAGAGCACCTATTAAACAGTAGTATAGTTTAATGGCAAGACCAGATTGTTGAACCCAAAGGAACCAAAAGTACTAATACTAACTTTCTTTTTATTATTTAGCCTAAGAATTAAGGGAATTGTTGTTTAATCTAAAATTAACTAATTACTAAGCTAAGGATGCGAAGACAAAGAGAAGAAATTGAGGAAAAACTTGAGAGAAAATCGATTGATTTAGACAATACCCGAGGAAGAATCCACCTAGACTTCACTTGTTACTTAACTATGAACCAGGCGATTTATTCACTTGACTTGATCTGTAGGATTCCCTAATTTATATTAATACCTCTCTCGAGGCTACTAACATCTAACCCTAGGTTGATTAATTGAAATCTCTTTCTAATTAAAACCCCTAGAATTGCATTAACTCGATCTATGGACTCCTATATTAGGTTTGACCCTAATCCGGTAGATTTTTGTCATCCTATCTCTAGGGTTGCGATCAACTCCGCTTAACTATGCTATATCTACTCTTAAACAGGGTCTATTCCTCTTCTGTCTAAGAGCATAAATGCTTGAATTAATATCCCGAAAATATAAAAACAAGAATTGAGAACACATAGTTAAGAACAAATCAAGTATTTATCATACAGCTCATATAACAATAACAATAACAAGATTCATCTTAAGTTTCATACCCTTCATGTATCTGAGGGTTTAGTTAATAATAGTAAAAGAAAACATCTCAGAAGAAAATATAAAACAGAACATAAAGAAAACCCTAAAACCCCCTGAAGAAATTAAAAGAGAGTTCCTCCGTATTGAGTATGATTTCGACTTCTTAAGATGAATCAACTGGCTTTCTTCAAGTGAATCTCACAATTCGGCCCCTCTGGCTTGGCTCCTTGGCCTAGCTGAACACCCTCCTAACGGTTAGCCTCTAGGGTCTTTATATAGGCTTTGGAATGTCTTTCTTTGCCTTTAAATACCCTAATCTGAATGAAACTCTTCTTTTCTACGACAGGGACACGCCCGTGTAGCACGCTCGTGTGATTCGATTTTAGGCCGTGGTTGAACCTGTTGAGAAGGCACGACCGTGTATTTCAATGTCCAAGCCATGTTTAACTCTTCATAAGAGGCAGGACCGTGTGGTATTGGGCCCAGCCCATGTGGATTTTGTGTTTTGGCCCATTTTCTCCATTTTTGACCCGTTTCTCATTCTTTTCATCCTCTGATGCTCTCCTGAGTATAAAACATGAAAACAAAGGATTAGGAGCACCTATTTCTATAATTAAAGGGAAAAATCATCCAAAATTATGCTAAATATGGGATTAAAAGATGTTCATATTACGATTTATTAATAGCCAGGGTTGGTTTATGCTGCTCAGCATTAAGAGGAGGGCGACGCACTTGACGCCATAACTGGTACGTTTTTATTCATGATGTACCATGTTTTACTTTAATTGATTTTGGGTCAACACATTCGTATGTTGCTTGTAATGTGTCTGGAACATTGGATATACAGTTCAAACTTGCCAAGAAAGAAATATCAGTGATTAGTCCTCTAGGACAGTCTGTTGTAGTGAATAAGCTATTTAGAGATGTGCCTTTAGAGGTTCAAGGGGTTGTCTTCCCGGTAGATTTGATGGAACTGCCATTTGGCGGATTTGACCTCATTCTTGGCATGGACTGGTTGTTTAAGCACCGTACAAACTTAAATTACACCGCTTAGCGCATGATACTAAAGACATCAATGAACGAGGAAGTGATGGTGATAGGAGAGAGAAGGGACTATCTGACCAATGTAATATTCATGTTAAGAGCCGAGAAACTGGTTTGAAAGGGATGCGAGGTATTTCTAGCTTTTTTCAGCACATCTAATGCTAAGGAGTTGTCCGTTGGGGATGTCAAGACTGTAAAGGAATTTCCTGATGTATTTCTAAAAGAGCTTCCGGGGTTGCCCCCAAATCATGAGGTTGAGTTCCATATTGAGTTGTTACTGGAAACGGCTCGGTGCCTATCGCCCCTTATAGGATGGCACTGAAGGAGCTGGTAGAACTAAAGGCTCAGATCCAAGAGCTGTTGGATTGAGGATTTATTAGACCAAGTGTATCATCGTGGGGAGCGTCGATATTGATCATGAAGAAGAAGGATGGGTCAATGCATATGTGTATTGACTATCGCTAGTTGAACAAGTTAACGATTAAGAACAAATACCCGCTGCCAAGAATTGACGATTTATTCGATCAGCTGCGAGGAGCTTCGATCTTCTCGAAAATAGATTTAAGATCGAGATATCATCAGCTAAGGGTCAAGGAAGCGGATATATACAAGACTGCATTTCGAACTCATTATGGGCATTACGAGTTTCCGGTCATGCCGTTTGGATTAACAAATGCACCGACTGCTTTCATGGATATGATGAACCAGGTCTTTCAACCCTATCTAGACTGGTTTGTGGTGGTATTCATGGATGACATTTTGGTGTATTCAAGAACTGAGGAGGAGCATGATTCACATCTTCGGGTTGTGTTACAGATATTGAGGGAAAAGTAATTTTATGCCAAATTCAGTAACTACAAGTTCTGGCTAAAGGAAGTAACATTTTTGGGTCATATTATGTCTGCCGAGGGGATTAGGGTTGATCCTCGGAAGGTCAAAGCTGTATTGGATTGGAAGTCACCGAAGTCAGTATTAGAGATTCGAAGTTTTTTGGTTTTAGCAGGGTATTACAGGCGGTTTGTTGAGGGGTTTTCTTTGGTTGCCGCACCTCTAACTAAATTGCCGCGTTAGGGGGTACCATTTGTGTGGGCTAATAAGCAGCAAGAGAGTTTTTAGAAATTGAAAAAGATTTTGACTGAAGCACCGATATTAATACAGCCTGAGGCTAGGAAAGAATTTATTGTCTACTGTGATGCATCGCACACAGGTCTGGGTTGTGTGCTGATGCAGGAAGGGAAGGTGGTAGCATATGCATCCCGTCAACTTAGGCCACACGGTGAACTACCCTACTTATGACTTGGTGCTAGCTGCAGTAGTGTTCACAATAAAGATATGGAGACATTACTTGTATGGGGAAAAGTCGATCATGTATAGTGACCATAAGAGTCTAAAGTATCTTCTTACCCAAAAGGAGTTGAATCTTAGGGAACAGAGATGGATAGAGTTGTTGAAGGATTATGATTGCTCAATTGAGTATCATCTGGGGAAAGCCAATGTGGTAGCAGATGCGGTGAGTCGTAAGGTGGTATCTGACTTGAAAGTAATGTTCTCTCGACTTAGTCTATTTGAGGATGGTAGTTTGTTGGTGAAACTGCAAGTAAAACCAACATGGATTAGTCAAATTAAGGAGAAACAGATGTTGGATGAGTCGTTGAGTTCTCATTTTCAACAGATAGGGAAGGGAGAGACTGTGGATTTTGAATTGAATTATGAAGGGGTATTATGTTTTCGAGGTAGGGTTTGTGTACCAGGGGATTCTGATTTAAGACAGATGATTCTGCGAGAAGCGCATCGTAGCCCATATGCTCTGCATCTGGTGGGAACAAATTATATCGAGATCTGTGTGAATAGTATTGGTGGCCAGGACTTAAGCGTGAGGTGACTGATTTTGTAAGTAAGTGTTTGACATGCCAGCAAGTGAAGGCTGAGCATCAGCTCCCTTCAAGACTGCTACAACCTGTAAAGATTCCACTCTGGAAGTGGGAGAGGATAGCAATGGATTTTGCTAGTGGGCTACCTCTGACGCCTACTAAGAAAGATTCGGTATGGGTAATTGTACATCGGTTGACTAAGTCTGCACACTTCATACCAGTTCACATTGACTACTAGCTACAGAAATTTACCAAGTTGTACGTGGCAAAAATTGTGGGGTTACATGGGGTACTAGTGTCTATCATCTCAGACAGGGACCCTAGATTCACATCTCAATTTTGGAAGGCGTTACATGAAGCTTTGGGTACAAGATTAGATTTTAGCATAGTGTTTCATCCACATACTGATGGTCAGTTAGAGAGGGTAATCCAGATTTTGGAAGACATGTTAAGGAGCTGTGTGTTTGACTTCAGAGGCAGTTGGGAGGATTATTTGCCCTTAGCAGAATTTGCGTGTAACAACAACTACCAATCCAGCATTCAGATGGTACCATATGAGGCATTGTATGGTCATAGGTGTCGTACCCCTACCTACTGGACAGAGTTGGGTGAGCGGCGGCTGTTGGGTCCAGAGTTGATTTCTGAAACTGAGGAAAAAGTGAAGTTGATTCAGAGTCAGTTAAAAGAAGCTTCCGATAGACAGAAGTCGTATACAAATCTTAAGTGTAAAGAGATAGAGTACTCGGTGGGAGTTTATTTTTTCTTGAAGGTCTCACCATGGAAAAAGATTCTGAGATTTGGGCGGAAGGGCAAGTTGAGCCCCAGATTCATCAGACCTTACCGAGTGTCAATACGTGTTGGACCAGTCCCATATCAACTTGAACTACCCCTTGAATTAAATAGATACATAACGTATTCCACGTTTCTATGCTGAGACGTTATTGGTCAGATCCTTCTCATATAGTGCCGGTGGAAGAAATTGAGATAAAACCTAATCTGCTATTTGAAGAATAACCAGTGCAGATTTTTGATCGTGATGTTAAAGTGTTGAGAAGGAAATTCGTACCATTGGTCAAAGTGTTGTACCGTAATAACAATTCAGGGGAAGCCACGTGTGAGCTTGAGGAGGCAATGCGACATCAATACCCCCATCTCTTTTGATCAGGTAAAATTTTGAGGCTGAAATTTCATTAAGGGGAGTAGAATTGTAACATCCAAAAATTGGGGTTTGTCATATCTGTGATTGCATGTTATGCATGCTCTGTGGATTATTTAAGGGTGATTAGGGGCTCTAGGGAGGATTAGGGTCAAGTTTGAGCCCTGGTAAAATTTTGGTTTTTGGGCACTTTAGGGGGGAGGACTGTTGGGGCAAGAATTATATTTATCAGAGTGTGTTTGTTCAACACAAGGGAGCTTGTGGTGGAGTGGTGGTGGCGTCACTTGTGACGCAAGGAGAGAGGGGTTCGAATCCCACAGTTGGCAAATTAAGGCTTCTATTTTTGTGTCAAGTGGGTGGAAGAAGTATAGTTCAGATAAAACTCTGCAAGGGGAGAGTGGAGACTTAGTCAAACAGTTTGAATGGGAGGTGGAGAGTGAATGGTGGAGAAAAAGAGGAGAGAATCATGGGATATGGGAGAGTGGTGGAGTTTAGCCGAATGTGGGGTGTGTGAAGGAGTGGTACGTGTATGGGAAGTGGTCATTTGTGAAGGCATATTCAGTTTGAGTGGGGGAGGTAGTGCCGTTTCTTTCAAATTCATTTTGGAGAGTGTTGCATTTTATGTTTTGACTATAGGAATTCGGGTTTTTTTTTCTCATTTTCCTATTGCCGAATTTTTTTCAACTTCATCTTTCCTCTCTTTCGCTCAGTTTTCATATTTTTCTTTTCTTTGATTGTTACCTATTCACTTCTTGGCGACACTCACCCTCCATCTTCTCCCATTGGTTCTTTGCTACACTATAGCCGAAACCTCTACCCCTCTTCTTCTTCTAGTCTTCAATTGGCTTACTTCTTCTCTTTCCCACCATTGAATCTTCATTTCGGTTTAACTCCATAGCCGAGCCGGGTTCTTTCGTTTGGCTGTCAGTTGTCGAAAGGTTTCTTCCTAAATTCATAGTTGTTATTCTCAATTGCCGAGCCTTCTTTTCTATTCGATTTTTCTTTACTCAAGGTAGTTGTTTCTTTTTCTTATCTTCTTCTCCTCTCTCTTTATTAAGTCAAAACTGAAACTCCTAACTCCAATTCTTTTCGCCTAGGCTGATTTTGTTGGGGATTGATCTTACCTTCTTCTCTATTCCTTCAAACATTTAGGTTTCGGGAAGTATTTGGTAAGTGAAGCTATGGCCGAATAGGGGGTTGGCAATTCTTGTAGTATTTTATGAATTTCTTAGGGCCAAATAGCCATTTCTTTATGGTTTTGGAGCAACATTGCTAACTTGTGGTTTAGCTAGGGGCTCAAGTTCATAATCGAAGGGAGTGACCAAAAGTTTTAGCATAGTAAGGGGTTGCCGTCGTTGTTGGTAAGTATTGTGGATTATTTTATCCATCTCAAATCTGGGAGTATTGTGGATTAAGACTAACTGTTAGTCAATTATGATCTCAGGTGATTGGAAAGTACCGAGTATTGCAAACAGTAAATAGGTGTGTAACTCACACCAAATTGATGATTACATGCGATGCACTAAGAATCGGCCAAAAGCCGAAAAGTCAGAAAATTGGCAAACCGTGACCACTCGAGCATACCAACGTTCATGGCGTTCAACCGAGACATGAATGATGACAATAGATCGTTGAGAGTGTCCGAGCACTCTCGCGAAATTGAGGCCATAAAAGACCTGATCGAGCCAAAACGGGCTAAACGGGCCTAATGGGCTAATGGGTCCACATGATCAAAACTGATAGAAAATGACCAAATAATTGATGTGATAGTGAAAAATGCAAAACTGAGACCAAACCATGCATAATGGGCCACACGAGTGTGTGGGCCGTTTGGGCCTGAAATGGATTTCAGGCCCAATTGTAATGTAGAGACCCAAAAAGGGGTCCCATATAGCTCAAGGCAACAATAGGCCTCCAGAAAGGCAATTAGACGATGAAATTACTAAAATACCCTTAATGGGTAAATTACTAAAAACCCTTAATGAGTAAATTACTGAAATACCCTTGGAGGGTAAATTACTATTATACCCTTAGGGGCAGTTTGGTATGTTTGTGTATAATTTGAGTAATTGCCATGATGATACATTATTGCATACACTGAATTATTATGCCATGACATGTTGCATTGGGTTGGGTTTTATTGATGGAGGAAGTACTATACTGGTGGCTATGCCACGTTATACTGATTTTAATGGCTCAACCACATATATCACATGGCGCTTTTGTCAGATTTATATCGGCAAAGACAAATTGCATTCTTGGAGTGTAGGGTTGGGTGGGTTGACTTGGTCCCCACATGGAGTGTAGGGCTGGTACGGGTGGAGTGTAAGGCTGGATTGGGGTGGGCTGCATTCTTTATTTGCGTTACCATGATCTTGGGGCCGTAGGTCCAACCTGAGACTATATGGGGCTTAGGCCTAGACTTAGACTATGACTGTGACTGAAAATGGGATTACACACTGAGTTTTTGTAACTCACCCTTTTTCCCATAACCTTGCAGGTAATCCCTAGTGTTAGAGGATTTGGGCGCTGCGGAGAACTCGGTGGTGGCCATACATCGGAGTTGTTCCTCACGAAACTCAGTAAATCTGGATTTTATCCTATTTACAAGATTAATTAATTTGGGTTATTGTTTTGTAATAAGGCCATTGGATTTATTTTGCTCTTTAAACTTTCATTTCGGTATTTACTAAACTATTTAGCATTTGAAACAGGCTTCTTAAAACATTAATAATCTCTTTTCAAAATAGCACGTTTCTGCAGCTATTCAATTTCGATTGTCACAACTGAAAAAGTAGTTTTTTTTAAAATAATAACAACTTTAAAAAATAGATATAAAGCAAATCGCGTTTTTACAAGCGAACCACGAAACTCAGAGTTTCAAAAAGAGAAGCAACATTTTTAACGATCGCTTAGTTTTTCAACTACCTGTTGATGTGACATGCTAGATCTGGCTATAACGTCTAGCCCAAGTTTGGGGTGTTACACTCATAACGCCCAAAAATTGGTACCTGATTGATAAAATCATGTTCTAATGTTGAAAATTTGAAAACTTTGAAATATGATCCTTTTATATGACAGGAAACAAACAAGACGTACCTATTTCAAAGAAATAAAATGCTATACCCAATAAGTTAGAATGTAACATCTCATGACTTCGAACCTAGGCTCGCCTTTATTTGTAGAAAATTCTTATCTCGAGACATAAAACATCATATCCAATAAGTTAGGATATAACGTTTTGAATTCCTGAGAATAAATTTTGATTTAGAAATTTATAAATTTCAATTTTAAAAGCAAATGGATACTTAAAATTTTAAATCAACGATAAAAATCGAAACCCAGTGAGTTAGGGCACAATTTTTCTCGAAGTCCCCAAATATTAGATATCACCGTATTTTTTTAAAACTCTTTGAATAAAAATATGTCAATTCAAAAGGTGTTTTTATAAAACAATGATTTGAGTAAGATATTACAACATACATACCAAATAACAATTTATCATAACTACAAATCATATAGACAATTACTACTAATTAAAGAAAGAATAATATAAACAACAAATGATACAAATAATAGAATAATTATACTAAAGCATACAAATGATAAATGAAT
Organism: Gossypium rotundifolium; assembly: GCA_025506655.1. Classification (NCBI taxonomy): domain Eukaryota; kingdom Viridiplantae; phylum Streptophyta; class Magnoliopsida; order Malvales; family Malvaceae; genus Gossypium; species Gossypium rotundifolium. The sequence goes on along the minus strand of CP106729.1, from coordinate 67,009,577 downwards.
AAAAAGAAAAACGAATATGAGATATAATGCAAGAAATAACAAAAAAAAAAAACATAAACTTTACATGTATGTAAGATAAAATAACAATATAGAATGAATTATAACAAATATTGTAAATTAAGAATCAACAAAAAAGTGATATGGAAAATCTAAAATAATACATATATCCATGAGAAAATAAGTAAAATATATATTAAATAAATAAATGATATATAAATAAAATATATTTTGATATAATAATATAATATATATATGTATAAAACTACACATTTAAAAATAATATGAACAATATACAATATACAAAATCATATATAATATTAAAGTAAAATGATTTTAAATGTTATATATAATAATATGATAATATATAATATACAAAAACAATATAATAACTAATTTACATATTTAAAAATAATAATATATAAATAATGTTAATAACCTAATATAAATAATGAATACATAAAATAATAAGTGTCCAAAATAAACAATATGTAAAAACTTTATATTATTATTAATATCGTTATACAAATATTAAATTATAATACGTAATTTTATAAAATGAAATAATTTAATATAATGTTAAAATGATTTAAAAACTAAAATAAAAGGATTTAGAAATAAATAAAAAAATAGGGATACAAAAATAAAAAATAAAATGCAAAAGGATCAAATCAGAACGTGCGTCACATCTTAGGGACTTATTAGGCAATTACGCTTTATCTTCTAAACGACGTCGTTCCGATTATTCGACCTTGCATGCCTGAGGGACCAAATTGAAACAGCAACAAAATTTAAGGGCTGAATTAAAAATAAAAGAAAACTCAATTAAAAAACTAAAAAAATGCGGAAGGGCTTGATGCACAAATAGCCTATTTTTAAACAAAACACGCGGATCATTCGGGTCGGGTCAACTACTGCGAGCAGATCTTGGATGAAACGGCATCGTTTTGGGCTATAGAAACCAGCCCAAAACTGAGTTGTTTTAGTTGCCTATACAAACAAAATTTTTAAAATTTTTCATTTCTTACTTCAGCAGAAAAAAAAATGGAGAGCCTTCAAAAATGCTCTCCCTTGGGTGATTTCTGGCGAGTTCCCAAGAAGACTTTCTGCGATCGATCATGTCACGCCATACCGCATGGTGGCTGTGACTCAAAAAGGTAACTTTTCCACTCTCTTTTTTTGTACAGTTTATTTAAATATATATGTAGTAAAATAAGAATAAAAATGAAAACTTTACATGTAGGCAGATTCAAAAAATAAAAAAAACCTTTGCTCGATTTTTTTGATTATGTATTTTTTTGTGTATTTGTTTGTCTGTATGCGTATGTTTTTTTTTTTTACAGATTCTTGGGGTTTTATAACCAGAAAAGTTAAATGAAAAAAAAAAAAGGAAATACATAGATGTTGCCATATTTTCTGTTGTTCTTTCCTTTTTTGTGCAGGTGAGAAGTAGAGATCTCGACGTCGTTGGGGCGATTCGCGCAACCTGCGACGCGACTGGCGGCGTGACCGAGGGGCTGCTGTGTAAGAGTATGCCCAAAGATCAATCATGAGATGGTTGTAATAACATACTTGATTTACCATGTTTATTAATATAAAGCGTTGTCATTATTATTTCGCTTTTCCTTCGTGTGTACAAATAAACTGTTTTATAATAATGTCCTGAGAATAATATGATTATTCTTAAAATATCCTTAGTCAAGTATTATTGTTGACTAGGACAACAATAATGCATTAAGACTAACATGTAGTTGATTGATGATAAAGAGTTGTCATTGATATGGAGTGTCAAAATCAATGCATGAATATGTGTGTTAGAGAACAACATATTGGACCTAATTCGCTATGAGTATGTTTCTTGGATTATTATGTAATTGTCACAACATTACTCATAGTGATTAATATGTATATGATCCTTAGACTTGAGATAATCATTATCCCAACATCGTGAGTCGATATTTTGATACTGATCAAACGTACACCATAATCGGTTGTTCTATAAAGGCTGATGTTGGATATATCACAATCAATGTAGAGGGATATTGTTGATCAATATAGGATAAGTCCCTCCCACATAATGGGAGTAATATCTTAGGCCACTTGATTGAGTGAGACTAGAAATGCATGGCCATGCTCAAATAAGTTGACATGAGATGTCATACTAATTTGTATATCATAGTCTACTCAAGATATCAAGAAACATGGGATGGACTATACAAGTGTGACTATTCCATGACTTGTATCTATTCCGTAGATAAAGGACTTAAGGATTAATGCATGAAAAGTTAATCACAAAAGTTATGTCGAATCATGACTTCTTGTATCTTAGGTAGCAATGATGCATTGCTAGATGCCACTCATTGTTTGTGACATTAGAATCGTTCTAGTATTACTACTAACGTTATAAGAACCTCTGAGGTCACACCCTATGGTTGAAATGAACTAATGAAACATAGTTGGTATTGTGTTTGATTGTCACATGAATTAAATTAATTAAAGAATTAATTTAATTGGGCAATCAAATATTGAAGATATTATATGTACAAGGATGTTGTACACATAATGAGAATTAATATATGAATTTGGTTCAGATATAAATTTAAATAAATATAGTTTATCGAATCCATGATATAATTAATGTAATTATAACTTTTGGGTATAATTAATGTAATTATAATTTTCGTTAAAACATTATTATATTTATTTAATTTTATTATTCATAAATGATATACCGATTATAAATAGGGTAATAAGTGAAGAAAACCCTAAGAATTTTGCTTTAAAAGGTCTAGCGGTAGCCAAGCAAAACACATCGAAAAATAGTTTTGGAGATTTACTGCTCATAGTCAAACCGGTGGATTACGTAGAGGCCGACATCGTAAAGGTTGTGGCTTGGTTCGACAAGAGATCGATATCTTGTCGCCGAGGCGTCGCTATCTACTCGAGTGAAACTTTGGTAATTTCAAACCTTTATTTCACCCCGATTCGTTCCTCACATGGATTCATGGTTTGGATCACGGATTAATTTTATTTCATTGCGCCATGGGGTGCTGCTCCAACAAAGGGTATCGAGCCACTTGTGTGATACGGACTCGGGTTTAAATACTTGGGTGATGCAATTGTATGAGATGCATGCTTTTATTTTACTACGCTTTCGGTTGTTTAAATTGTTTAAGCATAACCCGATAATCTGCTCCTTTTGATAATTGATTAAATGTTAATCATGGTGTTGTGGCCTATTCGATCTTATGTTATTTCATTAACTATTAACAAATCTTTAATATTATGACGGTGGTATTTACAGTTTAAAGAAGGGTTAATCGGCTAGTGGAACAAGGGTTGTTCGATATGAACCTCAAGGATTAAAATCTTGAAAACACGATTAGCTGATAAAAGTTATCAAATCGTGAGGTTTCATTTGACTAGGGTATGCGATTTGTACCATGGTCCATATTTATGGGCTCCGCCCGCACCCGGCCTCCTACTGTAACATCCTCTCATATTTTGAGGATGGGGATTCGAGGACTGCTCTGGCCACGGCCTTCGCCCACTTCCTCCGATCGCCTCAAACCCCATTTTCTTATTATAGTATATTTTGTTAATAAAAGAAATATATATAAACTTGATGGGCCACATAAGGTTGAAAGGATATTTTATAATTCACCTTAGCAAAAGAGCATTGAATTATGTATGCTATTTTTGACATGCACGGTGTTTGAAATGCATAGTTATAGCCCGATGACCCATTTGATAAAAGGTTGTAATTTTATATATATAAATACTACTCATGGACGTGCCTTACTACTATTCTCTTGTATTTCTCTTCTCATCTTACTCCTCGATGTAAAACGAAGTTTCGATATTGTAATTTGCAAAAGTTGCTATGGGCAGATTTAGAAGGAAGTTGGGACAACTATTGAAGAATGATAGTTTATGAAACCGCTTACACCTTTAGGTTTCCTTTTGGTTCTCCCATTGGCTTGGGTTGAATCACCTTAGTTTATGGGTTATAACTATTGCATTTATTTATTGCTTTATTTATTCATGTATGAGATGCTATGGATGTTTAAAGCATGCCAATTTTATATATTAAAATTTAATAATAAACCCAATTAATTGATGAGATCAATTAAAAGACTAAATGGACTAAATTAGACCATAATTGGTGAGATGGAACATCCTTAATAAAATCCTCTATTAAAATATTAAGTCAACATGGCCTTCCAATTTTGCCTCATTAAGGCCTCGATCAATACTATGTAGGTTATGCCAAAGCAAAGTACTAGTATTTATCTTGGTTAAACGCCAAGAATAAACAAGTGATATTATTTGGTTAAAAATTGGTTAATGACTTAACTAGGTTACTCTAATAGGATTAGAAACCTAGAGGCAATTAAATTGGATAAATCATAAGATGATTAGAACAAGCGTTGTTCACCAAAATATTAGGAGTTACATATGATGTAATTAGCAAAGGTTGCTTACCTAAATAACCTTAGTCTTGAGAGTAAAGCCAAAGTCGACTTAAGAGGAGGTGAAATATGGATCCTTAACCCACTAGAAATACTTTGAAAAGTTTTTCAAATTAATATATGGGGTTATTAATTTTGAAATAAAATAGTGGGATCATCATTTAATAAAGTCTTTTAATGATTGATATAAACTTGGTAAATTTACTCACACGCATATTCAATTATTGTAGATATATTATGGCTGCAAATACTAGCACACTCTCATTGCGATCGGTCCTTGAGAAGGACAAATTGAATGGTTTGAATTTTCTTGATCGGTTCCAGTAACTTGAGGATTGTCCTCAAACAAGAACGGAAATTGTATGTCATTGAACAACCACTTCCTAATGAACCACCTATTAGTGCCTCGAGAACTGATAAAGATGCTTACAAGAAATATCTCGATGACATGGTAGATGTTGGATGTCTTATGCTTGCCACTATGAATCTCGAGCTTCGTAGCAACATGAGGACATGGTTGCTTATGATATGATCGAGCACCTAAAAGAACTTTATCAAGGGCAAGCACTGCAAGAGAGGTTCGATGTCTCTAAAGCCCTATTCCAATGTAAGTTGGTCAAGGAAGCCCAAGAGGACCTCATGTCCTTAAGATGATTGGCTATATTGAAAGTCCTGTCTAAGCTTGGTTTTCCATTGGGCCAAGAGTTGGCCACCGATGTTATTCTCGCAATCGCTTCTTGGGATAGCTACAACCAGCTTTGTTCTTAATTTCAATATGAATGAAATTGACAAGACTCTACCACGCTTGCTCAAGATGTTACGAACTCATCAAGGTAACATGAAAAGGTTGGACCCAAGCCCATACCGATGGTCCAGTAACAACAAGGGCAAGGGAAAGGCCAAAATTCGCATAAAGCCCAAGGGTAAAGGTAAGCCCAAGCCCGCAAAGGAAAGGCTAAAATGAAACCTAAAGGTGGAGTGTCTAAGGAAGGAAACCGCTTTCATTGTGGTGTGATGGACATTGAAGCGAATCGCCCTATCTATCTTGAGGAAGTCAAGAAGGCCAAAACAAGCGGAACGTCTGCCTTGTATTTATGTTATTGATATTAATTTATCAACTAGTACTTCTTGGGTATTAGATAACGTTGTGGTTCTCATATTTGTACTTCTGCATGGGACTACAAAGGAGTAGGACGTTGGCTAGAAGCAGATGTGGACTGCGAGTTGGAAATGGAGCAAAGGTTGCGCATTAATGTGGGAACATATACTTTATCTTTGCCTAGTGGACTTGATTTAATTTTAGAGGATTGTTATTTTGTGCCCAGTTTGACTAAAAACATTATTTCAGTTTCTTGTTTAGACAAAATTGGTTTTGAGATAATTATTAAGAATAATTGTTGTTCCTTTTATCTCAATAATGTTTTTATGGTTCGCACAATTGATTAATGGCCTCTATATTTTAGATCAAATGAACCCTATTTACAACATAAATACTAAAGATCTAAAATAAATGACTCAAATCAAACTTATCTTTGGCATTGTCGTTTGGGCCACATAAGTGAGAGACGATATCCATACTCCATAAAGATGGTTTCTTAGATTCATTTGTTTTGAACAATTTGAAGTATGTGAATCTTGCTTATTAGGAAAATGACTAAATCTCCTTTTACTCGGTAAAAGTGAACGAGCTAGTGATTTATTGGGCCTAATACATTCGATGCATGTGGACCAATAAAACACAGCCGAGGAGGATTTCAATACTTCATTACTTTCACCGATGATTTCAGAGATATGGGTATATTTATCTCATGCGCCATAAGTCCGAGTCTCTTGAAAAGTTCAAGGAATTCAAAATGAAGTACAAAATCAACTAGGCAAAACTATCAAGTCACTTCGATCCGATCGAGGTGGAGAGTATTTAAGCCTAGAGTTTGATGATCTATTGAAGGAATGTGGGATTGTCTCACAACTTACTCCTCCCGCTACTCCTCAATGGAATGGAGTTTCGAGAGAAAAATCGAACTTTATTAGACATGGTTCGATCCATGATGAGTTATGCCGATCTACCGACTTCTTTTGGGGACATGCAATTGAGATACCGCTTTCACACTAAATCGTGTTCCATCTAAATCGGTTCAAAAGACGCCATATGAGATGTGGACCGGGAAACGTCCCAAGATAAGTTTTTATGAAAATTTAGTTGTGAAGCTTATGTTAAACGCCGACGCCTACTAAGCTTGAACCCAAATTTGAAAAGTGTATTTTGTGGGTATCCGAAAGAAACCAAAGGTTATTATTTCTTTAATCCCACCGAGAACAAAATGTTTGTTGCTCTGACCGGTGTCTTCCTAGAGAGAATTTATTTCTAGAAAAGGAAGTGGAGAAAGATTGAACTTGAAGAAATTTGAGAATCACAAGATACTCTCGAACCGGTGATAGAACAAAAGAAATTCCACAAGAAATTGAGGAACAAGTAACCATCTGAGAAACACAACCACCGAAAGATCTTTAAGAGAACGCCATGCACCGAGAGATATGGATTTCGATTACAACACATGGTGACGTTCTTCTTATAGATCAAGATGAGCCTAGACTTATCAAGAAGCGGTGACGAGCCCAGACTCGAGAAATGGCTTGAGGCCATGAGATCCGAGATGAATTCCATGTATGAAAATCAAGTATGGACTTTGATTGACCCACCAAGGGTTAAACCTATAGGGTGCAAGTGGGTTTTCAAAAAGAAACCGACATGGATGGTAATGTACAAACATACAAGGGCGATTAGTCGCTAAAGGTTTTCGCCAAATTCATGGTGTTGACTATGATGAAACTTTTTCTCCTCGTAGCTATGTTTAAATCCATCAGATCTTGTTTCGCCATAAATGCATTTCATGATTATGAAATCGCGATGGACGTCAAAATGACTTTCCTTAACGGAAAACTTGAAGAGGATGTGTACATGACACAACCTGAAGGTTTTGTCAATCCAAAGGATGCTAGAAAGATTTGTAAGCTACAAAGATCCATTTATGGATTAAAGCAAGCTTCTCGGTTGGAATCTTCGCTTTAACGATGCAATTAAAGAGTTTGGTTTTATCAAAATGAAGATGAACCATGTGTTTACAAGAAAGTTAGTGGAGCACTATCACATTCTTGGTATCGTATGTGGATGACATACTTATCATGGGAAATGACATACCTACCTTGCGCCTATTAAGACTTGGTTAAGAAGTTGTTTTTCTATGAAGGACTTGGGTGAAGCTACTTACATCTTAGGAGTCAAGATCTATAGAGATAGATCAAGACGACTACTAGGTCTAAGCCAAAGTACATACATAGATAAAGTAATCAAAAGGTTCAAGATGGAAGAATCTAAAAGAGGATTTCTACCTATGAGACATGGTATTTCACTCAAGGAAATGTGTCCTTCAACTCCACAAGAGAGAGAACGATGAGTAAAATTCCATATGCTTCGCTATTGGATCTATCATGTATGCCATGTTATGTACCCGTCCAGATGTCTCAGATGCCTTAAGTATGACGAAAGGTGTACCAAGTAGATCCCTTGAAGGTCATCGACCACGATCAAGAATATCTTTAAGTACTTAAGAAGAACTAAGGATACGCTCCTAATATATGGAGGTGAGGACGAGTTAAGTGTAAAGGTTACACCGATGCTAGCTTCCAAACCGACAAGGATGATTCTCGATCGCAATCGTGATTTGTGTTTTGCCTTAATGGTGGTGCCGTGAGTGGAAGAGTTCAAAGCAAAGTACGAGAGTCGATTCTACAACAGAGGTTTAGTATATTGCAGACCAAGGAGGCAAAGAAAAGAAGCGCTTTGGATCAAGAAGTTCATTCTCGACTAGGGTTGTGCCTAGCATATCGATGCTATAGAACTCGATGTGATAACAATGGAGCTATTGCACAAGCAAAAGAACCCAGATCTCACCAACGATCCAAACATATACTTAGGCGCTATCATCTTATTAGAGATTATCGATCGAGGAGATGTTGAGATATGTAGAGTACCCAGATGATAACATTGTCGATCCTTGACCAAGCCTCCGACTACGCCAAGCATGATCGTCACACTAAGTCTCTTGGTATTAGATATATGATTGATTAGTCTTAGTGCTAGTGGGAGATTGTAAGAGTATGCCCAAAGATCAATCATGAGATGGTTGTAATAACATACTTGATTTACCATGTTTATTAATATAAAGCGTTGTCATTATTATTTCAGCTTTTTCCTTACGTGTACAAATAAACTGCTTTATAATAATGTCCCGAGAATAATATGATTATTCTTAAAATATCCTTAGTCAAGTATTATTGTTGACTAGGACAACAATAATGCATTAAGACTAACATGTAGTTGATTGATGATAAAGAGTTGTCATTGATATGGAGTGTCAAAATCAATGCATGAATATGTGTGTTAGAGAACAACATATTGGGTGATTCGCCATGAGTATGTTTCTTGGATTATTATGTAATTGTCACAACATTACTCATAGTGATTAATATGTATATGATCCTTAGACTTGAGATAATCATTATCCCAACATCGTGAGTCGATATTTTGATACGATCAAACGACACCGTGAATCGGGTTGTTCTATAAAGGTCGATGTTGGATATATCACAATCAATGTAGAGGATATTGTTGATCAATATAGATAAGTCCCTCCCACATAATGGGAGTAATATCTTAGGCCACTTGATTGAGTGAGACTAGAAATGCATGGCCATGCTCAAATAAGTTGACATGAGATGTCATACTAATTTGTATATCATAGTCTACTCAAGATATCAAGAAACATGGGATGGACTATACAAGTGTGACTATTCCATGACTTGTATCTATTCCGTAGATAAAGGACTTAAGGATTAATGCATGAAAAGTTAATCACAAAAGTTATGTCGAATCATGACTTCTTGTATCTTAGGTAGCAATGATGCATTGCTAGATGCCACTCATTGTTTGTGACATTAGAATCGTTCTAGTATTACTACTAACGCTATAAGAACCTCTGTGGTCACACCCTATGGTTGAAATGAACTAATGAAACATAGTTGGTATTGTGTTTGATTGTCACATGAATTAAATTAATTAAAGAATTAATTTAATTGGGCAATCAAATATTGAATATATTATATGTACAAGGATGTTGTACACATAATGAGAATTAATATATGAATTTGTTCAGATATAAATTTAAATAAATATAGTTTACCGAATCCATGATATAATTAATGTAATTATAACTTTTGGGTATAATTAATGTAATTATAATTTTCGATTAAAACATTATTATATTTATTTAATTTTATTATTCATAAATGATATCTTGATTATAAAAGGGTAATAAGTGAAGAAAAACCCTAAGAATTTTGCTTTAAAAGGTCTAGCAAGTCAAGCAAAACACATCGAAAAAATAGTTTTGGAGATTTCACGCTCATAGTCAAACCGGTGGATTACGTAGAGGCCGACATCGTAAAGGTTGTGGCTTGGTTCGACAGTAGATCAGATATCTTGTCGCCGAGGCGTCGCTATCTACTTAGAGTGAAACTTTGGTAATTTCGAAACCTTTATTTCACCCCGATTCGTTCCTCACACATGGATTCATGGTTTGGATCGCTGGGATTAATTTTATTTCGCTGCGCCATGGGGTGCCGGCGTTCCAACATGCTGGGGTCGAGGCTTGCGGTGCCTAGGGTTTTCCAAAAACCCTAGGTCTCTGATTTGGTTTAATGTTGGGCCCTTTTGGGCTGTCTCTATTATTGGGCGTAATAATTAGGTCATTGGGTTAGTGTTTTGTAATTGGGTCAGGGTCTAGCTAGGCTTCGGGTTTTAGGTATTGGGTCAAAGGATTGTGCTGTTTGGGTTTGGGGTGTCATTCAGGCCTGTAAATGGACTGTTTACTGAACATTGGGTTTTATTTTTGATATTTTTATTATTTTTTTTTTTTGGTTTTGGTTTTCACGGGCCCGGGCAAAATGGGCTGATTACACACTACATTACTAATCTTGAATACACTTAACATTCAACTTAATCCTGTCGACAAATCAACATCTGAATACAGAGTCAGAAGTACCAGGTTCATATTCGTATGCTCAAAAATCACTGTACTTATTTATTACTACTTGAATGGATAAACCAAATATTACTACTATAAATTCTAAATAGAATTCACAGCATAAATCTAGAGTTCCATAGTACATGAAGTCCACCTCAGAATAATAATAATAATAATAATAATAATAATAATAATAATAATAATAATAATAATAATAATAATCAAGTCCAACTTAAAGTTCAGAATCAAAAGTTGATCCTCACTGTACTTATTTAGCTGATCACCGACTAACACATCCTTAGTTTCTCAAATTTGCAAGTATATATGACTTTTGCTTTTTACTCAACTAAAATTAAACTATCATTTAATATGATCCATCTGAAAACATGTACCATTACATTACTTTCTAGTAGATAAACACATTCTAGTTCATTCACTAGTGCATCACTGAGAAATCATAATTCTATTACTCAATTGAAACTAAACTCAAAACTAAAGCTTCAATTAATCTTACCTTCAACTGCTTCAACTTTGCTAGCATGCCCAAATTGTTCAAAATTTCACAATTGGAATAACTTACAGAACAACTTTAATTCAGAATAACATCACCTATTTAAGATAAATCCAATAGGTATTAACTCAGACGAAACACAACATCTTACTTGAGCTCATTGAAAAATATCATAATTACCCAAGGAAACAAAATCATTATATCATTTGAATTTGACTGTCACAATTCACACTTTTGTCGATCTCGATTCAATGATAAATCACACTTGATAAGTTAAACAATAAGGATGGAAAAGAAACCAAGATAATGAAATCCAAGATACAATACCATACTGAATGTCCGAGAACACCATTCATACAAAATAATAGAAATCCTGACGATTCCGTAAAGAAAACCAGAAGAGAAAGAAACATGGTTCATATGTCCTGAAATCAATTGTAATAGAAATAAGATATATTCCATATACATATAAACAAAATAATAGCCAGAAGAAACAGAAGAACAATTTCATGTAAGCTCACTATCAACTTTTATCTCAGTATTAACGGAAATGAATTCCAATAGAAGATAGTGTAATGCTGGTCATATATCAATTAGACTAACGATACTTTCATCATAAAACAAACAATCATAATTGTCTCTGCGAATATATGAACACATACAATATGTAATATCCGGAATATAGGGGTTATGCATTTTAACTTAATTGCATGTGGTAGCATACCTATGAGTGGTTTGAGAGTGCTTTGGGAGTTCTAGGAACTTCTGTATGTAACAGAATGCCTTAGAAAAATATTAAATTTTTAAGTCTTAAGATAGAGCCAAGCAAGATAGGCTTTAAGAAAAATTGGTATGAGGTTTTAATCACAACAAGTCAATTGGCAAGGTGGTGTTGGCGCATGGGTGAATGCATGAGGGGAGAGGTTCGAATCCCTTAGCTAGCAATTGAAAGGATTTTTATTTTTGTTCTCTTTCCTATAGTGTCGGTCAAGCCTTATCTTAGTATGGATGGATTTTCTTTCATTTTTGGATAGTAGACCAAAGGAAAAAGGCAAGTTATTAGTTAAGGTATGGAATCAAGGTGTTATGGAAGGATAAGGGGACATAAGGCTTGATGAATGGGTGATGTTTTGGAAGTTTTTCTATGGCCATTTGACCATGAATGTAGACGGCATAAGGGGCTAAGGGGGGTTGGCTTAATTATGGAAGTGATTAGGGGAAAGATAGGGAGGAAATGAGGAGGAAAAGGTGGGATTGTGTTGGGATGTGAGTTGGCCGAATGTTGTATGGGATTAGGGGGTGGATAGTTGGCCAAACTCTTAGCAATTTGTGCATCTTTTCCCTTTTCTCCAAAATCTTTCTCCTTAGCCGAAATTGTCATTGGCATTAGGTGAAAGTTTTGTTTTGTTTTGGCTATCATTTTTGACCATTTTGGTTTAATTTGCCTATTCTCTCAAGTTTCTTTTCCCCTATTGCCGAAAACACCAAAAGCCTTGAAGACATTTTCTCTTTTCTTTTCTTCCTCTCTAGTGCCGAAATCATCATAGCACTAAGGTCATTTTTCATCTTTTTCTTTTCTTCTTCTTTCTCTTGTAATAGTCGAAACCATCCTCCATTTTCACCATAACCATAACACCTTAAACCTCTCATCTCTCTCTCTTTTGTTAAAGTCTAATCTACCATTTCTTTCTCTTCTATTCTTTTCTTTTCTTTTCATTGTGTTTAGGCCGAATCTCTCTCTCCCAAAATTCACCATGGCCGCAACCTCTTCAAACCAAAACACCATCATTGCCGAATCTCCCTAAACTCTATTTCTTTTCTTCTTAATTGTTAAGGTCGAATCTCTTTATAGTTGCAAGGAAATAAGTCGATAGCTGAGTATGAAGCAGAGTTCTTGCGACTTAGCCGATATGCTAGAGGGATAGTAGCTACTGATTATGAGCGGTGTGTCTGATTCGAGGACGGACTGAGAGATGAGCTGCGAGTGTTGATTGCTCCACACTGAGAAAGAGACTTTGCAGTCTTAATGGATAAAGCACGGATAGCTGAAGAAGTTAAAGGGGCTGAGAGACAGAACCGGGACCGAGGTCAGAATAAGAATAAAAGGAACTATGGGTCTTCAAGGTCATCCGGGAATTTTCAAAAGAAATCTAGAGTTGATGGGCCACGAGGTCAGCAGGTTGCTACGGGAGGACAATATCGTACTTGTGCTCAATGTGGGAAGATGCACCCAGGAGAATGTTGGAAAAAGACCGGGGGATGTTTCAAGTGCGGGTCTAAAGATCATATGATTAAGGATTGTCCGATGAATACAGATAAGAACCGCCTAGTAGGTCAGGGTGTTAATCAGGCTGGTAGAGGTGGATAGCAACCGATGAGGGGTCGTGGTCTGAATGGAAGAAGTAATGGTTCTGGTAGAGGTCGCAGGACCCTCGCAGAGGCGCATGGTAGCGAGGTGAGACAGCCAGTTCGGTATATGCGTTAAATCACGTAGAGAGGATAGTGATGCACCGATGTTATCACGATGCGTTTTGATGTCTAGGTTGCCCTTTATTTCTTTGATAGATATATGGTCAACTCATTCATACATCGCTAGTGAAGTTTTTGGAACTCTGCATGTGACTTTTGAGACCGTACCTAGGAAGATGACTGTACTTTGTCCTTTAGGACAGACTGTAGTAGTAGATAAACTCTTTACGAAAGTTCCTTTAGAAGTTCAAGGGACGCAGTTTCTGGCTGACTTAATGGAGTTGCCATTCGGGGAATTTGACTTGATCTTCGGCATGGACTGGCTAGTGAAATATCGTGCAAATGTGGATTGTGCTGCTAAGCGGATGTCATTAAGAACTATTGACGACATAGAAGTTGTGGTGATGGGCGAGAGACGAAATTACTTATCAAAATGTAGTATCTGCCGTTAACGCAGCAAGATGGTTAGAAAGGGATGTGTAGCTTTTCTGATGTTAGTTAGTGCCTTGGAGGCTAATGAGGCAACTGTTGAAGGAGTCAGGACTGTAAGAGAATTTGTGGATGTTTTTTCAGAAGAACTTCCAGGATTACCTCCAGATCGGGAGGTAGAATTTGGGATTGACTTGTTGCCTGGTATGGCGCCAGTATCTATCGCTCCGTACAGAATGGCACCAAAGGAGTTGGTTGAGCTTAAGGCTCAGATCCAGGAGTTGCTTGATCGTGGGTTTATTCGACCTAGTATGTCTCCATGGGGAGCACCGGTCTTGTTCGTGAAGAAGAAAGACAGAACAATGCGGATGTGTATAGATTACCCAGCATTTGAATAAGCTAACCATCAAGAACAAGTATCCTTTGCCAAGGATAGACGATTTGTTCGATCAACTTAAAGGAGCTGCGGTATTCTCAAAGATAGATATAAGGTCGGGCTATCATCAGCTTAAGGTGAAGGAAGCGAAAATAAGATAGCTTTCCGAACAAGATATGGGCATTATGAGTTTTTGGTAATGCCGTTCGGATTGACAAACGCCCCAGCTGCGTTCATGGATATGATGAATCGGGTTTTTTAACCCTACTTGGATCAGTTCGTCGTGGTGTTCATAGATGACATCCTAGTGTATTCTAAGTTGGAGATAGAGCATGATGAGCATCTTCGGATAGTGTTGCAAGTGTTAAGGGGGAAGAAGCTTTATGCCAAATTTAGCAAGTGTGAATTTTGGCTGAAAGAAGTTCTGTTTTTAGGCCATGTGGTGTCTACGGAAGGGATAAGGGTGGATCCTCGGAAGATAGATGTAGTGTTAGATTGGAAACCACCTAAGTCTTTAGCTGAGATTCATAGTTTCTTGGGATTAGCAGGCTACTACAGAAGATTTGTCGAAGGATTTTCATCGATAGCTGCACCTTTAATGAAATTGTTGAGAAAGGAGGTACCTTTCGTATGGGCAGATAAGCAACAAGAGAGCTTTGAGAAGCTTAAGAGGGTTTTAATCGAAGTCTTGCTTTGATTCAAACTGAGGCGGGGAAGGATTTCGTGGTGTATTGTGATGCTTCTCACGTGATTAGGATGTGTTCGATGCAAGACGGAAGGTAGTTGCGTGTGCGTCTGAATTGAGGCCACACGAGGTTAACTATCCGACGCATGACTTGGAGTTAGCAGCAGAGTTTTTGCTCTTAAGGTATGGAGGCATTATTTATATGGGGAAAAGTCAGTGATATATAAGGACCATAAGAGTCTAAAATATCTGCTGACTCAAAAGGAGCTGAATTTGAGACAGCGAAGGTAGGTGGAGTTGTTGAAAGACTACAACTGTTCTATAGAGTACCACCCGGGCAAGGCGAATGTGGTGGCAGACGCTTTAAGTTAGAAAGTGGTGTCAGATCTAAGGGCGATGTTTGCACATCTTAGTCTTTATGACGACGGAAGCTTGCTAGCAAAATTACAAGTAAAGCCGACGTGGTTGAGTCAAGTGAAAGAAAGACAGTTGGTAGACGATGATTTGAGTGCTAAGCTACTACAGCGCAGAATGGGAGTCGGAAGATTATGGTGTTAACAATGATGGAGTATTGTGTTTCAAGGGTAAGGTCCGTATGTCAAGGATCGGAGTTGAGGCAAAGGATTCTTCGAAGTCGCATAGTAGCCCTTATGCTATGCATCCCGGAGGAAGTAAGTTATACCGAGATTTATGGGATCAATTTTGGTGGCCTGGTCATAAGCGGGAAGTTACAGAATTCGTAGTGAAGTGCTTAACGTGTCAGCAAGTCAAGGCTAAACATCAAGTACCTTCGGGATTGCTTCAGCCGATAAAGATTCCACAGTGGAAGTGAGAGAGAATCACCATGGACTTTGTTAGTGGGCTTCCTCTTATGCCTACTAAGAAAGACTCGGTATGGGTGATAGTGGATCGATTGACGAAATTTGCACATTTCATCCCAGTACGGGTTGATTGCTCTTTGCAGAAATTGGCGAAGTTGTATGTGGCTGAGATTGTGAGGTTGCATGGAGTGCCGGTGTCGATTATTTCAGATAGTGATCCAAGGTTTACGTCTCGATTTTGGAAACTATTGCATCAGGCTTTGGGCACCAGATTAGACTTCAGTACGGCATTTCATCCACAGTCAGACGGCCAGTCTGAGCGAGTAATCCAAGTCTTAGAGGATATGTTAAGGGGATGTGTGATAGATTTTAGAGGAAGCTAGGAGGAGTTCTTACCTTTAGCAGAATTTGCCTACAACAACAGTTACCAAGCCAGTATTCGGATGGCACCGTATGAAGCACTATATGGACGGAAGTGTCGCACTCCTACGTGTTGGACAGAATTAGGGGAACGTCAAGTTTTGGGTCCAGAAATAGTGGCTGAATCCGAAGAAAAGGTTAAGGTAATCCAGGCTCGGTTAAAAGAAGCATCTGACAGGCAAAAGTCGTACGCGGATCTTAAGCGGAAAGAAATAGAGTTTGTTGTGGGGGATCAAGTATTCCTAAAGGTTTCACCTTGGAAAATGGTGATGAGATTTGCTCGCAAAGGAAAGTTAAGTCCTAGGTTTATAGGACCTTATCGGGTTTTGAAGCGGGTTGGATCAATGGCATATCAGTTAGAATTGCCTTCGAAATTGAAACAAATGCACGATGTGTTCCATGTTTCAATGCTACGTCGTTACCGGTTGGATCCATCTCATGTAGTGTCAGTTGAGGAAGTTGAGCTAAGTCCAGATTTGTCCTACGAGGAGGAGCTGATTCAGATTTTGGAACGGGATGTGAAGGTGTTACGGAGGAAGTCAGTTCCTCTCGTCAAAGTGTTATGGCGTAATCATGGGTCGGAAGAAGCTTCGTAGGAGCTGGAGGAAGCAATGCGACAAAGAATACCCTCACTTGTTCTAGCTGTAATTTGAATTGAAATTATTTTTAAGGGGTAGAACGTAATATCCTAATATAGGGTTATGCATTTTAACTTAATTGTATGTGGTAGCATACCTATGTGTGGTTTGAGAATTCTTTGGGAGTTTTAGGAACTTCAGATGTAAGAGAATGCCTAAGAAAATATTAAATTTTAGGTCTTAAGATAGAGCCAAGCAAGATAGGCTTTAAGAAAAATTGGTATGACGTTTTAATCACAACAAGTCAATTGGCAAGGTGGTGTTGGCGCATGGGTGAATGCATGACGAGAGAGGTTCGAATCCCTTAGCTAGCAATTGGAAGGATTTTTATTTTTGTTCTCTTTCCTATAGTGTCAGTCAAGCCTTATCTTAGTATGGATGGATTTTCTTTCATTTTGGATAGTAGACCAAAGGAAAAGGCAAGTTATTAGTTAAGGTATGTAATCAAGGTGTTATGGAAGGATAAGGGACATAAGGCTTGATGAATGGGTGATGTTTTGGAAGTTTTCTATGGGCATTTGACCATGAATGTAGACGGCATAAGGGGCTAAGGGGGTTGGCTTAATTGTGGAAGTGATTAGGGGAAGATAGGGAGAAAATGAGGAGGAAAAGGTGGGATTGTGTTGGGATGTGAGTTGGTAGAATGTTGTATGGGATTAGGGGTGGATAGTTGGCCAAACTCTTAGCAATTTGTGCATCTTTTCCCTTTTCTCCAAAATCTTTCTCCTTAGCCGAAATTGTCATTGGCATTAGGTGAAAGTTTTGTTTTGTTTTGAATATCATTTTTGACCATTTTGGTTTAATTTGCCTATTCTCTCAAGTTTCTTTTCCCCTATTGCCGAAAACACCAAAAGCCTTGAAGACATTTTTCTCTTTTCTTTTCTTCCTCTCTAGTGTCAAATCATCATAGCACTAAGGTCATTTTTCATCTTTTCTTTTCTTCTTCTTTCTCTTGTAATAGCCAAACCATTCTCCATTTTCACCATAACCATAACACCTTAAACCTATCATCTCTCTCTTCTTTTTGTTAAAGCCGAATCTACCATTTCTTTCTCTTCTATTCTTTTCTTTTCTTTTCATTGTGTTTAGGCGAATCTCTCTCCCAAAATTCACCATGGCGCAACCTCTTCAAACCAAAAACCATCATTCTTAGAATCTCCCTAAACTCCATTTCTTTTCTTCTTAATTGTTAAGTAGAATCTCTTTATAGTTCAAGTAAGGGTGCAATCAATCTCCGCGATATTGGTAAGGATTAAGCGTCAATCGTTTTTCTTTCTTTCTCTTTTGGATTAGCCGATTTTAGGAATCTAATCCTTTTATTCTCCTTGGTCTAAACCTTGAAGGAGGATTTGAGATTCTTTTGTAGCCAACGATTAAGGAGAGATCCATCGGAACTAAATATTCAAGGTAAAGGAGTTTTATATTACTTATTATATCGTTTTAGATAGACTACTAATCGCTTTCATTTTAGGGGACTCTATCGCCGATTATTTTTCCCGTGAACGTAAGATTTTGTGTCAAACAAAATAGGTTCGAAAAGAGCGGTAGAAAGAGTGTTTGGAAGAGGGTGGTTCGCTATATACCTCAAATTTCAAACGAAGGTCATGATCGGGATCCGAGACTTTCCACCAGTTGTGGACCCTCCGCCAACGAAGATTGATTATTTGAAGTCGACGCATACCCGAGCCATTATTTGTTCATGGTTTATCATCGGGTTTTGATCCATCTATAGGACAAAAATCACATATAATTGTTGTTCGAGATTTCGAGGGTAAGGAATTTGATTATTCATCAACAGTATAGTTTTATAAGTATTAGTGTTCTAATCAAGTGTGATAAATATTTAGGTATCGACGAGCGGGAAAGTATAATTCTCACTGTTATAAGGTGTGTAACACTATATTAAATTTCTAATAGATCTATAATATTAATGATTTGTAAGTGTAAGAAAAATATGTATGATAATGGTTGCGGGTACCATTCAGTGGTACATGGTATTCAGGTATGTTTACCCCCAATACTTCGTTAATAATGCTATAAGCATAAATATGAAATAAGTATGACTCTGTTATGATTTTGGGGTATATTGCATAAAATCTGAATAATATGTATGTGCATGGGCATATGGGTGATATTGATAAAGGGGAAGTGTTCCTTGGTTTTACCACATTATCCGGTGACTTCGATCACATATATGAATCCGGTGACGGTCACATATATGAATCCGGTGACTTGGTCACATATTATGAATCCGGTGACTTGATCCACAATATCTCGTGGCCATGCCACAAAATTATAAGGGCGATGTGCATGTTGATGCAGAATCGCATTCGATGGTGTGTAGCGGATGGAGGGTCGATTTAGTAATCCCACAGTGTGATTGGTAGGTACGTGGTGTGTAGCGGATGGATTTTAGGTGGGCTCGGATTGCATTTCATTTTATATATACATGTGATTTAATTGATTTTTATCGATTTGCTATAAAATGGGCTTATGGCTAAATATGTTTTAAATAGGCTTAACGGCCATGATCGATTGGGCTTTTAGTGTAATGTTACACATTGAGTCTGTTGACTCACCCTTTATGGGATATATTTTCAGGTGATGCTTAGCGTGATGGATACTACATGGTGGCCATTGCTCAATTCAGTATATCAGATTTTCTTTTAATTAAACTTGCTACGTTTTCTTTTATTATTTAGGATTTATTTTGGGTTATGTTATTTTTGTAATAAGGCCACTATAAATCTGCTTTTATTTTTTACGTTTTAGATTTTTAATCGCCACGATCAAATATTTAATAAATAATTAAATGATTTGAAAAATAACTTAAACTGCTTTTGACACCTAAACACCTATGGTTTTTACAATAATAATAAGTTTTTCATTAAATTTGGTTTTCTTTTAACTTAAAATCTTTCTCTTAAAGATAACGTTTTAATGAGACACCAACTATATAAACACCATTTACAACGCGACCACTAAGTAGATCCATTGTATACTGAAACCATTATATTTTCTTATAAAACAAAACGAGAATTAATTAAAGTTTTACTTGAGGAACATACCGATCCTAATTCGGGGCTTGTGGTCGAGGTTGGGGTGTTTCACAATACCCAGAAGAGATAGTCGTAAATTGCTCAACTGTGACTGTTATACTTAAACATCTTCACATTTCAACATCATTCTTCTACCTAATTCTGCCCTCACTAATTTCCACATTATTCCTTTCACTAAAGAAAATTAGTTCAGAAAATTTTTAATTAATACATCCTTTCGGTATTGTATCTGAATAAATCGATTTATCAAAGTTAACTTCTTTACTAATTATGATATTGTATAAACCGAATAATTCTTAGGTCAATCTAATATCTTTCTAACTCTGTCCTTCACTTGTCAACCATTTTCAGTCTCTGATCATATCTATAGTTATTCTATCACTGAACTCTTTAATTCCACACTTAGGAACTTAATCAACATGATTCTTATGAATTTCCGTTATAAACACCTTATCGGTAGGGGGTGAGGTCGTACAGCCTCTAACTCGATGCTCACATATTTATACATATGACACATCTTTCATTATCAACATATGTCATTATAATCATACTATCCACTTCAAGCAATTTATCATTCATATTTGTCTCACACAAAATTTTCAATCATCTCATTCAAACAAGTGCACTCATTCATACATTCTATGAAATTTAAATAACTTTACTAATCATATTCACTAATCAGTTTTAGTCAGCATGCAATAGTATATGAAGGCCAAACAAATATGAATAAGCATATCACTATATAAACTTTCATTTCACACATTATCACATATGCACATTACGAATTCTTATTCATATCTTTCCGAGTTTAACTCACCATAACTACACTTTATTCAAATACTTCAGTAGCACTATCAAGTGGTCGGATATAGCTTGGTTGGGGAGTACTTTTGTTTTAACAAGATGGTCTTCAATTGTGTCAGAAAACATCACACTATCACATATTGGTGGCATGTATAACTAGACTCTATCACTTGCTATGTTAGTCCGAGAACCGACTAAACCATAGCTCTTATACCATTAAATGTAACACCCCTTACCCACGTCCGACACCGAAACAGGGTACGAGGCATTACCAGACTTAAACATACACATTCATGCAATACCAAGTCTAGATTTCATCTTTCACCCTCATAAGACTTGTTATTTTGATAACCACTTTTACCATTATAATATGGTTACCAAGTTATCCATCAAGAACTTATGTCATATTACTAACCACACATGGAAAACAAACATAATCACATTATAAACATTAAGATATAACATGAACAACTCAGCTTACAAGCCATAATCAATATAAGCCACATCTCATGGCCATATGCATATAACTTAATATAAGTCTACAAATTTGTCCAAAGCAAAATAATGCATTTCAATCAACTAAATCCCTATACATGCCACTCAGTTGAAATTTCTAATATATGCTTCATTATACCAAAGGTAGCGACTTAATAGTGTGATGCTGCCTCTGACGATCTCCAACCCTGAGCTAACTTGAAAACACTAAAGGAAAGGAAGGGAGGGAGTAAGCTTTATAGCTTAGTAAGACCGTATGAAAAAAAAAAAACAATCATCCCCTTGTTTCTCATGGTAATACAACCCAATTTGCATCTTTACTCATATTCTAGTCAAACTGTTTTCTCGAGTCACAGTCACTAAATTATTTATATATGGAGTTACAGAACTCCAAATTAAGTTCTGCTAATTTTCCTTGAAACTAGACTCATATATATTCTTACCATAAAGTTTTCAAAATTTTTGGTTTGGCTAATTAGTACAGTTTATTCATTAAAATCTCCCCTGTTACACTGTCCAATGGTTCTTACCTCTCTTCACTAAAAATAAATTATCTCATTTTAAAGTTATTATACGCCATTCACACTTGTTTCTAATGAAAATAGACTCATTTAAGATTTCAATAATATAAATTATATCTCATAATTATTTTTTAAAAGTTTTAATGATTTTTCAAAGTTGAAACAGGGATTCCAAAATTCATTTTGACCTTGTCTCACTAAAATTAAAATATTTCAGAATATAAAATTCCTTTTCTTACACTGTTTCTTTCATATGAAAATAGACACAATAATATTTAATTCTATATCTTATTCACTTTCTAATTCCTTTTATCCTATTTTTGGTGATTTTCAAATTCACATAACTTTTGCTGTCTAAACTGTTTTAATGCTAATTTAACTCTTTCATGTTTTCTTTGCAATCACTTCTATTTAAACATACATAACACCAAAGACTTAAGCTTGTAATTAGCATAACAATGATTTCATGAGTATCATTAACATTTTATGATTTCACAAATATCCAAAGCATCATAAAACAAATATACTAAACATCTTATCTCTCAATTTGTTATGGCTCAAACGCCTAATACATGATTCTCAACCAAATGCATACATCATCAACATAATTACTTATTCCTAAGATTCACTTAAGGTCACTTTATAATGATAATAACTCATAATATCATAAGACCAACACTTATAAAATTTATGTACATACCTGTACCATTTGTACATATAATTTCATGCTTACATGCATACCTGCACATTACTTATATATACAATTACATGCTTTCTCATCTTATGTATCATCAATTTACCCATTGAACCATTTGGAATACTAAAGGATACACAGAAATCTTGCACATAAGTGCCACACTGAAATGTAGCCGGAGTTACCACTGAAATGTAGCCGGAGCTACCACTAATATGTTGCCGGAGCTACCACTGATATGTAGCTAAAGCTACCACTTATCACTAAAGTATTCTTAAGGTTCAACCGGATTTCACTTATTTGTTCAGGATCACTTATACATACAATTTCATTTCTCAAATCAATACACATTTCAAATACTAATTTTGCAACTATCAAATATTAGTAATGACAATCATAATATCACATGTATAACAATTTAACAATATATAAATTTATTTAAACATAATAGTGCATTATTTACACATAAATGTTATTTACACTTGACATCACTTTCTCATAGACAATATCATCAACATAAACTTTGATACAATCATGGCAAGATAGATTCTCAAGTATAATAACAATGACATCAACATCATGCTCACTTAATCACACGGACTTACCTCAAATGCCGAAACGGCTAATTTTCCCGACTTAGCCCACAACTTTGTTCTTCCGCGATCTTAGTCCAAATTTCATGTTTTCTTGATTCTGAAGGTTTAAAAAAAAAAAACTTGAAACCCTTAGCCATGGAGTCAAGAAAATTTCAGCAGCCCCCTTGAAGAAGATGAGCATATTTTTTTCTTATTTTGTCTTTTTATTCATTTAAAACACTAAATGACTAAAATTCCCTTAAGGCTTTCCTTTCAATTTTGTCCTATTCATGCCCATTTTTGTCCATCAAGTCATCCAATGGTCTAATTACCTTTTAAGGACATCTAATTTAAAACTCATAGCAATTTGACACCTCTAATATATAGAACTCAACTTTTACACATTTTACAATTTAGTCCTTTTGACTAAATTGAGTGCTCAAACGTCGAAATTTTTGAACGAAATTTTTACGAAATCTTTCCGTAAAATTGTAGACCATAAAAATATAATAAAAATAAAATTTTCCTCGTCGGATTTGTGGTCTCGAAACCACTGTTCTGACTAGACCCAAATTTGGGTTGTTACATTTCAAGTCTGCATATGATTTCTGGCGATCCAATGTTGTTTTCAGAAAATCGCGAATCACTTTCACTTTCTGTTCAGTCTCTTTGATCAAATCGAACCCATGTATCTTATTTTCACTGAGCTCAGTCCAATACAATGGTGTACGACATTTACGACTGTACAAAGCCTCGTAAGATGCCATATTGATACTAGATTGAAAGCTATTATTATAAGCAACTTCAATCAAAGGTAAGTATCGTTCCCACGTACATTCAAACTCGAGAATGTAACATCTCAACATATCCTCAAGTATCTGAATGATTTGTTCGGACTGACCATCTGTTTACGGATGGAAAGCTGTGGTAAAGTGTAGTTTCGTACCTAAAGCATCTCGCAATTTCTTCCAAAACCGCGACGTAAACCTCGGATCTCGATTCGAAACAATAGAAATAGTCACTCCGTGTAATCTCACAATCTGTGAAACATATAATTCAGCCAGTTTATCAAGCAGATAATCTGTACGAATCGAAATAAAGTGAGCCGATTTAGTCAATCTATCTACAATAACCCAGATTGCATCTTTCTTGCTCGGTGTCAATGGTAAACCAGATACAAAGTCCATCGTGAATCTATCCCACTTCCACTCGGGTATCATAATTGGCTGAAGTAACCCAAAAGGTACCTGATGCTCGGCTTTTACTTGTTGACAGACTACACATTTCGAAACAAAGTCAGATATGTCTCATTTCATACTAGGCCACCAATAAAGTAGTTTCAGATCATTATACATTTCTGTACTACCCGGGTGAACAGATAACCGACTGCTATCAGCTTCGTTCAAAATCATCTGAATCAACTCTGAATTTCTCAAAACATATATTTGGTTTCTGAACCTCAAACAACCATTTCTATCAACTCGAAACTCAGATTCAACATTCGATTCACACTGAGCTCGCTGGCTAACAAATCATTATCAACTTTCTGAGCATTACTAATTTGTTGAACAAATAACGGTCTTCCTTTTAATTCGGCTATTATAGAACCATCAACAGACATAACCATATGCGCATTCATTGCACACAAAGAAAATAATGATTTTTGACTTAAATCATCTACAACAACATTAGCTTTTCCCGGATGATAGTCAATCACAAGCTCGTAGTCTTTTAACAACTCTAACCATTGATGTTGTCTCAAATTTAGATCTTTCTGAGTCATCAAATACTTCAGGCTTTTATGATCAGAATAAACATGACATTTTTCACCGAACAGATAATGACGCCAAATCTTCAACGCAAACACAATAGCTACCAATTCCAAATTGTGCGCCAGATAGTTCTTTTCGTGCGACTTTAACTATCTCGAGGCCTAAGCTATGACTTTGCCTTCCTGTATCAAAACACAATCTAGACCACTCAAAGATGCATCACTATAAATGCAAAATTCTTTACCTGATTCTGGATGAACTAACACCAGAGCTTCGGTCAAAAGAGCTTTCAACTGATCAAAACTTTTCTGACACTTTTCTGATCATTCAAACTTAACATCTTTCTGTAACAATTTAATCATCGGTGTTGCGATTATAGAGAAACCTTTCAAAAATCGTCTATAGTAACTAACAAGTCCCAAAAAACTCCAAACTTCAGAGACATTTCTCAGAGGTTTCCAATTAAGTATAGTTGAAATTTTACTTGGATCAACCCGAATACCCAATGCTGATACAACATGACCTAGAAAACTGACTTCTAGTAACCAAAACTCACATTTACTAAACTTTGCATACAACTGTTTATCTCAAAAAGTCTGTAACACAAGTCTCAGATGTTCAGCATGCTCAGTTTCATCACAAGAGTAGATCAAAATGTCATCTATGAATACTACCACAAACCGATCCAGATACTGTTTGGAGATCCGATTCATCAAATCCATGAAAGCGAAGGTGCATTAGTAAGTGCGAAAGAATAACTGAAACTCATAATGTCTGTACCTCATTCGAAGCGTCTTTGCCATATCGTAGTCTTTAACTCAAGAATCGATAGTAGCCTGATCTCAAATCTATTTTTGAAAACATGGTAGCCCCTTTCAATTGATCAAATAGATCTTCAATCCGTGGCAACGGATACTTATTCTTTATAGTCACTTTATTAAGTTGTCTGTAGTCGATACACATTCTCATTGTTCCATCTTTTTTTTTCACAAATAAAACTAGTGCAACCGAGGGAGAGAAACCGGTCGTGCAAAACCTTTATCTATCAACTTTTGCAACTGAGCTTTCAATTCTTTTAATTCTGTAGGTGCTATTCTATACAGAGCAATTGAAATCGGAGTTGTCCCTGACACTAATTTAATACGAAATTCAACTTCTTGAATAGGTGGCAAACCCGATAATTTTTCAGGAAACACATCCAGATACTCACATACAATAGGTACCGATTCAATCTTTCTTTCAATTACTTTACTATCAAGCACATATGCAAAGTAAGCTTCCTAACCTTTTCTTACAAATTTCTAAGATAACATCGAAGATATCACTGTTGGTAAACCATTCTGATCATTAGATTCAATCCGAATAATCTCATCATTCTGACACCGTAAATCAATAGTCTTCCATTTGCTATTCACAATAGCATCATGTAGAGTTAACCAATCCATACCTAGAATTATATCAAACTCATTGAATGGCAACAACATCAAATCAACCGAAAAACATGAATCTTGAATCATCAATGGACAATTCTTGCACACTTTATCAACCAAAACACACCGGCCTAAGGGGTTCGATATTTTAATCACAAATTCAGTAGACTCTACAGGAAAAGTCTTACTAAATACTAAAGTCTCACACACATAAGAATGAGTCGAACTAGGATCAATCAATGCAACAACACTAGTATCATAGAGAGTGAAAATACCAGTAATAACATCTGGGGATAAGGCCTCCTCGCGTGCGCGAATAGCATAGGCTCTGGCAGGTGCGCGAGCCTCGAATCCAACAACTATATCTTTGGTCCCTCTCTGACTGCCACTCACATTGCTCGTATTTTTGGGTTGTCTACCTCGAGCTGCAGTGTTACCTGATCTCGTATTCTGTACTGAATTTTGCTTTGCTAACTCTAGGCACTCACGAATGAAATGATCCTTTGATCCACATTTAAAATAGGCTCGATCATGCAATCTAAAACTACTAGGATGTCATTTACCACAATTTTCACACTCGGTTTGATTTGATCTGACATTACCCACACTAGCTACTGAGGTAGCTCTCGAGGTTACAGGTGGTCTATCCCGATCACGTTTAGAATAACCTGCGGTAGTCTTTGAATGGCTAGCATCATCTCAAAATTTCTTTGATGTCGACTGGAATGACTTACTGAATGGTCTCTTACGTGAATCTCTAGCTTCAAAGTCAGCTATTCTTTTCTATTTCCCAAGCTCTTCAGCTTTGCAAGCTCATTCAACAAGTACCAAGAACTCTTTTATCTCAAGTATGCCAACTAACAATTTAATATCTTCATTCAGCCCATCTTCAAATCTTTTACACATTATATCTTAGGTCGAAACACACTCTCGGGCATACTGAATGAATCTCACAAATTTCTACTCATACTCTGTCACTGTAATCCGACCCTATTTCAATTCAAGAAATTCTTTGCGTTTCTGGTCGATAAATCTCTGGCTGATATATTTCTTATGGAACTCAGTCTGAAAGAATTCCCAGGTTACTTGCTCTTTTGGAACCATCGATACTAGTGTATTCCACTAGTGATATGGCACATTTTAAGCACTCGTCAAGGGTGCAAGGCAACTCATCAAACAATCGAATACTATTATCGAGCCAGAATTTAGCTCGCTCAGCATCATCATCATCAGTGGCTCTGAACTCTTGGCACCGTGTTTTTAGATTTTATCCATAGGAGGCTTGAACAATCTCATCAGATCACTCACTGTAATATCCTAAATTAGGGGTTATGCGTTTGGAGCATAACTCAAGTGTTAGTAGGCTTTAAGTGTGGTTGAGTATGTTTTAGGAGTTTTTAGAACCCAAGGATGATGGGGAAAATGCATCGAAAAAATATTAGAATTTTAAGTGAAAAGAGGAAAGTGAACATTTTTGGAAACTTGGAAATGTAAGGAAATGTTTTAGAAATGTTAAGTTTAAAAGAGGAAAGTGAACATTTTTGGAAACTTTGAAATGTAAGGAAATGTTTTAGAAATGTTTAGTTTAAAAGAGGAAAGTGAACATTTTTGGAAACTTGGAAATGTAAGGAAATGTTTTAGAAATGTTAAGTTTAAAAGAGGAAACTAAGGCAATGTGGTCTTAAGAAAATTAAAAGAGGAAATTTGACACAAGAACGGGCTTGGAGAAGTGGCTAGGAGGCACCACTTAAAGACCAACAAGTGACGCCACAATCAAGGGGGAAGGAGCCTAGGTTCAAGTCACATGGGAAGCAAATAAAAGAGCTTTATTTTGCTGCAAGAAGCAAGGGAAGTGGACGGCATTGAGGAACTAAAAGGGAGGTGTTTTATTTTTGTTAAAATTCGGCAAATAGATAGATAATGATGGACTATTATTATTATTATTATTATTATTATTATTATTAAGAGATAAGAGATAAATATTGGATTAAGTTTTATTAAATTGAATGGGTGATAATTAAAGTGATAAAGTTATCAAAATAGGAGTGATGGCCAAGTAAAGGATTTTAAGTTAGTAATTCCGGCTACTAAAAGAAAAGAGAGCCATTCATCATATCTTCTTTCAACTCTTCTCTCTGTCGAATTTCCTAGAGCATCTCTGTAACACCCTAAAAATCTGAGTATTGATATATTGCATGATTTGGTGTTTAGATTATGAAGGAAAAATTTTCTTACTTTTATTTTTGTGTTATTATAGTCCTGAAGAAGAGTATAGCATAATTTGGGTAAGGACTAAATTTTATATTTGAGAATTTATTGAAGAGAAGCAAGTGTCATTAATACTTAAGTTAATTTAAGTGTTAATAAGTGACATAAGATGAGTACATGGCATGGTGGTGTTGGCGCATGAGTTGTAGCATGAGGGGAGAGGTTCGAAACCCTTGTTTAGCATCTAGGTAAATTTTATTTTTAATTTTTCTGCACATGTATAGCAAGTGTCGGCCAAGCTCAAATATGGTAAGTGTTGACCTTGTTATTTTTGGTTAGTATATCAAAGGAATAAGGTAAGTGTAAACATATGGCATGGAATCAAAAACTTATGGAAAGATATGGAGACATGGGGCAAGTATCAAGGAGAATGTTTTGGAAACAAAATCATGGCCATTTGACCATGCATTTGGACGGCAATATGGTCTAGGGAGGGAGCCGAATTTTTGGTGTTGGTTTGGCTAGGATTTGAAGTCTCTTTTTGGTCATTCTTAGCATTTTGTGCATAGTTTTGAAGCTCTTTCTCTACCTTTCTCCCTTGGCCGAAATTGAGCATTGGTAAACCTTAATCTTTTGACCATTTGGTCACTTTTGCATATCACCTTAGTATTTTGTGTGTTCTTTTCTTAGTGACGAAGTCACCTATACCAAAAAGCCATTCTTTTCTTTTCTTCTCCCCATTGCCGAATATACAAAGCTATCAAATTCATCTCTTTTCTTCCTCTTTTTTTCTCCTTGAAAACCAAATCTTTATTATCATCTTT
The DNA here is from genome assembly GCA_025506655.1 of Gossypium rotundifolium. NCBI lineage: Eukaryota > Viridiplantae > Streptophyta > Magnoliopsida > Malvales > Malvaceae > Gossypium > Gossypium rotundifolium. Next base: position 66,980,294 of record CP106729.1, on the reverse strand, counting down.
TCTCCTATTTTATTTCTTTTCACTCATCTTTTCTCCATGGCCGAATGTTAGTGAGCCATAACCGAATCATTTCTTTTCTTTTCTTTGGTTATCATAGCCGAATCCTCCATCACTTAGAGACATCATTCTCAATCGTTTCTTTTCAACCGTGGACAAAAGGGTAAAAGTTCTTTTTAATTTCGTTTAGTTAATAGAGGTTTGGCCGAATTTAAATGGTGGTAAGAGGATCTTTTGGATCGAAATTTAACATTCATTATATTAAACGTTTCCAATGGTTATATTTTAGTGCGATAATGGAAGATCGGAAATCAAGTGGTCGTGAGTGACATAGAACGCTTGGATCGATTCTCCTTGTGGAACAAGAGTATTGTGGTAAGGAAATCTCGTTCTTAAAACCTTTAGTCATAATCGATATAAATATTATTAGGACGTGCTAACAATCTTTTGATCTTGAAGACTTTCAAAATAGGGAAGAAAAGGGCGGTGTTTAGTTATATTAAGAGGGGTGGATCCACTATTCCCCCTAAGTTTAAACGAAGAGCGGTTTTGGCAGTCCAAGATTTTCCACCGGGTTGCGGACCATCTTCCGAAGGAAGTCAATTATTTGAAGTAGTAAGAACTCTCGAGCCTTTGTACGTTAGTGGATTCTCAGCGACTAACGAACCAATAAACGAGGAGAAACCGAAAATCAAAGTGATTCAAAATCAAGAGGGTAAGGTTTTGGATCTAATATCGATAATGTATTTTTATACAAAATAGTGTTCTAACGGATCGAAATATGTTTTAGGTGTCGAGGAGCGAGAAGGATTAGTACTCTCGATATCGAGGTGTGTAACTTTACACTTTTTTCTCGGGTTTGGATGTTATTGCGGTATTGAGTAAAATCGTAAAAACGTATAGATCGGCTTAAAACGTAATAATTGGTATTTCGACGAAATTACATGAAAACGATAAAATTGTAGAAATTACGAAATCGCCCTCGAGAAATTCGTTGTAAATATGTAAAATTGTATATCTCGTAATAATTGGGCTGAAATCTCTGCTAGATCGTTAAATGGGCCTAAAAGTTTGTTATATTGAAAATCAACAAATCGTTAGATCGATAATTCAATGAAATCGTTAGATCGATAATTGGGCGAAATCGCTAGATCGTTAAATGGGCCTAAAAGTCATTATATTGAAAATTAACGAAATCTCATTAGATCGATAATTGGGCCGTAATATCTGTTAAATTGTTAAACGGGCTGAAATCCCTGCTAGATTGATAAATGGGCCAAATTCCTGTTAAATCGTAAATTTGGGCATAAGTTGTTAAATTGTTAATTGGGCCAAATGTTATTTTTAGGCCTTAATAAAAATTGGAAATATTGACTCTTGTTAATGGGCCTTTTTGATTAAATCATTGTATAATCACAGTTTACTTGCATACATATTGTATGGGTTGGGAAAATGATGGAGAGAAGAAGGCCTGTTGCCAAAATCTAGTTCGGTGGCTTTGCCACAAAATTATGGCTATTTGCCTCTAGTTCGGTGGCTCTGCCACAAAAGTTATAAAATGGCTATTTGCCTCTAGTTCGGTGGCTCTGCCACAAAAATAATAATTGGCTCAATGCCTCTAGTTCGGTGACTTTGTCACAATCTAGTTCGGTGGCTCTGCCACAAATATAAATTGGCTTAATGCCTACGATTGGTGTGATGGCGGGGTGGGTTGACTTGATCCCCACAGGTGTGATGGTTGGTACAGGGGTGTGTAGCGGATGGAATTAGGTTTGGGAGGGAAAAATTCATTTTTACATGCATGTTATTAATTATGTTATTCATTTTGTTATTAATTATGTTGTTAATTCTGCTTATGGGCTCAAGGCCCAAATCCATAATTTGAAAATCTGGCCCAATGGACAAAGTAAGTGAGTTATACACTGAGTTCTAAGTAACTCACTCCCTCAAATTTTTTCCATCTCAGGTAATGGAAATTGACGTGGACTTGGGCCGAGGATAACTTCGTGGAGGCCATACTGCAAAACATGGGTTTATTAAACTCTGAACTTTTTAGTAAGTATTTTACTATTTTGGGTTAATGTAATAAGGGCCTCTATAAATAATTTATGGATTTTTATGTGTGTTTGGTTTTAAACTATATTTTGGACATTTAAATATGGGCTTATGATTATGTGATGTTTTATCAAAATAAATTGGGTTTTCAAATATATGAAATTCCTTTATAAATATTTTATTATTGTTAACTCTTAAATAAATTACATAAGGGTTTTTTTTTATAATACAATGTTAATAATGTTTTTTTAACTAATGTTTTCTAATATACATCAAATTAAATGCTCTTTGATTTTATTAAACCCGTAATTAAAAATAATATAGTAGTTTTCAACTTATTGAAGATTTTAAGATAGCTCGATTCATGTAACAAACCAAATCTAGTCTTAATGCATAGACCGGGTTTGGGGTGTTACAATCTCTTCTTCTTCTTTTTGTTAGCCAAAGTCAAAAAATAAAGTAAGCCAAGCTGAATTCTTCATAGCTTTTGTGATCTCCATTAAAATCGAATCCATAAACTCCTCAAGATACCATCATTAGCCGAATTCTTTATACCAATCAAAAGCTGAAATCAAGATCCTTCTATCCTACATAGACGAATATTGCTAAAGGTTCAAGCAAGGATTGTCGATCTCTAAAGTAAGGGTAAGATCTCATTCGGCCCATCCTTTTCTTTTAAGATTTGTCGAAATCTAGGACTAACCCCATTAATATCTTGTCATTTGAAACTTTGAAGAGATCTTTGGGATTTACTAAGTGTCGACTACAAGGAAGGAGAAATTCTTTTCCGAAGGTACACCATAGGCCACGTGTTCCCTAGTTATTCGGTGAGTTTTGGATTTAAAATCCACAAGGTAAGTATCTATAGCATTCGCCAAGGCCATGTTGAGTAAATAGATGTGTTTCATTAATATTTAAAAGTCAAACTAATCTATTCAAGTAATATAGTGATTGCCGATTTCAAGAAAGAAGGATACAAAGTTTCGGCATTTGATTAGACATCAATCGGCAGACAAGGTAAGGATTTAAGTGTACTAATCCTACTAGGATTTGGATTTATGGTCGAATGGCTCTTTACTAAGTATTAAATGATTGATTAAATGTAGAGATTTAAGATCTAAGGCATTAGATCAAGCTTTTCGGGATTTTAGCGAATTTGTTAGTTTAATCGGTGTGTACCCTACACTACTTTTTAATAAGATTCATGGCAATAATTAATATGTGCATATTTATAAGAATGTGAATATGGCTAAGATACCATGCTATGGTACAAAAGTACTCAGGTACGTTTCCTACTCCTACTATGATTATGTTAAATATCTGTTACGACACACATATGACATTATAAGAATGTGAAATAAGAATTTGGCATGTTAATGCATGATATGTATGATATGGGGCATATGGGTTATATGAAAAGGGAAAATGTGGTGACCTAAGTGAATCGAATGTGGTGACCTAAGACCACGATATTTGAATGTGGTGACCTAAGACCACGATATTTGAATGTGGTGACCTAAGACCACGATATTTGAATGTGGTGACCTAAGACCACAAATTTTATAAGGACGATGAGCACGTCGACTGTAGCGACTGCCTTCGATGGTGTGTAGCGGATGGAGGGTTGACTTAGTAGTCCCCACAGTGTGCAGGTTGGTACGAGGGACGTGTAGCTGATGGCTATCTAGGTTTGGGTTCGGGTTGCATCATTTTAATGATATAAAATTATGTATGCTCTGAAATGTCTGAATTTGTTATGACTTAGTGTTGTGGTTACACATTAAGTCTGTTGACTCACCCCGTTGTGGGAACCTTTTTCAGGTGATGAATAGTAATGGACCGGGTCGGTAGGAGCTTAGGGATGGCCATGCTCAGCAAGAAATTCATTTTAGTTGGACTATTTTACTTTATGTACTTTGATTTTATTTTTAGGAATTATTTGATGTAATAAGGCCAAAGTATTGAATCGTTTATGCATGCTTTTAAGCTACTTAGTATGATACAATTATTATCGAATTTAAAGTTTAAAAGTTAAATTTTCTTAACTATATTTATCAAATGTTTTGACCCAAATCAACTAGGTATTTAATTTTCGAACCCAACCCAAATCAAGAGTTTTCAAAAAAAAAAAAATATACACAAGTTTTTAGCAAAGTTTCAAACAAGAATTTGAATGGATTTTTTTAGAAGCATGCCATATCCGGTCAGGCCTTGTGGGCCGAGTTTGGGGTGTTTCAGTTTGGTATCAGAGCTCGGTTCAAAACTCATCTTTGAGGGATTTGGGCCCAAAAATGTTTTTCTAAAATGGGCTTTTCAAAAATATGGATTTTTCTTAAAATTTTTCAGGTATTCTGGCATGGCACCAGATCTCAGGCCAAGTCCACTGTAAGTACTTCTGACTTCTGAAGTGATTTAATATGTTAAATGTATGGGCTTTTATGGCAACGTAGATTAGTGAACTAAGATCTGTTGAACCCTAGGACTAGTCTACCCAAAAAACACAAGTACATAAGACTTAAGGACCATTAGACAAACATGTGATTAAGTCACGAGCTAGGGTGTGGTAATCACAGCGCATGTCTAGGAGTGGATTCAAGAATAGCTTGGTATTTAAGCGGTCCTAGCGACTCACCTCCTCTTTACTCGAATCCCACAGTGCGTAGTAATCGCTCACCCTAACCAAGAGGACTTAGTCATCGGCTAAACCAATGATTAAAACCCGAAAGGGACTAGTCATATTTTTATAAAACCTTAGTTTTTAAAATCCTTAAATTAACCCTTCGATTTGCAACAAAATCTATTTTGAAAATTTCTAAAAAAATTTCCGGTTGCCAAAATTACTAAAATACCTCGGTCGTAAAATTATAAAATGCCCTTGGTTTCTAAAATTACCATATTACCTCGATTTTAGTAAAATTTCTCTATTTTGCAAAAGTGTCCAAAACTCTATTTTACTGAAAAATTCAAGGTACTTTGATTTGGGAAAATTACAAAATGCCCGTGTTGTAAATCACTAAAATACCCTTAGTTTCTAAGATTTTCAAAATACCTCGACTTATGTTAAAATATTTTACTTTACAAAATATCAGAAACCCTATTTTACAAAATACCGAGATACCCTAATTTGGGAAAATTTACGAAAATGCCCCTGACTTCCAAAATTACCAAAATAGCCCAATTTCCAAAATTTTGCGATACCTTTGATTTGAAAAATATTTTCAAAATGCCCTTAAGTTTTGAGAATTTCGAAATGCCTTGATTTGTAAAGATTGTTTTTGAAGTGACCCCGATTTATTACCAAAATACCCCTACAGGGAAAATGACGAAATTACCCCTGGGTTGGGAATGGTCAAAAATGCCCATGGAAGTATGATGGAATGTTATTGATGAATGAATGTGTCACTATCGAGATGGATGAATGTGAATGTGAATATTAATCTCTAAATTAGAATAGTGAACTTGTAACTAAGACTATGATTGATCGAAAGAACCACTATTAAACTCCTTTTTCATAAAACTGTTTGCGAATAAACAGTGGAACAAAGAACTAATGCATAAAACTTTTTAATCAGATTAAATCGTGAAGTTAGTAATGAGTTCTAGTGGACGTGGTCGAGGTAGTATCTAAGAAATGTGTTAGTTTTGTTAAGATCGAGCGCTTGTGAAAGGCGTAGTCACGATGAGTTAGGATTGAACGATAGTAAGTAATTTCGAGGATGAAATTATTTTTAAGGAGGGTAGAACTGTAATATCCTAAATTAGGGGTTATGCGTTTGGAGCATAACTCAAGTGTTAGTAGGCTTTAAGTGTGGTTGAGTATGTTTTAGGAGTTTTTAGAACCCAAGGATGATGGGGAAAATGCATCGAAAAAATATTGAAATTTTAAGTGAAAAGAGGAAAGTGAACATTTTTGGAAACTTGGAAATGTAAGGAAATGTTTTAGAAATGTTAAGTTTAAAAGAGGAAAGTGAACATTTTTGGAAACTTGGAAATGTAAGGAAATGTTTTAGAAATGTTAAGTTTAAAAGAGGAAAGTGAACATTTTTGGAAACTTGGAAATGTAAGGAAATGTTTTAGAAATGTTAAGTTTAAAAGAGGAAACTAAGGCAAGGTGGTCTTAAGAAAATTAATAGAGGAAATTTGACACAAGAATGGGCTTGGAGAAGTGGCTAGGAGGCACCACTTAAAGCCCAACAAGTGACGCCACAATCAAGGGGGAAGGAGCCTAGGTTCGAGTCACGTGGGAAGCAAATAAAAGAGTTTTATTTTGATGCAAGGAGCAAGGGAAGTGGACGGCATTAAGGAACTAAAAGGGAGGTGTTTTATTTTTGTTAAAATTCAGAAAATAGATAGATAATGATGGACTGTTATTATTATTATTTTTATTAAGAGATAAGAGATAAATATTGGATTAAGTTTTATTAAATTGAATGGGTGATAATTAAAGTGATAAAGTTATCAAAATAGGAGTGATGGCCAAGTAAAGGATTTTAAGTTAGTAATTTTGATACTAAAGGAAAAGAGAGCCATTCATCATATCTTCTTTCAACTCTTCTCTCGTCAATTTCCTAGAGCATCTCTTCTTCTTCTTTTGTTAGCCAAAGTCGAAAACTAAAGTAAGCCTAGCTGAATTCTTCATAACTTTTGTGATCTCCATTAAAATCGAACCCATAAACTCCTCAAGATACCATTATTAGCCGAATTCTTTAGACCAATCAAAAGTCAAAATCAAGATCCTTTTAGCCTACATAGCCGAATATTGCTAAAGGTTCAAGCAAGGACTGCAGATCTCTAAAGTAAGGGTAAGATCTCATTCAGTTTCATCCTTTTTCTTTTAAGATTTGCTGAAATCTAGGACTAACCCCATTAATATCTTGTTGCCGAAAATTTGAAGAGATCTTTCGATATTTACTAAGTGTCGACTACAAGGAAGGAGAAATTCTTTTCCCAAAGGTACACCATAGGCCGCGTGTTTCCTAGTTATTCGGTGAGTTTCAGGATTTAAAATCCACAAGGTAAGTATCTATAGCATTCGGCCAAGGCCATGTTGAGTAAATAGATGTGTTTCATTAATATTTAAAAGTGAAACTAATCTATTCAAGTAATCTAGTGATTGCCAATTTCAAGAAAGAAGGATACAAAGTTTTCGCATTTGATTAGACATCAATCGGCAAAGAAGGTAAGGATTTAAGTGTACTAATCCTACTAGGATTTGGATTTATGGCCAAATGGCTCTTTACTAAATATTAAATGATTGATTAAATGTAGAGATTTAAGATCTAAGGCATTAGATCAAGCTTTTCGAGATTTCAGCGAATTTGTTAAGTGAATCGGTGTGTACCCACACTACATTTAATAAGATTTATGGCAATAATTAATATGTGCATGTTTATAAGAATGTGAATATGGCTAAGATACCATGCTATGGTACAAAAGTACTGTGCACGCTTCCTACTCCTACTAGGATTATGTTAAATATCTATTACGACACACATATGACATTATAAGAATGTGAAATAAGAATTTGGCATGTTAATGCATGATATGTATGATATGGGGCATATGGGTTATATGAAAAGTGGAAGTGAATGTGGTGACCTAAGACCACGATATCTAAATGTGGTGACCTAAGACCACGATATTTGAATGTGGTGACCTAAGACCATGATATTTGAATGTGGTGACCTAAGACCACGAAATTTGAATGTCGTGACCTAAGACCACAAATTTTATAAGGGTGATGAGCACGCCGACCGCAAAGAATCGCCTTCGATGGTGTGTAGTGATGAAGGGTTGACTTAGTAGTCCCCATGGTGTGCAAAGTTGGTACGGGGACGGTAGCGGATGGCTATCTAGGTTTGGGTTCGGGTTGCATCATTTTAATGATATAAAATTTTGTATGCTCAAATGTCTGAATTTGTTATGACTTAGTGTTGTGGTTACACATTGAGTCTGCTGACTCACCCTGCTAGGGAACCTTTTTAGGTGACTAACAAGAATGGACCGGCCTACAGGAGCTTAGGGATGGCCATGCTCAGTAAGAAATTCATTTTAGTTGGACTATTTTACTTTATGTACTTTAGTTTTATTTTGGGAATTATTTGATGTAATAAGGCCAAAGTATTGAATCGTTTATACATGCTTTTAAGCTACTTAGTATGATACAATTATTATCGAATTTAAAGTTTAAATGTTAAATTTTCATAAGTATATTTATCAAATGTTTTGACACCAAATCAACTAGGTATTTAATTTTCGAACCCAACCCAAATCAATATTTATCAAAAAAAAAATAATATACACAAGTTTTTAGCAAAGTTTCAAACAAGAATTTGAATGGATTTTTTTTAGAAGCATGCCATATCCAGTCAGGGCTTGTGGGCCGAGTTTGGGGTGTTTCACTCACTTGACCTATAACAAGTATCGAAGATGGATTAGTCGGGGGTGGAGGTTGTTGTGCAGCCAAATTAGTCTAGATATATTGTGTAAACCAGTCGTTCATCATTTGGTAAAAGGCTTGTTTAGTCTCACCTTACTGATTACTCGAATTCGGTCGAGAATCAACCAGCTTTGTCCCTTGCATGAGAGCAGGCGCTATACTCTCGACATCATTAGATACTACTCTATCGGGATCCATTACTATATGAAAACACATTTTCAGATGTCAGAAGTGATCACACTATCGCAATATATATAAAATATGGCATGTATAGCTAGACTCACACACGCTATGTTAGTTCTAGTATCAACTAAATCGTAGCTCTGATACCAATAAAATGTAACACCTTTAACCCGTATCCGTCACCGGATTATGGTTACTAGGCTTTACCATTCAAAACACAGTTCAACACAATCATTTATCACCTTTCATGCACTAAATAATTACGATACATTTATAACATTATCAAACTTGAATATCCAAAATGCACTTATTTTAAATTCGAATACATGAATCATAATTACAATTCAAATCATACACACCTTACTAATCATGTATCAAAAATAAGCACATTTCAAAGTTTCAACCAATTCAATTCGAACATATATCAAAACTCAATTGAACATATTCCACAATTACCAAATTCGAACCAAACTTGTATACAACTTAATACCCAATCATATATGCGGCCTTAATATATTAGCTTATATGAAATTCATATGTTTTACATGTTAACACAAATTAAGAACAAGCATTCTGTTATAAATAAAACCTATTTCATTTCTTTATCTATTAGGTTAACACAAGTCGTTTATATATATATTTATAAACTTATAAATGATTACAAATCCATATAGCCATGCACATATACATATCAACCATAATATAAGTGCATATATATACATGTAAAGACATATAAGAACTCAACTAAAATATCATGACCGATTACCAAAGTACACATATCCTTTATCATTAATCTAATCTAATTTCCTTATATAAATCTAAGTCCCAATATGTCTAAATAACTATAACAAATAAACCAAGTATCATGCATATCATTAATATAATTCATAAGTGAACACGAATTTATCTCATGTATATATCGTAATTTTTTACCTAACTAATGCATGATTTACCATAACTCAATCAACAAGCATAAAATACATATGACCGAAACTCATAACAACTTCACAAACATCATATATCTTGGATACACTCTCTATATAAACTCAAACCAAGACCAAAATAAACTTAAGCCATAATTAAACCAAAACCAAACGCGAGCATGGAAATTAAGTCATCTTTAAACATACTTTATCACAAACATTAACAAAACATACCAAGCACACTTCATTTATATGCCATGACCAAATGTACTCATACTTAAACATCATATTCCACATTTAAATATGCCATGGCTGAATTACTAAAACCAAACACATGAAGCATAAAACTAAGAATACATAAAAACCAACTTAAACATATAATCAAGCCATCTTCACATGGCTTTATGTACATGATCCAAAACTAACAAAAAACGTAAACAAGCCTATACATGCCATAAGATCAAATTTATACTTTAAAAAATACCAAAAGATGTTGATAGTGTGATAAACTTTACTGACGATTCTTGAGCTCATAACGTGACTCCAAAATCTATAAAATAGAGGTAAACAAAACACACAAACAGTAAGCTATTTAAGCTTAGTAAGTCTTAAGCAAAAACATATACAACAACAATTACATATTATCATTTTGTTACATAATATCAAATACAAGTTATCATCTACTACCAAATCACATTTGAACCTCACATACATATACCATATGGCCGAACATAATCAATAATATACAAATATATACTTTCACTTTCATTATTTCAAATACATAAATAGGTCGATCATGTATATGTTCAAATAGGTTAGCACATAATTCATATTTACTTAACCATTTATTATTTCAAATAACCAACTTACCTTGTTTCCATATAAACAAATTCCATATAAACAAATAATTAACACATAACTGAGCCTGTAATTCAATTTCACATTCGATCTTTACTTCACATTGTCCGTTGAACCGTTTGGAATTAAAAAGGATACGTGGATAGTCGAAGCTCGTACAATACCAACATCCCAGACGTGGTCTTACATGTAATTACATATCGATGCCACTGTCCTAGACAGGGGCTTACACGTAAACACAAGTCGATGCCAACATCTCAGCATGGTCTTACACGATAACACATATTGGAAATCCTATGTCATGACATATGTATCCTATCTATTCCTAGGGTTCGTACGGGGATTTAGGATATTGAATCTCAAACGGATCGAACTCGAAATATAGCTCCTTTGCTCAATACACATTCGGCCATTCACAAATATATTCACAAAAATTCCATTCATCATGTAACATATATATTATCAAATTTAACGACATTTATATGGTTATAGACTTTCCTCAAATATCAAAGGACGAAATCGACTACTCGACTACTTTCGACTTCCCTAGATCTAATTCCGCTTTCTTCTGTTCTTGATCTAAATATATTCAAATTTAATTAATTTAAACACACATTCATTTAATTTAATCCAAAAATACATAAATGGGCAAATTACCATTTTGCGCCTGACATTTCACACTTTTGCAATTTAGTCCCTATTGCATAAAATACAAAATACACAAAATTTACATATATCATGCTAGGGCTGAATATTCATTAGCTCCATACAAGTCCATACATTTCATTTTTTCACATTTTAGTCCCTCAAAATATTATTTTCACAATTTAGCCCTAATTGCTAAATTTCATCAAAAATCCAAAGACAACATGTTAATCTTTCACATATCTTTAATATTTCATCATCAAACAACAAAAATCACAAGCTATCATCAATGGCAAAATAAAAAATCATCATCAATTTCAAAAATTCAAGCATGGGTCTTGTAGTACTCGAAGCAACGATCTCAAAAACGTAAAAATTATCAAAAACCAAAACCAAACATACCTCAATTTTCTTGAGCAAGGGCTGAATACCTAAATTGTTTCTTAATTCTTTTTCTTTTCTTTGTTTCGGTCAAATAAAAGATGAGTATGGCTTTATTTTACTTATATTTGTCTTATTATATTAACTTATAATATATTATTTATTATTTTAACTTTTATATTTAATATAAAAACTATATAATAAAACCTTAGTACCGTCCAATCATCAATTAAATGGTGAAATTGCAACATAAAACCATCATATTAAAAGAACATCCACTATTTAGCCCTTCTAAAAATAACCACTAAATTATCATTTTACACAATTTAATCCTTTTATTTAATCGGACACTCAAACGACGAAATTAAAACACGAAAATTTCACACAAGCAAATTCACACATAATAAACACAAAAAATAATTTTAAAATATTTTTCAGACTCAAATTTGTGGTCTTGAAACCACTGTTTTGATTAGGGTCAAAATCGGGCTATTACACATGGGGGTGTGTGTTAGCCGTGTGACCCAAGTCAGAGAGTTACACGGGGTCAGACACGGGCTGAAACATGGCCATGTGATCCCATTTTGAATGTCCATACGGCCTGTGAAACAAGTGTGTCTTTGGCCGTGTGAGACACACAGTCGGGCCACACCGGCGCGTGTCCCTTGTATTTTGAAAAATTGTATAAGTTTTCTAAAAGTTTCCTAAGTTATCAATTTAGTCCCGAACTACTCCTAAAGCATGTTTTGGGCCTCGTAGGCTCGTATTAAGGACAATATGATAGTTTATGAATGATGTTTATATGGAATTGGAAAAAGATTGTGAAATGTATGTTTAAATTGTGTTATAAGTCTGGTAATGCTCTGTAATCCTATTCTGGCGTTGAATACAGGTGAGGGGTGTTACATTTATTGGTGTCAAAGCTATGGTTTAGTCGATTCTAGGACCAATGTAGCGTATGTAAGAGTCTAGCTATATATGCTATATATAACCTATGATAGTGTGATATCTCCTAACAATTTAAATTGTATTTTTATATAGTAAATGGATCTCAATCGAGCTATTGTTGATTATGTTAAAAGTAATGTGCCTGCCTCCATTCACAGAGTAGTGTAATTAGAATCGATACCTGTATCAGGTAGCTAGGGAGGAGAGGTTAAAGAAGCCTTTTTCCAAATGATGAATGAGTGGTTCACAAAATTTGTTCAGACAAATTTGGCTGCTCAACAACCTCTAACCCCACCTAATCCCTATCAGTTCCCGTAGTTCCTTAAGGTGTGGAACTTTTACGATTGAACAAGCCACCTATTGAAAAAATCTAAAAATATGAGGCTGAAGAGTTTAGAACTACCATTGATGACGATCATGAGAGAGAAGAGTTATGGCTTGAAAATACTATCAGAGTATTTGATGAACTATCCTGCACACAAGATGACTGCTTAAAATTTGTCGTATCACTTCTAAGGGATAACCGCGATCAATGGTGGAATACTCTAGTATTAGTGGTGCCGAGAAAAAGGGTCACCTGGGAATTCTTTCAAGCTGAATTCAGAAAGAAATATATTAGTCAGTGGTTTATCAATCAAAACGCAAAGAGTTTCTAGGGTTGAAACAAGGTCGTATGTCTGTAATTGAATATGAGCGAGAGTTTGTAAGACTTAGTAAATATGCTCGGGAATGTGTTTCATCTAAGGCTATTATATGTAAAAGGTTTGAAGATGGTTTGAATGAGGATATCAGATTTTTAGTCAAAATTCTAAAGTTGAAAGAATTTGTAGTTCTAGTTGACAGAGCCTATAAAGCTGAAGAACTAGGCAAAGAAATGAGAAAGGTGAATTTTGAGGCTAGATATTCGAGAAAAAGATCGATAAATAAGCCATATCAATCTTCTTCAAAGAAATCAGGAGATTCGTATACTCTTTCAAATACTTCAATCGGGTATCCAAATAGAGATCGTGGAAAATAATACTCAAGTCATAAAGCTTAAGCTACATCAATATCGAGTGTTGGCAGTGTGGGAATCAATAAACCCAAGTGCCAACAGTGTGGTCGACAACATTTTAGTGAGTGCTGGATGAATAATAAGGGTTGTTTTAAATGTGGCTCACAAGATCATTTCATTTGAGATTGCCCAGAGTTAGTCGAGAAAGATAAGTTTCAGAATGCAAGACTGAGCAACACAGCTAATAGAGGGAGGCCACCTAGAAATGCAGGGAATCTGACTAGTAGTAAAGGAATGACTAAGGACTTTACTATGAGATCCGAGGCCAAAGCACCTGCTAGAGCTTACGTAATTCATTCCCGCGAAGATGTGTCATTACCAGATGTTATTACAGGTACATTTTCTCTCTATGACACTAATGTTATTGCATTGATTGATCCTGGATCGACTCATTCATATATTTGTATGAATTTGGTGTCTAGTAAGAGTTTGCCTGTTGAGTCTACCAAGTTTGTGATTAAAGTGTCAAACCCCTTAGGCAGATATGTTTTAGTTGATAAAGTTTGTAAGAGTTGTCCTTTGATGATACGGGGTTATTATTTTTCAGCAAATCTGATGCTTTTACCATTTGATGAGTTCGATGTTGTAACGCCCCAAATTTTTGGGCCTAGATGAATTGGGCTTTAGGCTTTAGGTCTCGTAAAATTTTTTTAAGCAAAAAATTGACAAATGACATGTTGGATTTAAGGGTTTAATAAACTTGGAGTGTCTAGGTGTGTTGGAGAATTTCTGGGTTCAAACTTTAAGGAGAAGGAATTTTTAATTAATTATTCAATGAACCAAGGCGGTGAGTAGTTGGGCTTTTAAATAAAAATAGGGAAAAATGGCATCAAAGAGCCTTGTGGTGGAGTGGCTAACTGACGCCACTTAGGGTACAGGAAGGTGGCGTTATGGGCTAGCATCCTAGGTTCGAATCCTAGCTTATTATTTTTTAAGAGTTTAATTTTGTCCTTCTAGAAGGTTGGAAGTGGTGTGATGATAGACTCTAAGGAGAGTGATCAGAAGAGAAAATTTAGAAAAGGATTGGGGAGTTATCAGGGAGAGAAACGAGGAGATGAGATGTGAAAGTTAAGACTTTGGGGGGTAGGCAGAGTTTCATTTTTGTGTCTAAATAGGGGGTGCCGAATTCCCTCTATGCTATTTCAGTAATTGGAATTCCCTTTGTGCTATTTCGACAACTATAGTGCTCTACCAAATTCTCCTTCACTTTTTCTATTCTAAACCTCTTCTCTTCCTTATGTGTTTTCTTTTCTTCTCTCTTAAACCCTTAAATCGAATATCATTCTCTTCTTTCTACATTCTTGTGCCATCCCACCTTCATCTCAATTGTTGGGGACCAAATATTCATAACTTCAAAAGCCGAAAACCTTTACTCTTGGAGCCAATTTCTTTATCGCCCCAAACCTTGTGCCGAATACTCTAGTGACCAAATATCTATCGTGCTGTCATCATTCCTTTGATTTTTGGTGGATCAGATCTTGGAAAATCAGAATCCAGCTTGGATCTACAAGTCTCTGCCAAAAAGCTATCCATACGTTTCAGCTTTTGGGTAAGTGTTCTTGATTTTAGAATAAGTTAGCCGAATAGTCTATAGTAAGGGAAAGGGTGACTTAAGTGGATACAAGTCACCTATTATTTTTCTTTAACGATTAATATTGATGCAGATCTAGGGATATTCGTGAGTAGTAGCTAAGGAAGGGCTATTAGGACTAGTGGCACACGGTAAGGTTATGGTAAGACTTCAGTTTTTGGTAAATATTGTGGTTAAGTGTGTGATTTATTGGAGGTTGGTATTGGTTGTAGGTTCAAGGCTGAGGATAGTGTAACATGTCTCATTTACCAGGTGTGTACAAACACTTTACACACGACAAATTGGCAAAAGATAAAATACTGAAAAACTAGAATGCCGAAAAGTTGAAACGCCGAAATATTGGCACTGGCAACCACACAAGCGTGCGAACATTCATGTGGGAACATCGATATGACTACTGGGACCAAGAGAGCGATCTCATGGTCTCGGGCCACTATTTTGCCAACCGGGCTAGAAGAGGCTAAATGGGTCTGCCGAGCTTGTTGACCTAAATCGACAAGAGTTGATAATCTGAAATTGAATGATAGATTGATGTGGATGGTCGTATGATTTGATTATGATCGGGCCTAATGGGCTACATATACATGATTGGGCTTAATGGGCTATATGGACATGATTGGGCTTAGTGGGCCTTATAGGATCTTAGAAATGCATGCTAGGGTTTTAATGGACTCTAGGCTTAGTTCTGATGAATTCTTAAACAGCATAAAACTTAATTTAATAATCAAACATGTCTGCGGACAAGTCGCTAGGGTAGAGTGTGGCAGTAGACATATGAATGTCTAGGATTGGATCTAGGGAGAGCTTGGTACTTAAGCGGTCCTAGTGACCCACCTCATCTTCTCTGGGATACTACCTGGTGCGTAGTGTCTATTCACTTTAGCCGCGAGGACTTGTTGATGGGTCAAGGTTCGTAATGAAGACCCATACTGTTAAGAATTACTAAAATACCCCTATAGGGTAGAATTATCGAAATACCCTTGATTTGTGAAATGACTAAAATACCCTATATGTTGATTGTAAGATTTATGGATATTACATGTACATTTGCTGCATTCATATGATATTCTGTTTAGGATGCATATGGGTGGGAATTATGGAATGGAGGAAGTATATGAGGATCGCATGGTTGCTTGACAACTATAGATCCACCGATGGCTTTTTAAGCTCATTATATGATCAACAGCTTTGCTGCAACGTTAGGTAGTATCGCAACCGGCTACCCTTGATGTGTATCAGATGGGTAGGTTGATTTAGAAATCCCCACAGATGTGTTTCGGTGGGACGAAGATGATGTTTACCGGATGGATTATTTGGGGAGGGTTTGCACTGCATTGTATGTATGACATTATTATGTTTATAATATGATATGTATGCTATTTGTTTGACGAGGGTCGTACACACTGAGTTTTCAAAAACTCACTCTATAACATCCTAGAATTGGGGGTCCTACATTATTGCATTATTTTATGTGTTTGACTAGCTAAGCTTGTTTTTTCGGTGTGTTTTGGGGTCTTAGGAAGGCTCAGGGTTGAGCCTAGGCCCTGGTGAAATTTTAGTTTTAGGGCACTTTGTGAGGGTGAGCTAGTGGAGGCAGGACTTAAGTATAAAAGTTGGTGTTGTGTTAACAAAAGGAAGTAGAGTGGCCTAGTGGAGTTGGTGTCACATGGGAAGCAAGGGAAAAAAGGTTCAAATCCCATCTACTGCACTATAGAGTTTAATTTTTATGCTCAAGGTTGGGAAGAGGTGGCATTCGACTGGGACTCTACCTAGGTGGTTGTTGAAGGAGTCAAACAGTTCAAAATGGATGGTGGAGAGGGGATTGAGAATTTGAATTGGTCAAACCAATTTGAAGGGTGATGGAGAGAGCTTGGTGAAGCGAAACAAAGGATTTGAGAGGATGGGTGAGAGTTGGCCGAATGTTGGAAAGGTGGGAGGTGAATTTCGGCTATAGGGTGTTTAGTAGGGGAATTTCGGCATTTGGGAAATGTGTTAGCAAAATCAAACCTTTTGAAGAGGGTTAAGCCGAATTCCTATAGCTTTCCTTTAGCACTTTTACGTTTTGTGCTTTTGACCATGAGGCATTTCAGGTCCTTTTTCTTCTCATTTTTTGGTTGCTAATCGAAGTCATATTCTTCTTTTCACAACCTGAAGTTGTTTTAAATACTCCTTGCTATTAGCCGAACCCTCCTTCACTCATATCATCTCTCTTTTCATTTCAATTCTCTTCTTTTTCTACACTCTTTTCCATAGCCGAATCTCAACTTGCCATTTTCCTTTCTTTTTGTTTCTTTCTTGTTGGTAGTACAGATGCAAGGCAGCCGGGGTTCATTTATACAGCTCGAAGGCAAGAGAATGGCGATGCACCAGACGTCATAACCTGTACGTTCTTTATATTTGGTGTACCCTTTACAGTTTTGATAGATATTGGGTCTACACATTCATATGCTGCTTCTACTGTGTCTGGGACTTTGGGTATTAAATCTGAGCTTGCTATTAGAGGAATGTCTATGTTAGCCCTCTAGTACAATTTGTAGTAGTGAATAAACTATTTAGGAATGTGCCTTTAGAAGTGCAAGGAATTGTTTTCCCGGTAGACTTGATGGAATTGCCATTCGACGAGTTTGATTTGATTTTAGGCATAGACTGGCTAGTTAAGCATCGGCGAACTTGGATTGCGCTACTAAGCACATGATATTGAAGACTTTCGAGGATAAGGACGTACTAGTTATAGGAGAAAGAAGGAATTACCTGTCCAATGTTATGTCGGCACTAAAGGCTAAAAGGATGGTGCGAAAAGGTTGTGAGGTGTACCTAGCTTTCATCAGCATTTTATATGCCAAGGAAGTATTTGTAGGGGATGTTAGGACAGTGAAAGAGTTCCCGGATGTCTTTCTTGAAGAGCTTCCGAGATTGCTTCCGGATCGCGAGGCCAAATTTGGCATTGAGATATTGCCAGGAACGGCTCTAGTATCCATTGCCCCATATAGGATGGCGCCGAAAGAGCTGGTAGAACTTAAAGCTCAGATCCTAGAGCTGTTAGACCGTGGTTTTATCTGACCAAGTGTGTCTCCGTGAGGAGCACCAGTATTATTCGTTAAGAAGAAAGATGGGTCATACATATGTACATTGACTATAGGCAATTGAACAAGTTGACGATCAAGAATAAGTACCCGCTACCAAGGATTGACGACTTGTTTGATCAACTATGAGGAGCTTCGATTTTCTCGAAGATAGACTTGTGATCTGGGTACCATCAACTAAAGGTCAAGGAGGCGGATACTCATAAGACTGCTTTCCAAACGCGTTATGGGCATTATGAGTTTCTAGTGATGCAGTTTGGATTAACAAATGCACCAACCGCTTTTATGGACATGATGAACTGGGTATTCCAACCCTACCTAGACCGATTTGTCGTGGTATTCATAGATGATATCTTGGTGTACTCAAGGACTGAAGAGGAGCATGATTCGCATCTTCGGGTTGTTCTGCAAATATTAAGAGAAAAGCAATTGTATGCCAAATTCAACAAGTGTGAATTTTGGCTGAAGAAAGTGACATTTTTGGGGCACGTTGTTTCTGCTGAGGGTATTAGTGTTGATCCTCGAAAGATCGAAGCTATTTTGGATTGGAAATCGCCAAATTCTGTGTCATAAATTTGAAGTTTTCTTGGTTTGGCTGGGTACTACAAAAGATTCGTTGAAGGGTTTTTTGATTAGTACACCTTTAACCAAGTTATTACGAAAAGGAGTACCATTTGTTTGGGCCAATAAGCAACAGGATAGTTTTGAGAAGCTAAAGAGGATTTTGACTGAGGCACCAATGTTGATTCAGCCTGAGGCTGGGAAGGAATTTGTCGTCTATTGTGATGCATCACACACGGGTTTGGATGTGTGCTAATGCAAGAAGGGAAGGTAGTAGCGTATGCATCTCGTCAACTAAGGCCGCATGAGATGAACTATCCCACTCATGATTTGGAGCTAGCAGGTATTCACCCTGAAAATATGGAGACACTATCTGTATGGAGAAAAGTTGATCATCTACACCGACTATAAGAGCCTGAAATATCTCCTTACCCAGAAAGAGTTTAATTTAAGGCAACGGAGGTGGATAGAATTGCTGAAAGACTATGATTGCTAAATCAAATATCACCGAGTAAAGCTAATGTGGTGGCAGATGTGTTGAGTCGTAAGGTGATATCGAATTTGAGAGCAATGTTTTCTCATCTCAGTCTTTATGAAGATGGTAGTCTATTAGTAGAACTTCAGATAAAGCCAACATGGGTAAGACAAATTAAAGGGAAGCAATTACGGGATGAGTCGTTAAGTTCTTGATTTCAGCAAGTGGAAAAAGGAGAGATAGTGGACATTGGGTTGAACAGTGAAGGGGTATTGTGTTTTCATAAAAGAATTTGTATACCAAAGGACTCTAAGTTGAGGCAGATGATTCTGCGGGAAGTGCATAGTAGCCCATATGCTATGCATCCTAGTGGAAGTAAAATGTATCGAGATTTATGCAAACTGTATTGGTGGCCAGGGCTGAAGTGAGAAGTTATCGACTTTGTAAGTAAGTGTTTGACTTGTCAGCAAGTGAAGGCGGAACATCAATTGCCTTCGAGATTGCTACAACCGGTAAAGATTCCACTTTGGAAGTGGGAGAGAATAACGATGGACTTTGTTAGTGGGCTGCCCCTAAAGCCTACTAAGAAAGATTCAGTATGGGTAATCATTGATCGGTTGACTAAGTCTGCACTTTTCATATCGGTTCGTATCGATTATTCGTTATAAAAGTTAGCCAAGCTGTATGTGGCAAAAATTGTGAGGTTACATGGGGTACCTGTGTCTATCATATCAAAAAGGATCTTAGGTTTACATCACGGTTCTAGAAGGCGTTGCACGAAGCCTTGGGTACGTGGCTAGTTTTCAAAGACAAGAGCCACCCACGATCGATGGTCGGCCTAAAAGGGTAATCCAGATCCTGGAAGACATGTTAAGGGGTTGTGTAATTGACTTTAGAGGTAGTTGGGAAGATTACTTGCCATTGGTTGAATTCACGTACAACAACAATTATCAGTCCAGTATTTGAATGGCACCCTATGAGGCATTGTATGGTCATAGGTGTCGTACCCCTACCTGTTGGACTGGGCTAGGTGAGCGACAGTTGTTGGGTCCGAAATTGATCTCAGAAACGGAGGAAAAGGTTAAGCTGATTTGAGGTCGGTTAAAAGAAGCTTCCAATAAATAGAAATTGTAAGCTGATCTGAAGCTTAAAGAGATAGAATTTACAGTGGGGGATCGGGTCTTCTTGAAATTCTCACCTTGGAAGAAGGTTCTAAGATTTGGACGAAAGGGTAAGTTGAGCCCCAGATTCATCGGGCCTTATCGAGTGCTAAAACATATGGGACCAGTGGCTTATCAGCTTGAATTACACCCGAAGTTGAGTTAAATCCATAATGTATTCCATGTTTCGATGCTAGGGCACTATCATTCAGAACCATCTCATGTAGTGCCGGTGGAAGAGATTGAGGTAAGACCTGACTTGTCTTTCGAAGAAGAACTAGTGCAAATCTTGGATCGAGATATTAAGGTATTAAGGAGGAAAACGGTTCCATTGGTAAAGGTGTTGTGGCGTAATCACGGTTCAGAGGAAGCCAAGTGGGAGCTGTGATGTGACAGCAATACCCTCACCTCTTTTAATCAAGTAAATTTCGAAGCCAAAATTTCTTTAAAGGGGTAGAATTGTAACATCCTAGAATTACGGGTCCTATATTACTGTATTATTTTATGTGTTTGGCTATCTAAGCCTGTTGTTTGGGTGTGTTTTGGGATCCTAGGAAGGCTTGGGGTCGAGCCTAGGCCTTAGTAAAATTTTGGTTTTAGGGCACTTTGTGAGGGTGAGCTAGTGGAGGCAAGACTTAAGTATAAAAGTTGGTGTTGTGTTAACAAAAGGAAGCAGAGTGGCCTAGTAGAGTTGGCGTCACATGGAAAGTAATGGAAGAAAGGTTCGAATCCCATCTGCTGCACTATGGAGTTTAATTTTTAAGCTCAAGGTAGGGAAAAGGTGGTATTCACTGGGACTCTACCTAGGTGGTTGTTGAAGGAGTCAAACAGTTCAAAACAGATGGTGGAGAGGGGATTGAGGAGTTAAATTGGTCCAACCAATTTGAAAGGGTGATGGAGAGATCTTGGTGGAGCGAAATAAGGGATTTGAGAGGATGGGTGAGAGTTGGCCGAATGTTGGAGAGGTGGAAGGTGAATTTCGGCTATAGGATGTTTAGTAGGGAATTTAGCATTTGGGAAATGTGTTAGCAAAACCGAACCTTTTGAAGTGGGTTGCGTCAATTCCTATAGCTTTCCTTTAGCACTTTTGACGTTTTGTGCTTTTGACCATGAGGTATTTCAGGTCCTTTTTCTTCTCTTTGTTTGGTTTCTAACCGAAGTCATATTCTTCTTCTTTTCACAACCTAAAGTTGTTCTGAATACTCCTTGCTATTAGTCGAGCCCTCCTTCACTCATATCATCTCTCTTTTCATTTCAATTCTATTCTTTTTTACACTCTTTTCCATAGTCGAATCTCAACTTGCCATTTTTCTTTCTTTTCATTTCTTTCTTGTTCTAGTCTTGAGCCGAACCCTTCTTGGCTTTTGCTGCTTGTGCCGAACCTTCTTGGACTCCATTCAGCTTCTCTCTGTCTAAGGTAATGTATCTCTTTTTATTCTTTTCATCTCTCTTACTTCTT
This sequence comes from Gossypium rotundifolium, assembly GCA_025506655.1. Lineage (NCBI taxonomy): Eukaryota > Viridiplantae > Streptophyta > Magnoliopsida > Malvales > Malvaceae > Gossypium > Gossypium rotundifolium. The sequence goes on along the minus strand of CP106729.1, from coordinate 66,958,482 downwards.
CTAAGGAAGCCGAACACTCATCCTTTAATCACAAACCGAATTTGGTTTCTCTTTCGTAACTAATTACTCCATCTTTTTGTAACCCTTTCTATTGTTCACATCATAGGTAGTATTGCGTGGGTTAAGTCGAATGCTTTCCCTTTCATTCCATGTGAATCTGGTGGCCTCCATTTTGCCGTTACTTGAATACTTATAGCCACATGTGCGGGCATTTTGTGACCATCAAATTCATTTTGCTTCCTTCATTTCCTTTTAGTCTTGTGTGGGTATAGTCATTCTAAAGGGGTATCGATTAAGGAGCCAAAAGAGAGCGGACTCGCAGTCTCCGCTCCTAAGTTCAAACGGCGTACAGTGTCAGCCGTTCATGATTTTCCACCGGGTTGTGGAAGAGAGGCGACATCGGATCTGAATAGACAGATCATAGTTGTTGGTGATAGTGAGGGTGACGAAGATCAGGAGTGTATAGTTCTTCGTGTAATCAGGTGTGTAATTTCACACCTCTAATTTGTTTTGTCTATGTTATACTACGTGGCGGCTAAATGCCGAATTACCCGTAAAGGGAACGCAGTTGAAATATCATAACGGGTATGGTTGGAGGTATACCAGGTAAGTAAACTTATGACTATACCATTGGGAGTAAGTTAGCATGACTGGATGTGTGATCTGATTATCTGACATACTTTAATATATGTTTGCATTCATCACATTATGATGTTATGACATGTTACATGGGAAAGGGACATGACATTGATGAAAGGGGAAGTGTATTTCAGTGACTCTGTCACATTATTTTGGTGACTCTGTCACATTATTTCAGTGGCACTGCCATAATTTCAGGATAAGCAGCGTGACTGCCATCATGATGTGTAGTGAATGAGGGTTGATTGCAGAAATCCCCACCGGTGTGTTATGGTTGGAACCGGTGGTGTGTAGCGGATGGATTCTAGGTTGGGATGGGTTGCATTGCATGCTTTTACTTATTTTACCATGTAAAAAAGACTCAGGCCCAGTTTGTTTTCGTACGGGCTTCGCCAAGTTTGATTTCGTAAGGGCTAAGGCCCAAATTGTATCTGTTTGGACTCAGGCCTAGTTAGTATTCGTTTTGGGGATTTACACACTGAGTTCTCGTAACTCACCCCTCTGCTTAATCTTGTAGGTAATCCCTAGCTTTGAGGATTTGTAGCCGAGATGGACTCTGTGGTGGCCATACGTCTCTCTTTAGTAAATTCAGTATTACTTTGCTTTAACTTTTTATTTTAATTTTGGGTTATGTTATGTAATAAGGCCATTGGTATTTTATTTGGTTATTAATTAAATTTGGATTTTGCTTATCACTAAATGTTCAATACGGGATTTTCTTAAAAACCTTAATACCTGATGTTTTTTCCAAAATTGTTAACAAACGGTTTTCAAACTATAATTGATTATACACTGGATTCTCATAAACATCAGAATAGTTTTCAAAACATCACATGTTTAGAATTCCATTGAAGCGGTTTCCTGTTATAAATAAGATTTTACCAACACTTCCAACTTGAATCTACTAACAAATGCAGATTTTCTAATCAATCTCAACTTTTCCAAAATAAACATTGGCTACATAGGTTTTCATAAACAAACATCTAAACTCGAAGTTTGCAAAAAGAACTCGAAGTTTAACAAATGCGTAAGTTCTTTAACTACCTTTCCATGTGGCATGCCAGATTCGGTCGTAACGTCTGGGCCGTGTTTGGGGTGTTACACACTCCCTCTTTTACTTTTCTCAGGTGATCCTTAGTAGGTGGTTCGACGGATGGAGGGACTCAGAGGTGGCCAACTAGTAAGACGATTATTCTTGTTTTTTTAATATCTAAAATCTAGATTTTGAGTTATTTATTTTAGGTTATTTTATTTCGAATTGTAATAAGGTTTTCCCTCTAGTTATTGTTCCATTACTTCCACTATGCATTATAATTTTGAAACGGAACCTAGATTTATTTTTTTAAGTATATTTTGAGTTTTTTTAAATAATTGTGTTTTCAGAACGAGATTCTGCTGTCAAAGAAATTTTTACATAGTAACAAGTAAATGATTTTTAGCTACACCACATTTTGAAAGCAAACTGGATTTTAATTAACTTTTCTCTAGAAGGGATTTCAAAGAAAATAAGGTTTTTGCAAAAACACTTCAACGTGACACGCTGGGTCGGGCCTAACTTCTAGGTCGAGTTTGAGGTGTTACATTTAGTGGTATCAGAGCCTAGTTGCAAAGCTCGAGCTGTGAAATGGGCCTTATTACTTGGGTTTTAAAAAAAATTATTTTTGGATTGGATCGAAATGTTTTGGAAATTCTTGTGATGTGGCACATCGAGTCTCTGACGTCAAACCAAGTAAGTTCTCTTGATACTTAGTTATTTTGAATTATTATACTATAGATAGTGGGCAACTTTTAGAATATACCTAGAGTAAAACTAAAACCTATAGAGAGCTGAGACTGTAGAGGATTTACAACTGCGAAAATAACCTCTTTACTTAATACTATCATCAAACATCGGCTTAATTACTTGAACTAACTAAATTTCATAAAATTCCTAATTCAGATAATACGAGAATAAACGATGAGCGCTAGAAGAGGTGCAAGGGGTCGCAGTAGACGCCGTGGAAGTGTTAGGACTGGATCGTCGGCATCATGCCATATGTCCAATGTTGAAGTAGGAAAGGCTCTGGCTTCACCTGAGACTGAGACTGGACCGCATGACTGGGCCGTGGGGGATGACGCATTATCGCAGGCAATGTTGAGGATTTTGGAAAGGGTTATTGGGCCCAATAATGGTACGAGTAGTCATAGGTCGATTTCAGAGCGACTACGATCTAATAGGGCTGAGGTCTTTAAGGGTATTGATGGCGTGGCTCCTAACGTGGCCGAATACTAGATAGGGCAACATAAATGATAATGGATGACTTGGACTACACACTGAAGCAAAAATTGAAAGGGGAAGTCAATGCTTAGGGAAGAAGCCTATCAGTAGTGGTTGACGGTGAAGGAGGGCACCCAACCTGAGCAGATTACTTGGGAGTTTTTCAAAACTTTGTTTCAAGGAAAGTACGTGGGTGCAAGCTATGTTGATGTTAGGAGGAAGGAGTTCCTGAACTTGATCCAGGGGAACAAATCTATAGTGAAATATGAGGCAGACTTTCTACGCCTTAGTAGGTATACAAGGACTATTGTGGCAATAGACTATAAGCGTTGTGTTAGGTTCTTAAAGATAGCCTCAGAGTATTGATAGCTCCACAGAGGGAGAGAGTTTTCTTAGAGTTAGTGGAGAAGGCAAAGATAGCAGAGGAGATGAAGCGCACTGAGTGCCTAAACCGGGAAAAAGAGAAGGGTAGGAATAAAGGGGAGGCTGAGTCTTCTGGTGTTGGGCAAAGGCCTAGAGCTAAGGCTAGAGTTGATGGGCCAGTTGGAGTGGGGCCTCCTACTACTAATCTAGGGGTACCACCTTGTACTAGTTATGGGAAAGGTCATACAGGCGAGTGTTGGAAGAGGATAAGAGCTTGTCTAGCAAGAATTGCCCTAAAGTGCCGACCCAGGTGCCAGCCGTGGGTCGGGGTAATGAACAACCACCAAAGGGTGATTAGTTACCGCCAATGGGCTGTAGGCAGGCTAGAGGTGATAATGGCAATTGACGTGGATGGGGAGCACCGGTAGAGGTGCAGGTCGCATTGAAATGAGTCAGCCAACTTTGGTTTATGTTGCTCGTCACCGAGAAGATAGGGATGCCCAAATGTGATAACGGGTATGTTTTGTGTGGATGCGATATTTTGGGTATAGAAACTGTATGTGTGCAATATTTATTTGCTCTAGTGGGTAGGGTTTTTTTTATGGTTAAGTGTAAAGGGGTTCAATTAGAGTTAAAGTTTGTTAGTGTTATTAAAATTAGAGTGCGCAGAGAAAGCATAGTGGTGTGACTTGACCGGTGTGATTAATAGTTAGTTTTAAATTTCGAGGACGAAATTTCTTTAAGGGGGTAAAATTGTAATGCCTAGAATTTTTGGGCCTAGATGAATTGGGCTTTGGGCTTTGGGTCTCATAATTTTTTTTAAACAAGAAAATGACAAATGACATGTTAGCTTTAAGGGTTTAATAAACTTGGAGTGTCTAGGGGTGTTGGAGAAGTTCTGGGTTCGAACATTAAGGAGAAGGAATTTTTAATTAATTATTTAAGGAACCAGGGCGGTGATCAGTTAGGCTTTTAAATAAAAATAGGAAAAAATGGCATCAAAAAGCCTTGTGGTGGAGTGGCTAAGTGATGCCACTTAGGGTATAGAAAGGTGGCATTATGGGCTAGCAAGGAGATCCTAGGTTTGAATCCTAGCTTAGTATTTTTTAAGAGTTTAATTTTGGCCTTCTAGAAGGTTGAAAGTGGTGTGATGATGGACTATAAGGAGAGTGATCAGAAGAGAAAATTTAGGAAAAGGTTTGGGGAGTTATCAGGGAGAAAAACGAGGAGATGAGATGGGGAAGAGTTGGAGACAATTGGGACTCTAGAGGGTAGGCAGAGTTTCGGTTTTGTGTATAAATAGGGGGTGCCGAATTCCCTCTGTGCTATTTCGACAATTGGAATTCCCTTTGTGCTCTTTCGGCAGCTATAGTGCCCTGCCAAATTCTCCTTCACTATTTCTATTCTAAACCTCGCCTCTTCCTTATGTGTTTTCTTTTATTCTCTCCAAAAGCCTTAAATCGAATATCATTCTCTTCTTTCTCCATTGCTTATGCCGTCCCACCTTCATCTTAATTTTTATGGACCGAATACTCATGATCTCAAAAGTCAAAAACCTTTACTCTTGGAACTCATCGCCCCAAACCTTGTGCCGAATACTCTAGTGACCAAATATCTATCTTGCTGTCATCATTCCTTTGATTTTTGATGGATCGGATCTTGGAAAAATTGGAATCAAGCTTGGATCTACAAGTCTCTGCCGAAAAGCTATCCATACGTTTCGGCTTTTGGGTAAGTGTTCTTGATTTTGGGATAAGTTTGTTGAATAGTCTATAGTAAGGGAAAGGGTAACTTAAGTGGATACAAGTCACCTATTATTTTGTCTTTAACGATTAAGATTAATGCAGATCTAGGGGATATTCATAAGTAGTAGCTAAGGAATGGGCTATTAGGACTGGTGGCACACGATAAGGTTATGGTAAGGCTTCGATTTTTGGTAAATATTGTGGTTGAGTGTGTGATTGATTGGAGGTTGGTATTGGTTGTAGGTTCAAGGCTGAGGATAGTGTAACACGTCTCATTTACCACGTGTGTACATACACTTCACACACGACAAATCGGCAAAAGCCGAAATACTAAAAAATTAGAATGTCGAAAAGCTGAAATGCTAAAAGGTTGGCACTGGCAACACTCGAGAGTGCAAAAATTTGTGTGGGAACACCGATACGACTACCAGACCAAGAGAGCGATCTCATGGTCTCGATCCACTAGTTGGCCAATTGGGCCAGAAGGCACTAAATGGGCCTGCCAAGCTCGTTGGCCCAAATTGGTAAGAGTTGATATGTGAAATTGAATGATGGATTGATGTGGATGGTCATGTGATTTGATTATTATCGGGCCTAATGGGCTACATATACATGATTGGGCTTAATGGGCTATATGGACATGATTGGGCTTAGTGGGCCTTATGGGATCTTATAAATGCATGCTAGGGTTTTAATGGATTCTAGGCTTAGTTATGATGAATTCTTAAACTGCATAAAACTTAATTTAATAATCAAACATGTTTGTGGACAAGTTGCTAGGGTAGAGTGTGGCAGTGGACGTATGCATGTCTAGGATTGGATCTAGGGAGAGCTTGGTACTTAAGCGGTCCTAGTGACCCACTTCCTCTTCTCTAGAATATTACCTGGTGCGTAGTGTCTGTTCACTTTAGCCACGAGGACTTGTTGGCAGGCCAAGGTTCGTAATTAAGACCCATACTGTTAAGAATTACTAAAATACCCCTGTAAGGTAGAATTACAGAAATACCCTTAATTTGTGAAATGACTAAAATACCCCTATGTGTTGATTGTAAGATTTATGGATGTTACATGTACATTTTTCGCATTCATATGATATTCTGTTTAGGTTGCATATGGGTAGAAATTATGGAACGGAGGAATTATATGAGGATCGCTTGGTTGCTTGACAACTGTGGATCCACCGATGGCTTTTTAAGCCCATTATATGATCAGCAGCTTTGCTGCAACGTTAGGTAGTACCGCAACTAGGTTACCCTTGATGTGTATCGAATGGGTGGGTCGATTTAGAAATCCCACAGATGTGTTTCGGCGGGACAGAGATAATATGTACCGGATGGATTATTTGGGGAGGGTTTGCACTGCATTGCAAGTATGATATTATTATGATAATAATATGGTATGTATGCTATTTTTTTGATGAGGGTCATACACACTGAGTTTTCAAAAACTCACTCCCTCTTTTACTTTTCTCAGGTGATCCTTAGTAGGCGATTCGATGGATGGAGGGACTCAGAGGTGGCCAACTAGCAAGACGATTAGACTTGTTTTTCTTAATATCTAAATTCTAGATTTGAGTTATTTATTTTAAGTTATTTTATTTTGGATTGTAATAAGGTTTTCCCTCTAGTTATTATTCCATTACTTCCACTATGCATTATAATTTTGAAACGGAACCTGTATATATTTCTTTTAAGTATATTTCGAGTTTTTTGAAAATAATTGTGTTTTAAGAACGAGATTCCGCTGTCAAAGAAATTTTTACATAGTAACAAGTAAATGATTTTTGGCTACACCACGTTTTGAAAGCAAACTGGATTTTAATTAACTTTTCTCTAGAAGGGTTTTCAATGAAAACAAGGTTTTTGCAAAAACACTTCAACGTGACACGCCGGGTCGGGCCTAACTTTTAGGTCGAGTTTGAGGTGTTACATTTAGTGGTATCAGAGCCTAGTTGCAAAGCTCGAGCTGTGAAATAGGCCTTATTACTTGGTTTTAAAAAATTATTTTTGGATTGGATCGAAATGTTTTGGAAATTCTTGTGATGTGGCACATCGAGTCTCTAACATCAAACCAAGTAAGTTCTCTTGATACTTAGTTATTTTGAATTATTATACTGTAGATAGTGGGCAACTTTTAGAATATACCTAGAGTAAAACTAAAGCCTATAGAGAACTGAGACTGTAGAGGATTTACGACTACGAAAACAACCTCTTTACTTAATACTATCATAAAACATCAGCTTAATTACTAAAACTAACTAAAATTTCATAAAATTCCTAATTTAGATAATAGAGAATCAACGATGAGCGCTAGAAGAGGTGCAATGAGTCACGGCAGAGGCCATGGAAGTGTTAGGGCTAGATCGTCGGCATCGAGCCATATGCCCAACGTTGAAGTTAGAGAGGATCCGGCTTCACCCGAGGCTGAGAATGGATCGTATGACCGGGCTGCGGGGGATGACGCATTGTCATAGGCAATGCTAAGGATTTTGTAAAGGGTCATTGGGCCCAATAATGGCACGGGTAGTCATAGGTCAATTTTGGAGCGACTACGATCTAATGGGGCTGAGGTCTTTAAGGGTATTGATGGCATCGCTCCTAACATGGCCAAATACCAGATTAAGGCCACAGAGATGATAATGGATGACTTGGACTTCACACTAGAGCAAAATTTGAAAGGGGCAGTGTCACTGCATAGGGAAGAAGCCTATCAGTAGTGGTTGAAGGTGAAGGAGGGCACCTAACCTGAGCAGATTACTTGGGAGTTTTTCAAAACTTTGTTTCAATGGAAGTACATGGATGCAAGCTATGTTGATGCTAGGAGGAAGGAGTTCCTGAACTTGACCCAGGGGAACAAATCTGTAGCGGAATATGAGGCGTAGTTTCTACGCCTTAGTTAGTATGCAAGGGCTATTGTGGCAACGGACTATGAGCATTGCGTTAGGTTCGAGGATGGTCTTAGAGATAGCCTCAGAGTGCCTAAACTAGGAAAAAGAGAAGGGTAGGACTAAAGGGGAGGCTAAGTCTTCTGGTGTTGGGCAAAGGCCTAGAGCTAAGGCCAGAGTTGATGGGCCAGTTAGAGCGGGGCCTCCTACTGCTAATCTAGGGGTGCCACCTTGTGTTGGTTGTGGGAAAGGTTATACAAGTGAGTGTTGGAAGAGGATAGGAGCTTGTCTAGCTTGCGAATCTATGGAGCATAGGATCAGGAATTGCCCTAGAGTGCCGACTCAGGTGCCAGCCATGGGCTAGGGTAATGATCAACCATCAAGGGGTGATTAGCTGCTGCCAAGGGACCGTGGGTAGGCCAGGGGCAATAATGGCAATGGACTTGGACGGAGAGCACCAGGCAGAGGTGCAAGTCATATTGAAGCGAGTCAGCCAGCTTTGGTTTATCTTGCTCGTCGCCGGGAAGACAGGGATGCCCAAATGTGATAACGGGTGTATTTTGTGTGGATGTGATATTTTGGGTATAGAAACTGTATGCATGCAATATTTATCTGCTCCAATAGGTAGGTTTTCTTTTCTTTTTTTTTTGGTAAGTGTAAAAAGGTTCAATTAGAGTTCATGTGTGTTAGTGTTATTAAAATCAGAGTGTGCAGTGAAAGCATAGTGGTGTGACTTGAGCGATGCGATTAATAGTTAGTTTAAAATTTTGAGGACAAAATTTCTTTATGGGGGTAAAATTGTAATGCCTTGAATTTTTGGGCCTAGATGAATTGGGCTTTGGGCTTTGGGTCTCATAAAATTTTTTTAAGCAAGAAAATTACAAATGACATGTTGGCTTTAAAGGTTTAATAAGCTTGAGTTTCTAAGGGTGTTGGAGAAGTTCTGGGTTCGAACTTTAAGAAGAAGGAATTTTTAATTAATTATTAAAAGAACTAGGGCAGTGAATAGTTAGGCTTTTAAATAAAAATAGGGAAAATGGCATCAAAGAGCCTTTTTGTAGAGTGGCTAAGTGACGCCACTTAGGGTATAGAAAGGAGGCGTTATGTGCTAGCAAGGAGATCCTAGGTTTGAATCCTAGCTTAGTATTTTTTAGGAGTTTAATTTTGGCCTTATAGAAGGTTGGAAGTGGTGTGATGATGGACTCTAAGGAGAGTGATTAGAAGATAAAATTTAGGAAAAGGATTGGGGAGTTATCAGGGAGAAAAATAAGGAGATGAGATGGGGAAGAGTTGGAGCCAATTGGGACTTTGGGGTAGGTAGAGTTTTGGTTTTGTGTATAAATAGGGGGTGCCAAATTCCCTATTGTCTATTTCAACAATTGGAATTCCCTTTGTGCTATTTCGGCAACTATAGTGTTCTGCCGAATTCTCTTACACTTTTTCTCTTCTAAACCTCACCTCTTCCATATGTGTTTTCTTTTCTTCTCTCCTAAAGCCTTAAATTGAATATCATTCTCTTCTTTCTCCATTGCTTGTGTCGTCCCACCTTCATCTCAATTGTTGGGGACTGAATATTAGTGACTTCAAAAGCCGAAAACCTTTGCTCTTGGAGCCGATTACTTCATCGCCCCAAACCTTGTGCCGAATACTCTAATGACCAAATCTCTATCTTGCTGTCATCATTCCTTTGATTTTTGGTGGATCGAATCTTGGAAAAATCAAAATCAAGCTTGGATCTACAAGTCTTTACCTAAAAGCTATCCATACATTTTGGCTTTTGGGTAAGTGTTCTTAATTTTGGGATAAGTTGGCCGAATAGTCTATAGTAAGGGAAAGGGTGACTTAAGTGGATACAAGTCACCTATTATTTTGTCTTTAATGATTAAGATTACTGCAGATCTAGGGGATATTCGTGAGTAGTAGCTAAGGAAGGGCTATTAGGACTGGTGGCACACGGTAAGGTTATGGTAAGGCTTTGGTTTTTGGTAAATATTGTGGTTAAGTGTGTGATTGATTGGAGGTTGGTATTGGTTGTAGGTTCAAGGCTGAGGATAGTGTAACACGTCTCATTTATCAGGTGTGTACAAACACTTCACACACGACAAATTGGCAAAAGCCGAAATATCAAAAAATCAGAATGCCAAAAAGCTGAAACGTTGAAAGGTTGGCGTCGGCAACCACTCGAGCGTGCAAACATTCATGTGGGAACATTGATACAACTACCGGGACCAAGAGAGTGATCTCATGGTCTCGGGCCACTGTTTGGCTAACCGAGCCAGAAGAAGCTAAATGGGCTCGCCGAGCTCGTTGGCCCAAATCGGCAAGAGTTGATATTTGAAATTGAATGATGGATTGATGTGGATGGTCATATGATTTGATTATGATGGGGCCTAATGGCCTACATATACATGATTGGGCTTAATGGGCTATATGGACATGATTGGGCTTAGTGGGACTTATGGGATCTTAGAAATGCATGCTAGGGTTTTAATGGACTCTAGGCTTAGTTCTGATGAATTCTTAAACTGCATAAAACTTAATTTAATAATCAAACATGTCTGGGACAAGTTGCTAGGGTAGAGTGTGCTAGTAGACATATGCATGTCTAGGATTGGATCTAGGGAGAGATTGGTACTTAAGCGGTCCTAGTAACCCACCTCCTCTTCTCTAGAATCCTATCTGGTACATAGTGTCTATTCACTTTAGTCGTTAGACTTGTTGATGGGCAAAGGTTCATAATTAAGACCAATACTGTTAAGAATTACTAAAATACCCCTACAGGGTAGAATTACAGAAATACATTTGATTTGTGAAATGACTAAAATACCCCTATCTGTCGATTGTAAGATTTGTGGATGTTGTATGAACATGTGCTGCATTCATATGATATTCTGTTTAGGATGCATATGGGTGGGAATTGTGGAACGGAGAACGTATATGAGGATCACATGGTTGCTTGACAACTGTGGATCCACCGATGGTTTTTTAAGCTAATTATATGATCAGCAGCTTTGCTGCAACATTAGGTAGTACCGCAACCGGACTACCCTTGATGTGTATCAGATGGGTGGATCGATTTAGAAATCCCCACAGATGTGTTTTAGCAGGATGGAGATGATGTGTATCGGATGGATTATTTGGGGAGGGTTTGCACTGCATTGCATGTATGATATTATTATGTTAATAATATGATATGTATGCTATTTGTTTGACGAGGGTCGTACACACTAAGTTTTCAAAAACTCACTCCCTCTTTTACTTTTCTCAAGTGATCCCCAGTAGGCTTTTTGGCGGATGGAGGGACTCAGAGGTGGCCAACTACCAAGATGATTAGACTTGTTTTTCTTAATATCTAAATTCTAGATTTTGAGTTATTTATTTTAAGTTATTTTATTTCAGATTATAATAAGGTTTTCCCTCTAGTTGTTATACCATTACTTCCACTATGCATTATAATTTTGAAACGGAACCTGGATTTATTTCTTTTAAGTATATTTTGAGTTTTTTTGAAAATAATTTTATTTTAAGAACAAGCTTCTGCTATCAAAGGAAATTTTTACATAGTAACAAGGAAATGGTTTTTGGCTACACCTCGTTTTGAAAGCAAACTGGATTTTACTTGACTTTTCTCTAGAGGAGTTTTCAATGAAAATAATGTTTTCTCCAAAACACTTCAATGCGACACGTCGGATCGGGCCTAACTTCTAGGCCGAGTTTGGGGTGTTACAGATGTAATTCTAGATATGGATTGGTTGACGTTGCATGATGATGTTGTGAATTGTAGACAAAGACTATTGAATTGAAATGCCAGAATAGTGAAATCATTCGAATTGGATCAGATGAGTTGAGTGAATTGCCTGTTCTGATTTTTTCTATGTTAGCTCAGAGATATGTGAGAAAAAATTTTCAAAGCTTATCTTGCTTATGTTTTAGATACAAAAGTGTCTGAATCGAAAATTGAATCAGTGCCAAATTTCTGTGAGTATCCGAATATGTTTCTAGAAGAGTTATCGGGGTTACCACTGATCAGAGAGGTCAAGTTTGCTATTGAATTAGTAGCAGGAATATCACCGATATCTATAGCTCCATATAGAATGGCTCCAACCGAATTGAAAGAGTTGAAGGCTTAGTTGCAAGAGTTAACAAATAGAGGTTTTACACGACCTAGTTTTTTACCCTGGGTGCGCCAGTTGTTCGTAAAGGAGAAAAATGGATCAATGAGACTTTGTATTAATTATCGTCAGCTCAACAAGGTTACGATAACGAACAAGTATCCTTTGTCGAGAATCGATGATTTGTTCGATCATTTGAAAGGGGCAACATTGTTCTCAACAAGGGACATAGCTGTGTGACCCTGGGACACGCTCATGCTATAGGCCATGTTTGACCCCATGTAACTCTTTGACTTGTGCACGCGGCCATGCCAAACGCCCATGTGCTAGGCTGTGTGGTTATTAAAATTCTTTCAAAATTAGGTGCAGGTTTCACACGGCCAAGACACACTCCCATGTTCATGGTCGTGTCTCCCACACGGCTGAGACACACGCCCGTGTCTCTGCTCATGTGCTTAATTCTGAGCATTTTATTTTCCTGAATTTAAGGTGCAGGGGACACACAGCCAGGCCACATGCCCATAGGGTAGGTCGTGTGTCACACACGGTCTAGACACATGCCCGTTTGTCTATCTGTATGGACAAAATAAAGCCATTCCTAGCATCATTTCTCACCCAAAATCACACCCATGACCTACACTTAAATAACACATTCAAATACCAACCATTTCAAGCATTCAAATCAAGTAAATTCCATCATTCATCATGGCATATCATTTCATGCATACATGTCTATAATCTTACCTTAGTTAAGACCTCAAGTTGGATATAGTTTGTAACATCCTAAAATTTGGGGTTCTGTATTTTCACTATTTCATACGTTTGGCTAGCTATGCTTATTATTTGGGTAAGTTTGGGAGTCCTGGGAAGGCTCGGGGTCGAGCCAAGGCCTTGGTAAATTTTTGCTTTTTGGGCACTTAAGGAGGGAAAGCTGTGGATGGCAAGGCTTAAAAGATAATGTTGGTAATTGCTAGCACAAGAGGAGCAAGTTGCAAGGTGATTTGGCGTCACTAGTAGAGAAAAGATGAAAGAAGTTTGAATCCCATCTGCTACATTATTGTGCCAAGATGGAGAGGAGGTGGCTTTCGGCTGGGACTCTACCAAGGTGGTTGTAGAATGAGTCAAAAAAATTCAAATGGATGGAGGAGAAGAGCTTAGGGAGTTTGAATGGGTCAACCAATTCGAATTGGTGGATGGAGAGTGAATGGAAGAGAAAATCATGGGAGGTAGGGGGAGAGGAGGAGTTTGGCCAAAAGTGGAGTGGTGCTAAGGGGGAGCATTTCGGTTTTAGCTAGTATAGGGGTGTGTCGAAATTTCTTTTATCTCTTAGGCATGTCCATCGTATCATATTCGATCATAGTGTGTAGGGAGAGTGCTAAAATTTTCATTAAGTACTTTTAGCTATTCTTTTTCTTTTCTTTCAAATTTGTGCATTGTTGTTCTCTTGAGCATTGCCGAATTTTTAGTTGCTTTCCTTCTTTTTCACACCATTTTCTTTTATTGTCACCTAAGTACATTTCTATCTTTTATCCTCTCATCTCTTCCTCTAGTGATCTTCATAGCCAAAACTTGGGTTTTTCTTCATTCCTCTTCCATTTCTTTTTCCCTTAAGCCAAATCTCTATTGTTCATCTCCTACAATTGGTTTTCATCACCATAACCGAACCCCCTTGTTACCCCATTCAAAATCAACTTCTTTATTGTGTGTTCATGAAACACCCCAAACCCAGCCCAAAAGTCTAACCCGATTTGATATGTTCCTCGAGTAAAACTTTAATTAAATCTCATTTTGTTTATTAAGAAAATATGATGGCTTCGTATAAAATAGATTAACTTAATGATCGCGTTGAAATCGTATTGTTAAATAAATTTGTATCTCTTGAAACGTTATTTTTAAGAGAGAATTATAAGTTAAAAGAAAACCAAATTTAATGAAAAACTTATTATTATTGTAAAAACCATAGATGTTTAGGTGCCAAAAAGAGTTTAAGTTATTTTTTGAAAATCATTTAGTTATTTAGTAAATATTGTTTGTGGCGATTAAAAATCTAAAACGTAAAATTTAAGCAGTTCATAGCGGCCTTATTACATAAATAACATAATCCAAAATAAATCCTAAGTAATAAAAATAAACTTAATAGGTTTAATTAAGAGAAACTCCAAATACTTTGTTGAGCATTGGCCACCACGTAGTCCTCATTGACCGATCCATCGCGCTAAGAGTCACCAAATATATCCCATAAAAGGGTGAGTCATAGACTCAATGTGTAACAAAACACTAAAAGCCCAATTGATCATGGCCATTAAGCCCATTTAAAACATATTTAGCCATAAGCCCATTTTATAGCAAATCAAATAAAATCACTTAAAAATCATATGGATATATAAAATGAAATGCAAACCCAAGCCCACCTAAATATCCATCCGCTACACACCACCCGTACCTACCAATCACACCGTGGGGATTACTAAATCGACCCTCCATCCGCTACACACCATCGAAGGCAGTTGCTGCAGTCAACATGCACATCGCCCTTATAATTTTGTGGCATGGCCACCAGACAGTTGTGACCGAAGTCACCGGATTCAAAATATGTGACCGAAGTCACCGGATTCAAAATATGTGACCGAAGTCACCGGATTCATATATGTGACCGAAGTCACCGGATAATGTGGTAAAACCACCGGAACACTTCCCCTTTATCAATAACACCCATATGCCCATGCACATACATATTATTTGGTTTTCATGCCATTTACCCCAAAATCATAGCAGAGTCATACTTATTTCATATTTATGCATATAGCAATATTAACAAAGTATCGGGGTTAAACATACCTGAATATCGTGTACCACTGAATGGTACCCGCAACCATTATAATACATATTTTCATACAAATCATATTTATTTTAGATTTATGAGAAATTTAATATAATGTTACACACCTTATAATAGTGAGAACGATATCTTCCCGCTCGTCGACACCTAATTGTTTATCACACTTGATTAGAACACACTAATACTTATAAATCTACACTATTGATGAATAATCTAATTCCTTACCCTCGGTATCTCGGACAACTATTATATGTGGTTTTTCTCCGATAGATGGATCAAAACCCGATGACAAACCACGAACAAAAATTGGCTCGGGTGTACGCACGACTTCAAATAAATGATCTTCGTTAGCAGAGGGTCCACAACCCGGTGGAAAGTCTCGGATCCCCGATACAGCCCTTCATTTGAAGTTTGAGGGTATAATAGAACCACCCCTCTTCCAAACACTCCTTACCGCTCTTTTCAAACCTATTTTGTTAGTTCCAAAATCTTACGTTTACGGGAAATGTCCAAGCGATAGAGTCCCCTAAAATGAAGTCGATTAGTAATCTTTCTAAAAACAATATAACCAATAATATGACAATCCTTACCTTGAATTATCCCGAATGATCTCTCCTTAATCGATGGCTACAAAAAGAATCCTTAAAATCCCCTTCAAAGATTCGACCAAGGAGAAAATAAGAGAATTAGATTTCTAAAATCGGCTATTCTAAAAGAAAATAAAGAGAATGATTGACAGAAAATCCTTACTCGTAATACAGAGATTGATTCACCTTTACTTGAACTATTAGGAGATTCGGCCTTATCAATTTAGAAGAAGAGAAATGGTGATTTCGGCTTGGATAAAAAGAGAATAGAAAAGACGGTGGTTTCGGCTATGGTGGGTTCGGTTTTAAACAAAAGAAAAGAAGGAAGATGGTGAAAATGGAGAATGGTTCAGTTTTAACAAAAGAGAAGAAAGTGAATGGTGGTTTCGGTTAAGAGAAAGAAGGAGAAAGAGAAAGAGAAAGAGAAAGAGAAAGAGAAAGGAAAAGAAAAAGATAAGAAATGCCCTTTTGGTGTTAGTATGATTCGGCCAAAGTGTACAAATGGAGAATGGTAGATTTTGATATGGTTCAACTTATGAAAGAAAAAGGGTAAGATTTAAGAGAGATTGGAACAAATTTTTGTCAAAAGAAAAATGGCCAATATGGCACTTTGATGGCATTAGAATTTCGGCACCAAACAAAAGAAACTCAACAAATTAGACACCCAAACCTTTAAGAGAGTTTCGGATAAGGAGAGAGCTTTTGGAGAAAAGTGAAAAGATGCACAAGTTGTTAAGTTTTGGCCAACTATCATCCCCTAATCCCATTACAAAATTCGGCCAACACACATGCCAACATAATCCCCCCTTTTCCTCCTCATTTCTTCTCTATCATTCCCTTAATTCCTATCACAATTAAACCAACCCCCTTAGCCCCTTATGCCGTCTAGGTTCATGGTCAAATGACCATGGAAAAGCTTCCAAAACATCATCCACTCTTCAAGCCCTTTGTCCCCTTATCCTTCCATAACCTCTTGATTCCATACCATAACTACTAACTTGCCTTTTCCCTTTTGTCTACTATCCAAAAATAAAAGAAAGTCTATCCATACTAGATAAGGCTTGACTGACACTATAGGAAAGAAAGCAAAAATTAAAATCCTTCCAATTGCTAGCTAGGGGATTCGAACCTCTCCCCTCATGCATTCACCCATGCGCCAACACTATTTTGCCAATTGACTTATTATGCTTAAAACCTCTTACCAATATTTCTTAAAGCCTATCTTGCTTAGATCCATCTTAAGTCTTAAAAATTTAATATTTCTCTAAAGCATCTCTTACATACTGAAGTTCTTAAAACTTCCAAAGCACACTCAACTACACTTAGCCATGTAATAACATACAATTAAGTAAAAATGCATAGCCCCTATATTCTGGATGTTAAGTTCAACTTAGTCGAACCTCAATTTGCCCACTCTCTTCTCCTTTCTTTTCATCTCTTTATTGTCCTATTCTTGAGCTGAAACCTCTCTAGTGTCAAACTAAACCCATTCTTTCATCTTTTTTTTGCTAGCCGAACATCAAGAAGTAGGGTGGTAGGATTCCTTTGATGGCCGAAAGTCCCTTCCAATCGGCTTTACTTGTTGTAAGGTAACGGTTTCTCTCTTCATATGATTTCTCTTCTCTCTTGTAAAGATCGAAGCAGTCATTGTACTACTTTTTTCTTTTTAGGCCGAATATAAGTACCCTCTCCACCTTGAAGTGTGTTCATTCTTTCGTAGGAAGTTGGGCTCTTGTCAGCAGTGGCCGAATACAGAATCAATCTGCGTTGATTATTAGGGTAAGGGTTTTCTAGTTTCTATACGGTTAATCTCTTTTTGTTGTACTCTGCCTTAACCAAACATCTTTGTTAGACAATTTATGTATTCACTGTGGTACCTTACTGATCGAACTCACTTCATGGATGCGAGTGCTAGTCATTCTAAGGAGGCATCGACAAAGGAGCATGAGGGGAGTGGACTCGTAACCTCTACTCCTAAGTTCAAATGGCGTGCAGTATCAGCCGTTTGGGATTTTCCACCGGGTTGTGGTAGAGAGCCGATATCTGGTTGGGATAGACAGATCGTAGTTCTTCGTAATAGTGAGAGTGACGACGATCAGGAGTGTTTAGTTCTTTGCGTAAGCAAGTGTGTAATTCTCAAACCTTCTTTGGTTATTTAGTATTTATATGTGAATGGACTAAAAGCCAAAACAACTGTAACGGCGGTTGTGATAACCTAGCAGGTAAGATTGGAAATATCAGGTATGTAACATTTATGGATATATCATTCGAATCACTTAGTATGATTATATGTGTGTTATAAATATTCGATGTACATTGATGTATGTTTTGCATTAATCACATTATGATAATATGTTGCATGGGATTGGGATATGATATTGATGAAAAGGGGCAGTGTATTTCGGTGACTCTGTCACACTATTTCAATGGCTCTGCCACATATTTCGTATTCAGATGGCTCTGCCATATATTTGTATTTTTATGGCTCTGCTATATATATTTCAGCGATAGCAGCGTGACTTCCATCAAGGTGTGTAGCGGATGGAGGGTTGATTGTAGAAATCCCCACAGGTGTGTTAGGATGGATACGGGTGGTGTGTAGCGGATGGATACTTAGGCTGGGTTGGGTTGTATTGCACTCATTATCTGATATGCCATGTTGTTAGGGCTTCGGCCCACTTCGATCAGTATGGGCTTCGGCCAATTTGCATCTATGGGCTTAGGCCTAAATTTTGTCTGTAAGAGGAATTACACACTGAGTTCTCGTAACACACCCCTCTGCTGTAATTTTTACAGGTAATTCCTAGCACTGAGGATTTGGATGCTGAGACGGACTTTGAGGTGGCCATACATCATTACTTTAGGAAATTTTGTTTGACTTTACTTTAAATAATTATTTTAATTTGGGTTTATGTTGTGAAATAATGCCTCTGGTATTTTATTTGGGTATTAAATTTAATTTGGATTTTGCTTATTATTAGATGTTCAATATGGGATTTTCTTAAAAAAAACTTTAATAACTGTTTTCCAACATATTAACTAACGGTTCACAAACTATAAATAATTAAACACGGATTTTCTCAAAACTACAAAATTGTTTTGAAAATGTCACATTTTGGGAACCACTGGAACTGATTTGTGGGTTATAAAATGAAGTTTTCGATGTTAGGAATATTAATAACATTTTGCAAGAAAACCTTGAAAGCGAATCTGATTTTCAAAATGGAAACAAAACTCAAAATTTTTGTCGATCGTGAAGTTTCTTTAACAACCTTTCCATGTGACATACCAGATCCAGTCATACATCTAGGCCGGGTTTGGGGTGTTACAATTATGGTGTCAGAGCTCGATTGCAAAACTCAACTCTAGATTGGGTTCGATAATGTTTTTCCAAAATTGGTTTAAAGGTGGTTTAGAAAATATATGTCTTTTTTAGAAGTATGGCACCTGAGTCTCCGGCACCAAATCCGTCAGTCTTCTGAATTTGTTTGATAATTATGAAATGGTTTTAGGAAGGAATTCTTAGAATCAGTGTTTTATGACTGCTAGCTATAAGCGTTAATACTTTAGAGACTGAGACATTAGGAGATTCGATTCGCGAAAACAACTACTATACTTATTTTGCATAAAACATTGTTATTAAACATTGAAGTCAAGTACTAATCCATAAAATTTTGATTAGATTAAGTCGATTCTGTTAACATGAGCGCAAGAGGACGTGGACGTGGCACACGCGGCCGTGGTAGAGGCCAAGGTGCTGGGGATGGATCTGAGGCATCTGGGCACATGTTTGAAATGGAAGCACCTGAGTCACCAGTTTCTGAGGCGGGGTCCCATGATCGAGCTGGAGGGGATGATGCTTTGTTCCAAACTATGTTGCGAGTCTTGGAACGGGTTGTTGGGGCAAGCACTGGATCGGTAGCTCAAAAATCTATCCCTGAATGACTGCGGGCAAATGGGGTTGAGATATTTAGGGGTATATCTAGTGTGGCCCCAAACGTAGCTGAGTACTAGCTGAAAGCGGTTGAACAAATTATGAACATTTTCCTATGCTGGTTGAAAAGGCAAAAATTACCGAAGAGGTAAAGCGTTCTAAGAGAAAGAATCGGGATAAAGATAGGGGCAGGAATAAGAGAAGTTTTAGGACATCAAGATCTGTTGGGGGTTTCGAAAGAGGCTTAGGTTGGATGAGCTAGTTCGAGTGTGATGCCAGTTGCTGCAAGTCAGCTGCGACCTTGTACACAGTGCGGGAGAATGCATTCAGGAGAGTACTGGAGAAGAACTGGAGGATGCTTCAAGTGTAGATCTAGGGAGCATCTGAGAAAGGACTGTCCACAAGAGTTGGCTAGGGCACGATCGGTACATCAGGGTTTTGCACAGCCAAGAAGAGGGGGTTAACAGCCATTGAGATGTCGTGGTCTGGCCGGAGGAGGAAATGGTTTTGGTCGAGGTCAGGGAACACCGGGCAAAGGTGCTGGTAATGTAGATGCAAGACAGTGGGGTTAGTCTATGCGGCTAGATAGCGAAAGGATAGTGACACACCGGATGTCACAACCGGTACGTTCCTTATATTTGGTGTTCCCTTTACAGCTTTGATAGATATTGGGTCTACACATTCATATGTTGCTAGTATTGTGTCTGGACTTTGGGTATAAAATCTGAGGTTGCTTCTAGAGAAATGATTGTGATTAGCCCTTTAGGAAAGTCTGTAGTGGTGAACAAACTATTTAGGAATGTGCCTTTAGAAGTACAAGAGATTATTTTCCCAGCAGACTTGATGGAACTACCGTTTGGCGAGTTTGATCTGATCTTAGGTATGGACTGGTTAGTTAAGCATCGAGCAAACTTGGATTGTGTGCTAAGCGTATGATGTTGAAGACCTCCAAGGATAAGGAGATACTGGTGATAGGAGAAAGGAGGAATTACTTGTCCAATGTGGTGTCAGCACTAAAGGCTGAAAGGATGGTGCGAAAGGTTGTGAGGCGTACCTAGCTTTCATCGCTTTAGATGCCAATGAAGTGTCTGTGGGGGATGTTAGAACGATCAAAGAGTTCTCGGATGTCTTTCCTGAAGAGCTTCTGGATTGCCTTCCGATCGCGAAGTCGAATTTGGCATTAAGCTTTTGCCAAGAACGGCTCGGTGTCC
Source organism: Gossypium rotundifolium (assembly GCA_025506655.1). NCBI lineage: Eukaryota > Viridiplantae > Streptophyta > Magnoliopsida > Malvales > Malvaceae > Gossypium > Gossypium rotundifolium. The sequence goes on along the minus strand of CP106729.1, from coordinate 66,937,911 downwards.
ATCGCCCCATATAGGATGGCACCGAAGGAGCTGGTAGAACTTAAAGCTCAAATCTAGGAGCTGTTGGACCGTGGTTTTATTCGACCAAGGGTGTCTCCGTGGGGAGCGCTGGTATTATTCGTTGAGAAGAAAGATGGTTCGATGAGTATGTGCATTGACTATAGGCAATTGAACAAGTTGACGATTAAGAACAAATACCCGTTACCAAGGATTGACGATTTGTTCGATCAGCTAAGAGGTGCTTCGATTTTCTCAAAGATAGATTTGAGATCTAGGTATCATCAATTAAGGGTCAAGGAGGCGGATGCTCATAAGACTTCTTTTCGAACTCAGTATTGGCATTACGAGTTTCTAGTGATGCCGTTTGGGTTAACTAATGCACCAGCTGCTTTTATGGACATGATGAATCGGGTCTTCCAACCTTATTTAGATCAATTTGTGGTAGTGTTCATAGATGACATCATGGTATATTTGAGGTCGGAGGAAGAGCATGATTCGCATCTTCGGGTTATTCTACAGATTTTGAGAGAGAAGCAACTGTATGCCAAATTCAACAAGTGTGAATTTTGGTTGAAGAAAGTGACCTTTTTGGGGCATGTTGTTTCTGCTGAGGGTATTAGGGTTGACCCCCGGAAGATCGAAGCTGTATTGGATTGGAAAATACCAAAGTCTGTATTAGAAATTCAAAGTTTTCTTGGTTTGGCTGGGTACTACAAAAGATTTGTTGAAGGGTTTTCGCTGATTGCTACACCTTTAATCAAGTTATTGCAAAAAGTAGTACCATTTGTTTGGGCCGATAAGCAACAGGAAAGCTTTGAGAAGCTAAAGAGGATTTTGACTGAGGCACCAGTGTTGATTCAGCCTGAAGCTGGGAAGGAATTTGTTGTCTATTGTGATGCATCGCATACAGGTTTGGGATGTGTGCTAATGCAAGAAAGGAAGGTAGTAGCATATACATCTCGTCAAATAAGGTAGCATGAGATGAACTATCCCACTCATGATTTGGAGCTAGCTACTGTGGTGTTCGCCCTAAAGATATGGAGGCACTATCTGTACGGAGAAAAGTCAGTTATCTATACGGATCATAAGATCCTAAAAATCTCCTCACCCAAAAAGAGTTGAATTTAAGGCAACGAAGGTGGATTGATTTGCTGAAAGACTATGACTGTTCGATTGAGTATCACCCGAGTAAAGCTAACGTGGTGGCAGATGCGTTGAGTCGTAAGGTGATAACGAATTTGAGGGCAATGTTTACTCATCTTAGTCTGTATAAAAATGGTAGCTTGTTAGCAGAACTTCAGGTGAAGCCAACATGGGTAGGTCAGATTAGAGAGAAGCAATTGTTGGATGAATTGTTGGGTCCTCGATTTTAGAAAGTGGAAAGAAGAGAGACAGTGGATTTTGGGTTGAATAGTGAGGGGGTATTATGTTTCCGTGAAAGAATTTGTATGCCGAATGACTCCGAGTTGAGGCAGATGATTCTACGAGAAGCGCATAGTAGCCCATACGCTATGCATCCTAGTGGTAGTAAGATGTATCGGGATCTATGTGAACTGTATTGGTGGTCAGGGCTAAAGCGAGAGGTTACTGACTTTGTGGGTAAGTGTTTGACATGTCAGCAAGTGAAGGGGGAGCATCAGTTACCTTCGGGGATGTTACAATCGGTGAAGATTCCACTTTTGAAGTGGGAGAGGATAACGATGGACTTTGTTAGTGGGCTACCCCTCACGCCTACTAAGAAAAATTCAGTGTGGGTGATCGTCGATCGGTTGACGAAGTCCGCGCACTTCATACCGGTTCGTACAGACTATTTGTTGCAGAAGTTGGCCAAGTTGTATGTAGAAGAAATCATGAGGTTGCATGGGTTACCCATGTCTATCATATCAGACAGGGACCCTAGGTTTACATCGCGATTTTGGAAGGCATTGCATGAAGCTTTGGGTACAAGTCTAGATTTCAGTACAGCGTTTCACCCACAGACTTATGGTCAGTTGGAAAGGGTAATTCAGATTCTGGAAGACATGTTAAGGGGCTGTGTAATCAACTTCGGAGGTAGTTGGAAACATTTTCTACCATTGGCAGAATATGTGTACAACAATGGCTATCAATCCAGCATTCAGATGGCACCCTACAGGCGTTGTATGGACGTAGGTGTCGTACCCCTACCTATTGGATAGAGTTAGGTGAGCGACAATTGTTGGGTCCAGAATTGATCTTAGAGACTGAGGAAAAGGTTAAGTTTATTCAGACTCGATTGAAGAAAGCTTCCGATAGGCAGAAATCATATGCAGATCTGAAGCGTAGAGAAATAAAATTTTCAATGAGGAATTATGTCTTCTTGAAAGTTTCACCCTGGAAGAAGGTTCTAAGATTTGGACGGAAGGGCAAGTTGTGCCCCAGATTCATCGGGCCTTACCAGGTGTTGAAACGTGTAGGACTAGTGGCTTATCAACTTGAGTTACCTCTGGAGTTGAGACAGATACATAATGTATTCCATGTTTCGATGCTAAGGTGCTATCATTCAGATCCATCTCACGTAGTGTCAGTGGAAGAAATTGAAGTAAGACCTGACCTGTCCTTTAAAGAGGAGCCAATGCTGATTCTAGATCAGGATATTGAAGTGATAAGAAGGAAATCTGTTCCGTTGGTTAAAGTGTTATGGCATAATCATGATTCAGAGGAAGCCACGTGAGAGCCGGAAGAGGCAATTCAACAGCAATACCCTCACCTCTTTTAATCAGGTAAAATTTGAGGCTGAAATTTCTTTAAGGGGTAGAACTATAACATCCTAAAATTTGGGGTTCTGCATTTTGCACTATTTCATGCGTTTGGCTAGCTATGCTTGTTATTTGGGTATGTATGGGGGTCCTGGAAAGGCTCGGGGTCGAGCCTAGGCCTTGGTAAATTTTTTCTTTTTGGGAACTTAAGGGGGGAAGGCTGTGGACAGCAAGGCTTAAAAGATAATGTTGGTAATTGCTAGCACAAAAGGAGCAAGTGGCAAGGTGATGTGGCATCACTATTAGAGAAAAGAAGGAAGGAGTTCGAATCCCATCTGCTGCGTTGTAGAGCTTTATTTTTGTGCCAGCATGGAGACGAGGTGGCTTTCGACTGGGACTCTACCAAAGTGGTTGTTGAATGAGTCAAACAAATTCAAATGGATGGAGGAGAGGAGCTTAGGGAGTTTGAATGGGTCAACCAACTCGAATTGGTGGATGGAGAGTAAATGGAGGAGAAAATCGTGGGAGGTAGGGAGAGAGAGGAGGAGTTTGGCCGAAAGTGGAGTGGTGCTAAGGGGGGAGCATTTTGGTTTTTAGCTAGTTTAGGGGCGTGCCAAATTTTCTTTTAGCTCTTAGGCATGTCCATCTTAGCATATTCGGTCATAGTGTGTAGGAAGAGTGCTGAAATTTTCATTAAGTACTTTTAGCTATTCTTTTTCTTTTCTTTCAAATTTGTGCATTGTTGTTCTCTTAAGCATTACCGAATTTTCAATTGCTTTCCTCCTTTTCACACCGTTTTCTTTTATTGTGACCTAAGTCCATTTCTATCTTTTCTCCTCTCATCTCTTCCTCTGGTGACCTTCATAGCCGAAACTTGGGTTTTCCTTCATTGCTCTTCCATTTCTTTTTCCCTTAAGCCGAATCTCTATTGTTCATATCCTACAATTGGTTTTCATCACCATAATCGAACCCACTTGTTACCCCATTCTAAATCGACTTCTTTATTGTGTGTTCATCTTAGTCGAACCTCAATTTGCCCACTCTCTTCCCCTTTCTTTTCATCTCTTTATTGTTCTATTCTTGAGCCGAAACCTCCCTGGTGTCAAACTAAACCCATTCTTTCATCTTTTGTTGCTAGCCGAACATCAAGATGTAGGGTGGTAGGGTTCCTTTAGTGGCCGAAAGTTCCTTCTAATCGGCTTTACTTGTTGTAAGGTAATGGGTTCTCTCTTCATATGATTTCTCTTCTCTCTTGTAACGATCGAAGCAGTCATCCTGGTACTCCTTTCTTTTTAGGCCGAATATAAGTAGCCTCTCCACCTTGAAGTGTGTTCGTTCTTTCTTAGAAAGTCGGGCTCTTGTCAGCAGTGGCCAAATACAGAATCAATCTGCGTTGATTATTAGGTTAAGGGATTTTCTCTAGTTTCTATACGGTTAATCTCTTTCATTGTACTCTGCCTTAACCAAACATCTTTGTTAGACAATCATTTTATTCACCGTGGTACCTTACTGATCGAACTCTCTTCATGGATACGAGTGCTAGTCGTTCTAAGGAGGCATTGACAAAGGAGCCTAAGGGGAGTGGACTCATACCCTCTGCTCCCAAGTTCAAATGGCATGCAGTATCAGCCGTTCGAGATTTCCCAAGCAGGTTGTGGTAGAGAGCCAACATCCGGGTTGGGTAGACAGATCATAGTTGTTCGTAATAGTGAGAGTGACGACGATCAGGAGTGTTTAGTTCTTAGCATAATTAGGTGTGTAATCCTCACACCTTTTTTGGTTGTTTAGTATTTATATGTGAATGGACTAAAAGCCAAAACAACTGTGACTTGACGGTTGTTATAACCTAGTAGGTAAGATTGGAAATATCAGGTATGTAACGCTTATGGCTATATCATTCGAATCACTAAGTATGATTATATGTGTGTTATAAATATCCGATGTACTTTTATGTATGTTTTGCATTCATCACATTATGATAATATGTTACATGGGATTGGGATATGATATTGATGAAAAGAGGCAATGTATTTTGGTGACTCTGTCACACTATTTCGGTGGCTCTGCCACATATTTCGTATTTCGGTGGCTCTGGCATATATATTTCGGTGATGAGCAGCATGACTGCCATTGAGGTGTATAGCAGATGGAAGGTTGATTGTAGAAATCCCCACAGGTGTGTTAGGATGGATATGGATGGTGTGTAGTCAAAGGATACTTAGGCTGGGTTGGGTTGCATTGCACTCAGTATCTGATATGCCATGTTATTAGGGCTTCGGCCCACTTCGATCAGTATGGGCTTCAGCCAATTTGCATCTGTGGGCTTAGGCCCAAATTTTGTCCATAAGGGAAATTACACACTGAGTTCTCGTAACTCACCCTTCTGCTGTAATTTTTGTAGGTAATTCCCAGCACTGAGGATTTGGATGCCGAGACGGACTTTGGGGTGGCCATACTCGTTACTTTAGTAAATTTCATTTGACTTTACTTTAAATAATTATTTTAATTTGGGTTTATGTTTTGTAATAAGGCCTTTGGTATTTTATTTGGGTATTAACTTTAATTTGGATTTTGCTTATTATTAGATGTTCAATACGGGCTTTTTTTAAAAAAAAAACTTCAATAAATGTTTTCCAACATATTAACAAACGGTTCACAAACTATAAATAATTAAACTCGGGATTTTCTCAAAACTACAAAATTGTTTTCAATACGTCACATTTTTGGGAACCACTGAAACTAATTTGTGGGTTATAAAACAAAGTTTTCGATGTTAGGAATATTAATAACATTTTGCAAGAAAACCTTGAAAATGAATATGATCTTCAAAATGGAAACAAAACTCTAAATTTTTTTCGATCGCGAAGTTTCTTTAACAATCTTTCCATGTGACATACTAGATCTAGTTGTAGCATCTAGGCAGGGTTTGGAGTGTTACATAGTTTGATCAACTACTTAACATATATGCAGCTACTATAGTTTGACATTATAAGTATATTAAAACAAACCATTACTAGCCATTCTAAAGGCTAGATTACAAACATCATTTACATTTACATGCTAATATGGCCAATATAACCTAAACATGCCATTGCAACCATAATTGATTTACCATATTGTATCGACATGGGCCAATGGATAGTGTGAGTGATCTCCGCCGAGCTTCCGATTTACTCTAAAACAAAGAAATAAAACTAAGTAGGCATAAAATTCTTAGTAAGTTTGTATAACATGGTACTTAACTTATCATTCATTCTATTTTGAGGTAACTGTGTAAGGCATATTCAATTAATTTGACCTCAAGCCCTACACACATCCTCATTGCCCTTGTTAGTCATATAATCCATAGTAACATCAAAACATGTATGAGCTCAACAACAATTAAGTTTCCATGCACTTATGCTTTCCACATCATGTTTTCATTCAACATGTATAAATCATCTCTTATTATTACAAGAATAGTTTCATAATGGTTCATTTCTAGTTTAGCTCATTTCATGTCAAGACCTTACTCATATTTTTGAATATTAAGGTCACACAAGTAGTAGTACACTCAAGGTGTACAAGTCTATAATCAAGAATGAACTTATATTCATCAACCAAATTCCAAACACAAATATCACCGTTTCATATTTCTATATAACAATTATCACATATAATCATTTCGTTTATTTAAGGTAGATACATGTAATGACTCATTTCTTATTCATATCTTCTCATGTCAAGATTTTTACTCGTTGAATTTTTCTGAAATATCGATGGATACATCGGTAGTACACTCGAGGTGTAAAAATCAGAATCTGTCAATTCATTTCCAATAGTACCCATAAGGTACGATTTCAGAGAGTACACTCTCGAGACATACATGTATACAACAGGATTGCCAGTCCAGGCTAAATCCTTTTTATGACATATGCTCTATAGAGATTGACCTAGATTACCCATCCGGGCTAAATCCAATCCATAACATATGCTCGAGGACTTATATCATGCTTACCCGTCCAGGCTAAATCCTTTCTATAATGAAGTCATTAGGATTACTCGTCCGAGCTAAATCCCGTCAGCAACAAATGCGGACCTCATTCATTTCAGGAAATCACATATCCATCGATTTTCCAATTTATTCAACCGAGATTTAAACATTTTTCTCAAGCATTATCAGGCATATGATTATTTCATACACCCATAACATTCATATATTTCAAATAAACACATTCCACATTCATTTCCAGCACATAAGTAACATTCTCATTGTTTATCCTTTATCATCAATCGGGCATTATCATTTAATTTAAACATTTTCATTTATCGGGCTTGATAGGTTATGTAATCATTTCACATATTTATGAAATTTATACAATTTACATAAACACAATCAATGCAAGAATGTAAATAAACACAATTTAGTTACACGAACTTACCTCGACAATATTCGTGTACATAAATCTTCTAATCCGACATTTTCCACTTTTCATCGTTCTAACTTCAAATTTGGTCTATCCGGATCTATACGATTATCACATTTCATATTCATGTGGACTCATTTTACATCCTAGGCAAAATTATTATTTTGTCCCTAACTTTTCCATAAATTTCCATTTCGTCCCTAGGCCCGGAAAATGAAACTTGTGCAATTTACTCCCTATTCAAGCCTAGCCAAAATCCCATTAAAAAATTTATAGCACATGTATTCATAAAATTTTGTAATTTTTCATCAAATTTCACAACTTCACATTTTAGTCCCTAAATCATGTTTTCATAAAAAATCACTTTGTAAAAGTTGTTAATCTATCAACAACCTTTCATTTTTCTACCATAAATTTATAATTTTCAGCATATTCATCCATAACCCAAATTTCATACGTTGATAACTTTTCAAATTAATCCCCTAAATAGATAGATTAGACTATCCCGGTTTTAAAAATACCAAAATTATAAAAAACGAGGCTTGATTGCTTACCCAAATAAGCTTAATAAGTATCCTTCCTCTCTCTTAGGGTTTCCATGGAAATATTAGGGGAAGATGATATGAAATTTTTTTCTTTTTCATTTAATTGAATTGTTATTTAATAACTTTTCATCTTTCCAATTTAGTCCTTAGCCTTTTTTTAATTTTTTATGGATGAGTCATATCAAAATATCTACATACTTTCATTAATGGTCTAATTACCATATAAGGAACTCAACTTTTGAATTTCATAGATATTTAATCCTTATGGCTACCAGAGTTTAACTTTTGCATTTTATGCAATTTAGTCATTTCCTTAATTAAACACGTAATCGATAAAATTTTCATATCAAAATTTTCACATGACTTTTCTAACATAATACGGACCATATAATAAAATAAAAATAAATTTTATTTTCGGCTCGAATTTGTGGTCCCGAAACCACTGTTCTGATTTCACCAAAATTTGGGCTGTTAAAACTCTCCCCCTTAAGAAATTTTCATCCTCGAAAATTTTACCAGTAAAGAGATTCATACATTACTCACTCTCATAGTTTCCTTCAGTTCCTAGGTAGCTCCTTCTATATCATGTCACTGTTTGAAACTTTTACTAAAGCTACCTTTTTATTTCTCAACTTTTCTCTCCAAGTACCAGAATTTCAATCAATCTCCTATAAATCATGTCAGGCTGAATTTAACATTTATCAAAGCAATAACAGATGACGGGTCTGATCGATACTGTCATAACACATATACTCATAAAACATTGTGAATTCTGTAGAACTTTGATAATATTATTAATCAATATGCAACAGGTCCAAATCTTTTCATAATCTTATATGACACGATAGACCACGGGCCTAATTTGCCTTTACGGCCAAACCGAGGAACTTTCTTTCATGGAGAAACTTTAAAAATATTTTGTCGCCAATCTGAAATTCTATTTCTTTTCATTTTTAGATTCACATTGGATTTCTGATGATCAAGTACTACTTTCAAACTATCTCGAATCACTTTCATTTTTCTTCGGTTTCAAAGAATTGAACTAACTACATGTATCTTTTCTTATTGAACCCAGTCCAAAACACCGGAGTTTTACACTTGTGACCATATAAAACCTCATACGGTACAATTTTATACTTGACTGTTAACTGTTATAACAAGCAAATTCAACCAACGACAAATATTTATTTTTAATTGCCTTTGAATTCAAGTACACAACATTGAAGTATATCTTCCAAAATCTGAATCATATGTTCAAATTGATCATCCTTCTGAAAATGAAATACGATACTAAAATGTAACCATATACTTAGAGTTTCTTGTAACTTGTTTCAGAATTGGAATATAAACTATAGATCTCTATCAAAAATAATAGAAGCTAGCACATCATGTAATCTGACAATCTCAAAAATAGGTAATTCAAGCAATCTATCAAGTGAGAAATCCATTCATATCAGGATAAAATATGCAGGTTTCATCGAACAATTGACAATTACTCAAGTAGTATCTTTCTTTTTCATAGACAATGATAATCTTGATATAAAGTTCATAGTAACTTTGTCTCATTTCCATTTCGGTATCTTCGCTAGCTATAACCATCCTAAAAGTATCATCTTTATCTGCTAATACATCCAACATTTAAATACAATTTCAGAATTACCACATTTCATTCCGAGCTATTAATACATCCTTTCAAATCATTATGCATTTCATCGTTCCCCAAATAAAAAGACTTATTACCACTGTGATCATTCATGTAAAATTTTCTGTATAAGCTCTAAATTCTTCAATACGTAAACTCTGTTTCTGAATAACAAGCACTTCTCAGTTCTGCTCTGAAATTTTGAATCAAAAATTATTTCACACTATATTCATTTAACTTACAATTCATTATCACTTTTCTGGGTTTCACTAATCTATTGTAGAAACATCGGTTTAGCTCTATACTCAGTTAAAATTGAGCTATTATCAGACAATAATAATCAGTATCCATGGCTAGCAAAATATACAGAAATTTTTACTCAGGATATATGCAACCACATTCGTTCTTTTCGAATGATATTTGTAACATCCTGATAATTAGGGGTTATGCATCTTACTTGATTGAATGATGTTGCATGCTCAATTATTATTAAGTGTATTTTTGGAAGTTATTTGAGCTTCATTAATTAAGTGAATGCTTAGTGAAACCTTTAATTTCTAATAATTAAGAGAGAGCTAAGCAAGTTAGGCTTTAAGAATTAATGACAAGGAGTTTTAAGCATAAGTTGAGTAATTGGCAAAGTGGTTAGGATGTATGGATGTGTGCTTGAGGAGTGAGGTTTGAATCTCCTAGTTAGCATTAGGGAGGATTTTATTTTTGTTTCCTTCCCTTTAGTGTCGGCCAAGAATGTTCTAGAGTGGATGAGTATTCTCTTAATTTTGGCTATTTGACCATGTGAAAAAGGAAGCTAGGAACTTATGGTATGGAATCATAAGTTGATGATAAGATGAGGGGGGCAAAAGGCATGATATAGGGCAATGTTTTGGGAGTTTGTTCATGGTCATTTGACCATGAACCTAGATGGCATGAAGGGCTAAGGGAGTGATTAATTGTCTTGGAAATTTTGGATATGATGGGGAAGAAACAAGGAGGAAAAAGGGGGAGGGTGTTGGCTGAGGTTGACCGAAAATTTAGTGTAGCCATTAGGGTGCTAGTTGGCCAAAAATCCTAGCAAATGGTCCATCTTTTCTCTTTTCTCCAATAACTCTCCTCTTAGCCGAATCTTGCTTTGGGCATTAGGTAAAACTTCTCTTTGTTTTGGTTCTCATTTTGACCATTTGGTTAAAATTCCTTTCTCTCAAAATTCTTGTCAAAAGCATCAAAAGGTTAGAAAACACTTTCTTCTTTTCTTTCTTTTCTCTCATTCCGAAAGTACCAAAAGTTCAAGCACCATTTTCTTCTTCATTTCTCCCTCTTGGCGAATGCACCTAAGCCCCAAAACCAATCTCCTTTCTCTTTGATCTTTCTCTTTTTCTCCTTTTCTCTTTCCTTCTCATTTTATTTTCTTTCTTTCTTCTCTCTATAGAAACTATTTTCTTCTAAACCAAGAATCATCAATCCTTTTCTTATTTTTCTTCAAAGCCGAATCATATTCTTTTTCAATCTCCTTTCTCATTTTCTTTTATTGAAAATCAAAACTATTATATGCTAAAAATCAATATCTTTTTCCTTTATCTTTTTGTTAAAGCCGAATCATCAATCCTTCTTTTCTTCTTATTCAAGGCCGAATCTTGAAGAACTCAAAGTAAGGTTTTGTCAATCATTTTCATCGTTTCTTTTTACTTTGGCAAATTTAGAATTATGATCTCTTATTTTCTCTCCTAGGCCGAATCCATTGAAAAGATTTTTCAAAGATCTTTGTTGAAGACAACTCTTAAGAAGTGACCATTCAAAATCATCAAGGTAAGGTTATTAATTTAGATCATATCGATTTCTTTAGATAGACTACTAATCAATCGTATTTTTAGGGGCGATTTAAGACCAACAAGATAGGTAAGAAAAGAGCCGACTGAGTGTTTGGAAGAGAGGAGGTATTCCTTTACCATCAAACTTCAAACGAAGGGCGTATCGGTGTTAGAGACTTTCCATCGGGTTGTGGACCCTCCGCTAACGAGGATCGGTTATTTGAAGTAGTGCGGACAACCGAACCACTTTACGTTGGTGGAATATCAGCGGGTTTTGATCCATCTAGTGGAGAAAAACCACGATTACTATCGTTCGAGAATCCGAGGGTAAGGATTTAGATCCTCATCAATAAGTACAATTTTATTAGCAATAGTGTATACTAACCAAGTATGTTAATCAATTAGGTGTTGACGGCGAGAGGGTATTGTTCTCACTATCACTAGGTGTGTAACCTTACATTAAAAATCTCATAAGATTTACATATATTTAAATGTGACTATATGACCATGTATATGATTGTGATTTTGGATACCATTCAGTGGTATACGATATTCAGGTATGTTTACCCCAATATTTTGTTCATTTTGCTATATGCATAAAAGTGAAATAAGCATGACTATATTATGATTTGTGGGGTAAATAGCATGAAAATCTGATTTGATATGTACGTGCATGGGCATATGGGTATATTTGATAAAGGAGGAAGTATTCTGGTGGTTTTACCACATTTCCGGTGACTTCGGTCACATATTTGACTCGGTGACTTTGGTCACATATTTGGCTCCATTGACTTGGTCACATATTTGAAATCCGGTGACTTTGGTCACATATGTGAATCTGGTGACTTGGTCACGTAATTGAAATTTGGACTTGATCGGTGACTTGGTCACATCATTTGGTGGCTTTGCCACAATATTATAAGGCGATGTGCATGTTGACCGCAAGAAGCGCCTTCGATGGTGTGTAGCGGATGGAGGGTCGATTTAGTAATCCCCACGGTGTGTTGGTTGGTACGGGTGGTGTGTAGCGGATGGATATTTAGGTGGGCCGGGCTTGCATTTCATTTCATGTACATAACCATGTAATATTGAATGATTATTATTCGATCTGCCATGATATGGGCATTTGGGCCAAATATGACTTAAATGGGCCTATGGCCATATGTGTAATTAATGGGCTTAAAGGCTTAATCAAATGGGCTTTTTGATGTATGTGTTGCACATTGAGTTTATAACTCACCCATTTTTATGGGATAACTTTTCAGATAATTCGTAGTGCGATGGATCGGGTCAGCAAGGAGTTCGAGGTGGCCAATGCTCAAACAATGAAGTTTGGAAATTTTCCTACTTAAACTTATTAAGTTAATTATTATTATTTAGACTTTATTATGGGTTTGCCAATTTTATGTAATAAGGCCACTATAAACTATCTTTAATTTTGTGTTTGGATTTTCTCTTATTTTGCCATGAACAATAACTATTAAATAACTAAATGGTTTTCGATAAATAATAATTCAAAATGTTTTGTCAAATAATATATATATATATATTTAAAAGTAATTTCCTTAAATGTGGTTTTCTTTTGACTTATCAATTCCTCTTACAAATAATGTTTTTAAAAGATATAAATTTTACTTTACAAATTTGTTTTCAACCTAAAATGTTAAGTTACTCTGTTTTCTATAAAATCATCAAGTTTTTCTTAAAAACGATAATTTGCTATAGTTTTACTCGAGGAACATACCAAATTCGGTTAGGCTTTTTAGGTCGGGTTTGGGGTGTTTCAACTTGGTATCAGAGCCAGTTTTAAACTCTCGGCCTTGGGTTTTGAAGCCCACAACGTTTTCAAAAGTTGGCCCAAATGACTTTTTGAAAGTTTTACTTAAGTTAAATGGTTTTATAAGAGCATGGCACTTTCGAGTTCTCGCCCAGATCCATCAGGTATGTACTTTATCGATATGTGATATGTATGATAGTTTAAGCTTAAACTATACTTTAGAGACATGGACCCTAGGTGTTTGTACACTACCACGAAAAAACCACTGAATATCTATTTCATAAAACTTTCTTTTAATAAGAAGTGGAAAGATTCTAATACATAAGACTTTTCAGTAAAAGCAGATAAGACACGTAGTAGACATGAGCTCTAGGGGCGTGGATGTCGTGGGCGTGGACGAGGAAGAATGGTCGTTTGGAACCGATTAGATCTGGTCAAGGTTCCGAGAATGATGCTCCACCACCAGCTATTGGGGTGGACTTTCAAGAACAAAATGATGGAGGTGACGCAGTATCACAAGCTATGCTGCGAGTTTTGGAATGTGTAGCTGAAGCTAGTTCTGGAAATGGGTCTCGAAAGTCGATGGTGAGAGACTTAGATCAAATGGAGTGAAGTTTTCGGAGGAGTATCTGGAGTAGCTCTAATGTAGCTGAATATTGGTTGGAAGCGATCGAGAGGATTATGGACGATTTAGGCGCCTTCTTGAAGAGAAATTGAAAGGTGCTATTTCACTTCTTCGTGATGAAGCCTACCGGTGGTGGCTCACTATCAAGGAGAGTACCCACGTGGATCGTGCGGATTGGGGGTATTTTAAAGTAAAATTGAAGGAAAGTATGTTGGAACTAGCTACATCGACTCCCAGAGGAAGACATTTTTGAATCTAGTACAAGGAAACAAATCGATAGCTGAGTATGAAGCAAAATTTTTGCGACTTAGCCGTTATGCCAGAGGGATAGTGGCTACAAAATATGAATGGTGTATCGATTTGAAGATGGACTTAGAGATGAATTGCAGTGATGATTGCTCAAGACCGTGAAAGAGATTTTGCAATCTTAGTGGAAAGGGCAAGAATTGTCGAAGAGGCTAAACGGACCGAGAGACCGAACCGGGACAAAGGCCAGAGCAAGAATAAGAGAAGCTTTGGGTCTTCAGGGTCGTCCAGAATTTTCAAAAGAAATCAAGAAATGATGGACCGCGAGGTCAACAGATTACTACAAGTGGACAAAATCGTACTTGTACTCAATGTGGAAAGATACACTCGGAGAATGTTGGAAAAAGACCGTGGATGTTTCAAGTGCGGTTCAAAGGATCATATGATCAAGGATTGCCCGATGAACTCAAAAAGAACCGTCCGACAAGTGAGGGTGCTAATCGGTGTGAGAGGTGGACGATGGCCGATAAGAGGCCGTGGTCCAAATGGAAGGGCAATGGTTCCAGAGAGGTCGAAACTTTAGGTAGAAGCGATGGTAGCTCGAGGTGAGACAACCAAGTTTGGTGTATGCGGTTAAATCACGAGAGAAGACGGTGATGCACTGATGTTATCACGAATGCGTTTCGATTTACAGGTTACCCTTTATTGCTTTGATAGATATAGGGTCAACTCACTCCTATATCGCTAGTGAAGTATCTGGGACTTTGCATGTGACTTCTAAAACTATACCTAGGAAGATGATTGTACTTAGTCCTTTAGGACAGACTGTAGTTATAGACAAACTTTTTAAGGAAGTGCCTTTAGAAGTTCAAGGAATGAAATTTCCGGCTGAATTAATGGAGTTACCATTTGGAGAATTGACCTAATCTTAGGCATGGGTGGCTTGTGAAGTACCTTGCAAATGTGGATTGTCTTTGCTAAGAGAATGTCCTTAAGAACTTTTGATGATAAGGAAGTTGTAGTGTTGGGCGAGAGGCGGAACTACTTATCTAATGTAGTATCCGCTCTTAAGGCGAAAAAGATGGTTAGAAAGGGATGTGAAGCCTTCCTGATGTTAGTGAATGCTTTGGAGGCTAAGGAGACAATTGCTAATGAAGTCGGAGACGGTGAAGGAATTTATAGATGTTTTTTGGAAGAACATTCGGGTTTGCCTTCGGATCGAGAGGTAGAATTCGGGATTGATTTATTGCACAGAGCGGCGCCGGTTTCTATTGCTCCATATAGAATGGCACCGAAGGAGTTAGTTGAGCTTAAGGCTCAGATTTAGAAGTTGCTTGATCATGGATTTATTCGACCTAGTGTGTCTCCATGGGGAGCACGGTCCTATTTGTGAAGAAGAAGGACGGATCGATGAGGATGTGTATAGATTATCGGCAGTTAAATAAGCTGACCATCAAGAATAAGTATCCTTTGCCGAGGATCGACGACTTGTTTGATCAGCTTAAAGGAGCTGCGGTATTCTCAAAGATTGATTTAAGGTCGGGTATCATCGACTTAAAGTGAAAGAAGCGGATATCCATAAGACGACTTTTCGAACTAGATATGGGCATTATGAATTTACGGTAATGCCATTTGGATTGACGAATGCCCTATTGCGTTCATGGATATGATGAACCGAATTTTTCTGCCCTATTTGGATCAATTCGTCGTGGTATTCATAGACGACATCCTGGTGTATTCTAAGTCCAAAATGGAACATGACGAGCATCTCCGAATTGTATTACGAGTTTTAAGGGAAAAGAAGTTGTATGCCAAATTCGGCAAGTGTGAATTTTGGAGGCTGAAAGAAGTTGCATTTTTAGGCCATGTGGTGTCGGCAGAAGGGATAAGGGTGGATCCTCGGAAGATTGAGGTCATGCTAGATTGGAAACCACCTAAGTGCAGAATGAGGTTCGTAGTTTCTTGGGATTAGCCGGATATTATCGAAGATTTGTCGAAGGATTCTCATCGATAGCTGCACCTTTAACGAAATTGTTGAGGAAGGAAGTACCTTTCGTATGGGCTGATAAGCAACAAGAGAGCTTTGAGAAGCTCAAGAAAGTTTTATTGAAGCTCGGTTTTGATCAACTGAAGCGGAAAGGATTTCATCGTGTATTGTGACGCTTCTCACACGGGATTAGGATGTGTTCTGATGCAAGACGGGAAGGTAGTTGCGTATGCTTCTCGGCAATTGAGGCCGCATGAGGTTAATTACCCGACGCATGACTTGGAGTTGGCAGCTATAGTCTTTGCTCTTAAAGTTTGGAGACATTACTTATACGGGGAAAAGTCAGTGATATACATGGACCACAAAAGTCTGAAATATCTACTGACTCAGAAAGAACTGAATTTGAGGTAGCGAAGGTGGATAGAGTTATTGAAAGACTACGACTGTTCTATCGAGTACCACCCGGGCAAGGAAAATGTTGTGGCAGACGCTTTAAGTCAAAAAGTGGTATCAGATTTAAGGGCGATGTTTGCACATCTTAGTCTTTACGATAACGGAAGTTTGTTGGCAGAACTTCAAGTTAAGCCGACATGGTTAAGTCAAGTGAAAGAGAGGCAGTTGGTAGATGAAGATCTGAGTGTAAAGCTTGACGGTGTAGAGTGGGAAATTGGAAGATTTTGGTATTAACGGTGAAGGGGTATTGTGCTTCAAAGGTAAAGTCTCGTATCTTGGGGATCGGGAGTTGAGGCAAAAGATACTTGAGAATCGCATGGTAGCCCCTATGCTATGCATCTGGAGGAAGTAAGTTATACCGAGATTTGTGAGATCAATTTTGGTGGCACGGACTTAAGCGGGAAGTTACTGAGTTTGTGGGAAAGTGTTTGATGTGTCGACAAGTTCAAATTTGAATATCAAGTACCTTGGATTGCTTCAACCAATAAAGATTCCACAATGGAAGTGGGAGAGAATCACCATGGACTTTGTTAGTGGCCTTCCTCTTACGCCTACTAAGAAAGACTCTGTATGGGT
This sequence comes from Gossypium rotundifolium, assembly GCA_025506655.1. Classification (NCBI taxonomy): domain Eukaryota; kingdom Viridiplantae; phylum Streptophyta; class Magnoliopsida; order Malvales; family Malvaceae; genus Gossypium; species Gossypium rotundifolium. The sequence goes on along the minus strand of CP106729.1, from coordinate 66,921,132 downwards.
GATAGTGGATCGATTAATGAAATCTGCACATTTTATCCCAGTTTGGATTGATTACTCTTTGCAGAAATTTGCGAAGTTATATGTGGCTGAGATTGTGAGACTGCATGGAGTGCCGTTGTCGATTTTTTCAGATAGAGATCCGAGGTTTACGTCGCGATTTTGGAAAGCATTGCACCAGGCTTTGGGCACCAGATTGGACTTCAGTACGACATTTCATCCTCAATCGGACGGTCAGTCTGAAAGAGTAATCCAAGTTTTAGAAGATATGTTAAGGGGATGTGTGATAGATTTCAAGGGAAGTTGGGAGGAATTCTTACCGTTGGTAGAATTTGCGTACAACAACAGTTACCAAGCCAGTATTCGGATGGCACCATATGAAGCACTATATGGACGAAAGTGTCGCACTCCTACGTGTTGGACAGAATTACGGGAACGTCAGATTTTGGGTCCAGAAATAGTGGCTGAATCTGAAGAAAAAGTTAAGGTAATCCGGGCTCGGTTAAAGGAAGCATCTGACAGACAAAAGTCGTACGCAGATCTAAAGCGGAAAGAAATAGAGTTTGCTGTGGGGGACCAAGTTTTCCTAAAGGTTTCACCTTGGAAAAAGGTGATGAGATTTGGTCACAAAGGAAAGCTAAGTCCCAGGTTCATTGGACCTTATCGGATTGTGAAGCGGGTCGGATCTGTGGCATATCAGTTAGATTTGCCTTCGAAATTGAAGCAAATGCATGATGTGTTCCATGTTTCAATGTTACGTCGTTACCGATCAAATCCATCTTATGTAGTGCCAGTTGAGGAGGTGGAATTAAGATCAGATTTGTCATATGAAGAGGAGCCAATTCAAATTCTAGAACTGGATGTAAAGGTTTTACGGAGAAAGTCGGTTCCTCTCGTCAAAGTATTATGGCGTAATCATGGATCAGAAGAAGCTTCGGGAACAGGAGGAAGCGATGCGACGATAATACCCTCACTTATTCGGCCGGGTAATTTCGAGGACGAAATTATTTTAAGAGGTAGAAGCGTAACATCCCGATAATTAGGGGTTATGCATCTTACTTGATTGAATGATGTTGCATGCTCAATTATTATTAAGTGTATTTTTGGAAGTTATTTGAGCTTCATTAATTAAGTGAATGCTTAGTGAAACCTTTAATTTCTAATAATTAAGAGAGCTAAGCAAGTTAGGCTTTAAGAATTAATGACAAGGAGTTTTAAGCATAAGTTGAGTAATTGGCAAAGTGGTTAGGATGTATGGATGTGTGCTTAATGAGGTGAGGTTCGAATCTCTAGTTAGCATTAGGGAGGATTTTATTTTTGTTTCCTTCCCTTTAGTGTCGGCCAAGAATGTTCTAGAGTGGATGAGTATTCTCTTAATTTTGGCTATTTGACCATGTGAAAAGGAAGCTAGGAACTTATGGTATGGAATCATAAGTTGATGATAAGATGAGGGGGCAAAAGGCATGATATTGGGCAATGTTTTGGGAGTTTGTTCATGGTCATTTGACCATGAACCTAGACAACATGAAGGGCTAAGGGAGTGATTAATTGTCTTGGAAATTTTGGATATGATGGGGAAGAAACAAGGAGGAAAAGGGGAGGATGTTGGCTAAGGTTGACTGAAAATTTAGTGTAGCCATTAGGGTGCTAGTTGGCCAAAAATCCTAGCAAATGGTCCATCTTTCTCTTTTCTCCAATAACTCTCCTCTTAGCGAATCTTGCTTTGGGCATTAGGTAAAACTTCTCTTTGTTTTGGTTCTCATTTTGACCATTTGGTTAAAATTCCTTTCTCTCAAAATTCTTGTCAAAAGCATTAAAAGGTTAGAAAACACTTTCTTCTTTTCTTTCTTTTCTCTCATTGCCGAAAGTACCAAAAGTTCAAGCACCATTTTCTTCTTCATTTCTCCCTCTTGGCCGAATGCACCTAAGCCCTAAAACCAATCTCCTTTCTCTTTGATCGTTCTCTTTTTCTCCTTTTCTCTTTCCTTCTCATTTTATTTTCTTTCTTTCTTCTCTCCATAAAAACTATTTTCTTCTAAACCAAGAATCATCAATCCTTTTCTTATTTTTCTTCAAAGCCGAATCATATTCTTTTTCAATCTCCTTTCTCATTTTCTTTTACTGAAAATCGAAACTATTATATGCTAAAAATCAATATCTTTTTCCTTTATCTTTTTGTTAAAGCCGAATCATCAATCCTTCTTTTCTTCTTATTCAAGGCTGAATCTTGAAGAACTCAAAGTAAGGTTTTGTCAATCATTTTCATCGTTTCTTTTTACTTTGGCAAATTTAGAATTATGATCTCTTATTTTCTCTCCTAGGCCGAATCCATTGAAAAGATTTTTCAAAGATCTTTGTTGAAGACAACTCTTAAGAAGTGACCATTCAAAATCATCGTGGTAAGGTTATTAATTTAGATCATATCAATTTCTTTAGATAGACTACTAATCGATCGTATTTTTAGGGCGATTTAAGACCAACAAGATAGGTAAGAAAAGAGCCGTGCTGAGTGTTTGGAAGAGGAGGTATTCCTTTACCATCAAACTTCAAGCGAAGGGTTGTATCGGGTGTTAGAGACTTTCCATCGGGTTGTGGACCCTCTCGCTAACGAGGATCGGTTATTTGAAGTAGTGCGGACAAATGAACCACTTTACGTTGGTGGAATATCGGTGGGTTTTGATCCATCTAGTGGAGAAAACCACATATTCTGTCGTTCGAGAATCGAGGGTAAGGATTTAGATCCTCATCAATAAGTACAATTTTATTAGCAATAGTGTATACTAACCAAGTGTGTTAATCAATTAGGTGTTGTGGCGAGAGGTATTGTTCTTCTTGTCACTAGGTGTGTAACCTTACATTAAAAATCTCATAAGATTTACATATATTTAAATGTGACTATATGACCATGTATATGATTGTGATTTTGGATACCATTCAGTGGTATACGATATTCAGGTATGTTTACCCCAATATTTTGTTCATTTTGCTATATGCATAAAAGTGAAATAAGCATGACTATATTATGATTTGTGGGGTAAATAGCATGAAAATCTGATTTGATATGTATGTGCATGGGCATATGGGTATATTTGATAAAGGAGGAAGTATTCTGGTGGTTTTACCACATTTCCGGTGACTTCGGTCACATATTTGACTCTGGTGACTTCGGTCACATATTTGGCTCTGGTGACTTCGGTCACATATTTGAAATCAGTGACTTCGGTCACATATGTGAATCTGTGACTTGGTCACGTAATTGAAATTTGGACTTGATCGGTGACTTGGTCACATCTGTTTGGTGGCTTTGCCACAATATTATAAGGCGATGTGCATGTTGACTCTGAGAAGCGCCTTCGATGGTGTGTAGCGGATGGAGGTCGATTTAGTAATCCCCACGGTGTGTTGGTTGAATGCGGGTGGTGTGTAGCGGATGGATATTTAGGTGGGTCGGGCTTGCATTTCATTTCATGTACATAACCATGTAATATTGAATGATTATTATTCGATCCGCCATGATATGGGCATTTGGGCCAAATATGACTTAAATGGGCCTATGGCCATATGTGTAATTAATGGGCTTAAAGGCTTAATCAAATGGGCTTTTGATGTATGTGTTGCACATTGAGTTTATAACTCACCCATTTTTATGGGATAACTTTTAGATAATTAAGTAGTGCGATGGATCGAATTGACAAGGAGTTCGAGGTGGCCAATGCTCAAACAATGAAGTTTGGAAATTTTCCTACTTAAACTTATTAAGTTAATTATTATTATTTAGACTTTATTATGGGTTTGCCAATTTTATGTAATAAGGCCACTATAAACTATCTTTAATTTTGTGTTTGGATTTTCTTTTATTTTGCCATGAACAATAACTATTAAATAACTAAATGGTTTTCGATAAATAATAATTCAAAATGTTTTGTCAACTAATATATATATATATATATATATATATATATATGTTTAAAAGTAATTTCCTTAAATGTGGTTTTCTTTTGACTTATCAATTCCTCTTACAAATAATGTTTTTAAAAGATATAAATTTTACTTTACAAATTTGTTTTCAACCTAAAATGTTAAGTTACTCTGTTTTCTATAAAATCATCAAGTTTTTCTTAAAAACGATAATTTGCTATAGTTTTACTCGAGGAACATACCAAATCCGGTTAGGCTTTTTAGGCCGGGTTTGGGGTGTTTCAATATTCAATTATCAAATCACAATCATTCAACATTTCAAACCATATACACTATCTCAAAATCAACTCTTTTGGAAACTCAGGTACTTCAAATTTTTATGATCGGTGGATTGTCAGACTCCAATACAAAAACAATACCTATCGATTCTAGATCATGTATCGGGTAATTCTTTCCATGTGATTTTTAACAGTCTAAAAGTACAGGCTATTACTTTGTCTTACTGTATCAAAACACAGTCTAATTCTGTTCAATAGTACAGTACTGTAATAACGAATTCCTTATCCTATTCAGGCTGAATCAGTATTAATACTTTGATCAATAGAGCTTCCAACTGGTCAAAACTTTACTAACATTTGTCAGTCCATTCAAATCTTACATCTTTCGGTAATAATTATGCCATCAATGTAGCTATTTCAATTATTAACTTTTAAGCTTTGATTTTTTCCAAAGCCACAACCATCAGATAGATTTTAAACCATAGTGCAATAATATGACTAACATTTTAGCTGTATAGATAAAGCAACACTTCAACATCAATAGTGCACCTCAACTTAAAAGAGGAAAAACCAAAAGTGGCCCTAATAATAACCAATACAGTAATACAGTTTCTATAATCTGTTATCTCTATCACCATACCTCATAATCGAGTCAATATTTATAACAGTAATGAATGTAATTACCTCTATTCAAAGAACATTTTTCACAAGTAACCTACATTTACATAATAAAGAGATTGATTATGTCTCTGAGAAAATTTAGAAGAGTAATATCACGCTTACTCAGTAGAAATAACTATGATAAAGACAATATAATTTGCACATTTGCAATTCAGGGCTTCAATCAGTAGAAGTAGAAACTAACATTACGTGAACCTTATCATCAAATTTTATATCAATCATGATGAATTAGAAAGCCCAAGTATGATAGAGCAATACCACTCATGAATTAACCAGACTTATTGTAATTCCATCTATCATAATTTACCAGTCTTTCAATATGATAAATATTGCATCTGAACATGCACAATTTCATATGCCACTGAGAATAACAGAACTTATAGAGTACCCAGAAGATATTGTTGTAATATCCCTGATTATAACAGCTGCATTCAATTATCGAGTGCAATTTCATCACTATTCCAGTGACTAATAAAGTCATCAATAATCTTACATTATTCAGTTCACTGAAAGAGTTAATTCAGAAGAATTTTTGGCTAATCCGTTCTGTAATTATCATATATGGATAAGTCAATTACTCATGAATAACTTCTTCCTTAATAATGACATCACATATTCAGAATAATCTTTAGAAAAATCTGATATCTCTTTTAATACCGTCTTTACTTACTAACCCATTCTCAGTTCTGACTGTATTATTAATCATTTAGCCACTAAACACTTTAGTTCCATACTTGTAAACTTAATCAATATAATTCTTGTGAATTTTATTGTATAACACTATACTGGTAAGGGGGTGGAAATCGTAAGCCTCAAAAATTAACTTTCATAAATACACACAAATCACTTAACGTGTACCATCAACATGTTCACTATAAAACATTTATTTCATACCTTTACAAGCCTCATTTCATCATAAGTAACATTTTTACTCAAACACGTGAGTATCACTTTCAGCAGTATCAGAATCAACTCGGTTGGAAAGCATCTCTGTCTATTTGTAAAATAATTTTCATCAGAGTTGAGAGATATCACACTATCACAGGTTATATAATGGCATGTATTTCTCAAAACCACATATGCCACGTTCAGTACAAAAACTGACTAAATGGTAGCTCTGGTACCACTAAATGTAACACCTCAAACCCGTATCTGTTGTCGAAACAGAGTTACAGAGTATTATCGGAACTTTCAGAACATTTTTAGATAAATATGTCATCACTGTTCATTTTCTGAGATTATTCATAACGACCCTTAAATAGACCCTCAAGGCCCAATACAAGCATTAGAATCGAGTCGGGACTTAATCAAAAACTCTAAGAATTTTTAGCGACATTTCAAAAATTTTCCAAGGTGCAAGGCTCACACTCCAGTGTTGTCCAAGAGACATGCCAGTGTTGTCCAAGAGACACGCCCGTGCTATAGGTCGTGTTCGACCTCGTGTAAGTCTCTAACTTGTGCACATGGCCATGCTGCACGCCCGTGTGCTAGGTGTAACATCCTAAATAATTGAGTACCATGATGTTGCTAAATGTTAGTTCGGGTTTACTTGGAGTTAGAATAAAATATTAGTTACGTGTATTTTTTTTAAGTAAAGAAATTAGGTGACATTGAGACTTAAATTAATTAAGTACCAAAAGATGGCATAAGATGAGTTAATGGCATAGTGGTGATGGTGCCATGAGTTGGACATGAGGGAAGAGGTTCGAATCACCTAGCATGCAACTAAGAATTTTTTTTTTTTTGCTTTAGCTTGAGCATGTGTCGGCAAAGAGATAAGCTAGGATGAGTTGGGATGTTTTATTTTTGGTAAGAACACTAAGTATTTGGAAAGCTAAGGATAAAGGCTTGAAATGGGGGATTGTGTTTCATCAACTTAAGGAAAAAGGAGGGAAAAAGGCTTAAGAGTAGGAAGATGTTTTGAAACTTCCTAATGGCCATTTGACCCATGTATTTGGATGACAATGAGGCAAAAGGGGTGGCGGTTTTGGTTGAGAGTATGGTAGCTTGAATGTTAGAAGAAACTCTTTCATTTTGGTCATTTTCTTAACAAAGCATTTTCCTCCACCCATATTCTCTCTAGTAGAAAATTTCCAACATATTTGAGTACACAATTCATTTTCTTCTTCTTTGAGCCATTCTCTTGTGACCATTTCGGTTTGAAACTTTTCTCTCCCAAATCCTTTTTCTCTTTGTGACCGAAAGTACATAGACAAGCAAATATTTTTCTTCCTTTCATTTTCTCATTTTCTCCTCCTATGCCGAATGCATTTTCTTCCAAACTAAGTATCTTTTCTTCTCTTTTCTTTCTCCTTTCTTTTTCTTTCTTTCTCTCTTTCTCTCTTGAAATCGAACCACACCATTCTATTTCCTATTCTTCATTTTTTTTCTTCTTTATTACAATTTTCTTCAAATTTCATCCATGGCCGAATGTAATTTGCTCTTGTGATAAAATCTCTTCATTTTCTCTTACCACAATCGATTTCAAGAATCAAGGTAAGGAGATTTTTATTTTAAGGATTCTTATTCATTTAGTATATTTAGTTATTAATCGATTCGTTTGTAGGATCACAATCTTTTGATTGATTCTCGTGGAACGAAGACAAATCGTGGTAAGTCAAATCCCAAGTCTTATAAACGTTAATCATATTTCGATACTAATAAGTCGAACTAATAATCTTATGTCTTTAGAGACATTCAAGATAGAAGCGAGAAAAGGCGGTCCATAGTCTTCGTAAGAGGCGGTTCCACTATTCCCCTAAATATAAGCGAAGGGCTATTTCGAGTCAAGGATTTTCCATCGGGTTGCGGACCATCAACCGAGGAGAATCAATTATTTGAAGTAGTTCGTACTCCGAGCCTTTTATGCGTTCGTGGATTCTCATCGGGCAACGAATCATCGAGCGAGGAGAAACCAAAGATAGAAGTGGTTCAAAATCAAAGGGTAAGGATTTAGATCGTATATCAATAGTAAATTTTAATAAAAGATAATGTCCTAATGGTTCGTATTATGATTAGGTGTTGTGGCGGGAAGGTTTAGTACTCACGATATCAAGGTGTGTAACTTCACACTTATCTCGGGATTGGATGTCATACCGTAATATTGAGCAAAATCGTAAAACGATAAAAAATGGTATTTTGGTGGAATTACATGAAAACGGTTAAAAATGGTAAAAATTATGAAATTGCCTTCGATGAGTTAGTAAAATGTAAATTTTTATGTCTTCGTAAAATTGGGCCGAAAATATGCTAGATCGTAAAATTGAGCCGAAAATGTACTAGATCGTAAAAATGGGCCGATAGGTATGCTAGTTAGTAAAATGGGCCGAAATCCCTGCTAGATCGATAAATAGGCCAAAATCCCTACTAGATCGATAAATGGGCCGAAATCTCTGCTAGATCGATAAATGGGCCGAAATCTCTGTTAGATCGATAAATGGGCCGAAATCCCTGCTAGATCGATAAATGGGCCGAAATCTCTGCTAGATCGATAAATGGGCCGAAATCTCTGTTAGATCGATAAATGGGCTGAAATCTCTACTAGATCGATAAATGGGCCGAAATCTCTGTTAGATCGATAAATGGGCTGAAATCTTTGCTAGATCGTTAAATGGGCCATAATTTCTGTTAGATCGTTAAATGGGCCGAAAACTCTGACAAATTGCTAAATGGGTCGAACTTTTTGCTAGATCGTAATTTGGGCCTAAAATGCTAAGTTGCTAAATGGGCTAAATATTATTTTGTAATTTTGGGCCTTAATAAAAACTTGAAATATTGATTCTTATGTTAATTGGGCCTTTTTGATAAAATCATCTTAGGAACATAGATTATTTTGCATACATGTTGCATGGGTTGGGATTAACGACGAAGAGAAGAAAGGCCTGTTGCCAAAAATCTAGTTCGGTGGCTCTGCCACAAAAATGGCTATTTGCCTCTAGTTCGGTGGCTCTGCCACAAATATTTAATGGCTCAATGCCTCTAGTTCGGTGACTTTGTCACAATCTAGTTCGGTGGCTCTGCCACAAATATAAAATGGCTAAATGCCTACGATTGGTGTGTTGGTGGGTTGGGTTGACTTGATCCCACAGGTGTGATGGTTGGTGCGGTGGTGTATAGCGGATGGAAATTAGGTTTGGGTGGGAAATTTCATTAGCGCATGCATCTCATTATTTATATTATTAAACTTCATAATGGGCTCAAGCCCAAAATAATGATTTGATGATCTGGCCCAATGAATAAGTAAGTGAGTTATACCTTTGAGTTCTAAGTAACTCACTCCCTCAAATTTTTCATCTCGGGTAATGGAAATTGGCGTGGACTTGGGCGAGGATGACTTCGTGGAGGCCATACTACAAATAATGGTTAATTAAACTTTGAACTTTTATTAAAGACTTTCTATAATTTACTATTATGGGTTTGATGTAATAAGGCCTCTATTAATGTTTTATGGATTTTATGTGTGGATGGATTTAAATTATGTTTTGGACTATTAATATGGGCTTATAATTATTTTGTTTTCTTAAAATAATTTGGGTTTTCAAATATATGAAATTCCTTTATCTATTTTTAAAAAATTAAAAAATACTTAAAGGATTTTGACAATCTAATATTAATGATATTTTCAACTAATAATTTCTCATGTTCATAAAATATAAAATACCCTTTATGGCTTTTATTAAACCTTATTAATAAAATGATTTTGAAATTTCGATTCACCTTAATTAGTAAGATAGTTCGATATATGTAACAAACCAAATCTCGTCTTATGCATAGACCGGGTTTGGGGTGTTACATTTAAAAATATCGAGCCGAGTTCAAAAACTCTACTGTGGTTGTGTTCACAAATAATTTCTGTATGAAATCATTCAATTATGTTTTAAAGATCAGTATGGCACCACAAGCATCCAGCAACAAGTCAAGTAAGTATTTATTACTTAATGATTATTATGATGATATGATCATAGGAACACTCTAGAACTTCTAGTTTTAGATGTTGAAAATTGTAGAGATTGAGACTATAGGATGTGTTGCGAAAAACAACTTTAACTCTCAAATCTCATAAAACATCGTTAATAAACACTGAAACAATTTTCTGATTCATAAAACTTGTAATCAGATTAAATCGAATTAGTCATCATGAGCACTAGAGGACGTGGTCGTGGACGCGGTAGACGTGGTCGTGGTAGAGGACGAGGTACTGCAACTGAAGTACCAAATCATATGCCGAAAATGAATGCACCTGCGTCAATTGAGAGCGAGACGGGATCACGCGATCATATAGAAGAAGATAATGCTTTGACACAAGCAATGCTGCGAGTCCTAGAAAGGGTCACAGGAACTAGAATTGGGCCAACAACTCGTGGGTCAATTTTGGAACGACTCAAGTCAAATAACGCAGAAGTTTTTAGAGGGTTTTGGTGTAGCTCGAATGTGGCTGAATATTGGCTCGAAGCTGTGGAGCGGATTATGGATGATATGGAATGCCTTTGTTGAGCGTAAAGCGAAAGCGAAAGTGTCCTTGTTAAGAGACGAGGCGTATCAGTGGTGGCTTACTGTTCGAGAAGGCACCAAAGCTGCACTGATTACTTGGGAATTCTTTAAAGCTGCCTTCCAAGGGAAACATGTTGGAACGAGTTATGTAGACGCTCGAAGGAAGGAACTTCTGGATCTTGTCCAAGGGAGTAAGACAGTGGCAGCGTATGAGGCTGAGTTTCTACGCTTCAGTCGATATGCTCGGACAATAGTGTCAACAGATCACGAACTTTGTGTGCGTTTCGAGGATGGGATAAATGATGAGTTGAGGGTTCTGATTGCCCCACAACAAGTTAGAACTTTTTCCACGCTTGTGGAGAAGGCCAAGATAGCCGAAGAGGCTAAGAACTCAGAACGACAAAATCGAGAAAGGTTTAGAAATAAGAGAGATATACAGCAGTCGGGTTCCTCAAAAAGGTTTCAAAAGAGGCCTCGGAATGATGAACCAGCTCAAGGTAGAGCACCTGTAACTAATAATCGAGGTCGAGATTGTGCTGATTGTGGAAAAAGGCATTCTGGAGAGTGTTGGAGGAAAACGGGCGCTTGTTACAAATGCGGTTCAATGGATCACCAGTATAGAAAGCGCCTCGCGTATGGATACGACTCGGAAAGTTCGTAATAATGATGCACGATGGCCAGAGGTACTCGGAGACCACCGAGAGGTCGTGGACCGGTCGTGGTGGTAATGAAATTTGGGCGTGGACAAGGTGCACCGGTCGAGGCAATGGTCCCAGAGGAAACATGGATGCAAGACGGCCAGATCGGTCTATGCGGTTAGACGCCGCGAGGATGGCAATGCACGATGTAATAAGCTGTACGTTCTTCATATTCGATGTACTATTCGCCTTAATAGATATTGGTTCTACCTATTCGTATGTGGCTAGCGCCATATCTCGAAACCTAAATCTAGAATCTAAAATTATCGATAATGAGATGACAGTAATTAGTCCTTTAGGACAGTCGGTAATTGTAAATAAAATGTTTAAAGACGTACCCTTAGAAATTCAAGAGGAGGTATTTTGGCGAATTTGATGGAATTGCCTTTCATGAGTTCAATCTCATTTCAGGCATGGATTGGTTGGTTGAACATCGAGCGCATTTGGATTGTCTTTGAAAAGCGGATGTCAATAAGAACCTCGGATGATAAGGAAGTCATAATGATTGGTGAACGAAGGAACTACTTGGCAAGCGTGGTATCGGCATTAAAGGCGAGAAAAGTTGGTGCGGAAAGGGTATGGAGCATTCCTAACCTTTATTTGTGCTTTGGATGCCAAAGAGTTATCTGTGGATGATGTGAGAACGATGAAGGAATTTCGGATGTATTTCCGATGAACTTTCGGTATACCTCGGATCGGAAGTAGAATTTGGTATCGAGCTTATGCGTCTGACTCCGGTGTCCATTGCTCCTTATAGAATGGCACCGAAGGAGTTGGCGAGCTTAAAGCTCAAATTCAAGAATTGCTTTGGATCGGGATTTATCGACCGAGTGTGTCTCCGTGGGGAGCACCGGTTTTGTAAATCAAGAAGAAGGATGGATCGATGCGTATGTGCATTGATTACAGACAATTGAATAAATTGACGATCAAGAATAGGTATCCTTTGTCGAGAATTGATGACCTGTTTGATCAATTGAAGGGAGCTTCAGTTTTCTCCAAAATTGATTTGAGATCAGGCTATCACCAGCTTAAGGTGAAAGAAGTAGATATTTTTAAGACGGCATTTAGAACTCGATATGGACATTATGAGTTTGTAGTGATGCCGTTTGGATTAACCAATGCACCAGCCGCATTTATGGACATGATGAACCGAGTCTTTCAACCATACTTAGACCGATTTGTGGTAGTGTTCATAGATGACATTTTGGTTTATTCAAGAAATGATGAGGAGCATGACACGCATTTGCGTATTGTATTGCAGTTACTTCGTGATAAGCAACTTTATGCCAAATTCAGTAAATGCGAATTTTGGCTAAAGGAAGTGACTTTCTTGGGTCATGTGGTATCAGCTGAAGGAATAAGGGTGGATCCTCGAAAGATTGAGGCTATTTTGGATTGGAAACCACCAACATCGGTAGCTGAAATTCAGAGTTTCTTGGGATTGGCTGGTTATTATAGACGTTTTGTTGAGGGGTTTTCGTTGATTGCTGCACCCCTAACTAAACTATTGCGAAAAGGAGTTCCGTATAATTGGACTGAAAAACAACAAGAGAGTTTCGAGAAATTGAAGAAGATCTCGTGAAGCTCGGTTTTAATTGATAGGAGGTGGAAAAGAATTTACTATTTATTGTGATGCGTCTCACACGGGTCTGGGTTGTGTGCTGATGCAAAATGGAAAGGTGGTGGCATATGCTTCTCGTCAATTGAGACCGCACGAAGTAAACTACCCTACTCATGATTTGGAGTTAGCTGCAGTGGTTTTTGCTTTAAAGATTTGGAGGCACTATCTCTACGGTGAGAAGTCTATTATCTACACAGATCACAAGAGTCTTAAGTACCTCCTTACCCAAAAGGAGTTGAATTTGAGACAAAGAAGATGGGTGGAATTATTAAAGGACTATGATTTCTCAATCGAATATCATCCTGGAAAGGCTAACGTGGTAGCTGACGCGTTAAGTCGTAAGGCGGTATCTGATTTAAGAGCAATGTTTGCTCATTTAAGTTTGTATGAGGATGGTAGTTTGTTAGCAGAACTTCAGGTGAAGCCTCTGTGGCTGGAACAAATCAAGGAAAAGCAGACATCAGATAAAAAGTTGGGACTTTTATTTCAGCAGGTTGAAAAGGGTGAAATAGAGGATTTTGGTATAAACACGAATGGAGTGTTGTGTTTTCTTGGAAGGGTTTGTATGCCTAAAGACCCAGAATTGAGGCAAATGATTCTACAGGAGGCGCATTGTAGCCCTTATGCTATGCACTCGGAGGAAATAAGATGTATCGAGATCTCCGTGAACAGTATTGGTGGCCAGGGTTGAAGCGGGAGATTTCTAAGTTTGTAGGAAAATGTTTGACTTGTCAGCAAGTGAAGGCGGAGCATCAATTACCGTCAGGTTTGTTACAACCAGTAAAGATTCCTCTTTGGAAATGAGAGCGGATAACTATGGATTTTGTTAGTGGGTTACCTTTAACACCTACTAAGAAAAATTTCGTATGGGTAATAGTTGATCGTTTGACGAAGACTGCTCATTTTCTTCTAGTTCGTACGGATTATTCATTGCAGAAATTGGCTAAGCTGTATGTATCCAAAATCGTGAGGTTGCATGGGGTACTAGTGTCTATTATTTCAGACAGGGATCCTAGATTTACATCACGATTTTGGAAAGCTCTGCATGAAGCCTTGGGGACAAAGTTGAATTTCAGTACGGCTTTTCATCCTCGGTCGATGGGACGGTCGGAAAGAGTAATTCAGATATTGGAAGACATGTTAAGGGGATGTGTGATCGACTTCAGAGGTAGTTGGGAGGATTTTCTACCATTGGCAGAATTTGCGTATAATAATAGCTATCAGTCTAGCATTCAGATGGCACCCTATGAGGCATTGTATGGTCGTAGGTGCCGTACTCCTACTTGTTGGACTGAATTGGGCGAGCAGCAGATGTTGGGTCCTGATTTGATTTAAAGCAGAGGAAAAGGTAAAAGTTATTCGAGCACGGTTAAAGGAAGCTTCGGATAGACAGAAATCGTATGCTGATTTAAAGCGAAAGGATATCGAGTTTGCTGTGGGAGAGCAAGTCTTCTTGAAGGTCTCACCTTGGAAGAAGATTTTCAGATTTGGAAAGAAGGGCAAGCTGAGCCCTAGGTTCATCGGACCATATCGTGTGATGAAGCGTGTTGGTCCAGTGGCTTATCAGATTGAATTACCTCCGGAGTTAGGTCAAATTCATAATGTTTTCCATGTTTCCATGCTGAGACGCTATAGATCGGATCCATCTCATATAGTACCGGTTGAGGAAGTGGAATTAAATTCAGACTTGTCTTTTGAAGAAGAACCAGTGGAAATTTTAGACCGGGATGTTAAGGTGCTAAGAAAGAAGACTGTGTCGTTGGTCAAAGTTTTATGGCGTAATCACGGAGCGGAGGAAGCTACATGGGAACCTGAGGAAGCTATTCGGCAGCAATATCCTCACCTCTTTTAATCAGGTAAATTTCGAGGACGAAATTTTATTTAAGAGGGGTAGAATTGTAACATCCTAAATAATTGAGTACCATGATGTTGCTAAATGTTAGTTCGGGTTTACTTGGAGTTAGAATAAAATATTAGTTAAGTGTATTTTTTGAAGTAAAGAAATTAGGTGACATTGAGACTTAAATTAATTGAGTACCAAAAGATGGCATAAGATGAGTTAATGGCATAGTGGTGATGGCGCCATGAGTTGGACATGAGGAAGAGGTTGAATCACCTAGCATGCAACTAGGAATTTTTTTTTTGCTTTAGCTTGAGCATGTGTCGGCAAAGAGATAAGCTAGGATGAGTTGGGATGTTTTATTTTTGGTAAGAACACTAAGTATTTGGAAAGATAAGGGTAAATGCTTGAAATGGGGATTGTGTTTCATCAACTTAAGGAAAAGGAGGGAAAAAGGCTTAAGAGTAGGAAGATGTTTTGAAACTTCCTAATGGCCATTTGACCCATGTATTTGGACTGACAATGAGGCAAAAGGGGTGGCGATTTTGGTTGAGAGTATGGTAGCTTGAATGTTAGAAGAAACTCTTTCATTTTGGTCATTTTCTTAACAAAGCATTTTTCCTCCACCCATATTCTCTCTAGCTGAAAATTTCCAACATATTTGAGTACACAATTCATTTTTCTTCTTCTTTGAGCCATTCTCTTGTGACCATTTCGGTTTGAAACTTTTTCTCTCCCAAATCCTTTTTCTCTTTGTGACCGAAAGTACATAGACAAGCAAATATTTTTCTTCCTTTCATTTTTTCATTTTCTCCTCCTATGCCGAATGCATTTTCTTCCAAACTAAGTATCTTTTCTTCTCTTTTCTTTCTCCTTTCTTTTTCTTTCTTTCTCTCTTTCTCTCTTGAAACCGAACCATACCATTCTATTTCCCTATTCTTCATTTTTCTTCTTTATTACAATTTTCTTCAAATTTCATCCATGGCCAAATGTAATTTGCTCTTGTGACAAAATCTCTTCATTTTCTCTTACCACAATCGATTTCAAGAATCAAGGTAAGGAGATTTTTATTTTAAGGATTCTTATTCATTTAGTATATTTAGTTATTAATCGATTCGTTTGTAGGATCACAATCTTTCGATTGATTCTCGTGGAACGAAGACAAATTGTGGTAAGTCAAATCCCAAGTCTTAGAAATGTTAATCATATTTCGATACTAATAAGTCAAACTAATAATCTTACGTCTTTAGAGACATTCAAGATAGGGCAGAAAAGGGCAGTCCATAGTCTTCGTAACAGGGGCGGTTCCACTATTCCCCCTAAATATAAACGAAGGGTTGTTTCTAGAGTCCGGGATTTTCCACCGGGTTGCGGACCATCAACCGAGGAGAATCAATTATTTGAAGTAGTTCGTACTCCCGAGCCTTTGTACATTCGTGGATTCTCATCGGGTAACGAATCATCGAACGAGGAGAAACCAAAGATAGAAGTGGTTCAAAATCAAAGGGGTAAGGATTTAGATCGTATATCAATAGTAAATTTTTAATAAAAGATAATGTCCTAATGGTTCGTATTATGATTAGGTGTTGACGAGCGGGAAGGTTTAGTTCTCACGATATCAATGTGTGTAACTTCACACTTATCTCGGGATTGGATGTCATACCGTAATATTGAGCAAAATTGTAAAAACGATAAAAAAATTGGTATTTTGGTGGAATTACATGAAAACGGTTAAAAATGGTAAAATTACGAAATTGCCCTCGATGAGTTAGTAAAATGTAAATTTTTATGTCTTCGTAAAATTGGGCCGAAAATGTGTTAGATCGTAAAATTGAGCCGAAAATGTACTAGATCGTAAAAATGGGCCGATAGGTATGCTAGTTAGTAAAATGGGCCGAAATCCCTGCTAGATCGATAAATGGGCGAAATCTCGATAGATCGATAAATGGGCGCTAGATCGATAAATGGGCAAATTTCTATTAATCTAAATGGGCCAAAATCCTGCTAGATCGATAAATGGGCCAAAATCTGCTAAATATCTCATTAGATCGATAAATGGGCCAAAATCTCTACTAGATCGTTAAATGGGCCGTAATCTCTATTAGATCGTTAAATGGGTGAAAACTCGACAAATTGCTAAATGGGCGAAAATTTGCTAGATCGCTAATTTGGGCCTAAAATGCTAAGTTGCTAAATGGGCTAAATATTATTTTGTAATTTTGGGCCTTAATAAAAACTTGAAATATTGATTCTTATGTTAATTGGGCCTTTTGATAAAATCATCTTAGGAACATAGATTATTTTGCATACATGTTGCATGGGTTGGGATTAACGATGAAGAGAAGAAAGGCTGTTGCCAAAATCTAGTTCGGTGGCTTTGCCACACAAAATGGCTATTGCCTCTAGTTTGGTGGCTCTGCCACAAATATTTAATGGCTCAATGCCTCTAGTTCGGTGACTTTGTCACAATCTAGTTCGAGTGGCTCGCCACAAATATAAAATGGCTAAATGCCTACGATTGGTGTGTTGGCGGGGTGGGTTGACTTGATCCCCACAGTGTGATGGTTGGTACGGTGGTGTGTAGCGGATGGAAATTAGGTTTGGGTGGGAAATTTCATTAATTGCATGCATCTCATTATTTATATTGTTAAACTTGTTGATGGGCTCAAGCCCAAAATAATGATTTGATGATCCGCCCAATGAATAAGTAAGTTATGAGTTTAGTAACTCACCCTCAAATTTTTCATCTCGTAATGGAAATTGCGTGGACTTGGGCGAGGATGACTTCGTGGAGGCCATACTACAAATAAGGGTTAATTAAACTTTGAACTTTTATTAAAGACTTTCTATAATTTACTATTATGGGTTTGATGTAATAAGGCCTCTATTAATGTTTTATGGATTTTATGTGTGGATGGATTTAAATTATGTTTTGGACTATTAATATGGGCTTATAATTATTTTGTTTTCTTAAAATAATTTGCTTTTTCAAATATATGAAATTCCTTTATCTATTTTTTAAAAATTAAAAATACTTAAAGGATTTTAACAATCTAATATTAATGATATTTTCAATTAATAATTTCTCAAACATAAAATTAAAATATTTCTTTTGGTTTTTATTAAACCTTAATAATAAAATGATTTTGAAATTTTCGATTCACCTTAATTATTAAGATAGTTCGATTTATGTAACAAACCAAATCTCGTCTTACGCATAGACCAGGTTTGGGGTGTTACATTTAATGGTATCAGAGCCAGGTTCAAAAACTCAATTGTGGTTGGGTTCACAAATAATTTCTGTATGAAATCATTCAATTATGTTTTAAAGATCAGTATGGCACCACAAGCATCCGGCAACAAGTCAAGTAAGTATTTATTACTTAAT
This sequence comes from Gossypium rotundifolium, assembly GCA_025506655.1. Taxonomy (NCBI): domain Eukaryota; kingdom Viridiplantae; phylum Streptophyta; class Magnoliopsida; order Malvales; family Malvaceae; genus Gossypium; species Gossypium rotundifolium. The sequence goes on along the minus strand of CP106729.1, from coordinate 66,903,221 downwards.
GATTATTATGATGATATGATCATAGGAACACTCTAGAACTTCTAGTTTTAGATGTTGAAAATTGTAGAGATTGAGACTATAGGATGTGTTGCGAAAAACAACTTTAACTCTCAAATCTCATAAAACATCGTTAATAAACACTGAAACAATTTTCTGATTCATAAAACTTGTAATCAGATTAAATCGAATTAGTCATCATGAGCACTAGAGGACGTGGTCGTGGACGCGGTAGACGTGGCCGTGGTAGAGGACGAGGTGCTGCAACTGAAGTACCAAATCATATGCCGAAAATGGATGCACCTGCGTCATTTGAGAGTGAGACGGGATCACATGATCATATGGAAGAAGATAATGCTTTGACACGAGCAATGCTGCGAGTCCTAGAAAGGGTCGCTGGAACTAGAATTGGGCCAACAACTCGTGGGTCAATTTCGGAACGACTCAAGTCAAATAATGCAGAAGTTTTTAGAGGAGTTTCGGTGTAGCTCCGAATGTGGCTGAATATTGGCTCGAAGCTGTGGAGCGGATTATGGATGATATGGAATGCACTGTTGAGCAGAAACTGAAAGGAGCTGTGTCCTTGTTAAGAGACGAGGCGTGTCGGTGGTGGCTTCTTGTTTGAGAAGGGCAAGGCGCACCTTGATTACTTAGGAATTCTTTAAAGCGCCTCCCAAGGAAATATGTTGGAATGAGTTATGTAGACGCCCGAAGGAAGGAATTTCTGAATCTTGTCCAAGGGAGTAAGACAGTGGCAGCGTATGAGGCTGAGTTTCTACGCTTGAGTCGCTATGCTCGAACAATAGTGTCAACAGATCACGAACGTTGTGTGCATTTCGAGGATGGGCTAAATGATGAGTTGAGGGTTCTGATTGCCCCACAACAAGTTAAAACTTTTTCCACGTTGGTGGAGAAGGCCAAGATAGCCGAAGAGGCTAAGAACTCAAAACGACAGAATCGGGAAAGATTTAGAAATAATAGAGATATCTGATGATCGAGTTCCTCAAAAGGTTTCAGAAGAGGCCTCGAAATGATGAACCAGCTCAAGGTAGAGCACCTGTAACTAATAATCGAGGTCGAGATTGTGCTGATTATGGAAAAAGGCATTCTGGAGAGTGCTGGAGGAAAATGGGCGCTTGTTACAAATGCGGTTCAATGGATCACCAAGATAGAAAGCGCCTCGACGTATGGATAAGACTCAGGAAGTTCGTAATAATGATGCACAGCTGGCCAGAGGTACTCAGCAGCCACCGAGAGGTCGTGGACCAGGTCGTGGTGATAATGGGGCTGGACGTGGACAAGGTGCACCGGGTCGAGGCAATGGTCCCAGAGGAAACGCGGATGCAAGACGGACCGGATCGGTCTATGCAGTTAGACGCCACGAGGATGACAATGCACCTGATGTAATAACTGGTACGTTCTTCATATTCGATGTACCTGTTACTGCCTTAATAGATATTGGTTCTACCCATTCGTATGTGGCTAGCGCCATATCTGGAAACCTAAATCTAGAATCTAAAATTACCGATAATGAGATGACAGTAATTAGTCCTTTAGGACAGTCGGTAATTGTAAATAAAATGTTTAAAGACGTGCCCTTAGAAATTCAAGAGGAGGTATTTTTGGCGAATTTGATGGAATTGCCTTTCGGCGAGTTTGATCTCATTCTGGGCATGGATTGGTTGGTTGAACATAGGGTGCATTTGGATTGTGCTAAAAAACAGATGTCAATAAGAACCTTAGATGATAAGGAAGTCATAATGATTGGTAAACGAAGGAACTACTTGGCAAACGTGGTATCGGCATTGAAGGCAGAAAAGTTGGTGCGAAAGGGTATGGAGCATTCCTAGCCTTTATTTGTGCTTTGGATGCCAAAGAGTTATCTGTGGATGATGTGAGAACGGTGAAGGAATTTCCAGATGTATTTCCCGATGAACTTCCTGGTATACCTCCAGATCGGGAAGTAGAATTTGGTATCGAGCTTATGCCCGGTACAGCTCCAGTGTCCATTGCTCCTTATAGAATGGCACCGAAGGAGTTGGCAGAGCTTAAAGCTCAAATTCAAGAATTGCTGGATCGGGGATTTATACGACCGAGTGTGTCTCCGTGGGGAGCACCAGTTTTGTTCGTCAAGAAGAAGGATGGATCGATGCGTATGTGCATTGATTACAGACAATTGAATAAATTGACGATCAAGAATAGGTATCCTTTGCCGAGAATTGATGACCTGTTTGATCAATTGAAGGGAGCTTCAGTTTTCTCCAAAATTGATTTGAGATCAGGCTATCACCAGCTTAAGGTGAAAGAAGCAGATATTTTTAAGATGGCATTTAGAACTCGTTATGGACATTATGAGTTTGTAGTGATGCCGTTTGGATTAACCAATGCACCAGCCGCATTTATGGACATGATGAACCGAGTCTTTCAACCATACTTAGACCGGTTTGTGGTAGTGTTCATAGATGACATTTTGGTTTATTCAAGAAATGATGAGGAGCATGACACGCATTTGCGTATTGTATTGCAGTTACTTCGTGATAAGCAACTTTATGCCAAATTCAGTAAATGCAAATTTTGGCTAAAGGAAGTGACTTTCTTGGGTCATGTGGTATCAGCTGAAGGAATAAGGGTGGATCCTCGGAAGATTGAGGCTATTTTGGATTGGAAACCACCAACATCGGTAGCTGAAATTCGGAGTTTCTTGGGATTGGCTGGTTATTATAGACGTTTTGTTGAGGGGTTTTCGTTGATTGCTGCACCCCTAACTAAACTATTGCGGAAAGGAGTTCCGTATAATTGGACTGAAAAATAACAAGAGAGTTTCGAGAAATTGAAGAAGATTCTGACGGAAGCTCTAGTTTTAATTCAGTCGGAGGCTGGAAAAGAATTTATTGTTTATTGTGATGCGTCTCACACGGGTCTGGGTTGTGTGCTGATGCAAAATGGAAAGGTGGTGGCTTATGCTTCTCGTCAATTGAGACCAAGTAAACTACCCTACTCATGATTTGGAGTTAGCTGCAGTGGTTTTTGCTTTAAAGATTTGGAGGCACTATCTCTACGGTGAGAAGTCTATTATCTACACAGATCACAAGAGTCTTAAGTACCTCCTTACCCAAAAGGAGTTGAATTTGAGACAAAGAAGATGGGTGGAATTATTAAAGGACTATGATTTCTCAATCGAATATCATCTTGAAAGGCTAACATGGTAGTGACGCGTTAAGTCGTAAGGCGGTATCTGATTTAAGAGCAATGTTTGCTCATTTAAGTTTGTATGAGGATGGTAGTTTGTTAGCAGAACTTCAGGTGAAGCCTCTATGGCTGGAACAAATCAAGGAAAAGCAGACATCAGATAAAAAGTTGGGACTTTTATTTAGGTTGAAAAGGGTGAAATAGAGGATTTTAGTATAAACACGAATGGAGTGTTGTGTTTTCGTGGAAGGGTTTGTATGCCTAAAGACCCAGAATTGAGGCAAATGATTCTACGGGAGGCGCATAGTAGCCCTTATGCTATGCACCCCGGAGGAAATAAGATGTATCGAGATCTCCGTGAACAGTATTGGTGGCCAGGGTTGAAGCGTGAGATTTCTGAGTTTGTAGGAAAATGTTTGACTTGTCAGCAAGTGAAGGCGGGGCATCAATTACCGTCAGGTTTGTTACAACCAGTAAAGATTCCTCTTTGGAAATGGGAGCGGATAACTATGGATTTTGTTAGTGGGTTACCTTTAACACCTACTAAGAAAAATTCCGTATGGGTAATAGTTGATCATTTGACGAAGACTGCTCATTTTCTTCCAGTTCATACGGATTATTCGTTGCAGAAATTGGCTAAGCTGTATGTATCCGAAATCATGAGGTTGCATGGGGTACCAGTGTCTATTATTTCAGACAGGGATCCTAGATTTACATCACGATTTTGGAAAGCTCTGCATGAAGCCTTGGGGACAAAGTTGAATTTCGATCTGGCTTTTCATCCTCGGTCGATGGACGATCGGAAAGAGTAATTCGGATATTGGAAGACATGTTAAGGGGATGTGTGATCGACTTGAGAGGTAGTTGGGAGGATTTTCTACCATTGGCGAATTCACGTATAATAATAGCTATCGATCTAGCATTGGATGGCACCCTATGAGGCATTGTATGGTCGTAGGTGCCGTACTCCTACTGTTGGACTGAATTGGGCGAAAGATAGATGTTGGGTCTGATTTGATTTACGAATCGAGAGGAAAAGGTAAAAGTTATTCGAGCACGGTTAAAGGAAGCTTCGGATGAAATCGTATCTTGATTTGAAGCAAAAGGATATCGAGTTCTTTGTGGGAGAGCAAGTCTTCTTGAAGGTCTCACCTTGGAAGAAGATTTTAGATTTGGAAAGAAGGGCAAGCTGAGCCCTAGGTTCATCGGACCATATCGTGTGATGAAGCGTGTTGGTCCAGTGGCTTATCAGATTGAATTACCTCCGGAGTTAGGTCAAATTCATAATGTTTTCCATGTTTCCATGCTGAGACGCTATAGATCGGATCCATCTCATATAGTACCGCTTGAGGAAGTGGAATTAAATTCAGACTTGTCTTTTAAAGAAGAACCAGTGGAAATTTTAGACCGGGATGTTAAGGTGCTAAGAAAGAAGGCTATGCCGTTGGTCAAAGTTTTATGGCATAATCACGGAGCGGAGGAAGCTACGTGGGAACTTGAGGAAGCTATTCGGCAGCAATATCCTCACCTCTTTTAATCAGGTAAATTTCGAGGATGAAATTTTATTTAAGAGGGGTAGAATTGTAACATCCTAAATAATTGAGTACCATGATGTTGCTAAATGTTAGTTCGGGTTTACTTGGAGTTAGAATAAAATATTAGTTAAGTGTATTTTTTTTAAGTAAAGAAATTAGGTGACATTGAGACTTAAATTAATTAAGTACCAAAAGATGGCATAAGATGAGTTAATGGCATAGTGGTGATGGCGCCATGAGTTGGACATGAGGAAGAGGTTGAATCACCTAGCATGCAACTAGGAATTTTTATTTTATTTTTTTTTTTGCTTTAGCTTGAGCATGTGTCGGCAAAGAGATAAGCTAGGATGAGTTGGGATGTTTTATTTTGGTAAGAACACTAAGTATTTGGAAAGCTAAGGATAAAGGCTTGAAATGGGGATTGTGTTTCATCAACTTAAGGAAAAAGGAGGGGAAAAAGGCTTAAGAGTAGGAAGATGTTTTGGAAACTTCCTAATGGCCATTTGACCCATGTATTTGACTGACAATGAGGCAAAAGGGGTGGCGGTTTTGGTTGAGAGTATGGTAGCTTGAATGTTATAAGAAACTCTTTCATTTTGGTCATTTTTTAACAAAGCATTTTCCTCCACCCATATTCTCTCTAGTGAAAATTTCCAACATATTTGAGTACACAATTCATTTTCTTCTTCTTTGGGCCATTCTCTTGTGACCATTTCGGTTTGAAACTTTTCTCTCCCAAATCCTTTTTCTCTTTGTGACCGAAAGTACGTAGACAAGCAAATATTTTTCTTCCTTTCATTTTCTCATTTTCTCCTCCTATGCCGAATGCATTTTCTTCCAAACTAAGTATCTTTTCTTCTCTTTTCTTTCTCCTTTCTTTTTCTTTCTTTCTCTCTTGAAATCGAACCATACCATTCTATTTCCCTATTCTTCATTTTTCTTCTTTATTACAATTTTCTTGTGACAAAATCTCTTCATTTTCTCTTACCACAATCGATTTCAAGAATCAAGGTAAGGAGATTTTTATTTTAAGGATTCTTATTCATTTAGTATATTTAGTTATTAATCGATTCGTTTGTAGGATCACAATCTTTCGATTGATTCTTGTGGAACGAAGACAAATCGTGGTAAGTCAAATCCCAAGTCTTATAAGCGTTAATCATATTTCGATACTAATAAGTCGAACTAATAATCTTATGTCTTTAGAGACATTCAAGATAGAGGCGTAAAAGGCGGTCCATAGTCTTCGTAAGAGGCGGTTCCACTATTCCCCTAAATATAAGCGAAGGGCTATTTACGAGTCCGGATTTTCCATAGGGTTGAGGACCATCAACCGAGGAGAATCAATTATTTGAAGTAGTTCGTACTCCAGAGCCTTTATGCGTTCGTGGATTCTCATCTGTAACGAATCATCGAGCGAGGAGAAACCAAAGATAGAAGTGGTTCAAAATCAAAGGGTAAGGATTTAGATCGTATATCAATAGTAAATTTTAATAAAAGATAATGTCCTAATGGTTCGTATTATGATTAGGTGTTGTGGCGGGAAGGTTTAGTACTCACGATATCAAGGTGTGTAACTTCACACTTATCTCGGATTGGATGTCATACCGTAATATTGAGCAAAATCGTAAAACGATAAAAAATGGTATTTTGGTGGAATTACATGAAAGCGGTTAAAATGGTAAAATTACGAAATTGCCCTCGATGAGTTAGTTAGTAAAATGTAAATTTTATGTCTTCGTAAAATTGGCCAAAATGTGTTAGATCGAAAATGTGTTAGATCGTAAAATTGAGCCAAAATGTACTAGATCGTATAAATGGGCCGATAGGTATGCTAGTTAGTAAAATGGGCCGAAATCCCTGCCAGATCGATAAATGGGCCGAAATCCCTACTAGATCGATAAATGGGTCGAAATCTCTACTAGATCGATAAATGGGCCAAAATCTTTATTAGATCGATAAATGGGCCGAAATCCCTGCTAGATCGATAAATGGGCCGAAATCTCTGCTAGATCGATAAATGGGCCGAAATCTCTATTAGATCGATAAATGGGCCGAAATCTCTACTAGATCGATAAATGGGCCGAAATCTCTGTTAGATCGATAAATGGGCCGAAATCTCTGCTAGATTGTTAAATGGGCCGTAATCTCTGTTAGATCGTTAAATGGGCCGAAAACTCTGACAAATTGCTAAATGGGCCGAACTTTTTGCTAGATCGTAATTTGGGCCTAAAATGCTAAGTTGCTAAATGGGCTAAATATTATTTTGTAATTTTGGGCCTTAATAAAAACTTGAAATATTGATTCTTATGTTAATTGGGCCTTTTTGATAAAATCATCTTAGGAACATAGATTATTTTGCATACATGTTGCATGGGTTGGGATTAACGACGAAGAGAAGAAAGGCCTGTTGCCAAAAATCTAGTTCGGTGGCTCTGCCACAAAAATGGCTATTTGCCTCTAGTTCGGTGGCTCTGCCACAAATATTTAATGGCTCAATGCCTCTAGTTCGGTGACTCTGCCACAAATACAAAATGGCTAAATGCCTATGATTGGTGTGTTGGCGGGGTGGGTTGACTTGATCCCCACAGGTGTGATGGTTGGTACGGGTGGCATATAGCGGATAGAAATTAGGTTTGGGTGGGAAATTTCATTAACTGCATGCATCTCATTATTTATTTTGTTAAACCTATTGACGAGCTCAAGCCCAAAATAATGATTTAATGATTTGGCCCAATGAATAAGTAAGTGAGTTATACACTGAGTTCTAAGTAACTCACTCCCACAAATTTTTCATCTCAGGTAACGTGGACTTGGGCCGAGGATGACTTCGTGGAGGCCATACTACAAATAAGGGTTAATTAAACTTTGAACTTTTATTAAAGACTTTCTATAATTTACTATTATGGGTTTGATGTAATAAGGCATCTATTAATGTTTTATGGATTTTATGTGTGGATGGATTTAAATTATGTTTTGGACTATTAATATGGGCTTATAATTATTTTGTTTTCTTAAAATAATTTGGGTTTTCAAATATATGAAATTCCTTTATCTATTTTTTTAAAAAAATTAAAAAATACTTAAAGGATTTTGACAATCTAATATTAATGATATTTTCAACTAATAATTTCTCATGTTCATAAAATATAAAATACCCTTTATGGCTTTTTATTAAACCTTATTAATAAAATGATTTTGAAATTTCGATTCACCTTAATTAGTAAGATAGTTCGATCTATGTAACAAACCAAATCTCATCTTACGCATAGACCGGGTTTGGGGTGTTACACTAGGTCGTGTGGTTAATTAAATTCTTTCGAAATTAGGTGCAGGTTTCGCACGGCCAAGACACACGTTCGTGTTCAAGGCTGTGTCTCCCACACGGCTGAGACACACGCCCATGTCTCTACCTGTGTGCTCAATTCTGAGCATTCTATTTTCTCGAATTTAAGGTGCAGGGGACACATGGCCAGGCCACACGCCCATGTGGTAGGCCGTGTGTCACACATGGTCTAGACACACGCCCGTGTGTCTGCCCATGTGGACAAAATAAAGCTATTCCTAACTTTGTTTCTCACCCAAAATCACACCCATGACCTGTACTTGAATCACACATCCAAATACCAACTATTTCAAGCATTCAAATCAAGTAAATTCCATCATTCATCATGGCATATCATTTCATGCATACATGTCTATAATCTCACCTTAGTTAAGACCTCAAGTTAGACATAGTTTGATACATGTCTATAATCTCACCTTAGTTAAGACCTCAAGTTATACATAGTTTGATCAACTACTTAACATATATGTAGCTACCATAGTTTGACATTACAAGTATATTAAAACAAACCATTACTAGCCATTCCAATGTCTAGATTACAAACATCATTTACATTTACGTGCCAATATGGCCAATATAACCTATATATGCCATTACAACCATAATTAATTTACCATATTGTATCGGCATGGGCTGATGGATAGTGTAAGTGATCTCTGCTGAGCTTCCAATACAAGGAACTTCCGATGTGCTCTAAAATAGGGAAATAAAACTAAGTAAGCATAAAATGGTTAGTAAGTTCGTATAACATGGTACTTAACTTATCATTCATTCTATTTTGAGGTAACTGTGTAAGGCATATTCAATCAATTTGACCTCAAGCCCTACATACATCCTCATTGCCCTTGTTAGTCATATAATCCATAGTAACATCAAAACATGTATGAGCTCAACAACAATTAAGTTTCCATGCACTTATGCTTTCCACAAAATGTATTCATTTAACATGTATAAATCATCTTTTATTATTACAAGTATAGTTTCATAATGGTTCGTTTCGGGCTCAACTCATTTCATGTCAAGACCTTACTCATATTTTTCGAATATTAAGGTCACACAAGTAGTAATACACTCAAGGTGTAAACGTCTATAATCAAGAATGAACTTATATTCATCAACCAAATTCCAAGTACAAATATCATCGTCTCATATTTTCATATATCAATTATCACATATCATCATTTTTTTGTATTTCAAGTAGATACATGTAATAACTCATTTCTTAATCATATCTTCTCATGTCAAGAGTTTTACCCATTGAATTTATCTGGAATATCGATGGATATATCGGTAGTACACTCGAGGTGTACAAATTAGAATCCGTCAATTCATGTCCAATAGTATCCATAAGGTACAATTTCAGATAGTACACTCTTGAGCTACACATGTACACAACAGGATTACCAGTCCAGGCTAAATCCTTTTTATGACATATGTTCTAGAGAGTTTGACCTAGATTACCTGTCCGGGCTAAATCCAATTAATAACATATGCTCGAGAGGACTTATATCAGGATTACCCATCCGGGTTAAATCCTTTCTGTAATGAATTCATTAGGATTACTCGTCTGAGCTAAATCCCGTCAGCAACAAATGCAGGACCTCATTCATTTCAAGAAATCACATATCCATTGATTTTCCATTTTATTCAACCGAGATTTAAACATTTTTCTAAAGCATTATCAAGCATATGATTATTTCATACACCCACAACATTCATATATTTCAAATAAACACATTCCACATTCATTTCCAGCACATAAGTAACATTCTCATCGTTTATCATTTATCATCAATCGGGTATTATCATTTAATTTAAACATTTTCAATTATCGGGCTTGATAGGTTATGTAATCATTTCACATATTTATGAAATTTATACAATTTACATAAACACAATCAATGCAAGAATGAAAATAAACACAATTTAGTTACACGAACTTACCTCGACAATGTTCGTGTACGTAAATCTACTAATCCAACATTTTCCACTTTTAATCGTTATAACTCCAAATTTGGTCTATCCGGATCTATACGAGTAAATTAAACGTCAATTTGTCGCATTTCATATTCATGTGGACTCATTTTACATCTTAGGCAAAATTATTATTTTGCCCCTAACTTTTCTATAAATTTTCATTTTGTCCCTAGGCCCGGAAAATGAAACTTGTGTAATTTACTCCCTATTCCAAGCCTAACCAAAATATATTACAAAATTTACAGCACATGTATTCATAAAATTTTAGAATTTTTCATCAAATTTCACAACTTCACATTTTAGTCCCTAAATCATGTTTTCATCAAAAAATACTTTGTAAAAGTTGTTTATCTATCAACAACCTTTCATTTTCTACCATAAATTTCTAATTTTTAGCATATTCATCCATGAAAAATTTCATACCTTGATAACTTTTCAAATTAATCTCTAAATAGATAGATTAGACTATCTCGATTTCAAAAATACCAAATTTACTAAAAATGGGCCTTGATTGTAACAACCCAAAAGTCAGTAGTACCAAAAAATCCAGTTTTGTGACTTCATTTCTGTAAATCAATGTCGTAAATATTTTTGTAAAAATATTTACGAAGTTATGTTGTAGGTGAATTGATTTTTGATTAGATAATTTTGTTGCTTTAGTGCTCCATTTAAGTACAAGGACTAAATCGCGTAAGTGGTAACAATGTGTGGTTGTTATTAAATTAAAAGCTAAATTATAACTAAGGGATTTATCTAACAAATAAACCATTATATAAATGGTTACTATAGTGGTCGGTTATGATTTACATATGTGTTTAATATATATTATAAAAATTTAAAATTTTATGGGAATATAATAAATAGATAATAAAAAAAGGTAAGAAAAATGGGGAAAAAAGAAAAGGGGAAGAACATTTTTTTCTTTTCTTCTCTTCATCTTCCCCAAAATGTCGAAACCCTAGAGGAGAAAAGAGAGAAAGAAATTCTTTAAAATTTTTTCTTTTCCTTAACTGTGAGAAGGGAAATCAATGGTGAAAGGAAAGGGGAAAACTTCATGTTTTCTTCTATATATATATATATATATATATATATATAGATATAGATATAGATATATTTGTCCTTTTACTTTTCTTTTCTTTTGCTGGTCCAAATGGATGGAAAAAAAAAAAGAAGAGGTTGATTGCATGGAGGGAGAGGCCATGGATTTGACATATTAAATAGTTGTTTCTTCATATTAAGAAGCTTGAAAGGTGGGAGACAGTTAAAGTGGTAAAAGCAAGAAGAAAGTTTGTGCTCGTAACAGCAATTTGGGGAAGAATTTGGTAAGTATTCCTTGAAATTTACACACACTTACTCGTTTAGTTAATTGTCAAGTTGAACTAAACTAGTTGGTAACTTCACTTAAGTCGTCTGAATTTTATTATTAAAGCATCAATTAAATTTGTTGATTTTTGGTTAGAGCAAATAAATCATGTTGTAAATTTGAAGAAATGGTTTTAAATAAAAAAAATGGTCTTTGTTGGTTATGGTGTGAGTTTAAGTTATTTCTTCAATGATTAATTGTACTCTAATCTTTGGTATGTGTGATGAAAATTGAGGAAAAGTCTTGATGATTGTTAGTTGTTGAGTGAACTGTCAAGGCATGCAAACTCTATGCATGCTGTCCGAATATGACTTTTTGTAATGAAATTAAGGCAACCTGCTGCTGGAAGTGACTAAATATTAATATCCTAAGCTGAAATTAGAAGATATCATAGTTATAATTAAGATGTCCTACTGCTTGGTCGTGATTAAAATGTAAGTGTTTATGTTGTAAGTATTTATGTTGTCTTAAACCATTATCTGAAGTGAATTAATTATCTTAATTTAAATGGTCTTATTAATAAAACTGTGGTATCTTGAAACAACAAATTGAGAGGGGTTAAAGCTGTGATTTATAGTGCTTTGGTGCCATGGTTAAAATGTATAACTCTGGGATTGATATTGATGATGTGTCATTAATGAGTAAATTGCGTTTTATTTGTTGAATGACTTGTTATTTTAGAAGTACAAATTTAGTGTTCCTAATGGTGAGTTTTCTTTAAACTCATTTTTTTTATTTTCATGTGTATATATATATATATTAAATTAGCATTGATGTTTTGGTTTCGATTTAATGGCTGAAAATGTTCTTTAAAATTTTTAAGGCTACTTACTGTCTAGCATTGGCTAGATTTGTTTATTGTAAGTTTAAATGTTGCTTGGAAATAGTGTAAAAATTACTGCTATCCAATTTTGTGCCTCTATTATGCTGTCCATAATTTGAAAAAAATTAACAATTCTATTTTCATGTCGATTAAGGGCTTTAAAGACAGTCCCATTTGTTGCATTATGCTGTTCAGTTTTGGGACCAATTAATTGAGTATTAATAGTTTAAAAACCATGGATTGTTGATGTGATGAGCTAATAAATTTTAATACTATTGAGTGTGTTCTTGCGGGATACAAATGCCCTGCATGTTGCTGGCTTGTGCTATCCAAAATAGGACAAATTGAATGTACTTGTGAGTGAGTTTTTCAAAGGAAACTTTGCAAATTCTCATGTTTAAATTCTGATGTTTGCATGCAGGTAAGCTATGGTTGTAGGGGTTGATAAATTGAGTTTAGTAGGTAAAATATTATGTTATTCTTACTAAGTTCAGTTGTTAGTAGTGAAGTAAAAATTTGACAATTAAATGCTTAAATGATTGCTAAAAACTATAGCTTGAATGCTTATTATTCCAGCATGTAAATTCTGATTTGAATGTGCTATAATATCTGGAGCAATTAGTCTGCTGCATGTATGAAATAAAAGAAAACAATAGTTGTTAAATATTAGTTTTTGTTGTTGATCGAAAGGCTTAAATTCATTGTTAAAAGGGATGTAAATTGGTGTTAATTAAGCTGTTCGGATGGGGCTTATAAAATATTTTGAATGTGATGCCATTAAGCTGATTTAATGTTTTGTAATGTTGAAGATTTGATGATGTCTGAAGCATAAGTTAAAGCTGTATAAAACCGAATACTTGTAATCCGAATTGAATGCTGGAAATTTAGTATATTTATTCTTTTGTTTTAAATGTTACTAGTTGCTGTGTTAAATGAAGGAAAATATTAGTTTTCATTATTTTAACTTGGCCGCTGCACTTAAGGGATACTTGCGGTCCGAATGATGGAAATTTTAGCATATAATTTCCTACCTAAATTAATTGTTAGCGAGCTTGAAATTTATATGTTCTCAAATGTGTTATATTCACTGTCCAATATGCTGTTATTTATACTAATATATTAAGTTAACTATGTTGTCCAATTTGATGTTATATAAATAGGCATATATGATAGTTGATAATAATTTGAACTATGCATATGTTTAATGTCTATGATGCTATGCGAATATTTAGATGAAGTTATAACATTTTTTTTTTGTGCGTGAATCGGTGTATATATATAATTGGAAAAGAGGATGGATGAAATGTAACAAATAAATAGGTTAATAGTGGAGATCTTGATATATATATTAATCATGACTTGGTCATGGGTCTAGATGTATAATTTTATTTATTTATTTATATTGGAACGAATGTTGTCAGTTGCTTTGACAACAAATGTGATATCTCGTTCTCAGACTCAGTGATTGGGTTGGGTATTGGGTGTTACATTGATTACTTACCCAAATAAGCTTGATAAGTCTTCTTCCTCTCTCCTAGGGTTTCCATGGAAATATTTAGGGAAGATGATATGAAATTGTTTTTTTTTTTTTTTCATTTAATTAAATTGTAATTTAATAACTTTTCATCTTTCCAATTTAGGCCTTAGCCTTTTTTTATTTTTCCATGGATGAGTCATCTCCAAATATCTACATACTTTCATTAATGGTCTAATTACCATATAAGGACCTCAAGTTTTCAATTCCATAGCTATTTAATCCTTATAGCTACTAGAATTCAACCATTGCATTTTATGTGATTTAGTCCTTTCCCTAATTAAACACGTTATCGATAAAATTTTTGTATCAAAATTTTCACATGACTTTTCTAACATAATACAGACCATATAATAAAATAATAATAAATTTTATTTTAGGCTCGAATTTGTGGTCCTGAAACCACTGTTTTGATTTCACAGAAATTTGGGTTGTTACATATGGTTTGATAATGAATTTAGCCAATTGTAATGGCTTGCAAATGTTAATGTTTTGGTTTTGTATATAGCCATGAGAGTTGGCTTAATTGGTTGATTTAGTTGGGCATTCATATGTATATATGACTTTGGTTTGTGTTAAATGATGGATATGTGATGTTTGTTGATTATAGGTGATGTGGATGTCAAATGGTTGATGAATTGAGAATTAGTATGCTTGTGAACTTAGATAAAATAATGCACGTTTAGAAAATGACTATGTTGATGATTTGAGAAAGTGAAATTGGTATAAAATTGGATTGTGTGTTGTAAGATTGTATGCCTTGTGTTGTTGGTATTGAAATGGTATAATTTATGCTTGGTTGAGTTAGATGAATGCCTATATATATGCTATGTTTTGGTGCCAAATGGGTTGGTGTAAGTACATGCAATTTGGTGGCAAAATGGCTTGGTAAGTAGCCTATTTTTGTCCACAGGCGTGTGTCTTAGCCGTGTGTGACACACGGTTATGTTACATGGCTATGTGTCCCCTGGTGTTAAATTTGAAATCAAGTCAGTATACTCCATACAGCCCAGCACATGGGCGTGTATCATAGCCATGTGGCATAAGTCAATATACCCTATAGGCATGGCACGGCCTAGCACACAGCATGGCACACGGGCGTGTGTAGCCATTTATAGGGCGCACGGGCTAGTTACATGGCTGTGTGTGTTAGCCATGTGACCCAAGTCAGAAAGTTACATGGGGTTGGACACGGGCTGGGACACGACCACATAATCCCATTTTAAATGTCCACACGGCCTATGACACGGGCATTTTTACACAGCTGAGCTACGGGGCATGTCTTCCCTGTATTTTGAAAAATTTTATAAGTTTTCTGAAGGTTTCCTAAGTTATGAATTTAGTCCTGAACTACTCCTAAATCATGTTTTGGGCCTCAAAGGCTCGTATTAAGGACAATATGATTGTTAATGAATGGTGTTTATATGGAATTGGAAAATGATTGTGAAATGTATTGTAACACCCCAAACCCGGCCAAAACGCTACGACCGAATTTGGTGCATCAAAGGGATGAAAACAATTTGTAAAAACATGTTTTGTCGTTGCAATATTGAATGAGTTGTTTGAAGTTTGTAGAAAACAAGTTTGTATGGAGCAGATTGAAGGAAAACAATTTGGGCCTTAGTTTAGAAAAAAAAACCAAGTTGCCATGTTGTTAATGTTGTAAGCTGCCTGATGGTAAAATTTTGCAAAAAAAATCCCGAGAGTTTGTTAAGGTCGCGAAAACGTTCCTTTTATAGTTCTTTCCTTTTTAATCATGCTTTAATGTTTATCACAAATTCAAGGCATTTGTCAAAAATAAATAGTGCCAAAATAAAACGTAGGTGGCCTTATTACCTAACCAAAACAAAAAAGAAAGAAAAATAAAATCAAAATTTAACCATTAAATAAAATCAACTACTGAGCACGGCCACCTCGAGTCCATCCCGACTCCGTATCCGCGATCTAGAGATTATCTGCAAAATGTAAAGGAAGGGGTGAGTCACCAAGACTCAGTGCATAAATCCCCATCCTGAAAATAATAAACTCATACACAGATTCATATGCAATATGCGTGCCATGTAGCCCAAAACCTAACCATTCGAAACTTCCGATTCTACCCCATGTGGTACCAAACCACTGGTGGTGCCAAACCACTGGTGACCCAAAGTCACAAAGATCATATATGTCTTGCCAAACCACTGGTGGTGCCAAACCACTGGTGGCACAAAGTCACAAATATCACATATGTGGTACCAAACCACTGGTGGTGTAAAACCACTGGTGACCCAAAGTCACAAATATCGCATATGTGGTACCAAACCACTGGTGGTGCCAAACCACTGGTGACCCAAAGTCACAAATATCAAGTCTTCCCCCTCCTCTCATCATAACCATTTTATGAACATGCTTTTCAATGTAAAATCATCACGCTTAACAACCACAAATAATGTAACATAGCATATGCAGATTTAACAAAGGCAATTAACGTTAGCCAACCAGATAGACTTACCCGGAGTCCTTGCTTTTACCCACAAGGGCAACATATCCATTTCCACAGTCATTTTGGCTTTTAAGAACATACATGGTATTAACATATTTGTATACAAAGTGTGTAGGAGTTGCACACCTGATTACTCGCAAGACTACGCTTTCTATGTTGACACTGTCGTTAATCAACACTATCGCTATCTGTCTACTCTCTTATTCCGATGCTGGTCCACACCTCGGTGGCCAATCACGAACTGTAGATAAAGCCCTCTTCTTATATTTAGGGGCTGGGTTTACCGATCCAACCCCTCCTCCCGCTTGACTGGCATTAGAGTCAATAACACACCTTGGTCACTAAATCGGGTTAAAGCAGTGAAACAAAATGCAAGGAACTAAAACCCGAAGTTAGAACCCTTACCTAATTTGACACAACCTGAGGTTCCAGGTTTGACTCACAAACCACAAATCCTGAAAGTTCACACAAGATGGCATCAACACACCCCTCCTGCATTCGGCCAAGCATCAAACATAATTGGATCTTTGCCTTCGACATTAGTGCAATAAGAGATGATTGATAGGCAGGACCACTTACCTCAAGACCAGCAAAACCGATTGAGAATGGTGGGGATCAACTAGCGACAATCTGCTGTCACAAAACCCGAAGGAAATGATTATGAGTGCCAAAGGAATTTAGCTTCTAGTTGAATAAGAACTGTTCAAAACGAATGCCCAATCCTAGCTTTTCTTTACCATAGAAATCGATATAGAGAAAAATGAAATAGAGAGGTGTGAATGCTAGAAAGATTCGGCCACTAGACCAAAAGAGAAGAAAGAGAGAACAATGCGATCTTACCCGATTATAGATTGAGGTTTCGGCTTTAAAGACCAAAAGGAAAGAAATAGTTTTTAGCACCAGAGAAGATTAAGAGGGAACGCATAAAGAAGAAAGGAGAATATAGACAAGGGATATTCGGCTGTTGTGCAGAGGTTGAAGATGATAAGGGAGTTAGGGGGTTTTCAGTTTTGGAGATACAAAAAAAGAAGAAGAAGAGATGAAAACAGCTATGGGAGAAGAAAGTATGATCAAAGAGGTATCCGGCTTTACAAGAAGAGAAAAGAAAGTAAAAGAACCAATAGGGGTTTCGGCAATTGTCAAAAGATGAGAGAAAATTTAAAATGCCAAGTGATTTTCGGCACAAAAGAGGATGAGAGAAACACTTTAGCAAAAAAAAAAAAACAATGTGAGGTACACACACCAAATGCCGAAAACATCACCCAAGGCTAACCAATTCCAGCACACCATCCCACACTCCCAAAACTGAATGCTCCAACACCCCTTAGCCACTACAAGATTCGGCTACACACACACCAACCCAATCCCTTCTTTTTCTCCCCTTTTTTTCTCCTGATCATCCATTCAAACACATTTGAATGTTTCAACTTCCTACATTTTCTCTTTTCCACCAACTCAAATGTGTTGACTCCTTCAACACATATCCATCACAGTCCATCCTGAGTACAACTCCTCCCTGGCCTTGGCGTCAAAAAGAAATGCGTAAAGAGGGATTCTTGTAGCTCGAACCAAGGTTCTCCCACTCTCATGAGGCATCACATCCTTATGCCTTAAGTGGCGCCTCCATGCCACTTTGGCAAGGCACTTCTTGCACCACATCTATCTACCAATTATCCTTAACACCTAACTCCTTCAGCTCTCCCCTTCCAGAAGCCCAAAAATAAAATTTTTGTCAAGGCTCTAGCCTATCCCCGGCCTAAGCCTAGACCCCCAAAACACCCTAAACTAGTATCACATTCATACCATTCGCATGCAAACAATTAAAAAAAGACAAAGGCCCTGATTTAAGGATGTTATTAAAAATAATTTCGGCCTCAAAATTACCTGGTCAAAAGAGTTAGGGGTATTGCTGCCGCATCACATCCTCTAGCTCCCACGTGGCTTCCTCCGAATCATGATTCCGCCATAGAACCTTCACCAAAGGAACTGACTTTCTATGCAAAACCTTGACATCCCGATCCAGAATCTGCACTGGTTTCTCTTCAAAAGCCAAATCCAGACTCACCTCAATCTCTTCCACTGGTACAACATGTGACGGGTCTAAACGATAGCCTCTAAGCATGGAAACATGAAACACGTCATGGATCTGACTCAATTCTACTGGCAACTCGAGCTGATAAGCTACTAGTCCTATCCGCTTCAACACCTTATAAGGCCCGATGAACCTAGGGCTCAACTTGCCCTTCCGACCAAATCTCAGCACCTTCTTCCATGGTGGCACTTTCAGGAAAACTTTGTCACCCACTGCAAACTCTATATCCCTTCGCTTAAGATCGGCATAAGAATTTTGCCTATCCGAAGCTTCTTTCAAACGATCTTGAATCAGTTTAACATCCTCTGTCTCAGCAACCAACTCAGGACCCAACAGCTGACGCTCTCCCAACTCTGTCCAACACGTAGGGGTTCGACACTTCCGCACATAAAGTGCTTCATACGGTGCCATCTTAATACTTGCCTGGTAACTATTGTTATATGCGAACTCTGCCAATGGTAGAAATTCCTCCCAACTACCCCTGAAATCCAAGACATAACCCCTCAACATATCCTTTAAAATTTGAATTACCCTCTCGGATTGCCCATCTGACTGCGAATGAAACGCCGTGCTAAAATCTAGCTTAGTACCTAATACTTGATGCAATGCTTTCCAAAACCCTGATGTGAATCTAAGGTCCCTATATGAGATAATCAACACTGGCATTCCATGTAGTCGCATGATTTCTACCACATACAACTTAGCCAACCTTTGAAGTGAGTAGTCAACTCGAACCGGAATAAAATGTGCTGATTTAGTCAAACGGTCCACAATCACCCAAACTGAATCCTTTTTGGTAGGCGTGAGGGGTAGCCCACTAATGAAATCCATCATAATCCTCTCCCATTTCCACTGCGAAATCCTTATCGGTTGCAACAGACCCAAAGGTACCTGATGTTTAGCTTTTACCTGCTGACACATCAAACACTTGCCCACCAATTCCATTACTTCTCGCTTCAAACCCGGCCACCAAAGCTGCTCCGCAAATCTCGGTACATCTTACTACCTCCAGGATGCATAGCGTACGGACTGCTATGTGCCTCCTGAAGAAGCTTTTGCCTCAACTCCACATCCTTCGGCATGCGGTCCTTACCTTGAAAACACAACACACTCTCACCGCTTAAACTATGCCCTCTAATCCACCATTCTGCACTTGCAAACGTCGAGCACTTAAGACTTCATTGACTAATTGTTTTTCCTTAACCTGATTAACCCATGTCGATTTCACTTGCAGCTCCGCTAGTAAACTCCCATCATCATACAAACTAAGGTGGGCAAACATCGCTCTTAAGTCTGACACCACCTTACGGCTCAACGCGTCGACCACCATGTTGGCCTTCCCCGGGTGATACTCAATCGAGCAGTCGTAGTCCTTCAACAACTCAATCCACCTCCTTTGCCTCAAACTCAACTCCTTCTGAGTAAAGAGATATTTCAACCTTTTGTGATCCGTGTAGATGATAAACTTCTCCCCATACAAGTAATGCCTCCAAATCTTCAAGTCAAAAACTACTGCAGCTAACTCCAAGTCATGCGTTGGATAATTTACTTTGTGAGGTCTCAGCTGACGAGAAGCGTACACCACTACCTTCCCTCCTTGCATCAGCACACATCCTAACCCAGTATGCGACACATCACAGTAAATCGTAAACTCTTTCCCTACTTCAGGCTGAATCAAAACTGGAGTTTCTATCAAAATCTTCTTTAACTTCTCAAAACTCTCTTGTTTCTTGTCTGACCACACAAACGAAACCCCTTTCCTTAGCAACTTGGTTAACGGTGCTGCAATCAAAGAAAAACCTTCCACGGACCTTCTATAATATCCTGTCAAACCCAAAAAACTCTGGATCTCTGCCACAGACTTAGGTGGTTTCCAATCCAATACCGCTTCAATATTCTGAGGGTCCACCCTAATCCCCTCAGCTGACACCACATGACCCAAGAAAGTTACCTCCTTCAACTAGAACTCATACTTACTAGACTTTGCGAATAGTTGCTTTTCCCTCAGAATCTGCAGAACCACACGGAGATGCTCATCATGCTCTTCCTTAGACTTCGAGTACACTAGAATATCATCTATAAATACCACGATGAATCGATCCAAATATGGCTGAAAAATTAGATTCATCATGTCCATGAATGCTGCTGGCACATTGGTCAAACCAAACGGCATTACCAAAAACTCGTAGTGACCATAACAAGTACGAAACACCATCTTATGGATATCGACCTCCTTTACCCTAAGCTGCTGATACCCCGACCTCAAGTCAATCTTAGAGAAAACTGATGCTCCCCTCAGCTGATCAAATAGGTCATCAATCTTCGGCAATGGATACCTATTTTTAATCGTCAACTTATTCAGCTGACGGTAATCTATGCACATCCGCATTGTTCTATCCTTCTTCTTAACAAAAAGCACAGCGCTCCCTAAGGTGATACACTCAGTCGGATAAAACCTCGATCCAGTAATTCTTGAATCTGCGCTTTCAGCTCCCTCAACTCCTTTGGCGCCATCCTATATGGGGTAATAGACACTGGCACAATTCTCAGTAGCAGATCTATACCAAACTCAACCTCGCGAAATGGTGGCAAACCCGGAAGCTCCTTTGGAAATACATCGATAAATTCCTTTACTGTTCGGACATCCCTCACAGTTGAGTCCTTGGCCCCCAAAGCACAAACATGAACCATGAATGCCTCACATCCTTTCCTCACTATTTTCTTGGCCTTCCAAGCAGATACCACATTGGATAGAAATTTCTTCTATCCCCTATCATCACCACCTCTTCACCCTCGACAGATCTCAACACTATGCGCTTAGCCGCACAGTCCAAGCTTGCCTGATACTTCACCAGCCAGTCCATTCCTAAGATCAAATCGAACTTCCCAAATGGTAATTCCATCAGATCAGCCATAAACACTACCCCTTGGAGTTCTAAGGGTACATCCCTATACAGTTTGTTTACTTCTACAGAGTGACCTAGAGGGCTAATCACAGTCATCCTCCTAGGAGAAACCTCATAGGCTAAGTTCAAAGTTCCCACTATACTACAAGCAACATATGAGTGCGTCGAACCAATATCAATTAAAGTAGTATACGGCAATCTAAAAATCAAGAACGTATCGGTTATGACATCCGATATATCGCCCTCCTCTCGATACCTCGCAGCATAGACCAACCCAGGCTATCTTGCATCCACAGTTCTAGCACCTCTGCCCGGTACTCCACGGCCCCGACCAGAACCAGTACCTCCCCTAACTGAACCACGGCCCCACTGTGGTTGCTGTCCACCATTTCTGAATTGAACACGCCCCTGACCCTCAGACTACATCCTAGCTAACTTACGCGGACAATCCCTTACTCGGTGGTCCATCGACCCACAGTCAAAGCACCCTCTGTTACCTGTCCAACACTCCCCCAATAGGACTTCACACACCGAGCACACCCTGATGGCCATTAAGTAGCAGAAGACCATGCAGCTTGACTCAGTCCGTCAAATCTAGCTCTTTTTTGAGAATTCCCAACAGACCTTGACGGCCCAAAATTCCTTTTGTTCCTATTTCTGTCCAAGTTCAGTTTTGTCAACTCCTTCACCCCCTTGGCTATCTTAGCCTTTTCTACGAGAACAACAAACTCTCCCTCTCGATGTGTAGCGATCAACAGCCTCAGCTCATCTCTCAGAACGTCCTCAAACCTGACATAACGCTCGTGTTCTGTAGCCAAAATACCCCGGGTATCACGGCTCAACCTTAAGAATTTTGCCTCATACTACGATACTGACTTACTCTCTTGAACCAAATTCAAAAATGCCTTCCGCTGCGCATCTATATAACTGGATCCAACATACTTTCTCTGATAAGCTATTTTAAAGAAATCCCAAGTGACATCACCGGCTGTTGCACCATCCTTGACCATGAGCCACCACTGGTAAGACTCATCCCGGAGAAGAGACACTATCCCCTTCAACTTCTCCTCAGCCGTAAAGTCTAAGTCGTTCATTATGCACTCAATCGCCTCAAGATAGTACTTCCATATGCTGGGAGCTACACCAGATACACCCCTAAATACCTCGCTCCATTAGCTCAGAGTTGCTTAGACATAGATTTTCGAGCCCCTGCACCTCCAACTGCTCCAGCTACTCTCTCAAGAACCCGTAGCATCGCCTGTGACACTACATCATTACCATCAATCTGATCTTGAAACTCAGCGCCCACAACTGGTAGTGGTGGTACCTCATTCTCTGACCCGTAACCAGACCCGGCTGGTTCAAACACAATCATCCTACCCCTACCACACCCACGCGTGTTACGACCACGTCCTCGAGTGCTCATGACTAGCGTTCACGAATTAATTTGATTAAGAAATTTTATGAGTAAGCTTTCTTCCACTGGTTATTACGGAGTAGTCTTATGAACAATTTATTACCGTAGTTGTTCCCGCAAGTTCACAAAATCCTATGGGCTTCAGTCTCTAAAGTCGATTCCTACTACTAGCATTTATTTCGTAACCATTAAACCATAAAGCAACAGTTAGTGGACTTACCGTTGCGGAGTGGTGCCAAAGACTCGGGTGGCATGCTTTCCCTAAGGTATGCATTTTTTTCAAAAACATTTTACAAACCCTTGATTTGAAAACATTTTGGGCCCCAGGCCCATAGCCTAGCTTTTTTGAACATGGCTCTGATACCACAATTGTAACACCCCAAACCCGACCAAAATGCTACGACCGAATTTGGTGCATCATATGGATGAAAACAATTTGTAAAAACCAGTTTTGTCGTTGCAATATTGAATGAGTTGTTTGAAGTTTGTAGAAAACAAGTTTGTATGGAGCAGATTGAAGGAAAACAATTTGGGCCTTAGTTTAGAAAAAAAACCAAGTTGCCATGTCATTAATGTTGTAAGTTGCCCGATGGTAACATTTTCCAAAAAAAAATCACGAGAGTTTGTTAAGGTCGCGAAAACGTTTCTTTTATAGTTATTTCCTTTTTAATCATGCTTTAATGTTTATCACAAATTCAAGGCATTTGTCAAAAATAAATAGTACCAAAATAAAACGTAGGTGGCCTAATTACCAAACAAAAACCAAAAGAGGAAGCAAAATAAAATTTAAAATTTAACCATTAAATAAAATCAACTACTGAGCATGGCCACCTCGAGTCCATCTCGGCTCCGTATCCACGATCTAGGGATTATCTGTAAAATGTAAAGGAAGGGGTGAGTCACCAAGACTCAGTGCATAAATCCCCATCCCGAAAATAATAAACTCATACATAGATTCATACGCAATATGCGTGCCATGCAGCCCAAAACCTAACCATCCGAAACTTTCGATTCTACCCCATGTGGTACCAAACCACTGGTGACCCAAAGTCACAAAGATCATATATGTGGTACCAAACCACTGGTGGTGCCAAACCACTGGTGACACAAAGTCACAAATATCGATATGTGGTACCAAACCACTGGTGGTGCCAAACCACTGGTGACCCAAAGTTACAAATATCGCATATGTGGTACCAAACCACTGGTGGTGCTAAACCACTGGTGACCCAAAGTCACAAATACCAAGTGTTCCCCCTCCTCTCATCATAACCATTTTATGAACATGCTTTTCAATGTAAAATCATCATGCTTAACAACCATAAATAATGTAACATATCATATGTAGATTTAACGGAGGCAATTAACGTTAGCCAACCAGATGGACTTACCCAGAGTCCATGCTTTTACCCACAAGGGCAACATATCCATTTCAACAGTCATTTTGACTTTTAAAACATACATGGCATTATCATATTTACATACAAAGTGTGTAGGAGTTACACACCTGATTACTCGTAAGACTACGCTTTCTACGTCGACACTGTCATTAATCGATACTACCGCTATCTGTCTATTCTCCTATTTTGATACTGGTCCACACCCCGGTGGCCAATCACGAATCGCAGATACAACCCTCTTCTTGAATTTAAGGGCTGGTTTTATCGATCCAACCCCTCCTCCCGCTTGAGTGGCATTAGAGTCCATAATACACCTTGGTCACTAAATCGGGTTAAAGCAGTGAAACAAAATGCAAGGAACTAAAACCCAAAGTTAGAACCCTTACCTAAATCGACACAACCTGAGGTTTTAGGTTTGACTCACAAACCAAAAATCTCAAAAGTTCACACAAAATGGCGTCAACACACCGCTCTTGTATTCGGCCAAGCATCAAACATAATTGGATCTTTGCCTTCGACATTAGCGCAATAAGAGATGATTGAGAGGCAGGACCACCTACTTCAAGACCAGCAAAATCGATTGAGAATGGTAGGGATCAGATAGCGACAATCTGCTATCACAAAACCCGAAGGAAACGATTATAAGTGCCAAAGGAATTCGGCTTCTAATTGAATAAGAACTGTTCAAAATGAATGCCCAATCCCGGCTTTTCTTTACCATAAAAATCGATATAGAGAATGAAATAGAGAGGTGTGAATGCTAGAAAGATTCGCCACTAGACCAAAAGAGAAGAAAAGGGAGAGCAATGCGATCTTACCCGATTATGGATTGAGATTTTGGCTTTGAAGACCAAAAGAGAGAAATAATTTTCGGTACCAGAGAAGATTAAGAGGGAACGCATAAAGAAGAAAGGAGAATATAGACAAGGGATATTCGGCTGTTATGCAGAGGTTGAAGATGATAAGGGAGTTAGGGGGTTTTTGATTTTGGAGATATAAGAAAAAGAAGAAAAAGAGATGAAAATGACTATGGGAGAAGAAAGTATGATCAAAGAGGTATTCAGCTTTACAAGAAGAAGAAAAGAAAGTAAAAGAACCAATAGGGGTTTTGGCAATTGACAAAAGATGAGGAAAAGTTGAAATGCCAAGTGATTTTTGCCATAAAAGAGGATGAGAGAAACACTTTAGCAAAAAAAAAAAAACATTGTGAGGCACACACACCAAATGCCAAAAATATCACCCAAGGCTAACCAATTCCGGCACACCATCCCACACTCCCAAAACTAAATGCTCCAACACCCCTTAGCCACTACAAGATTCGGCTACACACACACCAACCCAATCCCTTCTTTTTCTCTCCCTTTTTCTCCTGATCATTCATTCAAACACATTTGAATGTTTCAACTTCCTACATTTTCTCTTTTCCACCAACTTAAATGTGTTGACTCCTTCAACACATATCCATCACAGTCCATCCTGAGCACAACTCCTCCCTGGCCTTGGCGTCAAAAAGAAATGCACAAAGAGGGATTCTTGCAGCTCGAACCAAGACTCTCCCACTCTCTTGAGGCGTCACTTCCTTATGCCCTAAGTGGCGCCTCCATGCCACTTTACCAAGGCACTTCTTACGCCACATCTAGCTACTAATTATCCTTAACACCTAACTCCTTCAGCTCCCCCCTTCCAGAAGCCCAAAAATAAAATTTTTGTCAAGGCTCTAGCCTATCCCCGGCCTAAGCCTAGACCCCCAAAACACCCTAAACTACCATTACATTCATACCATTTGCATGCAAACAATTAAAAAAAATAAAGGCCCCGATTTAAGGATGTTACATGTATGTTTAAATTATGTTATAAGTTCGGTAATGCTTCGTAACCCTATTTCAGCGTTGAATACAGGTGGGGGTGTTACAAGCTAGAGGTCGAACCAGGGTGACAACAATTGTAGTTATTAGTCAGTGATTTAATCACAACAACTGTTGCCAAATTGAAACGACCTCCGGCTTTTCTCTAACGCAACAGTCGCTCGCCCCTTGAAGGTACCCTTGCCCTAACTTCATCTCTAATTTTGGATAAGAGGGAGGTTGTAATGCCCTAAAATCTAAGAAGTTATTTTTGTATGTTTGTAACACAAATACATGTCAGCTTCAGTGGTTAAGTGATTTGGGTGTGTTTGGGAGTGTCTAGGAAGTCCTAGGTTCAAGATTGGGCTTATACAAAAAGTTTTGTTTTTAGGTTATAAACCATTGCCTATATTTGGTAGGGTTTTAAATTATTGTGGGTAAAAATAAGACATAAAAAGTCTGCTGGTCTAGGGGGTAAGTGGCGTGTCACCTATGCTAGTGGATTGAGGTTCAAATCTTAGTGGAGGCAAGGGAGTATTTATTTTGCTGCTGTGCCGCGGGGGGAGTTGTAGTTTGACTGAAACAATAAAGTGGCTGAGAAGAATTCAAATTGAGTGGTTAAGGGGAGGTGTGATCGGGTGGAGGGATTTGAGAAGGGATTTTAGGAGAAAATCAAGGGAAGTGAAGGGAGAGGGAGTGTTGTGCCAAAATTGGACTCTGGCACTCAATAAATTAGGCCAGAGTGGTATACTCCACATTTTGGTTTTGCCTTGTGTTGTTTTTCTCTCATTTTTCTTGAAGGCCAAATGTGTGAAGGGTTTTTGGATTCTTCTGTTCTTTTGTAATTGACAACCTTCTTGGTTGAATATACCTTCTTCCTCTCTTTTCCTTTCCTTCGTTTCTTTTCCTAAATATTTCTGACGATTGTTTTTGTTTCTTCCTTGCCAATTCTCTTTTCTTTTTACCCTTATTATGCCGATTCTATTCTTACTGCTTCCTGTCGATTAGTGTTCCAATGTTCTCTCTCTTGACTTTCCAGAATACTACGCTTCTGAAAAGGTGAGCAAACGTTTTTCTTTTCCACTTGGCTGAATCTTCTTCCTCTTTTTCATCTTTCCCCTTTCATTTCTTTTTGGCGATTCATTTCTTTCCCTTGCAGTTGACTGCTTTCCCTTCTCTATTGTTCTGGTTATCATTCTCTATTTGTTGATAAGTCTTACATTTCGTAGTGGATACTCTTCTCGAGTTATTGGTAAATGAAAATAGTAAATTGTTGTCTTATTTCTTGATGAATCAATGCTTATCTGATTTCGGTTTGTGCCTAGGAACCTTTCGAAGGGTAGAAGGTTGGTAATCAACGTTTGGGTAGGAAAAACTTCCCTCTTTACTCGATCGAAGGTAATGTAGTGTGAGTTTATCGATTGGGATCTTGTTGTATTCAATTAAGTAAATGTTTAAATGATTAAGTGGGAATTGTTGGTCAAGTGTAGGTTTCAAAAGTGTAGGCAATTTTCTTAACAAATAGAAACTAGGTGTGTAAACACTGCCCAAATCGTAAATCGGCAAAAATTGGAAAGCATGACAATTGACGCTATATGAGCGTGAGTTCGTACGTGTGGTACTCTGAACACATAAAATGTGGGCATTTGACTATTGATGCCACTATGAGCGATTTCATGGTCATAGGCCATTTTGGGCCATATTGGGCTAAAATAGATTATTTGGGCCCAATGAGCTCGTGGGCCCCACATGGGTAAACCACACGAACGTGTGGAGAATATTGGGCCAAACTATGTAAATTACATGGCCGAGACCATATCTAGGCTATGTGGGCCACCCAGTCTGGTGGGTCTACATGGGCCCACATTGTGAGCCTTTGGGCCCATTTTCACTGTGACTATTAAGGTTGCACAGGTCACTCGAGACAACTGTGGACCTACTGATAGGTCAATAAGTATATCGAGACCCCTAAACTGATATAAAATGACAGTTATGCCCCTATGTTATAAAATGACTGTATACTTTATATTATGTATGATTGTATATGAGCATGTCACGATATATGTTGCATGGGGATGAGATTATTATGATTGGAGGAAGTGTACTATACTGGCAGCTCTACTGCAAATACTGTTTAGTGCTACAACCGATGCTAATTTTTGGAGTGTAGGGATGGGTGGGTGATTTTATCCCCACATAGAGTGCCGAGCTGGACGGAGTGGAGTGTGGAGGCTAGTTGGATAGGATTTCTGATTGCATGTCTAAACTGTTACTATCACTGAGATGGGCTAAGGCCCACACTGACACTGATACTGATATTGTAATGGGCTAAGGCGCAACTGATTTGAACAGTTATTAATTTGGGCTTGGGCCCAAACTATACTTGCTTATGGCCTAATTGGCGATTTTACTTATATGGGGTTACACACTGAGTTTCCGTAAACTCACCCCCGTTTATCTGTACAAGTAATCCCCAATCTTAGGCGGATCGGTGCTGTGAGGGATTCAGATGTGGCCACACAACCGCACCTGCTTCTATATTGGATTTTTATTTATAATAATTTAATTTGGGTATTTGTTTTTGTAATAAGGCCTTTTTAAATTTTTAACTTTTAATTTGGGATTTTAATTATTTAAATTCTCATGATCGTAGTAGGAAACAAATTTTCAAAAGATGAATGTTTTTCAAAACACCACGTTTTCGTAACATATTATAAAAGCTTTCGCATCAAACATTGTTTTAAAGTATAGTAACAAACTAATATGATCAACGTTCTGCTAAAAACAACTTGAGTTTTAAAAGATCAAGATACCCTAAATTTCTGTTAAGATTCATAAATGAGATTTAATAATAAGAATGGATTTTCCAAAGAAACTATGTTTTCGAAAAACACTTCAATGTGATATCGCCAGGTTCAACCATAACGTCTAGGCCGAGTTTGGGGTGTTACGTTTAGTGGTATCAGAGCCAGGTTTTAAAACTCGACTATGGTTTTTGGATTTCTTCTAAAACTTGAAATTTTCAACAAGAACTATTCCAAACTATCTAAAAGTATTTTGAAATAGTTTTACTGGAAGTGTGGTACACCGAGTCTCGATGTCGATATTGTAGGTCCTCTGAAACTTCTATTTGTTTAAAGTGAAATATTAAAACTACTATAGGTAGTAGACTGTACTGAAATATTCTGGTTAGGGAAACCTAAACCAGTAACAAGACTACGTTCTGCGAAAATAAACTTTTAAATATTAATACTGTTTTACATAAGATATCTGTTAACCAACACTGGAACTGTAAATTGATGCATAAAATTGTTAAAAACCAGATAATACGCAAATAGATAATGAGCACCAGAGGTACTCATGGAAGGGGTACAAGAGGCCATGGAAAGGGCCGTAGAGGTGCTCGGACTGGGTCTTCATCATCGAGCCACATGTCTACTGCTGAAGCTAAAGAGGCATCGATTTCACCTATAACTGAGACTGGGTCTCACGATCGAGTAGCTAGGGACGATCATTGTCGCAAGCTATGTTACAAATTCTAGAGAGGGTCATTGGGCGCAATACTGGTACTGTGGGCCGTGGGTCGATCACGGAGCGACTCCTGTCTAATAGGGCTGAGATTTTTAGTGGTATCACTAGAGTTACCCCTGACTTGGCTGAATATTGGATTGAGGCCACAGAGAGAGATCATGGATGAGCTCGACTACACCCCAAAAAGAAACTAAAAGGAGCCGTGTCATTGTTACAAGACGAATCCTATCAATGGTGGCTTACAGTTAAAGAGGGTACTCAGGTTGACTGATTGACATGGGAATTCTTCAAGACTGCTTTCCAAGGAAAGAATGTGGGCGCTAGTTATGTGGATGCCCAGAGAAGGGAATTTCTAAATTTGACTCGGAGGATAAATCAACATCTGAATATGAAGTTGATTTTTATGATTAAGACGCTATGCATGTGGGATGGTGGCAACTAATTATGAGCGGTGTGTTCATTTCAAGGACGGCCTCAAGGATAGTCTAGAAGTTTTGATAGCTTCACAGAAGGAGTGAGATTTTTCCACACTAGTAGATAAGGTGAAAATCGTCGAGGAGGTGAAGCGTACTGAGCATCTGAACAGAGAAAATGGTAGGAATAAGAGGGATTCAGGGCCCTCAAGTTTCATTCAGAGGCCGAAGAAAAAGGCCAGAGTGGATGGGCCAGTCAAAGTTGGGGCCCCTAATGCTGCTACTAGACCACAGCCATGTGTTGACTGTGGTAGACACCATTAGGGCAAGTGCTGAAAAAGGATTAGGGTATGTTTGAGGTGCGGATCATTAGAGCATCATATCAGAGATTGTCCACGAAGGCCCGAGAAGATGCAAGCTACAGGTCGAGGTACTATTTAGCTGCCGAGAGGTGTTCAGTAGCCATCGAGAGATCGTGATCAAGCCAGAGATGGAAATGGTATGGGCCGTGGTCGTGGAGCACCGGGTAGAGGTGCTGGTCATATTGAGGTGAGGCAGCCAGCTCTAGTTTATGCGGCACGTCACCGAGAGGATGGAGACACCCCAGATGTTATTACTGGTATGTTCTTTATCTATAATGTACCTTATACTGCACTAATTAATGTTGGGCCTACGTATTCGTATATAGCATGCTCGGCATCTAAAACTTTGGGTTTAATGGTTGAAACCACTACGAGCGAGGTTATTGTGTTGAGTCCTTTAGGGCAGTCAGTTAAAGTAAACAAATTGTTTAGAGATGTACCTTATACTGCACTAATTGATGTTGGGCCTACGCTTTCGTATATAGCATGCTCGGTGTCTGAAACTTTGGCTTTAATGGTTGAAACCACTACGAGCAAGGTTACTGTGTTGAGTCCTTTAGGGCAATCAGTTAAAATAAACAAATTGTTTAGAGATGTACCTTTGGAGGTGCAATGAACCATCTTTTTCGCGGACATAATGGAACTTCCTTTTAGAGAATTCGACTTAATACTGGGCATGGATTGGATGATTAAGCATAAAGTGAATTTAGACTGTGCTAATAAACAGGTGGTACTAAAAACTGCGAGAGGTGATGAGGTGGTGCTAATAGGGGAGCGTCAAAATTATCTGTCAAATGTGATCTCTGCCTTGAGGGCAGTAAAGTTGGTTCGTAAGGGTTGTGAGGCATTTATAGCCTACATCAGTGGTCTGGATTTTGAGGTTCCGTCTGTTAAAGATATCAGAATAGTTAAATATTTTTTGGATGTTTTCTCGATAAACTACCTGGACTACCTCCAAACCGTGAAGTTGAATTTGGGATTGAGCTCCTACTGGGTACAGATTTAGTGTCCATCACTCCTTATAGAATAGCACCAAAGAGCTAGTAGAGCTTAAGGCTCAGATTCAAAAGTTACTGGATCGAGGTTTCATCGCCCTAGTGTGTCTTCATGAGGAGCATCGATGTTATTTGTGAAAAAGAAGGATGGATCCATGCGTATGTGCATCGACTACCGGTAGCTAAATAAATTGACTATTAAGAATAAGTACCCCCTGCCGAGGATTGATGATCTATTTGACTAGTTTCAAGGAGCTTCGGTCTTCTCTAAGATTGATCTCTGATCGAGGTATCATCAACTAAGGGTCAAAGAGGCTAATTTTCATAAGATAGTGTTTAGGACTCGTTATGGTCATTACGAGTTCCTTGTGATGCCATTTAGACTGATGAATGCACCAGTAGTTTTTACGGACTTGATGAACTGAGTGTTCCAACCTTATTTGGATCTGTTCGTAATGGTTTTTATAGATGAAATCTTGGTGTATTCTAGAACTGAGGATGAACATGACGCACATCTCTGAATTGTTCTGCAGATTCTGAGGGAGAAACAATTGTACGCTAAATTTAGCAAGTGTGAATTCTGGCTACAAGAGGTAACATTTATGGGCCATGTGGTATCTACGGAAGGGACTAGAGTTGATCCTTAGAAAATTGAAGTTGTTTTGGATTGAAAGCCTCCTAAGATGGTATTCGAGATTCAAATTTTTCTAGGTCTGACAAAGTATTATAGACATTTTGTTAAGGGGTTTTCATTGATTGCTGCACCACTAACTAAATTGTTGCGTAAAGGGGTACCGTTTGCCTAGACTGATAAGTAATAAGAGACTTTTGAGAAACTTAAGAAGGGTCTGGGAAAGAATTCACTATCTATAGCGATGCATCACATGTCAGTTTGGGATGTGTGTTGATGCAAGAGGGTAAGGTAGTGGCATATGCGTCTCGTCAGCTTAAGTCTCATGAGGCAAATTATCCGACGCATGACTTGGAGTTGGCTGTAGTGGTTTTCGCACTGAAAATCTGGAGCCATCACCTATACTGATGAAAATGTATCATTTACACAAATCACAAGAGCCTCAAATACCTCCTCACTTAGAAAGAGCTAAATCTTAAGAAGCGTAGATGGATTGAACTGCTTAAGGATTATGAATGTTCGATTGAATACCATCCTAGTAAGGCCAACGTAGTGGCTGACGCACATTGAGTCGTAGGGCTATGACAGATCTGAGAGTGATGTTTGCTCGTCTCAACTTATTTGATGATGGTAGTTTGTTAGTCGAACTTCAAGTTAAACCGCCGTGGATCGAATAGATTAAGGGTAAACAGATAGAATTTGGGTCCTCGATTCCGACAGATCGAAAGTCAGGAAACTTTAGATTTTGGACTGAATAGCGAAGGTGTACTGTGTTTTCATGGGAGAGTATGTGTACCAAGGGATACTGATTTGAGGTAGTCTATACTGCGAGAGGCGTATAGTAGTCCTTATGCTATGCATCTCAGCGAGAATAAAATGTACCGAGACCTTCGTGAGTTATATTGGAGGCCAGGTTTTAAGCGTGAAGTTACCAACTTTGTGAGTAAGTGTCTAACTAGCCAGCAAGTTAAGGCTGAACATCAGTTACCTTTCGGGTTGCTCCAACCAGTTAAAATTCCACTTTGAAAGTGGGAGAGAGTAACTATGGACTTCTTTAGTAGGCTGCCCCTAACGCCTACTAAGAAGGATGCAGTATGGGTCATCATGGATCGGTTGACCAAGTCAGCCCATTTCATAACAACAGTCTTGATTATACTTTGCGGTCGGCTAAAGCGTATGTGGCTGAGATAGTGAGACTGCATGGGGTACCAGTTTCCATAATATTAGATAGAGATCCTCGCTTCGCGTCTCAGTTCTGGAAAAAGTTACACGAGTCTTTGGGTACAAGATTGGACTTCAGTACTGTGTTTCATCCTCAGACAAATGGTCAATCAGAGAAGGTGATTTATATACTGGAGGATATGTTAAGGAGTTGTGTAATGGATTTCCAAGGCTGGTAGGAAGACTATTTGCTATTGGTAGAGTTTGCATACAACAATAGCTACCAGTCTAGCATATAGATGGCACCTTACAAGGCATTATATGGTCATAGGTGTTGTACTCCTTTGTGTTGGACTGAGTTAGGTAAGCGGCGTGCTCTGGGCCCTGACCGAGGATAAAGTTACATTAATTCGAGATCGATTGAAGGCAGCATCAGATAGATAGAAGTCGTATGCGGATTTGAAGTGCAAGGAGATTGAGTAATCTGTAGGGGACTTCGTTTTTCTTAAGGTCTCGCCATGGAAGAAGGTACTGAGATTTGGACAAAAGGGCAAGTTGAACCCTAGGTTTATTGGGCCTTATCGCATACTAAAACATGTGGGACCGATTACCTGCCAAATTGAGTTCCCTCTAGTGTTAGATCGGATTCATGATGTGTTCCACGTCTATATGCTAACGTGTTATCGCTTTGATCCCACATACGTGATTTCGACTGAGGAGATTGAGGTTAGACCAGACCTGACTTTTGAGGACGAACCGGTTTAGATTTTAGATCGTGATGTCAAAGTTCTGAGGAAGAAGTCCATCCCACTGGTTAAGGTACTTTAACGCAATCACAGCTCAGAAGAGGCTACGTGGGAACCCAAAAAGGCGATGCGTAAACAATACCCTCATCTATTTTGATCAGGTAAATTTTGAGGCCAAAGTTTTATTTAGGGGTAGATTTGTAACGCCCCAAAATCTAAGAAGTTATTTTTGTATGTTTGTATCACAAATACATGTCTGCTTTAGTGGTTAAGTTATTTGGGTATGTTTGGGAGTGTCTGGGAAGTCTTGGGTTCAAGCCTGGGCTTGTGCAAAAAGTTTTGTTTTTAGGGAATAAACCCTTGCCTATAGTTGGTAGGCTTTTAAATTATTGTAGGTAAAAATAAGAGATAGAAAGCCTATTGGTCTAGGGGGTAAGTGGCGTGTCACTTATGCTACTGGACTGAGGTTCGAATCTTGGTAGAGGCAAGGGAGTATTTATTTTCCTGCTGTGCCACGAGGGAGTTGTAGTTTGGCTAAAACACTGAAGTGGTTGAAAAGAATTCAAATTGAGTGGTTGAGGGGAGGTGTGATCGAGTGGAGAGATTTGAAGAGGGATTTTAGGAGAAAATCAAGAGAAATGAGGGGAGAGGGAGTGTTGTACCGAAACTTGACTCTTGCACTCAAGAAATTCGGCTAGAGTGGTATACTCCACATTTCAGTTTTGCCTTGTGTTGTTTTTCTCTCATTTTACTTGAAGGTCGAATGTGTGGAAGGTTTTCGGGTTCTTCTGTTCTTTTGTAATTGACAACCTTCTTAGCCGAATATACATTCTTCCTCTCCTTGTCTCTTCTTCGTTTATTTTTCCAAATATTTTTATGATTGCTGCTATTTCTTCTTTGTCGATTCTCTTTTATTTTTACCCTTATTGTGTCGATTCTGTTCTTATAGCTTCCTGTTGATTAGTGTTCCTTTGTTCTCTCTCTTGACTTTCAAGAATACTACTCTTCTGAAAAAGGTGAGAAAACATTTTCTTTTTCCCCTTGGCCGAATCTTCTTCCTCTTTTTCATCCTTCCCCTTTCATTTCTTTTTGGTGATTCATTTCTTTCCTTGTAGTTGACTACTTTCCCTACTCTATTGTTCTGGTTATCATTCTCTATTTTCTGATAAGTCTTACACTTCGTAGTGGATACTCTACTCATGTTATTAGTAAGTGAAAATAGTAAATTGTTATCTTGTTACCTGATGAATCAATGCTTATCTAATTTCAGTTTGTGCCTAGGAACCGTTCGAAGGGTAGAAGGTTGGTAATCAACGGTTAGGCCGGTAAAAACTTCCCTCTTTACTCGATCGAAGGTAATGTGGTGTGAGTTTATCAATTGGGATCTTGTTGTATGTGATTGAGTAAATGTTTAAATGATTAATTGGGAATTGTTGGTCAAGTGTAGGTTTCAAATTTGTGGGCGGTTTTCTCAACAAATAGAAACCAAGTGTGTAAACATTACCCAAATCGTAAATCTGCCAAAGGCAGAAAGAATGACAATTGACACTATACAAGCGCGCGTTCACTCGTGTGGTACTCTGAACGCATAAAATGTGGGCGTTTGACTATTGAGGCCACCATGAATGATTTCATGGTCATAGGATGTTTTAGGCCATAATGGGCCAAAATGGGCCATGTAGGTCCAATGGGCTTATGGGCCCCATACGGGTAAATCACACGAACATGTAGAGAATACTCGGTCAAACTATGTAAATTACATGGCCGAGACCATATCTAGGCTATGTGGGCTACCCAGGCTGGTGGGCCCATATGGGCCTGACACAATGGGCCTTGGGCCCATTTTCACTGCTTGACTATTAAGGTTGCACGGGTCGACCGAGACTACTGCGGACCTAGTGATGGGTCAGTAAGTATATTGAGACCCCCAAACTGATATAAAATGACTGTTATGCCCCTATGTTGTAAAATGATTGTTACGCCCATATGTTATAAAATGACTGTATGCTTTATATTATGTATGATTGTATATGAGCATGCCATATATATTTATTATAACAGCCTAATTTTGGGGTTAGTCAGAACAATAGTTTCAAGACCACTAAATCGAGGATAAGGAAAATTATTCGGTATTATTTTATGTGTTATAGCATTAAAATATGGCAATGTAGAAATTTTGAAGTTTTAATTTTAGCAATAGCATGCTTAATTGTGAAAAAATGACTAAATCACATAACATGCGAAAGTTCCATTTAATAATGTAGAGGTACCTAATAGCTATAGAATGTAATTTGGAGGATTTTAAAATGCAATTAGGCCATTTATCTAGTGGTGGCCGGCCATATAGAAGCTAGGGGGATAAGATTTTCATGTTGGTCAAATTTAGTGAATATTAGGTGGTAGAAATGAATAAAATAATAGAAGTAAAAGATGTTATCATCTTTCACTATTCACCTATCTTCTCTCCACTAAAAATTGAAGAAGAAACAGAGCTTTGGGGGGTTTAAACTTTCAGCAAGCTATCTCCCTTGCTAGTAAGTGATTTAGATGGTTTTTATTTGATAATTTTTGTACTTTTGGAGTCCCCAAAGCTTAAGCTAGCTAATGAGGGGACTAGTTTGTGATATGGTTGAAAGTCTAGGGACTTTCCATGAGAGTGTTCACGTTCTTAGCTGAGTTTTTAGGGAAGAAAATGAATGTTAGGGAGATGAGAAACAACTTTTGTGAAAGGTGTTAGCATGAAAACACCTAAATAGGACTTAAATGTAAAGAATGAAATTGTGTCATAAATGCACGAAAAGGTGAGAATGGTGAGTAGTTGTAAGAGAAATAAATGTTCAGCGAGGCTTATTTATTGAGAAAATGTGTTGAAAAATAATTTACGAGCGTAGGGGCAAAATCATAATTTTTCCATAACATAAGGGCAAAATGGTCATTTTTCCCAAGTGTATATTTTGATGTATTGTGATCATAGGATGGTCTAAATGAATGAATTTCATTATTATAGATCAAGAAAAGTGCGGAATCAACCTTGATCATGGAAAAGCCAAGGTGACATATTAAAGTTAGTTACAACATTTTGCACTAAGGTAAGTTTATGTGTAAACAATGCATTTTATTTATACACATTATGTTGCTAATTGGTGTATGGCATGATTGAGAACATGTGTGGTTCAAGTGGATCGAATGTGGTAGTCATTGAATAATTATTGTATGAATGATGAAATAGTCATATGAACATGTCATGACAAAGATTTGATGGTGAAATGAAAAGCGATGCCACCTTGTTGCTTAATTAAGATGGGCTATGTGCGATACCATCATTTATTTATCATTTGGTGGGCTATATGCGATACCACCTGTAATTAACCTTTTGGTGGGCTATGTGCGATACCACCTAATAAAGACCGATGGTGGGCTAAGTGCGAACCACCGAGTAATTTGACTATGAGTAATTGATTGAGAGGTTGTGAAGTTTTGTTTTATGTGACATTGTGATGCTAAGTGCAGGGGAACATGCTAATGAATGTACACGTTAAGCTTGTGATATGGTTGGAATATAGAAAAGGAGGAAATGAGTAAGCATGATTATGAATGTAGATTGTTTCTTGCTTAGTATGTAATGCTATATAAATGATTAGTACATGCTATAATGTTATACTGTTTACATGTAAACTTACTAAGCTTAAAGCTTACTCCCCCTTTCTTTTTCCCTTGATTTATAAAGTTTAAGAGCTGAGCTAAGATATGCCAATAAGTAGAAGATCGCCCACACTATCAGCTCACCTCAATATATCTAGACTTAGTGATTTTGTATATGGCATGTATAGGGGCTAGATTAGTTAGATTATTTTGTTATTTTGGCCAAAAGTATGTTGGCCCCTTATTAGACAACTATTTTTTATATTTGACGGCTTACCTTGTCATTTATGAAAATATGAAGTTATTCATGAAATTTTATGTTGCAAATTATGATTTGTTTATTCATATGTGGAATGGATTCCTGTGGTGTGAACTAGAGGGGTGCAAAGAGCTTGGAAAATAGCCTCGTTCATGTCCATATAGGTAGACACACGAGCATGTGTCTAGGCCGTGTGTGACACATGGTCAGTCTATGGGCGTGTGCCCAGGCCATGTAAATTCTACACTTAGGATTTAGAATTTGAATTGCCACACGGCTAAAGCACAAGGGAGCATACGACCAACCGTGTGGATTAATCAGAGATGACTACGAGCATCAAACACGGGCGTGTGTATAGGCCATGTGAAGGAGTCAGAATGCCAAGGTTTGGAACACGGGCCAGGGCTACAGACATGTCCAAGCCGTGCAAATTTAGTCAGTGTCGACCACAGGTGGAAGACACCACATGTCTTAGAGGTGTGTCCCTAGACCAACACGAGCGTGTGGCCCTGTTAAGGTGAAAATTTTCTAAGTGTTCGTAAAGTTCTTGTTTGGTCCCGTAATATCCCGAGCGGGTGTATAGGGTCTTGTTGACCCATAATAGGGAGGGGGTGATGGTGATCGAAAAGTTTTGAATTGGAGAAAAATTTTATAGCCTAAAGTGGGATGATCAATAAGTCAAGTCCGGTAATGCCTCACGCCCGATTTTGGCGGAGAACCCGGTAAGGGGTGTTACATTTAGTGGTATCAGAGCTATGGTTCAGTCGGTTCTCTAACTACCCTAGCATTTGTAAGAGTCTACCTATACATGCCATAAGCATATAATGATAGTGTGGTGGCTTCTGATGATTCTAAACTTTGTTTTTATGTAGTATATGGATCCCAATCAATCAGTTGTTGATGACATAGCTAGCAATACGTCGGCTCCCGTGCAAGGGATAGCACTTGTGCAGAGTGGACCCGAAACTAAGGGTCAAGGAGAAGAGGCTCGGAAAGCCTTTTTCCAAATGATGAGTAACTGGTACATTGAGTATGTACGAGCAAACCCCAATGCTCAACCTCCTCCACCTCTTCCTATACCTCAACCAGTTCTTGTGGCTCCCTAAGGTAAATAATTGGTGAGGACAACTAAGCCCCTGGTAGACAAAATTCGAAGTAATGTGCTGAGAAATTTCGAGCAAATATAGATGATAACCCTTAGATGCCAGAGTTTTGGCTTGAGAACTCGATGAAAGTATTTGATAAACTCTCATGTACACCTTAGGAGAACTTAAAATGTGTCGTGTCCTTGCTGAGGGACTCGGCATACCATTGGTGGAAAACATTGACATTAGTGGTCTTGAAGGAGAGAGTGACGTGGGATTTCTTTTTGGAAGAGTTCTGAAAGAAGTATATAAGTCAACGGTTTGTGGACCAGAAAAGAAAGGAATTCCTTGAGTTAAAGTAAGAAAAAATGACTGTGGCGGAATATGAGCGCGAATTTGTTAGGCTCAGTACGTATGCACAAAAGTGTGTGTCTATAGAAGCCATTTCATGCAAGAGGTTGAAGATGGGCTAAACGAAGATGCTAGACTTTTAGTTAGGATTTTAGAACTAATAAAATTTGTAGTACTGGTGGATAGGGCTAATAAGGCCGAAGAATTGAATAAGGAAAAGAGGAAGGCTGTGAGTGAGGCCCAAGATGCAAGAAGAAGGCCAATGAGTAAATCCTACCAAATTCAATCGAAGAGGTCCAAGCAATTGAACCCTCGGACGACTGCACCAGTTGGATTTTAGCAAAGAGAGCGAGGCAACATGTACTCGGGTTCAAGAGTTTAAGCCACGTTGATGGCAAGTGTGGGAAATCCAAAGTCCAAACCAGAGTGCCCAAGTTGTGGCAGAGATCACACTGGGAGTGTTGGGGAAATAATTGAAATTGTTACAAATGTGGTTCCCCCGACCATTTCATCTGAAACTGCCCTGAAAGAGATGACAAGGAGAAAAAGCAAGAGGTAAGATCAAGCAGTGTATTCTCTAGAGGTAGGCCACAAAAGAACCCGGGAGGTGGGACTAGTGGTAGAGGTGTATCCGAGACTCTACCGTGAGGTCAGAGGGCCAGGTGCCAGCAAGGACCTATGCTATTCGCGCTCGAGAAGAGGCATCATCGCCAGATGTAATAACGGGTACTTTTTCTCTTCATGACACCTTTGTTATTACTTTGATTGACCCGGGGTGAACCCATTCTAATCTTTTTATGAGATTGGCATCTAGTTTGAGTATGACTGTTGAGTCTACTAAATTTGTGGTAAAGGTGTCAAACCCGTTAGGAAAATATGTGTTAGTTGACAAGGTGTGTAGGAACTATCCTTTGACAATTAGGGGTCATTATTTTTCGCAAACCTTATGTTGTTGCCATTTGATGATTTTGATTTGATTCTTGGTATGGATTGGTTCACTACCCATAGTGTTTTAGTGAACTATGGTAGTAAATTTATCAAATTGAAATGTGAAAATAAAGATGTTATTCGGGTTGAATCAGGTGGGTCAGATAGTTTACCGGTGATGATTTCTTCCATGGTGGCTGATAAATATCTGAGAAAATAGTACGATTCCTATCTCGCTTTTGTGTTAAATACTCAAGAGTTTAAAGTAAAGATTGAAACAGTGCCGATTTTATGTGAGTATTTGGATGTATTCCCGGAAGAGTTACTAGGATTACATCCAATTAGAGAGGTTAAGTTTGGGATTGAGTTAGTTTCGAGAATGGCACCAATTTCGGTTGCTCCATATAGGATGGCACCATTAGAGTTGAATGAACTGAAGGTTCAGTTGCAAGAGTTAACGGATAAAGGTTTTGCAAGATCGAGCTATTCACCATGGGGTGCTCCGATACTTTTTGTAAAGAAGAAGGATGGGTCGATGAGATTGTGTATAGACTACAGACAGCTCAACAAAGTGACTGTGAAGAACAAATACCCTTTACCAAGGATAGATGATCTATTTGATCAACTAAATGGAGCTACGGTATTCTCCAAGATTGACCTAAGGTCCTGTTATTACTAGTTGAGGGTTAAGGAGCAAGATGTGCCAAAAATGGCATTCCGAATGAGGTATGGCCATTATGAGTTTCTGGTCATGTCGTTCAGTTTAATGAACGCCCCTGTGGTCTTTATGGACTTAATGAGTCGTGTCTTCTGATCGTATTTAGACAAGTTTGTAGTTGTCTTTATCGACAACATATTGATTTATTTATGGGATGAGAGTGATCATGCAGAGCATTTGAGAATTGTTTTCCAGACTTTAAGAGACAAGCAGTTGTATGCTAAATTAGCAAGAGCGAGTTTTGGTTCCGAGAGGTCGAATTCTTAGGACACATCGTGTCAGGTGATGGTATTAGAGTTGACCCGAGTAAGATCTCGGCTATTGTGGAATGGAAAGCGCCAAGAAACATGTCGAAAGTCAGAAACTATTTGGGTTTAGCGGGGTACTATAGAAGGTTTGTGAAGGGATTTTCCATGATTGCTACTCCGATGACAAGACTGTTGTACAAAGATGTTAAGTTTGAATGGACTGAGAAATGCCAACAGAATTTTGAGAGATTGAAAACATTGTTGATCGAGGCGCCAATTTGGTGCAACCTAAGTCGGGCAAAGAGTTTGTGGTCTACAGTGACGCGTCGTTAAATGGTCTCGGGTGTGTGTTGATGCAAGAGGGTAAGGTAATCGCTTACACCTCGAGACAGTTAAAATCGCACGAGAAGAATTATCCAACTCATGATTTAGAGTTGGCCGCGATTGTTTTCGCGTTAAAAATTTAGTGACATTATTTGTATGGAGAGAAATGTCAAATCTTCACAGGCCATAAGAGTTTGAAGTATTTGATGGATCAAAAGGATTTGAATTTGTGACAACGACGGTGGCTTGAGTTATTGAAGGACTATGAGTTAGCGATTGATTACGATCCAGGGAAAGCGAATGTGGTTGGTGATGCCCTGAGT
Source organism: Gossypium rotundifolium (assembly GCA_025506655.1). Classification (NCBI taxonomy): domain Eukaryota; kingdom Viridiplantae; phylum Streptophyta; class Magnoliopsida; order Malvales; family Malvaceae; genus Gossypium; species Gossypium rotundifolium. The sequence continues at coordinate 66,861,600 of CP106729.1, read as the reverse complement.
AGGAAATCCCTGTATGCTTTCAAATCTATGAGCATGAGCTTAGCATGGTCTAATGATGGTGCTGTATTAGCCGAGTTGAGAGCTAGGCTACTATTTTTTCAACAGATATGTGAAGCTCAAAAGAATGATAATGAGATGCAAGCTGAGAGAGCTAAGTGTGAATCGGAAGATGATTCTAATTTTGAATAAGTTTGGATGGTTGTTTGATGTTTCATGATAGGATTTGTGTACCTAAGAATGATGAATTGATCCGAAAGATATTAAATGAAGCACATAGTGGTTATTTGTCAGTACATCCAGGCAGTACAAAAATGTATAATGACCTAAAGAAATTCTATTAGTGGCCGGGAATGAAAAGGGACATCTCTGAGTATGTAACAAGATGTTTAATTTGTCAAAAAGTAAAGGCTAAACATCAAGTGCCTTCAGGATTACTTTAGCCAGTGATGGTTCCCGAGTGGAAGTGGGATCGAATTACCATGGATTTTGTTATGGGCTTGCCTACGACTCCGAAAAAGAAAGATGTTGTGTGGGTTGTCATTGATAGATTATTGAAGTCGGCTCACTTTATACCAATGCGTGTTGATTATTCGCTGGAAAAGTTAATAGAGTTTTATGTTGCAGAGGTAGTAAGATTGCATGGAGTGCCTATATATATTATCTCAGAGAGAGACCCGAGATTTACTTCGAGGTTTTGGAAGAAGTTGTAGAAGGCATTGGGTATAAGATTGAATTTTAGCACTGCATTCCATCCTCAAACTGATGGTCAATCTGAGAGAGTGATCCAAGTTCTTGAGGATATGCTCCGATGTTGTGTGTTAGAGTTCGAAGGTAGTTGGGAAAGATACCTACCCTTAGTCGAATTTGCTTACAATAATAGTTATCCGTTGAGTATACGGATGGCACCGTATGAAGCCTTATATGGTCGTAGGTGTCGGACTCCTTTTTATTAGACCGAGCTGAGTGAGAATCAAATTCATGGGGTTGATCTAGTTAAAGAGACTGAGGAAAAAGTGAAAGTGATTTGGGATAGTCTGAAAGCTACTTCAGGCCGACAAAATTCGTACGCGAATTTGAAAAGAAAGGAAATTGAGTTTCAAGTGGGCAACAAGGTATTTCTGAAAGTGTCCCCGTGGAAGAAAATAGTGAGATTTGGTCGAAAAGGCAAATTGAGTCTGAGATTCATAGGACCGTATGAGATTACCGAAAGGATTGGGCCAGTGGCATACCGATTGGCTTTTCTTGTAGAGTTAGAGAAAATACACAATGTGTTCCATGTATCGATGTTAAGGCGTTATCGCTCCGATCCTTAGCATGTGATTCCTCCAACAAAAATTGAGATACGACCGGATATGACATATGAGGAAGAGCCGATTAAAATCTTAGCTCTAGAGGTGAAACAGTTGAGAAACAAGGACATAGCCTTAGTAAAAGTGTTATGGCAAAAACACAGTGTGGAAGAAGCTACGTGGGAACCAGAAGAAACCATGAGAGAGCAGTATCCAAACCTTTTTACCAGTAAGATTTTCGAGGGCAAAAATCTCTAAAGGGGGGAAGAGTTGTAACAACCCGATTTCGGGGCTAGTCGAAACAGTGGTTTTGAGACCACTAAACGGAGGATAAAAAAATTATTCGATATTATTTTATGTGTTATTGCATTAAAATGTGGCTATGTAGAAATTTTGGTGTTTTAATTTTAGCAATAGCATACTTAATTGAAAAAAGGACTAAAACGCATAAGATGCGAAAGTTCTATTTTATTAGGTAGAGGTACCTAATAGCTATAGATGTAATTTGGAGGATTTTTAAAATGCAATTAGGCCATTTATCTAATGGTGGCTGGCCATATAGAAGCTAGGGAGACAAGATTTTAATGTTGGTTAAATTTAGTGGATATTAGGTGGTAAAAATGAATAAAATAAGAGGAGTAAAAGATGTTATCATCTTTCACTATTCACCTATCTTCTCTCCACCAAAAATTGAAGAAGAAATAGAGCTTTGGGGGTTTGAACTTTCAGCCAAGCTATCTCCCTTACTAGTAAGTGATTTAGATGGTTTTTACTTGATATTTTTGTACTTTAAGAGCCCCCAAAGCTTAAGCTAGCTAATGAGGGACTAGTTTGTGATATGGTTGAAAGTCTAGGGACTTGCCATGAGAGTGTTCATATTGTTAGTTGAGTTTCTAAGGAAGAAAATGAATGTTATGGAGATGAGAAACAACTTTTGTGAAAGGTGTTAGCATAAAAACACCTAAATAGGACTTAAATGCAAAGAATAAAATTGTGTCATAAATGCATGAAAAGGTGAGAATGGTGAGTAGTTATAACAGAAATAAATGTTCAGCAAGGCTTATTTATTGAGAAAAAGTGTTGAAAAATAATTTACGAGCCTAGGGAAAATTTGTAATTTTGCCATAATATAAGGGCAAAATGGTCATTTTTGCCCAAGTGTAGATTTTGATGTATGGTGATCATAGGATGGTCTAAATGAATGAATTTCATTATTATAGATCAAGAAGAGCACGGAATCAACATTGATCGTGGAAAAGGCAAGGTGACCAATTAAACCGTTAGTTACAATGTTTTGCACCGAGGTAAGTTTATGTGTAAACAATGCATTATCTTTATACACATTATGTTGCTAATTGGTGTATGGCATGATTGAGAACATGTGTGGTTCAAGTGGATCAAATGTGGTAGTCATTGAATAATTATTTTGTGAATGATGAAATAGTCATATGAACATGTCATGTCAGCATTTAATGGTGGGCTGAGTGCGATACCACCTTGTTGCTTAATTAAGATGGGCTATGTGTGATACCACCGTAACTAACCTTTTTTAGTGGGCTATGTGCGATACCACCCTAATAAAGACTGATGGTGGGCTAAGTGCGGAACCACTGAGTAATTTTACTACGAGTATTTGATTAAGAGGTTGTGAAGTGTTGTTTTATGTGACATTGTGATCCTAAGTGCAGGGGAACATGCTAATGAATATACACATTAAGCTTGTGATATGGTTTGAATATAGAAAAGGAGGAAATGAGTAAGCATGATTATGAATGTAGATTGTTTATTGCTTAGTATGTAATGCTATATAAATGATTAGTACGTGGTATAATGTTATATTGTTTACATGTAAACTTACTAAGCTTAAAGCTTACTCCCCCTTTCTTTTTCCCTTGATTTATTGTAACACCCCAAACCCGGCCCATTCGCCACGACCAGATCTGGTATGCTACGGGTTAAATGGTGAAAACTTTTCTTTGAAGGGTTTTGAAATCTCAGTTTATCTAACCGACTAATCATTAGTTGTGATATTTTGAAAGAAACTTTAACTATTGCGTTGAACGTGTTTGAAACTCCATTTTATTTTTTCTTTCTTATAACTAAAACTTTAAACACAAATTTATAAAATGTAACATTAACAAATATAACTTGTTAACCTAAGCTACGGATGCCTTATTACATAAATAATTCCCAAAATTAAAACAAAAAGGAAAACCAGAAATAGTTTATAAAAATAAAAACTTGATGGCCCCTCGAGTCCGCCTCGGCTCCCATGTCCACGACCTACTGCTCATCTGAAAAGTTGGGAAAAATAAAAGGATGAGTCACCAAGACTCAATGTGCAAATCCCAAAAACACATAAAAGCCTTGAGGCCCACAAACACATTATGGTCCTTGGCCCATACACAATGGCAACAGAATATTTACATGCAACATGGCCCATCCCAAACCTAAGAGTCCATCCTCTACACACCAACCCGTACCAACCATCACACCGTGGGGATTTCTACAATCAACCCTCCATCCGCTACACACCATATCGATAGCTGTGCTGCCTATCATAAAGACCAAGCACTATGTGACCCATGTGGCAAAGCCACCAATCGCTATACGACCTTAATAATATATTGTGGTATTTCGACAGCTGTGCTGCCTATCATAAACACCAATCACTGTGTGACCTATGAGGCAAAGCCACTGATCACCATGCGACCTTCTTCCCTTCATCATATCAATCCCATCCCATGCATACATACATCTAAGAACAAATCAACATGCTACCTAAAAAGATCACAGCCTATCACATACTTCAACACACATAAAGAAGTTTCTATGATCACGTACCTGGCATCCCTTTCCTACCCTTTTCGGGTAACACGACTATTCATACAGCCTTTTTTCGGCTTTTAGCCCATAACATATACATAGTACAGATTAACTAGTGTAATAGAGATCTACACACCTGATTACAGTCAAGACGATATTTTTATGTCTACACTGTCAGAAGCCGATACGATTGCTAATTGCCTAAGGTTTTGCTCTGAAGCCGGTCCACAACCCAGCGGCCAATCTCGAACTGCTGACACTGCTCATTTCTTAAACTTAGGGATTGGTTTTATAGATCCAATCCCCTCCTTCGCCTGATTGACATTTGATTCCATCAAAAGACCTTATCAGTTGCTACCAGCAGAACATATTGTTGTTAATCCATAACATATGGTTAAGATTATAAACACGATGAATGAACCTAATGAAAATCTAAAGAGAACCCCTTACCTTGAAATCCCGAAAAGAGATTGAGACTTAGGGACTAGTAGTTTCTGGCTTTTAGATCTACATAATCTACTTCGATTCCCGGTGTCGCCGAACAAGAAAACATCAAACCATTAATCAAGCGTCAACCTTACCAAGCCCATTATCCTTTCGGCTTTAGCTTCTAAAAACCGAAAGAAAAGTGAAGAGAAGAAGATCGGCACTTACCCTACCACAGGAGATTCGGCAACTCCTAGAAGATTTTGGCTTTTTGCATAAATTAAAAAGAGAAGATGATTCAAAGAATCTATGGAGATTCAGCTTTTTAATGAAGAAATCGGCAGAAAAAAAAAAGAATGGACACTAGGGAATTCGGCTATGGCAGAAGTGAGTAAAGAGAAAGAATACTTAAGGGTTTCGGCTTATAGAAGAAATCAAAAAAAGGTGTAGAGAAAGGCTATGAGGTTTTGGCTTTAGCAAAGAATGAAGAAGAAGATGGAACTTTAGGACTTTTCAGCTTTTTGAGAAAAGAAACAACTAAAAGAATAAAATGAGAATTAATGCTGAAATTAAGAAGTACCACATTTTCTAATCAAATTTTCGGCACACACACTAACTAAAAGCCGGAATTGCCCTCTTTTGAAAACTAAAACTAATTAATTAACAAGGGAAATTTCGGCACCCCCTTTAGCCTCATCAAAACCGATTTCCTCTTTCCCCCATAGTTGGAAATTCAGCCACTACTGTGATCAATAAATAATTCCTAAACTTTATCCCTTATCCATATCCGATCATACCTTCACAAGTGGCCTAGATAACACCACCCCTTCCTCCTTTTTATCTGCTACATTATCCACATTATCCACTCACATAAATCCCCCTATTTCTAAGCCTCATTGTCGTCCCACTCTACCCACTTAAATGCCAAAAATTAACTAAATTTAATTAAAAGAATTGGGCTTCATGCAACTTGAATTTGGGCCTCCTCAGTTGACGCCACTTCTCTGCTCTTTAAGTGGCGCCACTTTGCCACTAGGCCACAAGCCTCATTTTGTATCTTAAAACACAGATAACATCTTTTAAGCCCTATCTTATCCGGCTTTCCACTAGTGTCCAAACAAAAAATTCGATTAAGGCCTCGGCCCAACCCTGAGCCCATTCTAGACCCCTAACACTCACATTAAACTTAACCACACATTAATGCAAAGGCCCATTAATTCAGGATGTTACAGTTCTACCCCCTTAAAAAAATTTCAGCCTTGAAATTACCTTATCAGAATAGATGCGGGTATTGCTATCACATCGCTTCCTTTGGCTCCCAATTAGCCTCCTCAGAATCGTGACTGTACCACAGAACTTTAACTAACGGAACCATTTTCCTTCTCAATATCTTAACATCATGATCTAGGATTTCTACTGGTTCCTCTTCAAAGGATAGGTCAGGTCTCACTTTGATTTCTTCCACAGACACCACATGAGATGGATCCGAACGGTAACGTCTTAACATAGAGATGTGGAATACATTGTGAATTTGGCTTAGCTCAAAAGGTAGCTCTAGCTGATAGGCTACCGGCCCTACTCGTTTCAACACACGATAAGGTCTGATAAATTTGGGACTTAATTTACCCTTTCGTCCAAACCTCAGTACTTTCTTCCATGGCGACACCTTCAAGAACACCTTGTCACCCACTGCAAACTCTATGTCCTTATGCTTCAAGTCAGCATTGGACTTCTGTCGGTCTAACGCTTCCTTCAGTTGAGCCTGAATTAACTCAACCTTCTTCTCTATCTCAGTAACCAACTCTGGTCCCAAAATCCAATGTTCCCTAATTCCATCCAACAAGTAAGAGTATGATACTTCCGCCCTTACAATGCTTCATAGGGCGCCATCTAAATACTAGACTGGTAGCTATTATTGTAAGCAAACTCCGTCAACGGTAAAAAATCTTCCCAACTACCCCTGGAATCAATGACAAACCTCTCAACATGTCCTCCAAGATCTGAATCACTCGCTCAGGCTGTCCATTGGTCTGAGGATGAAACGTTATACTGAAATCCAACTTTGTACCCAACGCTTGATGCAACGCCTTCCAAAATCGCGACGTGAAGCTAGGGTCCCTGTCTGATATGATCGATATTGGTACTCCATGCAACCTTACCACCTCCGCTATGTATAGCTTAGCCAATTTCTGCAGAGAGTGATCAACCCGCACTGGTATGAAATAAGCAGACTTCGTCAAGCGATCAACAATCACCCAGACCGAATCTTTCTTAGTAGGCATGAGAGGTAGCCCACTAACAAAGTCCATTGTGATCCTTTCCCACTTCCATTATGGAATCTTCACCAGCTGTAATAACCCTGATGGCAACTGATGCTCCACCTTTACCAGCTGATAGGGCAAACACTTACTCACCAATTTAGTTACCTCACGCTTCAAGCCCGGCCACCAGAACTGATCCCGCAAATCCCGATACATCTTACTCCCTCCAAGGTGCATAGCGTATGGACTACCATGCGCTTCTTGCAAAATCTTACGCCTCAACTTCGGATCTTTTGGCATGCAAACTCTCCCTCGAAAACATAATAGTCCTTCCTCATTCACACTGAATTCTGCTGGCCCAACACTTGATCCTACTGAAAAATTCACCTTCAGCAACTCATCAGTCTGCTGCTTCTCCTTAACCTGACTGACCCAAGAGGATTTCACTTGAAGTTCAGCTAATAAACTCCCATCATCGTATAAACTAAGGTGAGCAAACATTACTCTCAAGTCAGAGATCACTTTACGACTCAAAGCATCCGCCACCACGTTAGCTTTACCGGATGATACTCGATCGAGCAGTCATAATCCTTTAACAACTCGATCCACCTCCTTTGCCTTAGATTCAACTCCTTTTGGGTCAAAAGGTATCTTACACTCTTGTGATCGGTATAAATAACAGATTTCTCCCCGTACAGATAATGTCTCTAGATCTTCAATGCAAAAACCACTGCCGCCAACTCCAAATCATGGGTGGGATAATTTGCTTCGTAAGGTCTTAACTGCCAAGATGTATATGCAACAACCATTCCATCCTGCATCAACACGCATCCTAGTCCCGTGTGTGAAGCATCACAGTAAATTACGAATCCCTTCCCAACCTCCGGCTGAATCAATACCGGAGCCTCCATCAAAATCCTTTTTAACTTCTCAAAACTCTCTTGCTGCTTATTAGACCAAACAAACGGAACCCCTTTCTGTAACAACTTAGTCAATGGTGCTGCAATTGAAGAAAATCCTTCAACAAACCTTCGGTAGTACTCGGCCAAACCAAGAAAACTCTAAATTTCTGCCACAGACCTGGGCAACTTCCAATCCAACACCGCTTCAATTTTTCAAGGGTCAACCCTAATCCCCTCTGCCGACACAATGTGGCCTAAAAAAGTAACTTCACTTACCCAAAATTCACACTTACTAAATTTGGCATACAACTGCTTCTCCCTCAGTATCTGTAAAACCACTCACAGATGTGAATCATGCTCCTCTTCGATCTTGAATAGACCAGGATATCATCCATAAATACTATGACAAACCGATCCAAGTAGGGTTGGAATACTCAGTTCATCATATCCATAAACGTTGCTGGTGCGTTAGTCAACCCAAATGGCATCACCATGAATTCGTAGTGACCATAGCGAGTCCTGAATGCCGTCTTATGAATATTCGCCTCCTTGACCTTAAGCTGATGGTACCCTGATCTCAGGTCTATCTTCGAAAAGACTGAGGCATCCTTCAACTGATCGAACAAGTCATCGATCCTTGGCAACGGGCATTTGTTCTTGATTGTTAACTTATTCAACTGACGATAGTCAATGCACATACGCATTGATCCATCTTTCTTCTTAACAAATAACACTGGCACTCCCCACGGCGACACACTTGGTCGAATAAACCCTCTATCCAGCAACTCCTGTATTTGCGCTTTCAACTCCACTAACTCCTTCGGCGCCATTACAGATGGGGCAATAGATATCGCTTCGCTCCGAAAAAGATCAATACCAAACTCCACTTCACAATCCAGAGGTAATCCCGGAAGCTCTTCTGGAAAAATATTAGGAAATTCCTTCACCGTCCTAACGTCCCCAACAGTTAGGTCCTTGGCTTCCAGAGCCCGAAAAAACATTAGAATTGCCTCACATCCTTTTCTCACCATCCTTTCCGCTCTTAAGGCAATCACCACATTCGACAGACAGTTCCCCCTTTCTCCTATCACCAACACTTCACCACCCTCGGGGGTTTTTAACACCATACGCTTGGCTACACAATCTAAATTAGCTTGATACTTCATTAGCCAGTCCATGCCTAATATTAAGTCAAACTCCCCGAACGATAATTCCATCAAATCTGTCAGGGGAACTATTCCCTGAACTTCTAAGGGTACCTCTCGATAGAGTTTATCTACTACCACAGATTGTCCTAATGGGCTAATTACAGCCATCGCCTTAGGGGTAATCTTATAATCTAAACTTAAAGTTCCAGACACACTACTAGCAACATATGAATGCGTCGACCCAATATCAATTAATGTAGTGTAAGGCAAACCAAATATTAAAAATGTACCGGTTATAACATCCGGTGCGTCAGCCTCCTCTCGACGTCTGGCAGCATAGACCAACCCCGGCTGTCTCGCTTCAGTGTTTCCTGCCCCTCGGTCTAGTGCTACACGACCCCAACTGAAACCGTTACCACCTCTGGCTGGACCACGACCTCTCTGCTATTCTTGACCCCTCTACCCGGCAGAGCTTTTCCACATCTGCGGGTTCTACATCGCCCGTGGTCAGAGCGATCTCTAATTTGATGGTCCATAGATCCACACCTAAAGCACTTCCCACTACCTGCCCAACACTCACCTACATGGAATTTACGACATCGAGCACATACATGGTCGGGCAAGCAGCAGTCTCTCATCTCGTCTCACCTATTTGACCTAGGTCTTTTCTGAACATGTCCGGGTACCCCCGACGCTCTAAAATTTTTCTTACTTTCATTCCTATCTCTATCCCTATTCAGTCTTTTCGTCTGCTTCACCTCTTCAGCTATCTTAGCTTTCTCCACAAGCACAGCAAATTCCCTCTCCCACTGTGGAGCTATCAAAACACGTAGATCATCCATCAGGCCATCCTCAAACCGAACACAATGCTCATGTTCTATGGCCACTATCCCTCAAGAATAACGGCTAAGGCGTAAGAATTTCGTTTCATACGCCGCCACTGACTTACTTCCCTGAACCAGATTCAGAAACGCTCTGTGCTGTGCATCCACATAACTCGTTCCAATGTACTTACTCAAATGCCGCTCAAGTAATCCCGTGTGATCTGATCGACCATCGAACCATCCTTAATCGTAAGCCACCATTGGTACACTTCATCCCGCAAGAGAGATATGACTCCTTTCAGTTTCTCCTCCTCCGTGAAATCCAGATCATCTATTATACGCTCAACCGCCTCCAACCAATACTCAGCTATACTAGGGGCTATGCCAGAAATTCCCCTAAACACTTTTGCCCCATTCGCTCTAAGTCACTCCGGCACAGATTTCTGAGCTCTTGTGCCCATGCCTACCCCAACAACCCTCTCTAAAACCCCTAACATCGCCTGAGATACCACATCATCTCCGCCATCTGGTCCTGAAATTTTGCCTCCTCAACTGGTGGAACTGGCATCTCATCTCTTGATCCATGGCCAGACCCTACTGGTTCTGACACGGCCATCCTGCCCCTACCACGGCCACGCGCAGGACGTCCATGACCCCTTGTACTCATTCTACCGATTCGCGTTTATCTGATTAGAAATTTTATGAATTATTAATTTCTTTCACTGATTAACCACGAACAATCTTATAGAGAGTAGTTTAATTAGTAGTTCTTTCAAATTCAAACTCAGTCTCAAGTCTGTATCTCCTAGTTCTAAGAACCACATACATTCAACCATCACACATCAACATACAAGTAGCATCCATGAACTCACATTCATCACCTAAGGGTATTTTCGTCATTTCACTACCTAGAGGTATTTTTGTAATTTTATCCTACAAGGGTATTTTCGTAATTTTCCAAAATAGGGTATCTTGGTGATTTTACAAAAATAGGGGTATTTTGGTAATTTTACAATCTGGGGGTATTTCGATAATTTTGCAAACTAGGAGTATTTCGATAATTTTCACAAATCAAGGGTATTTCAAAATTTTACAAAACTAGGGGTATTTTAGAAATGTTGCGAAATAGAGTGGCTGGTCCCTTTCGGGTTTTAGTTATAAATTTTTGACCTGTCAACAAGTCCTCGTGGCTAAGGTGAACAGTCACTACACACTAGGAAGGATTCCAGCGAAGAGGAGGTGGGCCACTAGGGCCGCTTAAATACCAAGCTCTCCCTAGATCCATTCCTAGACATGCATATGCCTGTTACCACACATCAACCCAACGACTTGTCCACGGACATGTTTAATTAGAGAAAGTCTTATGAGGTTTGAGGAATTGTTTAAACTAAGCCTAAAGTCCATCAAACTCTAATCATACTAGCCTCTATTCCTATGGAGCCCATTAAGCCCAACATGCATAACATATAATGAGTTTAGAATACTTACCTGCGTGGATCGGGTGCCGTTAGACTCGAAGGCCCTATCTCAACCGAAAGATTTCTCAAATTCACATCAATTTTACAAATGATTATTGGACCCATTTCACAGCCCAAGTTTTGAACTGGGCTCTGATACCAAATGTAACACCCCAAACCCGACCCATTCTCCACGACTAGATCTGGTATGCTACGGGTTAAATGTTGAAAACTTTGATTTGAAGGGTTTTGAAATCTCAGTTTATCTAACCGACTAATCATTAGTTGTGATATTTTGAAAGAAACTTTAACTTTTGCGTTGAACGTGTTTGAAACTCCATTTTATTTTTTCTTTCTTATAATTAAAACTTTAAACACAAATTTATAAAATGTAACATTAACAAATATAACTTGTTAACCTAAGCTACGAAGGCCTTATTACATAAATAATTCCCAAAATTAAAACAAAAAGGAAAACCATAAATAGTTTATGAAAATAAAAACTTGATGGCCCCTCGAGTCCGCCTCGGCTCCCATGTCCACGATCTACTGCTCATCTAAAAAGTTGGGAAAAATAAAAGGATGAGTCACCAAGACTCAGTGTACAAATCCTGAAAACACATAAAAGCCTTGAGGCCCACAAACACATTATGGTCATTGGCCTATACACAATGGCAACAGAATATTTACATGCAACATGGCCCATCCCAAACCTAAAAGTCCATCCTCTACACACCAGGCCGTACCAACCATCACACCATGGGGATTTCTACAATCAACCCTCCATCCGCTACACACCATATCGATAGCTGTGCTGCCTGTCATAAAGACCGATCTCTATGTGACCCATGTGGCAAAGCCACCGATCGCTGTGCGACCTTAATAATATATTATGGTATTTCGACAACTGTGCTGCCTATCATAAAGACCGGTCACTGTGTGACCTATGTGGCAAAGCCACCGATCGCCATGCGACCTTCTTCCCCTTCATCATATCAATCCCATCCCATGCATACATACATGCAAGAACAAATCAACATGCTACCTAAAAAGATCACAGCCTATCACATACTTCGATACACATAGAAAAGTTTCTATGATCACGTACCTGGCATCCCTTGCCTACCCTTTCCGGGTAACACGACTGTTCATATAGCCTTTTTTCGGCTTTTAGCCCATAACATATACATAGTACAGATTAACTAGTGTAATAGAGATCTACACACCTGATTACAGTCAAGACGATATTTTTATGTCGACACTGTCAGTAGCCGATACGACTGCTAATTGCCTAAAGTTTTGCTCCGAAGCCGATCCACAACCCGGTTGCAAATCTCAAACTGCTGACACTAATCGTTTCTTAAACTTGGGGATTGGTTTTACAGATCTAATCCCCTCCTTTGCCTGATTGACATTTGATTCCATCAAAATACCTTATCAGTTGCTTCTAGCACAACATATGGTTGTTAATCCATAACATATGGTTAAGATTATAAACACGATGAATGAACCTAACGAAAATCTAAAGAGAACCCCTTACCTTGAAATCCTGAAAAGAGATTGAGACTCAAGGACTAGTAGTTTTCAGCTTTTAGATCTAAACGATCTACTTTGATTCCCTACGTCGCCCAACAAGAAAACATCAAATCATTAATCAAACGTCAACCTTACCAAGCCCATTAGCCTTTCGGCTTTAGCTTCTAAAAACTAAAAGAAAAGTGAAGAGAGGAAGATCGGCACTTACCCTACCACAAGAGATTCGGCTACTCCTAGAAGATTTTAGCTTTTAGCAGAAATTAAAAAGAGAAGATGATTCAAAGAATCTATGGAGATTCGACTTTTTAATGAAGAAATCAGCAGAAAGAAAAAAAAAATGGACACTAGGGCATTCGGCTATGGATGAAGAGAGTAAAGAGAAAGAATACTTAAGGGTTTCGGGCTATAGAAGAAATTGGAAAAAGGTGTAGAGAAAGGCTATGAGGTTTCGGCTTTAGCAGATAATGAAGAAGAAGATAGAACTTTAGGAGTTTTCGACTTTTTGAGAAAAGAAACAACTAAGATAAGAGAATAAGAATAAATGCTGAAATTAAGAAGTACCCTATTTTCTAATCAAATTTTGGCACACACATTAATGAAAAGCCAAAATTGCCCTCTTTTGAAAACTAAAACTAATTAATTAACAAGGGAAATTTTGGCACCCCCTTTAGCCACATCAAAACCGATTTCCTCTTTCCCCCAGAGTTGGAAATTTGGCCACTACTATGATCAATAAATAATTCCTAAACTTTCTCCCTTATCCATATCCGATCATACCTTCACAAGTGGCCTAGATAACACCACCTCTTCCTCCTTTTTATCCACTACATTATCCATATTATCCACTCACATAAATCCCCTAATTTTTAAGCCTCATTGCAGTCCCACTCTACCCACTTAAATGCCAAAAATTAAATAAATTTAATTAAAAGAATTAGGCTTCATGCAACTTGAATTTGGGCCTCCTCAGTTGACGCCACTTCTTTGCTCTTTACGTGGCGCCACTTTGCCACTGGGCCACAAGCCCCATTTTGTATCTTAAAACACAGATAACATCTTTTAAGCCCTATCTTATCGGCTTTCCACTAGGGTGTCCAAACAGAAAATTTGATTAAGGCCTCAGCCCAACCCTGAGCCCATTCTAGACCCTTAACACTCACATTAAACTTAACCACACATTAACACAAAGGCCCATTAATTCAGGATGTTACATTTATAGAGTTTAGGAGATGAACTGGGATACGCCAATAAGCAGAAGATCGCCCACACTATCAGCTCACCTCGGTATATCTAGACTTAGTGATTTTGTATATGGCATGTATAGGGGCTAGACTAGTTAGATTATTTTGTTATTTTGGCCAAAAGTGTGTTGGACCCTTATTAGACAACTATTTTGTATATTGCCATGGTTGATAGCTCACCTTGTAATTTATGAAAATATAAAGTTATTCGTGAAAGTTTATGTTGCAAATTATAGTTGTTTATTCATATGTGGAATGGATTCATGTGGTGTGAACTAGAGAGGTGCAAAGAGCTTGGCAAATAGCCTCGTTCTTGTCCATATGGGTTGACACACGGGTGTGTGTCTAGGCCGTGTGTGACACACAATCAGTCTATAGGCATGTGCCCAGGCCGTGTAAAGTCTGCACTTAGGATTTAGAATTTGAATTGCCACACGGCTAAAGCAAACGGGCATGCGACCAACCATGTGGATTAATCAGAGACGACTACAGGCATCAAACACAGGCGTGTGTACAGGCCGTGTGAAGGAGTCAGAATGCCAAGGTTTGGCACGCGGGCCAAGGCCACGGGCATGTCCAAGCTGTGCGAATTTAGTCAGTGTCAACCACGGGTGGAAGACACGGGCATGTCTTAAGGGCACACGGGCGTGTCCCTAGACTAACTCGGGCGTGTGGCTCCTATTTAGGGTAAAATTTTCTAAGTGTTCGTAAAGTTCCATTTTGGTCTCGTAATATCCCGAGCGGGTGTATAGGGTCTCATTGACCCCTAATAGGGAGGGGGTAATGGTGGTCAAAAAGTTTTAAATTGGAGAAAAATTTTATAGCCTAAAGTGGAATGATCAATAAGTCAAGTCTGGTAATGCCTCACGCCCAGTTCCGGCGAAGAACCCGGGTAAGGGGTGTTACATATATGTTGCATACATGTATGATATGTTGCATGGGGATGGGATTATTATAATTGGAGGAAGTGTACTATACTGGCAGCTCTACTGCAAACACTATTTTGTGTTGCAACCAGTGCTAATTTTTGGAGTGTAGGGATGGGTAGGTGATTTTATCCCCACATAGAGTATTGGGCTGGACGGAGTGGAGTGTAGAGGCTGGTTGGGTAGGATTTTTGATTGCATGTCTAAATTGTTACTGTCACTGATATGGGCTAAGGCCCACACTGATACTGATACTGATACTGATCTGAACTGTTATTGATTTAGGCTTGGGCCTAGACTGTACTTGCCTATGGCCTGATTGGCCATTTTGCTAATTTGGGGTTACACACTGATTTTTTTAAACTCACCCCTCTGTTTATCTATATAGGTAATCCCCAATCTTAGGTGGATCGGTCCTGTGAGGGTTTCGGAGGTGTCCACACAACTGCACCTACTTCTATATTGGATTTTTATTTATAATCATTTAATTTGGGTATTTATTTTTGTAATAAGGTGTAACAGCCCGATTTAGGGGCTAGTCAAAATAGTGATCTCAGGATCACTAATTCGAGGCCATAGAAAATTTATTTTAATGTTTTTTTTATGAATTAGAGCATGATTATATAAGTGCTTGAAAATTTTAGTGCTTTAATTTTAACGATTTCAAGCTTAATCACGAAAAAAGACTAAACTGCATAAAGTACGAAAGTTCTATTTTATAAGCTAAAGGTGCCTAATAGCCATAGAGTAATAATTTTGGGTTTTTAAAGTGCAATTAGACCCCTAAGAATAGAGTGGCTGGTCATAGGAGACAAAAATTGACAAAAATGGTCAAAGTTGGTAAAAGTTGGTGACTAAATTGACTTGTATTAATAAAAATAAAGAAAGAAAAGATATCATATTTTCTCTCCATCTTCCTCCACCAAAAATAGAAAGAAAAATAGGGGTTTTGAAAGCTCAAAATTTCAGCAAACTCATCTCCATTCAAGTAAGTGATTTTAATGGTTTTTCTTGAAGATAGTTGTACTTTTAGAACCCCTAGAGCTTAAGCTTTCTAATGAGAGGACTATCTTGCAATATGGTGAAAAGATTAGATTTTTCCATGAGAGCTTTCATTGTTATTTGCTGCATTTTTGTGGAAGAAAATGAGTCTTAGTTGTTAGATGAACAACTTTTGTGAAAGGTGTTGCCATGGAAACACCTAAATGAACCTTTTTGTAAAGGTTGTAAAATTGGTAGTAAAATGTGTGAAATGTTGGGTTTTGATAATAGACATAAGAGAAATAATTTTTCACCTAGGCTCATTAAAGGTATAAATTTGATTAGAATTGATTTCTGAGCCTAGGGGTAAAATGGTCATTTTGCCAAAGGTCTAAGGGTAAAATAGTAATTTTACCAAAGCATGATTATTGAAATGCTTTTATTAATGTGATGATTAAAATGAGCTAATTTGCTATTATAGAGCAAGAAGAACCAAGAATCAACCTTGATCGGGGCAAGAATAAAGTCTCAGACTAGATTAACGATCTAGCTTACTTTGAAATCAAGGTAAGTTTGTATGTGATAAATTCAACAATTATGCCGGCATGCTTGGGAATGTTTAATATTATGATGTTACATGATATTCTATTAATTGAGTAAGTTGAGTTATTGAAGTCCTAGTGGGACTATTATGAATGTGATAACACTATCATTGAGACATGAGATGGATGAGGTCCCATATAAGACCATGTCGGGGACATGGCCTTGGCACCGAATTGAAATCCCGTGAAAGACCGTATCTAGGATATGGCTTCGGTATTGAATATGAGAATTGTATAAGACCATATCAGGGATATGGCCTCGATTCTTGATGTGAGAATTCCATATAATACTATATCTAGGATATGGCATCGACACTCAGAGGTGACCCCATGTAAGACCACACCGGGATATGGCATTGGCTTCACGCTTATAATAATGACGATGAGTATGCATCTTTGAGTATCCCTAGTGATTAATGGGATAAGTAGATAAGCTTGGAAATAGAAATGAGATTAGTACTAAAGTCATGTGGTTGAGTGAATATAGGTACCCGTGAAAAATTCACGAGAATGTTACGATATGTGGCATGGTATGTTATAGATAAGAACGGGTACGAGTAAGTTATGGCAAAGTATTTATGACCTTATGTGGTTATCAAATGCCATGGATTGATGTCATTATGAACTTATTGTTGTTA
The DNA here is from genome assembly GCA_025506655.1 of Gossypium rotundifolium. Taxonomy (NCBI): domain Eukaryota; kingdom Viridiplantae; phylum Streptophyta; class Magnoliopsida; order Malvales; family Malvaceae; genus Gossypium; species Gossypium rotundifolium. The sequence goes on along the minus strand of CP106729.1, from coordinate 66,844,543 downwards.
TTTATTTTTATGCAAACTTACTAAGCTTTGTGCTTACCCCTCTCATTTCCCTTTTCCTTGTAGTATTGCCAAGATAACTCGGGGATCGTGGGACGCAGGAGTTCAGAAATCACACTATCAACATCACTTTGGTATAACAATTTAGACTTATTTTGAGTATGGCATGTATAGCACTTGGGTATTTTGTTAGGTCGTAATTGTTAGCCAAAATGTTGGCTATGTATGTTATCAAAATCATTTTGTAAATGGTCATCAGAAATGGGCCAACACTTGATAAGTTCATATATATATTCAATGATAATGCAATTATAAAGTTTATGCTTGTGTGAATTATTTGAATTGAGTCCCTGGATGTTTTTTTGGGTCATGAATGATGTTTTTATGAGTTGGAGTTAGTATGTTTACTATGCAGGGTGGCATTTGGCTTGGAATATAGTCTTTTTATGTCCACACGAGTAGACACATGGGCGTGTATCTAGGCTATGTGTGACATACAGTTAGCCTCATGGGTGTGTTGATCGACCGTGCATCCCCTACATGTTAAGTTTACAAAGTCAGGATACTCAGTAGTAAACACATGGGCAGAGACACGGCTGTGTATCTCAACCGTGTGGAAGGCACGGCCTTGGACATGGGCATGTGCCCAGGCTGTGTGAAGTCTGCACTTTAAATGTGGAATTTAATTTGACACACAGTCTAAGGACATGGGCGTGTGCCTTGGCCGTGTGACCTTAATGAGGTGATGATGTCATAAATAGAATGCCAAGGTTTTGGCTATTTGGACAAAAATTTTCTAAGTAAAAGGGCTAACAAGACAGGCGTGTCGATGGTGAAGTGTGAGTTTGGACACTTTGGTTAATGACTTGGGCATGTGTCTAGCTATGTGAAATAAGTCGAATTTTAACCACGGGTGAAGAACACGGGCATGTCTCAAGGGCACTAGAACATTTTGACTTAGTAGAAAATCGAATTTAAGTTAGAAAAACGTGTCCCTTGAACAACACCGATGGTATAGTTTAAAATATCGCTTTTGTAGTTTTGAAATCGTTGTCTTTCCAAGTTTTAGCAAATCTTAACCCAATTAATTTATTAAGGCATGTGGCCCTATTTGGACAAAAATTTTCTAAGTAAAAGTAAGCATGGCTAGTGTATAAATCCCCTCCCGATAATACAACATGCTAACACACATCATAGCAAAGCAATACAATTAATGCACCCGTTCCTAACCATCCATTACACCTTCTCTACCCCGTGTGGTACCAAACCACTGGTGGTGCCAAACCACTGGTGACCCAAAGTCACGATATCCATAATGTGGTGCCAAACCACTGGTGACCCGAAGTCACGAATAATCCAATGATGGGGCCAACCCATCGTGTGATACCAAATCACTAGCGACAATCCCTATCTCATAAGTGGGGCCAACCCACGGTGGTGTCAAACCACAGGGACGAGTCGCAATGAGGTGCCAAACCTCTGGTGTCCCAAAGACACAAGTGTGATACCAAATCACTTTGGTGACCGATACCAAATCCGTTGATGGGCCAACCCATCGTGTGATACCAAATCATTGGCATCAATCCGTATAATCAAGCGTGGGGCCAACCCACCGTGGTACTAAGCCACTGGACGAGACACGGAGGTGCCAAACCTCCGTGACCCAAAGTCACAATAATCAAGCGTGGTACCAAACCACTTTGGAGGTGCCAAACCTCGGTGTCCCAAAGACACAAGTGTCCCAAAGACACGGATATCATACTCCCCTCCTCTCATATTACCCATACATGTCATCTTGACTCATGTACAATATGCAAATCATGTAATTCATGCCAACATGCCCAATATTGCATCTTATAGCACATATATCATGGATCATAATATTAGATGTATCAACAATAGAACCCGTAATACTACAGACTTACCTGAATCCGTGAACATACCCTATCGGGTATCATGACAATCATCAATGTTTCACTTGTTACAACACAGTTATTAACTTATTACTAAGAAATCGGTGTTAGCTTACACACACGAAATAGCGAAGGTTTAATCCTAAGAACCGGTCTAAGTCCCTTGATCACCTCGACAACCTGCTCCTATAATCGGCCAACAATGGATTAATCATCATATCATTCGGTCATAACCATTTAAACAAAAAGGGTTTAACTTCGATCTCTTACCTGCCCTTGATTCGGTTACCAACCAAGTCTCGAACCAACAGTGGTTCCTCCACTAATCGATTACACCCTAAAAGAGAACAATTAATCCTTTGAAACCTTATACTTAATCGAAACTAAACAAATAAACCATGAGCAACCATCTCACCATCACTTACCAAACGATTATCAGAGAAGGAAGGCTCTCCCTACTTGATTTCGAACTCCAAAGGCCCTATACGAAAAACGATTACCAAACCAAACGTTAACTCCTTTTAACAGATACTGAAATCGGCCCTTAAACACACTAAAAATTGGCAAAGTACAAGAAAGAGGAGAAATGGCCATTCGGCCAACCACTTACCCCTTACTAGACCGATTGAACAAGACTCCAACAAGGTCACACTCCCCCTCTGATATACGGCAATAAAGAAACTATAGGAAGAAAGAAAAGATTCAGCTAGCACCTTTAATCAGAATGGAAAAGGAGGTTCGGCCTTACAAGCAATGGGAAAAATGATTGGGAACAAAAGGCTAAGGGGTTTGGAGAAGAAAAGAAGAAAATAAGAGGATGAATGGAGGGTGCTTTCGGTTTACAATAAGAAGAAGTAAAGTTTTACTAACAATGGTTCCAAGAGAGAAAAATCTGACGAAAGGAAGTACGAGAAGCTAGTTTAGCTCAAGTTGAAGAGAAAGCAAAATGCTGGTTTCGGTTTACCCAAAAGAAAATAAGAAGAAGGGAGAGCAACCACTCGGCCACACACACACACACCAAATCAAGAGATGAAAAGAAATTTTGGCAAACAGCTACTTGAACATTCGGTTAAAGGAGAAAAAGAGAAGAAGTATTTTGAAGTTTTTGCTAGCTTTTGACTAAAAGAAAATCAGCTTACCAAAAGAGTTTGTGACCGAAAATGCACATTTTCCAAATGCAAATTCGGCACACTCCTACTACCCCAAAATCGGCCACTCACTTCCCCCCCCAAAATCTCTCCAAAATTTGGCCAAGCTCCCCCAAACACTCCCAAGCCACCAATTCAAATTACTTTGACCAAGTCCACCTCCACAATTTGCTCTCCACCCACCATTCAAATAGGAAGACTTAGTCCAAGGCAGAGTTTGAACTGCCTACAACTCCTCCCCTCCATGCCGTCAAAATGGAACAAAAATGTGGGATTTTCGCAGCTAGAACACAGGACATCCTCCCTTGCACTTGACGTCACACATAAGGTCTAAGTGGCGCATGCTTTGCCACTTTGCTAGCTCATCACTTGTGCAACAATTCACCAAATAATATACATATATCCCAGCTCCATCAGCTCCTCTCACATAAGGCTTAAAACTAAAATTTTCCCACCTACTCAGGCTCACTCCTAGCTTATAACTATGCCCCAACAACATCAAAATATCAACATAGCACATCATGCACATGCAGCAAAGCCAAAATAAAATAGCCCTTAACCCGGGATATTACACTCGGTTTAATTTTGAAACCTCTCGAAAGTATGTTTAGGTCCTTGTAGGTTCGAAATTAGTAGGTTATGAGTTTAAATGGAAAGTTTTTAAGTTGCAGCAAAATTTTATAGCCCGATGTGTTATGTTCAAGCAAGTTAAGTTAGGTAATGCCTTGTATCCGGTTCCATCTTCGAACTCGAATAAGGGTGCTACATAAGGCCTCTTTAAAATTTAAACTTTTAATTTGGGATTTTAATTATTTAAATTCTCACTGATTGAAACACCCCAAACCCGGCCCATAAGCCTAACCGGATTTGATATGTTCCTCGAGTAAAACATTGATTAAATCTCGTATTGTTTATTAAGAAAATATGATGGTTTCATATAAAACAGATTAATTTAATGACCGCGTAGAAATCGTATTGTTAAATAAATTTGTATCATCTTAAAACGTTATTTTTAAGAGAAAATTATAAACCAAATTTAATGAAAAACTTATTAGTATTGTAAAAACCATAGAAGTTTAGGTGTCAAAAACAGTTTAAGTTATTTTTTTAAAAAAAATCATTTGGGCCAAATTTTGTAAATATTGTTCGTGGCAGATTAAAAATCCAAAACGCAAAATTAAAACAGTTCATAGCGGCCTTATTACAAAATAACCAAACCCATAATAAATCCTAAGTAATAAAATAAACTTAATAAGTATTATTGCAAGAAACTCCAAAATACTTTGTTGAGCTTTGGCCACCACGTAGTCCTCGCTAACCCGATCCATCGTGCTAAGAGTCACCGAAAGATATCCCATAAAAGGGTGAGTCATAGACTCAATGTGTAACAAAAACACTAAAGCCCAATTGATCATGGCCTTTAAGCCCATTTAATAACACATATAGCCATAAGCCCATTTAAGTCATGTTTAGCCATAAGCCCATTTTTATAGCAAATCAAATAAAATCATTTAGAAATCACATGGAATATATAATGAAATGCAAACCGGGCCCACCTAAATGTCCATCCGCTACACACCACCGCATTCTACCAATCATCTTGTGGGATTACTAAATCGACCCTCCATCCGCTACACAGCATCGAAGGTAGTTGCTGCACATCGCCCTTATAATTTTGTGGCATGGCCACCAGACAATTGTGACCGTAGTCACCGGATTCAAAATATGTGACCGAAGTCACCGGATTCAAAATATATGTGACCGAAGTCACCAAATTCACATATGTAACCGAAGTCATCTGATAATATGGTAAAAACCACCGAAACACTTCTCCTTTATCAACATCACCCATATGCCCATGCACATACATATTATTCAGATTTTATGCAATATACCCTAAAATCATAACAGAGTCATACTTATTTCATATTTATGCATATAGCAATATTAACAAAATATTGGGGGTAAACATACCTGAATATTGTATACCACTGAATGGTACCCGCAACCATTATCAAACATATTTCATACAAATCACATTTATTTTAGATCTCTGAGAATTTAGTATAATGTTACACACCTTATGACAGTGAGAACGATACCTTCCCGCTCGTCAACACCTAATTAATTATCACACTTGATTAGAACACACTAATACTTATAATCTACACTATTGATGAAAGATCTAATTCCTTACCCTCGGAATCTCGGACAACCGTTATATGTGGTTTCTCTCCAACAGATGGATCAAAACCCGTTGACAACCCACGAACGAAAAGTGGTTCGGTTGTACACGACTTCAAATAAATGATCTTCGTTAGCAGAAGGTCCACAACCCAGTGGAAAATCTCTGATCCCCGATACAGCCCTTCGTTTGAAGTTTGAGGGTAGAACAGAGCCTCCCCTCTTCCAAACACTCCTTACCGCTCTTTTCGAACCTATCTTGTTAGTCCCGAAATCTTATGTTTACGGAAAATATCCGATCGATTGAGTCCCCTAAAATGAAATAGATTAGTAATCTATCTAAAAACGATATAATCAAATATGATAATCCTTACCTTGGATGATCCCGAATGATCTCTCCTAAAACGTTGGCTACCAAAAAGAATCCTTAAAATCCCCTTCAAAGATTCGGCCTAGGAGAAAATGTGAGAATTAGGTTTCTAAATCCGCTATCCTAAAAGAAGATAATGAGAACAATTGATAAAAATCCTTACTTGAATTATTAGGAGATTCGGCCTTGTCAATATAGAAGAAAAGAAATGATGATTTTCAAAAGAAAAGAGGTGGGTTTAGAAGCTTATGTGCATTTGGCCATGAGGGAAAAAGTGAAGAAAAAGGTCTTTGAAACTTTGGTATTTTCGGTTACAAAGAGGAGAGAAAGATGATATGTTTTGGAGAAAAGAAACTAAAAAGACTACTCAAAACCGAAATGGTAAAATTTCAAATGACTAAAAGAGAAGAGAAAGGTTTATCTTTTTTGTGTAATATGTATTTGGCTAAGAAACAAAGTTTGGAGAAAAGAAAAGATGCACAAATTGGTTAAAGTTTTGGCCAACTTTTACTCCTAATGCTAATGCAAAATTCGGCCAACACTTTGCCAACATGATCCCCCTTTTTCCTCCTTATTTCTTCCCCATCAATCCCTTAATTCCTAACACAAATAAACCAATCCCCCTTAGCCCCTTATGTTGTCTAGGTTCATGGTCAAATGACCATGAAAAACTTCAAAACATCATCCCTCTCCAAGCCCTTTGTCCCTTATCCTTCCATAACCTCATGATTCCATACCATAACTTCTAACTTGCCTTTCTCCTATGGTCTACTATCCAAAATTAAAATAATGTCCATCCATTCTAGATAAGGCTTGGCCGACACTATAGGAAAGAAAGCAAAAAAATTAAAATTCTTCCATTTGCTAGCTAGGGGATTCGAACCTCTCCCCTCAAGCATTCACCCATGCGCCAACACCACCTTGCCAAATGACTTATTATGCTTAAAACCTCATGCCAAATTTTCTTAAAGCCTATCTTGCTTAGCTCTATCTTAAGTCTTAAAAATTTAATATTTCTCTAAGGCATTCACTTACATACTGAAGCTCCTAAAACTTCCAAAGTACATTCAATTACACATAGGCATGCAACAACATACAATTAAATTAAAAATGCATAGCCCCTAAATTTTGGATGTTACAGTTCTACCCCCTTAAAATAATTTTGACCCCGAAATTACCTGGCTAGAACAAGTGAGGGTATTGCTATCGTATCGCTTCCTCCGACTCCCACGAAGCTTCTTCTGATCCATGATTACGCCATAACACTTTGACGAGAGGAACTGATTTTCTCCGTAACATCTTTACATCCCGCTCCAGGATTTGAATTGGCTCCTCATCATATGACAAATTTGGTCTTAATTCCACCTCCTCAACTGGCACTACATGAGATGGATCCGACTGGTAATAGCGTAACATTGAAACATGGAACACATCGTGCATTTGCTTCAACTCCGAAGGTAATTCTAACTGATATGCCACAGGTTCGACCCGCTTTAAAACCCGATAAGGTCCTATGAACCTAGGACTTAACTTTCCTTTGCGACCAAATCTCATCACCTTTTTCCAAGGTGAAACCTTTAGGAAAACTTGATCCCCCACAGCAAACTCTATTTCTTTCCGCTTAAGATCTGCGTATGACTTTTGCCTGCCAGATGCTTCTTTTAATCGAGCCCGAATTACCTTAACCTTTTCTTCGGATTCAGCCACTATTTTTGGACCCAAAACCTGGCGTTCCCCTAGTTTTGTCCAACACGTAAGAGTGCGACACTTCCATCCATATAGTGCTTTATACGGTGCCATCCGAATACTGGCTTGGTAACTGTTGTTGTATGCAAATTCTGCTAACAGTAAGAACTCCTCCCAACTTCCTCTGAAATCTATCACACATCCCTTAACATATCTTCTAAAATTTGGATTACTCGTTCAGACTGGCCGTCTGACTGTGGATGAAATGCCATATTAAAGTCCAATCTGGTGCCCAGAGCTTGATGCAATGCTTTCCAAAATTGAGACGTAAACCTCGGATCCCTATCTAAAATAATCGACACCGGCACTCCATGCAACCTCACAATCTCAGCCACATATAACTTCGCCAATTTCTGCAAAGAGTAATCAACCCGAACGGGATAAAATGTCTGATTTCAGTCAATCGGTCCACTATCACCCATACCGAAGTCTTTCTTAGTAGGCATAAGAGGAAGCCCACTAACAAAGTCCATGGTGATTCTCTCCCACTTCCATTTGGGAATCTTTATCGGTGAAGCAATCTCAAGGTACTTGATGTTCACCTTGACTTGTCGACACGTTAAGCACTTTCCTACAAACTCTGTAACTTCCCGCTTAAGACCAGGCCACCAAAATTGATCTCGCAAATCTCGATATAACTTACTTCCTCCAGAATGCATAGCATAGGGGCTACCATGCGACTCCTGAAGAATCTTTTGCCTCAATTCCTGATCCCTCAGCATACAGATTTTACCTTTGAAACATAATATCCCATTGTTGTTAATACCAAAATCTTCTAATTCCCCATTTTGTACCTACCGTAGCTTTGCACTCAGATCATTGTCTACCAACTATCTCTCTTTCACTTGACTCAACCATGTCGGCTTTACTTGTATTTCTGCCAGCAAGCTTCCGTCATCATAAAGACTAAGATGTGCAAACATCGCCCATAGATCTGACACCACTTTCCGACTTAGAGCGTCTGCCACCACGTTCGCCTTGCGGGTGGTCTCAGATAGAAACGATCGTAGTCTTTCAACAACTCTATCCACCTTCGTTGTCTCAAATTCAGTTCCTTCTGGGTCAGTAGATATTTTAGACTCTTGTGGTCCGTGTATATTACTGACTTTTCCCCGTATAAATAATGTCTCCAAACTTTAAGAGCAAAGACTACTACTGCCAACTCCAAATCATGCGTCGGGTAATTAACCTCGTGTGGCCTCAACTGCCGAGACGCATATGCAACTACCTTCCCATCTTGCATCAGAACACATCCTAATCCTGTGTGAGAAGCATCACAGTTCACCACGAAATCCTTCCCTGTCTCAGGCTGAATCAAAACCAGAGCTTCAGTCAAAACCCTCTTAAGCTTCTCAAAGCTCTCTTGCTGTTTATCTGCCCATACGAAAGGTACCTCCTTCCGTAACAATTTCGTTAATGGTGCAACTATCGATGAGAATCCTTCGACGAATCTTCGATAATAGCCTGCTAATCCCAAGAAACTACAAACCTTAGATACGGACTTGGGTGGTTTCCAATCTAGTAGTGCCTCAATCTTTCGAAGATCCACCCTTATCCCTTCCGCAGACACCACATGGCCTAAAAATGCAACTTCCTTCAGCCAAAATTCACACTTGTTGAATTTGGAATATAGTTTCTTCTCCTTAACACTTGTAACACAATCCGGAGATGCTCATCATGCTCTATCTCAGACTTAGAATACACTAGGATGTCGTCTATGAATACCACGACGAACTGATCCAAGTAAGGTTGGAAAACCCGGTTCATCATATCCATGAACGCAGTTGGGGTGTTCGTTAATCCGAACGGCATTACCAGAAATTCATAATGCCCATATCTTGTTCGAAAAGCTATCTTATGGATATCTGCTTCTTTCACTTTAAGCTGATGATACCATGACCTTAGATCTATCTTTGAGAATACCGCAGCTCCCTTAAGCTGATCGAACAAGTCATCGATTCTCGACAAAGGATACTTGTTCTTGATGGTCAGCTTATTTAACTACCGGTAATCTATACACATCCTCATCGTTCCGTCCTTCTTCTTCACGAATAAGACTGGTGCTCCCCATGAATACACACTAGGTCGGATAAATCCACGATCAAGCAACTCCTGGATCTGAGCCTTGAGCTCAACTAACTCCTTCGATGCCATTCGATAAGGAGCACTAGAAACTGGCGCCGTTCCAGGCAATAAATCAATCCCAAATTCTACCTCTCGATCCGGAGGCAATCACGGAAGTTCTTAGGAAAAACATCTACAAATTCTCTTACGATTCGACTCCTTCAATAGTTGCTTCCTTAGCCTCCAAAGCACTAACCAACATCAGAAAAGCTACACATCCCTTTCTAACCATCTTTTCTGCCTTAAGGGCAGATACTACGTTCGATAAGTAATTTCGTCTCTCGCCCATCACCACAACTTCTTTGTCATCAATAGTTCTTAATGACATCCGCTTAGCAGCACAATCCATATTTGCACGATATTTCACTAGCCAGTCCATGCCTAAGATCAGGTCGAATTCTCCGAATGGAAACTCCATTAAATCAGCCGAAAATTGCATCACTTGAACTTCTAAAGGTACTTCCTTAAAAAGTTTGTCTATTACTCTTATGCTCTAAAGGACTAAAATACGGTCATCTTCCTAGGTACAGTCTCAGAAGTCACGTGCAAAGTTCCAGATACTTCACTAGCGATGTATGAATGAGTTGACCCTATATTTATCAAAGCAATAAAGGGCAACCCAGAAATCAGAAACGTACCCGTGATAACATCAAAAGGCCACTATCCTCTTTGCGATTTAATCGCATATACCGACACTGGTGTCTTGCCTCGAGCTACCACGCCTCTCACGAAGTCCGCGACCTCTACCGAACCATTACTTTTTCTATTTGGACCACGACCCTTATTGGTCTTTGTCCACCTCTCGCCACTGATTAACACCACGACTACCGGGCGGTTCTTATCTGAATTCATCGGGCAATCGTTAATCATATGATCTTTAGACCCGACTTGAAACATCCCCCGGTCTTTTTCCAACATTCTCCCGGGTGCATCTTCCCACATTGAGCACAAGTACGATATTGTCCTCCCGTAGCAATCTGCTGACCTCGCGGCCCATCAACTCTTGGTTTCTTTTGAAAATTCTCGGATGACCCTGAAAACCCAAAGCTCCTTTTATTCTTATTCTAGCCTCTGTCCCGGTTCTGTCTCTCAGTCCGCTTAATTTCTTCAACTATCCTTGCCTTATCCACTAAGACTGCAAAGTCTCTTTCCCGGTGCGGAGCAATCAACACTCGCAGTTCATCTCTCAGTCCATCCTCAAATCTGACACACCGTTCATATTCAGTAGCTACTATCCCTCTGGCATATCGGCTAAGTCGTAAGAACTCTGCTTCATACTCAGCTATCAACTTATTTCCTTGTACTAAATTTAGAAACGCCTTTCTCTGGGAGTTGATATAGCTATCTCCGATGTATTTCCCTTCAAATTTAACTTTAAAATACCCCCAATCCACTCGATCCACAGGGGTACTCTCCTTGATAGTGAGCCACCACTGGTAGGCCTCATCACGGAGTAGTGAAATAGCACCTTTCAACTTTTCTTCAGCAGTGCAGTCCAAATCATCCATGATCCTCTTGACTGCCTCCAATCAGTACTCCGCTACATTTGGAGGTACTCTAGATACTCCCCTAAAAATCTCAGCTCCATTTGATCTAAGTCTCTCAGCTACTGACTTTTGAGACCCATTTTCCGTACTAGCTTCTGCTACTCACTCCAAAACTCGCAGCACAGCTTGTGATACTGTGTCACCTCCTCCATTTTGCTCTTGAAATTCCACCCCAACAGCCGGTGGCAGAGTTTCATTTTCAGAACCTTGACCAGATCTAACTGGTTCTGACACAGCTATTCTTTCTCTACCGCGTCCACGACGACCACGTCCCCTAGAACTCATGTCTACTACGTGTTTTATCTATTTTTACGAAAAAGTCTTATGCATTAGAGTCTTTTCACTTCTTATTAAAAGAAAGTTTTATGCAACAGATATTTATTCAGTGGTTTTTTCATAGTAGTACACATACACCTAGGGTCCATGTCTCTAAAGTATAGTTTCCTTAGGCTTATCACTTAAAGTATCTTACATTCACATCACCTTATAAATAAAAGTACTTACCTGATGGACCAAGGCCAAGAACTTTGGGTGCCATGCTTCTATAAAACCATTTTAACTTAAGAGAACTTTCAAAAAGTCATTTGGGCTAAATTTTGAAAACGTTGTGGGCTTCAAATCCCAAGGCCGAGAGTTTAAAACTGGGCTCTGATACTAAGTTGAAACACCCCAAACCCAGCCCATAAGCCTAACCGAATTTGATATGTTCCTCGAGTAAAACTTTGATTAAATCTCGTATTGTTTATTAAGAAAATATGATGGTTTCATATAAAATAGATTAATTTAATGATCACGTAGAAATTGTGTTGTTAAATAAATTTGCATCATCTTAAAACGTTATTTTTAAGAGAAAATTATAAACCAAATTTAATGAAAAACTTATTAGTATTGTAAAAACCATAGAAGTTTAGGTGTCAAAAATAGTTTAAGTTATTTTTTAAAAAAATCATTTGGGCCAAATTTTGTAAATATTGTTCGTGGCAGATTATAAATCCAAAACGCAAAATTAAAACAGTTCATAGCGGCCTTATTACAAAATAACCAAACCCATAATAAATCCTACGTAATAAAAATAAACTTAATAAGTATTATTGCAAGAAACTCCAAAATACTTTGTTGAGCTTTGGCCATCACGTAGCCCTCGCTAACCCGATCCATCGTGCTAAGAGTCACCTGAAAGATATCCCATAAAAGGGTGAGTCATAGACTCAATGTGTAACAAACACACTAAAAGCCCAATTGATCATGGCCTTTAAGCCCATTTAATAACACATATAGCCATAAGCCCATTTAAGTCATATTTAGTGATAAGCCCATTTTTATAGCAAATAAAATAAAATCATTTAGAAATCACATGGATATATATAATGAAATGCAAACTCGGGCCCACCTAAATGTCCATCCGCTACACACCACCCGTACCTACCAATCACACCGTAGGGATTACTAAATCGACCCTCCATCCGCTACACACCATCGAAGGCAGTTGTTGTAGTCAACATGCACATCGCCCTTATAATTTTGTGGCATGGCCACCAGACAATTGTGACCGTAGTCACCGGATTCAAAATATGTGACCGAAGTCACCGGATTCAAAATATATGTGACTGAAGTCACCAAATTCACATATGTGACCGAAGTCATAGGATAATATGGTAAAACCATGGAACACTTCCCTTTATCAACATCACCCATATGCCCATGCACATACATATTATTCAGATTTTATGCAATATACCCCAAAATCATAACAGAGTCATACTTATTTCATATTTATGCATATAGCAATATTAACGAAATATTTGGGGTAAACATACCTGAATATTGTATACCTTTGAATGGTACCATAACCATTATCAAACATATTTCATACAAATCACATTTATTTTAGATCTATGAGAATTTAGTATAATGTTACACACCTTATGACAAGTGAGAACGATACCTTCCGCTAGTCAAACCTAATTAATTATCACACTTGATTAGAACACACTAATACTTATAATCTACACTATTGATGAAAGATCTAATTCCTTACCCTCGGAATCTCGGACAACCGTTATATGTGGTTTCTCTCCGCAGATGGATCAAAACCGTTGACAACCCCGAGCGAAAAGTGGTTCGATTATGCGCACGACTTCAAATAAATGATCTTTGTTAGCGGAGGGTCCACAACCCGATGGAAAATCTCTCGATCCCCGACTGACCCTTCGTTTGAAGTTTGAGGGTATATGAGCCTCCCTCTTCCAAACACTCCTTACTGCTGTTTTGAACCTATCTTGTTAGTCCCAAAATCTTACGTTTTGAAAAATATCCGATCGATTGAGTCCTCTAAAATGAAATCGATTAGTAATCTATCTAAAAATGATATAATCAAATATGATAATCCTTACCTTGGATGATCCCGAATGATCTCTCCTAAAACGTTGGCTACCAAAAAGAATCCTTAAAATCCCCTTCAAAGATTCAGCCTAGGAGAAAATGTGAGAATTAGGTTTCTAAATCGGCTATTCTAAAAGAAGATAATGAGAACAATTGATAAAAATCCTTACTTGAATTATTAGGAGATTCGGCCTTGTCAATATAGAAGAAAAGAAATGATGATTTTCAAAAGAAAAGAGGTGGGTTTAGAAGCTTATGTGCATTCGGCCATGAGGGAAAAAGTGAAGAAAAAAGTCTTTGAAACTTTGGTATTTTCGGTTATAAAGAGGAGAGAAAGATGATATGTTTTGGAGAAAAGAAACTAAAAAGACTACTCAAAACCAAAATGGTAAAATTTCAAATGACTAAAAGAGAAGAGAAAGGTTTATCTTTTTTGTGTAATATGTATTTGGCTAAGAAACAAAGTTTGGAGAAAAGAAAAGATGCACAAATTGGTTAAAGTTTTGGCCAACTTTTACTCCTAATGCTAATGCAAAATTCTGCCAACACCTTGCCAACATGATCCCCCTTTTTCCTCCTTATTTCTTCCCCATCAATCCCTTAATTCCTATCACAAATAAACCAATCCCCTTAGTCCCTTATGCCGTCTAGGTTCATGGTCAAATGATCATGAAAAAGCTTCCAAAACATCATCCCCTCTTCAAGCCCCTTGTCCCCTTATCCTTCCATAACCTCATGATTCCATACCATAACTTCTAACTTGCCTTTTGCCTATGGTCTACTATCCAAAATTAAAAGAATGTCCATCCATTCTAGATAAGGCTTGGCCGATACTATAGGAAAGAAAGAAAAAAAAATTAAAATTCTTCCATTTGCTAGCTAGGGGATTCGAACCTCTCCCCTCAAGCATTCACCCATGCGCCAACACCACCTTGCCAAATGACTTATTATGCTTAAAACCTCATGCCAAATTTTCTTAAAGCCTATCTTGCTTAGCTCTATCTTAAGTCTTAAAAATTTAATATTTCTCTAAGGCATTCACTTACATACTGAAGTTCCTAAAACTTCCAAAGTACACTCAATTACACATAGGCATGCAACAACATACAATTAAATTAAAAATGCATAGCCCCAAATTTTGGATGTTACACTGATAGTAGTAGGACGCAGATTTTCAAAAGATGAATGCTTTTCAAAAGACCACATTTTCGTAACATACTATAAAAGCTTCCACATCAAACATTGTTTTAAAGTATAGTAACAAACTGATATGATCAGCGTTCTGCTAAAAATCACTTGAGTTTTAAAAGAACAAGATACCCTAAATTTCTGTTAAGATTCATAAACGAGATTTAATAATTAGCATGGATTTTCCAAAGAAACTATGTTTTTGAAAAACACTTCAATGTGATATCTCCAGGTTCGGCCATAACGTCAGGATCGGGTTTGGGGTGTTACAGAGGTTAATGATATTACCTTTGGGGGTGATGGTGAAAAAAATAAGTGGATTATACTGAGAGGCACTTGAGTTTTTCCCTATGATTATCATGTCAAACTTACATATCGATTTTACAAAGCATCCTCCTCTGGTGAGCCAAAACTTGAACCCTTGACCGCATAACCACCGCCAAGTGGGCTTCCAAGTCATACTGCAAGCCATGACCACACATTAACGTCCGTCAACTAGGACTCATAGTTAGACTACAACTTGTAATCGTATAAGCATCGCGAACTCGAAGCTTGATCAATGGGATGGGCTTCTATTGCAATGGTTCTCTCCCGACATAGTAAATGAAATATGTGGGTCTTGAAGCGCCACCACATCATCGTGAACTTAAACACACCTTAAAACTAGCACACTGGTTATCGCAAACAAAAATAAATCTATCAATTGAAAAAGTTTAAAAAATGAAAGTAAAATATAAACAATGGTGTAGAGAAGTTTTAGGGTTGAGGGCATTGGATCTAGTGCCCTAAGTGTAGTATTTTCGTCAATATACACTTGTAATTTTTTTGCAAAAATTGGTTAATAAAATAAATTCATTAATTAAATTAATATATTTTGTATAAAATTGTCCTCAAATAGTTTTTGCATGCAAAGCAAAATGGAAGCACGTATTGCTCATTGGTTGTCTAAATGTTTAATTAATACTAAGCGGTATTACGTGGTTGGATCGTAGTACGGAAAGGCAGCTTGTATTAGTAGACGAACCTAAGCATGTCCTTAGTGTAATTGAAAATGAGAAAATTGATTAAAAGACTAATATGTTGTCTATCAAGTCCAATTGGGGAGATGTCTTATCTTAGGCATCAGAGCAGATGACTCCTAGAAGATAGAGACATAGATGTGACTGGCAGTACATCGGACAGAACCATTTGATAGTGATTGACTTTTCATGAAGGAATATGTAATGATTATCATGAGATAAAATAGGATCATATTGGGAGAACAAATATTATTCCAAAGAGATCAAGAATATCATATAAAGGTTGCATTTATGAAAAAGTCATTGGACGAGCACTAAGTAATTGCTTTTGTTTTTCATTCCAATTTCAATTATATCCTTTTATAGTCCTCATAAATACAATTTTATAGAAATTTAATGTTACTTTTGGCATATTCACAATTTAGTCCAAAATCCAAAATTAACAAAGTTTACTTTATCAAATAGTCCTTAAACATTTCATAGCTTACAAATCTACCAATTTTTATCAAAAACATCTAAGATTCGTCAATGGCAAGTTTTAAAAACTTTAACTGTAATAGCCCGATTTTGGGCCTAATCAGAATATTGGTTTCGAGACCACAAATTTGAGGTCAAAGAAATTATTTTAATATTTTTTCAAGTTTCGTGGCATGATTATATTAGTGTTTGAAAATTTTGGTAAATTAATTTTAGCGATTTCATGCTTAATTTTGAAAAAGGACTAAATCGTATAAAGTGCAAAAGTTTTCTACAATATAAAGGTGTTAAATAGCTATGGAACACTAAATTAGAGGTCTTTATTGAGTAAATAGACCAATGAAATTATGGTGGCTGGACATGAATTTTTAATTCATGAAATTGATTAAAGTTTGGTGGCATTAGGTGACTAAATGAATAAAATAAAATAAAACAAAGAAAAAGTCATAATCTTTTCTCATCTTCTTCCTCTTCCACCGAAATTTTCAGCAAACTTAAAGGTTTTGAGAGCTCAAATTTCAACCAAGCTTTTCTCTTGCAAGTAAGTGGTTTTGGTGGTTGTTTTTGTTAATTTTTGTGTTTTAGAACCCCATAGCTTAATCTAGCTAATACGAGGACTATTTTGCAAAATGATTGAGAGTTTAAGGTCTTGCCATGAGAGTTTTTATATTGTTTGCTGAAATTTTATGAAAGCAAATGAAACTTGATTATTTAATAAATAACTTTTGTGAAAGGATTTTTCATGAAAACACCTAAAATGGACCTTTTTGTAAAAGAAAATGGGTAGTAAATGTGTGAAATAATTGGAATTGTGAGTTGCTATAAGAGTAACAAAGGTTTAGCTAGGCTTGTTAAAGGAGGAAATTTGATTAAAATCGTTTTACGAGCCTAGGGGCAAAATCATAATTTTGTAAAAGTCTAAGGGCAAAACGATAATTTTGCCAAAGTAGGAATTTTGGAATGTCTTGATTAATGTGGTGATTAAATAAGTAAAATTTGTCATTATAGATCAAGAAAAACGGAATTCAGACCTAGACTGGGGGAAAACCAAGCTATTGGACTAAATCGAATTAGTCGCCCATATTTTGTATACCAAGGTAAGTTGTACGTAAATAATAAAACTCTACTGTTATTATGCTTTAAGCAATTGATATTGCATAAAATGTTTGATTATTGTTATTGTCGAAACCATTTTTTTCGTTCGGAAAATGGGGTCGACTTTAAAAACGAAAAATAGAGTTGCCACCAATCTTTTTTTGAGGTGTGATCGAGTCACCTTGAAATATTTTGTTTTATTGAAAAAATGATTTTGGCCTACGATATTCAAGAAAATGGGTTCGGGAGTCGGTTACGTACGAGGAAGGGTTAGCACCCTCGTAACGCCCAAAATTGGTACCGAATTGATTGATTGACGTCTTAATGTCGAAAATTTGAAAAGATTTAAAATACAATCTTCTTTATTTAAAAACTTGAATAAAACAAATTGGATGCTGAGTCTGATCATATTACACCGTCCTCTAGGGAACATGACATTAGAATCGATTTATGGACTTATGCTTATGTATAATGATTAGGATGCCATGATTGGAAAGAATCAAATGCTCCTAACTAAATGTACTATGGATAACATTTTCATGAATGCAGAATGTCATGAGAATGATCCTTGTTTAATGATTAGGATGCAATGATCAGAATGAATCGAATGCTCCTAACTAAATGTGTTTTGTATGGATGCAAAATTTCATGAGAATGATCCATTTTTTAATGTTTGGGTTGTCATTGCTCGTTGTTCTTCAAGGTTGTATCACTGATGTAATATTTTGTCTTCTTGTTCAACCAATATTTTTTTACAAAAAGTCCGAAGAAATGGTCACTATTCTATCTTCTTGTTCAACCAATATTTTTTTTACAAATTTCAGGTTCTCGTATTATTTAAAAGTTTCCAAAGTAATATGGAAAACTCTTTTTATAAAAGTATTATTAGTCCATTAATCATTACTTCAATACAAAATGCTTGAAAATGATCGTAATGATAGACAAAATGAAATTGAGCAAAATCTAAAAAGAATGGGTTAATTATAGAAAGCAAACACTGCTAGAATAAAAAATGATGAGGGGAAAAGATAGGTGCCCCAGATATCATAGCATGGACTTCTCAGTACGGACTTTCTGAAGACCATTTGAAGCTCAATATGTGTTTAGGAGATCAAGAGTACTCTGTTGATGCCCCAAGATGTAACATCTCTCCTTTCTTCTTAATTCAGGTATAGCAAGATCACTGCATGCCCCATCACAATTTGATCACAATTTGAGCTGCCCTTTTCGGGTTTTCAACTCAAAACCCCTTTGGTCTCAAGGTGCCCTTTGCGGTTTTTTACCTTGGCCTCTCGCTTTTTTTTAAAGTCTCAAAACGCCCTTTGCGGGTTTTCACTTTGGCCTCTTTTCCTCTTCATGTATAGTATTTCTTGACTAAATCTGAATTTACAGGATTGAGTAAGTTTTTTCCATCCATCTCAGCCAATATCAGTGCTCCTCTAGAGAAAGCCTTTTTCTCCACATAAGGTCCTTCCCAATTTGGCATCTATTTCCCTCTAAAATCCTTTTGTATGGGGAGGATCTTTTTCAAAACCAAGTCCCCCTCGTGAAATTTTCTTGGGTGAACTTATTTGTCATAAGCTCGCATCATTTGTTTTTGGTACATCTGACCATAACGAATAGCCCTTAGCATCTTTTTTTCAATCAAGTTCAACGGATCATACCGATACTGGATCCATTCTACTTCATCTAACTTTAGCTCTGACAAGACTCGAAGGGAAGGAATTTCAACTTCGATGGGTAACACTGCCTCCATTCCATAGACTAATGAGAAAGGAGTTGCCCCAGTAGAAGTCCTGGCTGACGCTCGATAAGCATAAAGAGCAAATGGTAACTTCTCATGTCAATCTTTATAACTTTCAGCCATTTTCCCCACAATCTTTATAATGTTTTATTGGCTGCTTCCACTGCACCATTCCTTTTTGGACGATACGGTGATGAATTGTGGTGTCTGATCTAGGATTGACTGTAGACCTCCACTATCGTGCTGTTGTTCAAGTTTAATGCATTGCCAGATACGATCCTCTCAGACATTCCATATCGACATATGATTTCCTTTTTTAGGAATCTGCTGACTGCTGACTTAGTAACAATGGCATATGAAGCAGGCTCTACACACTTGGTGAAATAGTCAATGATTACAAAGATGAATCAATGCCCATTGGAAGCTTTTGGAGAGACCGGCCCGATTACATCCATGCCCCACATAGAGAAAGGCCATGGGGAAGTCATAACATGCAAAGGCGAAGGAGGTACATGAATTTTGTCTCCGTAAATTTGGCATTTGTGGCATCTCTTAGCATAATTGATGCAATCTCCTTACATGGTAGACCAATAGTACCCGAATCTTATAATTTGTCTAGCCACTGTGAAACCATTAGCATGTGTTCCACAAGCACCCTCGTGGACTTCTTCCAGGATTTTCTTAGCTTCAACAGTGTCCACACATCTCAATAGTACCTGATCCTTTCTTCTTTTGTACAGGAACTATCCGTCTAAGACATAGTCACAAGCTAGTCTTCTCAACATCTTCTTTTCATTCTCGGTTGCCTGATTAAGGTATTCACAATTTCTCACGTATCATAATATATCATGCTACCAGTGATGATCATCTTTTTCTTCTTCCTCCACATTGTAACAATAAGCTGAGGCCTCGTAAATACTCATTTGAATGGGTTTTACATCCTCTTGTTTGCTCACTTTGATCATGGAAGCCAGAGTGGCCAAAGCATCTGCCATCTGCTTTTCATCTCGCAGAAGATAATTGAAAGTAATGTCATCAACTCCTCAACTAATCACAGAACTATCCATCGATAATTTATCAATTTGGGGTCTCTTGTCTCCCATTCACCTTTCAGTTGGTAGATCACCAGTGTAGAATCTCCATATACTTCTAGAGCTCTAATTTTGCGTTCTATGGTAGCACAGAGTCTCATGATACATTCTTCATATTCTACAATATTATTTGTACAATCAAAATCCAACTTGCATGTGAACGGGTAATGATCTCCATTTGGGGATATCAAGACTGCCCCAATTCCATTTCCTACATCATTTGATGCTCCATCAAAGTTCAATTTCCAAAGGTGATCTTTTGTAGCATCTTCTTTAGTAATTGCTACGTACATTAGTTTTTCATTGGGAAAGTCGAAGTTCAGGGGCTCATACTCTTCTAAAGCTTTGCTAGCCAGAAAATCTGCTACTGCGCTTCTTTTTTTGGCTTTTTAGCTCACATAAACTATATCAAATTCAGAGAGCAGAATTTGCCATCTAACCATCCTTCCAATCAAAGCGGTTGACTCCATCATGTACTTTAGAGGGTCCAACTTCAAGATTAGCCAGGTTGTATGGTATAGCATGTATTGCCTCAACCTCCTAGTTGTCCAAATCAAGACACAACATAATTTTTCAATTGGCGAATATCTCATTTCACACTCAGTGAATTTCTTACTGAGGTAGTATATCGCCTTTTCTCTTCTTCTCGAATCATCGTATCGACCCAGCACACATTCCATAGAGTTTCTAAACACTGTCAAATACAGGATTAATGGCCTATCTGGGTAGAGAGGTGACAATACTGGAGGACTTGACAAATACTGTTTAACCTTATCAAAAGCTTTCTGGAATTCATCATCCCACACGCCTGGATTGTGTTTCCTAAAAAAACGAAATATGGGATCACATTTCTCAGTTAATTGTGAAATGAACTGAGCAATGTAATTTAACCGACCCAGGAAACCCCGAACTTCTTTTTGAGTGCTCGATGGAGGCAATTCTTGTATAGCCCGTACCTTGTTTGAGTCAATCTCAATTCCCTTCTTGCTGACTATGAAGCCCAAAAATTTTCCCAATCTAGCTCCAAAAGTACATTTTGTTGGATTGAGCTTTAATTAGAATTTTCTCAGTCTCAAGAATAAATTCCTAAAAACTTGGATAAGTTCCACTTCTATTCAGGACTTTGCGATCATATCATCGACATAAACTTCGATCACATCATGGATCAAGGTCACCATCTTTACTGTCTCTTCATGAGGTAGAATTTGTTTTTCCTCTTGTCTTACTATTCTTAACAAGTCCGGAGATAAGCCATAGTCTTTGTCATCTTCAAATTCCTGGGATCTCTAAACACATGTCTTGCTCAAAAGGAAGTTCTAACTCTGTAACAGCATTACTCATGTCATTGATATACGGGGACCTGTTGTAGGTACAAAGAAATATACAAAGAACGAATGAATTTGAGAATAATTATTCGTATGGTATGCTTACAAATGAAATGAAAGAATGATTTGGAAAAAGATCCAAGGAATGAAGGATTCTATCATAATTATTTGGATAGAAAGAATGAAAAAATCTTAAAGAATGGAGAATAATTTCTCAAAATGATCTCGAGTATGTATTTTATAATGATGTTCAAACATATGCCTATTTCACAAAGGAATTCTTATTGCTTCTAGGCTCAAAGCAACAAGTGTGTTTTGAACATTACTCTATGTAAGCTCTAAAAAATACAACAATTTCTTCTGTAGTCTAGTTATTCAGAACACTCCAAGATTCATAAAGGCAGATATCTAACTAGGTCCCCCTTTCAATGATTTCTTCATGTGAACATTTTGAACATTTATTCCGGGCCTTTGACCTCTTCAAAGAATTCTAACTCTTTTTAGGTTTTTTTTTGTACATGATGTAATGTAATACGAATGCATGCATGCAAAAAGGTGTCGATCAATTTCCTTTAGAAAACTTTACTAGAAGACAAAATTCTTTACATGAAACGGATAACAAATATATGGACAGACGCATTTTCTTCCATTTTATCAAGAAATTTGTTCTCAAGCTCTCTAATTTAGTAATTGAACGTGAATCGACACTCTTTCAATTATGAAATGACATGTAATGCAATCATAGTCAAAACAAAATGAAACACATCAGTACAAAGTAAGAAAGAAAGAAACAAATAGAGCACTTGTTAGGGTGACCACTATGGTTTATCGCAGTACTATCTAGGGTGAGCACATAGGGTCTTTACATGCGGTTTGGTTCTAAAGTCGAGGTACCTGAACTAGCAGATTCCTCAATCCTCACCCATTATAGGCTCATACAGATCGAGTTCAATTTAGGAAATACATTTTCCTATGGCTACATTGAGATGAAAATCTCACGAAGACATAGGTACGGATGTATCCCGAAAGTGAACCACTATCCTGCACGGAGGTGAAAACCTAACGAAGGAGTAGCTTCTCACTCCCACTTAAAAAGGTAAGACCAAAACGATCCTTATGCAGTATGATGTGAGATTCAAACCACAGTAATCATATGAAATAGCAATACAAAAAATGCAACAATAAGATTGTAATTTTTCAAATTGGATTTTTAACTTTCGACAAAAAGACATAAAATAATCAATTTTACGGCTTGACTCTTTCATTGGTCATGTTCCCCAGCAGAGTCGTTAAGCTGTCGAAATTATTTTTTTGTTTGGAAAACGGGGTCGGCGGGGTCGAATTTTAAAAACAAAAATGGAGTCGCCACCAATCCTTTTTTGAGGTGTGATCGAGTCACCTTGAAATATTTTGATATATTGAAACAATGATTTTGGCCTACGATATTCGAGAAAATGGGTTTAGGAGTCGATTACGCACGAGGTAGGGTTAGCACCCTCGCAACGTCCAAAATTGGTACCAAATTGATTGATTGTCGTCTTAATGTCAAAAATTTGAAAAGATTTAAAATACGATCTTCTTTATTTAAAAACTTGAATAAAACAATTTGGATGCTGAGACCCGCTTATTTCGAAGAAGTAAAATGTCACGTCCAGTGAGTTAGGATAAGACGTTTCAAATCCTCGAAACTAAGCTTGTCTTTTAACCCTTAAAACTCGTACATTTAAAATTAAGAAGGGTATTCAGTTATTTGGGTTAAATGAGAAATCAGAACCTAGTAAGTTAAGGCACAATCTCTCAAAATTCAAAATACTGAATATTGAAACACCCCAAACCCGCCCACGAGCCTTAACCGGACCTGGTATGTTCCCCGGTGTAAACCGTTTCAAATTCTTTTGTTACTTAGGAAAAACTTGTGTGTTTTGAAAGAAAGTTTGTTTTGGGTTGGGCTTGAGTTGAAAACAAGTTTATCGCATTATTAAAAATCCTTTACTTTAGGTGGCAAAACGTTTAGGCTTTGTTTTAAAATAAATTTACTTAATCTTTTAATAAATAAAAGTTTGTAAGCTTAATAAATAAAAGCAAAGTAAAGTAGTTCTACTATGGCCTTATTACATCAAATAATTCCCAAAATAATAAAAAAAATAAATTCAAAGTACTTAATGAAATAAAAGTCCAAATAAATTAAATTCCTTGCTGTGCATGGCCACCTTTAAGCTCCTGCCGACCCGGTCCATTATTGATCATTACCTGAAAAATAATCCCACAAGGGATGAGTCAAACAAACTCAATGTGTAACCGATACTAAAATTTAATAATTCAGGCATACATTATCATACATGTTCACATACATAATCATATAGCAAATATAAAATAATGATGCAACCCGAACCCAAACCTATATGCCATCCGCTACACATCACTCGTACCATCACACACACAGTAGGGACTACTAAGTCAACCCTCCATCCGCTACACACCATCGAAGGCGATCATTGCGATCGGCGTGCTCATCGCCTTATAAAAATTCGTGGTCTTAGGTCACCACATTCAAATATCGTGGTCTTAGGTCACCACATTCGGTTATCGTGGTCTTAGGTCACCACATTCGGATATCGTGGTCTTAGGTCACCACATTCAGATATTGTGGTCTTAGGTCACCACATTCACTTCCCTTTTCATATAACCCATATGCCCCATATCATACATATCATGTATTAACATGCCAAATTCTTATTTCACATTCTTATAATGTCATATGTGTCGTAATGAGATATTTAACATAATCCTAGTAGGAGTAGGAAGCGACTTTTGAGTACTTTGTACCATAGCATGGTACCTTAGCCATATTCACATTCTTATACACATACTTATATTAAACATTGCCATAAAACTTATTAAGAAATAGTGTGGGTACACACACGATTCGCTTTAGCAAGTTCACTCAGATTGAAAAGCTTGATCTAATGCCTTAGATCTTAAATCTCTACATTTGATCAATCACTTAATACTTAGTAAAGAGCCATTCGGCCATAAAACCAAATCCTAGTAGGATTAGTACACTTAAATCCTTACCTTGCTGTCGATTGATGTCTAATCAAATGCCAGAAACTTTGTATCCTTCTTCCTTGAAATTGGCAATCACTAGATTACTTGAATAGATTAGTTTCGGCTTTTAAATATTAATGAAACACATCTATTTACTCAACATGGCCTTGGCTGAATGCTATAGATACTTACCTTGTGGATTTTAAATCCCGAAACTCACCGAATAACTAGGGAACATGCGGCCTATGGTGTACCTTCGGGAAAAAGAATTTCTCCTTCCTTGTAGTTAACATTTAGTAAATCCCGAAAGATCATTTAGAGAAATCGACAGCTCCTATATCTTGTCAACACAAAGATTCGGCCTTGAGACTTGGAGAAGAGTCGGCTATGGTTACTTAGGTATTCGGCTAACAAAATAAAAGAAGAGTATTGGGGAAAGGGATATAGATTCGGCCAAGATCAAATAGAGAAGAGGGATGAAACACAAATGGCTTTTGCACAAGGGAAAAACGGAACCAATGGGAAAAGAGGTACTAAATTTTGGTAATAACCAAGATGAAAAAGAAAGGTTTTGAAAGGGGGAAATTTAGCATACACTAGCACTATATTTATCTGAAAATTCAAGCTCCTAGAGTCCAACAATTGGCCACCACTTCCCCTTATCAAATCCCAACTTAAACTCCTATTTATCTCTTAACAAATAAAATAATTAATCCAACACCTTATTTCTTATCTATCTATTAAACTATAATAAATAAAATAAAATCTCATTTAATCTAAATAAAACCATAGTTATCCTATAATAAAATAAATAAATAAAACTACAATTATCCTACTCTTAGCCGAATATTAATAGGATAAAATAAGCTTAATCTTCATCCAAGTAGAAGTCCCATTTCCGTATAACCTTCCCCTTCCCTGCCTTGATGCAAAAGCAAAATAAAATCCCACCTACTGCTGTCCACGAGGCTCGAACCTGAGCCCTCACTGCTGCAATCTGCAATAATGCCCCAAGCCACTCTGCCGAGGCCTTTTTTTGTGACATAAACTCGCCACAATTTCCTTTAAAGCCTCCTTCCACTAGCTCTCCCCTTAACGCCAAAAGCAAAAATAAAACACGCCTCCCTGCTGCCAACAAGACTCGAACTCCAGACCTGCACCAGGCTTATGGCATCATTTCTAGGCCCTTAAGTGGCGCCTTGCAGCCACTTTACCAAGGCCTATTTTATGCCAAACACGCCTAATATTTTTCTCTTAAAACCTCCCTGGCCTTGCTCCCCTTTTAACGCCAAAAATAAAAGCTCCCAAGTGCAATCTCTGCAGCTCGAACCTCCTCCCCTTGGCACTCCATGTGATGCACCTTCCAAACCCCAAGGTAGCATCCCTTGTCGCCTTGCCTATTGGTTTCTTTGTGTCATGAATCCAACACAAATTTTCTTAAGGCTTCCTTAGCCTAGCTTCCCCTTTTTAACTTAAAAACCAATAATTTTCCAAAGCTTTCTCTTCCATCTTAGAATTCTAAAAACTCTTAAAACACCTCCAAACACCCTTAAAGCCTACTAACACCTGAGTTATGCTCCAAATGCATAACCCCTAATCTAGGATGTTACAGTTCTACCCTCCTTAAAAATAATTTCATCCTCGAAATTACTTACTATTGAATAATCGAACATCTTAACTCACCGTGCTACGCTTATGTTGCTCACTCTGATCTTAATAGAGCCATCATAATTCCTAGGCATAATTCTTTTTTTAAGTTCACATTCCCGAGAACTCATTTCTAACGTCGCGATTTTATCTGATTAAAGAGTTTTATGCATTAGTACTTTGTTCCACTATTTAACCGCGAACAGTTTTATGAAAAGGAGTTTAATAGTGGTTCTTTCGATCAAACAAAGTCTCAGTTCAAGTTCACTATTCTAATTCAGAGATTCACATTCACATTCACATCCATCCATCTCGAAAGAGACACATTCATTCACAACATTCACTTCACTACTTTGGGCATTCCTGATCATCCCCCTCAGAGGTAATTTCGTCATTTTTCCTATAAGGTATTTTGGTAATAAATCGGGGCCACTTCGAAAATAATCTTTATAAATCAAAAGTATTTCAAAATTTACAAAAACTTGAGGTTATCTTGAAAATTTGTTTTCCAAATCAGCGGTGTTGCAGAAATTTCAGAAATTGGGGTTATTTCGGTAATTTTGGAAGTAAGGGGCATTTTCATGAATTCTCCAAATCAGGGTATCTTGATATTTGTAAAACAAAAGTTTTTGGTATTTTTGTAAAGTAGAAACATTTTAGCAAAAGTCGATGGTATTTTTGAAAATCTTAAAAACTAAGGGTATTTTATTAATTTACAACATAGGGGCATTTTAGTAATTTTCCCAAATCAAAGTACCTTGAATTTTTTGTAAAATAGAGTTTTTGGACACTTTTGCAAAATAGAAATTTTACTAAAATCGAGGGTAATATGGTAATTTTAGAAACCAAGGGCATTTTTGTAATTTTCTGACCGTGGGTATTTTAGTAATTTTGGCAAACTAAAATTTTTTTTGAGAAATTTTCAAAATAGATTTTGTTGCAAATCGAAGGGTTAATTTAAGGATTTTAAAAAAACTAAGGTTTTTATAAAAAATATGGCTAGTCTCTTTCGGGTTTTAATCATTGGTTTAGCCGATGACTAAGTCCTCTTGGTTAGGGTGAACGGTTACTACGCACCAGGTAGGATTCGAGTAAATAGGAGGTGAGTCGCTAGGACTGCTTAAATACCAAGCTCTTACTGAATCCACTCCTTGACATGCGCACAACAGTTACCACACCCTAGCTCGGCGACTTAATCACAGGTTTGTCTAATGGTCCTTAAGTCTTATGTACTTGTGTTTTTGAGTAGACTAGTCCTAGGGTTCAACAGATCCTAGTTCAGTAATCTACGTTGCCATAAAATCCCATACATTTCACATATTCAAATCACTTGAAGTCGAAGTACTTACGGTGGATCATGAATTCGAGACTTAGGTGCCATGCCGAAAACACGAAAATTTTTAGAAAATTCCTTTTGGGCTTACTTTGGAAAATGTTTTGGGCCTTAAACCCAAGGTGAGAGTTTAAAATCGGGCTCGATACCAAACTGAAACACCCCAAACACGCCCACGAGCCTTAACAGATCTGGTATGTTCAGGTGTAAATCGTTTCAAATTCTTTTGTTACTTAGGAAAAACTTGTGTGTTTTGAAAGAAAGTTTGTTTTGGGTTGGGCTTGAGTTGAAAACAAGTTTATCTCATTATTAAAATCCTTTACTTTAGGTAAAAAATGTTTAGGCTTTGTTTTAAAATAAATTTACTTAATCTTTTAATAAATAAAAGTTTGTAAGCTTAATAAATAAAAGCAAAGTAAAGTAGTTCTACTATGGCCTTATTACATCAAATAATTCCCAAAATAATAAAAATAAATAAATTCAAAGTACTTAATGAAATAAAAGTCCAAATAAATTAAATTCCTTGCTGTGCATGGCCACCTTTAAGCTCCTATCGACCCGGTCCATTACTGATCGTTACCTGAAAAATAATCCCACAAGGGGTGAGTCAAACAAACTCAATGTGTAACCGACACTAAAATTTAATAATTCAGGCATACATTATCATACATGTTCACATACATAATCATATAGCAGATATAAAATAATGATACAACCCGAACCCAAACCTATATGCCATCCGCTACACATCACCCGTACCATCCTGCACACCGTGGGGACTACTAAGTCAACCCTCCATCCGCTACACACCATTGAAGGCAGTCGCTGTAGTTGATGTGCTCATCGCCCTTATAAAAATTTGTGGTCTTAGGTTTCCACATTTAGATATTGTGGTCTTAGGTCACCACATTCAGTTATCGTGGTCTTAGGTCACCACATGCAGATATCATGGTCTTAGGTCACCGCATTCAGATATCGTGGTCATAGGTCACCGCATTCACTTCCCCTTTTCATATAACCCATATGCCCCATATCATACATATCATGCATTAACATACCAAATTCTTATTTCACATTCTTATAATGTCATATGTGTGTCGTAACAGATATTTAACATAATCCTAGTAGGAGTAGGAAACGTACCTGAGTACTTTGTACCATAGCATGGTACCTTACCCATATTCACATTCTTATACACATACTTATATTAAACATTGCCATAAAACTTATTAAGAAATAGTGTGGGGTACACACCTGATTCGCTTTAGTAAGTTCACTCCAGATCGAAAAGCTTGATCTAATGCCTTAGATCTTAAATCTCTACATTTGATCAATCACTTAATACTTAGTAAAGAGCCATTCAGCCATAAAACCAAATCCTAGTAGGATTAGTACACTTAAATCCTTACCTTGCTGCCGATTGATGTCTAATCAAATGTCGGAAACTTTGTATCCTTCTTCCTTGAAATCGGCAATCACTAGATAACTTGAATAGATTAGTTTCGGCTTTTAAATATTAATGAAACACATCTATTTACTCAACATGGCCTTGGTCGAATGCTATAGATACTTACCTTGTGGATTTTAAATCCCGAAACTCGCCGAATAACTAAGGAACACGCGGCCTATGGTGTACCTTTAGGAAAAGAATTTCTCCTTCCTTGTAGTCAACACTTAGTAAATCTTGAAAGATCTTTTAGAGAAATCGATGACTCCTATATCTTGTCAACACAAAGATTCGCCTTGAGACTTGGAGAAGAGTCGGCTATGGTTACTTAGGTATTCACTAACAAAATAAAAGAAGAGTATTAGGGAAAGGGATATAGATTCGCCAAGATCAAATAGAGAAGAGGATGAAACACAAATGGCTTTTGCACAAGGAAAAACAAGCACCAATGGGAAAAGAGGTACTAAATTTTGCCAATAACCAAGATGAAAAAGAAAGGTTTTTAAAGGGAAATTTAGCACACACTAGCACTATATTTATCTGAAAATTCAACCTCCTAGAGTCCAACAATTGGCCACCACTTCCCACTTATCAAATCCCAACTTAAACTCCTATTTATCTCTTAACAAATAAAATAATTAATCCAACATCTTGTCTCTTATCTATCTATTAAACTATAATAAATAAAATAAAATCTCATTTAATCTAAATAAAACCATAATTATCCTATAATAAAATAAATAAATAAAACTACAATTATCCTACTCTTAGCCGAATATTAATAGGATAAAATAAGCTTAATCTTCATCCAAGTAGAAGTCCCATTTTTCGTATAACCTTCCCTTCCCGCCTTGATGCAAAAGAAAAATAAAATCCCACCTACTGTTGTCCACGAGGCTCGAACCTGAGCCCTCATTGCTACAAGCTGCAATAACGCCCCAAGCCACTCTTCCAAGGCCTTTTTTTGTGACATAAACTCGCTACAATTTCCTTTAAAGCCTCCTTCCCCTAGCTCCCCCCTTAACGCCAAAAGTAAAAATAAAACACGCTCTGCGCCAACAAGACTTGAACTCCAGACCTGCACTAGGCTTATGGCGTCATTTCTAGGCCCTTAAGTGGTGCATTGCAGCCACTTTACCAAGGCCTGTTTTATGCCAAACACGCCTAAGATTTTTCCCTTAAGGCCTCCCTGGCCTTGCTCCCCTTTTAACGCCAAAAATAAAAGCTCCCAAGTGCAATCTCTGCAGCTCGAACCTCCTCCCCTTGGCACTCCATGTGACGCACCTTCCAAGCCCCAAGGTAGCGTCCCTTGCCACCTTGCCAATTGGTTTCTTTGTGTCATGAATCTAACACAAATTTTCTTAAGGCTTCCTTAGCCTAGCTTCCCTTTTTTAACTTAAAAACCAATAATTTTCCAAAGCTTTCTCTTCCATCCGAAAATTCTAAAAACTCTTAAAACACCTCCAAACACCCTTAAAGCCTACTAACACCTGAGTTATGCTCCAAACGCATAACCCCTAATCTAGGATGTTACAAATATTGCCTTTATTTTTGAAATCCTTATCTCGAGATAACAAAACGTCATATTCAGTGAGTTAGAACACAACATTTTTGAATTCCCAAGAATAAGTTCTTATTTAGCTTATATGCTTTGATTTTAAAAGAACAATTGGTTCCTTAGATTCGACGAGAAAATCGAAACCCAGTAAGTTAGGGTATAATTTCTTTCGAATCTTAGAACGCGGGGTTTTTGCTTATTTTAAAACAAAAAATTTAATGCATAGAATAAAATATAATATGATTATAGTAAAATGGGACATGAATTATAGTACACATGCGTAATAGAGTAAAAACGAGGGAAACAATATAAATAACAATAATAAAAGTAAAAATAAATAAGAACTAAAACAAATTATTTATGTAAAATAATAGGTAAAAATGATAAAATAAAAACAAAAACAAAAATAATAATAAATCAATAAAAAATAAATACTATGTACAATAGTTTAAAGATAATAAAATAATAGTAATGACAATAATACAATAATAATAAATTATAAGGAAAATAGATTAATAGACGAATAATCATAATAAAAATAAATAATAATAATAATAATAGTGAAAATAATAATTGTAGTGAAAATAATAAAATATAAGGATACAAAATAATAAATAATAAATAAATAATCATAATAAAAATATCAATTTAATAACATAATAAAAATAGTAATAATAATAGTAACAAAATAATAAATATAATAAGTACAATAATAATAAGAATAATTGATAATTAATAATAAATAAAAATAATAAAATAATATTAATAATATTAAAATCAATTAATTTAATAACAAAAATAACAAATAGGACTAAATTGCACTCGAAACATAAATTTGGGTGCTAATTATAAATAAAAAGAAACGAACTAAATTGCAATGTGCTAAAAACACGAGGGGGTGAAAAGGAAAATATCCCTAGCCCGTTATGCGCAGTGTTTTATCTGAGGGCTAAAATGAAAAAGAAATAAAATTACTGGGGCAAATTTTAAAATAAAAAAATGAAATTAAAAAGAAATAAAAATGCAGAAGGGCTAAAGCAGTAAATAGCCCAATTTCACAAAACACGCGGATCCTTCCCCGGGTCGGGTCAACAAGCGGGTCTGGAGGGGCAAAACAACGTCGTTTAAGGGCATTATAAAAGTTGAAAATTTTCTAAGAAAAATCATTCTTCTTCATTTCAGAAAAAAAAAAAGTTAAAAACTCCCTCAAAATACTCTCCTCTCCCCTTCATCAGGTCAAACTCCGGCAAGAGCTCTGGCAATACTTCGGCGCCGATCGCCACCGTGCACAACGGCCGAAGGTTCAAAAATAGTTAATTTTTCTCCTTTTTTACTGTATTTTAATAAAAAATAGAAATCTATATAAATGTAGGTAATTTCGAAGAGGAAAAAAATAGAGAAAAATGAAGGAAATCCTTTGCGAATCTGATTTTTGTATTGCTTTCATATATCTTTTAAAAAATGTAGAGAGGCTTACAATCATTTTTCTTTCGGTTTTATAAACGAAAAATCAAAAATAAAAATAAAATAAAAAATAACATTTTCTTTTTGTTATTTCTATTCGCTGGCTCCTTTTTTCTGTTGCTTCCTTCATTTGCTGGTGAAAACATCGCTCGTGGGGTGGCCCGAATGCCTGGCTGGCATGGATGCACATGGCGCGCGTGGGGGAAGGCTGCGACATTAGGGTATTCTGGAAACCTCTAGGGTTTCTGATTTTTTAGGTAATTGGGCTTATTGTGGTTTGGGCTTTAATTGGGTTTATATTTGGGTATAGGTCTTTAGTTTAGGTTTAGTGGTTTGGGTTATTGTAAATGGACTTTTCCTTAAAATGGAATTTTATTGGATTTTTATTATTTTTTATTTGGTTTTTTAATGGGTTAATATTAGGTTAATCGGGCCTGAGTAAATTTGGGCACGTACAGCTACCCTTCTTTGCTCGTTGTCGTGTAACGAAAATGGAGCAAAAACTTTAAAAAAGGCCAATTTTTCCGGTCTCTCCTAATTCTGACTTCTTTCTATGCTTTTCTTCTTCGAGTAGCTTCATGCCATCCCACTGCATCTTCAGGGGCATGAGAACTAGCACTTCGATCCAATTCAAGTAATTTAGACTTGTAGCTTCAATTTGCTCCGTAGCAACTTCAAGGAGATAAGGTTGGTGGCTTCAATTTGCTTCACTGTGACTTCAGGAAGATAGGATCCACCGTAATCTGTAGCTTTAATCTATTCCATTGCAGCACCAGGGGAATAAGATTTGCTATCTTTAGTTTGCTCCGCTGCAACTTCAGGGAGATAAGGCTAGTGGCTTCAATCTGCTTCACTGCAACTTCAAGAAGATAAGATCCACCGTAATCGGTAGCTTTAATTTGTTCCACTGCAATGCCAGGGGAATAAGATTTGCTATCTTTAGTCTACTCCACTGTAACTTTAGGAAGATAAGGTTGGTGGCTTCAATCCGCTTCACTGCAACTTTAGGAAGATAAGATTCACTGTAATCTGTAGCTTTAATCTGCTCCACTGCAACGCCAGGGAAATAAGATTTGCTATCTTCAGTTTGCTCCGCTACAACTTCAGGGAGATAAGGCTGGTGGCTTCAATCTGCTTCACTGCAACTTTGGGAGATAAGATCCGCCATAATCTGTAGCTTTAATCTGCTCCATTGCAACGTCAGGGAAATGAGATTTGCTATCTTCAGTCTACTCTATTGCAACTTCAGGGAAATAAGGTTGTGGCTTCAATCTGCTCCACTGCAACTTTAAGAAGATAAGATCTATCATAATCTGTAGCTTTAATCTGCTCCACTGCAATGTCAGGGAAATGAGATTTGCTATCTTTAGTATACTCCTCTACAACTTTAGGGAGATAAGGTTGGTGGCTTCAATCTACTTCACTGCAACTTCAAGAAGATAAGATCCACCGTAATCTAGAACTTTAATCTGTTTCGCTGCAATGCCAGGGAAATAAAGATTTACTATCTTCATTCTACTCCGCTGCAACTTTAGGGAAACAAGGCTGTGGCTTCAATCTGCTCCACTGCAAATTTAGAAAGATAAGATCTTTCATAGCTTTAATCTATTCCACTAAGTCTTTAGGGAAATAAGATTCGCTATCTTGACTTCAATTCATCCTACTACAACTTTAGGGGTATGGGATTTGTGGATTCACCGATCTTGTTACACCGTCCTCTAGGGAACATGACCTATAGAATCCATTTATGGACTTATGCTTATGCATAATGATTAGGATGCCATCATCGGAATGAATCAAATGCTCCTAACTAAATGTACTATAGATGACATTTGCATGAATGCAGAATGTCATGAGAATGATCCTTGTATAATGATTAGGATGCAATGATCAGAATGAATTGAATGCTCCTAACTAAATGTGTTTTGTATGAATGCAAAATTTCATGAGAATGATCCATTTTTTAATGTTTAGGTTGTCATTTCTCGTTGTTCTTCAATGTTGTATCACTAACGTAATATTCTGTTTTCTTGTCCAACCGATTTTTTTTTGACAGAAAGTCCAAAGAAACGGTCACTGTTTAGAGTTTCCTTCACAAATATTTCCAACCCTTAAGCTTGGTGAGTTTTAAATAAAAGTCTGATTTTAGGTTCTCGTATTATTTAGAAGTATTCAGAGTAATATGCAAAACTCCTTTTGTGAAAGTATTATTAGTCCATTAATCATTACTTCAATACAAAATGCTTGAAAATGATCATAATGATGGACGAAACTAAAATTCAGCAAAATCTGAAAAGAATGGGTTAATTAAAGAAAGCAAACATTGCTAGAATACAAAATGATTGGGGGAAAGATAGGTTCCCCAAATATCGCGGCCTGAGCTTTTCTATACGAACTTTCTGAAGACCATTTTAAGCTCAATATGTGTTTAGGACATCAAGAGTACTCTGTTGATGCCCTAAGACATAACATCTCTCTTTTCTTCTTAATTTAGGTACAGAAAGATCACCGCATGCCCTATCACAATTTGAGCCTCCCTTTTCGGGTTTTCAGCTCAAAACCCCTTTGGTCTCAAGGTGACCTTTGCGAGTTTTCACCTCGGCCTCTCCATTTTTTATTTTTAGAAAGTCTCAAAGTGCCCTTTGTGGGTTTTCACTTTGGCCTCTTTTCCTCTTCAAGTATAGTATTTGTTGACTAAATCCAAATTTACAGGATTGGGTAAGTTTTTCCTATCCATCTCGGCCAAGATCAGTGCTCCTCTAGAGAAAGCCTTTTTCACCATATAAGGTCCTTCCCAATTTGGCATCTATTTCCCTCTGAAATCCTTTTGTATGGGGAGGATCTTTTTCCAAACCAAGTCCCCCTCGTGAAATTCTCTTGGGCGAACCTATTTTTCATAAGCTCGCATCATTCGTTTTTGGTACATCTAACCATGACGAATAGCCCTTAGCCTCTTTTCTTCAATCAAGTTTAACTAATCATACCAAGACTGGATCCATTCTACTTCATCTAACTTTAGCTCTGACAAGACTCGAAGGGAAGGAATTTCAACTTCGATGGGTAACACTACCTCCATTCCATAGACTAATGAGAAAGGAGTTCCCCCGGTAGAAGTCTTGGCTAACGTTAAATAAGCATAAAGAGCAAATGGTAACTTCTTACACTAATCTTTATAACTTTCAGCCATTTTCCTCACAATCTTTTTAATGTTTTTATTGGCTACTTCCACTGCACCATTCATTTTTGGACGATACGGTGATGAATTGTGGTGTCTGATCTTGAATTGACTGCAAACCTCTGCTATCTTACTGTTGTTCAAATTTAATGCATTGTCATAAATGATCCTCTCAGGCATTCCATATCGACATATGATTTTCTTTTTTAAGAATCTGCTGACTGTCGACTTAGTAACACTAGTATATGAAGTAGCCTCTACACACTTGGTGAAATAGTCGATGACTACAAAGATAAATCAATGCCCATTGGAAGCTTTTGAAGAGGTTGGCCTATGACATCCATGCCCCTCATAAAGAAAGGTCATGGGAAAGTCATAACATGCAAAGGCAAAGGAGGTACATGAATTTTTTCTCCGTAAATTTGGCATTTGTGGCATCTCTTAGCATAATTGATGCAGTCTCCTTTCATGGTAGACCAATAGTACCCGAATCTCATAATTTGTCTAGCCATTGTGAAACCATTAGCATGTGTTCCACAAACACCCTCGTCGACTTCTTTCAGGATTTTTTTTAACTTCAATAGCGTCCACACATCTCAATAGTACTTGATTCTTTCAGGATCTCCCCGTCTAAGACATAGTCACAAGCTAGTCTTCTCAACGTCCTCTTTTTGTTCTCGGTTGCCTGATCAAGGTATTCACGATTTCTCATGTATCATAATATATCGTGCTACTAGTGATGATCATCTCTTTCTTCTTCCTCCACATTGTAACAATAAGCTGGGGCCTCGTAAATACTCATTTGAATGGGTTTTACATCCTTTGTTTGCTCACTTTGATCATGGAAGCCAGAGTGGCCAAAGCACCTGCCATCTGGTTTTCATCTTGTGAGAGATAATTGAAAGTAATGTCATCAAACTCCTCAATTAATCCTAAAACTATCCTTCGATAATTTTTCAATTTGGGGTCTCTTGTCTCCCATTTACCTTTCAGTTGGTAGATCACCAGTGCAGAATCTCCTTATACTTTCAGAGCTCTAATTTTGCGTTCTATGGCAGCACGGAGTCTCATGATACATGCTTCATATTCTTCCATATTATTTGTACAATCAAAATCCAACTTTCATGTGAATGGGTAATGATCTCCATTTGGGGATATCAAGACTGCCCCAATTCCATTGCCTACATCATTTGATGCTCCGTCGAAGTTCAATTTCCAAAGGTGATCTTTTGTAGCATCTTCTTTAGTAATTGCTACGTACATTAGTTTTTCATTGGGAAAGTCGAAGTTCAGGGGCTCATACTCTTCTAAAGCTTTGCTAGCCAGAAAATCTACTACTGTGCTTCCTTTTTTGGCTTTTTAGGTCACATAAACTATATCAAATTCAGATAGCAGAATTTGCCATCTAACCATCCTTCCAATCAAAGCGGTTGACTCCATCATGTACTTTAGAGGGTCCAAGTTCAAGATTAGCCAGGTTGTATGGTATAGCATGTATTGCCTCAACCTCCGAGTCATCCAAATCAAGACACAACACAATTTCTCAATTGGTGAATATCTCATTTCACATATCTCATTTCACACTCAATGAATTTCTTATTGAGGTAGTATATCGCCTTTTGTCTTCTTCCCGAATCATCGTGTTGACCCAGGACACATCCCATAGAGTTTCTAAACACTGTCAAATACAGGCTTAATAGCCTATCTGGGCAGGGAGGTGACAATACTAGAGGACTTGACAAGTAGTGTTTAACATTATCAAAAGCTTTCTGGCATTCATCATCCCACACTCCTGGATTGTGCTTCCTGAGAAGACGAAATATGGGATCACATTTCTCAGTTAATTGTGAAATGAACCGAGCAATGTAATTTAACCGACCTAGGGAACCCCGAACTTCTTTTTGAGTGCGCGATGGAGGCAATTCTTGTATAGCCCATACCTTGTTTGAGTCAATCTCAATTCCCTTCTTGCTGACTATAAAGCCCAACAACTTTCCAGATCTAGTGCCAAAAGTACATTTTGTTGGATTGAGCTTTAATTAGAATTTTCTCATTCTCAAGAATAATTTCCTCAAAACATGGATATGTTCCACTTCTGTTCTGGAATTTGCAATCATATCATTGACATAAACTTCAGTAACATCATGGAACAAGGTCACCATCTTTACTGTCTCTTCATAAGGTAGAATTTGTTTTCCTCTTGTTTTACCATCCTTAACAAGTCCGGAGATAAGCCATAGTTTTTGTCATCTTCAAAGTCCTGGGATCTCAAAACACATGTCTTTCTCAAAAGGAAGTTCTAACTCCGTAACAGCATTACTCATGTCATTGATATACGGGGACCTGTTGTAGGTACAAAGAAATATACAAAGAACAAATTAATTTAAGAATAATTATTCGTATGGTATGCTTACGAATGAAATGAAAGAATGATTTGGAAAAAGATCCAAGGAATAAAGGAATCTATCATAATTATTTGGATAGAAAGAATGAAAAAATCTTAAAGAATGAAAGAGTATTCACTCAAAATGATCTCGAGTATGTATTTCATAATGATGTTCAGACATAAGCCTATTTCATAAATGAATTCTTATTACTTCTAGGCTAAGTGCAACAAGTGTGTTTTGAACATTACTCTGTGTAAGCTCTAAAAACTACAAGAATTTCTTCTATAGTCAAGTTATTCAGAACACTCCCAGATTCATAAGGGCAGATATCTGACTAGGTCTCTCTTTCAATGATTTCTTCATGTGAACATTTTCGAACATTTATTCTGGGCCTTTGACCTCTTCAAAGAATTCCAACTCTTTTCAGGTTTTTTTATTGTACATGATGTAATGTAATGCAAATGCATGCATGCAAAAAGGCGTCTATCAATTTCCTTTAGAAAACTTTACTAGAGGACAAAATTCTTTACATGAAATGGATTACAAATATATAGACAGCCGTATTTTCTTCCATTTTATCAAGAAATTTGTTCTCAAGCTCTCTAATTTAGTAATCGAACGTGAATCGACACTCTTTCAAATATGAAATGACATGTATGCAATCATAGCCAAAACAAAATGAAACACATCAGTACAAAGCAAGCAAGAAAGAAACAAATAGGGCACTTGTTAGGGTGACCACTATGGTTTATCGCAATACTATCTACGGTGAGCTCATAGGGTCTTTACATGCGGTTTGGTTCTAAAGTCGAGGTACCTGAACTAGCAGATTTCTCAATCCTCACCCATTATAGGCTCATACAGATCGAGTTCAATTCAAGGAAATACATTTTCCTATGGCTGCACGTAGATGAAAATCTCACGAAGACATAGGTACGGATATATCCCGAAAGCAATCCACTATCCTGCACAGAGGTGAAAACCTAACGAAATAGTAGCTTCTCACTCCCACTTAAAAAGGTAAGACCAAAAGGGTCCTTATGCAATATAATGCGATATTCAAACCACAGTAATCATATGAAATAGCAATTCAAACAAATGCAATAATAGGATCGTAATTTTTCAAATTGGACTTTCAACTTTCGACAACAAGATAGAAAATAATCAATTTTATGGCTTGACTCTTTCAATGGTCATGTTCCCCAGCGGAGTCACCAAGCTGTCGAAACCATTTTTTTGTTTGGAAAACGGGGTCAACTTTAAAAACAAAAATGGATTCGCCACCAATCCTTTTTTAAGGTGTGATCGGGTCACCTTGAAATATTTTGATTTATCGAAATAATGATTTTGGCCTACGATATTCGAGAAAATGGGTTCAAGAGTCGGTTACGCACGAGGAAGGGTTAGCACCCTCGTAATGCCGAAAATTGGTACCGAATTGATTGATTGACGTCTTAATGTTGAAAATTTGAAAATATTTAAAATACGACCTTTTTATTTAAAAACTTGAATAAAACAAATTGGATGCTGAGACCCTCTTATTTCGAAGAAGTAAAATATCACGTCCAGTGGGTTAGGATATGACGTTTCAAATCTTCGAAACTAAGCTTGTCTTTTAACCCTTAAAACTCGTACATTTAAAATTAAGAAGGGTATTCAGTTATTTGGGTTAAATGAGAAATTGGACCTAGTAAGTTAGGGCACAATCTCTCAAAATTCCAAATACAAATATTGCCTTTGTATTTTAGAAATCTTTATCTCGAGATAACAAAACGTCATATTCAGTGAGTTAGAACACAACATTTTTGAATTCTCGAGAATAAGTTCTTATTTAGCTTATATGCTTTGATTTAAAAAGAACAATTGGTTCCTTAGATTCGACGAGAAAATCGAAACCTAGTAAGTTAGGGTACAATTTCTTTCGAATCTTAGAACGCGGGGTATTTGCTTATTTTAAAACGAAAAATTTTAATGCATCGAATAAAATGTAATATGATTATAGTAAATGGGACATGAATTATAGTACACATGTGTAATAGAATAAAAGCAGGGAAACAATATAAATAACAATAATAAAAGCAAAAATAAATAAGAACTAAAACAAATAATTTATGTAAAATAATAGGTAAAAATGATAAAATAAAAACAAAAAAAGATAATAATAAATCAATAAAAATAAATATTATGTACAATAGTTTAAAGATAATAAAATAATAGTAATGACAATAATACAATAATAATAAATTATAAGGAAAATAGATTAATAAACGAATAATCATAATAAAAATAAATAAATAATAATCATAATAATAATCATAATGAAAATAATAATTATAGTGAAAATAATAAAATAAATGTTCAAATACTTGCAAGTATATATATAAGGATACAAAATAATAAATAATAAATAAATAATCATAATGAAAATATCAATTTAATAACATAATAATAATAGTAATAATAATAGTAACAAAATAATAAATATAATAAATATAATAAGTACAATAATAATAACAATGATTAATAATTAATAAAAAATAACAAAAATAATATTAACAATATTAAAATCAATTAATTTAATAACAAAAATAATAAATAGGACTAAATTGCACTCGAAACAGAAATTTGGGTGCTAATTATAAATAAAAAGAAAGAAACAGACTAAATTACAATGCGCTAAAAACACGAGGGGGTGAAAAGGAAAATATCCCTAGCTCGTTATGCGCAGCGTTTTATCCGAGGACTAAAATGAAAAAGAAATGAAATTACAGGGGTAAATTTTAAAATTAAAATAAACGAAATTAAAAAAAATAAAAATGCGGAAGGGCTAAAGCAGTAAATAACCCAATTTCACAAACACGCGGATCCTTCCCTGGGACGGGTCAACGTGCGAGTTTGGAAGGGCAAAACAACGTCGTTTTTGGGCTATTGAACTCAGCCCTAAGCGACGACGTTTAAGGGCAATATAAAAGTTGAAAATTTTCTAAGATTCTTTATTTCAGGAAAAAAAAAGTTAAAAACTCCTTCAAAATACTCTCCCCGCCTTCGTCCATGAGAGCTCGCGATACTCGATGCCAATTGTCATTGTCTTGCCACCGTGCACGGCAACTGGAGGTTCAAAAATAGGTAATTTTTTCTCATTTTTTACTGTATTTTAATAACAACTAGAAATCTATATAAACGTAGGTAATTTTGAAGAGGGAAATAATAGAAAAAAAAAAGAAATGGAGAAAAATGAAGGAAATCCTTTGGGAATATGATTTTGTATTGCTTTCCTGTATCTTTTAAAAAATGTAGAGAGGCTTGCCATCATTTTTCTTTCGGTTTTATAAACCAAAAAATTAAAAATAAAAAAATAAAAAATAACATTTTCTTTCTGTTATTTCTATTCGTTGGCTCCTTTTTCTATTTTGCTTCCTTCGTTTGCAAGTGAAAACATCACTCGTAGGGTGGCTCGAATGCCTGGCTAGCGTGGATGCACGTGGCATGCGCGTGGGGGAAGGCTACGGCGTAAGGGTATTCTGGAAACCTCTAGGGTTTTCGATTTTTTTAAGGGTAATTAGGCTTACTGTGGTTTGGGCTTTAATTGGGTTTATATTTGGGTATGGGTCTTTAGTTTAGGTTTAGTGGTTTGGGTTATTGTAAATGGACTTTTCCTTAAAATGGAATTTTATTGGATTTTTATTATTTTTTATTTGGTTTTTTAATGGGTTAATATTAGGTTAATCGAGCTCGGGCAAATTTAGGCCCGTACAGTTATGAATATGCATGACGAAATTTGATGTGGTATACTCCCAATTGAACCTTAGGAATAGATCGGATATCCATGCCATGACATTAGGGATATATAAGAGCCAGTGTAAGACCATGTCTGGGACATGGCATCGGAGTTGATATGTGTGCTAGTGTAAGACCATGTCTGGAACATGGCATCAGCCACATTATGAGAGCCAGTGTAAGACCATGTCTGGGACATGGCATCAGCATTGATATGTGTGCTAGTGTAAGACCATGTCTAGGACATGGCATCGGCCACATTATGAGAGTCAATGTAAGACCATGTCTGTGACATGGCATCGACATCGTACCTTCTTGTGTAAGGCTTGTCTGGTATCCTTTGTTATTCCAACTAGTTCAATGGGTAATTTAAAGCTTTTGCCAAAAGTGAGAAAAGTTACGACTATGTTATAAGTGATACAAGTACCCACACGAAATTCATGAGAAATGAGCTCGATTTATGTTGTATGATTAGTAAGGTTGAAAATGAGTAAGTTATGCCTTTAATCATTTGAGAATTATGTGCAAGTTTATAATATGTTATGAGTATGATAATGCATGGTAATTGTTGTTAATTATTTACATGCGACTTACTAAGCTTTATGCTTACTCCCTCTTTTTTCCATTTTCTTATAGCGCCACCAAGCTAGCTCGGGGAACAACAAACGTCGAAGGCATTGATCACACTATCAATTGAAGCATTTGGTATAGTTAGCCTT
This sequence comes from Gossypium rotundifolium, assembly GCA_025506655.1. NCBI lineage: Eukaryota > Viridiplantae > Streptophyta > Magnoliopsida > Malvales > Malvaceae > Gossypium > Gossypium rotundifolium. The sequence continues at coordinate 66,802,638 of CP106729.1, read as the reverse complement.
AGTATTTTTAAGTATGGCATGTATAGGGACTGGGTCTTTTTGTTAAGTGTCATATTATTTTGGCCATATGTGTTGGCTTGTCATGAAGTTAATCTATTTTGTCTAAGGCCACGGATAATGGCTAATATTTATTGTTGATTTATGCAAATGATGATGTAACATCCTAAACATGGGCCTACGCTTTAAGGTGATAGTTTAATATGTTAAATTGAGATTCTAAGGATCGGTGACTTTTTGATTAAATATGTGGATTAGGGTTTAAATTAGTGCTCTGGGTATTTTAAAGTGATATATTGGGCTTTAAAAATATGGGTTAGGTGGCTAATACATGGTGTTAGCTTATAATTTCAGTAGATAGTTAATTAAGTGACAAGCTGGGCTTGTGGCCCAAGGATTTAAGGAGCTTTAAGTGGGCATAAGGTGGCATCATAAGGGGGAGGAGTTTGGGCCTAGTATGGCCACTTAGAGCCCAAATTTTAAGATGAAAATTCAGCACTTACAAGCCCTAGGAGTAGACGGCACACTAGCTACAAAATAGGGATTTTAATTCTTTTATTTCTTGGTAAATAGGAAGATAATGAAGAGAAAGATGAGGGCTATTTTTTTGAGGAGATAAGGATTAGGTTATTAGGTGAGATAAAGGCTATCAGGAGAAGGGGAGAGTTGGCCAAAATTCCAACTCTGTGTGTGGATGATATGCCAAAATTTCTCTATAAATAGGGAGTAGTATTCTTCAATTTCGGTATTCTGAAACCTTATCTTTCTCTCTTTCTCTGCTGAAATTTCCAAGCCTTTCCTACAATTTCTCTTTTTCTTTTTCTAAAAGCTGAATTCCATTTGATTCATACTCTCATCTCATATAGCCGAACCTACAAGGGAGGTTTCTGTTTCCCGAAGGTGCACCATAAGCCACATACTCCTTAGTAATTTGGTAAGTTTTGGGATTTTATTCTATGCAATTTCACTCTTTCTTTTCATTCAAATCTAACCCGAAACACTTATTTAAGGCCTGTCGATTTTCCCTCTCTGCTTTTAGTAGCCAAATCTATCTTATTAAAAGTCTCCTGTGCCGATTTGGTGGAAAAGCCGAAGGTAGGAAGGTGACGTTGTCTTAGGGATTTTCGGGATTCGACAAATAAGGCTCTACGTTAGGGATAATAGATTTTCGGTAACTGGTGTGTAATACCTCCCACCATCTAGATCTGCCTATTATTGTATGTTCATGTGTTTTTTTTATGTTTTGATAAATGCCGAAATCTCGGTTTATTGATGCAATCCCAAGGAGGGAAAAAACGGATCCCCAGGTTAGTAAATAATCTGTTTAAATGTTATAAGTAAAATGCTTGTATGTGATTGCATAGGTTGGGTTGATGAAAGGAGGAAGTTATACATTACATGTGTAGCGACTAATGCTGTGAACTATTATACGGGCTTCGACCATTAAATGTTATACAGGCTTCGGCCATTATATGTTATAAGGGCTTCGGCCATCATATGTGAATGAGCAGCATGACTGCCATCATGGTGTGTAGTGGTGTGGGTCGATTGTAGAAATCCCCAATGGTGTGAACGGTTGGTACGGGGGTGTGTAGCGAATGTAAACCTAGGCAAATGGGTTGGGCCTTGCATATTAATTGCTATTAATTTTTATTATAATTATTACACTGTTTATTTTGTTTAATGGGCTTAAGGCCCAAACTCTAGTGGTGCATGAGGGTTGCACACTGAGTCTCGCGACTCACCCTTTAATTAACATTTTAGGTGATACCTAGTGATTCGGACCGGGCTGGAGAGGAACGCAAGGTCGCCATGTAGAAGAATATGTAGATTTGGCAAAAAGAGACTCAAGTTTTATTTTATATTTTTAATTAATGGACTTCAAACCTCGTTGTAATAAGGCCATGGGCTATTATGTTTTATTATGGGCTTCTATTACTTTAAGTTGTTTAAGCTTTTATTTTAATTAAAAGGCATGTATTTAAGTTTGGATTTTACTTTACTTAAGCATATTCTATATAAAACATATTTGGGCTTTTAGAAAATGCGACATGTTTCGATAAAATTTTTCTTGGTGACATATCCAGATCCGGTTGTGGTGTTTGGGCCGGGTGTGGGGTGTTACAAATTGATATCAGAACCCGATTTAAAACTCGACTCTAGGGGTTTTTGGGCTCAAAACGTTTTCTAAAGATGGGCTTTTGAAATATACATTTTTAAATAATAACAGTCATTAGCTCAAGATGGCACTGTCTCCTACCAAGTCCGCTGTAAGTAACCATTGTGTGATATTTATATATGTGGGCTTAGTGGGCCCGGTGGGGCGTGAGACTAAGCTAGAATTAGAACTTGATGGACTCTAGGCTTAGCTTAAACCACTTCTCAAAATTCATAAAACTTAATTTCTTGAACAAACCCGTTAATGAGCAGAAGACTAGAGTGTGGTAGCAATCACGCATGTCTAGGAAGGATCCGGAAGAGCACGGTATTTAAGCAGTCCTAGTGACTCACCTCCTCTTATTTGGAATCCTACAGTGCATAGTATGACTATTCACCTTAGTCGAGTTAGGGTGTGGCAATAGGCATACGCATGTCTAGGAGTGGATTCTGGGAGAGCTTGGTATTTAAGCAGTCCTATCAACTCACCTCCTCTTCACTAGAATCTTACCTGGTGCATAGTGACTATTCACCCTAGTTACGAGGGTTGGTTGATGGGCTAAACCCTATGATTAAAACCCAAAAGGGACCAGCCACCTTTTTCTTAAAAAAAAAAACCCTCAAGTTTTGTAAAATTTTCAAAATACCTTTGTTTTAAATAATAATAATAAATAAATTCCAATCAACCCTGTTTCAAAAAAAAACCATCAACGTTTGAAAAATTACCCATATTTTGCGAAATGACCAAAATGACCCTGATTTCCAAAATTACTGAATGGATTGGTTATCAAAGCATCGTGCTAAATTGGATTGTGGGACTAAGCGCATGGTGTTAAGTACCCCGGAAGGAGGGGAGATGGTTGTGTTAGGAGAAAGAAGGAATTATTTATCCAACGTAGTGTCGGCCTTGAAAGCTGTAAAGATGATTCGGAAGGGATGTAACGCCTTTTTAGCTTTTATTAGTGATTTAGATGCTAAAGAGGTGACTATCGATGAGGTTCGAACAGTCAAGGATTTCACAGACGTCTTTCAGGAAGAGTTGCCAGGATTACCCTCGGATCGCGGGTGGAATTTGGAATAGAACTACTCCCGGGTACAGCTACGGTGTCAATTGCTCCTTATCGAATGGCGCCGAAGGAACTGGTGGAGCTCAAAGCTCAAATTCAGGAACTGTTGCACCGTGGGTTTATTCGACTGAGTGTGTCTCCATGGGGAGCACCGGTCCTATTCGTGAAGAAGAAGGACGGATCCATGCGTATGTGCGTGGATTATCGTCAACTGAATAAGTTGACGATTAAAAATAAGTACCCATTACCAAGAATCGACGATTTGTTCGACCAGCTCAAACGAGTTTGGGTCTTTTCTAAGATTGATCTTAGGTCGAGATATCATCAGTTAAAGGTGAAGAAAGGAGACATTCATAAAACGGCATTTCAAACACGCTACGGTCATTACGAGTTCTTAGTAATGCCGTTCGGTTTGAAGAATGCGCCAGTAGCATTTATGGATATGATGAATCGGGTGTTTCAGCCATACCTTGATCTGTTCGTTGTAGTGTTTATCGATGATATATTGGTTTATTCCATGTCTGAGGAGGAGCATGATGCACATCTTCGAGTGGTGTTCCAAATTCGAGGAAAAGTTTGTATGCAAAGTTGATGAAGTGTGAGTTCTGGCTGAAGGAGGTGACTTTTCTAGGGCATGTAGTTTCCGCAGAGGGGATTAGGGTAGACCCTCGGAAAGTCGAAGCTGTGTTAAATTGGAAACCGCCAAAAATTGGGGTAAAAACTTGAAGTTTCTTAGGATTAGTAGGATATTACCGAAGGTTCATTGAGGGGTTCTCTTCAATAGCGGCACCATTAACTAAGTTGTTGAGGAAGGGAGCATCTTTTGTGTGGACTAATAAACAACAGGAGAGTTTTGAGAAGCTGAAGAGAATTTTGACGAAAGCGCCGGTGTTAATTCAGCTAGAGGCAGGAAAAGAATTTATCGTCTACTGTGATGCGTCACACACAGGTTTAGGGTGTGTGTTGATGCAGGATGGAAAAGTTGTGGCATACGCGTCTCGACAGTTGAGATCGCATGAGTTGAACTACCCTACGCATGACTTGGAATTGGCTACAGTAGTGTTTGCTCTAAAGATTTGGAGGCACTACCTGTATGGGGAAAAGTCGGTAATTTACACCGACCATAAAAGTTTGAAGTATCTCCTTACTCAGAAAGAGTTAAATTTATGACATCGTAGGTGGATCGAGCTCTTGAAGGACTATGATTGCTCGATTGAATACCATCCCGGCAAGGCGAATGTGGTGGCGGATGCGTTGAGTAGAAAGGTGATAGCAGACGTAAGGGCGATGTTCGCTCATCTTAGTTTGTATGAGGATGGTAGCCTGGTAGCTGAACTACAAGTAAGACCTATATGGACGAGTCTAATCAAAGAGAAGCAACTTTTGGATGATGTCTTGAGTATTCGAATCTGACAAGTGCAGGAGGGTGAAGTAGAGGATTATAGTCTAAACAATGATGGAGTTTTGTGTTTTCGTGGGAAGGTTTGTATGCCAAAAGATGAGGAGCTAAGGCAGATGGTTCTTCGGGAATCGCATAGTATCCCCTATGCTATGCATCCTGGAAGAGTTAAGATGTATCAGGATTTGCGAGAACATTTCTGGTGGTCAGGTTTGAAGTGAGAAGTTACGGAATATGTGGGAAAGTGTTTGACCTGTCAGCAAGTGAAGGCGGAACATCAGCTGCCTTCGGGATTGTTGCAGCCGATAAAGATCCCACAATGGAAATGGGAGCGAATCACAATGGATTTTGTTAGTGGATTACCCCTTACACCCACCAAGAAAGATGCAATTTGGGTAATTATGGATCGGCTGACGAAGTCTGCTCACTTCATACCGATTCGGGTCGACTACTCTTTGCAAATTGGCTAAGTTATACGTGGCTGAGGTTGTAAGATTATATGGTGTGCCGGTGTCGATCATATCGGATAGGGACCCTAGGTTCACTTCACGATTTTGGAGGGCTCTTCATCAAGCAATGGGAACAAGGTTAGACTTTAGTACCGCTTTTCACCCACAGTCCGATGGTCAGTCTGAGAGGGTAATTCAGATCTTGGAGGATATGCTAAGGGGTTGCATCATCGATTTTAGGGGTAGTTGGGAGGAGCATTTACCCTTGGCTGAATTCGCGTACAATAATAGCTATCAAGATAGTATTCATATGGCACCGTATGAAGCATTATATGGAAGGAGATGTCGTACCCCAACTTGTTGGACGGAGTTAGGTGAACGTCAGGTATTGGGTCCTGAACTAGTTTTGAAAACGGAGGAAAAAGTTAAGTTATCTGAGCTCGATTGAAGGAAGCGTCGATCGCGTAAATCTTATGCGGATCTTAAGCGGAAGGAGGTAGAATTCGCGAGAGGAGATCAAGTCTTCTTGAAGGTTTCTCTATGGAAAAAGGTAATGAGGTTTGGACGAAAGGGTAAGCTAAGTCCTCGGTTTATTGGGCCTTATCGGTGTTAAAAGCGTGTGGGCCCGGTGGCTTATCGCTTGGAGTTGCCTTGAGTTAGAGCGGATACATGACGTGTTCCATGTCTCGATCTTTGAGGCGTTATCGATCCGATCCATCACACATAGTGCCAGTGGAAGAAATTGAAGTAAGGCCAGATTTATCTTTTGAGGAGGAACCAGTACGAATTTTAGATCGAGACGTAAAAGTGTTGAGAAGGAAGTTCGTTCCTTTGGTCAAAGTCTTGTAGAGAAACCACGGCGCAGAGGAGGCGACGTGGGAACCGGAGGAGGTTATACGACAGCAATATCCCCATCTTTTCAAATCAGGTAAATTTTGAGGCCGAAATTTATTTTAAGGGGGTAGAACTGTAACATCCTAAATGTGGGCCTGCGCATTAAGGTGATAGTTTAATATGTTAAATTGAGATTCTAAGGATCGGGCTGACTTTTTGATTAAATATGTGGATTAGGGTTTAAATTAGTGCTCTAGGTATTTTAAAGTGATATATTGGGCTTTAAAAATATGGGTTAGGTGGCTAATACATGGTGTTAGCTTATAATTTAAGTAGATAATTAATTAAGTGACAAGCTGGGCTTGTGGCCCAAGGATTTGAGGAGCTTTAAGTGGGCATAAGGTGGCATCATAAGGGGGAGGAGTTTGGGGCTAGTATGGCCACTTAGAGCCCAAATTTTAAGATGAAAATCCGGCACTTACAAGCCCTAGGAGTGGACGGCACACTAGCTACAAAATAGGGATTTTAATTCTTTTATTTCTTGATAAATAGGAAGATAATGAAGAGAAAGATGAGGGCTATTTTTTTGAGGAGATAAGGATTGGGTTATTAGGTGAGATAAAGGCTATCAGGAGAAGGGAAGAGTTGGCCGAAATTCTAACTCTGTGTGTGGATGATATGCCGAAATTTCTCTATAAATAGGGAGTAGTATTCTTCAATTTCGATATTCTAAAACCCTATTTTTCTCTCATTCTCTGCCGAAATTTCCAAGCCTTTCCTACAGTTTCTCTTTTTCTTGTTATAAAAGCTGAATTCCATTTGATTCATACTCTCATCTCACATAGCCGAACCTACAAGGGAGGCTTCTGTTTCCCGAAGGTGCACCATAAGCCACATACCCCTTAGTAATTTGGTAAGTTTTAGGATTTTATTCTATGCGATTTCACTCTTTCTTTTCATTCAAATCTAACCCGAAACACTTATTTAAGGCCTGTCGATTTTCCCTCTCTGCTTTTAGTAGCCGAATCTATCTTATTAAAAGTCTCCTGTGCCGATTTGGTGAAAAAGTCGAAGGTAGGAAGGTGACGTTGTCTTAGGGTTTTTCGGGATTCGACAAATAAGGCTCTACGTTAGGGATAATAGATTTTTGTGGTAACCAAGTGTGTAATACCTCCCCACCATCTAGATCTACCTATTATTGTATGTTCATGTGTTTTTTTTATGTTTTGATAAATGCAAAAATCTCGGTTTATTGATGCAAGCCCAAGGAGGGAAAAAGTGGATCCCTAGGTTAGTAAATAATCTATTTAAATGTTATAAGTAAAGTGCTTGTATGTGATTGCATGGGTTGGGTTGATGAAAGGAGGAAGTTATACGTTACATGTGTAGCGGCTAATGCCGTGAACTGTTATACGGGCTTTGGCCATTAAATGTTATATGGGCTTTGGCCATTATATGTTATAAGGGCTTGACCATCATATGTGAATGAGCAAAGATGACCGCCATCATGGTGTGTAGTGGTGTGGGTCGATTGTAGAAATCCCCAATGGTGTGAGCGGTTGGTGCGGGGTGTGTAGCGGATGGAAACCTAGGAAAATGGGTTGGGCCTTGCATATTAATTGCTATTAATTTTTATTATGATTATTACACTGTTTATTTTGTTTAATGGGCTTAAGGCCCAAACTCTAGTGGTGCATGAGGGTTGCACACTGAGTCTCATGACTCACCCTTTAATTAACATTTCGGTGATACCTAGTGATTGATTTGGTAGGAGAGGGATGCAAGGTGGCCATGCGAGAAGAATATGTAGATTTGGCAAAATAGACTCAAGTTTTATTTTATATTTTAATTAATGGACTTCAAACCTCATTGTAATAAGGCCATGGGCTATTATGTTTTATTATGGGCTTCTATTACTTTAAGTCATTTAAGCTTTTTATTTTAATTAAAAAGGCATGTATTTAAGTTTGGATTTTACTTTACTTAAGCATATTCTATATAAAACATATTTGGGCTTTTTCGAAAATCGACATGTTTCGATAAAATTTTCTTGGTGACATACCGGATCCGATTGTAGTGTTTGGTAGGGTGTGGGGTGTTACAAATTGGTATCGAGCAGGTTCAAAACTCGGCTCTAGGGTTTTGGGCTCAAAACGTTTTCTAAAGATGGGCTCTTGAAATATACATGTTTTAAATAATAATGTGTCTCATTAGCTCAAGATGGCACTGCGTCTCCTACCAAGTCCGCCATGTAAGTACTCGAACCATTGTGTGATATTTATATATGTGGGCTTAGTGGGCCTAGTGGGACGAGACTAAGCTAGAATTAGAACTTGATGGACTCTAGGCTTAACTTAAACCACTTCTTAAAATTCATAAAACTTAATTTCCTTGAACAAACCTGTTAACGAGTTTGCAATGCTAGGGTGTGGTAGCAAATCATCGCATGTCTAGGAAGGATCCAGGAAGAGCACGGTATTTAAGATCCTAGTGACTCACCTCCTCTTCATTGGAATCCTACAGTGCGAGTGATTATTCACCTTAGTCGAGTTAGGGTGTGGCAATAGGCATACACATGTCTAGGAGTGGATTCAGGGAGAGCTTGGTATTTAAGCAGTCCTAGCGACTCACCTCCTCTTCACTAGAATCTTACATGGTGCGTAGTGACTATTCACCCTAGTTACGAGGGCTGGTTGATGGGCTAAACCCTATGATTAAAATCCAAAAGGGACTAGCCACCTTTTTCTTAAAAAAAAAAAACCCTCAAGTTTTGTAAAATTTTCAAAATACCTTTGTTTTGAAAAAATAAAAAAAATTAAATTCCAATCAACCTTGTTTCAAAAAAAAACAAAAAAACCATCAACATTTGAATTATTACCCTTATTTTGTGAAATGACCAAAATGACCCTGATTTCCAAAATTACTGAAATACCCCGGATATCCAAAATTACCGAAATACCCCTAAATTTCCAAAATTACCGAAATACCCCTAGATTTTCAAAATTATCAAAATACCCCCAGATTTCCAAAATTACCAAAGTACCCCCAAATTTTCAAAATTTTTGAAATACCCCCCAGAATTAAAAAATTACCAAAATACCCTTACTCCACAAAATCACCAGGGACCTTATTTTGAAAAAATTACGAAAATAACCCTTGTAAGACAAAATTACGAAAATACCCCTAGGTAGTAGAAACAATAACAATAGCAACAACGACAACACTTTTCTGTAATGAACGCGAGTTCATGAATGTTGATGATTGAACTTGAGACTGTATTGTGAATGCGAATTCGAAAGAACCACTTTTAAAACTATTATTCATAAGACTGTTAGTGGTTAACTAGTGGAAGAAAATTAATAATCCATAAAATTCTTAATCAGATAAACGTCAATCGGAGGAATGACTTCAAGGGGTCGAGAACGTCTGTCCGCGTGGATGCGGAAGGGTAGAATGACCGCATCAGAGCCAGTAGGGTCTGGCCACGGGTCGGGAAACAAGATGCCGAAACTATCGACTGTAGAAGGAGAATTTCGGGATGAGGCGCCCAGAGATGATGCTGTATCTCAGGCGATGTTAAGGGTTTTAGAAAGGGTTACTGGAGTAGGCATGGGCACAGGAGCTCGAAAATCTATGCCAGAACGGCTTAAGGCCAATGGAGCAAAAGTGTTTAGGGGAGTTTTGGGGTAGCTCCTAACAAATTGAGTCTTGGATGGAAGCGATCGAGCGATAATGGATGACTTAGACTTCACAGTAGAGGAAAAGTTGAAAGGGGTCGTGTCTCTCCTCCAAGATGAGGCCTACCAGTGGTGGCTCACGGTGAAAGAAGGCACTGCCACAGACCGGATTGACTGGGACTTCTTTAAGGAGTCATTTCAGGGGAAGTATGTTGGGGCCAACTATATAGATGCCCAAAGGAAGGCATTCTGAACACAGGATAGGAAGTAAGTCGTGGCGAATATGAGGTCGAAGCCAAGGCTTGAGCCATTATGCTCGAGGAATGGTAGCAACAGAGTATGAACATTGTGTTCGATTTGAGGATGGGTTGAGAAATGAGTTAAGGGTTCTGATAGCACCGCAACGGGAAAGGGTTTTTGCTGTTTTGGTAGATAAGGTTAAAATAGCTGAAGAAGTGAAACGAGTTGAGAGGCAAGAAAGGGATAAGGATCGGGGTAAGAATAAGAGGAGTTTTGGGCCATCAAGAGCATCGGGGAATTTTCAGAAGAGGCCTAGGGCTGATGGGCCAGTTCGTGCTCCGACGAGTCAGAACCAGACATGTTCTACATGTGGCAAGGCGCACTATAGGGAATGCAGAGTGAAGACAAGTGGGTGCTTTAAGTGTGGATCCACAGAACACCTGATTAAAGACTGTCCCCAGATGGATCGGGGGTAGCCAGTGGGCTGAGGTGCTGATCAAGTGAGGAGAGGTGATCAGCCTAGACCAAGGGGTTATGGTGCAGGTAGAGGAGGAAATGGGGCTGGTCGAGGTCGTGGAGCACCTGGCAGAGGTGCAGGTAATGTAAAGGCTAGGCAGTCGGATCTAGTTTATGCAGTCCGTCGACAAGAGGATGGTGACGCACCGGATGTCATAACCGGTACATTTCTTATAGCTGACAGCCTTTTTCTTACTTTGATTGATATTGGGTCAACCCACTCCTATATTATATGTTCGATATCTGAGACCTTAAGTATAGATCCTGAAACAACTACTAGGAAGATGGCTGTGGTTAGTCCCTTAGGATAATCTAGGGTAGTGAACAAGCTGTTTAGGGATATACCTTTAGAGACTCAAGGGGTAGTGTTTTCGGTAGACTTAATGGAATTTGTAAGAGTATGCCCAAAGATCAATCATGAGATGGTTGTAATAACATACTTGATTTACCATGTTTATTAAAATAAAGCGTTGTCATTATTATTTCGGTTTTTCCTACGTGTGTACAAATAAAGCATTTTATAATAATGTCACGAGAATAATATGATTATTCTTAAAATATCCTTAGTCAAGTATTATTGTTGACTAGGACAACAATAATGCATTAAGACTACATGTAGTTGATTGATGATAAAGAGTTATCATTGATATGGAGTGTCAAAATCAATGCATGAATATGTGTGCTAGAGAACAACATATTGGATGACCCGCTATGAGTATGTTTCTTGGATTATTATGTAATTGTCACAACATTACTCATAGTGATTAATATGTATATGATCCTTAGACTTGAGATAATCATTATCCCAACATCGTGAGTCGATATTTTGATACGATCAAACGTACAATCGTGAATGGTTGTTCTATAAAGGTGATGTTGGATATATCACAATCAATGTAGAGGATATTGTTGATCAATATAGGATAAGTCCTCCCACATAATGGGAGTAATATCTTAGGCCACTTGATTGAGTGAGACTAGAAATGCATGGCCATGCTCAAATAAGTTGACATGAGATGTCATACTAATTTGTATATCATAGTCTACTCAAGATATCAAGAAACATGGGATGGACTATACAAGTGTGACTATTCCATGACTTGTATCTATTAGGAGATAAAGGACTTAAGGATTAATGCATGAAAAGTTAATCACAAAAGTTATGTCGAATCATGACTTCTTGTATCTTAGGTAGCAATGATGCATTGCTAGATGCCACTCATTGTTTGTGACATTAGAATCGTTCTAGTATTACTACTAACGTTACAAGAACCTCTGAGGTCACACCCTATGGTTGAAATGAACGGAATGAAACATAGTTGGTATTGTGTTTGATTGTCACATGAATTAAATTAATTAAAGAATTAATTTAATTCGGCAATCAAATATTGAATATATTATATGTACAAGGATGTTGTACACATAATGAGAATTAATATATGAATTTGGTTCCTATATAAATTTAAATAAATATAGTTTACCGAAATCTCCATGTTATAATTAATGTAATTATAACTTTTGGGTATAATTAATGTAATTATAATTTTCTGTTAAAACATTATTATATTTATTTAATCTCGATTATAAAAGGGTAATAAGTGAAGAAAAACCCTAAGAATTTTGCTTAAAAAAGGTCTAGCAGCCGTCAAGCAAAACACCTCTCTAAAAAATATTTTTTGGAGATTTCTGCCGTTCATAGTCAAACCGGGTGGATTACGTAGAGGCCGACATCGTAAAGGTTGTGGCTTGGTTCGACAGTAGATCAGATATCTTGTCGCCGAGGCGTCGCTATCTACTCAGATTGAAACCTTGGTAATTTCGAAACCTTTATTTCACCCCGATTCGTTCTCACACATGGATTCATGGTTTGGATCATGGGATTAATTTTATTTCATTGCGCCTTGGGTGTGCGCGATCCAATGAGGGTATCGAGCCACTTGTGTGATACGGACTCGGGTTTAAATACTTGGGTGATGCAATTGTATGAGATGCATGCTTTTATTTTATTACGTTTCGGTTGTTTAAATCGTTTAAGCATAACCGATAACATTCCTTTCGATAATTGATTAAATGTTAATCATGATGTTGTGGCCTATTCGATCTTATGTTATTATCATAATTATTAACAAATCGTAATATTGCGACGGTGGAATTTAAGATTTCGAAGGGTTAATCGGCTTGTGGAACAAGGGTTGTTCCGATATGAACCTCAAGGATTAAAATCTCGAAACACGATTCCGTTGATAAAAGTTATCAAATTGTGAGGTTTCATTTGGTAGGGTATGCGATTTGTACCACCCGGTCCATACCACACCCCTGATCCTACCGTAACATCCTCTCATATTTTGAGGATGGGGATCGAGGATCGACTCGGCCTGGCCTTGCCCGCTTCCTCCGACCGCCTGCACCCCATTTTCTTATTATAGTATATTTTGTTAATAAAAGAAATATATATAAACTTGATGGGCCACATAAGGTTGAAAGGATATTTTATAATTCACCTTAGCAAAAGAGCATTGAATTATGTATGCTATTTTTGACATGCACGGTGTTTGAAATGCATAGTTATAGCCCGATGACCCATTTGATAAAAGGTTGTAATTTTATAAATACTGACTGCGTGTCGTGCCTTACTACTATTCTCTTGTATTTCTCTTCTCATCTTACTCCCTCGTATGTAAAACGAGTTTACGCATATTGTAATTTGCAAAAGTTGCTATGGGCTGACGAGAAGGAAGTTGGGACAACTATTGAAGAATGATAGTTTATGAAACCGCTTACACCTTTAGGTTTCCTTTTGGTTCTCCCATTGGCTTGGGTTGAATCACCTTAGTTTATGGGCTATAACTATTGCATTTATTTATTGCTTTATTTATTCATGTATGAGATGCTATGGATGTTTAAAGCATGCCAATTTTATATATTAAAATTTAATAATAAACCCAATTAATTGATGAGATCAATTAAAAGACTAAATGGACTAAATTAGACCATAATTGGTGAGATGGAACATCCTTAATAAAATCCTCTATTAAAATATTAAGTCAACATGGCCTTCCAATTTTGCCCTCGTTAAGGCCTCGATCAATACTATGTAGGTTATGCCAAAGCAAAGTACTAGTATTTATCTTGGTTAAACGCGAAGAATAAACAAGTGATATTCATTTGGTTAAAAATTGGTTAATGACTTAACTAGGTTACTCTAATAGGATTAGAAACCTAGAGGCAATTAAATTGGATAAATCATAAGATGATTAGAACAAGAGTTGTTCATCAAATATTAGGAGTTACATATGATGTAATTAGCAAAGGTTGCTTACCTAAATAACCATAGTCTTGAGAGTAAAGCCAAAGTGACTTAAGAGGAGGTGAAATATGGGTCCTTAACCCACTAGAAATACTTTGGAGAAAGTTTTTCGAAATTAATATATGGGGTTATTAATTTTGAAATAAAATAGTGGGATCATCATTTAATAAAGTCTTTTAATGATTTATATAAACTTGGTAAATTTACTCACACGCATATTTAATTGTTGTAGATATATTATGGTCGCAAATACTAGCACACTATCATTGCGATCGGTCCTTGAGAAGGACAAATTGAATGGTTTGAATTTTCTTGATCGGTTCCGTAACTTGAGGATTGTCCTCAAACAAGAACGGAAATTGTATGTCATTGAACAACCACTTCCTAATGAACCACCTATTAATGCCTCGAGAACCGATAAAGATGCTTACAAGAAGTATCTCGATGACATGGTAGATGTTGGATGCCTTATGCTTGCCACTATGAATCTCGAGCTTGAAGCAACATGAGGACATGGTTGCTCATGATATGATCGAGCACCGAAAGAACTTTATCGGGGGCAAGCACGGCAAGAGAGGTTCGATATCTCTAAAGCCCTATTCCAATGTAAGTTGGTGAAGGAAGCCAGTGGGACCTCATGTCCTTAAGATGATTGGCTATATTGAAAGTCTGTCTAAGCTTGGTTTTCCATTGGGCCAAGAGTTGGCCACCGATGTTATTCTCGCAATCGTTGCGGATAGCTACTGACCGGTTTGTCCTTAATTTCAATATGAATGAAATTGACAAGACTCGCCTTAGCTTACTTAGTATGTTACGAATCTTGAAGGTAACATGAAAAGGTTGGACCCAAGCCCATCCGATGGTCCATAACAACAAGGGCAAGGAAAGGCCAAAGTTCGGACAAAGCCCAAGGGTAAAGGTAAGCCCAAGCTCGGCAAAGGAAAGGTCGCAATGAAACCTAAAGGTGGAGTGTCTAAGGAAGGAAGCGCTTTCATTGTGGTGTGATTGGACATTGAAGCGGGCGCCTATCTATCTTGAGGAAGTCAAGAAAGCCAAAACAAGCGGAACGCTCGCTTGTGTATTTATGTTATTGATATTAATTTATCAATTACTACTTCTTGGGTATTAGATCTTGGTTGTGGTTCTCATATTTGTACTTGCATGCGGGGACTACAAAGGAGTAGGACGTTGGCTAGAGGAGATGTGGACTGCGAGTTGGAAATGGAGCAAAGGTTGTCTGCATTAGTGTGGGAACATATACTTTATCTTTGCCTAGTGGACTTGATTTAATTTTAGAGGATTGTTATTTTGTGCCCGTTTGACTAAAAACATTATTTCGGTTTCTTGTTTAGACAAAATTGGTTTTGAGATAATTATTAAGAATAATTGTTGTTCCTTTTATCTCAATAATGTTTTCTATGGCTCGGCACAATTGATTAATGGCCTCTATATTTTAGATCAAATGAACCCTATTTACAACATAAATACTAAAAGATCTAAAATAAATGACTCAAATCAAACTTATCTTTGGCATTGTCGTTTGGGCCACATAAGTGAGAGACGATATCCATACTCCATAAAGATGGTTTCTTAGATTCATTTGTTTTTGAACAATTTGAAGTATGTGAATCTTGCTTATTGGGAAAATGACTAAATCTCCTTTCACTTTGGTAAAAGTGAGCGAGCTAGTGATTTATTGGGCCTAATACATTCGATGTATGTGGACCAATAAATACACGAGCCGAGGTGGATTTCAATACTTCATTACTTTCACCGATGATTTGGTAGATATGGGTATGTTTATCTCATGCGCCATAAGTCCGAGTCTCTTGAAAAGTTCAAGGAATTCAAAATGAAGTACAAAATCAACTAGGCAAAACTATCAAGTCACTTGATCCGATCGAGGCGAGAGTATTTGAGCCTAGAGTTTGATGATCTATTGAAGGAATGTGGGATTGTCTCACAACTTACTCCTCCCGCTACTCCTCAATGGAATGGAGTTTACGAGAAGAAATCGAACTTTATTAGACATGGTTCGATCCATGATGAGTCATGCCGATCCACCGACTTCTTTTTGGGGACATGCAATTGAGCAATTTGCTTTCACACTAAATCGTGTTCCATCTAAATCGGTTCAAAAGACGCCATATGAGATGTGGACCTGAAAACGCCCCAAGATGTCTTTTATGAAAATTTGGGGTTGTGAAGCTTATGTTAAACGTCAGCGCCTACTAAGCTTGAACCCAAATCGAAAAGTGTATTTTGTGGGTATCCAAAGAAACCAAAGGTTATTATTTCTTTAATCCCACTGAGAACAAAATATTTGTTGCTCGGACTGGTGTCTTCCTAGAGAGAGAATTTATTTCTAGAAAAGGAAGTGGGAGAAAGATTGAACTTGAAGAAATTCGAGAATCACAAGATACCACTGAACCAGTGATAGAACAACAACAAATTCCACAAGAAATTGAGGAACAAGTAATCGCTGTAGAAACACAACCACTGAAGATCTTTAAGAGAACGCCATGCACCGAGAGATATGGATTTCTCATTACAACACATGGTGACGTTCTTCTTATAGATCAAGATGAGCCTAGAACTTATCAAGAAGCGGTGACGAGCCCGGACTCGAGAAATGGCTTGAGGCCATGAGATCCGAGATGGATTCCATGTATGAAAATCAAGTATGGACTTTGATTGACCCATTCGGAGTTAAACCTATAGGGTGCAAGTGGGTTTTCAAAAGAAAACCGACATGGATGGTAACGTACAAACATACAAGGGCGATTAGTCGCTAAAGGTTTTCGCCAAATTCATGGTGTTGACTATGATGAAACCTTTTCTCCTGTAGCTATGTTTAAATCCATCAGATCTTGTCGCCATAATGCATTTCATGATTATGAAATCTGGCGGATGGACGTCAAAATAGCTTTCCTTAATGGGAAACTTGAAGAGGATGTGTACATGACACAACTCGAAGGTTTTGTCAATCCCGAGGATTTGGAAAGATTTGTAAGCTACAAAGATCCATTTATGGATTAAAGCAAGCTTCTCGAAGTTGGAATCTTCGTTTTAACGATGCAATTAAAGAGTTTGGTTTTATCAAAATAAAGATGAACCATGTGTTTACAAGAAAGTTAGTGGGAGCACTATCACATTCTTGGTACTATATGTGGATGACATACTTATCATGGAAATGACATACCTACCTTGCGGTCTATTAAGACTTGGTTAGGAAGTTGTTTTCTATGAAAGACTTGGTGAAGCTACTTACATCTTAGGAGTCAAGATCTATAGAGATAGATCAAGACGACTACTAGGTCTAAGCCAAAGTACATACATAGATAAAATCTTGAAAAGGTTTGGTATGGAAGAATCTAAAGAGGATTTCTACCTATGAGACATGGTATTTCACTCTCGAAGGAAATGTGTCCTTCAACTCCACAGAGAGAGAACGCATGAGTAAAATTCCATATGCTTCGCTATTGGATCTATCATGTATGCCATGTTATGTACCCGCCCAGATGTCTCGTATGCCTTAAGTATGACGGCGGTACCAAGTAGATCCGGTGAAGGTCATCGGACCATACCAAGAATATCCTTAAGTACTTGAGAAGAACTAAGGATACGTTCCTAATATATGGAGGTGAGGAAGAGTTAAGTGTAAAGGTTACATCGATGCCGCCTTCAAACCGACAAGGACGATTCTCGATCGCAATCAGATTTGTGTTTTGCCTTAATGGTGGTCTTTGTGAGTGGAAGAGTTCAAAGCAAAGTACGAGAGCGATTCTACAACAGAGGTTAGTATATTTGACCGGTGAGGCAAGAAAAGAAGCGGTTTGGATCAAGAAGTTCATTCTTGGACTAGGGGTTGTGCCTAGCATATCGGATGCTATAGAACTCGATGTGATAACAATGGAGCTATTGCACAAGCTAAAGAACCCAGATCTCACCAATGATCCAAACATATACTTAGGCGCTATCATCTTATTCGAGAGATTATCGATCGAGGAGATGTTGAGATATGTAGAGTACCTACAGATGATAACATTGTTGATCCTTGACCAAGCCTCCGACACATGCAGGAAGCATGATCGTCACACTAAGTCTCTTGGTATTAGATATATGATTGATTGGTCTTAGTGCTAGTGGGAGATTGTAAGAGTATGCCCAAAGATCAATCATGAGATGGTTGTAATAACATACTTGATTTACCATGCTTATTAAAATAAAGCGTTGTCATTATTATTTCGCTTTTTCCTACGTGTGTACAAATAAACCTTTTTATAATAATGTCACGAGAATAATATGATTATTCTTAAAATATCCTTAGTCAAGTATTATTGTTGACTAGGACAACAATAATGCATTAAGACTAACATGTAGTTGATTGATGATAAAGAGTTATCATTGATATGGAGTGTCAAAATCAATGCATGAATATGTGTGTTAGAGAACAACATATTGGGTGACCCGCTATGAGTATGTTTCTTGGATTATTATGTAATTGTCACAACATTACTCATAGTGATTAATATGTATATGATCCTTAGACTTGAGATAATCATTATCCCAACATCGTGAGTCGTATATTTTGATACGATCAAACGTACATAATGGCAGAATCGTTGTTCTATAAAGGTCGATGTTGGATATATCACAATCAATGTAGAGGATATTGTTGATCAATATAGATAAGTCCCTCCCACATAATGGGAGTAATATCTTAGGCCACTTGATTGAGTGAGACTAGAAATGCATGGCCATGCTCAAATAAGTTGACATGAGATGTCATACTAATTTGTATATCATAGTCTACTCAAGATATCAAGAAACATGGGATGGACTATACAAGTGTGACTATTCCATGACTTGTATCTATTAGGAGATAAAGGACTTAAGGATTAATGCATGAAAAGTTAATCACAAAAGTTATGTGAATCATGACTTCTTGTATCTTAGGTAGCAATGATGCATTGCTAGATGCCACTCATTGTTTGTGACATTAGAATCGTTCTAGTATTACTACTAACGTTACAAGAACCTCTGAGGTCACACACTATGGTTGAAATGAACGGAATGAAACATAGTTGGTATTGTGTTTGATTGTCACATGAATTAAATTAATTAAAGAATTAATTTAATTCGCAATCAAATATTGAATATATTATATGTACAAGGATGTTGTACACATAATGAGAATTAATATATGAATTTGGTTCCTATATAAATTTAAATAAATATAGTTTATCGAAATCTCCATGTTATAATTAATGTAATTATAACTTTTGGGTATAATTAATGTAATTATAATTTTGGTTAAAACATTATTATATTTATTTAATACTGATTATAAAAGGTAATAAGTGAAGAAAAACCCTAAGAATTTTGCTTAAAAAGGTCTAGCAACCGTCAAGCAAAACACCTCTCTCTAAAAAATAATTTTTTTTTTGGAGATTTCATTGCTCATAGTCAAACCGGGTGGATTACGTAGAGGCCGACATCGTAAAGGTTGTGGCTTGGTTCGACAAGAGATCGAGATATCTTGTCGAGGCGTCGCTATCTACTCGATTGAAACCTTGGTAATTTTGAAACCTTTATTTCACCCGATTCGTTCCTCACACATGGATTCATGGTTTGGATCACGGGATTAATTTTATTTTGCTGCGCCTTGGGGGTGCCGGCGATCCAACAGAATTGCCATTCGGAGAGTTCAATCTTATCCTAGGAATGGATTGGTTATCAAAGCATCATGCTAAATTGGATTGTGGGACTAAACGCATGGTGTTAAGTACCCCGGAAGGCGGGGAGATGGTTGTGTTAGGAGAAAGAAGGAATTATTTGTCCAACGTAGTGTCGACCTTGAAAGCTGTAAAGATGATTCGGAAGGGATGTAACGCTTTTTTAGCTTTTATTAGTGCTTTGGATGCTAAAGAGGTGACTGCCAATGAGGTTCGAACAGTCAAGGATTTCGCAGACGTCTTTCTGAAAGAGTTGCCAGGATTACCCCCGGATCGCGGGTGGAATTTGGAATAGAACTACTCCCTGGTACAGCTCCAGTATCAATTGCTCCTTATCGAATGGCGTCGAAGGAACTGGTGGAGCTCAAAGCTCAGATTTAGGAACTGTTGGATAGTGGGTTTATTCAACCGAGTGTGTCTCCATGGGGAGCATCGGTCCTATTCGTGAAGAAGAAGGACGAATCCATGCGTATGTGCGTGGATTATCGTCAACTGAATAAGTTGACGATTAAAAATAAGTACCCATTACCAAGAATCGATGATTTGTTCGACCAGCTCAAAGGAGCTTCGGTCTTTTCTAAGATTGATCTCAGGTCGGGATATTATCAGTTAAAGGTGAAGGAAAGAGACATTCATAAAACGGCATTTCAAACACACTACGATCATTACGAGTTCGTAGTAATGCCGTTCGATTTGACGAACGCGCTAGCAGCATTTATGGATATGATGAATCGGGTGTTTCAGCCATACCTTGATCGATTCGTCGTAATGTTTATCGATGATATATTGGTTTATTCCATGTCTGATGAGGAGCATGATGCACATCTTCGAGTGGTGTTCCAAATTCTGAGGGAAAAGCTGCTGTACGCAAAGTTCAGTAAGTGTGAGTTCTGGCTGAAGGAGGTGACTTTTCTAGGGCATGTAGTTTCCACAGAGGGGATTAGGGTAGACCCTCGGAAAGTCGAAGCTGTGTTAAATTGGAAACCGCCAAAAATTGGGGCGAAAATTTAAAGTTTCTTAGGATTAGCAGGATATTACAGAAGGTTCATTGAGGGGTTCTCTTCAATAGCGACACCATTAACTAAGTTGTTGAGGAAGGGAGCATCTTTTGTGTGGACTGACAAACAACAGGAGAGCTTTGAGAAGCTGAAGAGAATTTTGATGGAAGCGCCGGTGTTAATTCAGCCAGAGGCAGAAAAAGAAGTTATCGTCTACTGTGATGCGTCACACACTGGTTTAGGGTGTGTGTTGATGCAGGATAGAAAAGTTATGGCATACGCGTCTCGACAGTTGAGACCGCATGAGTTGAACTACCCTACACATGACTTGGAATTGGCTGCGGTAGTGTTTGCTCTGAAGATTTGGAGGCACTACCTCACGGGGAAAAGTCAGTAATTTACGCCGACCATAAAAGTTTGAAGTATCTCTTTACTCAGAAGGAGTTAAATTTACGACAACGTAGGTGGATCGAGCTCTTGAAGGACTATGATTGCTCGATTGAATACCATCCCGGCAAGGCGAATATGGTGGCGGATGCGTTGAGTAGAAAGGTGATAGCAGACCTAAGGGCGATGTTTGCTCATCTTAGTTTGTATGAGGATGGTAGCCTGGTAGCTGAACTACAAGTAAGACCTATGTGGACGAGTCTAATTAAGAAGAAGCAACTTTTGGATGATGTCTTGAGTATTCGAATCCGACAAGTGCAGGAGGGTGAAGTAGAGGATTATAGTCTGAACAATGATGGAGTTTTGTGTTTTTGTGGGAAGGTTTGTATGCCAAAAGATGAGGAGCTAAGGCAGATGATTCTTCGAAAATCACAAAGTAGCCTCTATGCTATGCATCCTGAAGGAGTTAAGATGTATCGGGATTTGCGAGAATAGTTCTGGTGGTCAGGTTTGGAGCGAGAAGTTACGGAATATGTAAGAAAGTGTTTGACCTGTTAGCAGGTGAAGGCGAACATCAGCTGCCTTCGGGATTGTTGCAGCCGATAAAGATCCCGCAATGGAAATAGGAGCGAATCACAATGGATTTTGTTAGTGGGTTACCCCTTACACCCACCAAGAAAGATACAATTTGGGTAATTGTGGATCGGCTGAATAAGTCTGCTCACTTCATACCGATTCGGGTCGACTACTCTTTGCAAAAGTTGGCTAAGTTGTACGTGGCTGAGGTTGTAAGATTACATGGTGTGCCGGTGTCAATCATATCGGATAGGGACCCTAGGTTCACTTTACTATTTTGGAGGGCTCTTCATCAAGCAATGGGAACAAGGTTAGACTTGATCGCTTTTCACCCACAATCAGATGGTCATCGAGAGGTAATTCAGATCTTGAAGGATATGCTAAGGGTTGCATCATCAATTTTAGGGGTAGTTGGGAGGAGCATTTACCTTGGCTGAATTCAGCGTACAATAATAGCTATCAAGCTAGTATTCAAACAAGGTAGTATGAAACATTATATGGAAGGTGATGTCGTACCCCAACTTGTTGGACGGACTTAGGAGAACATTAGGTATTGGGTCCTAAACTAGTTTCAGAAACGGAGGAAAAAGTTAAGTTAATACAGGCTCGATTGAAGAAAGTGTCTGATCGGCAAAAATCTGATACGGATCTTAAGCGAAAGGAGGTAGAATTCACAGTAGGAGATTAAGTCTTCTTGAAAGTTTCTCCATGGAAAAAGGTAATGAGGTTTGGACGAAAGGGTAAGCTAAGTCCTTGGTTTATTGGGGCTTATCGGGTGTTAGAACGTGTGGGCCCAGTGGCTTATCGTTTGGAGTTGCCTTTAGAGTTGGAGTAGATACATAACGTGTTCCATGTCTCGATGCTGAGATGTAATCGATCTGATCCATCGCACATAGTGCCAGTGGAAGAAATTGAAGTAAGGCCAGATTTATCTTTTGAGAAGGAACCAGTACAAATTTTAGATCGAGAAGTAAAAGTGTTGAGAAGGAAGTTTGTTCCTTTGGTCAAAGTCTTGTGGAGAAACCACAGCGCAGAGGAGGCGATGTGGGAACCGGAGGAGGTTATGTGATAGCAATATCCCCATCTTTTCTGATCAGGTAAATTTCGAGGCCAAAATTTATTTTAAGGGGGTAGAACTGTAACATCCTAAACGTGGGCATACGCATTAAGGTGATAGTTTAATATGTTAAATTGAGATTCTAAGGATCGGGCTGACTTTTTGATTAAATATGTGGATTAGGGTGTGCTGGATATTTTATAGTGATATATTGGGCTCTAAAAATATGGGTTAGGTGGCTAATACATGGTGTTAGCTTATAATTTAAGTAGATAGTTAATTAAGTGACAATCTGGGCTTGTGGCCCAAGGATTTGAGGAGCTTTAAGTGGGCATAAGGTGGCATCATAAGGGGAGGAGTTTGGGCCTAGTATGGCCACTTAGAGCCCAAATTTTAAGACTAAAATTTGGCACTTACAAGCCCTAGGAGTGGACGGCACACTAGCTACAAAATAGGATTTTAATTCTTTATTTCTTGATAAATAGGAAGATAATGAAGAGAAAGATGAGGGCTATTTTTTGAGGAGATAAGGATTGGGTTATCGGTGAGATAAAGGCTATCGGGAGAAGGGAAGAGTTGGTCAAATTCCAACTCGTGTGTGGATGATATGCCAAAATTTCTCTATAAATAGGGAGTAGTATTCTTCAATTTGGTATTATGAAACCCTATTTTCTCTCATTCTCTCTAGAAATTTCCAAGCCTTTCTACGCTTTCTTTTTTCTTTTTCTAAAAGCCAAATTCCATTTGATTCATACTCTCATCTCACATAGCCGAACCTATAAGGGAGGTTTCTGTTTCCTGAAGGTGCACCATAAGCCACATACTCCTTAGTAATTTGGTAAGTTTCGGGATTTTATTCTATGCAATTTCACTCTTTCTTTTCATTCAAATCTAACCTGAAACACTTATTTAAGGCCTTTCAATTTTCCCTCTCTGCTTTTAGTAGCCGAATCTGTCTCATTAAAAGTTTCTTGTGCCGATTTGGTGGAAAAGCCGAAGGTAGGAAGGTGACGTTGTCTTAGGGTTTTTCGGGATTCGACAAATAAGGCTCTACGTTAGGGATAATAGATTTTCGTGGTAACCAGGTGTATAATACCTCCCCACCATCTAGATCTGCCTATTATTATATGTTCATGTGTTTTTTTATGTTTTGATAAATGCCGAAATCTCGGTTTATTGATGCAAGCCCGAGGAGGAAAAGCGGATCCGTGTTAGTAAATAATCTGTTGAAATGTTATAAGTAAAATGCTTGTATGTGATTGCATGGGTTGGGTTGATGAAAGGAGGAAGTTATATGTTACATGTGTAGCGGCTAATGCCGTGAATCATATATCTGAGCTTTGGCCATTAAATATTATACTGCTTCGCCATTATATGTTATAAGGTCTTGGCCATCATATATGATGAAGCGCATGTACGCCATCATGGTGTGTAGTGGTGTGGGTCGATTGTAGAAATCCCCAATGGTGTGAGCGGTTGGTGCGGGGTGTGTAGTGATGGAAACCTAGGCAAGCAGGTTGGGCCTTGCATATTAATTGCTATTAATTTTATTATGATTATTACCTGTTTATTTTGTTTAATGGGCTTAAGGCCCAAACTCTAGTGGTGCATGAGGGTTGCACATCGAGTCTCGTGACTCACCCTTTAATTAACATTTCGGTGATACCTAGTGATTTGGACCGAAATTTGGAGAGGGATGCAAGATGGCCATCTGAGAAGAATATGTAGATTTGGCAAAAGAGACTCAAGTTTTATTTTATATTTTTAATTAATGGACTTCAAACCTCATTGTAATAAGGCCATGGGCTATTATGTTTTATTATGGGCTTTATTACTTTAAGTCATTTAAGCTTTTTATTTTAATTAAAAGGCATGTATTTAAGTTTGGATTTTACTTTACTTAAGCATATTCTATATAAAACATATTTGGGCTTTTCCGAAAATGCAACATGTTTCGATAAAATTTTTTTTGGTGACATACCAGATCCGGTTGTAGTGTTTGGGCTGGGTGTAGGGTGTTACAGATGATGTTTTTCATGATTGAGCAAATTGCATAGTTGTGTATTTGGTATATTATTGCATGAATGAGTAAGTTTCCTGATTGAATTGATAAAGTATGTGATGAGTGTTGCATGGGAATGAAGTATAGTGGCCTTAATGTGTGGATGTCTTGGTTGTGGCTGATTTGGTCAGATGTTTATGAATGGATTGGTGTTACTTGATGTGGCTTATGTTAGTGCATGTAAGGGTGGCAAAAGGGCTTGGTAAATAGCCTTGTTTTTGTCCACATGGGTAGACACACGGGCGTCTGTCTAGGACGTGTGTGACACACGGTCTGCCCTATGTGCATGTAGTCTGGCTGTGTGTCCCCTGCACCTTAATTCGGTGAAATAGAATGCCCAGTAGTAACCACACGGGCTGAGGACGACTGCATGTCTCAACCGTGTGGAAGACACGGCCATAAGACTTGGGCATGTGCCTAGGCCGTATGAAGTCTGCATCTTGAATGTGAAATTTAGAATTCCCACACGGTCTTGCACATGGGCGTGTGCCTTGGCCGTGTGACCCTAAATGATTGATGACGTAAGAAATATAATGTCAAGGTTTTTGCACACGGGTTGAGACATGGGCGTGCCAAGGCCATGTGGGGGACACGGGCCATGGACACGGGCATGTGCCAGGCCGTGTGAAAACCCCTGTAGGTTCAAATTGAAAATTGATTCCACACGGGAAAGGAACATGGGTGTGTCCCTATATATTGAGGCCGTGTGAGTTACACGGTCCTTCAACATGGTCATGTTATTAGTTCACACGAGCGTGTCGCCCTTCCACACGGGCGTGTGCCCCTGTTTTTAGTGACATTTTCAAAAGTTTTTCTAAAGAACTCGGTTTGGTCCCTAACCATTTTTAAAGTGTGTTTTGGGCCTCGTAGGCCCTTATTAAAGATGTTGAGAGGAAGTTTGAAAAGTTTTGAATTTGAATGAACTTTTACGACTCAGAATTATATGTTTGTATGCGTTTAAGTAAGGTAACGCCTCGTACCCTGTACCAACGTCGGATACGGGTAAGGGGTGTTACATTAACATTTTTGAAATTAGAGATGCGTGTTAGCTAGACCTAGTTGTACTGATATCAAAAGCATAGATATTACAAGAAATAGATTAAAAATGACTTACCAAGAAAAGATAAAAGTTTGATGGAACTTAAGACTTCAACCATGGTTGTTCGTGCATTTCTCTTTTGAGTAAAATCGGTGGAAGATTGAAAGTGATGAAGATAATAACTTTAAATTATGTTTTTTTATTTTATTAATATTAAAACATTATTTAATATATAAATTTCCCTTAAAATAAATATCCACCGTCCGCTATCATTAAAAAGTGGTCAATTGCCTCTTTGATCCTCAAATATTTACATTTTAAGCCATATAACTAATAATATTCTAAAGCGATTAAGTTTTACAATTTTACAACTTAGTCTTTATACCTAAATTAGCCATTTAATCACTAATATTTTAGAATCAAAATTTAATACACCTATATAACAACTCTATAAATATTTATATTTAAATATTTATGGGCTTGGTTTATGGAAACAAAGTCCCGATACCTCATTTTCCAAAACCACTTGACTTTAGGGGAAAACCACTTGTACTTAACTAATTATCCAATTAAATGAAATTATCAAATCAAAATTCACTATATATTAATACTTGACTCGTAAACATTAAATAATAATATTTACAATATCACTCGTCGAAATTGTGGTCCCGAAATCACTATTTCTGAAACCACTAAGAAATAGGTTGTTACAAACCTTAAAATGCTTTTATTTAAAAACAATCTGAGCCGAGTCTTCTAGATGCCAAGATTGAGCCCTAACCTTGTGGGTATTCTGTAAATATAGAAGTTAAGGGGGTGAACTTAAGAAGATCAATTTGAGTCCAATCACAAGAAAACTAGTGCGGAACAATAACCAAAGCATGCAAAATAACAATTTTCAGAACAATTACAATCGTATAGTAAAGCAAAATTTGACAGTTCATTTGAGCATGCTTATGAATGTCAATGCAACGTATAAATAACAGGAAAGTTCCTACTCATACTTTACTACACTCCACAGTAAAAGTTTCCTAGAACTCATCCATTAGATAACACTCTATTTTGTGGATGAACCACCAGTGTTTGTAGATAAACTACTGGCAGTAATAATTGTGGATGAACCACCAATATTTTTAGTTAAAAAGTTTGCAAACAAGCTGCTAGTAGTTTGTCGATAAACCACCAGTGTTGTAGATTATTATACTGTTAGTACTTCCTCTTTTCAATCGTCCCACCCCATGCAAATGCAGTATGACATACTTGTAACAGAATCATGTAAAAACAATAGACATGCTTAATATGTGTTCAGTTCAACAATAGCAATAGGCGTGTTGAACATGCAATTAGTAATTTAGTGACAAGAATAAAAGTAACAATTTATCAGAAATACAGTAACAGTAGACATGTAACATTCACATATCATACATTATAACAGTAGCAAATTGGTCCCCTCATTAGCTAGCATAAGCTATGGGGACTCTAAAAACACAAAAATTCTCAAGAAAAACTTCAAAAATCACTTACTTGCTAGGGAATATGTTGGCTGAAAGTTTGAGC
Organism: Gossypium rotundifolium; assembly: GCA_025506655.1. Taxonomy (NCBI): domain Eukaryota; kingdom Viridiplantae; phylum Streptophyta; class Magnoliopsida; order Malvales; family Malvaceae; genus Gossypium; species Gossypium rotundifolium. The sequence continues at coordinate 66,775,581 of CP106729.1, read as the reverse complement.
TTCAAAACCCTTGTTTTTCTCTTCAAATTTTCGGTGGATGAAGGTTAACGAATAGTGAAAAGATGATAACATCTTTATTCATCTTATTTTAATCATTTTTATCACCTAATATCCATCCAATTTTGACTAACATTAAAATCTTGTCCCCCTAGCTCCTATATGGCTGGCCATCACTAGATAAATGGCCTAATTGTACTTGAAAGACCTTCAAATTATATTTTATAGCTATTAAGTACCTTTACGATATAAAATAGAACTTTCGTACTTAAAGCGATTTAATCCTTTTTCATAATTAAACATGCTATCACTCAAATTAATGCACCAAAATTTTCACATAGCCTTATAATTATGCTACAACACATAAAATAACATCAAAGATAATTTTCCCCGACCTCAATTTAATGGTCTCGAAACCACTATTCCGACTAGCCCCTAAATCGGGCTATTACATGCCATGAGAGTGTTCATGATGTTTGCTGAGTTTTTATGGAAGAAAATGGATGTTAGTGAGATGAGAAACAACTTTTGTGAAAGGTGTTAGCATGATAACACCTAAATAGGACTTAAATGCAAAGAATGAAATTGTGTCATAAATGCATGAAATGGTTGGAATGGTGAGTAGTTGTAAGAGAAATAAATGTTCACCTAGGCTTATTTATTGATAAAATGTGTTGAAAAATGATTTATGAGCCTAGGGGTAGAATCATAATTTTTCCATAATGCAAGGGAAAAATGGTCATTTTTGCCTAAGTGTAGATTTTGATGCATTATGATTGTTAAATGATCTAAATGAATGAATCTTATTCTTATAGATCAAGAAGAACACGGAATTAACCTTGACCGAGGAAAAGGCAAGGTTACGAAGTAAACCGCAATTCAATACGTTTTGCACCGAAGTAAGTTTATGTGTAAGCGATGTATTATATATGTATATATATACATTGTTGTTGCTAACTAATGCATGGCACAATTGAGAACATGTATGATTCAAGTGGGTAGAATGTGGTAGTTATTGACTAACTCTAGTATGAATGATGGAATGGATATGTAAATGTATTTTATCAATATTTGATGGTGGGCTAAGTCCGATACCACCTTAATATTTTATTACGATGGGCTATATGCGATACCATCGACTATTTATCATTTGGTGGGCTATGTGCGATACTACTGTTACTAACCTCTTTGGTGGGCTATGTGCGATACCACCATAACTAACCTTTTTATGGGCTATGTGCGATACCACCCTAATAAAGACCTATGGTGGGCTAAGTGCGAAACCACCAAGTAATTCCATTATGAGTGGTTGATTAAGAGATTGTGATGTGTTGTATTATGTGACATTGTGGTGCTAAGTGCAGGGAGACATGCTAATAAATGTATACATTAAGCTTTTGATATGGTTTGGATGTGGAAATGGAAGAAATGAGTAAGCATGATTATGGATGTGGAATGTTTCTTGTTTAGTATGTAATGCTATTTATTGTTTTGCACATCCTATAATGCTAATGGTTTACATGTAAACTTACTAAGCTTAAAGCTTACTCTCCCTTCTCTTTTCCCTTGTTTTATAGAGCTTAAGAGCCGAGCCGGGATACACCGATAACCAGAAGATCACTCACACTATTAGCTCACTTTGGTATAATTAGACTTAGTGATTTTGTATATGGCATGTATATGGGACTAGATTAGTTGGATTATTTTGTTATTTTGGCCAAAAGTGTGTTAGCCCCTTATTAAGATAACTATTTTGTATATTGCCATGGTTGATGGCTCACCTTGTCATTAATGAAAATATGAAGTTATTCATGAAAGTTCATGTTGCAAATTACGAGTTGTTTATTGATATGTTGAATGGATTCATGTGGTGTGAACTAGAGGGGTGCAAAGAACTTGATAAGTAGCCTCATTCTTGTCCACATGGGTAGGCACACAGGCGTGTGTCTAGGCCGTGTGTGACACACGGTCAGTCCATGGGCGTGTACCCAGGCCATGTGAAGTCTGTACTTAGGATTTGAAATTTGAATCATCACATGGTGGAAGCACACGGGCGTGCAACCAACCGTATGGATTAATCAAAGACGACCACGGGCATCGAACACGGGCGTGCGTATAGGCTATGTGAATAAGTCAGAATGCCAAGGTTTGGCACACAGGCTAAGGCCACGGATGTGTCCTGGCCGTGCGAAATTAGTCAGTGTCAACCACGGGTGGAAGACACGGGCATGTCTTAGGGGCACACGGGCGTGTCCGTAGACCAACACGGGCGTGTGACCCCTGTTTAGGTGAAAATTTTCTAAGTGCTTGTAAAGTTTCAATTTGGTCCCGCAATATCCTGAGTGAGTATAAAGGGTCTCGTTGACCCATGATAGGGATGTTATTATGGTGAATGAAAAGTTTTAAATTGAAGAATATTTTTATAGCCTAAAGTGGAATGATCAAGCAAGTCAAGTCCGATAATGCCTCATGCCCAGTTCTGGCGGAGAACCCGGGTAAGGGGTATTAAATTTAGTGGTATCAGAGCTATGGTTTAGTTTGTTCTTGGACTACCGTAGCATGTGTAAGAGTCTAGCTATACATGCCATAAGCGTATAATGATAGTGTAGTGGCTTCTGATGATTCTAAACTTTGTTTTTATGTAGTATATAGATCCCAATCAATCAGCTGCTAATGACGCAGCTAGTAATACATCGGATCCCGCACAAGAGACCGTGCATGTGCAGAATGGACCCTAGACTAGGGTTCAAGGAGGAGAGGCTCGAGAAGCCTTTCTCCAAATGATGAGTAATTGGTACACAGAATATGAACGAGCAAACCCCAATGCTCAACCTCCTCCACCCCCTCCTATACCTCAGCCAGTTCCTGTGGCTCCCCAATGTATAGAATTAGTGAGGACCACTAAACCCCCGGTGGACAAAATTCGGAAGCAAGGGGCTGAGGACTTTGAGCTAATATAGATGATGACCCTGAGAGGGCAGACTTCTGGCTTGAGAACTCGATGAGAGTACTTGACGAACTCTCCTATACTCCTGAGGAGAGCTTAAAATGTACCGTATTTTTGTTAAAGGACTCGGTATACCATTGGTGGAAAACATTGACATTAGTGGTTTCGAAGGAGAGAGTGACATAGGACTTCTTTTTGGAAGAGTTCCGAAAGAAGTATATAAGTCAGAGGTTTGTAGACCAGAAACAAAAGGAGTTCCTTGAGTTAAAGCAAGGAAAAATGACTATGGAAAAATATGAACGCGAATTTGTTAAGCTTAGTAAATATGCACAAGAGTGCGCGTCTACAGAAGCCATTTTATGCAAGAGGTTCGAAGATGGGTTAAACGAGGATGTCAGACTTTTAGTTGGGATTTTAGAGCTAAAAAGGTCGAATAATTGAGTAAGGAAAAGAGAAAGGTCGTGAGTGAGGCCCAGGATGTAAAGAAAAGGTCGATGAGTAAAGCCTACCAAACTCAATCGAAGAGGTTCAAGGTAGTGAGCCCTCGGACGACCACATCAGTTGGGTATTCCCGAGGAGAGCGAGGTAACATGTATTCGGGTTCAAGAGTTCAGTCCACCTCAATGGCAAGTGTGGGCAATCCAAAGTCCAAACCAGAGTGCCCAAGTTGTGGCAGACATCACACTGGAGAGTGTTGAGGAAACAATCAGAATTGTTATAAGTGTGGGTCCCCTGACCATTTCATCCAAACTACCCGAAAAGGATGACAAGGAGAGGAAGCAAGAGATAAGATCAAACAGTGTATCCTCTAGAGGTAGGCCACAAAAGAACTCGGGAGGTGGAACTAGTGGTAAAGGTGCATCACAAAACTCTACTGTGAGGCCAGAGGGTCGGGCGCCAGCAAGGACTTACACTATTCACACTCAAAAAAAGGCATCATCGCCAGATGTAATAACGGGTACTTTCTCTCTTCATGACACCTTCGTTATTACTTTGATAGATCCGAGGTCTACCCATTCTTATATTTGTATGAGATTGGCATCTAGATTGAGTATGACTGTTGAGTCTACGAAATTTGTGATAAAGGTATCAAACCCGTTAGGTAAACATGTGTTAGTTGACAAGGTATGTAAAATTTATCCTTTGACAATTAGGGGTCATTGTTTTTCAGCAAACCTTATGTTGTAACCGTTTGATGAATTTGATTTGATTATTGGCATGGATTTGTTGACTACCCATAGTGTTTTAGTTAACTATGGTAGTAAATTTATTGAATTGAAATGTGAAAATGGAGATGTTATTCGGGTTGAATCAAGTGGGTCGGATAGTTTACTGGTGATGATTTCTTCCATGGCGGTGAGAAATATTTGAGAAAAGGGTACAAATCTTATCTCGCGTTTGTGTTAAATACTCAAGATTCTAAAGTAAAGATTGAAACAGTGCCGGTTGTTTGTGAGTATTCGGATGTATTCCCGGAAGAGTTGCCTGAATTACCTCCAATTATAGAGGTTGAGTTTGGGATTGAGTTAGTTCTGGGAACGGCACCTATTTCGGTTGCTTCGTATAGGATGGCACCATTAGAGTTGAAATAACTGAAGGTTCAGTTGCAAGAGTTAACAGATAAGGGTTTTGCAAGACCGAGCTATTCACTATGGGGTGCTCCGGTGCTTTTTGTAAAGAAGAAGGATGGGTCGATGAGATTGTGTATAGACTATAGATAGCTCAACAAAGTGACTGTGAAGAATAGATACCCTTTACCAAGGATAGATAATCTATTTGATCAACTAAAGGGAACTAATGTGTTCTCCAAGATTGACTTGAGGTTCGGTTATTATCAGTTGAGGGTTAAAGAGCAAGATGTGTTGAAAACGGCATTCTGGACGAGGTATGGCCATTATGAGTTTCTGGTCATGCTGTTCGGTTTAACGAATGCTCCTGCGGTCTTTATGGACTTAAGAATAGTGTCTTTTGACCATATTTAGACAAGTTTGTAGTTGTCTTTATCGACGACATATTAATTTATTCACGGGATGAGAGTGACCATGTAGAGTATCTGAGAATTGTTTTGCTAACTATAAGAGACAAGCAGTTGTATTTTAAATTTAGCAAGAGCGAGTTTTGGCTCTGAGAGGTCAAATTTCTAGGACACATCGTGCGGTGATGGTATTAGAGTTGACCCGAGTAAGATCTCGATTATTGTGGAGTGGAAAGCACCGAGAAACGTGTCAAAAGTCAGAAGCTTTTTGGGTTTAGCGGGGTACTATAGACAATTTGTGAAGGAATTTTTCATGATTGCTACTCCGATGACGAGACTATTGCACAAAGATGTTAAGTTTGAGTGGACCGAGAAATGTCAACAGAGTTTTGAGAGATTGAAAACATTGTTGACGGAGGCACCGATTTTAGTTCAACTTGAGTCGGGGAAAGAGTTTGTGGTCTATAGTGACGCGTCATTTAATGGTCTCGGTTGTGCGTTGATGCAAGAGGGTAAGGTAGTCGCTTACGCCTCGAGGCAGCTAAAACCACTTGAGAGGAATTATCCAACTCATGACTTAGAGCTGCAATTGTGTTCGCGTTAAAAATTTGGCGACATTATTTGTATGGTGAGAAGTGTCAAATCTTCACAGATCATAAGAGTTTGAAGTACTTGATGGATCAAAAGGAATTGAATTTGCTACAACAGAGGTGGCTTGAGTTATTGAAGGACTATAAGCTAGTAATCGATTACCACCCCGGGAAGGCGAATGTAGTTGCGGATGCCCTGAGTAGGAAATCCCTGTATGTTTTGAGAGCTATGAGCACGAGATTAGCATGGTCTAACGATGGCGCTGTATTAGCCGAGTTGAGAGCAAGGCCACTATTTGTTCAACAGATATGTGAAGCTCAAAAGAATGATAATGAGACGCAAGCTAAGAGAGCTAAGTTTGAATCAAAAGATGATTCTAATTTTTGGATAAGTTCGGATGGTTGTTTGATGTTTCATGATAGGATTTGTGTACCTAAGAATGATGAATTGATCCGGAAGATATTAAATGAATTACATAGTGGTTATTTGTCAGTACATCCAAGGGCAGTACAAAAATATACAATGATCTGAAGAAGTTTTATTGGTGGCAGGGTATGAAAAGAGACATCTCGGAGTTTATAACAAGGTGTTTGATATGTCAACAAGTGAAAGCTGAACATCAAGTGCCCTCAGGATTACTTCAGCCAGTGATGGTTCCCGCGTAGAAGTGGGATCATATCACCATGAATTTTGTGACAGGTTGCCTATGACTCCTAAAAAGAAAGATGTTGTGTGGGTTATCGTCGATAGACTAACGAAGTCAGCTCACTTTATACCAGTGCGTGTTAATTATTCACTAGATAAGTTGGCTGAGTTGTATATCGCGGAGGTGGAGAGGTTACATGAAGTGCCTGTATCTATTATCTCAGATAGAGATCCGAGATTTACTTCGATGTTTTGGAAGAAGTTGTAAGAGGCCTTAGGTACAAGGTTGAATTTTAGTACTGCATTCCATCCTCAAACTGATGGTCAGTCTGAAAGAGTGATTCAAGTTCTTGAAGATATGCTCCGATGCTATGTGTTGGAATTTGAAGGTAGTTGGAGAGATACCTACCTTTGGTTGAGTTTGCCTACAACAACAGTTATCAATCGAGTATACGGATAGCACCGTATGAAGCCTTGTATGGTCGTAAGTGTCGGACTCATTTGTATTGGACCGAGCTGAGTGAGAAGCAAATTCATGGGGTTGGTCTGATTAAAGAGACCGAGGAGAAAGTGAAAGTGATTCGAGACAGTCTGAAAGCTGCTTCAGATCGACAAAAGTCGTATGCAGACATGAAAAGAAAGGAAATCGAGTTTAATGTGGGTGACAAAGTATTTCTGAAAGTGTCCCTGTGGAAGAAAATATTGAGATTTGGCCAAAAAAGGAAATTGAGTCTGCGGTTCATAGGGCCGTATGAGATTACCGAGAGAATTGGGCCAGTGGCATATCGGTTGGCTTTACTGGTAGAGTTAGAGAAAATTCATAATGTGTTTCATGTATCGATGTTAAGGCATTATCGCTCTGATCCTTCGCATCTGATCCCTCCAACAGAAATTGAGATACAACTGGACATGACATATGAGGAGGAGCCGATTAAGATTATGGCTCAAGAAGTGAAACAGTTGAGGAATAAAGGTATAGCTTTAGTAAAAGTGTTATGGCAAAAACACGATGTAGAAGAAGCTACATGGGAACCGGAAGAAGCCATGAGAGAGCAATATCCAAACCTCTTTACCGGTAAGATTTTCAAGGGAAAAAATCCCTAAAGGAGGGGAGAGTTGTAACAGCCCGATTTAGGGGCTAGTCGGAATAGTGGTTTCGGTACCACTAAATCGAGGTCAGGGAAAATTATCTTTAATGTTATTTTATGTGTTGTAGCATAATTATAAGGCTATGTGAAAATTTTGGTGCATTAATTTGAGTGATAGCATGTTAATTGTGAAAAAGGATTAAATCGCATTAAGTGCGAAAGTTCTATTTTATATGGTAAAGGAACTTAATAGCTATAAAATACAATTCGGAGGTCTTTAAAGTGCAGTTAGGCTATTTATCTAGTGATGGTCGGCGATATAAGAGCTAGGGGGACAAGATTTTAATGTTAGTCAATATTAGATGGATATTAGGTGATAAAAATGAATAAAATAAGATGAATAAAGATGTTATCATCTTTTCACTATTCATCCACCAAAAATTTGAAGAGAAAAACAAGGGTTTTGAAGCTCAAACTTTCAGCCAACATATTCCTAGCAAGTAAGTGATTTTTGAAGTTTTTCTTGATAATTTTTGTGTTTTTTAAGTCCCCAAAGCTTATGCTAGCTAATGAAGGGACCAATTTGCAATATGGTTGAAAGTCTAGGGACTTTCCATGAAAGAATTTATGTTGTTAACTGAGTTTTTATGAAATAAAATGAATGTTAGGAAGATGAGAAACAACTTTTGTGAAAGATGTGGCATGAAAACACCTAAATAGGACTTAAATGCAAAAAATGAAATTGTGTCATAAATGAATGAAATGGTTGGAATGGTGAGTAGTTGTAAGAGAAATAAATGTTCATCTAGGCTTGTTTATTGATAAAATGTGTTGAAAAATGATTTACGAGCCTAGGGGTAGAATCGTAATTTTGCCATAGTGTAAAGGCAAAATGGTCATTTTTGCCTAAGTGTAGATTTTGATGCATTATGATCGTTAAATGATCAAAATGAATGAATCTTATTGTTATAGATCAAGAAGAACACAGAATTAACCTTGACCGAGGAAAAGGCAAGGTTACGGAGTAAACTGCAATTCAATACGTTTTGCACCAAGGTAAGTTTATGTGTAAATGATGTATTATATATGTATATATATATATATTGTTGTTGCTAACTAGTGCATGGCACAATTGAGAATATGTATGATTCAAGTGGGTAGAATGTGGTAGCTATTGAATAACTCTAGTATGAATGATGGAATGGATATGTAAATGTGTTATATCAATATTTGATGGTGGGCTAAGTGCGATAATACTTTATTACGATGGGCTATGTGCGATACCATCGACTATTTATCATTTGGTGGGCTATGTGCGATACCATCGTTACTAACCTCTTTGGTGGGCTATGTGCGATACCACCATAACTAACCTTTTTGGTGGGTTATGTGCGATACCACCCTAATAAAGACCTATGGTGGGCTAAGTACGAAACCACCAAGTAATTCCATTATGAGTGGTTGATTAAGAGATTGTGATGTGTTGTATTATGTGACATTGTAGTGCTAAGTGCAGGGAGACATGCTAATAAATGTATACATTAAGCTTGTGATATGGTTTGGATGTGGAAATGGAAGAAATGAGTAAGCATGATTATGGATGTGGAATGTTTCTTGTTTAGTATGTAATGCTATTTATTGTTTTGCACATACTATAATGCTAATGGTTTACATGTAAACTTACTAAGCTTAAAGGTTACTCTTCCTTCTCTTTTCCCTTATTTTATAGAGCTTAAGAGCCGAGCCGGGATACGTCGATAACCAGAAGATCGCTCACACTATCAGCTCACTTCGGTATATCTAGACTTAGTGATTTTGTATATGGCATGTATAGGGGCTAGATTAGTTGGATTATTTTGTTATTTTGGCCAAAAGTGTATTGGCCCCTTATTAAGATAACTATTTTGTATAACTATTTTGTATATTGCCATGGTTGATGGCTCACCTTGTCATTAATGAAAATATGAAGTTATTCATGAAATTTCATGTTGCAAATTACGAGTTGTTTATTGATATGTTGAATGGATTCATGTGGTGTGAACTAGAGGGGTGCAAAGAACTTGGCAAATAGCCTCGTTCTTGTCCACATGGGTAGGCACACGGGCGTGTGTCTAGGCCGTGTGTGACACACAGTCAGTCCATGGGTGTGTGCCCAAGCCATGTAAAGTCTACACTTAGGATTTGGAATTTGAATCGCCACACGGTGGAAGCACACGAGCGCGCGACCAACCGTGTGGATTAATCAGAGATGACCATGGGCATCGAACACGGGCGATCGTATAGGTCGTGTGAATGAGTCAGAATGCCAAGGTTTGGCACACGGTCCAGGGCCACGGATGTGTCCAGGCCGTGCAAAATTAGTCAGTGTTGACCACGGGTGGAAGACACGGGCATGTCTTAGGGCACAGGCGTGTCTGTAGACCAACACGAGCGTGTGACCCCTGTTTATGTGAAAATTTTCTAAGTGTTTGTAAAGTTTTGGTTTGGTCCCGCAATATCCCGAGCGAGTGTAAAGGGTCTCGTTGACCCATGTAGTGATGTTATTATGGTGAATGAAAAGTTTTAAAATGGAGAACATTTTTATAGCCTAAAGTGGAATGATCAAGCAAGTCAAGTCCGGTAATGCCTCATGCCCGGTTCCGACGGAGAACCCAGGCAAGGAGTGTTACATGGCAAGTCCCTAGACTTTCAACCATATTGCAATTTAGTCCCCTCACTAGCTAACTTAAGCTTTGGGGACTCCAAAAGTACAAAAATCATCAAAAATAATCATCAAAAAGACTTACTTGCAAGGATGAGATGTAGCTGAAAATTTCAAGCTTCCAAACTCCTAAACTTGCTGATATTTTTGGTGGGAGAAGAAAAGAAAATGAAAGGATGATAGCCTTTGTTTATTTTATCTTATTTTATCATTTAGTCAACTAATGTCACCAACCCTTGTCAAATTTTTAATTCCTTTGTCCCCTTGGCAGGCCATCACCTTTAGGAAGGCATAATTGCACTTTAAGGACTTCCATTTTATATTCTATAACTATTAGACACCTCTAGCTTGTAATTTGAAACTTTCGTACTTTATGCGATTTAGTCCTTTTTCGCAATTAAGCCTACAATCGCTAAAATTAAAGCACCAAAATTCTCATGCATCATTATAAACATGTTACAACACATAAAATATTATCAAAATAACTTTTTTCAACCTCGGATTAGTGGTCCCGAGACCACTATTCTAACTAGCCCCAAAATCGAACTGTTATACTTACTGATTTTTGGAAAAGGTAGGGATGTTGTTGACGGCAATTACAAAATTGTTAAAAAGAATGATTGAATGAAGAATGATTTTATTCAAGAAAGAAAAATAATCATCAACAATTAGGATGAAAATATGAAGTAAAGAAATGGGAAAGAGAAGAAATAGAAAAAGGCAGAACAAATTCTATTAGGATTTAAAAAGGGTAATATAAAAATCTAATTAGGAAAATAAGAGAAAAAGATGGTGAAATTCTAATTATATTGGAATTTTAAGGAATGACAAGATATGAATTCTAAGAAAAAATTGGTTAAATTCCTAAGGTTTGTAAACCCTAGGGGTGGCACATGCAATTTACCCAAATTAAGAACAAGGGACGACAATGTGGGTTAGAATTAAGGGTTTGTTGAAAATTAAAAATAATGAGAAGAGAAAGATTTGAACCTTGAACCTCCAAGAAGAGGTACTAATGTTTAACTATTGAAGTTGTAGCTCATTTTTGCTTATTTTAGACACTTAATCTTATATATATATATATATATATATATATATATATATATATATATATATATTTTAAAATTTAAAATTTAGGTCCAACTGTTAACATTATTAAAAATATTTTGTTAAATTCAGGTCCATTATAACATAGTTTTTAATTATATTGTTACCAAGTGAATATTTTTCATTTCAAAAATTTAGCAAAAAATTAACAATGCTAACAATTAGATATGAATTTTGAAATCTAAAAATAAAAAGACTAAATTCTTTAAAATAAAAGTACGAGAATTAAATTAAAAATTGTGAAGAATATAGTGACCTTTAACATATTTTAACCTTGGATTCAAAATTAATCTCTTATCATATTTTTATACCAACATGTTTTTTTTTTTTTAATATTTGATACATTAACAATGAATTTTTAAACTCTACAAGCAATATTAAAAGTTGATAAATATCTTATAAAGTATAGTAAAATATTAAAAAGATAAATATTAAAAAAACGCATGATAAATTTTTAAAATTACTTATAAAATAAAAAATATACTATTAATATAACAAATACTAACCTTTATTTTTTCTTTTCCGGATCCAATGACTTGGGGTTTGCTTTCATCAGATTCAAACAGAATTTTATTTTTATAAGTTAAATTGTTTGATTTTATCTTATGTGAAAACTTCGATTATTTTTATTTTATATAATCTATATAACTATATATAAAAAAGAAAAGGACATGCATGAGGGTTTAGTTTTCATCTTAAAAATGTTAAATTTTAATTTCGGTCCATTTATTATACCTAAAATTGAGATTAATTTTTTACCTTCATTTCTAATATAATTTGGTTCATATATTTTATTATATTATTAATTAGTGTTAATAATTAATTTTTAATTAAAATATTACGTGGTCATATATAATTTGAATGTCTAAAAGTAATATTCTAAGACAATGATTAAATTTCAAATTTAGCACCTAGATTATGTAAAACTTGAGATTTAATCTATATACTTTAATTTGTGACATAATTTTGTCCCTATATTTTTATATTGTTTTTTTTTTTTTTGAAAAAAATTTAAATTGGGCTGTAATTACTTCCTGAAACCAATTACAAAATAAAATAAGGTCCAAAAAAATGCGGCTTAAAACCCAGGTAATCAAACAGTTTCCTAAAATAAACTAAACCGGGTCTAATTAAAACAACCTGATCAGACTATTTGAAATTTGAAAATAAACAAAGAAAACTCTGGAAGCATTAATAAAACTGCCTCTGAAACCAAATCAGCAGTCCAATCGCCTCATCAGTTTATCTTCTTTTGGACGCTTCCCCATTTCTCAATCAATTGCTTTATCTTCTTGGAATTGTCGTTTCAGTGCCCTTGTCTATTCGTCTGCTACAATTCTGAAAATACTCTTTCTTCCCCCCTTTCTTTCTATACACGCCTCATCTCTTCACTTTCAAATCCTCTGGCGTTATGGTTCTCCCTTATATCCTTTTCATTCTGATGCTTGGCAAACTCCGGGACACCTCCTACCAGGTAAAACTCTCTCATCGTTTTTAAAGTTTATGTAGCCAAAATATGAGCTAGGCTGTTCATTTCTCTTGGTATATGCTCAAAACAACACTTCTCAATCTTTGCCTGTGTCTGATGAATGTCATGAATAATAGCCCTTATCATTTATCTATCTTTCGTCTGTTTCCTGCATTTCTTAATAAATGTTAACGCATCGCCTTCAATAACGATTTTCCTCCATCGCATGTCGACACTGGTATGAACCGCAATGCTGCAAGCGATTGCCTCAGTCGCGAAAGCAGATGATACTTTTTCTTGGATCATTGAGTGTGATAGTAAGCCTGAGCCTTCCCTGTCCCTGGCTACTATACCCACTATTGCTCGACACAAAGTACTATCAAACGCTGCATCAAAGTTAATCTTGACAAACTGCTCTGGTGGGGGTTTCCATCGTTTAGCTTCTAACTAGAATTTTTTCCTTATTGTTGCTTCCTTAGTCTTGTTTAATTCACGGATGTAATTTATAATAAATTTTACTGTTTCCTCTACAGATCTATTGATTCTTTCATGAACTCCCTGTTTCTTTCACCCCAGATGGCCCATAAAGCGCAACAAAAGAGTCTACACTATGAAGGAGTACTCTGCCCAAAGACTCATGTAAGCCATTCTTTACACGCCTCCTTTCTTCACTTTCAGATCCTCTGGCGTTATGGTTCTCCCTTATATCCTTTTCATTCTAATGCTTGGAAAACTCCGGGACACCTCTTACCAGGTAAAACTCTCTCATCATTTTTAAAGTTTCTATAGCCAAAATATGAGCTAGGTTGTTCATTTCTCTTGGTATATGTTCAAAACAGCACTTCTCAATCTTTGTCTATGTCTGATGAATGTCATGAATAATAGCCCCTATCATTGATCTATCTTTCGTCTGTTTCCTGCATTTCTTAATAACTGTTAACGCATCGCTTTCAATAACGATTTCCTCCATCGCATGTCGACACCGGTACGAACCGCAATGCTGCAAGCGATTGCCTCAATCGCGAAAGCAGATGATACTTTTTCTTGGATCATTAAGTGTGATAGCAAGACTGAGCCTTCCCTGTCCCTGGCTACTATACCCACTATTGCTCGACACAAAGTACTATCAAACGCTGCATCAAAGTTAATCTTGACAAATTGCTCTGGTAGGGGTTTCCATCGTTTAGCTTCTAACTGGACTTTTTTCCTTATTGTTGCTTCCTTAGTCTCGTTTAATTCACGGATGTAATTTCTAATAAATTTTACTGTTTCCTCTACAGATCTATTGATTCTTTCATGAACACCCCTGTTTCTTTCACCCCAGATGGCCCATAAAGTGCAACAAAAGAGTCTACACTATGAAGGAGTACCCTGCTCAAAGACCCATGTAATCCATTCTTTAAACCCCATGTTTGAAGCTTTGAATAAATCCAGAAGAGATAATTGTTCCCATATTGCTAGTGAAACAGGACACTCTCAAAATAAGTGGTTTGTATCCTCTGCACCTGTTCCACATCGAGGACAGACTTAGATGTTCAACAGTCTCCTATGATGCATGTTGACCCTTGTAGGTAGATAATTCCACGAAATTTTCCATGCTGTGATTTTAATCTTAGAAGAAAGATTTAGTGTCCAGAGTTTTTTGTAAAAGTTCTTATAGACTGTTTGTAAGGCATAAGCCCTAGAATATATTTCAGAATGTTGTAATAGTTTGTAGGCGCTTTGTACTATGAATTCTCCCGAGGATTCTCCACTCCAGGCCATCACATCTTCGTCGATTCCTTTGCTAACGAGATGCGCTGAATCTTTTCAACTATGAAGTTCGAAAAGGTAGATTCTAGCACCTCATTTTTCCATTTCCTGCTACTATCATCTATTAAGTCAGCCACTTTAAAATCGTTTAAATTGTTGATATGAAAAATTAACCTGGAATTATGCAAATCCGGTATCCAAGCATCATTTAAAACTGAGATTTTTGTACCTCTCCCCACCTTCCAACAAAGTCCATCCATTATCACGCCCTTGGCAACCCATATGCTTTTCCATGTAAACTAACTATTACTCCCCAAACTCGAATTTATGAAATTTTCGTTCAGAAAATATTTAGCTTTTAAAACTCTCGCTACTAAGGAATCTGGATTGTTCATAATTTGCCAACCTTGTTTTGCCAGTAATGCCACATTAAATTTGGCCAAACTCTGAAACCCATTCCTTTATCTTCTTTTGAATAGCATAAGTTCTACCATTGACACCAATGAATACCCTGCTTCCCATAACTCTTTTGCCACCAAAAGCTTGCAATAATTTTCTCGAGTTCACCACAGAAAGAATTAGGTAAAAGAAAACACGACATAGCATAGGTAGGAATTGCTTGAAGAACTGATTTTATAAAAACTTCTTTTCCACCCTGAGATAAAAACCTATTATACCAGCCTTTAATTCTAAGTAAAACTTTTTCCTTTAGAGCTTGGAAAGATTATTTCTTACGTCTACCAACCAAACTTGGGAGGCCTAAATACTTTTCCATATTTGTTGATGGTCTCACTCTCAAAATTCTTAATACTTCCTCCTTATTTTCTTCTTTCGTATTTGTACTGAAAAAGATCATGGATTTGTTAAAATTCACACATTGGCCTGAGCAATCACCATATTCCTTCAAAATCCCTTTTAACAAACTGGCTCCCTTTCAAGTTGCTTCTCCGAAGAAGATGCAGTCATCAGTAAAAAGTAAATGTGTAATCGCTGGTCCACTCGACTTGCTTTTACTCCCTTTAATCTGCCTTCTTTAGGGGCCATTTTCATTAATGCCGATAATCTTTCACTGCAAAATAAAAAGAGAAAGAGACTTAAGGGATCCCCCTATCTCAAACCACTAGTAGCTTGAAAAGATTCTCCCCTAATCCCATTAACATTAACAACATAGGATGCTGTAGTGATGTATTTTAGAATTAAATCTACCCATTTGTCATCGAACCCCATTTTCAGTATAACTTCCTTAATAAAAGCCTATTCGACCCTATCATAAGCTTTACTCATATCGAGCTTTACTGCCATAAACCCCTTATTTCCCGTACGCTTCCTTTAGAACGTGTGTAGCATCTCATACGCCAATAAGGTGTTATCGGAGATTAACCTACCCGAAATAAAGGCATTTTGTGACTCATCAATACATATTTCTATTACTCCCTGAAGTCTATTAGCTATTGCCTTTGCCATAACTTTGTAAAGAACCGAACATAAACTGATTGGTCTAAAATTTGATAGATTACTAGTGTTTTGGAGCTTTGGTATAAGCAAAATATCTATTGAGTTTAGATGACCAAATTTCTGACCACTGTTTAAAATTCCCAAACAAAAGGAAGTAACATCTTTACCTACAATGTGCCAATATCTTTGAAAGAATATTGTTGGAAACCCATTGGTCTTAGTGCTTTAGTTGGCCCCATTCCTTTAAGAGCTAAAAATACCTCTTCTTCTGTGAAAGCTAATAACAACGAAGCATTAATGTCAGATTAAATCCTCTTTTCAATACCTTGAAGTAGATGGGAAAATTCACCGACTCCTCTAGACATAAAAAGATTCCTGAAAAAAAGAAGAAGTTGATTCAACGATCTCATTCTCCTCAGTAGTCTCCCTTCCATCCTCTAACTCTGACCGAGAGATCGTGTTAATTTTCTTGCGAGTTGATCCGTATTTATGAAAAAATGTTGAATTTTTGTCTCCCATTTTAAGCCAGTTAGCCCTTGCTCTCTACTCCAAGTAGATTTCACCCCTATCAATTTCCATATTCAAACGAACCTTTGTGTCGATAATCCTTTCTAAAGTATCATCATCTCTATCTTTTTTCAACAGCATCTCAAGTTCCTTGGACAACTTTTTCTTTAGCCCCTCTTTCCCTTTTTTGATTGAACTTTCCCATTCTTTAAGGTTTCTTTGTAGACTTTCTAATTTCTCCAAAATTGAGCCTGTAGTTGATTCCCAAGATGTTCTAATGCTTGCCTCAAGGGATTCTTCTGTGGTCCACCAAGCCTCAAACTTAAACTGTGAATTTTTAAAACGAGTTCTTTCACTCATTCTATTAATAAAGAGAGGACAATGATCCGACATCGTGTGAGGAAGGTGATAAATAGTACCTATTGGGAAAAGAATTCTCCATCCCTCGTTCGCAACACCTCTGTCTAGTCTTTCCCTGATATTTGTGGCTGCAAAATTTCCTCTTTCCCAGGTGAACCATACCCCCGAATATCCTATATCCTCAAGATGACATTCTTCTAAAACATCTCTGAATAACTCCATCTTCCTTTCCTCCCTTGAAATCCCTCCCCTCTTCTTAGTAGAATATAATATCTCATTAAAATCTCCATACACTAGCCATGGATGAGTTTTATCTTCCCCGAATTTCCATAATAGGTTCCATGAATCATTTTATTACTATCATAAGGCGAACAATAAAATCTTGTAAATCTTCAGTTTTCATCAGAATTTCCTTCTCTAACCATAACGTCAATATGATTATTTGAGAAACTCCTTAGAGTAACTGTAGAGTCTTCCTTCATGCTAAACTTAGACCTCCTCGTGTACCATTTGCATCAATGTCAATCCCATTTGAAAATCCACACCTCATCCTAACTTTTTCCATCCGTTACCTGTCGATTTTTATCTCCATTAAGAAGACCATTTGGGGATTCTATTGTTTTAAAAATTCGCACCCTCCTAGTTGCCCGTGGACTCCCCAACCCACGGACGTTCCAACTTATACATTTTATTGCGTCCAGTCGGCTTGCCATTTGGCAGCCGCCGATCTCTTAAGTTGTAGATTATCATCACTACCCATGGCTTCAAGTTCATCTTCAGAAAAAATTCCTCGCAATCCTGTTTTCCTTCAAACTTTATTCTTTTTATAGCAACATCAACAAATGCTCCACACTGGTTCTCCATATCAATTTTCGAGGACTTCCTCTTTCTTTCGTCACATTCTTTTTCCTCTTCAACATTGATTGTACTGATTCCAATCTCCTCTATCGGGTCTTCTTTACAGAATTTGGATTACTGATTTCATTATGATTTCTCTCGTGAGACAGAACAACTCCTGTAGATTTCAATTCTTCCTCTCTTTCCATAGGCTTTCCATCCTCAATAATCAAAGCAATTCTATTTTGCATTACCCCATTCATACAATCCATGTCGCTATCTATTTTCCCCTTTGGTGAATGTACCCCATCTTCTCTTGTATAGCAACATTGAACCCTTCCAATTTTAAAGAAGGCATTAAGTTTCACGCACTCCTTCCCAACTAAGTTTGATTCTGCTTTTAAAGCCAACGAAAAAGGTGGATCGGATCTGACTTTATTTTTTCCTACAAGATTATCACTTGGCAATCTTCAAGGCCGTGCCCCATTCGTCCACACCCAAAACAGAATAGTGGTAACTTCTCATACTTAAAGGGAACCCATGACTTATTAAGATTATCAATAGATACAAAGATACCACGTCTAAGGGGTTTTTGCACATCAATATTAACTCTAAGACGACATACTTCTCCATTGATTTCAGATTTGATAACTCCACCAAAAGAAACCCCTATTGCATGAAGTAAATCTTTTTTTATCAAATTCAGGCGAACAACCTACTATCTTTAACCAGAATGGGGAAGAAATTAACCTGATCAGTGATCTTTCTATTGGTTGTAGTAGTCTGTTAAATATAATCAGATTCTTACGAAACAACCACGGCCTCCCTTCTAAAATCATCTCTAGATCTTCTTCCAAATAAAAAATAATTAAGAATAAATTTTGTCCTGCTGACTTGAACTCAAACTTCTTTTTTGTCTTCCAAATACTCTTCATCTGAGCCTTAAAACTTTTTGGGTTGTAAAACTTTGTTGTCCAGATTGAACAGATCAAAGTTGGTTTGTCACTTGGAGTAACAACCGATCCCTTCACAGACAATTGAACTAATTCTTTAGCAAGGAGGGAGATCTCCTCCCTTTCTGCCCCGTCATCACCACCGATCTCCGCCATCCCAAGCCACAATAGTTGTTGTTTTCTCTAGGACTCTATAGAGAGCACTCTTGGCGACACCATTTTTATATTGTTTTTAGTTAGTCTAAATCGTTAATATTATTAACTATTTCAATCAAAATATTGATGTCAATTTTTCTTAATAACACCATTTCAATAGAAAAAAAGTATTTTTTCATCACAAATTAGAATGGTTGTTTTTAAGAATAAAAATCCTAATCAGTTTTTTCATCGTTATTTTTATTTTTACTTGACTACCAAGTGCATATTTTCTTTAATTTCAAAATGTCACACTAAAGAACTTAATAGAAGAATTTTATTGGTGGTAACAACTAGACCGAAATTTTTAAATCCGAAAAGTAAATAGATTAAATTCCTAAAAATAATAGTAGGAGACTAAATTCTAAATGTACGAAGTGTGTAAGGATTTAAAGCATAGTTTAACATTATTATTTTTCCTTTAATTTAAATTTGATACAATCAAATAATCAACCTTATAGGGAGTGTAGGCTAAAACTAGAGTTGTCTATGGGCTGGGTTAGATCGGGTTCGAGACGGGCCCTAACCAAAAATTAGGCCTGATTGATAGACACGGGTTTGGTCTGAAAAATAGACCTAAATTTTTGCCTAAGTTTGGCCCGAATAAAAATTCTAAAACTCATATTATCCAGATTAAATTTTTTATTTATATAAAAAATATAATACATCAAATATATTAAAAATATTAAAATATCCCAGCAAATTGAAAATAAATTAAAAATTCTTTATATTTAAATAACACTAAGATAAGTGTAACTTAACAAACAAATCCCTTTAAAATAGTAAGAAAATTAACAATAAAATAAATGTTATACAATATCTAAACATCGACAATAAAATAGTGCTAACATAATAGTAAA
The DNA here is from genome assembly GCA_025506655.1 of Gossypium rotundifolium. Taxonomy (NCBI): domain Eukaryota; kingdom Viridiplantae; phylum Streptophyta; class Magnoliopsida; order Malvales; family Malvaceae; genus Gossypium; species Gossypium rotundifolium. The sequence continues at coordinate 66,756,143 of CP106729.1, read as the reverse complement.
AAGATAGCAAAAAGATAGCAAAACTGTGGTAAAAAGTGGAAAAACAATAACAAAACACCAGCGGTTTTTTTAATTACAAATTTGGGCTAAAAATACCTTAACCGAGATTTGACTCACGTTTTAATTAGACTTTATTTTTTACCTAAATTTATTTTTCGAGTTTATATTTTTATTCAAATCTTTATATTTTTTTTGGACGAAACCCAACCGAAAGGACAGCTGAAACCATATTAGATTAAAAAGTATGACGCATTGATTTAATTTAATTTATTTGTTATTTATTATAATAATTTATTTTATTAATTTTACCCCTGACTAAGTGTAGTTATGGATTTAGTCAAAGTGGCATGATTCTATAATGGAGCACTGAATTGGGCAGATGGTTTGCCTTCATAAGTTAAAGTATTATATGATTAAATAAAATTATAAAGTTGTCAGTATAATCCAAAATGTCAAAATTATGGAAGGTCGGCTGCGACATGTTTAGGTTCTATTCAACCAAAAATAAAAAAGAAACTTATGTTTCCACAAATCTTACTGAATCACACACCAAAAAGAAAAAGAAATAAAGATAAATATATATTGAATTGCTTGGTGTAGTTCCAATTCGGGGGTAGTTTGCAACCTGGCAATAATGTAATCCATCACATTTACTTCTCCACAGCTACAAACTCCTCCTTTTTGCTCTTCATAAATCTTCTTCATGTCTCATTTTTCTTTTAAATCCATTCTTTCTGGGTATTTTCTAATCTTTCACCCTTTCTCCTACAAAACCACCATGTTCTTCCTCAACAGAATCTAAAAGTGCATGCAGAAGAAAACTAGTTTTAGTTTTCTTGAACGGAATGACAGACTCCAACAAAGTTTCACAGATGGTTTGGGATCAGGTTCAGTTGAGAAGTTCTGCAGGCAACCACTCACTTGTTTCTGGACACCCGAACCGACCAATTCCTAAGCTCATGGTCTGCTCCATCCTCTTTGTCTCGCTCACTTACCTTCTCTACACTCTCAAGCTCTTAACAACCTCTGCTCAACAAACCTTCCACCATACCCCATTTACTTCCTATCTTCGTCGCTCTACAACCTTCACAACTGCACCTTTGGTTCTCAATCAGACGGATGTGACAGCTTCACCCCATCACGGCCGTCGTGATGTCCGAGAAAAACAAAAGGTAGTAATGCAAATGGGACAAGCTCCACCGAAGCCAAAGCTGACGGAAATTCAGGACGTGGTCTTTGGAATCGCGGCTTCTTCCAAGCTATGGCAGCAGAGAAAAGAGTACATCAAGATTTGGTACAAGCCAAACCAAATGCGTGGTGTGGTTTGGCTGGACGATGGCGTCAAATACTCTGCCCAAGACAACCGAACCCTTCCACCGTTTCGAGTCTCCAGCGACACTTCCAAGTTCCCTTACACCAACCGGAAGGGTCACCGTTCCGCGATTCGGATCTCGAGGATCGTGACGGAGACTTTGAGGATGAAGATGGATAACGTCCGGTGGTTCGTGATGGGCGACGATGACACCGTTTTCATCACCGATAATCTGGTCAGGATTTTGAGGAGATATGATCATACTCAGTATTATTACATCGGAAGCTTGTCGGAATCTCATATTCAGAACATTTTTTTCTCCTACGGCATGGCTTACGGCGGCGGAGGCTTTGCCATTAGCTACCCATTGGCCAAAGCCTTGGCAAAGATGCAAGACAAGTGTATCCAGAGGTACCCCGGCTTGTACGGCTCGGATGATCGAATGCAGGCTTGTATGGCTGAACTCGGTGTCCCACTCACCAAGGAACTCGGTTTCCATCAGGTCGGTGACTCAGTTTTATCACTCTTTTTTTTGACTTGGTAAAGTGCATTATTATGGGTTGTCCAGCTTTTTCTGATATAAGTTTAATACTTAAATGTTTATATCTAATTATGTTTTGGGGTAAGTTAATCATGTTTGAATGTAATGCTTAAGCTAGTTAATGAAGTGTAATGAGAGTAGATACTCATTTCCCGATATGTAAAGTTCCGGTGGCGCTGCCACATTGAGCGGTGAAGCAGCGGTTAATGCACAATAATTTCAGTGTCATCCGCCTGGGGTGGGTGATTAGTTAAGTGCACATTTTTCGTCTTAGACGTGGGTGAGGAGGTGGAACCCACGTGTTGATAGGGTTTTAGACCTGGTTTGGTTTTGTCACAATTATGTCGTCTTTTGGTCAGTCGATATTCTGGTACGTGGTTGCCACGCTCTTTTGACTGTAAGAAAAAAGACCTTCAAGGAACCGGGGGAGCCAAGCCCCACACCAACTCCCCATATATTTATTCGTGGCGCACATGAGTCAGTTATTTGAGTTTTGTGCATTTGTAGATCAAGTGTCTTTATCTATGAGATATGCTCCATGTTAGTGCTCAAAGTGGATGATTTCTTGCTGGTTCCACTAATGTTAATGCTATTACTTTTTTACTTAAAAGATTTTGTCATTGAAAACAATATCTGATTCTAAGTTCATTGCCTATTGGTTTATGCATTGCAATCAGTATGATGTGTATGGGAACTTGTTCGGACTCCTCGCCGCGCATCCAGTCACTCCATTGGTGTCACTACATCACCTTGATGTTGTTGAGCCAATTTTCCCCAATGTGACCAGGGTTCAAGCCCTTCAGCGCCTTATGCTGCCTACAAAATTGGATTCCGCAGGGATCATGCAGCAGTCCATCTGTTATGACAAAACCAAGAGTTGGACCATTTCGGTTTCATGGGGTTTTGCAGTTCAAGTTTTTAGAGGGATCTTTTCACCACGGGAGATAGAAATGCCTTCGAGAACATTCTTGAATTGGTACAAAAGAGCAGATTACACAGCATATGCATTCAACACTCGCCCTGTTAGCCGAAATCCATGCCAAAAACCTTTTGTGTTCTACATGTCAAGTGTAAGAATGGATTCTGAACTGAACAAAACTGTGAGTGAATACGAGCGACACCATGTTCCTCATCCTCTTTGCAGATGGAAGATGGCTAATCCTGATGAGCTTGAAACAGTGATTGTACATAAGAAACCGGACCCTCATTTGTGGGACAGAGTAAGTTGCATTATTTGTTAAGTTGCATTATTTGTTACTTCATTTGCACTTATTCTTGGAAAGGTCAATCTCTAATCAATTATTCTTAAGATTTTCGTCTAGAGAATACTCTTCATACTGACATGGCTATGGGGTTTTTTAATTGGCAGTCTCCGAGGAGAAACTGTTGCAGGGTTATGGAATCAAAGGAGCGAAGAAGGATGGTGATAGATGTGGGTGTATGTAAGGATGGTGAGGTGAGTGAAATATAGTTATTAAAAGTTGATTGATTGTTTTTATACAGTTTCTTTCATTTATGTTTACTAATTTTATGTCCCCCAAATCATCATCTGTATGCAAGAGTAGAGACAGTGTAAATGGGGAAAACCAAGGTACTTATATAGATTGTATAAGAAAGTGCAGCTGCATACAATTTTAGACCTTCATTTAGTGTGGGAGCAATGTTTCTGATAGTTGTGGTTATTTACAACCTAAATAAACATGTTAAAAAAACATGTCTTGCTGAAGCATCCAGCGACCAGAATATATGTTTGATAAAACAGAACAAGCCATGTAAAAACAATGAGGTTGACTATGATGTTAATGCGGTAATATCTGTATGTCCCTAACAAAATGAGGCCATTCGAAATCAAACGTTACTAACGAAAGGAGTAAAAGATCGGAGTCTCGGTGAAAAAAAGGGCTGATACATTTAATTGACAGCTTTAAATAAAAGCTTTGGCAACAGTCGGCGTGATAAAAAAGAAATGCAGAAGAGGCCAAAACTAAACCTCGCATGCAAAGTTAGAAACTAGTGTTGCAGAAACCCTTTTTTGATGATATTACCAGTGTCCCCCCCAACGAAGTACAATTCATTCAGTCGTGGAAGAGAGAACATGGATCCTTGGATTCCAGAGTATGAAGGTAAAGTTTTTGTGTGGCATGTTTGAACAAGTTAATTGAATTGAAGGAATCTAGGCACTGGACCCTAGGGATGGGACCACAAATGTGTTTAATAGCATCTGCAGACATCAATATAGTAGTAGTGGAGTAGAAGAAGAAGATCCTTTGATCCAAGACAGGGGACGCTTGGTTTCATTGCTGGGAGTCTGTCTGTTAATTGATAATTACTCCAAAAGCCCAAACCCAGTTAAGGAATCTTTAGTGGTCCACCTGCTCCCCTTTTTCATAAATTATTTAATTATATTTGGGCTTTAAATTTGACAATTTTTTTCAGTTTAAGTTAGGTCTTAAACTTAACAATTATTTTTATATTAAAATATGTACTTAATAAATTTTTTACATTGAAGTCTGAACATTTTTTAGTTCAAAACTTTAAACTTGACAATTGTTCTCATATTAAGGTTTGAATTTGACATTTGTTTTCATGTTAAGGCTTGAATTTTAGGGTTTTCAATGATTAATTTGGATAAAAAAAAAAGTTGAAGTCTCAATGTGAGAACATTTACCAAGTTTAGAGCCTAACTTGGACTAAAAAAAATTTAGACTCCAATATAAAAAAATTTGCCAAATTCAAATATCAAATTTAACCTTACATAATATTACATAATATTAGAAGAAAAAAAAGCAACAAGTCCCACCCTCCAATTCTTCTCCTATCTTATTCTGTTGTCTGGAATTTTCGTATGGAAATTATATTTGAAGCCCGTAAAAGTTTTTTTATTATACTTTGGATTGCATTTTATTCCTTTTACGAAAAAAACAGAGTACTTTAACTTCTGTACGTTAGATGAGTGAGTAAAACAACCTTTCTGTTAATTTTTGATGTTTATATATAAAGTATAATAATAAATTTAAGACTTAACTTTTACACATTTATTCAATTTGGCCTCAACTTTTTTTAAGTAAATTAGAAGTTTTGAAACTAATAAGACTAAAGAATAAAAAAAACATTAGTGTCAAATTAAAAAATCAATTAAAATATTTTAAAATTTAAAATTATTGAAAAATCATAAAATTATAAACAAAATTTATAAAAAAAGTAATAATAATTTTATAATTATTAAAGATAACAATACCAACCCATTAAAATCTAATTGTTATAAGATTTTAACAAAAGTGACCCCGATTCTTTTATTGGGTTGGTATTGTCATTTTTAATACAAGTTTTTTATAAATTTATGTTTTAATAATTTTAAAATTTAAAACGGTTTAGTTGATTTTTTTAATTTGTTACTAAGACTTGAAGAACTTTTAGCCTTATTAGTTTAAAAAAATTAATTTACTTAAAAAAAAAGGAGTAGGAGATAAATTAAATAAATGTGTAAATATTAAGTGTTAAATTTATTAATTTATTTTATATATAAAATACCAAATTTCAAGTCGGGTTAGCAACAAACAGCAATTATGTAGTCCCTAAAGACCCAATCACTGGGTGTTATTGGGGGCAATGTTATTAAATCACTGAAATGCGAACCCAAAGCCTAAACTAAAGCCCTTGCTGCTTTTGGGTCATTTTAGATATTTCAGTGTTCTGGGAGTTTTTGTTACTATTGGTAAACCCCAATTATGCCAACAGTGGACGAGTTAAATAGTTTTTCTAATGTAAAATATACTAATTACAGTTAATTTATCAACTAAATTTAATAATTAATATAATTATATTTATCAAAATTCCCAGCTAACAGAATGTGTGTTGCATGCATCATTTTAGCTTAAAAATAGTACGTTCATCAATTATTGACAGATTCATATCTATTTATGTATTATTTTAATTTCTATATTATCAAATTGGTGTGGAAAGGAAGCAGCAAGGGCACAACTGTGGGCAACTATTATTTTTTTTAAGGTTAATATTTGGTGATTATTTTACTTTATTTCACAAGTAATTTTAAAAAATTATCATGTGCCTCATTTTTTAAAAAATATATATTTTTTAATATTTTACTATACCCTTATAGGACACTTCACAACCCCTGACCCTATTTATGGAGTCTAAAAACTCCATTGACACTATGCCAAATAATTTTTCATTTTTTAAACCTATTATGGGGTGTATCTTGCATTTTTCGGTCAAACCAAAGGCGACATTCCGACGAGGAATCACGCTATGTCACAATGACGCGACAATGTTTGAAATAGATGCAATGTCGTGACGAGGACCCTGTGACGTTACGACGAATTCCAAACTTAAAGCAATTGCGTATTAGACTCTCAACAAGGTTACTTTTTCTAGTTAAACTCTGACTACACCAGAGATATTATAGTCACAGTATAACTGTAATCTTAGCCTATTTAAAGGACCTTAGTAACCCTAGCAAAAGATAACAAGAAGAATATAACACAACGTTAGAGAAAAAATCAAGAGAGTTTTAGAGAGTTTTAAGGGGATTTTGTGTTTTAGCTAGAGAGCTTCGTATTCGGGGTTAGGGTTTGTTTTGAATTTATCCATATTATACTCTTCGATTGTTTTTTCATTAGTGAAGTTTCATTTTCCCGTGATTTTTTTATCCTCTGATTGGAGGAGTTTTTCTATGTAAATTTGTGTGCACAATTTTTTATTCCTTTTTACTCATTGTTTATATGGGCTGATCGGAGTTTTTTCACGTAAATTTGTGTGCCTAATTTTCTCTATTCTTTCTTTTTTGTTGTTTATATGGGTCAATCCCCAATAAATTGGTAGTAGAGCTTGGTTAGGATTCTGTAATTAACCTGTTCAGAGATGGCAAAAATGAGATTTGATATTGAGAAGTTTGACAAGATCACAAATTTCAATTTATGGCAAGTTCAGATGTTTGCAATACTAGTTCAGAATGGCCTAAAAAAAGTCATTACAGGGCAAAAGCCTATGGATTAGGATCAATCGGAATGTGATAAGCTTGATGAGAAGGCTATGTCTACAATTTAGTTGTGTCTTACAAAAAATGTAACACCCTTACCCAACCCGGTTGCTGGATCAAGGTATGGAGTGTCACAAATGAACCGAGTTGGTCTACAAAATTTTAACTCACTATTAAAAGGAAACGAATGTATTACTTACTAATAAAAAGTCTTACAACAGAAACAATAAAATTAAATAAAAGTTCGCTGTTTCAAATTTGGACTCTAAGGAAACTACTTGGTTACAATATATTTGACCTCGAGGTGAAGCCTATGAAGGCACCTCCTTTCTTATGTGCATGACACCTTACTGGCGCTGATCATTGATCTAGCACGATCTATCTTAGTCCCTCCTCAAGGTCCCTACTCAACCTAAGTCCTGCATAGATAAACCAGATTCTATAAGTTTGAAAAGAACTTGGTGAGTTTTTTAACTGGATTACTCATACATAGACCTGGAAACACAAATATATATATATATATGTATATATATATAAAAATATTTTTTTAGTAACTTTTGAGCTTTAATTTATGCAGCTTCGTAGTAAATTTTGTCGAAATTCACACTTTAATTATAAAATAATTAATTTACACTTAAATTATTAATATATTGAATTTTAATTATTTTTATAATAAATTTTCACAAATTTAGTTTATTTTCAATAGTTTTGCACAAAAAGTGAAAATTGACTCGACAAACACCTCGAAAGGCTTGAACCGTTAGAGAACTTTTTGCATCGAGTGAACCAAGAGTAGGGCTAAATATTTTTCCAGTCAAGACAGTCCAAATTATGATTTTTTTCTATACTTTATATTTAATTTTTATCTAAAGTTAATTTGATTAAAAATTAATATAAAGCCTAAAAGAGAAAGTGGCACAGAATGCTAAGAAAAGAAGACTAATCCACCAAGTAAATTGGCAGCCCAAAACCGTCCAATAAGCTGACCCAATCAGCTGATTTTTCTCTGATTTTTATGCTTGCAAAACAGCCCTTAAAGTTTCCCTAAAATCCATTGAAACCCCTCCACTTTTTGTGCCTTCAAACTTTTGCCCTTAGCTTAAAATAACAACTTTGAAACATTCGAACTTGCTTGTTGTATGGCCGGCCAAGGAAGATTGTGTGGCTGCTAATTATTTACTATTTTTAGCAGCCATTCACAGTTATAAATACCCACATTTGCTACCTCATTCAACATGTAACAACCCATTTTTCAATGAAATCTGAATAGTAGTTTCGGGACCACAAATCCAACGCAAAAATATAATTTATTTTTATTGTATTTTATGGTTCGTATTGTGATAGTTATGACATGTAAAAATTTTGGTATTAAAATTTTGTCGATTTAGTGCTTAATTACGAGAAGGACTAAATCGCATAAAATATAAAAGTTAAATTCTAGTAGCTATAAGGATCAAATAGCTATGTAATTCAAAATTAGAGGTCCTTATATGGTAATTAGACCATTAAGAAAAGTATGTAAATTTTTCTTGGTGACTCATCCATGAAAATATAGAAAAAGGGCAAGGACTAAATTGGAAATATCAAATACTTAATTAAGTAAAAGATGAAAAGAAAATATATCATCTTATTTTCATAATCTTCAACCTAAAACACATGGAAACCCTAGGTGAGAGAAGAGAAACTTTCAAGGCCTAATTGGGTAAGTTTCCTTGTCATGTTTTTAGTAATTTTGATATTTTTGGAATCGGGATAGCTTAATCTCTCTATTTGGGGGATTAATTTGAAAAGTTATCAAGGTATGAAAAATGGGTCATGGATGTATATGCTAGAAATTAGAAATTTATGGTAGAAAATGAAAGATTAGTGATAGATAAACAACTTTTACAAAGTGATTTTTGATGAAAACATGATTTAGGGACTAAAATGTAAACTTGTGAAATTGAAGGAAAAATTATGAAATTTTATGAATACATGTGTTGTAAATTTTGTAATAGGGCTTTGTTTAGGCTTGGAATAGGAAGTAATTTGCACAAGTTTCATTTTCCGGGCCTCAGGACGAAATTGGAATTTATGGAAAAGTTAAGGGCAAAATGGTAATTTTACCTAGGACGTAAATTGAGTCCATTTAAATATAAAATGTGTGAAATTGATGGTTAAATTCATTTATATAGATCCAAAAAACACAAACTCGAGGCTAGATCGAGGAAAAGAAAAGATTTCGGATTAGTAGATTATTTACACGAACAAGTGTCGAGATAAGTTCGTGTAACTTAATTGAGCATGTAATTATGTTAATTGAATGTTGTGTTTGTATGTAATGTGATTCATATTGATGTGCTTTACTTTATGCTATGATGGAAAATTGATACATGCTTGAAATGGTGAAAAAAGGGTTAAGTCCCGATTAAACGTTGAGTTCCGATGAGTAGATGAGCTTTCCTAAAATGAATGAGGTCTTGCATTTGTTGCGGACGGGATTTAGCTCGGACGATTAATCCTATTGACCTTGTTATAGAAAGGTTTTAGCCTAGATGGGTAATCCTGAAATAATACCTCTCGAGTATACTTTACGATTAAGATTTAGCCTGGACTGGTAATGTAACACCCCAAACCCGGCCTAGAAGTTAGGCCTGAATATGGCATGTCACATTGAAGTGTTTTTCAAAACCATATTTCTTGGTGTTAAAACTTGTTTGAGAGTTAAAGCCTCTTTATTTAAACTCAAAACACTTAAGCAATTGTTATCCACTTGAAAACGTAATTACTTTTAAAACCTTATCTGTTGCGAAAGCATATAAAAATAAACCATTTACGAAAATGTGATGTTTTAAAAAATTGAGTTGTAGAAGCAATTTGAAAACGGTGCGTAAACGTAGTATTTTGAAGACAGTTATTGTTTTGGAAATCGTACTCCACTTTTAGCAGTTAGAAACCATCATAAATAAATATCAGAAATAATAAGTTAAAAATAGAGAGGCCTTATAACAACCCAAATAAAAATATTTAAAAGTAAAAAATCAAAACAGCAAGCATAAGCAGTGTGTGGTCTTCTCCGAGTCCCTCGCAGCTCCGAATCCTCTAAGGGCGGGGATTACCTGCACAGTTAAAAACGGGGTGAGTTTATGACAACTCAGTGTGTAATCCCCTTACTAGAGTAACAATCAGTATACAAAAATGTAAGCTCAAGCGATGCAGGTTAAAGCCCTTTAAGAGTAATAGTACAGTCAGTTCAAAGTATACGTGAGTCAAAACCCACCACAATATCATTTGGGTCATAGCCCATAATAGAATCAATTGGGCCTAGCCCAAACCAATATCAGAACAAGTGGCCTAAGCCCAGTACAGTGACAGATCCCATAAACAGATATACAATAGTATGAAGATGCATCCCAACCCAGTCCAGCCAACACACCTCCCGTACCAACCAACACACCACGTGGGGACCAAGTCGACCCACCCAGCCAGCACACCAATAACGTAGGCTAGCTGCTAATAACAACATAACAAAGCTGCTAATATATATATACGGCTCTAAGCCTTCAGTAGCGGTATTATAATTGGCACAAAGCCATCAGTAACAGTATTATGTTTGGCATATAGCCATCAGCGACGGTAATATAATCAGCACACAGCCTTAGGTAAATATGATCGACACAGAGTCATCGATATATATGTTAGGCACATAGCCATGGGTAAATACGATTGGCATAAAGCCAAAATCAAGATGGCACAGAGCCATGTTTATGTTGGCATAAAGCCATAACCAGATTAAGTGGCGATGCCACTATAACAGTAAAACGTGGCAGAGTCACTCGTACATAGTACTAATGCAGCAGAGCTGCTAATAACAGTGAACATTGCCAGGCCACTAAAATCAATATACGTGGCAACACCACTAGAGAAGTAAAACGTGGCAGAGCCACTAGTACAGTACTTCCTTAATATCAATGTCCCAACCCCATACAATATGTCGTGTATGTCATGCTCAATCATCACACGTGTATGCAAAATGGCCATGCTCGGTAATAGTCATTTAAACATATTTTAAAAGCATATCAGTCATACAGCCACAGTCAAATCAGTTAAAACATAGTCATACATTCACAGTTAAAACAGTCATAGTCCTAATCAGTCATTTACCCGCAAGAGCAAAATAGTCATTTTACCCTATAAGGGTATTTTGATAATCCTATCCTTCAGTGATATTTCGGTAATTCTACCCTATAAGGGTATTTCGATAATTTTACAAACTAGGTGTTTCAGTAATTTTACAAATCGGGGGTATTTTAGTAATTTTACAAATCAAGGGTATTTCAATAATTTTACAAATAGAGGGTATTTCGATAGTTTCACAAATTAGGGGTATTTTAGTAATTTTGCAACTCGAGGGTATTTCGATAATTTTCCAAATCGGGGGTATTTTCGTAATTTTATAAATTAGGGGTATTTCGATAATTTCGTAAACTGAGGGTATTTTGGTAATTTCGCAAACCAGGGATATTTCAATAATTTCATAAAGTAGGGGTATTTTAGTAATTTTGCAAATTAGGGTATTTCGATAATTTTACAAATTGAAGGTATTTCGGTAATTTTGCAAACCAGTGGTATTTCAGTAATTTTGTAAACCAAGGTATTCTAAACAGAGATAACGATGCGAATGAGCCTAGGGCCCATTTGTCGGCCCAAATAGGCCCACACGCTCGTGTGACCCATTTAGCCCAAATCTAGCCACAGATATGAGATTCACATAGTCCAGTCCAATATTTACTACACAATCATACAACTTATCCGATTGAGCCCACGGGCCCATTGGCACCACATGGCCCCTTTCGGTCCATCGTGGCCCAAATAGCCTAAACCCACAAGAACATTCATGATGGCCTCAACTATCGCGTCGAAGCTCCTACACGTGCGCTCGCAGACGCTCATGTTGCTACCATCGTCGTGTGACCGACATTTCGACATTTGCTACTCTACAGCTAGAGTAGTGCGAAATACACACCTGATAGGAATCTGGAGTTAGCCCGTGCTTTGAACACTCCTGTGCCCAAACGCCAACCAATGTATGCTTACTCACCTCATAGATCGCTCTATTTAAAGCCAACTTCTCGCCTACTCTCATGCTAGCTTCCCGATGTGGGATCCCTCCATCAATCCTCTAAAATCGTCCGAAATTAGCAAAATAGTCACATTTCGCATGCAAGGGGTTTCGAACTCAGGCTCCCTTGTAACTTAATTCATACCGCTAGCCACCTTACCAACTAGCTCCTTGTGTAACAAAACAAGCACAACTAAATATAAGCATATGACCAAAGTCTAAGTTCATTTAAAAGGAAATAAAAATGAATTGCAAACGCCAAGACTTGAACCCAGGCTCCCTTGCAACCTTAATGACGCCTTGCCACTAAACCACTCACTTCTTTGTGTCATTTTCCCCACATTTTATTCTTAAAGCCTTCTTACTTACTCCTAGGGTTTTATTCACCTAAAACCAAAATTTTCCTAAAGCCTAGGTTCGAACCTGGGACTTCATGGAAGCCCCCTAACCTTCCAAAATCACTCACCTAATAGGTCCAACTTGCATTAGTGCCTTCTCTTGTTCTCAAAAATTTTAAACACTCCCATGGCCAAGGCCCAATAGGCCCTATTCTACTAGGCCCAAAAATTGGGGCGTTATAGGTAATCCTAATCGAGCTCTTTTGAGCATACACTACATAAAGGATTTAGCCTGGATTGGAATCCTGTTATACGATATGTGACTCGAGAGCGTGTTTCTTAGCTAAGTGCCCTAATGGGTATCCATGAATAAGAAATTGAAGGATTATTGAATTGTTCTCCACGATTGTACTACTTGAGCTTTCATCAAAATTTCAATGATTCAATGGGTGCATAACTCTTGACATAGCATGAGAACTTTGAGATAAAATGATAATGGCTTAAAAGAATAATGCATGATGAGCTCATCTACCCTTACTTAATGTATATGTAAACTTTGTGACTAACATGTTTGATTGGATGTATGTGTTTAGGCAAATTAGCCAAATGGATGGAAAACTTGTTATTGTTTGCTTAGATTTAATAAATGAGATTAGTAAGTTTAGTTTTTGTTATACGAATTTACTAAGCATGTAATGCTTACTGGGTTTTATTTTCTACTATTTTATAGTGCTCGGAAGCTCGTGAAGGTTGGAGATCATTGGAGCATCGTCACACTATCAACTAGTCATTTTGGGTATACTTAGTAAAATCATTTTAGTATAATGGCATGTATAGGACAACTTGGCCATAGGTGGCTTTAAAATGATGTTTTGTAACCTAGCCAATGGAATGGCTAGTAATAGTTCATTTTGGAATGACTAAGTAAGTTATTATGATGATATATATACACAAGTCCTATGTTAAGTGTAACACCTTTACCCGTATTCAACGCTGAAATGGGGCTCAAGGCATTACCGGACTTATAACACAAGCATTCTAGAAATTTTGAGACATAAAAGTTGCGTCCAAATTAAACTATCCACATTCAATCATAAAGCCCCTAATACGAGCCTATGAGGCCCAAAAATACTTTGGAAATGGTTCGGGACTAAACCGAGAACTTTAGAAAATTTTTCATGTTACAGGGGTCACACGCCCGTGTGGTTCAAGGGACACGTTCGTGTGACCTGAGACACACCCGTGCTACAGGCCATGTTCAATTTAGGGAGCTCTTTGACTTGTGCCACATGGCCATACCACGCGCCCGTGTGCTAGGCCTTGTGGTCGATTTAATTTTCATAATTTTTCATAAAATAGGTGTAGACTTCACACGGCCGGGGCATATGCCCATGTTCAAGGTTGTGTAGCACACACAACCAAGACACACGCCCGTGCCTTTGTCCGTGTGCTCAATTCTGGACATTTTGTTTTGCAACAATTAAGGTGCAGGGGACACACGGCTGAACTACATGCTCGTGGGGCAGACCGTGTCGACAAAATAAGGGTATTTACCAAGCCATTTGCCACCCCTTTAATGCACACACCTACATAACATAACATAACACCAATTCAAGCTTATACATACAATCAAATCATCCATAACCAAGGCATCAACACATCATTCACATGCTAACATCTAACATAAATAAACATCACATAACTTATCAACTCAAATCATGCAAGTTTCCTCATTCATGAAAGACATCATCATATGAATATACTTATACCAATATTAGCCAATTTTAAATGGCCTTATACAAAATGAACTTTTAACCAACATAAGCCAACACATTTGGCCAAATCAATTATGACACATAACAAAATGACCAAGTCTCCTATACATGCCTTAATTCAAAATGTTGAATTCATTGATACCAAAATAATTGTTGATAGTGTGTATGGATCTCCAACGATCTCCGAAACTCGAGCTAGCTTAGTGACACTATAAGATAAGGGAAAGGAATGAGAGCAAGCTATATAGCTTAGTAAGCTCGTATGCAAGAAATAAGTAACCTTACCATGCATATTGCATTCAAATTATATAACATAACTAAATGTACAATTACCATGATCTCATAAACATAACTCATTCCATCACAAAACTTACCTCATATTCCTCAATTCGCACATTTAATAAGCATAAGCTTTACAAACATACCTGAGTCATCTTAAAATGAATATACACATACTTTCATTTTTGACATACCAGTGAACCACTCAGAATAACAATGTCAAATACTCGGGAAAGCTTTGCACACTAAGTGCCACATATGTAGCCAAAGCTACCTAAGTCTCATATGACATAATCGCTCACTCTCGAGCTATCGACGGGCTTGCTTACACAAGCTGTCAGTCAAGGTGTAGCTACACGGTGTTGCTCACACATGCTGTTAAGTTTCTGCAACATATGCCGATATACTCAGCCGCTGGTAGGACGTACGGGACTAGCACCCGAATCACATAATCACATAACACATAATGACCCTAGTGACATGTCATTTGTATCTTACCTTATTCCTAAGGTTCAAACGAGATTTTTTCTTGTTGATTCATCTTCGGACTCATTCGTAAGATTGTACTCATTCACAAAATCAAACATACAATTCATGCAATATTAAAGCATTTAAATACAATTATTCTAAAGCTTATTTTTAACATACGAACTTACCTAGGTACAAAATGGCTAATAGTTTGATTTAGTCCACAACTTTGTTCTTTCCCCGGTCTAGGTTAGAACCTCATCTTTCTTGATCTATAATATCAAATTTAACTTATTCAATTATCAAATTATTCAATTAAATCCAAAAAACACCTTATGGAAAAAATTACATTTTTGCCCCTAACTTTCAAATTTTTACATTTTAGTCCCTAGGCTCGTAAAATGATTTTCATTCAATTTCTTCATTACCCAAGCCTAGATGAATCTTTTCCATGCTCATAGAAGCCCACATTTTCATTTATTCACATTTTTACTACATATTTTATAACTTTTACAAATAGGCCCTTTTAGGCATTTTCATCAAAAATCACTTAGTAAAAGTTGTTTATCTAACATCAAACATACATAATCTACCATTAGACATCAAAATATACAAATATCTAACATGGGTAAAATTTTGGACTTTGATTTTCTTTCAAATTAGCCCTTGAAATAGCTAGATTAGGTTGCAAGGATCTCAAAAACATAAAGATCATGAAAAATGAGGCAAGAACGGACTTACAATCGAGCTTGGAAGATGAAAAAACCTTAGCTATGGACTCCTCTTGTGAATTTCGGCCAAGGGACTAATTTTGTGAAGATGAACATCTTTTATTTAGTTAATTTTGTCTTTATTTACCATATTACCAATATGCCTTTAATGCCAAACTTTGAAATTTCAACTAGCCATGTCCATTTTTGTCCATACTAGTATAAAGGTCTAATTACCATTTAAGGACCTCCAATTTAAAATTTCATAGCAATTAGATACCTCTAGCTTTTAGAACACACATTTTGCACCTTTTGTAATTTAGTCCTTTTAACTAAATTAAGTGCCCAAACGTTAAAATTTTCGAACGAAATTTTCACAAAATCATTTCATAAAATCGTAGACCATAAAAATATAATAAAAATTAATTTTACTGTGTCAAATTTGTGGTCACAAAACCACTGTCAGTCAGGACAGAGCTACACAGTGCTGCTCACACAAGCTGTCAGGTATCTGCAACACTTGCTGGACTACCCAGACACTAGTAGGATGTACTAGACCAGCACCCTGATCACATAATCTCATATACACATAGGTTCCTAGTGACATGTCACTCGTATCCTAGTCTATTCCTAAGGTTCAACCGAGATTTCTCGTTTGTCGAAACTTTTTCGAATATGTCCAAAGAGTCAATCACAATTCATACAATATTAAAGCATTTAAAACATAAATATAACAATGCATTATTTACATACGAACTTACCTTTGTACAAAAATAGTTAAATTGGTCCTAATTGTCAAACACTTTATTTTTCCCCCAATCTAGTCCGAACCTTGTTTTTCTTGATCTATAGTAACAAATTTAACTCATTTAATAATCATATTATTCAATTTAGCCCAAAAATCATATTATGGAAAAATTACATTTTTGCCCCTAATGTTTCACATTTTTACAATTTAGTACCTAGGCTCGTAAATTGAAATGTATTCCATTTCTTCAAAACCCAAGCCTATTCAAACCATTTTCATACTCACACTAGCCCACATTTTCCATTTAATCACACTTTTACAACTCATTTTATAACTTTTACAAATAAGTCCTTTTTGACATTTTCATTAAAAATCACCTAGTAAATGTTGTTTATCTAACACCAAACATACATTTTCTACCATTAGCCATAAAATACACAAATATCTATCATGGATAAAATTTTAGACCTTGAAAATACTTCAAAATAGTCCTTGGAAAAGCTAGATTAGGTTACAATGATCTCAAAAACATAAAAATCATTAAAAATGGGGTTAGAACGGACTTACAATCGAGCTTGAAAGTGGCCAAAACCCTAGCTATAGCTTATCTTGCAATATTTGGCCATGGGGGACTAAATTGATGAAGATGAAGGCTTTTATTTAGTTATTTTGGCTTTATTTACTATATTACCAAAATGCCCTTCACCTAAACTTTGAAAATTTTCACTAACCATGCCCATTTTTGTCCATAATAAAGCATAATGGTCTAATTACCATCTAATGACCTCCAATTTAAAATTTCATAAAAATTAGACACCTCTAGCTTCTAGAACACACATTTTGCACCTATTGTAATTTAGTCCTTTTAAACTAAATTGAGTGCCCAATCGATAAATTTTTCGAACGAAATTGTCACAAAATAATTCCATGAAGCTATAGACTATAAAAATATAATAAAAAATCATTCTATGTCAGATTCATGGTCCCGAAACCACTGTTCCAACTAGACTCAAAATCGAGTTGTTACAACTCTCCCCCCTTTAGGGATTTTTGTCCCCGAAAATCTTACCAGAAAAGAGGTTTGGGTACTATTTTCTCATAGCTTCCTCAGGTTCCCACGTAGCCTCTTCGACCCCATGTCATTGCCATAAAAATTTCACTAGAGCTATAATTTTATTCCTCAAGTGTTTGACTTCCCGAGCTAAAATCTTGATTGATTCTTCACCATAAGCCTTATCTGGTCGAATCTCAACCTCCGTCAGAGAAATAACATGCAAAGGGTCTGATCGATAATGTCACAACATCGATACATGAAACATATTATGGATCCTTTCCAACTCTGTCGGTAAAGCTAACCTGTAACAGCCCGATTTTGGCCCTAATCAAAACGGTGGTTTCGGACCACGAATCCGAGTTAGAAAAATATGTTTATAGTATATTTGATATCTATAATATATGCTTGAGCATGTGCTAAAATATCATGGATTAATTTGTCTCTGTGTCTGTTTAATTTAAAGAAAAGGACTAAATCGCATAAGTGGTAAAAGTAGCCTTATTGCTTGATTGAGTGGCTAAATTAATGTGTCTTTATAGAGGGGAGGACTAATGTTGATAATTTTCCATTTTTAATGGATAGTGGACGGCAACATGCAACTTTTTATAATAAAATTATATGTTTATATTATATGTTATGTTAAAATATATTATATTATATTAAAAACATATTATAATAAAAACATAATAGAGAAAGTGCATGTTCATCTTTTATTTCCTCTTGTTATCACCGAAACTAAGAGAAAAGAAAATAGAAAACCTTCAAGGGTTTTGACACTTCTCAAGCTAGATTAAAGTATGATTCGATTTTAGTTTTTGATAATTTTTACGTTTTTGAGATCGTTGCTTAGTGTTTTAGTAAGCCCATGATTAAATTTTGGAATTTGATGTGCATTTTGTGAGTTGCCATTGAAGGGAGCTGGTTGTTTTTGTTTTTTAATGATGATATATTAATTATATATGTTAGATTATCAAGTTTAATCTTTGAATATTTGATGAAATGGAGTGATTTGGGTTAAATTGTAAAAATAAATTGTTGGGAGGAATAAATTACAAAATAAATGGCTTGTATGGACTTATATAGGCATGAGGAGAATTCGACCCTAAAGGGATAAATTCAAATTATGTGTATTTTATGTTTTGTGCAATATTGACTAAATTGAAAAAGTTGTAAATGTCAGGGGTAAAATGGTAATTGCATAATTATGTGTTTTTGGATTAAATTGAATGAAAATATATTTGAATGATCTTAATTTGAAAATTATTTAGATCAAGAAAAAAGAAATGGGATTGGATCAGGGAAAGGTGAAGTTGAACGATTAGCCGGGAAACCCTAATCCGTCGATTTTCGAGGTAAGTTTTTAAGCAATCAAATTAAATTGAATTTATTCTATATTAAAATGTACATGCTTAAGTGAATTGATAGACTTAATTTTAAATTGCCGAATGTGGCATGGGAGATATCATGATTTAGCAGAATGTAATGTTGGTTGGAAGTTGGATTTAATTGAGTAAAATGTTTTGTTATTTGTTAATGATGTAAATGGATATGGGAGATATTAGATTAGGAAATGAATATAGCCAAAGAAAGTGTTAGTCATATGATAATGCTTTGGCCGAATGTGACATAGATTTGGGTATGAAATAATAAAATTATACCTATATGTATGTGCTTGTAAGTGAAGTTGTGGATTAAACTATATATATATATATATATGTGTGTGTGTGTATATTTGAATGAATAACAGGTTTACGAAAGGCACTAAGTGTGCGAACTTATAACTGAGCACTAAGTGTGCGAACTATTAAAGTAACAACACTAAGTGTGCGATACATTACAGAAACTTGGCACTAAGTGTGCGAATTGTTAAAGTAACGACACTAAGTGTGCGATACGTTACAGAAACTTGGCACTAAGTGTGCAGAACGTAGAAGTAACGACACTAAAGGTGTGATACGTTACATGAATTGCACTATGTGTGCAGATTTTCGGACCTTTCAAGGACATAAACTAGTGACTGGAAATAACCAAGAAGTGATACGTTGGTAAGCGATGCATGATAAATGAATAGCTTAGTACCATTGAGGTAAGTTATTTTAGTATATGACATTATATTAATGTGAAGTAATCATTTATTTTTGAGCTTGTTTCGAAATGGAAAAATGGCCTGTGAACATTCGGTTTTGAGACCTATTAAAAATGGTGATTGTTGATTGGGGTCAAATTTTGCATATTTGTGTTTATGAATTAGTTAATGATCATGTTGGATTGATTAAATAGCATGTTGACTAGTTGTATATTTTTACCATTGCTTAAAACTTACTAAGCTATGATAGCTTACTGTATGTGTTTATTTAACTATTTCATAGATTATGAAGTCAAAGCTCGAGCTCGGGAATCATCGTTAAAGTCAATCACACTAACATCTATCTTTGGTACCTTTTTGTTAAATCAAACTTTTGGAAACTATGGCATGTATAGGCTATTTTCTCTTTGGAGTTATTATGTACATAATGTATATAAATGCCATGCGAATATGGCTTCACTTCTATGCTTGGGTTGATTTGTTTATGCTTGAGGTGATGTATATGTTTGTGCATTTTCGATCTTTATAAAAGCATGTTTTGGTATGTATGCTCCGTGAAGTTCTAAAAGGGTATTTAATCTATACATTTCGAATGAATGTCTTATGAATGAAGTAGATGTAAATTGATGATAATTTATTTAATTGAATATGGCTTAGTCATGCTTGATTTTGGTTTATTATTGGGTATATTCGGATATATTATAATCTTAACTTGGAAGTTATATCAAGTTATGTTATGTATGTGATAATTGAGATTATAAGCTTGGTTTGAATAAGGTATATGGTACCCTTTGGATAATGAATATACTTTTGCTTAAATTTATATGTACTTACAATACATATCATGAAAAGATTAGGTCATATTTTGTGTATGTGACTAATGAATGTATTATAGTAATGAATAAGTTGAAGTATGTACATTTGCAAATATTCGGCCATAGTATTGTTTTGATTTGGTGTTCATAGTATTCATGGGAGGTTTATAAGCATACAGTTATGAGGTTTAAAATGGGTAAGTATAGTTGTGAACAACTAGATATGGTGTGCATGTGATTAAATTAGTATAAGTATAGTTATTTGATTAATATAAGATGAATAAGGATAATATACTTACTCGGTTATATGATGCAAAATGACCAAATGAATAGTGATTTGCTAATTGAATGTAACTAGTTTTAGTTGATGTTAATGATATTATTTGTGATATGTTAGTTAATGTTTTGATATTAGATGGAATATACATGTTATTCGTGATAGTATGAATTGGTACACATTTATCAAAGTAATAGTTTTTATAAAGTGCATTGACTTGTATTGGTTAAATAATGCCCGTAACCCTAATCCAGCGATGAATACGGGTTAGGGGTGTTACATAATCGATATGCTACTGGCCCTATTCTTTCAATAACCTCATACGGCCCAATGAAACGCGGACTCAGTTTACCCTTGCGATCGAATCTAAGGATTTTCTTCCACGGAGACACTTTTAGAAATACCTTATCACCAACTTGAAATTCAATTTCCTTTTGTTTCAAATCCTCATGCGACTTCTGTCTATCTGAAGCTGCTTTCAAACAATCATGAATTACTTTTACTTTTTCTTCAGTTTCTTGAAGGAAATCGACCCCGTGAATTTGTCTCTCACTAAGCTTGGTCCAGTACAATAGAGTTCGACACTTGCGACCATACAATGCCTCATACGGTGCCATCTTTATAGTCAATGAAAACTGTTGTTATAAGTAAATTCGACTAAAGGTAGATATTTTTTCCCAACCACCTTCGAACTCTAATACGCAACAGTGAAGCATATCTTCAAGTACCTGAACCGTTCTTTTAGATTGATCGTCAGTTTGCGGATGAAATGTTGTAACATCCTAAAGGTGGGCCTCTGCATTTATATGTGGTGTTTGTTTTATGTGTTTAAAACAAAGGCCCAAATTAAATATTTTGTTTAAGCTTACTTGGGTTAAAATAAAGTTTCAAGTAGTTTAATGAACATTTTGGGCTTGTGGCTCAGAAGGGAATGATGCCATAAGGAAGGAGGGGAGTTGGTGTCAAAAGGCAAGGGGAAGAGGCCCAATTTGTGGCCACCAGAAGCTCAAGTTTTGGGTAAAAAATTCGGCACTTAGGAGCCTTAGGAGGGGACGGCATAAGGCATTTTCTTTTAGGAGTTTTACTGTTTTAATTAAGTGAATAAAAAGCTGATATTGGAAGGAGGTGTTGGAGCTAGTTAAGACTCTTTTGGGATGAGTAAACTTAGAAAGATAGGAGCCATCTTTAAGTGTTTAATGTTAGCCAAAACTTTGAGGAATTTGAAAAGAAAGGGGAATTCGATTTTGGCTTAAGGTGTTTGTACCGAAATTTTGCTATTCATTCTTCTCTTTTCTGCAGAAATCACTGCTAAAGCTCTCATATTTTCTCTGCCGAAATTTTTCCCCTATTCTTTCTCTCTTCTCTTCTTCTTTAGTTAGCTAAATTTTCAAGCATCTCCTTGCTCTCTTCTCTTTTCTTTCTAGCTGAAACCATATCAGTTTATCCCTTTGGGATTTTTATCAAAAGCCAAAAACTCTCTAGTTCTTATTTTTTCTCCTAGATCTCTTCTAAAAGTCGAATCCCTTTGATCATACCCTCATCTCCCATAGCCGAATCTACAAGGGTGGTTTTGTTTTCCTGAAGGTGCACCATAGCTGAATACTCCTCTCTAATTTGGTAAGTTTCAGGATTTTGCTTCTTTTTGATTTCTTCATTCTTTTTATCAAGTTTCTAATCCGAATTAGTTTTCTAAGGCCTTGTCGATTTCACTCTCTAATCTTAGAAGCCGAATCCTTTCTTGCTGAGATCTGTAGTGCTGATTTGTGAAAATCTGAAGTTAGGTGGTCAAGGGTAGGTTCGACCGAATGGCGACTTTCTTATCCTTTGTCTTTGGCCAAATGTCTTAAGGTGTTAGATGGTTACGATCATCTGTTTGGTTAACTATTTTGGTGATGGCCGAATGTAAGAAGGGAGGTGACGTGTTCTCAACAACATTCGGGATTCGATTAACTAGGTAAGAATTCGATTTAAGTGTTATAGATGTTAAGTAATTAGATCTCATCGTTTAAATGATTTAGTGATTAAGGATGGACTCAAATAACAGTCAGGTAGAAAAGGTTGGATCTACAAAACCAACACCCAAATACAAAAAGCGATCTATTTCGGTAGTGCGAGATTGGCCATCGGGGTGTGAGCCAACATTGAAGTCAGATCGTGGGCCGATAGTGGTAGTCTCGAGTGATAGTAGCGTAGACGTAGAAAGCATTAATACGAGAATCGTGTGTAATACTTCCCACCACTAGATCTAATTATTAAATATATGCTTATAAGTTTTACATGTTGTGGTAAATGCCAAAATCTCGGTTAGATAATGGAAACCCAAAGAGTGTAAAAGCGGACCACCAGGTTAGTAAATAATCTGATTAAATGTTATAAGTAAATTGTTTATATGTGATTGCATGGGTTGGGTGATGAAAGGAGGAAGTTATATGTATATGTGTAGCGGTTTTTACCGTGATTTGTCAGAGTGGCTAATGTCGTGATCGTTATAAGGGCTTGACCATAATCATTGATGAGCAAAGATGACCGCCATCTTGGCGTGTAGCGGTGTGGGTTGATTGTAGAAATCCCCAACGGTGTGAACGGTTGGTATGGGGGCATGTAGCGGATGGAAACCTAGGCAAACGGTTGGGTTTTGCATATTATTTGTTATCTATGTAAATGAAATTATTATTATGCTTTATGAGGCCCAAAAGTAGTGGTGCATGAGGGTTGCACACTGAGTCTCGCGACTCACCCAATTAAATTAACCTTTCAGGTTACAATTAGTGCATCGGACCGGGCCGGAGTGGAGCGCAAGGTGGCCATGCAAAAGAATATGTGGATCCGGCGAAAAGCCCCTACTTGATAGTTTTTTAAAAGTATTTTATGTTATGGATTCAAACTTCATTGTAATAAGGCCATGGGCCACTAGTTTACATTTTAGTTTTATTATGGGTTTTATTATTTATTTTTAAACTAAGACATGTAATTCAGTTTTGGGCTTTTGATTATTAGGGCATGTTTTATATAAATTACATTTGGGCTTTCTGTCAACAGGATTGGTTTTACAGAAATTTTCTTAGTGACATACCAGATCCGGTTGTAGTGTTTGGGCCGGGTTTAGGGTGTTACAAATTGGTATCAGAGCCAGGTTTAAAACTTGACTTTGGGGTTTTGGGCCCAAAAGATTTTCTAAAAATGGGCTTTTGAAACATGGATTTCTCTTAGTAAAGGTTTGTTAGCTCAGCATGGCACCTGCGTTTTCGGCCAAGTTCGCTAGGTAAGTATTCTGAACTCCTGATTGTGATATCAATGTGGGCTTAATGGGTTTTATGGGACATGACTATTTAGGTTAGAACTTGATGGACTCTAGGCTTGACAAACAACTCCAAAAATCCATAAGACTTAACTTCATTAAACAAAACTTGTAAACAAGTCACAAGACTAAAGTGTGGTAACAAGCATATGCATGTCTAGGAGTAGATCCGGAAGAGCTTGTATTTAAGCAGTCCGAGTGACTCACCTCCTCTTCGCTGGAATCTTACCTGGTGCATAGTGATTGTTCACTTTAGCCATGGCAGGGTGTGGCAATAGGCATATGCATGTCTAGGTGTGGATTCAAGGAAAACTTGGTATTTAAGCAATCCTAGTGACTCACCTTCTTTTCACTAGAATCCTACCTGGTGCATAGTGACTATTCACCCTAGTTACGAGTACGTGTTGACAGGCCAAAACTTACAATTAAAACCCGAAAAGGACCAGCCAACTTGTTTTGTAAAATCCTAAAGTAAACCTTAGTTCTGAAATCACCGAATTACCCTTGATTCGTAAAAATTATCCTAGTTTTGCAAAATGGCCAAAAATACCTCTTGTCTGAAAAATGACCAAAATACCCCTAATTTGCAAAATGACCAAACTACCCTTAACTTGCAAAATTACCAAAATACCCCGAGTTGAAGATTTCCAAAATACCTTTATTTCGTAAAATCACCGGAACCATATTTTAAAATTTTTTTTATGAAAATACCCCGTAGGATAAAATTATGAAAATACCCTTAGGTAGCGAAATGACGAAAATACCCTTAGGTGATGGATGTTACTTGTCAGAATGTTGTGTGTGCATATTCCCTAGAATTTGGAAGACTAAAAACTGTAGATAGGTTCGAATTTGAAAGAATCACTTTTAAAAACTATGTTTCATAAGATTGTCCGGGATAATTAGTGGAACAACTAATGACTCATAAAACTTTTAAAACAGATAAACGTGAACTAGAAGAATGAGTACAAGAGGTCGAGGATGTCCACCACGTGGTCACAGTAGAGGTAGGATGACCGTGTCAGAACCCGTGGGATCGGGTCATGGGTCCGAAAGTGAGATACCGGTTCCACCAGCTGCTGAGGTGGAATTTCAGGACTAGACAGGTGGAGAGGACGTGGTGTCTCAGGCTATACTGAGGGTTTTGGAAAGAGTGGCTGAGGCTAGTATGGGTATAGGAGCCCGAAAAATTATGCTAGAGAGGCTGAGGAACAACAGGGCAGAAGTATTTAGGGGAGTCACTAGCGTATCCCCAAGTTCCGCTGAATATTGGTTGGAGGCAGTGGAACGTATAATAGATGACCTAGACTTCACGATGGAGGAGAAGCTGAAGGGGGTCATGTTTCTTCTTCAAGACGAGGCCTACCAATGGTGGCTCACGGTGAAAGAGGGTACGGCCGCGGACCTGATTGACTAGGATTTCTTTAAGGAGTCATTCCAGGGAAAGTACGTTGGGGCTAGTTATATGAATGCTCAAAGGAAAGCATTTTCCTGAATTTGGTGCAGGAGAGTAAGTCTGTGGCTGAGTATGAGGCTGAGTTTCTACGCTTGAGTCGTTATGCTCGGAGAATGGTAGCAACAGAGTATGAACGATGCGTTCGGTTCGAGGATGGGCTACGAAATGAGCTAAGGATTCTGATTGCACCACAACGAGAGAGAATTTTGCAATTTTGGTAGATAAGGTCAAAATAGCTGAAGAAGTGAAACAAGTAGAGAGACAAGAGAAGGATAAGGATCGGGGCAGGAGTAAGATAAGTTTTGGACCCTCTAGAGCAATTAGAAATTTTAGAAAAGGCCTAGGATTGATGGGCCAGGTCGTGTTCCATCGGGCCAAAGTCAAGCATGTTCTACATGCGGGAGGACCCATTATGGGGAGTGCAAAATGAAAATCGGTGGATGCTTTAGATGTGGATTCACAGAACACTTGATTAGGGTCTGTCCTCAGATGGATCAGGGGCAGCCAACGGGCTGAGGTTCTGATCAGACTAGGAGAGGTGATCAGCCTGGACCAAGGGGTAGAGGTGCAGCTAGAGGAAGAAATAGATCCGGTCGGGGTCATGGAGCATCTGGTAGAGGTGCAGGTAATACAGATGCAAGGTAGCCAGGTTTAGTTTATGCAGCTCGTCGAAGGGAGGATAGTGACGCACCGAATGTTATAACAAGACGCGTTTCTTATTCTTGATAATCCTTTATTTGCTTTGATTGACATTGGGTCAACCCACTCCTATGTTGCAAGTTCAGTGTCTGAGACTCTAAGTTTAGCCTCTAAAATAACCAATAGGAAGATGACTGTGGTTAATCCCTTAGGACAATCTAAGGTAGTGGACAAACTGTTTAGGGATGTACCTTTAGAGACTCAAGGGGTGGTATTTCCAGCAGATTTAATAGAATTACCGTTTGGAGAGTTTTACCTTATATTAGGAATGGATTGGTTGACTAAGCATCGTGCCAAGTTGGACTGTGGGAATAAGCGTATGGTGTTAGGAACCCCGGAAGGCGGGGAGGTGGTTGTGTTAGGAGAAAGAAGGAATAACTTGTCCAATGTGGTATCATCTTTAAAAGTTATTAAGATGATTCGGAAGGGATGTAGTGCATTTCTAGCTTTTATTAGTGCGATGGATGCTAAAGAGGTAACTGTTGATGAGGTTCGAACAATCAAGGATTTTGCGGATGTCTTTCCGGAAGAATTGCCAAGATTACCCCCGGATCGCGAGGTGGAATTTGGAATAAACCTACTTCTGGGTACAACTCTAGTATCCATTGCTCCTTATAGGATCGGGCCGAAGGAGTTGGTGGAGCTCAAGGCTCAGATTCAGGAACTATTGGATCATGGGTTCATTCGACCGAGTGTGTCTCCATGAGGAGCACCGGTCCTGCTCGTGAAGAAGAAGGACGAATCCATGCGAATGTACGTGGACTATCGTTAATTGAACAAGTTGACGATTAAAAACAAGTATCCATTACCGAGAATCGACGATCTGTTTGATCAGCTCAAAGGAGCTTCGGTCTTTTCTAAGATTGAGTTAAGGTCTGGATATCATCAATTAAGGGTTAAAGAAGGAGACATTCATAAGACGGCATTTCAAACTCGGTACGGGCATTATGAGTTCTTGGTAATGCCTTTCGGGTTGACAAACGCACCAACGACCTTTATGGATATGATAAACCGGGTGTTTCAACCATATCTTGATCAGTTCGTCGTGGTGTTTATCGACGATATTTTGGTTTATTCTAAGTCTGAGGAGGAACATGATGAATATCTTCGTGTGGTGTTGCAAACTCTAAAGGAGAAGCAATTGTTTACAAAGTTCAGTAAGTGTGAGTTCTGGCTGAAGGAAGTGACTTTCTTAGGACATGTGGTTTCGACCGAAGGAATCAGGGTAGACCCTCGAAAGATAGAGGCTGTATTGGATTGAAAACCACCAAAGTCTGTGGTAGAGGTTTGGAGTTTCTTAGGTTTGGCAGGGTATTATCGAAGGTTCGTTGAAGGGTTTTCTCTAGGAGCGGCACCTCTAACTAAGTTGTTGAGGAAGGGAGTATCGTTTGTGTGGACCGACAAACAGTAAGAGAGCTTTGAAAAGTTGAAGAGAATCCTGACGGAAGCGCCAATGTTAATTTAGCCGGAGGTAGGAAAGGAATTTACCATCTACTATGATGCGTTACACACGGGTTTAGGGTGTGTACTGATGCAAGAAGCAAAGGTGGTGGCGTATGCGTCTCGGCAGTTGAGATTGCATGAGTTGAACTACCCTACACATGACTTGGAGTTGGCGGCGGTGGTGTTTTCCTTGAAGATTTGAGGCACTACTTGTATGGGGAGAAGTCGGTAATTTACACCGACCATAAAAGTCTAAGGCACCTCCTTACCCAGAAAGAGCTAAATTTAAGACAACGTAGGTGGATCGAGCTCTTGAAGGATTATGATTGTTCAATTGAATACCAGCCTGGTAAGGCGAATGTGGTGGCAGATGCATTAAGCCATAAGGTAGTATCAGAACTAAGAGCCATGTTCACTCATTTGAGTTTATTTGATGACGGGAGTTTGCTGGCTGAGTTGCAAGTAAAGCCAACATGGGTAAGTCAGGTTAGGGACAAACAGTTAGGAGATAAAGACCTGAGTGCTCGACTATTGCCAGTGAGGGATGGTGGAATGGAGGACTATAGTCTGAACAATGATGGAGTTCTGTGTTATCGTGGGAAGATTTGCATGCCTAAAGATGATGAGTTAAGACAGAGGATTCTTCGGGAATCGCATAGTAGCCCTTTTGCTATGCATCCTGAGGAGTCAAGATGTACCATGATTTGTGAGAGCAATTTTGGTGGCCAAGTCTAAAGAAAGAGGTAATGGTAATCATAGGAAAATGTTTGACGTGTCAGTAGGTCAAAGCTGAACACCAAGTGCCATCGGGATTGTTGCAGCCGGTGAAGATTCCCCAATGGAAATGGGAGAGAATCACGATGGATTTTGTTAGTGGGTTACCCCTTACACCCACTAAGAAGGATTCAATTTGGGTGATTGTAGACCGACTGACAAAGCCTGCTCACTTCATACCAGTTCGAGTGGACTTTTCTCTTCAAAAGTTGGCTAAATTGTATGTGGCTGAGGTTGTCATATCAGATAGGGACCCTAGGTTCACGACACGATTTTGGAAGGCTCTTCATCAAGCAATGGGAACAAGGTTAGACTTTAGTACGCTTTTCACCCTGCATCGATGGTCGGTCGGAGGGTAATTCAAATCTTGGAGGATATGTTAAGGGGTTGCATCATCGACTTTAGGGGTAGTTGGGAAGAGCATTTTCCCTTGGCAGAATTTGCATACAACAATAGTTATCAAGCTAGCATTCAAATGGCGCCTTATGAAGCGTTATATGGAAGGAGATGTCGTACTCTAACTTGTTGGACGTAGTTGGTTAAACGCAAGGTGTTAGGTCCAGAATTAATGTTAGAAACGGAGGAGAAAGTTAAGTTAATACGGGCTAGGTTAAAGGAAGCGTCTGATCGACAGAAGTCTTACGCGAATCTAAAACAAAAAGAGGTGGAATTTACGGTAGGTGATCAAGTCTTCTTAAAGGTATCCCCGTGGAAGAAGATAATGAGGTTTGGATGAAAGGGGAAGTTAAGTCCACGATTTATTGGGCCTTACCGGGTACTAGATCGTGTGGGCCCAGTGGCTTATCATTTGGAGTTACCTTCGGAGTTGGAGCAGATACATGATGTGTTCCATGTCTCGATGCTGAGACGTTATCGATCTGATCCATCGCACATAGTGCCAGTAGAAGAGATAGAAGTAAGGCCGGATTTGTCTTTTGAGGAGGAGCGGTCTGAATCGGATCGAGATGTGAAAGTGTTGAGAAGGAAGTCTGTTCCATTGGTCAAAGTTTTGTGGCAAAATCACGGCGCAGAGGAGGCGACGTGGGAGCCAGAGGATGTTAAGACAGCAGTATCCCCATCTCTTTTGATTAGGTAACTTTCGAGGCCAAAATTTATTTTAAGGGGGGTAGAACTGTAACATCTTAAAGATGGGACTGTGCATTTATATATGGTGTTTGTTTCATGTGTTTAAAACAGAGGCCCAAATTAAATATTTTGTTTAAGCTTACTTGGGTTTGTGGCCCAAAAGGGAATGATGCCATAAGGAAGGAGGGGACTTGGCATCAAAAGGCAAGGGGAAGAGGCCCAATTTGTGGCCACCAGAAGCCCAAGTTTTGGGTCAAAAATTCGGCACTTAGGAGCTTTAGGAGGGGACGGCACAAGGTATTTTCTTTTAGGAGTTTTATTATTTTAATTAAGTGAATAAAAAGCTGATATTGGAAGGAGGTGTTAGAGCTAGTTAAGACTCTTCTGGGATGAGTAAACTTAGAAAGATAGGAGCCATCTTTAAGTGTTTAATGTTAGCTGAAACTTTGAGGAATTTGAAAAGAAAGGGGCATTCGGTTTTGGCTTAAGGTGTTTGTGCCAAAATTTTTCTATCCATTCTTCTCTTTTCTGCCGAAATCACTGCTAAAGCTCTCATATTTTCTCTGCCAAAATTTTTCCCCTATTCTTTCTCTCTTCTTTTCTTCTTTAGTTAGCCGAATTTTGAAGCATCTCTTTGCTCTCTTTTCTCTTTTCTTTCTAGCCAAAACCATATTAGTTTATCCCTCCGGGATTTTTATCAAAAGCCGAAAACTCTCTAGTTCTTCTCTTTTCTCATAGATCTCTTCTAAAAGTCGAATCCCTTTTATCATACCCTCATCTCCCATAGCCGAATTTACAAGGGTGGTTTCGTTTTCCCGAAGGTGCACCATAGCCGAATACTCCTCTCTAATTTGGTAAGTTTCAGGATTTTGCTTCTTTTCGATTTCTTCATTCTTTTTATCAAGTTTCTAATCTGAATCAGTTTCTAAGCCGAATCCTTTCTTGCTAAAATCTGTAGTGCCGATTTGTGAAAAGCCGAAGGTAGGTGGTCAAGGGTAGATGGTTGCGATCATCTGTTTGGTTAACTATTTTGGTGATGGCCAAATGTAGGAAGGGAGGTGACGTGTTCTCAATGACATTCGGGATTTGATTAACTAGGTAAGAATTCGATTTAAGTGTTATAGATGTTAAGTAATTAGATCTCATCGTTTAAATAATTTAGTGATTAAGGATGGACTCGAATAACGATCAGCGAGTAAAAGGTTGGATCTACAAAACCAACACCCAAATACAAGAAGCGATCTGTTTGGTGAGTGCGAGATTGGCCATCGGTGTGGGCCAACATCAAGTCGATCGTGGGCGATAGTGGTAGTCTCGAGTGATAGTAGCGTGAGCGAGAGAAAGCATTAGTACGAGAATCGTGTGTAATACTTTCCCACCACTAGATCTAATTATTAAATATATGCTTATAAGTTTTACATGTTGTGGTAAATGCCAAAATCTCGATTAAATGATGGAACCCAAAGAGGGTAAAAGTGGACCACCAGGTTAGTAAATAATTTGATTTAAATGTTATAAGTAAATTGTTTATATGTGATTGCATGGGTTGGGTGATGAAAGGAGGAAGTTATATGTATATGTGTAGCGGTTTTTATCGTGATTTGCTGTAGTGGCTAATGCCGTGATCTGTTATAAGGGCTTCGGCCATAATATGTTGATGAGCAGCATGAATGCTATCTTGGCGTGTAGCGGTGTGGGTTGATTGTAAAAGTCCCCAACAGTGTGAATGGTTGGTACGGGGGCGTGTAGCGGATGGAAACCTAGGCAAACAGGTTGGGTTTTGCATATTATTTGTTATCTATGTAAATGAAATTATTATTATGCTTTATGAGGCTCAAAACTAGTGGTGCATGAGGGTTGCACACTGAGTCTCGCGACTCACCCAATTAAATTAACCTTTCAGGTGACAATTAGTGCATCGGACCGGGCCGGAGTGGAGCGCAAGGTGGCCATGCAAAAGAATATGTGGATTCGGTAAAAAGCCCCTACTTGATAGTTTTTTTAAAAGTATTTTATGTTATGGATTCAAACTTCGTTGTAATAAGGCCATGGGCCACTAGTTTACATTTTGGTTTTATTATGGGTTTTATTATTTGTTTTTAAACTAAGACATGTAACTCAGTTTTGGGCTTTTGATTATTAGGGCATGTTTTATATAAATTACATTTGGGCTTTCTGTCAACAAGATTGGTTTTACAGAAATTTTCTTAGTGACATACCAGATCCGGTTGTAGTGTTTGGGCCGGGTTTGGGGTGTTACAAATGTGGTGCTAGAATTCAACTTTGTACTCAAAGGTTCTTGCAAATTTTTACAAAAATGTGAAGTAAACCTCGGATCTCTATCTGAAATAATAGAAATAGGTACTTCGTGCAATCTCACAATCTCATCAATATACAATTAGGCTAATTTATCAAGTGAATAATCCATACGTACCGGTATAAAATGAGCCGATTTTGTCAATTTATCAACCACAACCCATACGACATCTTTATTTTTTGGAGTCAAAGGCAAACCCGTTAAGAAATCCATCGTAATCATGTCCCATTTCCATTCGGGTACCATCACTAGCTAAAGTAAACTCGAAGACACTTGGTGTTCGGCTTTTACTTGTTGGCAAATCAAACATCTCTAGACAAACTCTGAAATATCTCATTTCATACCCGACCACCAATACAATTTCTTCAAATTATTATACATTTTCGTACTTCCCGGATGAACAGACAAACAACCATTATGCACCTCATGAAGAATTTTCTGAATAAGCTCGGTATCTTTCGGTACACAAATCCTACCTCGGAACATCAAACAATCGTCGGTCCCCATTTGATAATCCAAATCACTAGTCGATTCGAACTGCACTCTTTTAGCTTGAAGTTCTTTGTCATTTCTCTGAGCTTTACAAATTTGCTGAAGAAATACCGGTCTAGCTCTTAACTCAGCTAGAACCAAACTGTCATCAGATAAAGTCAACCTCGTATTCATAGCTCTCAAGGCAAACAAGGACTTTCTGCTCAAAGCGACTACGACTACATTATCCTTTCCATGATGGTAATCAATTACCAACTCATTGTCTTTTAGTAGCTCAAGCCATCTCCATTGTTGCAAATTCAAATCATTCTGACTCATCAAATACTTTAAACTTTTATGATCGGTAAAGATACGACACTTCTCACCGTGCAAGTGATGTTTCCAAATTTTCAAAGCAAAAACAATGGTCGCCAATTCTGAATCGTGTGTTGGATAATTCTTCTCATGCGGTTTTAACTGTCTCGAGGCATAGGCTATCACTTTCCCTCTTGCATCAATACACATCCTAATCCATTTAGTGACGCATCGCTATAAATCACAAACTCTTTTCCTGGCTTAGGTTGCACTAAAATCGGCGCCTTAGTCAATAATGTTTTCAACTTCTCAAAACTTTGTTGACATTTTTCAGACCATTCAAACTTAACATCTTTTTGCAACAACTTGGTCATAAGAGTAGAAATCATTGAAAAACCCTTAACAAAACGTCTGTAATAGCCGGCTAATCCCAAAAAGCTTCTAACTTTAGATACACTCCTTGGCAGTTTCCAATCAAAAATTGCCAAAATCTTACTCAGATCAACCCGAATACCATCTCCTGAAATAATATGTCCCAAAAATCCAACTTCTCGGAGTCAAAACTCACTTTTGCTGAACTTAGCAAACAATTTCTTATCTCTCAAAGTCTGCAACACAATTCTTAAATGTTCAGCATGCTCAAAATCATCCCGAGAATAAATCAAAATGTCATCGATGAACACATCCACAAACTTATCCAAATACAGTTGAAAATTTTGATTCATCAAGTCCATAAAAACAGTAAGGGCATTAGTTAATCCAAAAGGCATAATAAGAAATTCATAATGCCTGTACCTTGTCCTGAAAGTAGTTTTCGGCACATCCAACTCTTTAACTCTCAACTGATAGTAGCCAGATCTCAAATTAATTTTCGAGAATACTGTTGCTCCTTTCAACTGATTGAACAAGTCATCAATCCTCGACAAAGGATACTTGTTCTTTATAGTCACCTTGTTGAGCTGTCGATAATTGATACAAATTCTCATAGATCCGTCTTTCTTCTTTACAAATAATACTGGAGCACCCCAGGGAGAAAAACTCGGTCTCACAATGCCCTTATCTGTCAACTCTTGCAACTGAGCTTTTAATTCTTTCAATTCATTCGGAGCCATCCTATACGGAGCAATCGATATCGGTGAAGTCCTTGGAACTAAATCAATACCAAACTCAACCTCTCTGATTAGAGGTAACCCAGACAACTCTTCTAGAAAATTATCCGAATATTCACAAACTATCGGCATTGATTCAATTTTCAATTCAAACACTTTTGTATTCAACACATAAGCTAGATAAGCTTCACAACCTTTTCTTACATATCTCTGGTAGACATCGAAGAGATCACAATAGGTAATTCACTCGACTCATCTGAATCAATTCGAAGAATTTCACCATTTTCACATTTCAATTCAATAATTTTCCTTCTACAATTCACTACTGCATCATGTAGTGTCAACCAATCCGTACCCAAAATAATGTTAAACTCATCAAAATGGAAACAACATTAAATCAGCCAAAAAATGGTGACCTCGAATCATCAAGGGACAATTCTTTCAAACTCTATCAACTAATACATGTTTGCCTAAAGGGTTTGACACTTTAATCGCAAACTCAGTAAACTCAACAGGAAAGCTCTTACTAGCTACCAATTTCATGCAAACATAAGAATGAGTTGATCCTGGATCAATCAATGCAACTACATTAGTATTATAGAGAGAAAAAGTACCAGTGATAACATCAGGAGATGTCGCTTCTTCGCGAGCACGGATAGCATAGGCTCTAGCAGGTGCTCTAGCGTCGAATCTTATAGTTGAGTTGTAACAGCCCGATTTAGGGGCTAGTCAGAATAGTGGTTTTGAAACCACTAATCTGAGGTAGGATAAAATTATTTTTATGTTATTTTATGAGTTAGAGCATGATTATATAAGTGCATGAAAATTTTGGTGCTTTAATTTTAGCGTTTTCACGCTTAATCGTGAAAAAGGACTAAATCGCATAAAGTGTAAAAGTTCAAAATTACAAGCTAAGGGTGCCAAATAGATATGAAATATTAATTTGAGGTCTTTAAAGGGCAATTAGCCCCCTTAAGTGATGGTTGATAGGCCATAGGAGAAAAAATATGTCAAAATTGGTCAAGTTGGTGGATTAGGTGATAAATTGTCTAGGAAATAAATAAAATAAAGAAGAAAAGATATCATCTTTCTTATCCTTTCCTTCCACCAAAAATTTTCATAAAAAATAGGGGTTGAGAGTTCAAAAATTTCAGCACACTCTTCTCCTTACAAGTAAGTGTTCTAGTGATCATTTCTTGATAAAAATTGTACTTTTGGAACCCCTAAAGCTTAAGATTTCTAAAGAGGGGTCTATTTTGT
This sequence comes from Gossypium rotundifolium, assembly GCA_025506655.1. Classification (NCBI taxonomy): domain Eukaryota; kingdom Viridiplantae; phylum Streptophyta; class Magnoliopsida; order Malvales; family Malvaceae; genus Gossypium; species Gossypium rotundifolium. The sequence continues at coordinate 66,721,412 of CP106729.1, read as the reverse complement.
AAAATGGTAAAGAGTTTAGAGTTTTTTCCATGAGAGATTTTAAGTAGTTTGCTGCATTTTTATGGAAGAAAATGGGTCTTATTTGTTAGATGAACAACTTTTGTGAAAGGTGTTACCATGAAAACACCTAAAAGGACCTTTTTGTAAATGTTGTAAAATGTGAGGTAAATGTGTAAAATAATGAGTTTTGATGGTTTCAAAAGAGAAAAAGTGTTCACCTAGGCTCATTAAAGGTAGATATTTGATTAGAATTGATTATCGAGCCTAGCGGTAAAATGGTCATTTTGCAAAAGTCTAAGGGCAAAATAGTAATTTTGCCAAAGCATGATTATTGAAATGCAATTATTAATGTGATTATTAAATAAGCTAATTTTCTATTATAGATCAAGAAGAACCAAGGATTAACCTCGACCAGAGAAAGAACAAAGTATTGGACTAGATCGACAATCTAGCCTATTTTGAAATCGAGGTAAGTTTGTATGTGATAAATTCAACATTTATGCTAGTATGTTTGAGAATGTTTGATATTGTAATGATACATGACATTCTATGAAATTGAGTAATGGTGTTGAATGAGAAAGATGATAAAAGTTGAGATGTTCCCGGTTGGACTATAATAAATGTGAGAATTTTATCATCGAGACATGAGATAGATAAGGTCCCGTGTAAGACCATGTCCGGGATATGGCCTCGGCACTGAATTAAGATTCTGTATAAGACCATATCCGGGATATGGCTTTGGTATTGAATATGAGAATTGTATAATACCATGTCCAAGATATGACATCGATACTTGATTTGAGATTCCATATAAGACCATATCCGGGATATGGCATCGACACTCAGAGGTTACCCCATGTAAGACCACATCTGGGATGTGGCATTGGCTTCGAGTTTATGTTAATGACGATGAATATGCATGCTTAAATATCCCTAGTAATTTAGTGGGATAAATAGATAAGTTCAGAGATAGAAATGAGATTAGTACTAAAGCCATGTGATTGAGAGAATACAGGTACCCATGAGTAATTCACGAGGAATGTTTACGATATATGGCATGGTATGTGCTAGATAACAACAAGTACGAGTAAGTTATAGCAAAGTGCTTAAGATTTTGAGTGGTTATCTAATGCCATGGATTGATGTCATTATGAGCTTATTGTTGCTATTTATTTTCATGCAAACTTAATAAGCTTTATGCTTACCCCTCTCATTTCCCTTTCCTTGTAGTATTGCCAAGATAACTAGAGGATCGTGGGACGTCGGAGTTCAAAAATCACACTATCGACATCTCTTTGGTATAACAAAGTTAGATTTATTTTGAGTATGGAATGTATAGGACTTGGGTATTTTGTTATGTCATATTGATAGTCAAAATGTTGGCTATTTATGTTATCAAAGTCATTTTGTAAATGGTTATTGGAATTGGGCTAATACATGACAAGTTTATTTATATTCAATGATGATGAAATTATAAAGTTTATGCTTGTGTGAATGCTTTGATTGAGTTCTTGGATATGTCTTAAGGTTATGAGTTATGTTGAAATGAGTTGATATAAGTATGTTTGCTATGTAGGGTGGCATTTGGCTTGGAATATAGCCTTTTTAATGTCCACACGGGTAGACACATGGGCGTGTGTCTAGGCCGTGTGTGAGACACGGTCAGCCCCATGGGCATGTTGATCAGCCGTGTGTCCCCTTGCATTCTAGGCTCGCAAGTCAGTATGCTCAGTAGTAAATACACGGGCAGAGACACGGTCGTGTGTCTCAGTCGTGTGGGAGGCACCATGGACATGGACGTGTGCCTAGGCCGTGTGAAGTCTGTACCTAAAATTAGGAATTTAATTCGACACACGGTCTAAGGACACGGGCATGTGCCTTGGCCGTGTAACCATGTGAGGTGATGATGTCATAAATAGAATGCCATGGTTTTGGCATACGGGCCATGACACCGGCGTATCGATGCCGTGTGAGGGACACGGGCGTGTGAAAACCCATGTAGGTTCGAATTAGAAAATAAATACCACTCGGGCTAGGAATATGGGCGTGTGTGACCACATGGCTTGCCCACACGGGCGCATTCCATTTCACACGGGCGTGTTTCATTTCACACGGGTGTGTGGCCCCTATTTAGGCAAGAATTTTTCTAAGTGCGTAAAAGTTTTCGGTTTAATTCTGAGACCTTCTGAATGTATGATTAAGTCCTTATAGGCCCATGAGAAGGATGTTATGCATATGAATGAGAAATTTTAGGTTGGAGATGAATTTTTAAAGGCCAAAGTTGTATGCGCAAGCAAGTTAAGTCCGATAATGCCTCGTACCTGGCTCCGGAGTGGAATATGAATAAGGGGTGTTGCATGAATCTTTGGTCACACCTTTACTACTTGTCGCATTCCTCGTATTCTTCGGGGGTCTCCCTCTAGTGGCAGTGTTGCTCGATCTTGCATTCTGAATCTTGTCTTTCTCAGCCATCTCGAGGAAGTCCCGAATAAAATACTCTTGAGAACCACACTTGAAACAAGCTCGGTCATTCATTCTACATTCACCGGGATGTCATTTGCCACAGTGCTGACATTCAGGCCTACTAGACCTAACATTACCAATGCTCGCTACTGATGTGGTTTAGGCTTAGAACCCGAGTATTGCTTCCCATGATCTCCGTTGGAATGCCCAGCTGAACCACTCGAACGAGCATACAACTCTCTTGATTTCTTAGACTGAGATTGAAATGACTTACTCATTGGCCTTTTTCTTGCATCTCTAGCCTCAGACTCAGCTTTCCTCTTCTCTTTGCTTAATTCTTTAGCATTACAAGCTCGGTCGAATAGCACCACAAAATCTTTCAGCTTAAGAACTCCAACTAACAATCGGATGTCCTCATTCAACCCATCTTCAAACCTTTTGCACATGATAGCCTCGGTGGAAACACGATCTTAAACATACTTACTGAGCCTAACAAGCTCTCGTTCGTACTCGGTTATCGACATTCGGTCCTGTTTCAACTCTAAGAACTCCTTAGGTTTTTGATCAATGAACCGTTGACTGATATATTTCTTGCTAAATTCATCTTGTAAGGATTCCCAGCTAACCCTCTCTCTCTGTACTACTAACACAAGAGTTTTCCACCACCGGTATGCTGAGTCTCTCAGAAGCGGCACAACACATTTCAAACATTCATTCGGTGTGCAAGATAGTTCATCAAATACATTGATGGAGTTTTTAAGCTAGAATTTTGGTCTTTCAAGATCATCATTGACAATCGCTCTAAAATCTTCAGCGTCATTCTTTCGGATCTTATCACTCAGAGGCTTACTCAATCTCTGTAGAGCTACTGGAATCGGCTAAGGAATAGGTGGGGGTGGAGGGGGTTGAGCATTCGGATTTGTTCGAACAAACTCCATGTACCACTCATTCATCATATAGAGGAAGGCTTCCCTAGCCCCTTCTCTTTGACCAATTGTCACTAGTCTACTTTCAGATGGCGCGGTCCCTTGAGCAGGAGCCAGCGCATTACTTTTTACGTCATCAGCTTCGGCTCGATTGGGATCCATTTACTATATGAAAACATAATTTAAAGTTGTAAAGAGTCATCACACTATCACGATTTATTTATGGCATGTATAGCTAGACTCTACACACGCTTTGTTAGTCCGAGAATTACTAAATCATAGCTCTGATACCACTAAATGTAACACCTCTTACCCATATTCAACGCCAAAATAGGGCTCGAGGCATTACCGGACTTATAGCACTAGCACTCCAAAATTTTGAGACATAAAAGTTGCATCCAAATTAAAACCATCCATATTCAATCATAAAGTCCCTAATACGAGCCTACGAGGTCGAAAACATGCTTTGGAAATAGTTCAGGACTAAACCAAGAACTTTAGAAAATTTTACAAAACTTAAAAAAATTTCATTTTACAGGGGTCACATGCTCGTGTGGTTCAAGGGACACTCCCGTGCTATAGGCTGTGTCCAATTTAGGGAGCTCTCTGACTTGTACCACACAGCCGTGCCACACGCCCATGTGCTAGGCCGTTTGGTCGATTTAATTTTCATAATTTTTCATAAAATAGGTGCAGACTTCACATGACCGGTGCACATGCCCATGTTCAAGGCCGTGTAGCACACACGTCCGAGACATACGCCCTTGTCTCTGCCCGTGTGCTTAATTCTGGACATTCTGTTTTGCAACAATTAAGGTGCAAGAGACACACGGCCTAGACACACGCCCGTGTGTCTGCCCGTGTGGACTGTAACACCTTTAACTCGTATTCATCGCCAGAATAAGGTTACAAGGCATTATCGATCAAATCACAACATACAATATACATTTATGCATCTATTCTCAAACACCATTCAATCATAATCACATTGTCCTTTATAAGGGTCTACGAGGCTTTAAACATACTTTAGAAGTGGTTCGGGACTAATCGATAACTTCCAAAAATTCTCGAAAACTTAGGAATTTTTGAAACATACAAGGGTCACACGCCCACGTGAACAGGTTGTGTGCCTCACACGACTCCAGACACGCCCGTGTCCCAAGCCGTATGAAAACAAGGCATACATACTAACTTGGGTCACACGGCTGACCACAAGCCCGTGTTTCTAGTTCTGTGTGCCTTTTGAAATGGCCACACACGCCTATGTGCCAGGTTGTGTCTTAGGCCGTGCCAATCCTGTAGGGTATACTGACTTATGCAACACGACCAAGTCACATGCCCGTGTGCTAGGCCGTATGCCATTTAGGGGGCATACTGACTTATGCCACATGGATGGTCACACGCCCGTGTGGAGCATACTGACTTCAATTCAATATCAACACTAAGGGACACACGGGAGTGTAGCATGACCGTGTGTTGCACACGTTTGAGACACACGCCTATGTCTCTGCTTGTGTGGACAAAAATAGGCCAATTGCAAGGCCAATTTGCCACCCTTTTCTCATGCTCACCTAAACAACCAAAATAATACCATTTCAACACATTTATAGGCAACCAAAAAATGCCAATTCACATACAAATCATGCCATTTTATCTTCAGCCATTTTACTACTCAAATCATAACCATAAACATACCAAAATAATATGCCATTACCAACAATTTCATCTATCTTCCCTATGCATTTTTCTCATCATTTTATCAACTAATTCATGCTAAAAATATACCAATTCATCATCCCTATATCATACCAAATCAACCATGATATATCATTGGTAATTAATCAAAACAATAACCCACTCAGCCATCACAACAATCATACCAAACATGCCAAAACATAAGGCCATATATACATCACATATCACTTACCAAGTTCATAAATTAAGCCAACTTAGATGGCCAAATACACACCAACATGTACATGATTTACAAGCCAACTCTCATGGCTAAAATCAAAACTCAAAACATATCATCTTAACACTAGCCTATACATGCCATATACCATATATACATAACATCAAAAGTACCAACAAGTTGATCGATAGTGTGACGATGTTCCTAATGATCCTTGAGTTCGAGCTAGCTTCGATTATCTATAAAACAAGGAAAGAACACACCAAGTAAGCTTTAAAAACTTAGTAAGCCATATACAAATAAAATTACCACATGAATCAATATCATTTTCATTAATAGGCAAATCATGAATAAGTTTATAAAAGCTCACAAACCTTTCCCATTGAACACATTCAAATTCATAAGAGAATTCATCAAATACTTCCCTTTTCAATACTCGAATGAATCTAGTACGTACCTGAGTCACTTAACTCATTCACACATTCTTTCTCAACTTGACTTTGTCCGTTGAACCATTCAGAATTGTTAAAGATACTCAGAAATCACATATAACTCGTAGAATGCCATATCCCGAATATGGTCTTACATGTTATCACATATTGATGCCACTATCCCAGACAGGGTCTTATATAAAATCATATAATGATGCCAATGTCCCATACATGGTCTTACATGTAATCACATCTCGGTAATCCTAATGTCATGACATTCGTATCCTATACTATTCCTAAGGTTCGTACAGGACTTTCGGATATTGTAACCCTGTCGATTCTTGCTCGTATTTGATCATTCAACATTCATAGCAGTTCAATGAAAATTAAACATATGTAATTCAATTTAAAGACATTTATTTGCATATGAACTTACCTTGTATTCAGTATATGAAACACCCCACACCCGGCCCACGAGCCTGGACCGGATCTGGTATGTTCCTCTATGTAAATCGGTTCAAAATTCTTTATTGCTTTGAAAACTGTGTTTTTGAAGACAGTTTGTTTGTGGGTTGGGCTCGAGTTGAAAACAAGTTTTTTTTTTTATATTGAAAACCCATTTATTTCAGGTGACAAAATATTTAAAGTTTATTTTAAATATAAATTGACTTAATCTTTAAATAACATAAATTCGTAACATAGTAATTAAAACAACAATAAAATCATCACTATGGCCTTATTGCATAAAACAAAACCAAAAATAAAATTGTAGAGTACTTAAATAAAATAAAATGTCCAAATTAAATAAAACTTTAAAGTTGAGCATGGCCACCACAAGTTCTCCGTCCGGTCCATCTTTGTTCATCACCAAACATGTTCCCACAACGGGTGAGTCAACAGACTCAATGTGTAACCAACACTAAAATTTAATCGATTTAGGCATACCATACATATCATGTTCACATAATAATTCAAGATAATGATACAATCCCGAACCCAAACCTAGATGCCATCCGCTACACATCCCCGTACCAACTCGCTAATCGTGGGGACTACTAAGTCAACCCTCCATCCGCTACACACCATCGAAGGCGATCATCGCAATGACGTGCTCATCGCCCATATAAAATTCATGGCATAGCCACCAGATTAAATAATTGTGTCGTGAGACACCACATTCAGATATTGTAACCAAAGTTACCACATTCAGATAATGTGACCGAAGTCACCACATTCAGATAGTGAGACCGAAGTCACCACTTTCACTTCCCCTTTTTCATATAACCCGAATGCCCCATATTATTCATATCATGCATATCATACTTAAATCGACATTTAAGTCACTTTTCACATGTTAAATATAACATATTTCGTAATCCTAGTAGGAGTAGGAAACGTGCCTGAGTACTTTGTACCATAACATGGTACTTTAGCCACATTCTTACACTTTCATATTAACACATATATCAAGTTAAAGCCATAAATCTATTAAGATTTGTGTGGGTACACACCGATTCGCTTAACAACTTCTTTGAAATCCCAAATCGATCTCGCCTTAGATCTCAAGTTCCTATATTTGATTAATCACTTACTATTTAGTAAAAGTTTATTCGGTCATAAGACTAAATCCCGAAGGATTATTGCAACCAAAACTTACCTTGTTGCCGATTGAATTAAAAATCAAATCCCAAAAACTTGTATTCTTCCCCTTTGAAATCAGCTAATCACTAGATCCCTTGAATCAGTTAGTTTTCGGTTAAAACAAATAGATCTAAGTACTTAAGATAGGGCCTTGGCCGAATATGTGAATACACTTACCTTGGAATTCTCAAATCCCGAAAAGTATCCCTTGCCTCAAATGTTTGTCAAAATACCTATACACCTATGTTAGATTCGATTCCAACATTAAACCATCATAGATGGCCCTTGGCCGAATGTAAATCCTGACTTACCTTAGATCCTTGAATTTTGAAAGATCCCTCTTTGGAGTCGACGATTCTGAGTAACCCAAACACTCCTTATAATTTGACCACAAAATAATAATGATATTAGTTCCTATGTTGCGGCTTAAAGAAGAGAATAAATTAATGACCATAAAATTCTTACCCTTAATATTGAATTGACAAAGACCAAAGCTTGAAGCCACTTGAGATATTGGCTATGGCCTTAAAAGGCTTACTTTCGCTTTTGGAGGGATTAGAAGGAAAGAGAAGGAAGAATAAAGATGGAGGATTAGGCTAGAACACAAGGTATTTTAGCTTTGGCTAACAAAAAAAGAATAAAATCAGGAAATTCAGAGAGAGGAGAATGCTTAAGAAATTCAGAAAGGAAGAGTGAATGAATGAATGGCCTCTTTTCCTCTAGTAGCCGAAATTACTAGCTAGAGTCATTTACTTAGCCACCACTCTTCCTTATTTTGATAAAGTTTATCTTTTATTTATCACCTTAATTAATCTCATCAATAAGCCACTTAAAATAATCTAATATTAAATCTATTATTTATCCCTATTTAGCGAAATTTGGAGAATAAAACTCCTCTTTTAAGAGCCTTAATGTCGTCCACCTCTCGCTTACGGAAGCAAAATAAAACTTCTTTTATTTGCTTCCTATGTGACTCGAACTTAGGCCCAATTCCCTTATATGTGGTGCCATTTCAGAGGCCCTAAGTGGCATCTCCAGCCACTTTTCCAAGCCCGATTGTGTGTCAAACTTCTTCTATTAATTTCCTTAAGGCCACCTTGCCTTAGTTTCCTCTTTTTAAACTTAACATTTCCATACATTTCGTGTTTCCAAAATGTTCACTTTCCTCTTTTAACTTAAGTTTCCAAAATGTTCACTTTCCTCTTTTTGAAACTTAACATTTCTAAATCATTTCTTACATTTCCAAGTTCCAAAAATGTTCATAATACATTCATAACACATAAGACATGTCATTTCGTACAATTAAACCGAAAATGCTTAGGCCCTTTTCAGGATGTTACAGTTCTACCCCCTTAAAATAATTTCGTCCTCGAAATTTTCTAGCTAAAATAATTGAGGGTATTGCTGTCACATTGCCTCTTCTGGCTCCCACGAAGCTTCCTCCGATCCATGATTGCACCATAACACTTTGACTAGGGGAACTGACTTCCTCCGTAATATTTTCACACCACGTTCCAATATCTGAATCGGCTCTTCCTCGTAGGATAAGTCTGGTCTTAGCTCCACTTCTTCGACCGGTACCACATGAGATAGATCCGATCGGTAGTGACATAGCATGGATACATGGAATACATCGTGCATCTGCTGCAACTCCGGTGGCAACTCTAGCTGATATGCCACTAGCCCAACTCGCTTTAGCACTCGATAGGGCCCTATAAACCTTGGGCTTAGCTTCCCTTTCGACCAAACCTCATCACCTTCTTCCAAGGCGAGACTTTCAGAAACACTTGGTCTCTCACTTCAAACTCTATTTCCTTCCGCTTGAGGTTGGCGTAAGACTTCTACCTATCAGAGGCTTCCTTTAACCGTGCTCGGATTATCTCAACCTTCTCTTCAGTTTCTGCCACTAACTCTGGTCCCAAAACTCGACGTTCTCCTAACTCAGTCCAACAAGTAGGAGTTCGACACTTCCGACCATACAATGCTTCATATGGTGCCATCCGAATGCTAGCCTGATAACTATTGTTGTAGGCAAACTCTGCTAAAGGCAAGTAATCCTCCCAACTTCCTCGAAAATCCATCACACAGCCTCTCAACATATCCTCCAACACTTGTATTACCGCTCAAACCGCCGTCGATTGTGGATGAAAAGTCGTAGTGAATTCCAACTTAGTGCCTAAAGCTTGATGAAGTGCCCTCCAAAATCGAGGCATGAACCTTGGGTCTCTATCCCAAATAATTGACACCAAGACTCGTGTAACCTTACAATCTACGCCACGTATAATTTGGCTAACTTCAAGGAATAATCCACTCTTACGGGATGAAGTGTGCGGACTTAGTCAAATGGTCCACTATTACCCATATCGAGTCCTTCTTAGTAGGCGTAAGGGGAAGCCCACTAACGAAGTCCATGGTAATTCTTTCCTACTTCCACTGCGGAATCTCGATTGGCTGAAGTAATCTCGATGGGACTTGGTGTTCAGCCTTAACTTGCTGACATGTCAGGCATTTTCCCACGAATTCAGTAACTTCCCGTTTAAGATCAGGCCACCAAAATTGTTCTCTTAGATCTCTATACAACTTAATGCCTCCAGGATGCATAGCATAAGGGCTACTATGCACTTCTCGAAGAATCCTCTGTCTTAACTCCTCGTCTTTTGGCATACAGACTTTTCCTTTGTAGCACAATACTCCTTCATCATTAACGCCATAATCCTCTAACTCTCCGCTCAGACTTTGTCGTAACTTAGCACTTAGGTCCTTATCAGTCAACTCTCCTCTTTTCACCTCATTCAGCCATGTGGGTTTGACTTGCAACTCTGCCAACAGTCTTCCATCATCATACAAACTTAAGTGAGCGAATATAGCCCTTAGATCCGACACAACCTTCTGACTTAGGGCATTAGGTACCACATTCGCCTTGCCCGGGTGGTACTCTATCGAGCAATCATAATCCTTCAATAACTCCACCCATCTTCGCTGCCTCAAGTTCAACTCCTTTTGAGTCAACAGATACTTAAGGCTCTTGTGGTCTGTGTAGATCACTGACCTTTCTCCATAGAGATAGTGCCTCCACACCTTAAGGGTGAAAACCACTGCTACCAATTCCAAGTCATGGGTTGGGTAGTTAACCTCATGTGGCCTTGACTGTCGAGATGCATATGCGACTACCTTTCCGTCTTGCATCAATACACAACCCAAACCTATATGGGAAGTGTCACAATACACCATGAATTCCTTTCCTGCCTCTGGCTGAATCAATACTGGAGCTTCAGTTAAAACCTTCTTAAGCTTCTCAAAGCTCTCCTGCTGCTTATCCGACCATACAAAGGGTACTTCCTTCCTCAACAACTTTGTCAAAGGCGCGGCTATAGACGAGAATCCTTTCACAAACCTTCTGTAATAGCCTGCCAAACCTAAGAAACTTTGGATCTCAGCCACGGACCTAGGTGGTTTCCAATCCAACACCGCTTCGATCTTCCTAGGATCCACTCTTATTCCCTCTGCGGATACCACATGCCCTAAGAACGCCACCTCCTTGAGCCAAAATTCACACTTGCTAAATTTGACATAGAGCTTCTTCTCCCTTAACACTTGCAGCACAACTCGAAGATGCTCATCATGCTCCTCTTCAGACTTGGAATACACCAAAATATCGTCGATGAACACGACGATGAACCTATCCAAGTAAGGTTGGAAAACTCGGTTCATCATATCCATGAACGCGGCTGGGGCGTTTGTCAACTCGAACGGCATTACTACAAACTCAAAATGGTCATATCTTGTCCTAAAGGTTGTCTTATGGATATCCACCTCCTTCACCTTCAATTGATGATATCCCAACCTTAAGTCAATCTTTGAGAACACTGCCGCCCCCTTAAGCTGATCGAACAAGTCGTCTATCCTTGGCAAAGGATACTTGTTCTTAATGGTCAGCTTATTTAACTAACGGTAATTTATGCACATACGCATAGTTCCGTCCTTCTTCTTTACAAACAGGACTGGTGCTCCCCATGGAGACACACTAGGTCGAATGAACCCACGATCCAGCAATTCTTGGATTTGAGCCTTGAGCTCTACTAATTCCTTTAGCGCCATTCGGTATGGAGCGATTGACATAGGAGTTGTTCCAGGTAGCAAATCTATTCCAAACTCGACCTCCCTATCTGGGGGTATTCCTGGTAATTCCTCCAAAAATATGTCTTTAAAGTCCTTTACTGTTCTAACTCCACTAACTCCCCCTTCTTTTGCGTCTACAGCACTAATGAAAGCCAGAAATGCCTTGTACCCTTTCCTAACCATTTTTTAGCCTTCAATGTCGAAACTACATTAGACAGGTAGTTTCTTCTTTCTCTGATCATTACCACTACTTCATCCTCCGGGGTCCTTAGTTCCATTCATTTAGCCGCACAATCCAACACGGCTCGGTGCTCTACTAGCCAGTCCATTCCAAGTATGAGTTCAAACTCCCCAAAGGGTAGTTCTATTAAGTTAACCCGAAAGTTCACTCCCTGGATCTCTAAAGGTACATTCCGAAAGATCTTATCCACTACTCCAGTTTGGCCTAATGGGCTAACTACAGTCATCTGCCTATCAGAAAGTTCAGAGTCTAGGCCTAGTGTTTCCACTATACTACATGCGACATAAGAATGGGTCGAGCTCATCCATAATGTGCTCGGTCACCTCCAACCAGTATTCAGTTTTACTGGGTGCCACACCAGACACTCCACGGAACACCTCAGCTCTGTTGGCTCGGAGTCGCTCAGTCTGCACTTCGAGCTCCTATATTTTGCCCGCTCCACCACCATTTCTAAAACTTCAAAGATGTACGGCTGCGTAAAGATCATCCTCATCGAGCTCACGCTGCCGACACCAACAAATTGGGGGTGGTAGTGGCGGTGGTAACTCATTGTCAGACCCTTGACCCGATCTAACGGGTTCTGACATAGCTATTCTTCTTCTACCGCGTCCATGACGACCGCGTCCTCTAGAACTCATATCTAACGATGCTCTTTAATCTGATTTAAGAAAGTTTTATGAATTAGCCCTTATTCCACTGATTATCCACGACGAAGTTTTATGAAAAGAATTTTAAGAGTGGTTCTTTTGTATTCATACATGCACACAGTCTTTACATTCATACATCCATCAATCAATTATGAACTTCCGTTCATTCAGAGAAATGTTGTAGTTTTCATTATTGTTGTTTTTCCACTACCCAGGGGTATTTGCGTAATTTGTCCTACAGGGGTATTTTCGTAATTAGTCAAATAAGGTTCCTTGGTGATTTTGTCAAAAAGTATTTTGGAAATTTTAAAATCTCTGGGCTTTTCGGTAAATTTGGAAATTCCAGGGGTATTTTGGTAATTTTGAATTTCGGGGGTATTTTGGTTATAAATCAGGGTAAATTTGTAAAGTTTAATAATTCAGGGATATTTCAAAATTTACAAAACTTTGAGGGTTCTTTTTGAGAAATTTGTTTTCCAAAACGATGAAGTTGCAAAAATTTTAGAAATCGGGTCATTTTGGAAATTTTGGTAAGTTAGGGCAATTTTGTAATTTTCCAAAATCAAGGTATTTTTTTGATAATTTGCAAGTAAGGGTTTTTGGACTTGTTATAAAATAATGAAAATGTTGATTAGAACTATGGGTATTTTAGACATTTTATAAACCAAGGGCATTTTTGTAATTTTACCACTAGGGGTATTTTTGTAATTTTATAAATCAAAATTTTTTGGGAAATTGTGTGGAAAAAAATAGTTTTCACAAATTAAAGAAAAATGATTTTAAGAGTTTTAAAATTAGGGTTCTTAAAAAAAACATGGCTAGTTCCCTTTCGGGTTTTAGTTACTAGGTTTAGCCTATGACCGAGTCTTCTTGGTCAGGGTGAACCAAAACTACGCGCTAGGTAGGATTCGAGTGGAGAGGAGGTGAGTCACACAGACTGCTTAAGTACCAAGCTCCCACTGAAACCATTCCTAGGCATGCGCACAGGGGTTGCCACACCCACTAAGTCCTCTGGGTTAGGGTGAACCGAAGCTACGCACGGTAGGATTCTCAAGAGGAGGTGAGTCACTAGGGCCGCTTAAATACCGTGCTCTTTCGGATCCAATCCTAGACATGCATGTGGGTTACCACACCCTAACTCGATTGACTTAGCCATAGGTTTGTTTAGTTAAGCATTTAAGTCTTATGTAGTAGTTAGGGTAGACTAGTCCTAGGGTTCAAGTACCTATCATTCTATTCTACGTTCCATTCCTTTTCTACCCTTCTATAAATCACATAATCACACAGATGGTTAAGGGTACTTACCTGGTGGACTGCGGGTCGGAGACTTAGGTGCCATGCCATCAAACCTGCCTATTTTTAGATATACTTCCATAAAAACTCATTTGGGCTCGATTTGAAAACTTTTTGGGCCTTAGACCACAGGCCGATAGTTTAAAGCTAGGCTCTGATACCAAACTGAAACATCCCACACCTGGCCCACGAGTCTGGACCAGATCTGGTATGTTCCTCGATGTAAATCGGTTCAAAATTCTTTGTTGCTTTGAAAACTGTGTGTTTTGAAGACAGTTTGTTTGTGGGTTGGGCTCGAGTTGAAAACAAGTTTTTTTTTATATTGAAAACCCATTTATTTCAGGTGACAAAATATTTAAAGATTATTTTAAATTTAAATTGACTTAATCTTTAAATAACATAAATTCATAACATAGTAATTAAAACAACAATAAAATCATCACTATGGCCTTATTACATAAAACAAAACCCAAAAATAAAATTGTAGAGTACTTAAATAAAATAAAATGTCCAAATTAAATAAAACTTTAAGCTGAGCATGGCCACCACAAGTTCTGCCAGTCCGGTCCATCACTTGCTCATCACCAAACATGTTCCTACAACGGGTGAGTCAACAGACTCAATGTGTAACCAACACTAAAATTTAATCGATTTAGGCATACCATACATATCATGTTCACATAATAATTCAAGATAATGATGCAATCCCGAATCCAAACCTAGATGCCATCCGCTACACATCCCCGTACCAATCTGCACACCGTGGGGACTACTAAGTCAACCTTCCATCCGCTACACACCATCGAAGGCAGTCGTTGCAGTCGACGTGCTCATCGCCCATATAAAATTTGTGGCATAGCCACCAAATTAAATAATTATGTCGTGAGACACCACATTCAGATATTGTAACCGAAGTTACCACATTCAGATAATGTGACCGAAGTCACCACATTCAGATAGTGAGACCGAAGTCACCACTTTCACTTCCCCTTTTTCATATAACCCGAATGCCCCATATTATTCATATCATGCATATCATACTTAAATCCACATTTAAGTCACTTTTCACATGTTAAATGTAACATATTTCGTAATCCTAGTAGGAGTAGGAAATGTATCTGAGTACTTTGTACCATAACATGGTACTTTAGCCACATTCTTAGACTTTCATATTAACACATATATCAAGTTAAAGCCATAAATCTATTAAGATTTGTGTGGGGTACACACCTGATTCGCTTAACAACTTCACTGAAATCCCGAAATCTGATCTACTACCTTAGATCTCAAGTTCCTACATTTGATTAATCACTTACTATTTAGTAAAAGTTTATTCGGTCATAAGACTAAATCCCGAAGGATTATTGCAACCAAAACTTACCTTGTTGCCGATTGGATTAAAAATCAAATCCCGAAAACTTGTATTCTTCCCCTTTGAAATCGGCTAATCACTAGATCCCTTGAATCAGTTAGTTTTCGGTTAAAACAAATAGATCTAAGTACTTAAGATAGGGCCTTGGCCGAATATGTGAATACACTTACCTTGGAATTCTCAAATCCCGAAAAGTATCCCTTGCCTCAGATGTTTGTCGAAATACCTATACACCTATGTTAGATTTGATTCCAACATTAAACCATCATAGATGGCCCTTGGCTGAATGTAAATCGACTTACCTTAGATCCTTGAATTCAAAAGATCCTCCTTGAGTCGACAGATTTGCAAAACCCGAAACACTCCTTATAATTTCGACCACAAAATAATAATGATATTAGTTCCTATGTTGCGGCTTAAAGAAGAGAATAAATTAATGACCATAAAATTCTTACCCTTAATATTGAATTGACAAAGACCTAAGCTTGAAGCCACTTGAGATATTCTACTATGGCCTTAAAAGCTTACTTAGGCTTTTGGAGGATTAGAAGGAAAAGAGAAGGAAGAATAAAGATGGAGGATTAGGCTAGAACACAAGGTATTTCGGCTTTGGCTAACAAAAGAAGAATAAAAGCGTAGGAAATTCGACAGAGAGGAGAATCGCTTAAGAAATTCTAAAAGGAAGAGTGAATGAATGAATGGCCTCTTTTCCTCTAATAGCCGAAATTACTAGCTAGAGTCCTTTACTTGGCCACCACTCTTCCTTATTTTGATAAAGTTTATGTTTTATTTATCACCTTAATTAATCTCATTAATAATCCACTTAAAATAATCTAATATTAAATCTATTATTTATCCCCTATTTAGCCGAAATTTAAAGAGAATAAAACTCCTCTTTTAAGAGCCTTAATGCCATTCACCTCTCTGCCTCTGGAAGCAAAAATAAAACTTCTTTTATTTGCTTCCTATGTGACTCGAACTTAGGCCCAATTCCCTTATATGTGGTGCCATTTCCAGAGGCCCTAAGTGGCATCTCCAGGCCACTTTTCCAAGCCTGATTGTGTGTCAAACTTCTTCTATTAATTTCCTTAAGGCCACCTTGCCTTAGTTTCCTCTTTTTAAACTTAACATTTCCATACATTTCCAGGTTTCCAAAATGTTCACTTTCCTCTTTTAACTTAAGTTTCCAAAATGTTCACTTTCCTCTTTTAGCTTAAGTTTCCAAAATGTTCACTTTCCTCTTTTAACTTAACATTTCCAAGTTTCCAAAATGTTCACTTTCCTCTTTTTGAAACTTAACATTTCTAAATCATTTCTTACATTTCCAAGTTTCCAAAAATGTTCATAATACATTCATAACACATAAGACATGTCATTTCGTACAATTAAACCGAAAATGCATAGGCCCTTTTCAGGATGTTACAGTATAAATGGACTGGATCGACTATTCGATAACATTTGATTTTCCCCGATCTAAATCTGATTTCTTTTGTTCTTGATCTATATACATTCAAAATTAACTCATTTAGTCATCAAATCATTCAATTTAGTCCAAAACACATATTTGGGCATTTTTACACGTTAGTCGCTAAAGTTCCACATTTTTACAATTTAGTCCTTATTTCACAAATACACGAAATTCATGAAATTTCATTAAACCCAAGACTAGCTAAATTTCATATAGGTCCCTAGCAAACTATATCTTTCATTATTTCACACTTTTAACCACTACATTTTATATTTTCTTAATTTAATCCCTAATAGGCATTTTTACTCAAAATCACTTAACAAAACTTGTATAACTATAAACAAATATTCATTTTCCATCATAAAACATTCAAAAGCTCAAGCATTCATCAATGATACTTCAGAAAATCATTAAAAAATTTCAAAATTAAGGCATGGGCTAGCTAGAATACGAAGCAACGATCTCAAAAACGTAAAAATCATCAAAATTGAACAAAAATCACATACTAATTGATCTTTCAAAGTGCTGAACCCTAGAATACTTCAAAGCTTTCTCTTTTCTTCCTTAATTTGGTTGAAGAAGATGGAAATGATGAATTAAAATGGTTTTGTTTTATTTAATAAACTTTAATTTAAAATTTTACTATTATAACCTTAATGATACCATTATAAAATCACCTATTACATGCCCATTTATGTCCATTCCCACTATCAATGGTCTAATTTTATCATAAGGACCTTTAATTTAATAAACCATATCAATTAAACACATTTAAAAAG
Organism: Gossypium rotundifolium; assembly: GCA_025506655.1. Classification (NCBI taxonomy): domain Eukaryota; kingdom Viridiplantae; phylum Streptophyta; class Magnoliopsida; order Malvales; family Malvaceae; genus Gossypium; species Gossypium rotundifolium. The sequence goes on along the minus strand of CP106729.1, from coordinate 66,704,120 downwards.
TAGAATGTAACTTTTACATTTTACTCGATTTAGTCCTTTTATCAAATTAGACATCCAATCGATATAATTAAATCATGAAACTTTCACACATAAAATCACATCCTATAAACACAAAAATAATATTAAAATAATTTTCTGACCTAGAATTTGTGGTTCCAAAACCACTGTTTTGATTTAGCTAAACCTGGGCTATTACATGGACAAAATAAAGCTATTTGCCAAGCCATTTGCCGCCCCTTTAATGCACACACCTACATAACATAAAATAGCACCAATTCAAGCTTATGCATACAATCAAATCATCTATAACCAAGACATCAACACATCATCCACATGCTAACATCTAACATAGATAAACATCACATAACTTATTAATTGAAATCATGCAAGTTTCCTTATTCATGAAAGGCATCATCATATGAATATACTTATACCAATATTAGCCAATTTTAAATGGCCTTATGCAAAATGAACTTCTAACCAACATAAGCCAACACATTTGGCCAAATCAATTATGACATATAACAAAATGACCAAGTCCCCTATACATGCCATAATTTAAAATGTTGAATTCATTTATACCAAAATAATTGTTGATAGTGTGTATAGATTTCCGACGATCTCCGGAACTTGAGCTAACTTGGTGACACTATAAGACAAGAGAAAGGAAGGAGAATAAGCTATATAGCTTAGTAAGCTCGTATACAAGAAATAAATAACCTTACCATGCATATTACATTCAAATTATATAACATAATTAAATGTACAATTACCATAATCTCATAATCATAACTCATTCCATCACAAAACTTACTCATATTCATCAATTCACACATTTAATAAGCATAAGCTTTACACACATATTTGAGTCATCTCAAAATGAATATACACATACTTTCATCTTTGACATACTTATGAACCACTCGGAATAACAATGTCGGATACTCGGGAAAGCTTTGCACGTTAAGTGCCACATATGTAGCCAAAGCTACCTAAGTCTCATATCACATAATCGCTCGCTTTTGAGCTATCGACGGGCTTGCTCACACAAGCTGTCAGTCAAGACGTAGCTACACGATGTTGCTCACACAAGCTGTCAAGTATCCGTAACATATGCCGGTATACTCAGCCACCGGTAGGACGTATGAGACCAGCACCCTGATCACATAATCACATAACACATAATGACCCTAGTGATGTGTCACTTGTATCCTACCTTATTCCTAAGGTTTAAACGGGATTTCTTGCTTGTCGATTCGTCTTCGGACTCATTAGTAAGATTGTACTCATTCACAAAATCAAACATACAATTCATGCAATATTAAAGCATTTAAATACAATTATTCTAAAGCTTATTTTTAACATACGAACTTATCTCGGTACAAAATGGCTAATAGTTTGATTTAGTCCACAGCTTTGTTCTCTCCCAATCTAGGTCAAAACATTGTCTTTCTTGATCTATAATATCAAATTTAACTTATTCAATTATCAAATTATTCAATTAAATCCCAAAAACACCTTATGGCAAAAATTGCATTTTTGCCCTTAACTTTCCAACTTTTTACATTTTAGTCCCTAGGCTCGTAAAATGATTTTCATTCGATTTCTTCATTACCCAAGCCTAGCCAAATATTTTTCATGCTCATAGTAGCCCACATTTTTTATTTATTCACATTTTTACTACATATTTTACAACTATTACAAATAGGTTCTTTTAGGCATTTTCATCAAAAATCACTTAGTAAAAGGTGTTTATCTAACATCAAACATACATAATCTACCATTAGACATCAAAATATACAAATATCTAACATGGGTAAAATTTTATACTTTTATTTTCTTTCAAATTAGTTCTTGAAATAGCTAGATTAGTTTTCAAGGATCTCAAAAAGATAAAAATCATGAAAAATGAGGAAAGAACGGACTTACAATCGAGCTTGGAAGATGAACAAACCCTAGCTATGGACCCCTCTTGTGAATTTCAGCCAAGGGACTAATTTGTTGAAGATGAACATTTTTTATTTAGTTAATTTTGTCTTTATTTACCATTTTACCAAAATTCCCTTAATACCAAACTTTGAAATTTCACCTAGCCATGTCCATTTTTGTCCATACTAAAGTATAATGGTCTAATTACCATTTAAGAACCTCCAATTTAAAATTTCATAGCAATTAGACACCTTTAGCTTATAGAACACATATTTTGCACCTTTTGCAATTTAGTCCTTTTAACTAAATTGAGTGCCCAAACATCAAACTTTTTGAACAAAATTTTCACGAAATCGTTCCATAAAATCGTAGCAAATCCAGTATATTAAAGCATTTAACTAGACCCAAAATCGACTTGTTATATTAAGTATATATGATCAAATGTTGTTATTGCATAAGTTAAACCAAGGTTATTTTATAAACACTTGTGCTCGAAATAATATGCCATGTTGAATGATGGAATTGCTTGATTTGAATGCTTGAATTGGTTGGTATTGCATGTGTGTTTTAAGTGCAGGTTTTGGGTGTGATTTTGGGAGGAAAATGAAGCTAGAAATGGCTTTATTTTGTCCACATGGGTAGGCACACAGGCATTTGTCTAAACCGTGTGTGACACATAGCCGAGTACATGGGCGTGTAGCCAGGCCGTGTGTCCCCTGCACCCTAATTTTGAGAAACAGAATACTTAAAATTGAGCACACGGGCAGAGACAAGAGTGTGCGTCTTGGCCATGTGAAACCTACACCTAATTTCGAATTAAATTAATTAACCATACGGCATAGCACACGGGCATGTGGCATGGCCTTGTGTGCAAGTTAGAGAGTTACATGGGGTCGAACACAGCCTCTAGCATAGGTGTGTCCCAAGGTCACACGGGCGTGTGAGCCATGCACATTGGAAAATTTTTGTAATTTTACGAAAAATTATTAAAGGTTTCGATTAAGTCCCGACTTGTTTCTAATGCTCGTAGTAGGCCAAGAAGGTCCATTTAAAGAGCGTTAAGAATGATTTTTGAATATGAATAGTAACTTGCATGATTTATCAGTAAATGTTTTTGAATGTTTTGGTAATGCTCCGTAACCCTGTTCCGGTGATGGATACGATTTAGGGGTGTTACACAACACACATTCATTTCCACACATCTCTCTCTCTTTCACTTACTTTCTCTTCTTTGTTTTTCCCTTTTTTTCTTGTCCATTTCCCTTGTCGATTTCCCTCTTAAAAGAGAACCTTCTTCCACCTTGGAATAGCATCATTCAAGTATTCGTGGAGGCCTCAGTTCAACAGAATGAGTAGAGAAAAAGAGGAGCGCACTAGTCTAGCTTCAGAGAAATACTGGATTTGCTTCCTAGTTCCTTTCTCTTTAATTTTCTTGTTTATGCTATCATGAATATGAATAATTGTTTTATTGTTCTTCTACTAATTAAAATGGCTGAAATAAATTCATGTTAGATTGATTGCATTCTGTCCACTTGAATTATTAAAATCATGTTTGTGTTGTTATAGGCCTTGGTAAGTTGTTCAATTAAATAAAACCATACTTATGTTATACTTGCATTATAAAATGTAAGGTAACGAATGAATTAATTATTAAACATATTGAAATTATAATTAATTGACACAATATTTAATTGGTGCATGTTTAATCTTCTAAGGTAGCTGAAGGTTAAATTAGCAACAGTATTAAACGGTATATTAGCCTTGCATAACTTGCAAGATTATTGTGATTAAAATGTTTCAATATAGAAATATACGTTACCTCACTTAATCTTATATGTGCTTATGAAGATTGATTAATTGTTTGAATTAACATTGAAAAATGTTCAAGAGATTGGTTAATTTAGTAAGAATGTATGTGCAGTAGTTAACAAATTACCAAGTTGCCATGAAAATATTCGTAACAACATGAACATGGGTTTAGTAATTCTAAGTTAAGGAATGCAATCCATCTAGCACAATTATTTCATATTAAAACTTATTTTTTTGAAATCGTGCATTGAAATTTTTACTTTTTATTTTTATTACTTAGTTAATTTTAATTTTTAAATCACTTCTTCAAAACAATGTATTTTTCCCATCACCAAAGTGTTTTTCTTTCACAGTCCCTATGGGTACGATAACTCGACATTTACTTGATCACTTTATTACTTGTTGCAATTGTGTACATTTGCACATTTTTTGTGGTCCCAAGACCCCGTCTCATAGGGGTAATAAAAGAAAAGAAAAAAAATACAATTAACTCCTTGCTCATTTTGGGGTAACTTCTCTCAACCCTACTTAGTAGTCTCTAATTTATTTTTCAAACTTATCTATTGGCGATTAGATCGTTAAGCGATCTTTCCCTAAACCATCCTATCAACTTTTAACTAGTTTCAATGATTCCTCATATGACTCATCATATCTACAGACTCTACGCTTCCTTTACTTGTATTCTTTTTTTCATCCATACCTAGTGTGGATTCTTCTTTCCACACCATACTTATAAGGTAGTCCTTTGTCCTACCCTCTTGCTAGCTCATGCGTATCTCCCTATTGGTGATTATTCTAAGTCTGTTTAGTCCATTACAGACTCCCTTTCCTACCATAGTCCCGAAGGACTTGTTGATGTTCCATCCATTGGGATAACTAATGAGGTTTCCTGCCACTCTGGCGGACTAAATCTAGTTTCACCCTACATTCGGGTTGAAAAGTTGTTTCGGATTACTTCTTCATAGTTTGCCTTACTTGCGATACCTTGGTATTAGTATAAAATATGTTCACCAATGCGCGACCTATAGATAGATTCCCTTCTATTGCCTATCCACAAGGCATTAACGATGTATTTTCCCCTAACAAATCTTAATTGGGTCATCACCGTATGCCCTATTGGCCCCTTGTTCACCATTGCGTGTACTTTTCCCATTTCTATTACCTTTGTTTCTTTTTGGTGGTTTCCTTAAATCAGCTGGTTGGCTATCTCCTACCAATATTCGTAATTCTCCTGATTTACATGACTTTCCATATTAACAGTCCTGGCAGACTACTTGCATTTGTCGTCTGGATAGACTATCCCATATTTGATGTCCTAGCGGACTCTCTATGCTGCCATAATTGAGTTATGGTCTTACACAATATACCCTATGTTCAACGTCTTGGCGGACTACCCCATGTTCACCATCACGATGATTATCTCTCTTTTTGTAAAACACCAAACTTGGCCTAGACGCTATGGCCAAATCTTGCGATGTCACATTGAAGTGTTTTTCGTAAAGTATGATATCGATGAAAACCCCTTTTCTATTTAACCACTTTGTGTTGTTTAATGATGATTCCAAGATGTGTTATTCATTTTCAAAATGTAAGTCATTATCAAAAAGTTATTCACTTTTAAAACATTATTAATTTTTCAAAACGTCATTTATTGCGGAAGCTTTTGCATAAGTTGCGTATTCGTGATATTTTGCTAAAACATTTGTCCTTTTGAAATCTTGTGTCTTATCCTACTGCTAGCAGTTATAAATCAAAATAAAAATCCCAAATTAAAGTAAAAACCCATAAAGGCCATTTACAGTAAAAAATTTTCTCGGATAAAATCAAAACCATAAATAAAAATAAAACCAAAAAGTCCAGAACCGTGGTCACCGCCGAGTCCTTTGTAGCACCGATCCGTCTAATGTTGGGGATTGCCTGAACAAATTAAACAGAAAAGGGTAAGTTTTTGCAACTTAGTGTGTAATCCCCACAGAAAACACGCACACAACATAATATCAGAAAATAGTCATGCATTTACGCCTGGTCCGAGCCCATTCTGAAAATGGTGTGGACCTTAGCCCACTCAGATACAGATTCAGATATATTCTAGGCCTTAGCCCATTTTAGATATAATATGCAGATTAGAACAAAATAGCAGAGTCCTACCCATCAGCCTCTACACACCAACTCCGTCCAACCCTACACACCATGTGGGGATAAAATCAACCCACCCATCCCTACACACACACCATTCTCATCAATATGGCACACAATCGTAAACTTGCAAATGAGCTACGGATAATGAGCATAAGAGCCTTTCAGATACTTCCTCCAAATACCATCATCCAACCCCGATGTAATGCAACATACAAAGGATGTTATGCTATTATGCAATTAAAAGTACATACATTCTGATATCATAATTCATGCTTGGTACATAAATCAGATAGACAAATCACTCCTATAGCGGTCTAAGCAATACTTACCAACCCTACAGTAGGTCCACAGTCGACTTGGGCGACTCGTGCAACCTTACAGAACTTTTCAAAAAAATGGGCTCACACGCCAATGTGGCTTATCCGTATGGGCCCACACGGCCCAAATTGGCCTTGGCCGTGTGGTTCACACGACCTAGCCCAGAATCCCACATGCCCGTGTGGTTCACCCGTGTGGGCCAACACGTTCGTGTGGTCCATACAGCCCAATTGGTCGAGCTTGTGTGTCGCATACGGCCTTGCCCGTCCATCACACGGTCGTGTCACTCGCGCACGACCTAGCTCGTCAATCATACGGCCGTGCTGTGGCTTACAACCTTGTACACGGCCTACCACACGGGATACCACACGCCCGTGTAGCGTCGATAGAAAGGTTTTTAACTTTTGCTGAACCTTGTTTTTTGAATTTTTGGGTACACACCTAGTTTGTTTTTGCTCTTTACACACTCGAGATCACCAGCACCTATATTCGACATTACAAATCCCAAAATTAGCCTATAACCATGGTTAAAATGAATCCATCGTTCCAACATCGATCCAAAACAACCACTTGACATTTACCTCCAAACCTTGCACAATTTCGACCATTTGGCAGCCCTAGAGAAGCCTCGTTCCACCCGTTTCTACACTACCAAAATAGAACATAAGCCCCCTATTAACATAATATTCGTTACCAATACGAAACACACTTAAACAACTTACCAACAAAACTCAAAAGTGCGAAAACTATTATCTACAGACACTTGCTTGTAGAAAGAACGAATAACAATAAAGAACAAATAACAATAAAGATAAAAGAGATGGTAATGGTAGTGAAGTAGAGAGGAGAATTTTGGCAGAGAGAATTGAAGGGAAAAACGTATAGATTTTTGGAAAATAAGAGACTGACAGAAAAATGATAACCCCTCTTAATCCTTTATTTTTCTCCTAGAATCTCTAATTTCACTCCTAAAACCATCCTCTACTTCCCCACGCACCTCAAATACTAGAATCCTATTCACTCCCAACACCTTATGGTGCCACTAGCAAAAAGGATAACTTTTCGTGCTTACACAGAGTCTCGAACCCCTGACCTGTAGCTTAGTTACACTCCACCTAACCACCAGACTAGCAGGCCCATTCTGCTAATAGTTTACCAACACATAATTAAGAGCCTACTGACTGGAGATAGGGATTTAATCATAAAAATGACAGAATCTACCAAAGACTTGGCTTAAACTTGGGACCTCTCACACACACCTAAAGCACATAACTACTAAAGCAGACAAATATTTGTGTCACAAAATTACAAAAGTCGATATAAAAAAATTGGGGCGTTACAACTCTACCCCCTTAAAAGAAAATTTCGTCCACAAAATTTTACCTGATCAAAAAAGGTGAAGATATTGCTGACGCATTGAATCCTCCGGCTCTTAAGTGACCTCTTCAGTACTATGATTCTACCAAAGTAGTTTCAATGAGGGGATAGACTTCCTTCGTAGAACTTTAATGTCGCGATCTAGAATTTAGACCGGCTCCTCCTCAAACGTCAGGTCTGGTCTAACCTCAATGTCCTCAATAGGAATAACATGCGTGGGATCAGAGCGGTAGCGTCTTAACATTGAGACGTGAAACACATCGTGAATATGATCCAACTCTGAAAAAAACTCCAACTGATATGCGACTAGCCCCACTCACTTTAGAATACGGTACGACCCAATAAACCGAGGGCTCAGCTTACCCTTGTGAACGAACCTCAAACCTTCTTCCATGGCGAGACCTTGAGAAAGACTAAGTCCCCCATAGAATACTCGATATCCTTTCTCTTTAGATCAACATAGGACTTCTACCTATCGGTTGTCGCTTTCAGTCGATCTCGAATCAATCAAACTTTATCTTCAGTTTCAGAAACCAATTCTGAACCTAGAACACATCGCTCCCCTAATTCAGCCTAACATAAGGGAGTGCGACACTTACGGCCATACAAGGCCTCGTACGGTGCTATCTGGATGCTAGACTTGTAGCTGTTGTTATAGGCGAATTCTGCCAACGGCAAATAATCCTCCCAACTGCCTCAAAAATCTATAACATAGATTTTCAACATATCCTCCAGTACTTGAATCACCCTCTCCAACTGACCGTCTGACTGAGGATGGAAAGCAGTACTGAAGTCCAACCTTGAACCCCCTCGTGCAATTTCTTCCAGAACTGAGACATGAAGCGAGGATCCCTATCAGAGATGATCGAGACAGTAACCTCATGCAGTCTCACTATTTCAGATATATATAGATTAGCTAGCTTCTGGAGAGAAAAGTTCATCCTGACCGGAATGAAATGAGCAGACTTGGTCAATTGATCTATGATGACCCAGGCAGAATCTTTCTTAGTGGGTGTTAAAGGTAAACCACTAACAAAGTCCATCGTTACTCGCTCCCATTTCCACATCGGTATCCTTATCTACCGCAAAGAACCGAAGGCAAGCGATGCTCACTTTAACCTCATCGACAAGTCAAACAAATGATAATACTCTAGAATGACATATTTTTATGTATTAATTATATGTTTATTTTGAGTATGATCCTACTAATTTAGGCTATTTATGGTCTTCTATCTTTTAGGGACTAAATTGACGACAAAATTAAATTTAAGGACGAAAAGCGTGAATTTGGAGATAAAGTGGGCCAACATGACATAGAAAAAAGGTGGTGCCAAAATGCAAGTATGGAAGACATAAGGACAAAATGCAAAAGAAGAGATTTTATAGCACAAGACTCTATTTAATGTTTAATTATATTAGGATAAATATTAATTATTATTTAGATTTAATTTTAGGATTTATTTTCATTTATCTTTAATTATCTTTATTTGTATTTATCTTTTAGAATTTAATTAGGAATAGGCTAGGTTTCTTAGTACTATAAATAGGGGATGAAGTGACACAAAATATGATGGATCTTTGGCTGTAACACTCTCTCCCTCATAAAGTTTAGCCTTTTGTTCTTTCCATATTTTTTTCAATAAAAATTTTATTTCCATTATAATTGTTTCTTTCCCAAAAATCATGAGCCACTGAATCCATCTAGCTAAAGGTTGTTGAAATTCTCCAAAAAGGTTCATGAGGCATAGAATCCATGTTTAGCCTTTTCAATAGGGTATTCATCACTTGTCCGCATTACGGGGCTGACGCTTCCGTCCATGTCCCTTAATAGGTAATCTTTTCAACTTGTGCAAGAAAAGGCCGCTTTGTACGTTTTGGGAAGGTTGCACAGTCATTTCGTTGACTTTCTACGTTAGAGGTTGGCAAGTCCAAGAGACAAAACGGCATGGTATTCACCGTTAGGAAGTGATGATCTAGCAGAAGATAATCCCACAAAAGCAATTATGTCTAGAGTCATGTTCTGCCAAATCTTAAGTTTAAATTCTTAGAGCTGGTGATCGTAGGTGTCCTCTTCCACTATAACTGGCTTATCCTACTTGAGAAGGATCACTTAAAAGTCAAGGATTGAACCCAAGGTGAATCGAGACAACCGGAGGCTGGAAAATCACCATAAGAAATCTTTTTCTCAACTCTACTTTTACTTTTAATTTCCAAAATTTCCATTTAACTTTTAATTTTGTTTTTATTTTATTCCCAGATCTAAACTTTAAATTCTTTTTTTTTAGAACGCAAGTTTTCTTGGGCACGATTCTGCCCAAGATTTTGAGAAACAAGCATTCGTTCAATCCGATCCCTGAGGATTCGACCCTACTTTCCCTTTACTATTCTTTTCATTATTTTATAGGAAATAGGATATTTTTGGTACTCTCAACGACCGCATCAAATTTTGGCACCATTGCCGAGGACTGGCAATGTACTAATTTTTTTGTTTCTTATGACCCAATCTGCTCCGGGAACTCTTGCATTTGATTCAGAAATTAAGAAGACTGCGAGAGCCAATCGCAAGGAAACAAAGCTAAGAAAAAAGCAGTCAGCGGTGGTTGGGACTCAAAGTAACCCATTGCCAGAAATCGGAATCAACGACGAAGTAGAGTCTAGGGTTAACGAAAACCCTACTCAAACATTTGAAAGGGAAAAAGTAGAAGCCGATTCACCAGAAGAAGTGCTTAACGCCAGGGTTAATGAAAACTCAAATCTAGCACATCAACCTATGGCTTAAATAATTCGGCAACTGGTCGAAGTTTCGGCAGAACAACCGCCACTATGCATCGCGTATCTTACTATGGATACTAATTTTGAATTAAAGTCAGGCTTAATCCAACTATTGCCAACTTTTCGTGGGTTACAAAACGAAAATCCCTACAAGCATTTGAAAGAGTTTCATATGGTTTGTCTTAGCATGAAACCTCAGGGGGTAATCGAGGATCAAATCAAATTGCGTGCTTTCCCTTTTTTCGTAGCAGATTCTGCTAAGGAATGGTTATTTTATTTATCCCCTGGATCTATTACAACTTGGGCTGATTTATCTCATTTATTTCTCAATAGGTTTTTTCCAGCATCTAGAGCAGTTGAGCTAAGAAGAGAGATTGTTGGAATAAGGCAAAAAGAAGCAGAGTCTCTTTACGACTATTGGGAGTGGTTTAAGAAATTGTGCAAGCTGCCCACAACATGGTATAACGGAGCAATCTCTCCTCAAATACTTTTATGAAGGTTTGAAACCCATGGAGATGAATATGGTAGACACCGCTGGTGGAGGAGCGTTGGTCAACATGACTTCCCAACAAGCAAGGGACTTAATCTCCATAATGGTTGCAAATTCTCAACAATACTGAGCCAATCCTGAACCCCCTAGAAGATTTCACCAGCTAAGTAATTCAACCTTAGATGATAAAGTTTATAGACTTATTAATATGATGAATTCTCTTATGGCAGAAAAAGAAAAAATATCCCGGTTGCACGAATATGTTCTATGCCTGATCATACAACTGATGCATGTCCCAGTTTGTATGACGATACCGTGGCTCATCTGGATGTTATGGGAAATTTCACCTGGGCCACCACAAAGGCGATATGACCCCTATGCTAATACCTACAACCTAGGGTGGAGGGACTATCCTAACTTGAGTTTGGGACCAATCCACGAAATATCCAGCCATACCAAAATCGGTTCTCGCAATAGCCGCAAGGCTCAGGTAATTCTCTAGAAGCTCTAGTCAATTAATTAGCAGCTAATGTTCTTGATTTTCAACAGAAAATCGAGGCATCCATAAGAGAGTTGACCACATCAATTGAGAAGTTGAACTCTCAAGGGAAGCTACCATCACAAAGAGAACCAAACTCGAGACAAAATGTGAATGCAATGACGTTACAGAGCGAAAAGGTACTAGAACCAATTCCTGATAGGAATCTTGGCCAAGAAATCGCCTTGAAAAAATACGAGAAAGAAAGACAAGTTCGACTAAAACCTCCATTGCCTAAAATTCAACCCCCATTTCTAGAACGATTCAACTAGTGTCGAAGAGGTAAAGAGGACAAGGAGATCCTCGAAACATTTAGAAATGTCAAGATCAACATACCACTACTGGACGCCATCAAGAAAATTCCACGGTATGCTAAATTTCTTAAAGAGCTCTGCACCAACAAGCGGGAATTAATAGGTAATGAAAGGGTAAATGTTGGTGAAAATGTCTCTACAGTGTTATAATGGAAAATGCCGGCAAAATGCAATGATAGAGGCATGTTTACGATACCATGCAAAATAGGCCATTTGGGAATTAAGAAGGCTATGTGTGATCTAGGCCATAAATGTAATGCCATATTCTATTTATGAATCACTTAACGCAGGTTTTTTGAAAAAAACATGTGTTATCATTCAGTTGGCGGATAGGCCTATTGTGCATCTAAAAGGAGTCATTGAGGATGTTTTGGTAAAAGTTAATGAGCTCATTTTCCTGTAGATTTTTATGTGATTAAAATGGAGAAGGATAATACTCCTGGATCTTCAGACCTCTTGTTGGGTCGACCTTTCCTTAGTACAACTGGTACTAAAATCGACGTTCAAAGTGAACTCTCACGATGGAGTTTGATGGGGAAATCGTAAAGTTTAATGTCTATGACGCCATTAGCCATCCAAGCAAAATATTGAGCATGAATCGTGTCGACATAATTGACTCTTTAGTGGAAGAGAATTTTGAGTCAATTTATGAAGATAAATTTGAACTTGATGAATATGAATTTGTTAATGAGTTATTATCTCCAAATACTAAACTTTTACCTTCTATTATACAGGCACCAGAATTAGAGCTGAAACCGCTTCCTGAGCATCTGAAATATGCATTTTGGGGAAGGATAATACCCTACCGGTCATAGTCTCCAATAGACTCTCCACACACGAAGAGGAAAGTTTGGTCCAAGTACTAAAAAGTCATAAGGAGGCGATTGGTTGGACCATTGCCGACTTAAAATGGCTAAGCCCTTTGACATGCACACATAGGATTTACTTGAAGGAAAACATGAAACCGAGAAGAGAGGCGCAAAGACGGCTAAATCTGAATATGATAGAGGTAGTAAAGAAGGAAATAATCAAGCTGCTAGATGCTGACGTAATCTACCCCATTTCTGAAAGTAGATGGGTAAGTCCGGTGCAAGTCGTGCCCAAGAAAACGGGCATAACAGTAAAGAAAAATGCTGAAGGTGACTTGGTACCTACCCAAGTGCAAAATGGGTGGCGTGTTTGCATTGATTACAGGAAGTTGAACTCTTACACTAGAAAAGATCATTTCCCTCTTCCTTTTATAGATCAAATGCTTGAAAGGTTAGCCCGAAAAACTCACATTTGTTGTCTTGATGGATACTCAAGTCTCTTCCAAATCTCAGTCGCACCGGAGGACCAGGAAAAGACCACTTTTACGTGCCCATTCGGTACATTTGTGTATAAAAGAATGCCATTTGGTCTTTGCAATGCACCGGCCACCTTCCAAAGATGCATATGAGTATATTTTTTGAATATGTGGAAAAAGTTATCGAAGTTTTTATGGACGATTTTACTGTATATGGAAATTGTTTTGATGAATGCCTTAAAAACCTAACGATAAATTTGAGTAGGTGCATTGAATTTAATCTTGTCTTGAATTATGAAAAGTGTCACTTTATGGTAGACAAGGGTGTAATTCTGGTTCATGTAGTTTCATCTAAGGGGATTGAAGTCGATAAGGCCAAAATTAACATTATAAATTCTTTTCCCTATCCCTCCTCTATAAGGGAAATTTGTTCGTTCCTTGGCCATGCAGGGTTCTCCAAGCGCTTTATAAAGAACTTTTCAAAAGTAGCTAAACCACTGTGTGAATTGTTGCAGAAGGATAAGAAATTTGAGTTTGGCCCAAAATGTAGGGAGGCTTTTGACACGCTCAAGGAAAAGTTGGTCTCCGCTCCTATAGTGCAACCGCCAGATTGGAAATACCCATTTGAGGTTATGTGCGATGTTAGCTAATGCAGTGTAGGGGCTGTTTTAGGGCAAATGATAGATAAGTAAACTCATCTCATTTGTTACACCTCAAAATCCCTAGATGTTCGCAGAGCAACTGCACCACTACGGAAAATGAACTCTTAGCAGTTGTATTTGCTTTAGATAAAATTTGACCTTATTTATTGGGATCTAAAGTGATTATTTTTTCTGATCATGCAGCTCTTAGGTACTTGATTGAAAAAAAGAAGCACAATCGAGGCTCATCAGGTGGATTTTGCTGCTCCAAGAATTTGACATCGAGATTTGAGATAAAAGGGGATGCGAGAACTTAGTGGCTAACCACTTAAGAAGAATAAAAGTACCTTTCGACGACATACCTATTAAGGAAGAATTCCCTGATAAGAGCCTATTCTCGACTGAGGCACGTCTCCCATGGTATGCATATATGGTAAACTTTCTAGCCATAGGCTCGTTACCCACTAAGTTAGCACATTCCGTAAGGGAAAAGCTTAGACAAGAAGCTTGATATTATATTTGGGATGACCCATACTTGTGGAAACACTGTTCAGATCAGATAATATGATGATGTGTTCCAAAAACTGAGGTAATTTCTATACTTAATTTTTGTCATGGTGAAGCTTACGGAAGTCACTTTAGCCCTAAGTGGACTACTCACAAGGTGTTAGAATGTAGGCTATATTGGCCCAAATTTTTCAAGATGCATATAACTTCTATAAGTCTTGCAATAAATGTCAACATACATGCAACATCACTAAACGAAATCAAATGCCCCAATCCCCGATTCATGTGTGTGAAATTTTTTATGTATGGGGCATCGATTTCATGGGCCCATTTATTTCTTCATTTAGCAATGCATATATAATTCTTGCAGTAGACTATGCTTCTAAATGGATAGAAGCAAAGCCTACTCATATGCTTCTAAATGGATAGAAGCAAAGCCTACTCATAATGATAATGCCAAGACTGTTGTGGAGTTTCTAAAATGAACTATTCTTTCCAGGTTTGGCACACCTCAAGTCCTAATCAATGATCGTGGCACCTACTTTTGCAATAAAGTCATGGAGGCACTATTAACAAAATACAGAGTTCACCACCGTATAGCTATAGCTTACCATCCCGAAATGAACGGTCAAGCCGAAGTTTCAAATAGGGAAATAAAGACTATTTTGGAGACAACAGTTTGACCCAACCGAAATGATTAGAGTCTTCGGCTAAATGATGAACTTTAGGCCTATCGGATAGCTTATAAGGGACCAATTGGCATGACCTCGTACTGACTTCTTTTTCGTAAAGCTTGCCATCTTCCGGTAGAATTAGAACATAAAGCTTATTGGGCCGTTCGAAAATGTAACATGGAGGTAGAACCTGCAGGAAGGGCAAAGAAATTAGACATCCAAGAGTTAGAAGAAATTCGCAACGATGGCTACGAGAATGCTCACATTTATAAAGACAAGATGAAGTTGTTTCATGATAAGAGAATAGGTACGAAGCATTTTTTGATAGGACAAAAAGTTTTGCTTTATAACTCCGTATTAAAGCTATTCTCAGGGAAGCTTCGATATCAATGGCAAGGACCTTTTATTGTGTCCCAAGCGTTCACACATGGTGCAGTTGAAATAGACAATGAAGAGACAAGAAAGCAGTTCATAGTCAATGACCAACGGTTGAAGCCATTTTACGAGAATTTTCAAGCCTACACGGTCAAAAAAATTCAGTTAGAGCCACCATAATCCCATTCATCGCATCAAGCTAACGATGTTAAACAAGCGCTTGTTGGGAGGCAACCCAATTTTTATTTCTCTTTATTTTTATTCTATTTATTATTTTATTTTTATTATTTATTATTTTATCTTAATCATTTATTACTTATTTTATTTTGGATATTAATAAAAATTCTCTTCTTCTAACTTGGGGGACCAAAACAAAAATAGAGAGAAAAAGGGGAAAAGAAAAACCTACAACCAAACAGCTCTAGTTACATCCCTATTCCAACCTGGAATAGCGCATTCTTGCCCTAGATTCCCTAAAACCTACAATCAAACACCCCTTTTTAGCCAAATAAAACCCCAAAACCTAAAAAAAATTCATTTTTTTCACAAAACCTCCGTAGCCGCCAAAACCCCTTCACCTCCCCCTCCACCGCCGATTTTCCAACCACCATGGTACGAACCCACTCAGGCCCAACCTTCAATGACCATTGAGAAAATCTTAGAGCGCATTGAGGACCGACTTGACACTTGTGGCCAGCAACTAACCGAGCTCATTGCCATTATGTGTTTTTGGTGTTGCTGCTTGATGCTCTATTTTTCCCAAAATTATTATTTTTTTATTTTTAGAATATTCTGCCTCTTTCCATGCCCAAGATTTTTACTAGGATTTGCCCACTATTTGACCTACATGCATGATTCTTGTCTTTTGAGAAATTTAAGATTTTTCCATAATTGATGCCATCTCCACTGTTTTATTTTTATTAGGCTAAAAATAATTGTGATTAATAGAGTTAACTCTATCTTGCATTTTGTAAAATTGATCAAGTTTAATATAAAGTGGAAACTTAATATGATTGCATGTTAAATTTATGTTCATGGCTATTAGGTGATTATTGAAACTTATTCTTGACACTTGATTGTTTTTCCTAAGTTCTCCAAAATTAAAATTTTGTTTAATGTTAATAATTTTTCATGGTTATGAGTGCGACTTAAAACGTGGTCGATCGAGTAATCAGGGTAGGGTGCTTGGTTGTCATCCTATTTCACGTCAAAAGGTTGTGTGACGTGTTAGGAAAAACTCTGCTAACTGGAATTAATTTTTAAGAACATGTTGTTAGGCAAAACTCCGCTAACTGGAATTAATTTTTAAGAACATGTTGGGCTGAGTAACTAGGGTGAGGCGCTTGGCTGTCATCTCTCTTCGCGTCAAAAGGTTTGATATGTTCTTAAGAAAAAAATTATAATAAATTAGGAGTATGTTGGGCTGAGTAACCAGTGTGAGGTGCTTGGTTGTCATCTCTCTTCACGTCAAAAGGTTCGATATATTCTTAAAAGAAAAAATAAATAAATAAATAAAGGAAAAATAAAATAAAATAAAATTTGGGGACTAAAGGAGGAAACAAATAGGGTGTCTTGGTAGGTTTGGTAATTTACCTAATTTTCATGAAATAATTCAAGTCGATTCTAATTTCTGTGTGTATTAATTGGAAAACTTTTTTTGTTTTACTTAAAGCAAGCTTAGGGTTCTCTTTATTTTTCATACGCATTTTTGACTAATTTTTATGAAACTTTGGAGTGGTATTTCTTTTATAGCAGATTCTAACTTTCACAGTGGATAAGAACCATGCTTGAGGCCAAGCATGGGCTAAGTAGGCAGAATTTGATAATACTCTAGAACGACATATTTTTATGTATTAATTATATGTTTATTTTGAGTATGATCCTACTAATTTGGGCTATTTATAGTCTTTTATCTTTTAGGGACTAAATTGACGGAAAAAGTAAATTTAAGGATGAAAAGCATGAATTTGGAGATAAAGTGGGCCAACATGTGACATAGAAAAAAAGGTGGTGCTAAAAATGCAAGTATGGAAGACATAAGGACAAAAATGTAGAAAAAAAAAGATTTTGTAGCACAAGACTCTATTTAATGTTTAATTATATTAGGATAATTATTAAAGACTATTATTTAGATTTAATTTTAGAATTTATTTTCATTTATCTTTAATTATCTTTATTTGTATTTATGTTTTAGAATTTAATTAGGAATAGGCTAGCTTTCTTAGTACTATAAATAGGGGATGAAGTGACACAAAATGGGATGGATCTTTGGCTATAACACACTCTCTCTCATAAAGTTTAGCCTTTGTTCTTTCCATATATTTTTTCAATAAAAATTCTATTTCCATTATATTTGTTTCTTTCCCAAAAATCATGAGCCACTAAATCTGTAACAGCCTGATTCCAAGGCTAGTCGGAACAGTGGTTTCGAGATCGCTAAACCGAGATTGAGGAAAATTATTTTGGTGTTATTTTATGTGTTATGGCATTTATATATGGCTATGTGGAAATTTTGGTACTTTAATTTGATCGATAGCATGCTTAATTGTGAAAAAGACTAAATTGCATAAAGAGTGATATCATCTTTTCTTCAAGATTTTCAACACCGAAAATACCAGCTTAGAGGGGGTTTTGAAAGCTTTGAAAATTTCAACAACTTATCCTCATCCAAGTAAGTGATTTTGGTGGTTTTATTTCATAATTTTTGTACTTTTGGAGTCCCCAAAGCTTTAGCTAGCTAATGAGGAGACTAATTTGCAATATGGTTGAAAGTCTAAGGACTTGCCATGAGAATTTTTATGTTGTTTGCTGAGTTTTTATGGAAGAAAATGAATGTTAGAGAGATGAGAAACAACTTTGGTGAAAGGTGTAGTCATGAAAACACCTAAATGCGACCAAGTTGTAAAGTTTGTGATTTTGTAATAAATGCACGAAATAAATGAAATTAAAAGTAGTTGTAAGAGAAATAAATGTTCAGCTAAGTTTGTTTAATGATAAAATATGTTGAAAAATTATTTACGAGCCTAGGGGCAAAATCATAATTTTGCTAAAGTATAAGGGCTAAATGGTCATTTTTGCCTAAGTATAGATTTTGATGCATTATGATCATGAGATGTTTTAAATGAGTGAATTTTGTTGTTATAGACCAAGAAGAGTGTGGAATCAACCTTGACCGAGGAAAAGGCAGGGTTACGAAATAGACCGTCGATTAACGCATTTTGCACCGAGGTAAGTTTATGTGTAAACGATGCATTTTATATACACATGTTGTTACTAATTGGTGCGTTGTATGATTGAGAACATGTTTGATTTAAGTGGATTGAATTTGGTAGTTATTGAATAATTTTCACATGAATGACGAAATAGATATGTAAATGTGAAATAACATCCGTAGTAATAATTAGTGGGCTGTGTACGATACCACTATAACATGTAACACCCCAAACCTGCTCCATTCGCCACGACCAGATCTGGTATGCCACGGGTTAAATGTTAAAAACTTTACTTTGAAGGGTTTTGAAATCTCAGTTTATCTAACCAACTAATCATTAGTTGTGATATTTGAAAGAAACTTAAACTATTGCATTGAACGTGTTTGAAACTCCATTTTATTTTTTCTTTCTTATAACTAAAACTTTAAACACAAATTTATAAAATGTAACATTAACAAATATAACTTGTTAACCTAAGCTACGGAGGCCTTATTACATGAATAATTCCCAAAATTAAAACAAAAAGGAAAACCAGAAATAGTTTATGAAAATAAAAACTTGATGGCCCCTTGAGTCTGCCTCGGCTCCCATGTCCATGATCTACTGCTCATCTGAAAAGTTGGGAAAAATAAAAGGATGAGTCACCAAGACTCAGTGTGTAAATCCCGAAAACACATAAAAGCCTTGAGGCCCACAAACACATTATGGTCCTTGGCCCATACACAATGGCAACAGAATATTTACATGCAACATGGCCCATCCCAAACCTAAGAGTCCATCCTCTACACACCAGCCCGTACCAACCATCACACTATGGGGATTTCTACAATCAACCCTCTATCCGCTACACACCATATTGACAGTTGTGCTACCTGTCATAAAGATCGATCATTATATGACCTATGTGGCAAAGCCACCGATCGCTGTGCGACCTTAATAATATATTGTGGTATTTTGATAGCTATGCTGCCTGTCATAAAGATCGATCACTGTGACCTATGTGGCAAAGCCACCGATCGCTATGCGACCTTCTTCCCCTTCATCATATCAATCCCATCCCATGCATACATACATGCATGAACAAATCAACATGCTACCTAAAAAGATCACAACCTATGACATACTTCGATACACATAGAGAAGTTTTTATGATCACATACCTGGCATCCCTTGCCTACCCTTTTCGGGTAACACGACTGTTCATACAGCCTTTTTCCAGCTTTTAGCCCATAACATATACATAGTACAGATTAACTAGTGTAATAGAGATCTACACACCTGATTACCGACAAGATGATACTTTCTATATTGACACTATCAGAAGCCGATACAACTGCTAACTGTCTAAGGTTTTGTTCCGAAGCTAGTCCACAATCTGGTGGCCAATCCCGAACGGCTGACACTGCTTGTTTCTTAAACTTAGGGATTGGTTTTACAGATCCAATCCCCTCTTTCGCCTGATTGACATTTGATTCCATCAAAAAACCTTATCAGTTGCTACCAGCACAACATATGGTTGTTAATCCATAACATATGGTTAAGATTATAAACACGATAAACGAACCTAACGAAAATCTAAAGAGAACCCCTTACCTTGAAATCTCAAAAAGAGATTGAGACTCAGGGACTAGTAGCTTTTGGCTTTTTGATCTAAACGATCTACTTGATTCTCGACGTCGCCCAACAAGAAAACATCAAACCATTAATCAAACATCAACCTTACCAAGCCCATTAGCCTTTCGGCTTTAGCTTCCAAAACCTGAAAGAAAAGTGAAAAAAAGAAGATCAGCACTTACCCTACCACAGGATATTTGACTACTCCTAAAAGATTTCAACTTTTTGCAAAAAATCAAAAAAATAAGATGATTCAAAGAATCTATGGAGATTCAGCTTTTTAATGAAGAAATTATTAGGAAGAAGAAAAAGAATGGACACTAGGGCATTCGGCTATGGCAAAGAGAGTAAAGAGAAAGAATACTTAAGGGTTTCGACTAATAGAAGAAATCAAAAAAAGGTGCAGAGAAAGGCTATGAGGTTTCAGCTATAGCAAAGAATGAAGAAGAAGATGGAACTTTAGGAGTTTTCAGCTTTTTGAGAAAAGAAACAACTAAGAGAAGAGAATGAGAATAAATGTCAAAGTTAAGAAGTACCCTATTTTCTAATTAAATTTTCGGCACACACACTAACCAAAAGCTGGAATTACCCTCTTTTGAAAACTCAAACTAATTAATTAACAAGGGAAATTTTGGCACCCCCTTTAGCCTCATCAAAATCGATTTCCTCTTTCCCCCAAAGTTGGAAATTTGGCCACTACTGTGATCAATAAATAATTCCTAAACTTTCTCCCTTATCCATATCCGATCTTACCTTCACAAGTGGCCTAGATAACACCACCTCTTCCTCCTTTTTATCTGCTACATTATCCACATTATCCACTCACATAAATCCCCCTATTTCTAAGCCTCATTGCCATTCCACTTTACCCACTTAAATGCTGAAAATTAACTAAATTTAATTAAAAGAATTGGGCTTCATGCAACTTGAATTTGGGCCTCCTCAGTTGACGCCACTTCTCTGCTCTTTAAGTGGCGCCACTTTGACACTAGGCCACAAGCCCCATTTTGTATCTTAAAACATAGATAACATCTTTTAAGCCATATCTTATCTGGCTTTCCACTAGAGTGTCCAAATAGAAAATTTGATTAAGGCCTCGGCCCAACCCTGAGCCCATTCTGGACCCCTAACACTCACATTAAACTTAACCACACATTAATGCAAAGGCCCATTAATTCAGGATGTTACATAATAACTCTTGATGGTGGGCTAAGTGCGATACCACCTTATTTCTTAATTATGATGGGCTATGTGCGATACCATCGTCTATTTATCATTTGGTGGGCTATGTGCGATACCACCGTAACTATCCCTTTTTGGTGGGCTATGCGTGATACCACCCTATTAAAGTTTGATGGTGGGCTAAGTGCGAAACCACTGAGTAATTGGTATTATGAATGGTTTATTGAAAAATTATGATGTGTTGTATCATGTGACTTTATGGTGTTAAGTGCAGGGATGCATGTTAATGAATGTGAGCATTAAACTTGTGATATGGTTAGAATATGGTAAGGAAGGAAATGAGTAAGCATGATTATGAATGTGGATTGTTCTTGCTTAGTATGTAATGCTATTTATTGTTTAGTACATACTATGATGTTATTTGTTTACATGTAAACTTACTAAGCTTAAAGCTTACTCCCCTTTCTTTTCCCTTGTTTTATAGTGTTAAAGAGCCGGGTCGAGATACGAAGATAATTAGAAGATTTGTCCACACTCTCAGCTCATCTCGGTATATCTGGACTTAGTGTTTTTTAGTATGACATGTATAGGGGCTAGACTAGGTAAATTGTTTTATTATTTTGGCCAAGAGTGTGTTGGCCCCTTTAATGATGAACTCTTTTGTATATAGCCATAGTTGATGGCTCATTATTATATATGAAAAGATGAAGTTATTCATGGAAGTGTACATTACAAAATCTGAGTTGTTTAGTGACATGTTGAATGGATTTACATTGTGTGAGTTACAATGGTGAAAAGAGCTAGGTAAATAGCCTTGCTCTTGTCCACACGGGTAGGCACACGGGCATGTGTCTAGGCCGTGTGTGAGACACGGTCAGTCCCATGGGTGTGTGACCAGGCCGTGTGTCCCCTTGCATGTTAGAATTTCAAGTCAGCAAGCTCAGTAGTAAACACACAGGCAGAGACACAACCGTGTGTCTCAGCCGTGTGGGAGGCACGGCCACAAACATGAGTGTGTGCCCAGGCCGTGTGAGGTTTGCACCTTGATTTTAGAATTTAAATCATCACACGGTTGAAGCATATGGGCGTGTGACAAGCCGTGTGGAATAAGTCAGTGTCGACCATGAGTACAGCACACGGATGTGTGGCTGACGTGTGATGCAAGTCAGTGTCGACCACGGGTACAAGGCGCGGCCGTGTGAAATACCACACGGGCGCGTGGCCCCTGTTTAGGTAACATATTTCTAAGTGCGAACAAGTTTCCAATTAATTTTTGCAACCTTCCGAAAGTGTGTTTAGGGCATCGTAGGCCCATTATAAGGACAATAGAGGTGTGTATAGAAAAGTTTTTAATTTGGAATAGAATTAGATAGCCCAAAGCTATATGACCATGTGAGTTAAGTAAGATAATGCCTCGTATTCAGTTTCGGCATAGAATATAGGTAAGGGTGTTACATTTAGTGGTATTAGAGCTATGGTTTAGTCAGTTCTCAGACTACCGTAGTGTGTGTTAGGGTCTAGATATATATGCCATATGCATATATTGATAGTGTGGTGGCTTCTAACGATTATAAACTTTGTTTTTATATAGTAATGGATCCCGATCGAGTGGCTACTGATGATGTAGCTAGTAACGCGTCGGCTCCCGCGTAAGGGACCGTGCCTGTAGAAAGAGAGACCCGAGACTAAGGGTCAAGGAGAAGAGGCCTAGGAAGCCTTTCTTCAAATGATGAGCAATTGGTATCCGGAGTATGTACAAGCAAACCCTAATGCTCAACCTCCTCTACCCTCTCCTATACCTCAGCCAGTTTCTGTGGCTCCTCAAAGTGTAGATGTAGTGAGAATAACCAAGCCCCCGATAGACAAGATTTGAAAGTAAGGGGCTGAGGAGTTTAGGGCTAATATAGACGATGACCCGAGAAGGCGGAGTTCTGGCTTGAAAACTCATGAGAGTGTTTGATGAACTCTCCTGCACACCTGAGGAGAGCTTAAAATGCACCGTGTCTTTGCTGAGAGACTCGACTTACCATTGGTGGAAAATGTTGACACCGGTGGTCCTAAGGGAGAGAGTGACGTGGGACTTGGGAGAGTTTGAAAGAAGTATATAAGTTAAAAGTTTTTGGACCAGAACGAAAAAATTCCTTGAATTAAAGCAAGGAAAAATGTCTGTGGCAGAATATGAGTACGAGTTTGTTAGGCTCGACAAGTATGCACAAGAGTGCGTGTCTACAGAAGTTATTTTGTGCAAGAGGTTTGAAGATGGACTAAATGAGGATGTCAAAATTTTAGTTGGGATTTTAAAATTAAAGGATTTTATGGTGTTGGTTAATAGAGCATGTAAGGCCGAAGAACTAAACAAGGAAAAGAGGAAAGCTATCAATGAGGCCGGGGGTGCAAGAAAAAGGCCGATGAATAAATCATACCAATCTCAATCGAAGAATTCCAAAGAAGTAAACCCTCGAACGACTGCATCAGTTGGGTATTCACATAGAGATCGAGGTAGTACCTACTTGGATTCGAGAGTTCAAACCACTTCGATTGCAAGTGTGGGTAATCTGAAGTCTAAATCAGAGTGTCCAAATTGTGGAAGAAAACACACTGGGGTGTGTTGGGGAAATAACTGGAATTGTTATAAGTATGGTTCCCCCGATCATATCATCTGAAATTGCCTTAAGAGGGATGACAAGGAAATAAAGCAAGATATAAGATCAAGTAACGAATCTTCAAGGGGTAGACCACAAAAGAACCCGGGAGGTAAGACTAGTGGTAGAGGTGCGCCTCGAGATTCTACTGTGAGACTGGAGAATCGAGCAACCACGAGGACTTATGCCATTCGCGCACGTGAGGAGGCATCATCTCCAGATGTGATAACGGGTAATTTTTCTTTATGACACTTCTGTTATTGCTTTGATTGATCTGGGGTCTACCCATTCATATATTTGCATGAAACTGGCATCTAATATGAGTATGGCTGTTGAATCTATAGAATTTGTAGTAAAGGTGTCAAACTCGTTAGGCAAACATGTGCTAGTTGACAAGGTGTGTAAGAATTGTCCTTTGAAAATTAGAGGTCATTATTTTTCAAAAAATCTTATATTGTTGTCGTTTGATGAATTTGATTTGATTTTTGGCATGGACTGGTTGATGACTCATGATATTTTAGGGAACTGTGGTAGCAAGTTTGTTGAATTGAAATGTGAAAATAGGGATGTCATTCGGGTTGAATCAGGTAGATCAATAATCTGCCAGTGCTAATTTCAACTATGGTAGCCGAGAAATACTTGAGGAAAGGATACGAGTCTTATCTCACTTTTGTGCTGAATACCCAAGAGTCAGAGGTAAAGATTGAATCAGTGTCGGTGGTATGCGACTATCCAAATGTGTTTCTGGAAGAGTTACCTGGATTACCTCCAGTTAGAGAGGTCGAGTTTGGGATTGAGTTAGTTCCGAGAACGACACCTATCTCGGTTGCTCCGTATAGGATGGCACCATTGGAGTTGAAAGAATTGAAGGTTCAGTTGCAAGAGTTAACGGATAAGGGTTTTTCAAGACTAAGCTTCTCGCCATGGGGTGCTCCAGTACTTTTCATGAAGAAGAAAGATGGGTCGATGAGATTGTGCATAGACTATAGGCAACTTAACAAAGTGACAGTGAAGAATAAGTATCCTTTACCAATGATAGATGATTTTTTTGATCAACTGAAGGGAGCTACAGTGTTCTCCAAGATAGACCTAAGGTCTGGTTATTATCAGTTGAGAGTTAAGGAGCAAAATGTGCCGAAAATTGTATTTCGGATGAGGTATTGCCATTATGAGTTTCTTGTCATGCCATTTGGTCTAATGAATGCTCTTGTGATTTTCATGGACTTGATGAATCGCATCTTCCGACCGTACTTGGAAAAGTTTGTAGTCATTTTTATAGACGACATATTAGTCTATTCTTGAGATGAGAGTGAGCATGCGGAGCATCTAAGAATTATTTTGCAGACTTTAAGAGACAAGCAGTTGTATGCTAAATTTAGCAAGAGTGAATTTTGGCTCCAAGAGGTCAGATTCCTAGGGCATATTGTGCCAAGTAATGGTATTAGAGTTGACCCGAGCAAGATCTCAACTATAGTAGAGTGGAAACTACCAAGAAATGTGTCAAAAGTCAGAAGCTTTTTGGGTTTAGTAGGGTACTACAGATGGTTCTGAAGGGATTCTCCATGATTACTACCCCGATGATGAAGTTGTTACATAAGGATGTCAAGTTTGAATGGATTGAGAAATGTCAACAAAGTTTTGAGAAATTAAAAACATTGTTGACTGAGGTACCGGTTTTGGTACAACCGGAGTCGGGAAAATTTTATGGTTTAAAGTGATGCTTCATTTAATGGTCCTGGATGTGTGTTGATGCAACAGGGTAAGGTAGTAGCTTACACCTTGAGACACCTAAAACTACATGAGAAGAATTATCTGACTCATGATTTAGAGTTGGCTGCAATTATTTTCACTTTAAAGATTTGGCGCCATTATTTATATGGTGAAAAGTGTCGAATATTTACAGATCATAAGAGTTTGAAGTACTTAATGGATCAAAAGGATTTGAATTTGCGACAACGACAGTGGCTCGAATTGTTGAAGGACTATGAGTTAGTGATTGATTACCATCTGGGGAAAGCGAATATGGTCGCGGACGCCTTGAGCGGAAAATATTTGTACGCTTTGAGAGCTATGAGTACTAACTTATCATTGTCCGATGATGGAGTTATATTGGCTGAGATGAGGGCTAAACCATTATTTATCCAGCAAATATGTGAAGCTCAAGAAAATGATAGCGAGATACAAGCTAAAAGAGCTCAGTGTGAGTTGGGAAATGATTATGATTTTCGGATGAGTTCAGATGGTTATTTGATGTTTCGCAACCAGATTTGTGTACCTAAAGATGATGAATTGATTCAAAAAATTTTGCATGAAGCACACAGTGGTCACTTGTCAGTACATCCCGGTAGCACGAAAATATACAATGATTTGAAGAAATTTTATTGGTGGCCGGGTATGAAAAGGGACATCTCTGAGTTCATGGAAAGATGCTTGATCTATCAACAAGTGAAAGTTGAGCATCAAGTATCTTCGAGATTACTTTATCCAGTGATGGTTCCGAGTGGAAGTGGGATCGGATCACCATGGATTTTGTAACGGGGTTGCCTATGATCCCGAAAAAGAAAGATGTTGTGTGGGTTATCGTTGATAGACTAATGAAGTCGGCTCACTTTATATCGATGCATGTTGATTTTTCACTTGATAAGTTGGCCGAGTTGTATATTGCTGAGGTAGTAAGATTACATGGAGTGTCTGTATCTATTATTTTGGATAGAGATCTGAGATTTACTTCGAGATTTTGGAAGAAGTTGCAGGAGGCCTTGGGTACAAGGTTGAATTTAGCACTATGTTCCATCCTCAAACCGACGACCAATCTGAAAGAGTGATTCAAGTCCTTGAGGATATGCTCTAATGTTGTGTGTTAGAGTTTGGAGGTAATTCGGAGAGATATCTACCTTTGGTTGAGTTTGCCTTCAACAACAGCTATTAGTCGAGTATATAGATGGCACCATACGAAGCCTTGTATGGTCGTAAGTGTTGGACTCCCTTGTATTGGGCCGAGCTTAGTGAGAAGCAAATTCATGGGGTCGATCTAGTTAAAAAGACGAGAAAAAAGTAAAAGTGATCCGTGATAATCTGAAAGCTACTTCGGATCTACAAAAGTCATACATGCATTTGAAAAGAAAAGAAATCAAGTTTCAAGTGGGCGACAAAATATTTCTAAAGGTATCCCGTGGAATAAAATAGTGAGATTTGGTCGAAAGAGCAAACTGAGTCCACGATTGATAGGGCCGTATGAGGTTACTGAAAGAATTGGGCCAGTGGCATACCGGTTGGCTTTGCTAGTAGAGTTAGAGAAAATACACAACGTGTTTCATGTATCGATGCTATGATGGTACTATTCTGATCCTATGCATGTGGTTCCCCCATCAAAAATTGAGATACGATCGGACATGACTTATGAAGAGGAGCCGATTAAAATTATGGCTCGAGAGGTGAAACAGTTGAGGAATAAGGACATAGCCTTAGTAAAAGTGTTATGGCAAAAAAATGGTGTAGAAGAGGCTACATGGGAACCAGAAGAAGCCATGAGAGAGCAATATCCAGACCTTTTTATCGGTAAGATTTTCGAGGGCGAAAATCTCTAAATGAGGGGAGAGTTGTAACAGCCCAATTTCAGGACTAGTTGAAATAGTGGTTTCGAGACCGCTAATTCGAGATTGAGGAAAATTATTTTGATGTTATTTTATGTGTTATGGCATTGATATATGGCTATGTGGAAATTTTGGTACTTTAATTTGATCAATAGCATGCTTAATTATGGAAAAGGACTAAATCATATAAAGTGCAAAAGTTTTATTTTTCAAGGTAGAGGTGTCTAATAGCCATAGAATATTAAATTAGAGGTCCTTAAAGTGAAAATAAGCTATTGAAGAAGGGATGGCCGACCATAGGGACAATATTATTAAATGGGTCAATTGGTTAGGTAGAAATAGGTGACTAAATTGCTTTTTATGCATAAAATAAAGAAAAGAGTGATATAATCTTTTTTCAACATTTTCACCACTGAAAATACCAGCTTAGAGGGGGTTTTGAAAGCTTTAAAAATTTCAACAACTTATCATCATCCAAGTAAGTGATTTTGGTGGTTTTATTTGATAATTTTTGTACTTTTGGAGTCCCCAAAGCTTAAGCTAGCTAATGAGGGGACTAATTTACAATATGGTTGAAAGTTTAAGGACTTGACATGATAATGTTTATGTTGTTTGCTAAGTTTTTATGGAAGAAAATGAATGTTAGAGAGTTGAAAAACAAATTTGGTGAAAGGTGTAGTCATGAAAACACCTAAATGGGACCAAGTTGTAAAGTTTGTGATTTTGTAATAAATGAATGAAATAAATGAAATTAAGAGTAGTTGTAAGAGAAATAAATGTTTAGCTAGGTTTATTTAATGATAAAATGTGTTGAAAATGATTTTTGCCTAAGTATAGATTTTGATGCATTATGATAATGAGATGTTTTAAATGAGTGAATTTTGTTGTTATAGACCAAGAAGAGCGTGGAATCAACCTTGACTGAGGAAAAAGCAAGATTAGGAAAAGGCAATGTTTTAAATGAGTGTATTATGTAATGTTATTTATTGTTTAGCACACATTATGATGTTATTTGTTTACATGTAAACTTACTAAGCTTAAAGTTTACTCCCCTTTCTTTAACCTTGTTTTATAGTGTTATTGGTGCTCCCCATGGAGACACACTAGGATGAATGTATCCACAATCTAAGAGTTCTTGAATTTTTGCCTTAAGCTCCATAAGCTCCTTCGGTGCCATTCGGTAGGGCACAATAGACACCGGAGCTGTACCCAGAATAAGCTCAATCCCAAATTCTACTTCTCAGCTCGGAGTAGACCCGGTAGTTCCTCAGGACAAACATCCAAAAATCCCTTACGGTTCTAATGTCCATAATCGAAGAGTCCCCAGAATTAGAAATACCGATGTAGGCCAAGAATGTCTCACATCCCTTTCGTACCAACTTTTCTGCCACCAAGATAGAAACTACATTAATCAGATAGTCTCGACGTCCCCCAATCACCACTACCTCGTTGTCCTCCTCTGTTCTCAAAACCACCCTTTCTATAGCATAATCCAGACTTACCTGGTGCTTGACCAGCTAGTCCATTCCCAGAATCAAATCGAACTCCCGAATGGAAGCTTCATTAGATCAGCCAGAAATACTGTCCTTTGAACCTCTAACGGTATGTCTCTTTATAGTTTACTAACTTGGATAGACTGCCCCAACTGACTTACAACAGTTACCTCACTCGAAGTATTCTCAACTAGAATCCCCAAAGTTTCAGACATAGCACTAGCTATGTAAGAGTGTGTAGAGCTTATGTCTATCAATGCCAAATAAGGTACATTATAAATTAGAAACGTACCCGTGATGACTTCTGGAGCATTTCATTCTTCACGGCAATGGGCAGCATAAATCAATACGGGTTGCCTCGCCTCAGTCGGTCCCACACCTCTGCCTAGTGCTCTCTGTCCTTGGCCCATGCCATTACCACCCCTAGCCTGACCTCAACCCCTAGGTGGCTGCTGAGCTACTCTTGGTGGTTGCATAGTATCGGTACCCATAGCTTGAATATGATTAGTTCTCAATGGAAAATCTCTGACACGATGCTCAGTAGAGCCACATTTTAAACAAGCCCCAATAGTCCTCCAACACTTGCCTGGATGGCGTCTACCACAGTGTCCACAAAGCGCCACCTTAGTAGGTGCAACAGGAGGCCCAACTCTTACTGGCCCATCAGACCTGGCCTTCTTTTTAGGCCTCAACATAGAACTTTGAGGGTTTTGATTCCCTCTTATTCTTTCCTTTCTCGCGGTTTTGGCGCTTAGCACGCTTAACGTCCTCGGTGATCTTCGCCTTCTCAACTAGTGTAGCAAACTCACGCTCCCTTTGCAGAGCTATCAAAACTCACAAAATGTCCCCAAGTCCATCCTCAAAATAGATGCATCGCTCATACTCGGTCGCCACTATGCCCAAGGCATACCAGCTCAATCTCAGGAACTCAGCCTCATACTCGGCCACTGAATGGTCCCCTTGGGTGAGATTCAGGAACTCCCATCTCCTAGCGTCAGTATAGCTAGCTCTCACATACTTAATCTGGAAAGTCGTCTTGAAGTAATCCTAAACCAATCGGTTCAGCTGAGTGCCCTCCTTAACCGTCAACAACCATTGGTAAGCTTTATCTCGAAGTAGAGAAACAACCCCCTTAAGCTTCTATTCAGCGGTAAAATCCAAGTCGTCCATGATCCTTTATGTGGCCTCCATCCAATATTCGGCCATGTTAGGGGCGACTCCACTGACACCCCTGAACAATTCAGCCCCATTGGACCAGAGTCGTTCCGTAACCGACCCTCGGCCTCTAGATCAAGTGTTGGGCCCAGTGACCCTCTCTAGAATCCATAACATGGCTTGGGACAGTACGTCATCCCCAGCTACATGGTCATAAGACCCAGTCTCCATAGCAGGTAAGATCGGCGTCTCTCTCGTATTCAGATTAGGTAGATTTATAGATGATGAGGACCCAGCACGAGCCCCCTACGGCCTCTACCACAGCTTCTACCACAGCCTCTTGTACCGCGTTCGTGGGTACCTCGTGCACTCATCGTAAATTCAAAGTTTATCTGTACTAATAGTTTTATGCATTAGTTTACAGTTCTGATATTCATTAACAGATATTTTATGCAGACAGTATCAGAAGTTCAGAATTTGTTATCACGAATCGCAGTCTCACTACGGTTTTCAGTTTACACTATCTAGAGTGTTTCAGTACAGTATAATACCTATTGGGTTTTTCAAGCATGCTAGTAGCATTTTCAGAAAAATTTAACAGAATTTCAGAACGCTTATATGATTGGCACCGGAGGCTCTGTGCACCACATACTCAATTCAAAACATTTTACAGCACCTAAAAATCATTTCTTTAAAATCAATTTTTAAAACCCAAATCCACAGTCGAGTTTTGCAACCTGGCTCTGATACCACTAAATGTAACACCCTAAACCTGGCCTAGACGCTATGGCCGAATCTAGTGATGTCATATTGAAGTGTTTTCGTAAAGTGTGATATCGATGAAAACCCCTTTTCTATTTAACCACTTTGTGTTGTTTAATGATGATTCCAAGACGTGTTATTCATTTTCAAAGCGTGATTCATTATCAAAAAGTTATGCACTTTTAAAACATTATTAATTTTTCAAAATGTCATTTATTGCGAAAGCTTTTGCATAAGTTGCGTATTCATGATATTTTGCTAAAACATTTGTCCTTTTGAAATCTCGCGTCTTATCCTATTGCTAGCAGTTATAAATCAAAATAAAAATCCCAAATTAAAGTAAAAACCCATAAAGGCCATTTACAGTAAAACTTTTCCTAGATAAAATCAAAACCATAAATAAAAATAAAAACCAGAAAAGTCCAGAACCATGGTTACCGCCGAGTCCTCCATCGCACCAATCCGTCTAATGTTAGGGATTACCTGAACAGATTAAATAGAAAAGGGTGAGTTTTTGCAACTTAGTGTCTAATCCCTACAAGAAACACGCACACAGCATAATATTAGAAAATAGTCATACATTTACAGTTCGAGTCCCATTATAGAAACAGTTTGGACCTTAGCACACTCAGATACAGATTCATATATATTCTAGACCTTAGCCTATTTCAGACATAATATGCAGATCAAAACATAATCGCAGAGTCCTACCCACCAGCCTCTGCACATCAACTCCGTCCAACCTACACACCATTTGGGGATAAAATTAACCCACCCATCCCTACACACCATGCTGTAACGAATGCGGCACATAATCAGAAACTTGCAGTTGAGGTGTAAGATAATAGGCATAAGAGCCTTTCAGATACTTCCTCCAAATACCATCATCCCACCCCGATACAACGCAACATACAAACGATGTCATGCTATTATGCAATTAAAAGTACATATATTTCGATATCATAATTCATACTTGGTACATAAATCAGACAGATAAATCACTCCTATAGAGGTCTAAGTAATACTTACTGACCCTACAGTAGGTCCACAGTCGACTTGGGCGACCCGTGCAACCTTACAAAACTTTTCAAAAAATGGGCTTACATGACCATGTGGCTTGTTCGTGTGGGCCCACACACCAAATTGGACTTAGCCATGTGGATCACATGGCCTAGCCCAGAATCCCCACACCCGTATGGTTCACCCGTGTGGGCTCACACCCACGTGTGGCCCACACAGCCTAATTGGTCGAGCCCATGTGTCGCATACGGCCTTGCCCGGCCATCACACGACCGTGTCACTCGTGCACGACCTGGCTCGTTAATCACACGGCCATGCTGTGGCTTACAGCCTTGTACACGGCCTACCACATGCCCATGTGGCGTCGACAAAAGGTCTTCGACTTTTGTTGAAACCTCATTTTCTACATTTTTGGGTACACACCTGGTTCGTTTTCACTCTTTACACACTCTCGAGATCACCAGCACCTATATTCGACATTACAAATCCCAAAATTAACCTATAACCATGGTTAAAATGAATCCATCCTTCCAACAACGATCTAAAACAACCACTTGACACTTACCTCCAAACCTTGAACGATTCTGATCGTTTGGTAGCCCTAGAGAAGCCTCGTTCCACCCGTTTCTACACTGCCAAAATAGAACATAAGCCTCCTATTAACAAAATATTTGTTACTAATATGAAACACACTTAAACAACTTACCAATAAAACTCAAAAGCGTGAAAACTATGATCCTCGGACACTTGCTTGTAGAAAGAATGAATAAAAATAAAGATAAAAGAGACGGTAATGGTAGTGAAGTAGAGAGGAGAATTTCGGTATGGAGAATAAAAGGGAAAAAAGTGTAAATTTTAGGAAAAGAAGAGACTGACAGAAAAACGATAACCCCCTTTAATCCCTTATTTTTCTTCTAGAATCCCTAATTTCACTCCTAAAACCATCCACTACTTCCCCACACACCTCAAATACTCAGAATCCTATTCACTCCCAACACCTCACGGCACCACTAGTAAAAAGGATAACTTCTCGTGCTTACACAGAGTCTCGAACCCATGACCTTTGGCTTAGTTACACTCTACCTAACCACCAGACCAGTAGGCCCATTATGCTAATAGTTTACCAACACATAATTAAGAGCCTACTGATTAGAGATAGGGATTTAATCATAAAAACAAAGAATCTGCCAAAGACTTGGCTTGAACTTGGGGCCTCTCACACACACCCAGAGCACATAACCACTAAAGCAGACAAATATTTATGTCACAAAATTACAAAAGCTTGTATAAGAAAATTGGGACGTTACACTTTTTCCATAGTCGGGCCATGATTTTACACACTTTATCCCTATGTTTAATGATTTAGTGGATGTCCTCGTGTTTACTGTCCCGATGGACTACCCCGTATTTACTGTTTCGACGAACTACCCCGTGTTTATGTTTTGGCGGACTACCTCGTGTTTATTCTCCTTATAGATTACCCCATGTTTACTATCTTGGAGGACTGTACTAGTTGCCATAGCTACGCTATGGTCTTACACATTAGACCTTTTTTGAGGTATCGCCCCGTAAGACTTTACCGCCATCGCGAGGTCACCCCATAGAGCCTATTGATCGTTGTCATGGTGTTTCTTTGTGAAACCTAATTTCCATCAATATTGATTCATCTTATGTCTAACCTTGATTCTCGAACACTGAAGTGTCACCCTTGTAAGGCCTAGAGCTTCGTACATCACGGTTGCACTCAACATCGCTGTATGGCGATATCTTAACAGAATTCTATTTTCCTTATTCCTTCACCCATTCCTCCATTTCACCATTCCTAACATTGATGCTTGAACACTGTAATGTCCCTTCTACAAGGCTCGAAGCTTCGCACATCACGGTTTGTACTTAGCAACACACCTTATGATGGTATCTAACAAAAATTCTCATTCCTAAGTCCTAACTTCATCTAACTCGTCGATAAATTCCTCCCGTACTCCACAAAATATAAACAAACATTACATGCAATTCTAAAACATTTTATCATGGAGTACGCAACTTTTCAAGCATAAAATTATATACATTTAAAACATATGACACCCTTGCAGATACTCATAAACCTACTCATCCTTATGCATAGCAAGTATTCACTGTTGGATCTGATGTCTTGAGTGTAGTATTTTTATCTAAGTACACTTGTACTTTTTTCGAACATATTGGTTAATAAAATTATTCATAAATTACATTAATACTTTGTATATTGTGCTCACATAGTTTTTGCATGCAAAGTAAAATGAAAACAAATGTTGCTCATTGGTTGTCTAATGTTTAACTAATATTAAGCGGTATTACATGGTCGGATTGTAGTATAGAAAGACAACTTGTATTAGTAGACGAACTTAAATATGTCCCTAGTCTAATTGGAAATGAGAAAATCGATTGAAAGACTAATATGTCGCCTATCAAGTCCAATTGGGGAGATGTCTTATATTAGGCATCGAAGCGGATGACTCCCAGAAGATAGAGACATAGATGTGACTGACTAGACTATCAATACATCGGGTAGGACCCAAGAAGAATAGATCATGAATCCATTTATGGATTTATCCACTTGTGACATTCATAGTGTGACGTACCTAAATCCTTAGTGGATGGAGGATTATGTATGCGTGACTCGTACACTTTGATATAAGTAAAAGCCTAAGTTCAAATAAATAAAGAATCAAAAGTTGGTGCGTTGGGTGTACGACTTCTGTAGTATGTAATGTCATTCAAAAAATGGAATTCATGGCCTAAAACATGGGTAAATGATATACTCTCATTAGCATTACATGGTTGATGAAAAGTAAACATGGCCATGAGTCGTCTGTCCTTGTGATGGATGACGTGATCACTATTTGGTAGTGATTGACTTTTTATGAAGGAAGATGTAATGGTTACCATAAGATAAAATAGGATCATATTGGGAGAACATATATTATCCTAAAGAGATTAAGGATATCCTATGAGGGTAGCACACTAATAACAAGGTCATTAGATGAGCACTGAGTAGTTGCTTTTGAATGGTGTGTCATTGAGGAGAACTTATTCACGATACTATAGTGGAATTACTTTGTGATTAAATGAGTTTATAATTAATAGGCAAAAAGTGGGAATTTAATTATAAATCATTTGAGCCTCAACTACATATGTTCAATCGGTCCCTCTGCTAGTTCGTTGAAACCAGAAATGAATTGCATGTTTGAATGGAAATGAATGAAATAAATAGAAAAAGAGAAATGAAAAACATTCATGAATGATTATGACTTTCTCTAAATTGGAGAAATGAAATCATTTGGAAATGAATATAGGTTTCCAAAAATGGAAATTTGCAATTTTATATAGGATTACTAAAAAATGATGGAAGAATGAGTTTATGTTTTTGGACTGTTTTGAAGCTCGAAAATGAAAATAAACCATTTGGTCATAGTGAACATTTTGAATTGTGACATATTGAACGGATTTTCTCAAATTTTTACTAGAGGGTAAAATCATCAAATTTTTATTGGAGTAAAATTGGGATGAGAAAATTATATAATATATAAATGTTAAAGTTTATTTTGTGAAATAGAAAAACTGACTCGGGTTGGATCATATTACAAAGTATTTGGTCAAAAAGACCTTGGAAGTACTCGTAATTAGACATAAAGGGGGCAACAACCCTAGTAGAAATACAAAGGTGAGTCGTTCACCCCTCTCCTACTCTAAGTAGGATATTATTTTTCTATTTAAAATAAACCTCTACAACTCTACAAGGGTTCTACCTTCTCTTCCTATAAATAGATGGCACAAGTAGAGCTATTAACAAAACTTTTGAGAGATTTTTATTCTGCCGACAAACAGAGAGAATTTATTCCTCTCTTATAAATATATTTTTTAGAACAACAATTTTACCGGTTTCTATTAAATAAGAGAGAATTTTCTTATTCACCGCAAAAGGAAAACTTTTTCTAGTTCTGTGTTTTGATTCAATTGGTTCAAGGCCACACTTGAAGCAGTTTGTGGTATGAAATAGCGAAGATCATTTGGTTGAAAGCTGGAAAACATCAAGGATCCGCTTATCCAAAAACACAGGTAAGAATTTGGTTAAGATTTATTACTATAAATATCACAAACCGGGTTGATATTCAACTTTTAATTTTCTGTTGTGCAAAAAACGTTTTCAAATCAAATTTTTTCCAACATTCACATCCAATAGAGAGTATGCATTATCCTAGTTATAGAGCACAGAAACTCACCTGATGCTATTTTTCCTCTTATCTTAGCTTTTTCGAACGCCAAAACTTCCATTCTCTTGGCAGCTAAGCTTGACAACCAAGGTCATAAAATAAACTTAGTATTCAACTTTAAAAACACAGTTTCTAGAAACATGTAAACCCACTTAAAGGTTCTATAAATTCTTTGCTTTATTTCTTAAACTTACAAACACTGAAGAACTTAGAACCTTAGTAGTTCACCAGATTCTCCTTCTTTTCCAACCCAAACCTCATGATCACCACTTCATGCATATCTCCCCTTAACTGTCTTTTCTTTGAGCAACCAAAGAAGAAGATGAATAAGAGAAGAAAATAAAATAAAATTGAGAAGAATTCTCCTTGGGAAGCCATTTCCCAACTATATATAGCCCTTCTCGCTCAATTATTAACCTTATCGAAATTATCCTTTGGTAATCATTTTGTCTCACACTAAAGAACCATTTGGTTTTAATCCAATTGGACTTCAACCTTGTCCTAACTAGTTACTAACTTTTCTTTATCTTTTTTTTTTCAATGAAGACTGCCAACTTATGACTTCTATCAATTTAACCACCAACTTATGGCTTCTTTCAATTTAATCCCACTTATTTCTAATTTTAGAATTTAAAGGAAACTAGGTGTGACAAAAAATGTGTTGCAGGAGGTGCTTATAGGAAAACAACATCCGCCTTATGGAAGAAGTTGGAAACCCTTTACATGACAAAGTTTCTGGCTAATTGATTGGTGTTGAAATAATGTCTATACACATTCTGTGTGGCCAAAGGTGTGTCAATTAGGGATCACATAATAGAATTCATTACTCTCTTGAATGATCTTGAAATGTAGAGGCTAATATAGATGATGAAGATCAAACTATACTATTATTATGCTCTTTACCCCCTTCATATAAGACTTTTAATAAGACCCTAATTTATGGTAAAGATAAACTCTTGTTTGAGGACACGAAGGGAAACTTGTTGAGCAAAGACAAACTCGACAATTAGTTAGGTTCAAACAACAAGTCAGACTGACGAGCCTCAATTTTAGTTGCGAGAAACAAGATTAGGTTGAAGTCGAGGAATCGACACAAGATATATGGCTACTACAAGAAGTTATGTCATATTAAGGCAGAGTGTTATAAGCTACAAAATAAGAATAGGAGGCCTGCTGAGAGAATGAGAATAGAAAGTAAAAGGCCGAGGTAGCCGATGCTAGTGTGGCCGAGGACAATAAGGATGATTGGTTGTTGGTCTCTACGATTGAAAGGTCTAAGCTTACATTCGAGTGGGTCCTAGGTTCGGTGTTTTCTTACCATATGTGCCCCAAAAAGGATTGGTTCTCCACATATAGTCCAATTGAAGGTGGATTTGTACTCATAAGGAATAATTCACCCTGTAAGATAATTAGTATTGGTACTGTTCATATCAGGATGCATGATGAGATTATCAGGACATTATCAGGTGTCAGGCATGCGCCTGATTTAAAGAAAAACCTCATCTCCTTGGTTATGTTAAACTCGAACGATTGTAGAATCACCATTGAGTCAAGTGGCATTAAGGTATCTCGTAGAGCTCTTGTTTTGATGAAAGGTTAGAAAATCGCAGTCTATATCTGCAAGGTTCATTAGTGGTGGTGCAGCAATAATTTCCATGTCTATTATGGAGTTGGATTTAACTCGGTTGTGGTATATGCGGCTTAGTCATATGAGCAAGAAATGTATGACCGTTTTGAATAAGATTCTTCCAATTTCCAAGTTCAATCACTATTTGGATTGGTTAGTATCTTGCAAAGATCAAGTTAGGCCTATGACTGGGCCCGACAAATGAGGCATGTTAAAATACGGCTCAAGGTGGAGATTTGTGGAGTGTGTCTCGCATTTTTTGGTCAAATGAGTCAAAGTAGAGGCGACATTGCAATGACACGACAACATTTGAAGCAGAGGCAACGTCGTGACGAGGAACTTGGGACGTTACGACGACGTGACGAATTCCAAACTTAAAGCAATCACGTATTAGACTCTCAACATGGTTACTTTTCCCAATTAAACTCTGATTATATCAGAGATATTATAGTCATATTCGAACTAAAATCTTAACCTATTTAAAGTGCCTTAGTAACCCTAGGAAAAGATAACAAGAAGAACATAACACAACGTTAGAGAAAAAATCAAGAGAGAGTTTTAGAGAGGTTTAAGAGAATTTTGTGTTTTAGCCAGAGAGCTTTATATTCAGGGTTACGGTTTGTTTTGAATTTTTCCATCTTGTACTTTTTGATTTTTTTCTCATTAGTGAAGTCTCATTTGCCTGTGATTTTTTTTATCCTCATGATTAGAGGAGTTTTTCCATATAAATTTGTATGCCTAATTTTATCTATTCCTTCTTTCTTATTGTTTATATGAGTTAATTCCTAACACTTATAATTTAGTTATAAATTGTTTAATCCAACATGGCAACTGCCCTTGCACAATAAAGGAAAAAGTAATTTAACAAATTATAAATTATAAAAATTTCGTGACCAAGAAAATATCATAACAATAAGAATAATATATATCAAGCGAAGGATGAAATGCAAAATGGAATCAATCAAAAGCAGGACATTTTTTAAATAATAATTTAATTATTCTTGATTGGAGTTTATAAATATGGGTTAAATTTCACTTCATTACTTTTCATCTAATATTTAATATAATTATCATCATTTAAATGTAAAAATCAACTTGTAAATGGTGATTAAACATGTATTAGATAATGATGGATAAAAAGTAATGGAGTCGAACCAAATCTAAGTAGGCAAGGGTTTTAGTCCTTTTAAATAAAAAAAATATAAATTATAAGTGTTTGGTACAGTGGTAAGTATATTGTATTCTAATGAGAATGCAAATTTAAACATTGAAGATAACATTACTATGAGGGATAACCACCAAACTGAACAAACTAGTAATTTAATTTAAACATTTTAATTCCTTGATTAAATGAAAATTTACAATTTTAGCCTCCAAAAATTAATAATTTAATTTAAGATCTTTTAATAGTAGGTTAAATTAAAACAATTCATTTTGGTCTTTTAATTTAACACAAAATTTTTAACTTTGATTTCAAAATCTTATAATTTAATTTCTTTTTAATATAAAATTTCTAACTTTACATTTATTTATTTATATTAGATTATGACACACCTACGAGTGAAAAAATTTATGTAAAAAATATATTTATAAAAAATTTATATTAAAATCAAATAAGGCTTTAGTAATATTTTATAAAATAAAATAAAATAACAAGATGAAATTACTAGCGTAAAAGTAATAGAATTTTTTTTTGTTTATTAAATAGTAGTAGAGATGATTATGATTAGTTCTCCATCTCAGCTCTTTAAAATTTGACAAAACCTTGCATAGGGTATTCTATTTTTATGAGCAAGAAATGGAATCCGAGTCGGTCCTTTTCAGTTCCAAAATCCCTTTTTTTCCCTGCTGAAATTATAACATATATCTCTCAATAAACCATTGAATTTTGCTGCTCAATATAACATTTACAAGAGCAAAAACCCATGTAAAAAAAATGTATTTTCCCTCACTTATAGTCGCAACATCCAAGACCATTTGAAGGAAAAACAAATGGAGTCTTTACATGGTTTTAAACAGTGCTACAAAAGCATTATTATTATTATTATTATTATTATTATTATTATTATTATTATTAATGCGTGGTTTATGCAAATGTACACAGTCGTTTCAAGTAATAAGTAAAAGAGTTATCGTTGCTACAGGGACTGTGTATGTTAATCAATTAATTGTAAAATTAATACTAACAATTTGGTAAGAAAACACAATATTTTTTAGGTGATTGATGATTAAATTAAATTAAATAATCTAGATGCAAAGTGATCCTTAATGCAATTTAACCTAAATGCAATGTATGCAATAAAATGAATGAGATGGATTTAGCAACATAATTCATAAGATTTTAACAATGATAACATGCATAGTCTAGAATAATTACATTATTTAACTTAGTTCATTTTCCTCATGCTTACAATGTTCCGAAAAAAATAATCCAAGGCAACTCGATCTTTCATGAGTGTGAAACCAAAATTAAGTCCTTTCGAAATCTTTTACTTAGAAACACATGCATTTTACTAATCATATTTAACTAAGAGTTTTTTAGAATTCATGTGAAGTAACAGGGACAGGATAGGTTTGAAACAATTTAATCACATAAACCTAAAAACTATACAATATAATAGAGCTCTTTTGAGTTCTTATGAACCTTCAATTTAGTCGAGTTAGGATCTAAATTAAGCATGCACTTTTCAATTATTACGTTAATTAGTCGTTGTCTGGCTAGGATTGCTCAACTAATTCTAGTGCATTCAATCACGTATGAATGAAATACATGCTTGAGTTTAATTGAAAATATGAATGATTTAGGCTGTAACATCCTAAAATTTAGAATTTTATGTGTTGCATTATATCTTGCGAGAGGCTAGTTAAAAATATTAATTGTGTAGGTTTTAAGGTCCTAATAAGGCTCGGGGTTGAGTTGGGCCTTAGAAAAATTTTTGTGTTTAAGCACTTTAAGGAGAAAAGGTAAGTAGCATCAAAGCTTATGGAAATAATTGTGCATTTTGTGAGCACAAGTGAAGCTAGAAGAGGAGTGGTGTGGCGTTGCATGTATGGGCTAGAGGGGTGGGGTTCGAATCCCACCTAGTGCAAAATTTTGATTAAGTTTTGTGCTATCCATCCATAGTGTCGGCCATGGTTGTATTTTTGGTAAGGTGAACTTTTTAATTATGGAAAGGTGGCTAAGGAAATATGGTAAGGAGGAGTGTATGGAAAGGAGTAAAAGAAAGGAGCAAGAAGGGGGATATGTTGGCCGGTTTTAGGGAAGATGTTTTGGAAAGAAGTTTATGGTCAACACCTATCCTTTTGGCAAGAGTTACACACAGTTTTGTTAGGGGGAAGGGAGAGCCGAATTTTTGCAAGCCATTTTCTAGTTTTGGTGCTTGAGGGGTATTTTTCTTTTGTTTGAACACTTTGTGTTTCTTTTCTAAATCTTTTTCTTTGATCTTACCGAAACATTTCCCTTGCTTTGGCCGAAACTTCCTAGTCCAAAATTGTTCATTTTCTCCCTTGCTTTTCCATAACCCTCAACCTACTCTTGTCTATTTTCTTTTGATAGCTGAAACTACCAAGGCACTTTTCCTCCATCCATTCTTTTCTTTTGATAATTTTATCAACCTTTTCTCTTTTCTTAAATTAACATTATCTTGTGACCAAACTTTCTTGTTCGATTCTCTCCATAGCCGAATCTATTACCACCCTACTTTTTCACCATTTCTTTTCCTTTCGTGTTAGACAATCTCTTCTTAATCGAATCGGTAAGTGATCGTATATCCATCTTTTCATTTCTTTTTTTTTTCTTCCTAGCGAATATGTGTGTTCATTGTTATTCGGTTAGTCTACTTTGTTTCTTATCGAAACATCACTCCCTCCATCACTCTCATGTTGTGATCAATACTTTTCATAGTGTTATAGTGGGTGGCCGAATACCACATCATTGACGATTCAATTCTAGCCATAAGTCCAATCGGTGAAAGTTGGATCTACTATTGTCAAGGTAAAGGATTTCTTTAAAGTTCATCTCGATATCTCTCAATATTTTTTATTCCGTTAAAACGTAATGATAGATTTGTCTAATCGGTTGTTATAGGGACTAAATCACCTATTATTATTCACTCGTTGATTCTACGAAAATAGTGGTAAGCCGAACCCTTTTTCCTTAAAAAATCTATAGATATCGTAATATCGTTTTGACTAAGATTTTATCCGATGGAGGTTAGTGGTACCGATTTGAAAGGGAAAGCGATTGGAGAACATAAAAAGAGTGGATTTGCGATTCCTACTCCTCAGTTTAAGCGACGGGCAATATCGGCGGTTCCGATTTTCCACCGGGTTGTGGACCATCATCCGGTGAGAATTGAAAAATCATGGTCGTTCACGATTTTGAGAGTAAGTATTATAGATCGCTTGGTTTAGTTTTGGATTAATAAAAATCTCCTCCGTTAGATTAATCAAGTGTTATGTTGTCATAGGTGCCGACGATCAAGAGAGTTTAATACTTACCGTAATCAGGTGTGTAATCTCACACCGTAATCCCGTAGAATTATGATTCGGTAACATGTCTAATAGTAGATTATTATTATTATCGACTAAAAATCGTAAAATTGGCATAAAACGAGGAAAATTGCTTAAAGTATACTATTTTGAAAGATTTGACAAAATCAGCATTAAAGTAGTTAAAATTATGAAAATGCCCTTATGGGCCGAAGTACGAAAATGCCCTTATAGGCTGAATTATGAAAATGCCCCTAAAGGGTTGATTTGTTAGAATGCCTTAATGGGCCAAATTACTATTTCTTAAATGGGCCGAGTCATTGGAATAAATTACTTGATTAATGGTTGCTATTTATATGTGAACATCTTATTATGTATGATACATTTTCATATATTGCATGGGTTGGGAAAAATGATGAAGAGAAGTGTAGCCTGGTGGTATTGCACAATAAAATGTTTATTATAATGTTTACATATGATATCGGTGGCTTGGCCACAATAAATTATGATAAATGGCAATTTGCCTGCGATTTGGTGTAATTGGCGGGGTGGGTTGACTTGATCCCCATAGGTGTGATAGGATGGTACGGGGGTGTGTTGGATGGATGGGTTGGGTTACATACATTGCACATGTATATATTCTGTTATGTAAATGGGCTTAGTAGAAGTTGTTGATAAATGGGTTCAGGCCCGGTGGACAACTGTGATGGGGAATTATACACTGAGTTCTAGTAATTCACCCTATTTCCTTAACCCTTGCAGGTAATGTTCAGTGATGTGGACTTGGGTCATGGATGACTCGATGGAGGCCATACTTCAGAAATGGTGTTTTATTTTGAACTTTAGATTTCTATTTCCGTTCACTTTACTATTTTGGTTTTTTTTATGATATAATAAGGCCTCTAGAGTATTTTATTTTTCTTTATATTTGACGAAATTTTATTTTTCTTGAATTGTTTTAAATGGGAATTTTTCTAAAAACTTAAATAAAGATTTTCTAAAATTGATTAACAAAGGGCTTTCATAACAAACTTTTACAAATATTTTTACTTGAAAATTTTTCTCGAATTATCAACAATATTTTCAAAAGTCATGATTTATAAGATCTAGTTCAAATCATCGATTTATAAAATCAACCTTCTAGGTGTGTAATACTCTATCAAATACTTCAAATCAAACTTACTTTCCTTGATTATAACAAACAACACCTGTTTTAGTACGAATAAATATGACTTAACATGTTTTTCTCATGTGACATGCAAGATCCGGTAATAACGCACGGGCCGGGTTTGGGGTGTTACATTTTATGGTATCAGAGCCAGGTTACAAAACTCAGCTGCGATTTAAGTTCAAAAATATTTTTCAAAGCTGTTTGAATTTTAAATTATAAATACATGTTTTAAAGGAAGTATGGCATCACGGGTATCCGGCACCAAGTCAAGTAAGTATATGTTATCATTTTATGATTATGATTATTATGGTATGATTAAAAAAACACTATAGAACTTTTAGTTTTAGGAGCTAAAACTATAGAGATTGAAACTATAGGATGCATTTTGCGAGAACAACTTTACTTCCTATACTTCATAAAATATTGTTTAATAAACACTGAAATAGCATACTGATTCATAAGACTCTTAATCAGATTAAATCAAATTAGCAAATATGAGCGCTAGATGACATGGACGTGGTAGACATGGCGTGGTAGAGACCGAGGTGCTAGAGTTGTGTTTGAGGCGTCGGGACATATGCCTGAAATAGGCCTTTGCGTACACTACTGATGAAATTTGGGTTACACGATCGAATGAGAGAGGACGACGCACTGTCCCAAGTGATGTTGCGAGTTTTGGAAAAGGTCGCTGGGGCAAGAATTGGGTCGGCAGCTCGTGGGTCGGTATCCGAGTGACTCAAATCAAATGGGGCTAAAGTCTTTAAGGGTATTTTGGGTGTAGCCCCAAGTGTAGCGAAATACTGGTTTAAGGCAGTGGAGCAGATTATGGACGACCTGGATTACACAAATGAGCAGAAACTGAAAGGAGCTATGTCATTCTGAGAGAGGCGATGCGTGTCGATGATGGCTCACTTTGTTAGGAAGGCACTCGGTGATCGCATTACCTGAGAATTCTTTAAAACCACATTTCCAGGAAAATATGTCGGGGCTAGCTATGTGGATGCCCGAAGGAAAGAGTTCTTAAATTTGGTCCAAGGAGGTAAATCTGTGGCAGTATACAAGGCAAAATTTCTACATCTGAGTCAGTATGCCCAGGGAATAGTGTCGACTGACTACAAACGCTGTGTGCATTTTGAGGACGGGTTACATGATGAGTTGCGGGTACTGATAGCCCCACAAAAGGAGAGGAATTTTGCCACACTGGTGGAGAAAGCTAAGATAGCTGAAGAGGTTAAACACTCGGAGAGGCAAAATCGAGACAAGGATAGGGGTAGGAACAAGAGAGATTTAGGGTACTCAGGTCCTACTAGAGGGTTTCAGAAGAGGCCCAAGAATGAGGAGCCAGCTCGAGCGAGAATACCAGCTGCTACTAATCAGTTATAGCCATATGTGGATTGTGGAAAACTTCACCAGGGTGAATGCTGGAAGAGAACTGGTG
The DNA here is from genome assembly GCA_025506655.1 of Gossypium rotundifolium. NCBI lineage: Eukaryota > Viridiplantae > Streptophyta > Magnoliopsida > Malvales > Malvaceae > Gossypium > Gossypium rotundifolium. Next base: position 66,659,299 of record CP106729.1, on the reverse strand, counting down.
GTTGTTATAGATGTGGTTCCAAAGATTATCGGTTTAAGGATTGTCCTCGACAGCCTGCTCAGGCTCAGGGTGTTCATAACGATGTTGCACAGCAAGCTAGAGGCGCTCAGTATCCACTAGGAGGCCGTGGGCCAGGTCGAGGTGGTAATGGCGTAGGACGACGTCAGGGTGCACCGAGTAAAGGTACTGGTAATAGGGGTAGCGCGGAGGCGAGACAGCCAGGGTTAGTCTATGCGGTCAGACGTCAAGAGGATGACGATGCACCTGATGTAATAATCGGTACGTTCTTCATATCTGATGTACCTGTTACTGCTTTGATAGATATTGGATCCACCCATTCGTATGTTGCTTGTGTTGTATCTAGAAATCTGAACATTAGATCTGAGATTACTGCTAGAGAAACAACTATAATTAGCCCTTTAGGACAGTCAGTGATAGTAACTAAGTTGTTTAGGGATGATCCTTTAGAAATTCAGGGGGAAATATTTCTGCGAATTTGATGGAACTGCCATTTGGTGAGTTTGACCTTATTTTGGGCATGGACTTGTTGGTGAAACACCATGCGAACTTAGATTGTACTGCAAAACAGATGGTGCTAAGAACTTTGGAGGATAAGAAAGTGATGATGATAGGTGAAAGAAGAAACTATCTGTCTAATGTGGTATCTACTTTAAAGGAGAAAAGTTGGTGCGAAAGGGGTATGGAGCGTTCTTAGCTTTTATCAGTACTTTGGATGCCAAAGAGTTGAAGGTAAAAGTGTCAAAACAGTGAAAGAGTTTTCAGACGTCTTTCCCGAGGAGCTTTAGAATTGCCTCCGGATCGGGAGGTAGAGTTTGGCATTGAGTTGTTGCCAGGAATGGCTCCGGTGTCATTTACTCCTTATAAAATGGCGTCGAAGGAGTTAGCGGAGCTTAAAGTTCAAATTCATGAGTTGTTGGATCACGGATTCATTCAACCAAGTGTATCACCTTGGGGAGCACCGATTTTATTCTTTAAGAAGAAGGATGGGTCGATGCGTATGTGCATCGATTATTAATAATTGAATAAGTTAACGATCAAGAATAAGTATCCGTTATCGAGGATCGATGATCTGTTCGATCAGCTGCAAAGAGCTTCGGTGTTCTCGAAGATAGACTTGAGATCGGGATATCACCAACTTAAGGTCAAGGAGGCTGATATTCGTAAGACTACGTTTCGAACTCATTATGGGCATTACGAGTTCTTGGTGATGCCGTTCGGGTTGACAAATACACTAGTTGCATTTATGAACATGATGAACCGAGTCTTCCAACCCTACTTAGACTAGTTTGTGATGGTGTTCATAGATGATATCTTAGTGTTCTCGAAGAATGAAGAAGAGCATGATTTGCATCTGTGGGTAGTATTGCAGAAATTAAGGGAGAAGCAACTGTATGCTAAATTTAGTAAGTGTGAATTTTGGCTGAAGGAAGTGACCTTTTTGGGGTATGTTGTGTCTGTAGAAAGAATTAGAGTTAATCCCCGGAAGGTCGAGGTGTGTTGGACTGGAAACCACCAAAGACAGTGGCTAAAATTTAGAGTTTTCTAGGGTTGGCTGGATATTACAGGCGATTCGTTGAGGGGTTTTCATTGATTGCTGCACCCCTAACTAAGCTATTACGTAAGGGAGTACTGTTTGTGTGGTCAGATAAGCAGCAAAAGAGCTTTGAGAAATTGAAAAAGATTATGACAGAAGCACCAGTATTGATTCAACCTGAGGCTGGTAAAGAGTTTATTGTTTATTGTGATGCGTCACACACGAGCTTAGGACGTGTGTTGATGTAGGGTGAAAAGGTGGTGGCTTATGCATCTCGTTAATTAAGGCCGTATAAGGTGAACTATGCCACTCATGATTTGGAGTTAGCTGCAGTGGTGTTTGCTCTGAGGATTTGGAGACACTATTTGTACGGGGAAAAGTCGATTATCTATACAGATCATAAGAGTCTGAAGTACCTCCTTACCCAGAAGGAGTTGAACTTAAGACAGCGGAGTTGGATAGAACTGTTGAAGGATTACGACTTCTCAATCAAGTATCATCCAGGAAAGTCTAACATAGTGGCAGATACTTTAAGTCGTAAGGTGATATCAAATTTGAGAGCGATGTTCACTCATCTCAGCCTTTATGAAGATGGTAGTCTGTTAGCCAAACTTCAGGTGAAGCCTGCGTGGATAAGTCAGATTAAGGAAAGCAGATATTAGATGAAAGGTTGGATTCTTTACTTCAGCAAGTGGAAGGTGGTGAGATAGGGGATTTTGGATTGAATAGTGAAGGAGTATTGTGTTTCTGCGGAAGAATTTGTATGCCCAAGGATTCAGAATTAAGGTAAATAATTTTGCTTGAGGCACATAGTAGTCCATACACTATGCACCCTGGGGGAAATAAGATGTACCGAGACCTCCGTGAAGCAGTATTGGTGGCCAAGGTTGAAACGAGAGGTTACTGATTTCGTGAGTAAGTGCTTAACATGTCAGCAGGTGAAGGCGAAACATCAATTACCGTCGGGATTGCTACAACTGGTGATAATTCCATATGGAAATGGGAAAGGATAACGATGGACTTTGTTAGTGGGTTACCCTTAACACCTACTAAGAAAGATTCTGTATAGGTGATAGTGGATCGGTTAACGAAGACTGCTCATTTTCTACCTGTTCGTACGAATTATTCATTGTAGAAGTTAGCCAAATTGTATGAAGAAGAGATCGTGAGGTTACATGGGATACCAGTGTCTATCATATCAGACAGGGATCCTAGGTTTACATCACGGTTTTGGAAGGCTCTACATGAAGCTTTGGGTACGAGGTTAAATTTCAGCACGACATTTCATCCGCAATCAGATGGTCAGTCGGAGAAAGTGATCCAGATTCTAGAAGATATGTTAAGAGGATGTGTGATCGATTTTAGGGGTAGTTGGGAAGATTTCCTACCGTTGGCAGATTTTTCTTACAACAACAGCTACTAATCTAGCATCCAGATGGCACCCTACGAGGCGTTGTATGGCCGTAGGTGTCATACTCTTACTTTTTGGACTGAGTTGGGGGAGCGACAGTTGTTGGGTCCTGATTTGATCTCAGAATTAGAGGAAAATGTTAAGGTAATTCGAGCACGGTTAAAAGAAGCTTCAGACAGATAGAAATCGTATGTGAACTTGAAGCGTAAGGATATAGAATTCGCAGTGGGTAATGTAACAGCCCGATTTAGGGGCTAGTTGGAACAGTGATCTTGGAATCACTAATTCGAGGTTAGAGAAAATTATTTTCATGTTATATTATGCGTTATAACATGTTTATAAGGATGCATGAAAATTTTGATGCCTTAATTTTAGCAAATTCTAGCTAAATTGTGAAAAAGGACTAAATCGCATTAAATGAGAAAGTTCTATTTTATTTTCTAGAGGTGCCAAATAGCTATGGATTATAAATTGGAGGTCCCAAATGTGCAATTAGGCCTTGTTAAGTGTGTTGGTCACCATAAGAAGCTAGGGGGACAAAGGCATTAAATGTGGGATATGTTAGGTGATTAAAAAGAATAAAATAAGATGAAATAAGAAAAGCTATCATCTTTTTTATTTCTTCTCCTCTTTCACCGAAAATGAGCAGAAAGAATGGGGTTTTTGAAGCTCAAAATTCCAGCCAAGCTATCTCCCTTATTAGTAAGTGATTTTGATGACTTTTCTTGATAAAAATTTTACTTTTGAAGTCCCCAAAGCTTAAGCTAGCTAATGAGGGGACTATTTTGCAATATGGTTGAGAGTCTAGGGACTTGCCATTAGATATTTTATGCTAGTTTCTGAGTTTTTATGAAAGAAAATGAATGATAAGATGATGAGAAACAACTTTTGTGAAAGGTGTTGTCATAAAAACACCTAATTTGGGCTAAAATGCAAAAGTTGTAAATTGTTCATTAAGGCATGAAATAGTTGAAATTGTGGATAGTTATAAGAGGATAAAATGATTATCTAGGTTTTTTTAACAAGAAAATGTGATGAAAATTCATTTACGAGCCTAGGGGCAAAAGTATAATTTTGCCAAAGTATAGGTGCAAAATGGTCATTTTTTCCTAAGTGGATATTATGTTGTGATTAAACGAGTAAATTTTATTGTTCTATATCAAAGAAAATGAGATTCGAACCTAGAACGGGATAAAGAGAAACGTGGGCAAAAAAGTCCTTTTTCGCCTTTTCTTCATCGAGGTAAGTTCGTATGCAAACCATGCAAGTATGTGTGGGTTATTTAATATTCCTATATTGTATGGAATGTATAATTGTGCAATGAATGCATTAAATAAGTGTTGATGAGTTGTTAAGAGAATTGGAATATAAGAATAGTAAGAAATGCAAATATTATGAAATGATGATAGTTAAGGTTCCGTGTAAGACCATATTGAAATATGGCCTCAGTGAGAGAATTTGTATAGGACCATGTTGGGAACATGGCATCAATAGGTTAATTCGTGTATGATGTCAATGTGATATTATGTGTACAAGACTTAATGGAGTTACTTAACGATTTTAGTGACTCAATAAGTATTTGAGAATTGAGAATGAATGTGTTGTACATGAGAGGTATAAGAATGTGTTAGAACTGAATCGAGGTGGATTCGGTATTTGATGAACCCGTAGTGGGTGATGTGTAAATGATGCACTTTAGTTGCATAAGTTCTAATTATTATTGCATTGTGTGAATGCAAATAATTATAGTAGAAAGCTAAGTAAGAATAGTAGTCTGTGAAGAAGTTTTGGGTAAACATTTGAAATAGATAAATGCATGAGGATAACTATTCAAGAATGTATACATTCGATGGGCTGTGTGAGTTACCACCTGATATATTATTTATTGATGGGCTATATGCGATACCATCAATTATATTACTATCGGTGGGCTGTGTGCGTTACCACCTGATATATTATTAATTAATGGGCTGTGTGCGATACCATCAATTATATTACTATCGGTGGCTATGTGTGTTACCACCTGATTAATTAGAAATCGATGGGCTGTGTGTGATACCATCATTTATAAATGATTGGTGAGCTAAGTGCGAAATCACCATAAGTATAATTGATTGGTGGGCTGTGTGCGATACCACCCTATAAGAGATTCAATGGTGGGCTAAGTGTGCAACCATCGAGAGATTAGTAATATGAGTGGCTTATTGAAAATGCTTGATGTGTTGTTTTATATGACCTTGTGATGATCAGTGCAGGAATGTATGCAAGTTAAACAAGCATTTGGCTTATGGAATGGTAAAAATATGGTAAGAGGTAGAATGAGTAAGCTTAAGGATAATTGAGTAAGTAACCATGAGTTCATGAGAAAAGTTTATCATGATAATTTGCGTCATGTATGTTCAATGAATATAAGTGTTTATTAGTTATATGCAGATGAACTTACTTACTAAGCATTTTTGCTTACTCCTTTTATTTTTCTCATCTCTTAAGATTAATTTAGCTAGCTCAGGTTGGAGATCACCGGAGATATTTTCACACTGTCAGGCAGACACTCGGTATGAGGTATTAAGTCCCCATGAGTTATGGCATGTATAGGGCTAGTACTTAAGGTTGATTAAGTCATTATTGATGTAGCCAAATCGTGTTGGCCTAAGTTGTTTGTAATTATATGGGAATAATTCTCCCTAGTGTATGGGAGGAAAACTTTATTTTCATGAATCAAATGTATAAATTCATGTGTTTTAGTTGATGATTTGAGATTTCATTAAATTAGTATATGAAGGTATGCAAATAAGAGTGGTTAAAAGGCTTGGCAGATAGCCTCAAAGTGCCCACACGGATAGACACACGGGCGTGTGTCTAGGCCGTGTGCACCCTGCGCCTTTGTGTCTTAAGTCAGTATATCAAGGTATGGCATACGGTCTAGGGCCATGAGCCTGTCAATGCCGTGTAAGGTTAGTCAGTGTTCACCACGATTGGGGAGTACGGGCGTGCCATGGCCGTGGGGTAATTGGCAGAATACTCGAGTTTTTAGCACGGCTAGAGAATATGGGTGTGTGTGTCCATACACGGGCGTGTTACATATTGCACGGGCATGTGAGCCCTGTATAAGAGAAAATTTTTAAGAATGGAAAAAGTTTCGATACAATCTCGAGAGCCCTCGTATGTTTGAGTAAGGCTTTGTAAGTCGAGAATGAGAATGTTGAAGTGACATAAGAGAGTAGTCACGATGAGCCTTAGTGGCGATTAAGTGATTTTAGTACGGTAACGCCTCAGGCTCGGTTCCAGCGTAGAACCCAGGCAAGGAGTGTTATAGGTGATCAGGTCTTTCTGAAGGTCTCACCTTGGAAAAAGATCTTTACATTTGGACAGAAGGGCAAGTTGAGCCCTAGGTTCATCGGGCCTTACTGGGTACTGAAGCGTGTTGGACCAGTGGCTTATCAACTTGAGTTACCTCTGGAGTTAAGTCAGATACATAGTGTATTCCATGTATCGATGTTAAGGCGTTATCTTTCGGATCAATCTCATGTAGTGCCAATGGAGGAAGTTGAGTTAAGACCTGACTTGTCATTTGAAGAGGGGCCAGTACAAATTTTAGATCGGGACATTAAAGTGCTGAGAAGGAAGTCGGTACCATTAGTTAAAGTATTATTGCGTAATCACGGATTGGAGGAAGCTGCATAGGAGTCTGAGGACATGATTCAGCAACAATATCCTCATCTCTTTTAATCAGGTAAATTTTGAGGTCAAAATTTTTTAAGGGGTAGAATTGTAACATCCTAAAATTTAGAATTTTATGTGTTGCATTATATCTTGCGAGAGGCTAGTTAAAAATATTAATTGTGTGGGTTTTCGGTCCTAAGAAGGCTCAGGGTTGAGTTGGACCTTAGAAAAAAATTTTTGTTTAAGCACTTTAAGGAGAAAAGTTAAGTAGCATCAAGGCTTATGGAAATAAGTGTGCATTTTGCTAACACAAGTGATGCTAGAAGATGAGTGATGTGGTGTTGCATGTATGGGCTTGAGGGGTGGGGTTTGAATCCCACCTAGTGCAAAATTTTGATTAATTTTTGTGCTATCCATCCATAGTGTCGGCCATGGTTGTATTTTTGGTAAGGTGGACTTTTTAGTTATGGAAAGGTGGCTAAGGAAATATGGTAAGGTGGAGTGTATGGAAAGGAGTAAAAGAAAGGAGCAAGAAGGGGGATATGTTGGCCGGTTTTAGGGAAGATGTTTTGGAAAGAAGTTTATGGTCAACATCTATCCTTTTGGCAAGAGTTACACACAGTTTTGTTAGGGGGAAGGGAGAGTTTTTGCAAGCCATTTTGCTAGTTTTGGTGCTTGAGAGGTATTTTTCTTTTGTTTGAACACTTTGTGTTTCTTTTCAAACCTTTTTCTTTGTCTTGTCGAAACATTTCCCTTGCTTTGGCCGAAACTTCTTAGTCCAAAATTGTTCATTTTTTTCCCTTGCTTTGCCGTAACCCTCAACCTACTCTTGTCCATTTTCTTTTGATAGCCGAAACTACCACCATCCATTCTTTTCTTTTGATCATTTCATCAACCTTTTCTCTTTTCTTAAATTAACATCATCTTGTGACCTAACTTTCTTGTTCGATTCTCTCCATAGACGAACCTATTACCACCCTAATTTTTCACCATTTCTTTTCCTTTCATGTTAGACAATCTCTTCTTAATCGAATCGATAAGTGATCGTATATCCTTCTTTTCATTTCTTTTTCTTTTTCTTCCTAGCCGAATATGTGTGTTCATTATTATTCGGTTAGTCTACTTTGTTTCTTATTGAAACATCACTCCCTCCATCACTCTCATATTGTGATCAATAATTTTTTGTAGTGTTATAGTGGGTGGCCGAATACCACATCATTGACGATTCAATTCTAGCCATAAGTCCAATTGGTGAAAGTTGGATCTACTATTGTCAAGGTAAAGGATTTCTTTAAAGTTCATCTCGATATCTCTCAATATTTGTTTATTCCGTTAGAACAGAATGATAGATTTGTCTAATCGGTTGTTATAGAGACTAAATCGCCTGTTATTATTCACTCATTGATTCTACAGAAATAGTGGTAAGCCAAACCCTTTTTCCTTAAACAATCGATAGATATCGTAATATCGTTTTGACTAAGATTTTATCCGATGGAGGCTAGTGGTACAGATTTGAAAGGGAAAGCGATTGGAGAACACAAAAAGAGCGGATTTGAGATTCCTACTCATAAGTTCAAGCGAAGGGCAGTATCGGTGATTCAGGATTTTCCACCGGGTTGTGGACCATCATCCGATGAGAATCGAAAAATCGTGGTCGTTCACGATTTTAAGAGTAAGTATTATAGATCGCTTGGTTTAGTTTTGGATTAATAAAAATCTCGTCCGCTAGATTAATCGAGTGTTATGTTGTCATTGGTGCCGGTGGTCAAGAGAGTTTAATACTTACCGTAATCAGGTGTGTAATCTCACACTGTAATCCCGTAGAATTATGATTCGGTAACATGTCTAATAGTAGATTGTTATTATTATACGGCTAAAAATCGTGAAATTGGCATAAAACGAGGAAAATTGCTTAAAGTATACTATTTTGAAAGATTTGAAAAAATCGGCATTAAATTAATTAAAATTATGAAAATGCTCTTATGGGCCAAATTACGAAAATGCCCTTATGGGTCAAATTATGAAAATGCCCCTAAAGGGCTAATTTGCTAGAATGCCTTAATGGGCCAAATTACTATTTCTTAAGTGGGTCGAGTCATTGGAATAAATTACTTGATTAATGGTTGCTATTTATATGTGAACATCTTATTATGTATGATGCATTTTCATATATTGCATGGGTTGGGAAAAATGATGAAGAGAAGTGTAGCCTGGTGGCATTGCCACAATAAAATGTTTATTATAATGTTTACATATGATATCGGTGGCTTGGCCACAATAAATTATGATAAATGGCAATTTGCCTGCGATTTGGTGTGATTGGCGGGGTGGGTTGACTTGATCCCCACAGGTGTGATAGGCTGGTACGGGGGTGTGTTGGATGGATGGGTTGGGTTACATACATTGCACATGTATATATTCTGTTATGTAAATGGGCTTAGGCCGATGTTGTTGCTAAATGGGTTTAGGCCTAGTGGACAACGGTAAGGGGGGAATTATACACTGAGTTCTAGTAACTTACCCCGTTTCCTTAACCTTTGCAGGTAATGTTCAGTGATGTAGACTTGGGCCATAGATGACTCGGTGGAGGCCATACTTTAGAAATGGTGTTTTATTTTGAACTTTAGATTTCTATTTCTGTTCACTTTACTATTTTGGTTTTTTTATGATGTAATAAGGCCTCTGGAGTATTTATTTTTTCTTTATGTTTGACGAAATTTTATTTTGCTTAAATTATTTTAAATGGGAATTTTTCTAAAAACTTAAATAAAGATTTTCCAAAATTAATTAACAAAGGGATTTCATAACAAACTTTTACAAATATTTTTACTCATAAATTTTCTCTCGAATTATCAACAATATTTTCAAAAGTCATGGTTTATAAGATCTCTAGTTCAAATCATCGCTTTATCAAATCAACCATCTAGGTGTGTAATACTCTATCAAATACTTCAAATCAAACTTGCTTTTCTTGATTATAACAAATAACACCTGTTTTAGTACGAATAAATATGACTTAACATGCTTTTCTCATGTGACATGTCAAATCCGGTCATAACGCATGGGTCGGGTTTGGGGTGTTACATAGGCACAGAACATCATGAACATAACTTAGTGAACTTTATTAAATAAATGTAACCATTCTAGCTAAACAAAATTAAGTATCATCATTAATGAGAAAACAACAAAGAAATTTGCAAACATAATGAATAATTAAGGAAAAGCAAAAGGAAGAAAAAACTCTTTGATAGTGTGATCACTAATCATGAAAGATTCCTCCAATTCTCATGACTGCTCCTTAAGGTGACCAGCCAAGGGAAAATTAGGAATTACTTTGCTAATGGAGAGGGAAAATGGGGATGACTATGCGTGAAAGGAAGGAAATGTGATGAAAAGAGAAATGAAGAATGAATGTTAAGTGAGGGATAATGGATGAGTGAAATGAAGGTAGTATTTATAGTGGATGGATGGCAAGTAGGTTTGCTAAAAATAGCTTAAAATCCCTTAAGTTTCTCTTTCTCATGGCCGACCATGAATTGTGGAGATAGGGGTTATTTAGTTGTTTGATTCATGCATGAAATCATGCTTGAATCAAGGAAGGTGGTGGATGGTTTCAAGGTAAAGCTTGTGTGTTGATTTTTGAGTTATTTGCAACTATAGGGACCTCTAATAAATCTCCCAAAAGTGAATTTTGAGCTGCCCAAATGCCCTTGCCGAATTGGGCTTCATTCTCCCTTATTTGGACGAGTTGATGACCCAAATGCTTACTAAACTTGTTCATCAATTGCACCAACTTCAATTGGATCAAATTAATTTCTACATTACCCATTTTACATTGCCTTTGCCATCCATATAGAGTGAATTTGGCTCATGCCCATGTAACTTTAATAAATAAGCTATGCATAAGTCCTTTTTTTTTTTTTTGCTTCAATCAAACTATTCTGTTTAAAAGCAACAGAATAGTAGTTACAGTTAAACAATACAATTGTCACAAAAGTTATTAAAACATGAAAACTAGGCATTCCAATTACCAATCTAACATTCACCACCACGCCTTGAATGAAATAACTATAATGGTTGATTTAACTGCATGTTTCTAGTTTTTGTTAGGTTAAACCCCCATGCTTTTAGTAGATTAATAATTTGCCTATTTTGTTAAAGCTAAATTCCATGCAAGATTGAAAAGCCTACTTCTTGTTAGGGCACAATCTTCCTCCAATAAATTTTTCCTTTAATTCAAATTGTTTTTAGATATTTAGTTATGAATTATAGACCACAGCTAATCAATTCATAACCTTTACCCAACAACTATGTCGAAATAACAAACTAGTTACCCTTAATTGCACTTACACTTCACGATTTGTGGTTCCGAATGGCCAAACCATCAAGAACATTTTTCCCTAATTGAGATGGGTTTAAAAGCTGATTAGGAGGGTTAAAGAACTCAAATTAAGGCTGGAAAAATATAAGTAAGAACCAAGAAACAAAATAGCCCCTTTTCTTACCCATAGATGCACACACCACCACTCGCGGTGGCAAAAATTGAGGCTAAATTTTAAAATGGTTTGAGATATCATTAAAATCTAGAAAAATACCTTTGAAATCATTTAAAATCCCCCAAATTCCAGATCTAGAAATTTAGGTTTTTAATGGACAAGATTAATTAAGAAATAGAAGAGAGAAGAGACCTTACCCAAGCTAGTCGAGAGAAACGGCAATGGCACTTTCTTGGCAATGTTCGAGATCAATCTTGGAGTTCAAGATTTCAGATTTGCGACTGATTTTAATGAGGAAAAATGGAAGCAATATGGTGGAGAATATGTTAACAAATCTTGTGGAAAAAAGAAAAAGGAAAAAAAGATGGTAAGATTAGGTGTAGGCAACAACAACAATCGAGGAAAGAAAAATAAAATAAAATCAAAGAGAAAGAGAGGAGGACAGGAACAGCTAGGGCAATGAGGAGAAGGATTAAAGGCTGATTATTAGTAAAAAAAATAATATTTATACCTAGGTTAACTAGGCTTGGATGGCCCACACATTAAAATAAGGGATTTTTGTCAAAAAATTAAATTATTTGCATGGGAAAGGAATTGAAATTAGGACCTCAAGGATAAATTCACTAATGCTTAACCATCAAACCAATAACTCATTCTTGATATAATTTGAAATATTTATTTTAAAAAACAAGGCATGTCACATCTTAGGGTTTAAGGCAAAATTTGCAAAATAATAAAAATGATGCGAGGGAAGGGATTTGAAATTGGGTTTCAAGAAACGTTACACTAACACTTAACCAAAAAACCAATACCTCATTTATTTCCTAAAACTACATAGACAATTTAAAAAAATTAAGGCATAATCACTCTCTCTCTATTCATAAACTCGATTCTACTAACCCTCGATTTTTGGGATGTTATAATTCTCCCCTCCTTAATGAAATTTCATCCTCAAAAGTTTCTTGGTCACAAAATATGTTACCCCTTTTCCTTCAAACCAGGCCACCAAGCTTTCGCTGCACAACTCTGATTCCAACACAATTCCAGACAATGCGTCTCCTTAAATTCCCAATATATATTTTACATATCTTATTAAGGAAACATTACTAACAGATTTCTATACCCCAATTCCCAATTTTGATAGAAACTCTACTGGATTATGCTTACCACAATATCTACAAATCGAAATCCTAACTAATCTAACAGTTTCTCCAATAATAACTACTACAACCTTTCGTTGAGGTCTGACTCATTTGCCCACTTTAAAGGTCACGGATTTGGTCCAATGGAAGTAGACTCTCTCCTTTTCCAAACTTTATTCTTTTCCTTTCTTTTGTACTCCAAACGTTTAGTCTTTCCCTCCATATCAGTCCTTTCAACCATAATCTTGAAAACATTTTTTAAAACTCTTAATATCACTTGGGACAGATAATGCATCATCCCCAACCTCTTGGTTTCCGCCTTCAGAAGTAGGTGCAATCACGATGCCAATCTTCTTAAGGTTAGGCACAATTCCTTGAGAAGCAAGTGACTCAAATTGGGTAGCTCAACGCTGAGCTCCATGGTTCCTCTTTCTATAGTTGTTAATTACGTATCCTATGTTCTTAAATTTGATATACAATTTCAGAAAAAATAATCACTAGCTAACTTCAGTTAATTTTCAGTTTCCTATCTTACAGTTTCAAAGAAAAATTAAATACTAACTATTTCAGTTCTATGCATAAATACTAACTATTTCAGTTTTATGCCTACAGTAATACACCTCAAGTGTTTAGCTATAACTTAACAGCATCTTTTCTATGGCAACTGGCATTGGAATCTTGGACCTGATTTTCTTTGTAGAATATCATTTTCAAAATTCTATGTGGCTTGGTTTTCCCAAATTTCCCCTTTTTCATGTATGCATGCATGCAGACTTAAGTAAATTTAAAAACTTAGTTTGAGGTTTTGAACCAAGACTCTGATACCACTAAATGTAACCTCTCAAACCCGGCCTAGACGTTATGGCTAGATTGAGAAGGCTACATTAGCCATCAAAATGGCTAAGCTAACTTATGTTACTTTTGAAGACCTAAAACAAACTCATTTTAAAGAAAATTGTAGTTGTACTTTGAGTTAGCTTAAAAGCATTCATTCATTAGATCGTGTATACTTAGGATTCATTTTATTATTGATAGTGTTGTTTTAGAAAAATCGTCTGTTTGTCCCTCTTCTTTACAAAGAAACTCAAAGTTAAACTAATGCAGCGGAAAAACCATTTTTCAAATCATTTTGGAAAATTAGTTGCCTTATCAATTTATTTTTCAAAAAATAGTTCATTTGCAATGTAGTGGAAACTAAGGAATAGTACCAAATTTTACTTAAGCCCAATATCATGCATTATCTAGTTATTATGCTTGAGTAATCCATGCATGCAAAAATCCCCAAAAGAAAAGTTACTAAGCCACAGATCAGAGATAATTAAAAATTACAAGCCAAAACCAATAAAGACTTAATAATACTTATTAAGAATAGTCCGAGGTCCAAGGTGATTCTTCGAATGCTGAGCTCGATCCTAATTTGAGGTTTACCTAAAAAGTTAAACACTATTAGGGGGTGAGCTTATGAACAGCTCAATGTGAGTCGAATAATTATTTAAACGGGTAAAAACATCAAATACAGTGAAACATATTAGCATTAACAGAAGAAAACAAAACCATCATAGGAATTTCATGTCATTACATAGCCATTAATAAATTGATGTCAAACGGTGTATGAGCATAGGTCCTCATTCATTCGAGTAACAATCATTAATTTCGATACCATTCAATACAACAAAATACAATGCGTAGCATAAATGAATAACATTTGAATATGGCGTGCACATGATGCAATGCAAAAAAGGTTCTTACCCATACCATCCGCTACACACCACGAGTTCCCCAGAACCTGTCTACCAAACTCCAAAACATTATGAGCATAGCTCGATGTGGTAAAACCACCGAATAATCAATAATGCAAAAAATCTGCCGGATATCAAATAGTGTGATACAATCGCCAATAACATATAATATGCGATAAAATCGTTAATCCCCTTGGTACTCCAGGTGCAGTGCACTGACTACAAATAATGCAGACTTAATATGCTGCCGATACTCCACGGAACTCCTCCATCAACCACAAAATCCCAACCCAATGCACATGTAATATGTCACACAATCCCATACATAATCATATATCAATGCTTTTCACATTCATTTGACATGTTTAGCATGTCTTCAATAATAACATACTTTTAGTAAATGGAAACTATGTTTCAATCTTTCAAATTACCATTGTGTTGGTATCAATCAATATCGTTCAATTTCATATACTTCACGAATTTTCATTGTGCATAAATAGCACCCTTTTCAGTACACAATATAACAAATATCCCATACGTTTGAATCATACATAAGCTTAATATCTCAACACATTATATCATTCATTCAAACATTCTCATATCTCATAACTCAAATATGGAATTACAAACTCAATCAAACATTCATACTATCAAACTAGCAATTTTGTCGGCATGTCAATCTTTTAAGCCTCGAAACATACCTGGTTCGGCCACTCACAAAATCAATAATTTGGCTACTAAGACAATCCAATCAGCTAGCTAATTTATCATATATAACATGATATTTAACATTTTCAAATAATTTTATGAGTTTAGGACCTACACCTTATTTTTCGCTTCTTCGCAGCACACTAGTGAATCTTCTAATTTTCCTTAATAATTCCTTAAATTAACCTATACCAAAATTCAATATAAATTCAATCAATTTCCCATTGAACCACTCCCCAAACCCCACTTATGAGTTCAAACCAATCGTTGAAATTATAAAAATTTTACGAATCCAATCTAGTTAGATTCCTTACACTGTATCGATGCAAACCGTATGTACAATCGTTCTTTGCCTTTACGGATGATTTGGGGCGTTTGGGTCAGCACCTAATTCAATAATATACCTCAAAATCAGTAGCTAATTAATGATTAAATTCCTTCATTTAATCAATTCATAACCTTTACCCAACAACTATGTCGAAATAACAAACTAGTTACCATTAATTGCACTTACGCTTCACTATTTGTGGGTTTTGAATGACCGGTCCATCAAGAACGTTTTTTTCCTAATTGAAATAGGTTTAAAAACTGATTAGGAGGGTTAAAGAACTCAAATTAAGGCTGGAAAAATATAAGCAAGAAACAAGAAACAAAACAACCCCTTTTCTTACCCATAGGTGCACGCACCACCACTCACCGTGGCCAAAATTGAGGCTAAATTTTAAAACGGTTTGAGATATCATTAAAATCTAGAAAAATACCTTTGAAATCATTTAAAATCCCCCAAATCCCAGATCTAAAAATTTAGATTTTAATGGACAAGATTAATTAGGAAATTGAAGAGAAAAGAGACCTTACCCAAGCTAATCGAGAGAAACGACAATGGCACTTTCTTTTCAATGTTCGGGATCGATCTTGGAGTTCAAGATTTCAGATCTGGGGCTAATTTTAATGAGAAAAAGTGGCAGCAATATGGTGGAGAATATGTTAACAAATCTTGTGGCAAAAGAAAAAAAAAAAAGAGATAGTAAAACTAGGTGTAGGCGACGACAACAATGGAGGAAAAGGAAAAAAATTTAAAATCAAAGAGAAGGAGAGGAGGAGAGGAACGACTAGGGCAATGAGGAGGAGGATTAAAGGTTGATTATTAATAAAAAATTAATATTTATACCTAAGTTAACTAGGCTTGGATGGCCCACACATTAAAACAATGTGTTTTTGTCAAAAATTAAATTATTTACATGGGAAGAGAATTGATGTTAGGACCTTAAGGATAAAATCAATAATACTTAACCATCAAACCAATAACTCATATTTGATATGATTTGAAATATTTATTTTAAAAAATAAGGCATGCCACATACTAGGGTTTAAGGCAAGATTTACAAAATAATAAAAATGATGTGAGAGAAGGGATTTGAACTTGGGTTTCAAGAAATGTTACACTAACACTTAACCAAAAAACTAATACCTCATTTATTTCCTAAAATGCATAGATAATTTAAAAAATTAAGGCATGATTACTCTCTCTCGATTCACAAACTCGATTCTACTAACCCCGATTTTTGGTATGTTATAGTTTTTAGATATGAATTATAGACCACAGCTAAAAATAGAGTGCGGAATTGGAGTTTATTTGCTGTGTAGGAACTAGGTGATTTGCAACACTTTATTGTTGGGAAATGGAAATTCATTAGGGGTTTTCTTTTTCAAATCAACCCTTTTTGTGTAAAAAAGAAGAAGAAGAAAAACCTAATGAATTTTTCACTGCATACATATAAAAAGAAGCTAGAAAAGATAGCTTTCCATCAGTAGCATAAAACCATAAAAGCATGTTGGTAGTTTACATGAAATATCAGTTCCTTGAAGATGAATTAGGGACCACAACAATTGAAACCACCACAAATATCCTGTAATTCTTATGTGGGGGGAGTTGTCTTGATCTAAAAAGCTAAGGTCCCCCAAACCAAATTGTGTAGCAAAATTAATTTTTCTTTATATAAAAGGTGAAATAATGAAAATAAAAATATCTAGTTGGGCCCCGAAAGAAAATGTTGAAAAGTTGAATTGAAACACTTATGCAGACAGAGAAAAGAGACTAACAAAGTGATGTAATAGGTTAAAGTTTTAGCAAAACAGATTCAACCCAAAGAGGAAACAAATATCTGTATAACCTAGCATCAATAGCTGGTAATAATTCCTAGTTAGCCTTGTAGTAAATAGACATGCTCTTCGAATTCAAAAGAGCTAGCTACCAGCCATTAAATTAATGTAGCTATATATATGTATTCAGTATTTACCATTGTTGCCTAAACTACTTATCTACCGTTTCCATTCTCTTTTCTTTTTCTAATACCTAGCTATCCAGTGAAATCATAAAGCAACTGTGCACCAATCAAGCTCCTGTAAGGCAAATGCTGCGCCTCACCATCAAGAAGTGAGTACTGTACTGGTTGACAATCTTCAATGTGGTCTCTAGGGTAAAAAATTGAACTATGTGCTGCAGGCGAGAAGGCTAAGCTCACCCCAGTCCCACCATGTTGTTGCAACCCTAACGTCAATGATACACTTCCTCCGCCATTGAAACAACTTTGGTTAGCATTGTAATCACTTCCATTATAAGATGCTCCACCCGATGTGTGATGATGACTGTAGGAAGAGAAGTCCATCTCCATTATACCAGAGGTTTCAAAACTTTGTTTCTGATAATGATGTTGATGCAAGTGCTGGTTTTGAAGGGTTTTGGCACTTTTTGCATCATTTTTTTCTGGGTCACTACTGACAATTGAAGATAGACATTCTGAATCAATTCGAACGAGCTGGTCGGGTGTGGGTTTCTGATCGGTGAGAAGAATATTTGGATTAGGCCGCCCAATATTATCATCACCATCGATATTAGTAACTGCATCTGAGGAGGCCATGTTGTTTTCGTGCTCCTTCGTTTCTTCCATGTACAGTTCTTCCACCATTGGTTTCCATAGCCTTACCCTCGCATTAATGAACCAGTTGGATACCTATTGGAAACATGAATAGAAACTATAATATTATGAATGATCAATATAATATTATGATATCTTGATATGATACAAATAAAATAATTGCATATGATAATAATAAATATTTAAGATCCCAACAAGACATGCTCCATCGATAACATAAATTAATTGATGGGGAGTTTAAGAAAATAAAATAACATGCCTGGCTTCTTGAGAGACCAGTTTGGCGGGCTAAGATATGTTTATCAACATCACTGGGATACCTTCAATTAATGGAAATACGTAGTTAGTATTGAAACTTGGCACCAGCCAAGGATGGTAAGGGAAAGATGGGCCTTATACATAAATATATCTTAACGGAATCAAATCTACATTAATTAAAATAACAGAGAGAAGTTGACCCAATCAAATATATAGGAAAAGGAAGCTATTGATGGAAATAAGATGACAAAAATAAAATGATTGAGTCTTGTAGAAAGAAGGTGAGAAATAGAGATATTTACGGGTGAAAAAAATGCTCAAACAACCAAGCTCGAAGAACAGAAACAGATCTCTCAGGTAGGCCTCTTAGGGGTCTCCATGGCTGATTCTCCATCATGTTCATCTGTTGAAAACACCTTTGTTGCCTCAAAGCTTTATCTATGATCTTCAGCCTTGGTGTTTCGCCTCTCGTTGTGCCTGGTGCAACGGGGTCTTTTTCTCCCATGGCCTTCCTTGTAGCTTGAATCCCACCAACAATCCTATCCCTTAAGCATCTAAAATGTCTTGACATGGCCTTGGAGGCTTTATCTGAATATACTGACGCAGCCCCGCTGCCAGCCATTGCTTCGAAGGAAGACACCACTGCTTTCATTTGATGACGATAGTGTCTGTATCTTCTATCCACCTAAAGATACATGAGAAGAGAGGAAGGGATACAGGAGTGAAAAATAAGCATGGGGATACAAACAAAACAAAGGCATGGTAAAAGAAAAAGGATTTGAGGTTCCTGAAAGTAAATGAAAAGCAAGAATTGTCACGGTGTCGACATTTATGGGAAGGACCCAAGTCAATAAATTAGTTCAAGAAACCAAAAATGGAGATCCCCATTTCAATCAACACCCAGTAAAATAAAATTTCGTGACTTTTTTATTTTAAAAAAAAAAAAAGTTGTGGAAAAAAGGTAATGATCTTTGAGGATCAAAAGTTGAAAGTGAAATACACATGTCATACCTCTTCCAGCATTGAAAGCAGCTTGGTTTTTCTTTTCTGCAACTCCATGAAGTTAAGAGAATAAAGGGGTTGCTTCCTTGAAGAACTGGCTCCATTGTCATCATCACACTGTTTGGTCTTATGGATCTGTTTTTCCTTTGATGCATCAACTTTCGTTGTTCCGAGGCTGCAAAACTCATTCAAAAGTTCCTGAGTTAGGACCAAGTACTTTGAACTCCCCACTTGGAACTGCCCCTGATGATGTAAATTCGCAGCTTCTTCCAGAAATTCGCTTTGGATGGTTTGTTGTTGTTGCTGTTGGATATTTGCAGCCTTTTCGAAGAAACCATCTCTAGAATTTGAACCAATAAACCTCATATCATGTTGCTGATCATGATTGCTGTGACTGGTGGTTTGTCCGAGTTCGAAAGACTGTAGGCCGATAGTCGAAGGATTATTTGATGAAAGAGAGAGTGAAAGACCCTGACTTGGCCTCTCGTTTCCTTCACAAGGAAAAACACATCTATAAGAAGAATCATCAACAAGCAACCTGTTCTCTTGCCAAGGACCCGTCTCCGCTCCCACTATTAGATTCCCAGTACTAGTCTCAGTTTCAGATATCCCAGCTGTGAACTCAGGTTTGTGGAATTCATGTTGATAGAAATCGCTTGTTGACTCATTGATTGTATTGGATGAAGGATCAGGGTTCCTTCCATGTTTGTTCAAGGACCCTTTCCACACCGCCGTGTAGATGTCACCTTGTTGCGGTAGATTCTTTGAAAACCCTATCATCTCCATGCCTGTTGCCAAGTTGAAGATATCTGGGTCTGGGTTGGATTCAAAGCCTTGGATCTGACTCACCGGATGGGAGCTACCGGATGAAACATCTGAGTAACAAAACCCAGTTGATGAGACAATATTCCTTGGTTTATCTTCACAGAGCTCTCTAACCATGTAACCCAAAGCTTTTTTTTTTTCTTTTGATCTTCCTTTCTTTTATGCTTCTCGCCCACTTGCTTCTAAGATACTGATAAAAAAGTTTATGCTGATTCTGCAATTACAATTCCATCAAGATTCAATCCACGAAGGATTAAAACAAAGATAGACTTTTGTTAACGATGTTTCTAATAGCAGATCAGATATAGAGGTGGGATGATGACCCTTGTATGTAGCCATGATCATAGTTTCTCATATATGCCTCTTTCTCTCTCCTATTCCATGTATGGTGGCCTTTTCTTCTCTATATCCCCTCTAGCTTAAGTGGGTCAATGCATTAACGATGTGAAAAAAGCCAAAATAGGCATCCTACCCTAGTAAAAAAAACAATCCTTCATCGATCCACCTCAATTATTTCACAAAGAACAATAAAATAAACTTAGAATCAAGGAATAAATTAATGAACTAGTAAAATGTTTGATATTAGAGTAAAATAATATTGATTAAAAGATAATATTCTGCTTTCCAAATTACTAAAGCAGGTACACATAAAAGTAATCCCTAGTATTTCGCTATCAAAACTACCAGCCGCCACTTTTAATTTTTCTTAAATAATTTTAACTTTTAAGCTTAATTAATAATTTAGTCCTCTATATTTTTTTTTTTTGCCATTTTGTCACTAACGTATCATTCCCATAAAATTGTAATCCAGTTATTTAACAAACCTTTAAAAAAAGTGTTACTTTTGGAAAATTAATTTAGCCAATGAAAACATGTTCTTTTTACAAAGTATATAAATTTAAAAATAAAAAATAAGATATGTAATCCAAAAACATACGTAAAAATTATAGAATATAAAAATATAAAAATTCAAAAATATAGCTTTAATTTTGTTGGTATCGTTATAATTGCATCAACAAGGAATACATAAGTTTGTGTGGAGTTAAGTGCATTTTCCCTCTAAATTAAGGGTTGAGAAAGGTTATGAATAGAAGTAAGAATTGCATTCAAAAATATAAAATTTATGTAAAAGAAATATACAAAATCCATAAAATATAAAATAACCTAAAATATATAACAATTTTAAAAAATTCAAATATATGTAATTTTTTAAAATATAAAATATAAAATATAAAATATAAAATCCATAAAATATATTATAAATCTAATATAAATTTTAAAATATAAAAAAGGAAAGAAATATATAAAAATCCAAAAATATAACTTTAGCTTTGTTGGGGCTTTTGCTATTGCAACAATGAAAAGGACGCGATTTTTAGTGTATTTAAACACGTTTTTCTTGCAATTTAAGGGTTAGAAGGATTATGCGTAGAAGTAAGTATTGTATTAAAAATAAAAATATATATATAAAAGGAAAATATAGAAATCCCAAAATATATAACAATTAAAAATTATCAAATATATTATTTTTAACAAAATTATAAAATAAAAATATATAAAATCCATAAAATATATTTAGAAAACTAATATATATTTTAAAAGTTATAGAAAGTGAACAGAATATATAAAATCTAAAAATATAACTTTAACTTTGTTGGTACGGTTGTTATTGTAACAACGAGGTGAACATGAATTCAAGCACAGTTAAGTATGTTGTTCTTTCAATTTAAGGGTTGAAAAAAATTTATGGGTAAAAATAAACATTGCATCAATATATTTTTCAGAATTTATAAAAATTGAAAGAACATAGTGATGACTACGAGGGTGTAGTCCAATGTTTTTATTTGTCCATATTATATTAAATCAATTTCTCTATTACCTATCACTCTTTTCATTGCCCATGACATGGGACTAAGGTGTAAATGAGATATTGGTACTCGC
Organism: Gossypium rotundifolium; assembly: GCA_025506655.1. NCBI lineage: Eukaryota > Viridiplantae > Streptophyta > Magnoliopsida > Malvales > Malvaceae > Gossypium > Gossypium rotundifolium. The sequence goes on along the minus strand of CP106729.1, from coordinate 66,637,620 downwards.
AAGTTACTTGAGTTTAACTTGAAAAAATTTAAACTCGATTCGATAATTATTGTGCCGAGCTTGAGCTATCAATCGAGTCGAATTCGAGCTTAGTAATACTTGACTTGAATGGTTCGTGAGCTTTATTGAACTTTTCATATTTGTATATTATTAAATTACATTATCGCCCTTAATATGTATTTTTAATCTTGTGCTTAATTATTGAACCGAGCTCAAACTTGAGTTTAAGCTCGAATACAAAAATTGGTAAACAAGTTTAATCAAGCTCGAGTAATTTGATTATATCCTGAACTGAACTCGAGCTTAAAAATAAATGTTTGATTAAGGTTGAGTTGAGTATCGAGCTCAAACTCGAGCTTGACAATATTCAAGCTCGTCTTGGCTTGATTACACCCTAGATGGGAACACAATTTTTGTTGTTTTTAATTATTACTTATTTATTTATGATGAGAATAAAATAAATGCTTTAATATCCATGGGCAACCTTAGGCTTTCTCACCCTCACGATTTCAATATTACACTATATTTTGACCCCTTTGTTGTTGTTGTTTTTTTTTTTTTTGGTTCTTTACAACCGGCTAACCCTATTGCATTAAGGGCCAGTTTGGCAATACTTTTACTTTTGAGAAGTCTTTGTGGAAAAGTGCTTTTGAGAAATCTTTTAAAAATTTAAGTGTTTGGTATTCTTTGTCAAAAGTCTTTTGAAAAGTAAAATGTCTATTTTAGACATGATATTATAAAGTAACAAATATGTATTTAAATAATGTTCAAATTAGTTAATATTATGATATTTTAGCAAAAATGTAAAAAATAATTTATTATAATTTATTGTTAATATTTTTATATATAATATTAATTTTAAATATTTCTAAGTAATTAATATTAATTATTTATTAAATTTAATTAGAATATATAAACTATATTTAAATATAATAATTAAATATTTGTAATTATATATTGACACAATTGTATTATTTGCTTGTCTTTTAGTTTAATTACAATTATTCAAGTTTGTTAAATATATGACCCAGATTTGAAAGCTTAGAATTATTGCTTTGTGAGTTAGATAATTAGTTGATCAATTGGTGTCGATAATTGTGATGATTGCATAATAACAACGCTTTTGCTTGAACTTTAAAACTAAGAAAATGTAGAGAAGCAACATCAATTTTTTCTGTGTTTTTCATTAAAAAGAACATTCATTGTCATTGAAAAGTGCATATCTCACTAAAATCCTTAATCAACAAAAAAACATAGATCCAATTACGTAAAATTGAGCTTCTTTGTTGCGAATGGCGAAATACAATAAACCCAAAACTAAAATCTAGCTTTCATCACCTATAAATCGGTGACAAACACAGGGTCGCCATATTTTCACGTGTCTTGAACACTCAAACACGCAATCAAGAACATGAGATAAGTCAAGACCGAGAACCTTGAAATGTTACCAAGTTACCAACATGGCGAAAAGAATACGTTCCACTCGCCACCAAAGATGGCAACAAAAGAGAATACTTCATCTTAGCTTCAAACAATTCATTTCAAATAAGGATTCTGGTTGCATCAAGATAAGAAAAATGAGGCTATTCAGTGGTTTCAACCAAGAACCTTTAGATATTACCAACATGGCAAGAAAAAATAATAGGATTGATTGTACTGAAACCAGTATGACAGCAGTGGGAAACAATGATCCATTTCTGCTATGAGTTTATGATTCTATCGCATGTTTTTCAATTTCAAAAAAGGATGCTGGTTGAATCAAAATAAGAAAAACAAGGCTCCACCATCATAGCGAAGACTAAGAAACTTTGAGATGTTATCTACATGGTAAGAAAGAGCAGTAAGACATATTGTAATCTTTATGCGCGCAATGAAAGAAAGAGAACATTGTTTTGTTTCTGCTATGTATCTACAATTCTATGATATATTTGTTGATTTGAAACAAGGTATCTAGTTGAATATAAACAAGAATAATGAAACTCCTGTATCATTTATATAGATGTACCTGGAGGAAGGGACTGCTTCAACTTGTCAGCCTTCTCAACATCTGACACGCAAAGTGTGTACAAGTTCTTGAAGCAGCGGACCTTGAACTTGACAACATCTTTGCTCTTCTTGATCTTTACAGAGCGTGCATCTTTCTTTCTGGCAGTCAGAAGGAAGTCCTTGATCTCATGAATTTGCTTAGGCTGTAAATCATAACCCAGAAAACATTTGTTTAACCCAGGAAGTCAAATCATAGTTAAAGACATAAATCAATTATAGTAAGAGGCCGGTGAGAGCCAAAATCGCAAAATAAAAACCATAATAAGTAAATAAGCAGCTCAATGAACAAGGAAAATACAAATTGAAACTAAAAGAATATACACATTCTTAACAAATGATATCATTATCAGATATTCTAGAATTAAAATGTCATAACATGTAGTAAAAATATGTACAAGTCCTTCAAACATAAGCCGAATCCAAATGAAAAGACATAACATTGAATTAGGACGACTATATGCAAATAAGCAAATCAGCAACTCAAAGAGCTAGTAAAAACACAAATTAGAACTAAAGATCTGAGAACAACGTACACACATTCTTAAACATATACAGATGTTTTAGACTGAAAATAGCATTAAATGATGCAGTAAAAACATGGGCAAAATTTTCAATTTTATCCCATCTTCAAACACAGTTCATTGAGCCATACCAGATTTATATGAAACAATTTTCTCATTATCTAGGTCAACATAAACGGATATATGATAATCAGTTGCATTATATTAGTACCCAAATTTCTACAAAGCTCCATCAAATGAGGGGAAAATCAGAAAGATGCAAACGAAGCATTCAAATGCAAACCAAGTGAAAAACAAAGTAAGAATAGAGCATCAAAATGAGAACAATTTCAAAGAATTAAAGAGAGAAATGAGTTTTACCATTTTGGATTGAAGATTTCAGAGTATTCTTCAATTTGCTATAACCCAAGCACAAAAATGCGTTACAAATTTCCCCAGAGGAAGAGAAGCGAAAAATCACCAGAGGAACCAGAGGAAAAATCAGACAAAAGAAAAAAGGGAAAAAAAAAAAAGAGAAGTGCTAGACGTCTATTTGGAAGAAGAAATAATAAGGATAAAAAAGTAAAACACCAGCCAAAAGTGCTTTTACTCTGAGAAAAGCTAAAATTTTTGGCTTTTTCATCTGTGAAAAAGGACTTCTGAAACGTTAAAAAAATTTCCCCACTGACCCTTGTTCTTTATTACTTTTTACTGAAAAGGACTTTTGGACAAAAAAATCCATCACAGATGGAATGAAGAACGGGCCCTAACTCTTCTTCTACTACTCTAAAAGTAATGGTGAGGTATTGAAAATAAATTTTAGGGTTTAATTAAAATTTTAAAATATTAAAGAATTTAATAAGAATTTTAAAAATTAAGACCTAATTAAAAATTATCAAAGAGGTATTGAAATTTTCTAAAAGAAATTGGGGCCAAGGCCCCTTGTCTAAAAGCAACACTTAAATGCATACATTTCTTTTCCAATGATTAATTAACTTGCCTAGAAGAAATTGGTCCGCCGCCGCTTACCCAAAATTTTCCTAAACCTACAAAACAAAATCAAAATATGAATTATTCATTCGGAGAGTTTTTACTTTTTCAATGATTAATTAACTTGTGATTTTTTTTAATGCTAATATTAGTTTTTAATAAATTTATATATCCTTAAAATTTAGGATTCCTCCGTTTAAAATCAATTTTTTTTTTGTAATATATAATAGAGTATTTAAAAGAAGACGGGCGAAGTTTGGAAGTTGAGCCCATCTGAGCCTGAGAAGAGCACAATACTTTTGAGCTTGCAAAAATCCTTGAGCTTTATAGGCTGCTCCATTCGCTTCATCATCAACCTCCGGCCTTTTCCCAAGTTTCTAGTTTAGGTTCACAGTATTGGACCATCCTATAGGATAGTCATAAAGCTAAAATGCAAGTGTTTTCAATGGCTGGTTGACCACTGCATGCATCTGTGCATGCATATAGTTTTATTGACTGTGTGAGTTTTTAATTAATTTATTATTGTTTTGGGGTCAATATTAATGGATCGGTGTGTGTGATTATGGGTGTTTGATTGGAGAATGGTCTGTACGGGTGCTTGGAGTATAGGGTTGTCTGTCTGTGTTTCCCTTGGCATCATGGCATGTCTAACTTAGCTTAGTCCCCAAATTTATATTCTACGGATTTTGGGTGTTTTTCTTTTTTCTTTTTCCTATTATCTACTCCAAAACCTTTGAATGAATTAAATATAAGGCCCCATTACTATAAAATTTGATTAAGATGATGTGAAATTGAGAAAGTATACGTTTGAAATGGAGGTTATAATGCTCCAAAATATTAAACCATGCCAACTTTGCTCTTAAAACTTCCAACTTATTAATGTTACATTCTTGCCCTCTTGCTTTGTAATTCCACCAGAACTTTCGGCTTACGAAAACTAATTTAAGATGGAAATGAACAAAATATTTCAGCTATTTATGTGTTGTTGATTGATAACTAACTCATCACAAAATATCTGACTTTGATATCTATTAGTGTGAATGGGCATCCACCACGTTATGCCATCTCACTCTTTGGATATTTGCATGCCTTGAAGGGATTGATAAAATTATAAAGCAAATGTAGTATATTCTAACATTTGCTTTGTTATTATCACTAATTTGTTTCATCCATTTATTGGACCACAATGTCAATAAATGAATTTGGCTTTACCACCCTTTCCTTTTTATTCCCACTAGAGCGGGAGACATTGCAAATTTCGTCACTAGTTTAGTGGAGGCAATTAATAAACCTATTTTTCTTATATATCTTAAATCACCCAAAATAGTTGTTGAGTAGACAGTGAAGAGCAGAGCCATGGATCATACTTTCTCTAAACCTACAAAAACTTTTGTCCAAACTCGGCCTCAGTAGGGCTAGGTGGGTTATCCGGTTCTTGGACAAGTTTGTTTCTTTAGTCATTCCAAAACTTGTCATTAACCACTTGTTTCTAACCAAACACCAATTTGATTGTGAAAATTACTAAACTACTCTTAAATATTTGAAATAAGTTATATTCTTAAAAGGATACAATTTTTTTTCTTTTTACATTTGTACAATTATTTAAAACCTTAATTAAATTAGTGCCATAAATCAACCAGATGCCAACTCGATTGGAGAAAGTACTAAACTACTTTTACATATTTGAAATAAATTATACTCTTATTTTGTCCTTTTACATTTTAAATAATACCGATAAAATTGCAAATAATGATATTTGAACTTATGCTGTTGGCATAAATAACATCTTAACTTTACATATGATTCAATTGTTACTTGAGTTTGGTGTCACAAATTAACTCCTTATCAAATTAAGATTTATTATTTTTTAAAAAAATTATTACTCTACCTATGGTCCAATTAATTGTTAAATAAATATTTTACAACTCTATTTTTAATATTCAAAATTTCATTCACTAACATGATAACACATTTTAACAGAATAATAATTCCTAACATGAGCAATATGAGTTGAAAAGCAGTGGATTTAATATTATTAATTACATGTATTTACTTATTTAAATTTATTTGGACTTACAATTAAATTAAATTATTTTATTTTATTTTATTTTACATACATATATATATATATATATATTATTCTTATTATCATTAGTTTCAAACAATATGTTTTGTTGATGCTATTTTTAAAATTACATCTATGTTTAAAATATTCATACCTTGGCAATGCAAACAAACATTTTGAAATTCATCAACAAAATAGATTTACAAACTAGAGAAATTTTATTAAGAAAGTTATTTGAGGGTGTATAAATTTATTATAAATGTTGTGTTGGACAAAACACGTTAGCAAATAAAATATATAAATAAAAATAAAAATATTTATATAAAAATAAAATAAATTGAATAATTTATATTTAAATTAATGGATATGAAAAACTAATAAATAACATAACAAAATTAGAAATAAAAAAAATTTTATTAGATATTGATGCCTATTTTATAAATTTTTTTTAAAATAAATTCGGCCGCTCCTATAATACTTACAGCATGTTTGGTTGAGGGCTTAAGAATAGATCCCAGCCCAATTCCGCGGGCCCACCACTAAACATTAGTTTGGATGGTTGTAATGCTTTTACAGCCCGAATCTATTCAGGGTGTATAACGGGGAAAAGGTTGAATAGCCATTCCCTTCCCTCGCCATTGAATAGCTATTCATTCCCGTGCAAAGTAAAAAAAAAAAATCCCCTTTTCAACTTTTGCCCTCATCTCTACCTAGAGAATGAAGAAGCACTACAACCATCATCTTCTCCCTCTGTTCACAGGTAAATTATTTTTTTCTCATCTCTATGTTTCCTTTTTCCTTTTGATTGCAGAAAAGACCTAGGTCAATCTATTTTTCATTTTTTCTTCTTTTTCTTCAGTTAATAAAACTTGCAGAATTTGTCATCGGGCAACAAAAGGAAAAGAAGGTAAACCATTCCTTCTACTTCCAATGCCTATTTTGAATTGAATTCCTTGACTTGTTGGTTAAGTATGTTCTAAATTGTGAACAAATAAATCTTAACTTTGCTTCAACGCAAGAGAGATTACTCAATGAATGTGGGTAAGGAAGCCTTTTCGTCTTAGAAAGTTTTTCAAGGTTTCCTTCTCTGTATTTGTTAGAATGGAAGGGAGAACAATGGAGGGAAGGAAAGAAAGGGGATTTTTGTTTTTAGCTACACATGTTTTGTACAAGAAATGGATAATGGAAAGAAAGAAAAAGTTAATCTTAAAATCCTAAATAAAATAACTATTCTTTTGTTGAATATTTGATTAACATCCACTTTCCTCATATTGTCGAAAGGATTGATTTCCCAAGGAGATGGAAGCAGTACATCCAAACACTTTTAATTTCTACACTAACAAGGAAAAAGATAGCACCTTTTTCTTTTCCCCTCCTGCCATCCCCCTAAACTTCCTTCCAAGTTGAAATCCTTTCTGCACTCATTTATTAAACTTTTATGGCCTGTAATTATTATTATAACATTTTTTATGAGAAATTTTAGAATTTTTGGAAAAAAAATTACCTAGCATTGTTAAAATTTTCAACAGCAGTTTTCATTCACAATTTCATTATTTTATTGAAGTTCTACTCATCTTAACAGGTGTTATCTGTGGCAGTTTACAACCACAGTAAAAGGATATACCATTCCTCTGAGAAAAATGAGTTAGTTCTTTCTAGTCTTCTTGTTTAATCAGTTCAGTAACCAATGAGTCCTCAATTAGAGGTTTATATAATTTCTTTCAGTTTCATACCTGATTTATGTTAACTTAACTATGAATGCTTTATAACAGACTGCTTGTCTATTTGCTTTACCTTCCTAGACTGAATAATTGCAGCTCAATGCCAGGGCATCTGAATTGGGTAACAATGATGAACATGTTGCCAATGATTTTGTTGAGCTGGATAAGAGCAATGTACTGTTAATAGGTCCCACTGGTTTAGGTACAGTCTTATATGCTGAATAACTTCTTGCTGCTTCTACTGATTATTCTCTTGTGTTTTTTTTTTTTGGGTTTAAAATTTAAAACCTTAATTATGAGGACAGGAAAAACATTACTTACAAAAACACTAGCATGCATTGTGAATGTACCATTTGTCATTGCTGATGCAACAAGTTTAACACAGGCAAGTTGACCCCAAATAAAGGCACTAGCTCAAATTGTGATGTATGCATTTCACTTGCAAAACTGCATTTTCATGAAGATGGAGGTGAAGTTATTTCTGAGTATTGTTTATCTACGGTGGCTGCACTGCGAAAACCATGGAAACTGTATAGAATTTTTTTTTTTGCAAAAAAGCAGTTATACCTTGTTCTTATATATAGATGTGTGTGTGAACTCATAAAAATTGCATATTAGCAGAGAAAATCGCACAAATGACTAAACTTTTGCTGTGGTTAGGTGACAATGCCTAGAGATGCTTTACATCTTGGTGGAGTGGATCATCGAGAGTTACATAATGCCTATGGATATTAATTCCACATGGCAATAGCTGAAGGCCTTCTAAAGCGTGGAGATGGTAAGGACAAACCTTTTGTCTTGTCTAGAGCATTCTTTGCTGGAAGTCAAATGTATGGTGCAGTCTAGACTAGTGATAATTCGACAGATTGGGATCAACTTGGGGTTTCAGTCCCAATGGTTTTGACGCTTGGTTCTGGAATGACATTCTCTAGTATGCATGCCATTTAAATGAAAAAAGTTAAAAACTTTTGCACCTTCTCTCTTTTGATGTTAGGTAAACTTTCTGTAATGCCCCCAAAAAATCCTTAATATTTATTTTCGTATGTTTGTGACACAAAATATCTGTCTGGTTCAATGATTAAGTGTTCTGGGAGTGTCTGAGAAGTCTTGGGTTCAAGCATTAGCTTAGGAAATTTTTTGTTTTTAAATGAATAAACTCCTATCTTAGGTCAGTAGGTTTATAATTAAATGTTGGTAAACTATGTCAGAATGGACCTACTGGTCTGGTAGTTAAGTGGAGTGTCAAGATGCTGGTGGTCTTGAGTTCGAATCCCTGTGCGTGCAATGGAGTGTTTTATTTTGTTCTTGTGTCGTGTGGGTATTCTGGTTTAACCGAAATACTGAAATGTTGGACTAGAATTTAAATTCGATTGTTGAAGAGATTGTGGTGGACAGTTTGGGGGAGTTTGAGGGTTAGTGGGAGTGTGATGGACGGTTTTAGGAGGGAAGTTAGGGATATGGGGAGAAAATTAAAGGATTAAGGGGGATTTACCAAAAAAAATCTGTTTACTTCTTTCTTTTTTCCAATTTCAGCACTCACTCTTTGGTTTCCCAAATTATCTAACGTTTATTCCCTTCCTCTCTGTCGAATCTCTATATTTTCTTCCCCTCTTTTTTTTTCGATAGTGGTAATCGGGATTATCCCGTCTTTGTGTGTTGCGTGTCTTCGTTCGTGGTTGGTAAGTACCGATTTTGTCTTCTGTCGATTCTTTTTGGTTATTTTCTAAGTCGGTGGTTTCGGTATCTTTGGTATAGGCAAAAAACTGTGAATTGTTTGGTGCTGCTACTGCGATTGGTGTGTTGGGGGCTTTGGTTATCGTCGGTAAGTGTCGTATTGGGTTTTGAATCATTTTTAATTTTTGGGGTCTAAATAAATTGTAAGTTAAAGACTAATTGTGGTGTTGTTGTAATCATTATTAGGGGCTAATTGAAGGGTTGTTTATCACTCGTCAACGTTCTAAAGGCGGGGAATTCCTGCTATTCGATTTAAAGTAATGGCTTACCACTTGAAAGTGGTTACCTTGCTTCGGGATTTCGATAATTTGACAGTTTAATCAAGTGTATATTGCTGATTTTAGGTATCGAAAGTGTTCGGGAGTTCTAGGCGTAAAAATTGAAGTAAGTGAGTAAACACAACTCTGCAAATGAAAATCGGTGAAAAGTCAAAAAGTGAGTCTGTCGATACCATACGAGCGTGTGGCCGTCGTAAGGTAGGCCATGTAATCAGACACGGGCGTATGATCGACGAGGCAGGCCATGTGTGATTCATGGGCCGGATTAAATTGGGCCGTGTGAGCCTCACTGGCGTGTGAGATTATTGGGCTAGGGTGTGTGATCCACACGACTAAGGCCATTTTGGGCCACATGGGCGTGTGGGCCCACATGGGCAAATTACATGGGCTTTTGGCCCATTTTCACTATTTTGATAGCTAAGGTTGCACGGGTCACCAAGTCAACTGTAGACTTATTATAGGGTCGGTAAGATTACCTAGATCCCTAATTGACTGAATGACTATTATATCCATGTACTGTATATATATACATGTACGACTGTATTGTGAGCATGCTGTTAAAATTGTACTGAATACATATAGGATACCATGATTTGGCATGACATAATTGTATGATGCATTGCATGGGGATGGGTTTATATGGATCAGAGGAAGTGTACTAAAAGGCTTTGAGCCTAACTTACTGGCAGCTCAACTGCAAACTACTATCTAGTGCTGCAACCAGTATTATTTAGAGTGTAGGGATAGGTGGGTTGATTATATCCCCACATGGAGTGTACAGTTAGACGGAAATGGAGTGTAAAAGTTAGCTGGGTAGGACTTGTATACTGCATATTGTGATACTGTAATGGGCCAAGGCCCAAATGCATGACTGCCTCTGTACTGAGATGGGCCAAAGCCCAAATTGGTACTATCACTGATTCTGAATAAGGCTTAGGCCCAGACTGTGATTGCCTTCTTTCTGTTTGTACTATTTGGGATTACACACTGAGTTTTCATAAACTCACCATTCTGTTTTAACTGTATAGGTATTCCTTAAACGTAGGCGGATCGGTGTGGCAGAGGACTCAGCGGTGGCCACATGACCCATTTCATTCTATTTTAGTACTTAAGTATAATATTGATTTTATTTTTGGATATTTTATTGTAATAATGACATTTTTGGATTTTTATGGTTAATTTTGGATTTCTATTTTTTTGGATTTACAACTGCTATTAGTAGGGTTAATCAAGTTTTCAAAATGAATCAAACATTCTAACAAAATACACTCAAAGATGCAAACTGATTTAAAAAGCTTTCCGCAATAGATGACGTTTTGAAAATTAATATCGTTTTGAAAGAGAATACTTTTGTGATAATGAACTACGTTTTGAAAATGAACGACACATCCTAGAATTAATATAAGATTTTGTAATGAGGCTAATTTGAAAATAGGTTTTTATGATAACTTATTTATTTCCAAAACACTACCATGTGGGCCATAACGTCTAGGTCGAGTTTGGAGTGTTATATTTAGTGGTATCAGAGTCAGGTCGTAAAACTCTCTGTTATTTGGGTTTTGAAACTTAGATTTTAAAGTACAGATTTTTTAGATGATTGGAATATTTTCGCAGCATGTGTGGTACACCGAGTCTCCGGGATTGATCCTGTAAGTCCTCTGAACTGTTATCTGTTTAAAAACTAAAAATGCTTTAGATAGTATATACCGAAACTACTATAGATAAACTGTAGTGAAAACACTCAAGTTAGTGTATACTGATACTGTAGAAAAATCGATAGGCATTGATTGACACTACGATATGCGAAATAAAATTCACACTTCTGATACTGTTTTCATCAATTATCCTTTAATAAACATTGAAACTGTAAACTAATGCATAAAATTGTAAATACAGATTAATGCGAATAGACAATGAGCACAAGAGGTACTCGTGGACAGGGCACAAGAGGCCGTGGTAGAGGCCGTAGAGGTGCTCGAGCTAGGTCCTCATCTTCTAGCACCTTGCCGAATTTGGATACAAGTGAGACACTGGCTTCACCTGTGACTGATATTAGGTCTCATGATTGAGTGGCTGGGGACGACACACTATCCTAGGCCATGTTGAGGATCTTAGAGAGGGTCGTCGGGCCCAATACTAGAGCTGGAGGCCGAGAGTCAGTTACGAAATGACTCCGATATAACGGAGCTGAGCTCTTCAGGAGTATTACTGGAGTTTCCCCTAATGTGGCTGAATACTATATTAAGGCCACAGAAAAGATTATGGACGACTTGGACTGTACCTTTCAGTAGAAACTAAAGGGTGTTGTCTCGCTGCTACGAGATGAGGTATATCAGTGGTGGCTTACTGTTAAGGAGGGCACTTAGGCCAATCGACTGACCTAGGAATTTTTTAAGATGGCGTTCCAACGAAAGTATGTGGGTGCCAGTTACGTGGATGCCCGTAGGAGAGAATTCCTGAATTTGACCCAAGGTGATAGATCCGTGGCGGAGTATGAGGCTGAATTTCTGTGACTGAGCAACTATACGCGAGGAATAGTGGCAATTGAGTACGAGCGATATGTTCGCTTCGAGGATGGCCTTAGGGATAATCTGAGGGTTCTAATAGCTCCAAAGATGGAGCAAGACTTTGCTACATTGGTTGATAAGGCGAAGATCGCCGAGGAAGTGAAGCGCACTGAGCGCCAAAATAGAGAGAGGTAGGAATAAGAGGGATTCGGAGCCCTCGAGTTTCGTTCAGAGGCCTAAGAAAAAGGCTAGTGTTGATGGGCCGACCAGAGCTAGGGCTCCTATTGCTGCTATTGGACAGCTGCCGTGTACTGATTGTGGTAGACGCAATCAAAGTGAGTGCTGGAAAAAGACTGGAGAATGCTTGAGGTGCAGTTTTTTAGAGCACCGTATTAGGGATTGTCCATAGAGGTCCGATCGGATGCAAGCTTTTAGCATGGGTACTGCACCACCACTGAGGGTAGTTTAGTAGCCACTGAGAGGCCGTGTTAGGCCAAAGGTGGGAATGGTCTGGGTCGTGGTCAGAGAGCATCGGGCAGAGGTGCTGGTCATACTGAGGCAAGGCAATCGACTCTAGTTTATGCTATACATCGCCGAAAGGAGGGTGATGCTCCAGATGTCATTACATGTACGTTCTTTATTTATAATGTACTGTACATTGCACTGATAGATATAGGATCCACTCACTCCTACATAGCTAGTGCCGTAACTGAAAACTTGGGTATATTGGTTGAGAGCATTACGAGTGAGGCCACTGTACTAAGTCCATTGGGTTAGTCAATAAGGGTTGACAAACTGTTTAGAGATGTTCCACTAGAAGTTCAAGGAGCTATCTTTTGGCTGGTCTGATGGAACTGTTTTTTGGAGAATTTGATCTAATATTGGGAATGGACTGGTTAGTTAAACATCGAGTGAGCTTAGATTGTGCCACAAAAAGGGTTGTACCAAGAACTGAGGGGGACAGCGAGGTAATCATAATTGGGGAACGCGGAACTACTTATCGAATGTGATTTTTACATTGAGGGCCGAAAAGTTGGTTCGTAAGGGATGTGGGGCATATCTGGCCTATATCAGTGTTTCAGATTCTGGGGATTCATCAGTTAAGGATATAATGACGGTTAAGGACTTTTTAGATGTTTTTCCTAAGGAGCTACTTAGGTTACCTTTGAATCGTGAAGTAGAGTTTGGGATTGAGCTCTTCCTAGTACAGCTCCGGTGTCTATCGCCTCCTATAGAATGGCATCGAAGGAGCTTGTTGAGCTTAAGGCTCAGATTCAAGAATTATTAAATCGTGGGTTCATCCGCCCTAGTGTGTCCCCGTAGGGAGCACGGATCTGTTTGTGAAAAAGAAGAATGAATCCATGCATATGTGTATCGACTACCGTCAACTGAACAAGCTTACCATCAAGAATAAGTAACCTCTACCAAGGATAGATGATCTATTCGACCAGTTCTGAGGGGCTTCTATTTTCTCTAAAATTGATCTATGACTTGGGTATCACCAGTTGAGAGTTAAAGAGGCTGACGTGCATAAGATGACATTTAGGACTCGCTATGGCCATTACGAGTTCCTAGTGATGCCATTTGGACTGACGAATGCACCAGTAACTTTTATGGATATGATGAACCTAGTGTTTTAGCCCTATCTGGATCATTTTGTAGTGGTATTTATTGACAACATACTGGTGTATTCAAGAACTGAGGATGAGCACGATGAATATCTCCGAGTGGTTCTACAAATTCTACGAGAGAAACAACTATACACCAAGTTTAGTAAATGTGAGTTTTGGTTAGTGAAGTAATGTTTCTAGGACATGTGGTTTCTGCTGAGAGGATTAGCATTGATCCTCGAAAGATAGAGGTGGTATTGGAATAGAAATAGCCTAAGACTGTATCTGAGATCCGCTTTTTTTTTGGGACTGGCAAGATATTATCGACGATTTGTAGAAGGGTTTTCACTGGTCGCCGCACCCTTGACTAAGCTGTTACGTAAGGGTGTGCCATCTAACTAGACTGACGCGCAGTAAGAGAACTTTGAGAAGCTCAAGACTGTACTGATGGAGGCCCCTGTTCTGATATAGCCAGAGTCTGAAAAGGAGTTTACTATTTATAGTGATGCATCACATGTCAGTTTAGGATGTTTGTTGATGCAAGAGGGTAAGGTGGTAGCGTACGCATCTCGTCAGCTTAAGACTCATGAGGCAAATTATCCGACGTATGACTTGGAGTTGGCCGCGGTGATATTTGCACTGAAAATCTGGAGGCATTATCTGTATGGTGAGAAGTGTATCATTTACACTGATCACAAGAGCCTCAAGTACCTCCTCACTCAGAAGAAGTTGAATCTTAAGCAGTGTAGATGGATTGAGCTGCTTAAGGATTACGACTATACTATCGAATAACATATTAGTAAGGCCAATGTAGTGGCCAATGCACTGAGCCGAAGGGCTGTGACAGATTTGAGGGCGATGTTTGCTTGCCTCAGTTTATTTGTTAATGGAAGTCTGTTGGCTGAACTTTAAGTTAAACCGACTTGGATAGAGCAGATTAAGGGTAAACAGTTGGAGGACGAGTCTTTGGGTCTTCGCTTCTGACAGATTAAGAGTTGGAATATTGTGGATTTTAGGTTGAATAGCGAAGGGGTACTCTACTTCCGTGGGAGAATCTGTGTACTGAAGGATACCAAGTTGAGGCAATCTATACTGCGAGAGATGCATAGTAGCCCTTATGCTATGCATCCTGAAGGAAACAAGATGTACCAAGACCTTCGTGAGATATACTGGTGGCCAGGTCTTAAACGTGAGGTTACTGATTATGTGGCTAAGTGTTTGACATGCCAGCAGGTTAAGACTAAGCTCCAGTTACCTTTGTGTTTGCTGCAGCCAGTCAAGATTCTGCTATGGAAGTGGGAACGTGTAACTATGGACTTCGTTAGTGGGTTACCCCTTTCACCCACTAAGAAGGACTCTGTATGGGTCATCGTGGATCGATTGACCAAGTCCGCTCATTTCATACTGGTTCGTACTGATTACTCTCTGCAGAAGCTGGCTAAACTGTATGTGTCTGAGATAGTGAGACCGCATGGCATACTGGTTTTGATAATATCTGATAGGGATCCTCGCTTCACGTCTCGATTCTGGAAGCTCTAGGTACAAGGTTGGACTTCAGCACTGCATTCCATCCACAAAAGATGGTCAATCTGATAGGGTGATTCAAATACTGGACATGTTAAGGAGTTGTGTGACTGACTTCCGAGGCAGTTGGGAGGATTACCTGCCACTAGTGGAGTTTGCTTATAACAACAGCTATTAGTCTAGCATTCAGATGGCACCCTACGAGGCACCATATAGTCGTAGGTGTTGTAACAGCTCGATTTATGGGCTAGTCAGAATAGTGGGCTCAGGATCACTAATCCAGGGTCAGAGAAAATTATTTTAATGTTATTTTATAAGTTATAAAATGATTATAAAGGTGTATGAAAATTTTGGTGCTTTAATTTTAGCGATTTCATACTTAATCGCGAAAAAGGACTAAATCGCATAAAGTGCAAAATTTCTATTTTATAAGCTAGAGGTACCAATTAGCCATGAAATTTTAATTGCAGGCATTTATTGTGCAATTAGACCTTTCTAAAGGTCATGGCCGGCCATAGGGGGACAAAGAAAAAACTTTGTAATTTGGTTAGGTAGAAATTTGGTGATAAAAATTAATTTTTATCATAAAATAGAGAAAATAAAAATATCATATTTTCTCTCCATCTTCTCCACTGAAAATTAGCAACAAAATGAGGGTTGAGAACTCAAAAATTTCAGCCAAGCTTTCCCCTTACAAGTAAGTGATTTTGGTGGCCTTTCTTGAAAATTTTTGTACTTTTGGAATCCCTATAGCTTAAACTAGCTAATGACGGGACTATTTTGCAAAATGGTTAAGAGTCTAGGGTTTTCCATGAGATAAATTATGTTGTTTGCTGAAATTTTATGGAAGAAAATAAGTCCTAGTTGTTAAATATACAACTTTTGTGAATGGTGTTTCCATGAAAACACCTAAAAGGACATTTTGGTAAAGGTTGTGAAATAGGTGGTAAATGTATGTAAAAGTTGAAATCTTGGGTTGCTATAAGAGGGAATATGAATCGGCTAGGCTTGACTAATAAGGAAATTTGATGAAAATCGATATACGAGCCTAGGGACAAAATCATAATTTTGTCAAAGTGAAATTACATGTGACTTTGAGGTGATAAATGCAGGATATAAGTGCAAGTAAAGGTGAACAATGTTTTATGATATGTGTTTGTGATATGTGAAGGTTTTGAATGAGTAAGCATTATGAATGATTGAGTGGGTAACCATGAGCTTAATTGTAAATCTCATTATAATACCCTTGTGGTTGAGTAAAATAAATAAATGTCAATAGTTGATTAATATTTGCATATGAACTTACTAAGCGTTATTGCTTACTCCTTTTCCTTCCTATTTCTTATAGATTAACTTAACTAGCTCGGGTTGGAGATCACCGTAGATGTTTTCACACTATCAAGCAGTCATTTGGGTAAAAGGATTTCAAGTTTTCTTGAGATATGGCATGCATAGGAACCTTATCTTTTGATTAATTAAGTCATAGTTAATGTAGCCAAATATGTTGGCCTAAAATGGTTGATGGATCGATTGTGTATAGCCACGGATGATGGCTTATGTCGATTATAGTTATGCTAGTGATAGCGCTCTGTAACACCCCTTACCCGTGTCCAACTCCAAAACAGGGTTTGAGGAGTTACTGTACTTCAACATTCACAATCATACAAAACTAGGTTACCAAATTTCGCCCAAAATTTAAAACTTTTCAAACACATGCCAATACTCCAAGGATAATGGCCCGATAGTGTGATGTTGCCTCCGACGATATCCAGCCCTGGGCAGACCTGACAAAACTAAAAGAAATGGAAAGGAGAGAGTAAGCTTTACGCTTAGTAAGCTCGCATGAAAATAATAAGCAATACAATAACATGCTATTTTCATATTCTTCCTATTTATTCAAATTCCAGTTAAGCTATTTTCTTGAGTCATAGTCATTAAATTATTTATATCTAGAGCTACAGAACTCTAAATTAAGATCTATTAATTTTTCATGAAACTAGATTCTCATATATTCTTACCATAAAATTTTAGAATTTTTGGTACAGCCAAGCAATATAGTTTATTCAATAAAGATTTCCCTATTTTACTATTAAACTATTCTGACCTCTCTTCACTTCGAATCAATTTTATCCTTGTACAGAGTTCATATGACCTTTTTATTTAGTTCATTTGAAAATAGACTCATTCAGGATTTTAGGAATATAAATTATATCCCACAATTATTTTTTTACAATTTTTAATGATTTTTCCAAAGCAGAACAGGGGATCACGTAATCATTCTGAACCAGTCTCACAGAAATTCAAATATCTCAAAATATACGAATCATTTGTTTGCTATGTTTCTTTTATATAAAATATACTCAATAAGATTTAAATCAATATCTCATCTAATTTATAATTCAATTTCTACTATTTTTGGTGATTTTTCAAATTCACGTCACTGCTACTATCCAAAGCAATTCTATTGTAAATTTTTGCTCTCTCTCACTTTAGTTGTATTCATCACTTGCCTATACCAATCTTTCCAATTTCCGATCACATATCGAGCATATTGTTCATAAGTACATTTTCCACATTTCTCAATTGGTCACATTCACACTTGCACTTATTCATTACATGATCGTATTCAATTACACTTAGTCGTTACACGATCACATGTATTTTCACTTAGTCAATTTCCGCTGAACTTATCAGAATAATAACAGATACACGGTGACCTGTACATAGTACCACCCTTGTAGCTGAAGCTATATGGTACACATAATAGCCTGCACTTAGTACTACACATGTGACCAAAACCATCACTTACACATAGTGGCCTGCACTTAGTACCACACATGTGATCGAAACTATCGGGTACGCATAGTAGCCTGCACTTACTACTACACACGTGACCTAAAACCATCTCATAGCTCTCTTGTACACATAGTGGCCTACACTTAGTACCACACATGTGAACTAGCTACCTCATTCGTATATGTTCTATTCCGAAGGTTCAACTGGAAATTCTCACTTTTCAACATTTTACCAATTCATAAATTTTCATGCCATCATTTTATACAACTATCATACATTCATAAAACATGCATTTAGGCATATTATGGGTTTACTTTAGGTTATTCGAACTTACTTGTCGAAATCTCGTCAGGTACAACCATGTAGCAACTCATACAACCCATGTAATATTAATTTAACATTCAATTCATGTAACATTAATTTGCCGTTCAATTTCACATAACACAACAAACATCACATTTTCCATACCATACATACCATCCATCGACTTCTCCTAAACTTATTAAATCATACAATTTATGTCATATCAATAGAGAATTACAATTCAAGCATGGTGTTGCATTATTATTAACATACGAACTTACCTCGAATGCCGAAACGACCATTTTACCAACTTTTTTGATTTTCGATTTTCCTCCAGTTCTAAGTTCAAATCTCATTTTTCGGGGTCTAAAACATCACATTTCACTTATTTAATTAATGTACAACTCAAAACAGTCCCTAACTCAAACTTTGAAAAAATTACAATTTTGCCCCTAAACTTTTGCATAATTACGATTTTGCCCTTAGGCTCAAAAATTAAACTTTATTCCTTTTTCTTATGTTTTATGGCATGCTGAACATTTTTCCCTTCTATAGAAACTTCAAATTCTTACTATTAACACACAATTATGAACAATAACAACTTTTACCAATTAGCTTGTTTTACTCGTTTTCACCGAAAATCACTTAGTAAAAATCGTTCCTCTACTCATAAACATGCATAAACTACCATCAAATATTAAAATACACAATTATCCATCATGGGTAAAATTTTTGACTTTAACTATATCTCAAAATATGGTTAGAAATAGGTAGATTAAGGTATAAGGATTTTAAAAATACGAAAATCAATAAAAACGAGACAAGAACGAACTTACTATTGAGCTTGGAAAGCTTGGTCAAAACCTCAAAAATGGCTTTCATGGTATTTTCGACAGCAACATAAAAGAATGAAGAAGATGACATCTTTTTTTTATCAGGCTATTTTGGCTTTATATGCCAAATTACTAAAATACCCTTAATGCCTTTCTTAGATATTTTACACACAAGCCCATTTTTTTCCAAAATTTTAGAATTTGGTAAAATTCCTATTTAAGGGCTCCTAATTCATAATCCAAAGAAATTTCATACAAAAAGCTTGTAGAACATGCATTTTTCAACTTATTCAATTTAGTCCTTAAAGTCTAATTGAGCACCTTAGACATATAATTTCTTCATGAAATTTTCACACAAGCATGTAAACATATCATAGACCTTATAATAATCATAAAATAATTATTTCTACCTCAAATTCGTGGTCTCAAAATCACTATTCTGACTAGGCCCTAATTTGGGATGTTACACGCTCTCTGGTGTATGTGAAGCTAGTATGGTTATCATGGATTAAATGTGAAATTTATTATTATAAATGATGATATGATAATGATATGTGTTGTTGCATGAATGTGTGGATGTAAGGGTTGCAAGATGGCTTAGAAAATAGCCTAGAATTTGTCCACAATGATAGACACACGGACGTGTGTCTAGGCCATGTGTGACACACGGCTAGCCTTATGGGTGTGTGGTTAGGCTGTGTGTCCCCTGCGTGTTAGTTTTACAAGTTAGTATGCTCAGTAGTAAACACACGGGTAGAGACACGGCCGTGTGTCTCAACTATGTAGATGGCACGGTCATGGACATGAGCGTGTGCCTAGGCGGTGCTAAGTCTGTACCTAAATTTGAAATTTAATTTGCCACACGGTCTAAGGACATGGGTGTGTGACAGGCCGTATGATGTAAGTCAGTGTCGACCATGGGCCAGACACATGGGCATGTGACAGGCTATGTGATGCAAGTCAGTGTCGACCACGGGTATGGAGCACGGGCGTGTGATATGTCACACGGGCGTGTCCCTTCTTCCACACGGGCGTGTGGCCCTATTTTAAGTAGAAATTTTCTAAGTGCGCAAAAGTTTCCAGTTTAGTCCCGAACCATTTTGTATGTAAGTTTTGGGTCTAGTAGGCCCATAATAGGGACATTATGAGTATGAATGAAAAGTTTCAAGTTGAACCGAAATTTTATGGTCCGATATGGTATGTTTAAGTAAGTTAAGTCTGGTAATGCCTCGTATCCGGTTTCAACTTTGAACATGGGTAAGCGTTGTTACATTTAGTGGTATCAGGGCTATAGTTTAGTCATTTCTCGGACTAACCTAGCGTATGAGAGTTTAGTTATACATGCCATACTACTACTCATGATAGTGTGATATCTTCCTACTCTAACGAAAATGTTTTGTCAAGACGGAGATGATTCCCAACCAAGTTATTATTTATAATGCTGAAAATGATAATGAGATAATTGAAATGTGCTGATAATGTGATGAAATTCAGAAAGGTATGAATAGAAGTTCATGACATGTGTGTAATAAGGTATGAAATGAGACAATCATAAGTTGA
Source organism: Gossypium rotundifolium (assembly GCA_025506655.1). Classification (NCBI taxonomy): domain Eukaryota; kingdom Viridiplantae; phylum Streptophyta; class Magnoliopsida; order Malvales; family Malvaceae; genus Gossypium; species Gossypium rotundifolium. The sequence goes on along the minus strand of CP106729.1, from coordinate 66,617,153 downwards.
GAAATGTGAAAACATGGAACGAAATGAAAGTTATATGGTGATAAGCTCATCCATGTTGGTTCGACATGCATACGATGGTATGTGCCCAACGTATTTGATTAAGTGAATATGATGAGTAAACTTACCCAATGAACGGGATATGTGTGTATGTGCATTTGTTTGAATAATGTACAATCAGTATGCCCACATAGTTGAATCACATGTTTAACTGTTAAATAAGAGAATATACATTGTTTTGTTTTATGACTTTGTTATGATGCCATGAATATTATAATAGCATGTGAGTTGAATTGGAAGGTCAAATTAAGTAGAACACAGGAGATAAGTACGATCGTCCAGTAATAAATTTACAGTTAAGACCCTGGTTGGACCATTGCAATACCTATGATCCCATATAAGACTATGCCTAGGACATGGCATTGGCATCGATACATGATCCCATGTAAGACCATATCTGGGATATGGCATCGGCATCGGATAGTGATTTCGTGTGAGACCATGTCTTGGACATGGCATCGACATACTATCTCATGTAAGACCATATTTGGGATATGGTGTCGACATTGATATAAGATCTCGTGTAAAACCATATTTAGGATATGACATCATCATCGGCATGTGTTTCCATGTAAGACCATATTTGGGATATGGCATTGGTATCGATATGAGATTTCATATGAGACCATAGTGGGACTATGACATCGTGACGACAGGTAAGATTATAGCTGAGCTATGATATTGTGATACGAGTAAGACCATAGTTGGACTATGGCAATTAAGTAAACAACGTATTCAGACCCATACGACATTCTTTAAATTGACAAGTGATAGTAAGAGAAATTAGAGTTAGATGTTGGGTATTAATTAGATATTAATGTGGAACTTGAGTAAGTAAAATCACTGTTCGAAATTATGGGTATTTGTAATCTGAATAAGTGTGAAAATTCGCTTAGAGTGAGTTGTATGATTACGATGATATTTCATTAATAATGAATGCTAAGGTATATGTGTGTAAGTTTGAGAGTCAAGTTAAGGCTTACGACCTCACCCCCTTACCAATGTTGATTTATAACGAGATTTTACGAGAGTCGAGTTGAATAAGTTCACAAGTGTGAGACTAAAGAGTTCAGTGGGGGAACGATTAGTAATGCATACAAAGATGAGAATAGTTTGGAAAGTGGAAACAGTTTTGGTAAGAATACCAAAATGTTTTAAAGATTACACCGATGATATGATGTCATGAATAAAGAAAAATTTAGTGTCGACTATCCGACCCAAATTGAGTATGAAATCTAATGTGTGTATTTATCAAAATATTCTCAAATCGATGTTTATTAGTAAATGGAATAATAAAGGGATTATGATGACGAAAATAGTCAGAGAAACAATGTTCGAACTATAAAAATGTTTGAGGATGACAATCACGATTAAATAGATTGTAGTGATCTCTTTGAGTAGTCTGTATAGATATTTATTCCCCTTCAAGGGTTACGTGGTTGTTTGTTTTTATGAAATTAGGATCGTGTGAGAATATTAACTGACTGTAAAATTAGAAGAATTAGCTTTTGATTTGATTGGTTCGTGATCGTCATTTCTTGTTCCTTCGGAATTCTACTCTGGTATGTTAGAGTGAAGTCGGTGGTCAAAATTTTATGCGAGACTATTCTCATGTTTCTGCTGATCATGATTTATCTTTAAAGCGTATTATTCAACATATGATAGCTATGTTTACTATGGTTATGCTTTAGGTCGATCATAGAAAAGTGATGATTCTAATATTTGGATACCTCTAATTTTTGTATAAGAAGTTAAAATTGATAAAAGTATAAGTAGAAAAACTACAAGTTTCAAGTTGTGTGATGAATTTTTCATATGGGCGTGTGCCCAAGCCGTGCGAAGTCTTCACCTGAATTTGGAATTTAATTTGCCATACGGTCGAAGGACACGGGCGTGTGACAAGCAGTGTGATGCAAGTTAGTGTTTACCACGGGCCAGACCACACGGGCGTGTGGCAGGCCGTGTGATGCAAGTTAGTGTTGACCATGAGTGTGGAACACGAGCGTGTGATATGTCACACGGGCGTGTCCCTTCTTTCACACAGGCGTGTGGCCCTGTTCTAAGTAAAAATTTTCTAAGTGTGCGAAAGTTTCCAATTTATTCCCGAACCATTTCGTATGTAAGTTTGGGGTCTAGTAGGCCCATAATAGGGACATTATGAGTATGAATGAAAAGTTTCAAGTTGAAACGAAATTTTATGGTCCGATGTGGTATGTTTAAGCAAGTTAAGTTTGGTAATGCCTCGTATTCAATTCCAGCTTTGAACACGGGTAAAGGGTGTTTCAGCTGTCACACACCTTCATGTTGGATTGAGTTGGGCGAACGACGTGTTTTGGGCCCTAAACTAGTTTTTAATACCGAGGACAAAGTTAGATTAATTCGAGACCGATTGAAAGCGGCATCTGACAGACAAAACTCCTATGCAGACCTGGAGCATCGAAAGATAGAGTATTCTATGGGGGACTCCGTTTTTCTCAAGGTTTCACCATGGAAGAAAGTACTGAGGTTTGGTCGCAAGGGTAAGCTGAGCCCTAGATTCATTGGGCCTTATCGTATTCTAAAGCGAGTAGGACCAGTTGCCTACTAGTTGGAGTTACCTTTGGAGCTAGATCAAATTTATGATGTATTCCACGTCTTAATATTGAGGCGCTACCGCTTTGATTCCACGCATATTGTTCCTGTTGAGGAGATCGAGTTTAGCCCAAATCTAATTTTTGAAGAGGAGCCAGACCGGATATTGGATCGCGATGTGAAGGTTCTAAGAAGAAAGTCTATCCCACTGGTCAAAGTTCTTTGGCGTAATCATAGTTCTGAGGAGGCCATGTGGGAGCCTGAGGATGTGATGCAACAGCAATATCCCCATCTGTTCCAAACAGGTAAAATTTTGAGGTTGAAATTTTCTTTAAGGGGGCATAGTTGTAACGCCCCAAAAAGTCCTTAATATTTATTTTCGTGTATTTGTGACACAAAATATCTGTCTGCTTCACTGGTTAAGTGTTTTGGGAGTGTCTAAGAAGTCTTGGGTTCAAGCATTAGTTTGGGCAATTTTTTGTTTTTAAATGAATAAACCCCTATCTCAAGTCAGTAGGCTTATAATTAAATGTTGGTAAAATATGTCAGAATGGGACTACTGGTCTGATGGTTAAGTGGAGTGTCAAGATGCAGGTGGTCTTGAGTTTGAATCCCTGTACATGCAAGGGAGTGTTTTATTTTGCTGCTTGTGTCGTGTGGGTGTTCTGGTTTAGCTGAAATACTAAAGTGTTTGACTGGAATTTAAATTCAATTGTTGAGGAGATTATGGTGGACGGTTTGGGGGAGTTTTAAGGTTAGTGGGAGTGTGATGGATGATTTTAGGAGGGATGTTAGGGATATGGGGAGAAAATTAACGGATTAGGAGGGATTTACCAAAAAAAATCTGATTACTTCTTTCTTTTTTCCAATTTTGGCACCCACTCTTTGGTTCTCCAAATTCTCTAACGTTTATTCCCTTCCCTCTCTGCCGAATCTCTATATTTTCTTCCCCTCTTTTTCTTTTTTGATAGTGGTAATCGGGATTATCCCCTCTTTGTCTGTCGCGTGTCTTCATTCGTGGTTGGTAAGTACCGATTCTATTTTCTGTCAATTCTTCCTTGGTTATTTCTAAGTCGGTGGTTTTGGTATCTTTGGTATAGGAAAAAAATCGTGAATTGTTTGTTGCTGCTATTGTTATTGGTGTGTTAGGGGCTTTGGTTTTCGTTGGTAAGTGTCGTATTGGGTTTTGATCCATTTTGGTTTTGGGGTCTTAATCAATTGTAAGTTAAAGACTAATTGTGGTGTTGTTCTAATCATTATTAGGGGCTGATCGAAGGGCTATTTATCTCTCGTCAACACTCTGAAGGCAGGGAATTCTTGCTACTCGATTTAAGGTAATGGCTTACCGCTCGAAAGTGGTTACCTTGCTTCGAGATTTTGATGAATTCGATAGTTTAATCAAGTGTATATTGCTGATTTTAGGTATCTAGAGTGTTCGGGAGTTCTAGGCATAAAAATTGAAACAGGTGTGTAAACACAACTCTGCAAACAAAAATCGACGAAAAGTCAAAAAGTGAGTCTGTCGACATTACACGGGCGTGTGATCGACGAGGCAAGCCATGTGTGATTCATGGGATGGGCTGAATTGGGCCGTATGGGCTCTATGGGCGTGTGGGATTATTGGGCTAGGGCGTGTGATCCACACCGCTAAGGCCATTTTGGGCCTTGTGGGCCACACGAGCGTGTGGGCCCGCATGGGCAAATTACATGGGCTTGTGGCCCATTTTCACTGTTATGACTGCTAAGATTGCACGGGTCACCGAGTCGACTGTGGACCTACTATAGGGTCGGTAAGATTACCTAGATCCTTAATTGACTGAATGACTGTTATATCCATGTACTGTGTATATATACATGTACAACTGCATTGTGAGCATGCTGTTAAAACTATACTGAATACATATAGGATACCATGATTTGGCATGACATGATTGTATGATGCATCGTATGAGGATAGATTTATATGGATCGGAGAAAGTGTACTGAAAGGCTTCAAGCCTAACTTACTAGCAGCTTAGCTACAAACTACTATCTAGTGCTGCAACCGGTACTACTTGAATGTAGGGATGGGTGGGTTGATTATATCCCCACATGAAGTGTAGGGTTGGATGGAGATGGAGTGTAGAGGTTGGCTGGGTAGGACTTGTATCATCGCATATTGTGATCTTGTCTTGATTCGACATCGACATCAGATGGGCCAAGGCCCAAATGCATGACTGCCTCTGTGCTGAGATGGGCTAAAGCCCAAATTGATACTGTCACTGATTCTTAATAAGGCTTGAGGCCCAGACTATGATTGCCTTCTGTCTGTCTATTTGTGCTATTTGGGATTACACACTGAGTTTTCATAAACTCACCCTTCTATTTTAACAGTACAGGTAATCCCCAAACGTAGGCAAATTGGTACGGCGGAGGACTCAGCGGTGGCCACATGGCCCATTTCGTTCTATTTTAGTACTTAAGTATAATATTGATTTTATTTTGGGGTATTTTAATGTAATAATGGCCTTTTGGATTTTCATGGTTAATTTGGGATTTCTATTATTTTGGATTTACAACTGCTAGTAGTAGGATTAATCGAGTTTTCAAAACGAATCGATGTTTTAACAAAATACACTCAAACAGGCAAACTGATTTAAAAAGCTTCCGCAATAAGTGACGTTTTAAAAATTAATATCGTTTTGAAAGAGAATACTTTTGTGATAATGAACTACGTTTTGAAAATGAACGACGCATCCTAGAATTAACATAATATTTTGTAATGAGGCTAATTCGAAAAGAGGTTTTACGATAACTCATTTATTTCCAAAACACTGCCATGTGACGTCGCCAAGATTTAGCCATAACGTCTAGGCCGGGTTTGGGGTGTTACACTTTCACAATGGCTGATGTTGATGGATTTTTTGGCAATCCAGAGCCTGAGTTATTAGTACGTTGGTATCAACTTAGTGCTTATTAGCCTGAGTTATTGAATGAATATAGCATTTAGGTTTCTTTTAGTAGATGCAAATTTGTTGTTGCTAAATACCTTGATGGGTCTTCTTTCTCTAACTTAAGGATTCACCTTCTGTTCAATATGTTTCTTTTCATTGCTTTACTTTATTCAATGTCTATTGGTGTTATTTTTATAAGGAGAGGAGAAAAAACTCACATTACTATTGTCACTTTCATTTATGGAAAAGGTTTTTGAAAGAATGTTCCCATGTATGGAGGGGTTTATTCAAAGGGGTATAATGCTGCTTTGAAAAAGGAAATTCTTGTACTTTCACTTTCTCCTTGCCACTTCAAATTGGTTGCAAATGATAAGGCTATTGGGAATAGGCTTGAAATGCTTAATGGTCATAAAAGTCATAGGTCACAGAACTCACTCCCAATATCTAGTTCATGAACCTGTTTAGGACTAGTAAATTGGTCAACTCATGAGAATGTTGTTGCTACACGTTCTTCTGAATTTCCTTGCCAAGAAGCTGAAGACTGCAATCATCAAGACAATAAAAAGGGCTTAGAATGTCTTCTTTAGGCATGGTTTCTTGTTCAACTTGATGCTATAGCTTCAAATGCAGGGACGAAAGTTAACACGTTGATTTTGGGGAGTGAAAGTCTACTTCACTTTCAGGAAACCATATATGATTTTGGAGCTTATGGACTTGTCTCATCTAATGGTTTTTAGAGAAGAGAAATAAGACAGGATTTGCCATTTGAAATTTCATACATATTGACTATCTCAGAGGAAACACCCCAAAGTGGACAAGTCAATGCATATGAACTTCCATTTTGGTAACTTTTTGTGTTTGTAATATTTGGATGGTATAATGACATGATAGAATATCATTACAATGTTGTAACTTTTTGATGTTGTAAAATTTTATAACATATGGATTATGGCATATAAACTAATGAAATCATGTAAACTTTTGCTAATATATGAATATTATGTTTGGATGTGAAATATAATTCTCAAGTTATTTATTACTTCTAATATTTTGTTTTTAGTGTAGAAAAATTAAATTATTTGTTTCACTAATGATATTTTAGCACATTAAATATGTATTACAGTTTAAAAATAATAAAGTAGATTATATATTATTTTATAGTATTATATATTATGATTTTTAAATTCATATAATAATTATATTAAGAATTTTATTAAATTATATATTATTTTATTAAATTATATTTAATAATAATTATGTTAAAATATGGTTAAATTATTTTTATTTTTATTAAATTATTTTTAATAATAATCTTATTAAAATTTAATAACAACAACAATAATCATCTACCTAAAATTTTTTTGCTAAGGGTATTCGGTCATTTTAGTTTTTTTTTCTTATGCTATTACAACATCATTCCATTCAACCAAAGACAAGAATACTATTACAGTTCTATTCCATTCCATTCAACCAAATAATTGAATTACTGATTACAGCTCTATTCCATTACAGCTCTATTCAATTACAGTGAACCAAACGTACCCTTAGAGAAACATTGGTTGAATATCACACTACACCAAAACAGACTTTTAGCGGCGTTTTTAGTGGCGTTTTAAATAAAAACGTCGTAAATTTTACACAATAGCGGCGTTTTAATGACAACGCCGCAAAAAAATGAGAAATAGCGGCGTTTATTACCAAAACGCCGCGAAAAATGATAAATGGTGGCATTTTTTCCTCAAACGCCGCTATAAATCAGAGCATTAGCGGCGCTTTTAAAAAACGCCGCTAAAGGTCTAAGCATTAGTGGCGCTTTTGAAAAAACGCCGCTAAATGTCTGAGCATTAGCGGCGCTTATAAAAAAACGCCGCTAAATGTCTGAGCATTAGCGGCTTATAAAAAAGCGCCGCTAAATGTCTGAGCATTAGCAGTGCTTATAAAAAAAATGCCGCTAAATGTCTGAACATTAGCGGCGCTTATAAAAAAAACACCGCTAAATGTCTGAACATTAGTGGCGCTTACAAAAAACGCCGCTAAATGTATTCTTGCTCTGAATTATATTTTATTTTGATAAATTCACCTATAAGCAATGAGAAATTTTCATTTTAGTTACTTAATTATGAAAAGTTACATGTTGTTAACTAAACAATTTAGAAGTTTTCATTTAAGTTACAAATTAAGCTATTAAAATTGATTTAGTAAGGGTTTAATGTTTAGTATGTTAATTTCATGGTTTAGGGTTTGTTATTTTGGTGTATGGGTTTAGTGTTTTAAAGTTTGTTGTTTGCATTTATTGTATAGTGTTTAATAACTTAGTGTTTACCTGATAAGGTTTAAGTGTTAGTGGTTTGGGGTTAAGGTTTAGGGTTAAAGGTTGAATTAGGGGGAAATGGTTAATGGGTTAGGGTTTTGAGTTTAATTAAGTTTTATGGTTTATAAGTGTATCATGAGTTTAGGTTTAGGGGTTTGGGAGGAAATGGTTGATGCGTTAGGTTTCTGAGTTTAGGGTTTATGGTTTAAGTTTATGATTTTAGGGTTTAAGGTATAAGATGTTAGCTATATGACCCAAAATTCTCGAAATAGAAATCCTCAAATTAGTTTCCTTAATTCAAATCCCCAAAATCCCTAATTAAATCCCATAACCCCAAGCTATCGATCCCACCATCGTTTATCGATCCTTCATTCTATTGTGAAACTATCTTCCCATAACCCCGAATGGTATATGTATCCATTACCCCAATGATTATTTCTTTAAAGTAGGTTCAAATTTTAATCTTTAATTGATATATTAAATAATTTATTATATATAATTGAAAAATAGATAATATGAATTTTAATATTAAGATTATCAAGATATAGTTTAGGGTTTAGAAGTATGTGTGTTTTAGTTTAGGGTTTTGCATTTGGATTTGGGGTTATGTAATGGGGTTTGGAGTTAAGTATTTTAAGTTATATATTAAATATTAATTTATTATATAATCGTAAAAGAGATATTATGAAATTTTTATATAAAATTATCATTAAAGTTTTTAAACTTTTTACTTCATATTTTGGAATTTTTAGTTTTGTTGCACTCTTTCATCCTCTGCTTATTATTCAACTAGATTAATTAAAGTTTATGTTTGTAGATTCTATCAATTTAATCGTAATTTTAAAAATTCAACAAAATTAACCCCTAACTTTACACATTCTCGTTAATTTGATCTTTATTATTAAAAACGTAAAAATAAAAAACCTAAAAACTTAGAAAAATATATGTATATATATTTGAATGTTTAATTTTATAAAATATATACAAAACTATAAAATATTTATAAATAAATTAAAAAATAATAATAAGTTAGAATAGTGGCTTTTATTAAAACGCGGTAATATATGGGAAACTTGGAGCAATACTGTTTGAAGCTTATGTTCAGTATGCTCATCCAAAACGGTAGAAAATGATGCGTTTTATTTGTTACGATGTATGTTTTTAAAAACGCCGCAATAAATTTTGTGTTTTATTGGCGTTTTATGTTAAAACGCATGAATATATTAACTGCTTACAAAACAAATACCGTTATTCTCGCTTAGTTTTTGAGGCGTTTACATAAACGACTTCGTTTTTCTATTTGATTTTAGTGGCGTTTTAAAGTAAAACGTCGCAAAATCTTGTGTTTTACTGGCGTTTTAAGTAAAAACGCCGCAAATATATTAACTGTTTACAAAACGGCATCGTTATTCTGCTTAGATTTTAGAGGCGTTTACCAAAATGACTTCGTTTTGTTATTTGATTTTAGTAGCGTTTTATACAAAAACGCCGCAGAGGCTTCTGTTTTACTGGCGTTTTATTTTAAAACACCGCGAATATATTAACTGTTTACAAAACGGCGCCGTTATTCTGCTTATTTTTTAGAGGTGTTTACAAAAATGACTTCGTTTTGTTATTTGAATTTAGTGGCGTTTTACACAAAAACGCCGCAGAGGATTCTGTTTTACTGGCATTTTATTTTAAAATGCCGCGAATATATTAACTGTTTACAAAATGGCACCGTTATTCTGCTTAGTTTTTAGAGGTGTTTACAAAAATGACTTCGTTTTGTTATTTGAATTTAGTGGCATTTTATACAAAAACGCCGCAAAGGCTTGTGTTTTATTTTTAAACGCCGTGAATATATTAACTGTTTGCAAAACGACACCGTTATTCTGCTTAGTTTTTAGAGGCATTTACCAAAACAACTTCGTTTTGTCATTTGATTTTAGTGGCGTTTTATATAAAAACGCCGCAATAGGATTCAGTTTTATTTCAAAACGTTGTCGTTTTGTTCCATCTGCTATACCCCTAAACTTAAACGCGAAAGAACAGAAAATTACCCCCTATCGAAATCTCTCCCCAAATACCTAAAAATTTCCCCAAATCGAAACTCTAATTGAATCGACCATCTCCGCTTCGCCTCGATTGTCCATTTTGCCATCGCGTTCACCTCCATCTCGCCTCGTCATGAGTCTCCGTCTTCATCGAATCGAATCGGTAAGTGTTGTATATCGCTTTTTCTTATTGGTAAGTTTTTTATAACTTTGATTTTTGTTATCATCGAATTTGCATTTCGATTAATTTTTAATGGTTGAAAATTGAGAAAATTGAAGCTTCGTTGTAATGGGTTTTCTGTTTTAGTAAAGGTAGAAGTGATTTAGCTATTTTTTTTTGATATTTTAATTTCCTTTAAAAATTCAAGACCTCTTCTCATCTCTCTTAACGCATCCGCGCCGCCACCTCTCCGTCTCCGACTTCCTCCAAAGGGTGATCTAATCCTCTCTTGCATTGAAGTTGCCGATAGACCCAAAGAAATTAATAAGGTAAATATTGAAACCCTAAACGATTTAATCCTCACAAAGAGCAAAAACATGATGAATGTATTAATGCCTTAATAAGTTGTTTTTGAAATTGTTATGGTTATCTCATAGTTAAGCATTTGGGAATTCTCTTAAGCTAGTTTGGGTCTACACCATTGAATATGACATTGAATTCTTTTGGATTTGCATTTGCCAACTTATCTTTCTTAATGGTCTAGGTGATTTCTAGATTGGGAATTAGGAAACCACACATCAAATTGTACAAGGCCCCTAACTAATCAATAAAACTCTCGAACTCACTCATCTATTAATTTAATAAATGTCGTCATCTTAGTCTTCTAATATGCAATAATTAAAGCCATCAAGCATAAGAACTCTAGAGATCAAGTTTATTCCTATCTTAAGAAATTCAATAGCTAAATCATCGCCTAACTAATCAAGTGCTAATTCTAATACCAATTGTAGACATTAAGTTACTTATCAATTATTAGTTAAGTTGCAACTTAATGACAATTGAAAGAGTAAAAATAAATGCACACAATCATTGGTTCTATAGTTAGAAAAACCTTTCCTACATTTGTGAAGCCTTATGCAAAGAGTAAACCAACATTAATCAACAATACAAGATATGATTTAAATTCAACTCACTCTTCAAGTTACAATCTTACTCTTATAAATCAACTAAAACATTCCCCTAGAAAACTTAGTTAAAATCTAAACATGAAACAATTTGTTTATAACATAATTGCAGTAAAAAAAAGTTCCTCACAATGATCAAATAAATACACTAGTAAACAAACCTTCTTTAAATAAGCATTGTGAGCTTGCAAATATTCAACTAGTGTAAACATGATATTGTTTCTCTTAACTATGTTAACTTGCAGACAGTGGATCAATTCATTTTGGTGCTGTTACTTCTTCCTTTGGTAAACTGTTGAAGCCCTATTCAGGTACTGTAACTTGAATTGTTTATTTACGGGAAATTTAGATGTTTTATTGCTGTAACTGAGGTCTAAATATGTTGCTAATTTTTTATTGCAACCTCTGTTTCTTGGTGTGAGTGGAGTAGACCAGCTTATTGAATTTATTAAGGTACGTTTTACTTCAAAATTCTGATCAGTAAGAGTTATATCATGATGAATTTGTCTAAATTATGTTGGATGGGCATGTGATGTGCTAGCAATGGGTGACTAGGTTGCATGTTTATCACATTTACATCGATTTTCAGGGCATGATCATCTATAGGCTGCAGATTTCTTTGCTCATCTCTAGATTTTATCCTTCAAACATAAACCAACACCATGAATGAGTTATAATTTCTAATGCTGTTTACCATAAAACAACAGTTTTAAGTTACAATTATTATGTTTGAAGTTTAACCTATTTTCAAAAAGATCATAATTAATTTTAAACATGTTATATAATTCTTAAATTTTGAAACATTATAACAGCTTTTAATAAACTTTAAAATAATTATAAAGTTCTAATTTTTTAAACATTTTTCTAAAATAAGTATGTACTAAATAAATACATATATATTTATAAAAGTATTATCAAATTTGAAATGTAATTTTTTTTATTTTTTATTCTTTAGCCACATTTTGAAGAGTATATGCAGAAACAATGAATTGTCTAATTAGATATGAAACTGAGTTAAAACATATATTATTTAACTTTGCATTGCTTTTGAATGTGGTGGTTGATTACATGCAAAGCTAAGTTGTATTTGTGGTTTATGCTAAACCCTAAACCATAAACTTTAAAACCCTAAAACCCTAAAACCCTAAACCCTAAACCCTAAACCCTAAACCCTAGATCCTAAACCTTAAACCCTAAATCCTAAACCCTAAACCCTAAGCCTTAAACCATAAACCCTAAACCCTAAACCCTAAACCATAAACCCTAAACCCTAAACCATAAACCCTAAACCCTAAACCCTAAACCCTAGGTGTAACAATGCCACGTATAATGAATCTAAAAGAATACAAAACTTACCTAATTTTAAGATCAAATTTCATAACTTACATAAGTTTACGATCAAATTTCATAACTTACATAATTTTAAGTTAAGATCAAACTTCATAACTTACATAATACTTGTATAGAAAAACAATGATTCAAAGTATATAGGCTGGAAACCTGACGGGTTGCCTTATATCTCACAGTGAGGTATAATGGATCCTCCCGAGGTGTAACAATGCCACGTATGATGAATCTAAAAGAATACAAAACTTACCTAATTTTAAGATCAAATTTCATAACTTACATAAGTTTACGATCAAATTTCATAACTTACATAATTTTAAGTTAAGATCAAACTTCTTAACTTACATAATACTTGTATAGAAAAAAGTGATTCAAAGTATATAGGTGGAAACTCGACGGGTTGCCTTATATCTCACAGTGAGATATAATGGATCCTCCCTAGGTGTAACAATGCCACGTATGATGAATCTAAAAGAATACAAAACTTACCTAATTTTAAGATCAAATTTCATAACTTACATAAGTTTACGATCAAATTTCATAACTTACATAATACTTGTATAGATAAAAAATGATTCAAAGTATATAGGTCGGAAACTGACGGGTTGCCTTATATCTCATCGTGAGATATAATGGATCCTCCCTAGGTGTAATAATGCCACGTATGATGAATCTAAAAGAATACAAAACTTACCTAATTTTACGATCAAATTTCATAACTTACATAATTTTAAGTTAAGATCAAACTTCATAACTTACATAATACTTGTATAGAAAAAAAAAATGATTCAAAGTATATAGGCTGGAAACTTGACGGGTTGCCTTATATCTCACTGTGAGATATAATGGATCCTCCCTAGGTGTAACAATGCCACGTATGATGAATCTAAAAGAATACAAAACTTACCTAATTTTACGATCAAATTTCATAACTTACATAATTTTAAGTTAAGATCAAACTTCATAACTTACATAATACTTGTATAGAAAAAAAATGATTCAAAGTATATAGGCTCGAAACCTGACGGGTTGCCTTATATCTCACAGTGAGATATAATGGATCCTCCCTAGGTGTAACAATGCCACGTATGATGAATCTAAAAGAATACAAAACTTACCTCATTTTACAATCAAATTTCATAACTTACATAATTTTAAGTTAAGATCAAACTTCATAACTTAGATAATACTTGTATAGAAAAAAAATAATTCAAAGTATATAGGTCGGAAACTCGACGGGTTGCCTTATATCTCACCGTGAGATATAATGGATCCTCCTAGGTGTAACAATGCCACGTATGATGAATCTAAAAGAATACAAACTTACCTAATTTTACGATCAAATTTCATAACTTACATAATTTTAAGCTAAGATCAAACTTCATAACTTACATAATACTTGTATAGAAAAAATGTTTCAAAGTATATAGGCTAGAAACTCGACGGGTTGCCTTATATCTCACCGTGAGATATAATGGATCCTCCCTAGGTGTAACAATGCCACGTATGATAAATCTAAAAGAATACAAAACTTACCTAATTTTACGATCAAATTTCATAACTTATATAATTTTAAGTTAAGATCAAACTTCATAACTTACATAATACTTGTATAGAAAAAAATGATTCAAAGTATATAGGTCGGAAACTCGACGGGTTGCCTTATATCTCATCGTGAGATATAATAGATCCTCCCTAGGTGTAACAATGCCACGTATGATGAATCTAAAAGAATACAAAACTTACCTAATTTTACGATTAAATTTCATAACTTACATAATTTTAAGTTAAGATCAAACTTCATAACTTACATAATACTTCTATAGAAAAAAAATGATTCAAAGTATATAGGCTGGAAACTTGACGGGTTGCCTTATATCTCACTGTGAGATATAATGGATCCTCCCTAGGTGTAACAATGCCACGTATGATGAATCTAAAAGAATACAAAACTTACCTAATTTTACAATCAAATTTCATAACTTACATAATTTTAAGTTAAGATCAAACTTCATAACTTACATAATACTTGTATAGAAAAAAATGATTCAAAGTATATAGGCTGGAAACCTGACGGGTTGCCTTATATCTCACTGTGAGATATAATGGATCCTCCCTAGGTGTAACAATGCCACGTATGATGAATCTAAAAGAATACAAAACTTACCTAATTTTACGATCAAATTTCATAGCATTATTTACATAAATTATTAATTAACAATTTAGCCGTGTAATTTATTGTCAACTTTAGACATCAACAACTACGAAATGGATAGGAGTTGGATGAAATTGTCAAGGGTAAGCAACGGCTATCGAAATGGAGTAGAAACTTTTCTGAATTTCGCATTTCAAAATGCAAGCTAAGAGAATATGATTCTTTGCCCGTATAAGACGTGTTGCAATATTAATTGGCATTATCGTGAAGTGGTCTACGAACATCTAGTTGTTAATGGCTTTGCCCGGGGGTACAAAAAATGGTTTTTTCATGGAGAGTGTACATCTAGTGGAGCATCTTCATCGATGAATCTGGGGTATCCTAATAGTGCTTTCAATCATAATGTTAGAGACAATAACATGGAAGGCATGTTGCTGGATGCTTTTAATATGCGCAGTGATGGTTTCGGGACATTTCCACCTCACTTGGGTGCAACTGATGATCATAATTTTGGTGGAAATAGTTTTACCGAAACAAGACGTAGTGTATCGGATGAACAGCCAAATGAAGAAGTGGCGAGGTTCTACACCTTACTTGGTGAAATGAATGAAGAACTGTATGAAGGATCAAAATTTTCCAAACTGTTATTCTGTATTCGTCTTTTTCACTTGAAATGTTTGAGGGGTGGACTGGAAAATCGTTGACAATGCTGTTAGAGTTTCTGCAAGAAAAGTTCCCATTTGCAAAAATCCCTCAATCTTCCAAAGACATGAAGAAATTGATAAAGGATTTGGGCCTTGGCTACAACAAGATTCACAGTTGCCCAAATGACTGCATGTTGTATTGGGGCGACCGGATAAATCAATAGTGCTGTCATGTATGCAGCCAATCCCATTGGATTAATAGAAATACAGAGGACGATTACGAGGATGAACATGATACACAGTCAAGGAAGCGGCCAGTTAAGGTTTTACGGTATTTTTCGCTAATACCAAGGCTTCAACGGCTTTTCATGTTGTCGAAGACAGCTGAATCAATGACGTGGCACCGTGATGGACGAACAGATGATGGGTTGTTAAGGCATCCTGCAGATTCTTTAGCTTGGAAATTGTTTGACTCAAATTTCCAAGATTTGCAAGAGATCCTGAGTGTGAAGCTTGGGCTAGCATCCGATGGATTTAACCTTACAAACTCATAAGCACAACGTACAATACTTATTCGTGGTGCTTGTTCCTACAATTTGCCTCTATGGGTTTGCATGAAACAATCTTCTTTTATCTTGTCTATGATTATACCGGAGAAAAGGGCCGGGAATGATATTGACGATATTTGCGACCACTTGTTGACGAGTTAAAACAACTATGGGTTGGTGTTCAGACATATGATGCAATGAGAAAAGAGAACTTTAATTTACGTGTGGCTTTAATATGGACTATTAACGACTTCCCAGCTTATGCTAATTTATCTGGTTGGAGTACCAGGGGACGTTATGCTTGTCCGTGTTAGTCGCTGTGTACATGATCGCAATGGTTATATAACAGGAAGAAGTTCTCTTACATGGGGCATCGTCGGTGGTTACCAGAAAATCATACATTTAGATTTCAGAGTGCTCAGTTTGATGGTACTGAAGAGTTCAGACCAGCTCCTTCGCAGACCGGTGAATCCAAAATATTCTTAATGTTGAAAGATATGAATTTCATTTATGGGAAGATGAATCAACCCGCCAACCCGCAAAGAAATAGAAGATCTAGGGATGAATGTGATGATGAATCTGATGAAGAGGATGATCCTAATGAGGCGGACTTGTGGAAAAAAAGAAGTATTTTTTTCGATTTTCCTTATTGGGAGCATCAGATTTTACTTATAATCTTGATGTCATGCACATAGAGAAAAATGTCTGCGAGAACATCGTTGGGACTATTTTGAATGTCGATGGAAAATCGAAAGATAATCTTCAGAGTCAACTTGATTTAGTCCACATGGGAATTCGGCGTGAGCTTTATCCCCGAGCACTTCCGAATATGAAATATTAGTTGCCGCCTATTATTTTTTCAATGTCGAAGACGGAGAAAGAAGTGTTTTATACGGTGTTGAAGGATATAAAGGTCTCGGACGCGTATGCATCAAATATATCACGATGTGTGAGTCTTAAGGATCAAGACTATATGGCTTAAAATCGCATGACTATCACATCTTGATGCAAGACTTATCGCCGATTGCTATGCGGTCAGTATGTCAAAAAGGTGACTACTCTCGTAATTGAACCGTCAATATTATGAAAGGCATTTGTGGTAAAGTTTTGAATGTTCAAGAATTAGATAGACTACAAGACCGAGCCGCATTGACTTTATGCAATCTGAAAAAGATATTCCCGCCTTCCTTCTTCACTATTATGGTGCACTTGTTAATTTATCTCCCGCGTGAAGCACTTCTGGGTGGACCCGTTTTCTATCGATGGATGTATCCCATTGAAATATCTTAATTTATTTACAAAATATTCCTTCATTCAGCTCAATGCCCATAATAGTTGCAACTTTTGATAATATTGTATACTGTGTTTGGGTTCCTTTCCAAATTGAGGTTATATTGCCGCATAAGTGTTATCCGAAAGGATCAATTACCAAGGGCTACTTGGCAGAGGAATGTATGACTTTCTGTTCGAGGTATTTGGAAGATTTTGAAACAAGAATGAACAGACCAAGTAGAAATGCTGGGCTTACAGATCATAATTTGGCCAAAACTTATTTATTTCAAAGTTTTGGAAAATCGATCAGCAAAGTCAAAATTGCAGAATTAGACGATAGATCATGGGTCCAACCACATCGATACGTTCTTTTTCATCATGATTCAATGGAACCATTTCGGAAGTAAGTTCTAGAATTTGATAAATACTCATTAATTATAATTTATTTGTCTTCTAACAAAGTAAATTATTTTTTTACCGTAGTGAGTACAAACATATATTGAGAGCTCATTCACAATCCCGAAGATTAAATCGACGAGAAATTAATAAGTTGTTCGCAGAATCATTCCATGAATGGTTAAGCCAAATGGTATGCAATTTAAATGTTCATTGACAAGTAATAATGTTTTCTCATAACATTCATAATTACTCGATTTACTTTCAACTCAATAGGTTTGGAGTCGAATGAAGTAAATGACGACGTTAAATGGCTTTCACAAGGTCCAAACAGAATAGTTAAAGATATAGTGGCTTCCTCATCAACGGATCTGATTTCATACAAGGTATCGCGAGAGATTGAGGAGAACCCAAAATTGCGGAATTGTTGTTAATTCTTCGATTACAAGTTATGCTAGTGCTAGGGACGATGAATCCCGTCGAGGGAATTTGGAATATTACGGACTTATTACTGACATCATTGAGTTGGATTATTACAGAAATTGTAGTTGTCTTATTTCGAGGTGATTGGGCTGATGTGAATACGGCTCGCGAAATTAAAAACGATCAATATGGCTTTACAATGGTGAATTTCTCTCGATTGATTCACACAGGAGAACAACTGATGGACGAGCCGTATGTGTTTTCTTCTCAAGTTAAACAAGTTTTTTACTCCAAAGATCCAACTGATGAGGGTTGGTACGTTGTACTTCAAAACACCCCTAGAGACTTGTTCGACATTGGCAGTGGAAGTAGAGATGACATAGTCGAAAGATCAGAAACTTTGCCTTTTCCAGAACAAGACTTAACTGAAAATATCCCTAGTACTAGTCAACTATTTCAATGGGTTCGTCAGGATGTGGACGAAGATATTTATGAAATATGATGTAGTAAGATTTAACGATTTATTATTTATATGTTATATTATAATTTTCATGTTGGTCATGTTACATAATTTAACTATTTTAAATGTCCTATTATTGTTGTTATTTGTTACTAAAATTTTGAACTATTTTATGTGTATTGCAGGGATAATGCCTAGAAGATGATTACGAGGTTTAAATATTGTCCGGAGTACTCCAAATCCAGAAGAAGTAAATAGTGGACAGGATACAGTTGTTGGATCTTCTACTCCGGACATAGATGACGAGCATGGACAAATCCAAAGTAATGTTAAGTTTATTTTACATGCATGTTGAATTTTATTATTGATTCATTTTTCAATTTTAATATAATAATATATCATTTTTCAGCTGAGGGTGGTGGGACGACCGAGCTCGGGGACGTACATTACTACATGATTTATACGACATAGAGCCTACCGACCGTGTTCAAGTAAGGAGAAACAATCATGGCCAGCCTATCGGATCCGAAGCTCGATGCTATGTGCTATTTGGGCATTATAGCACGAAATGCTAATATGTTGCCCATTAACTACGAATCATGGTATCAAGTGCCCGATGCCAACAAAATCGTGCTCTCGATAATATTAAGGTAATAAAAGGTGAATGTAATTTATAATACCTTAATTTAACCTTCATTTATATTAACTTTTTTAAAAAAAAATTTCTAGGGTAAATTTGCTTTAGAGGTCTCCGATGACTATGTTAAGAAGACGTTGGGTAAAAAATGGAGAGACAATAAAATCACCCTAAAAAAACAATATTTTAAGAAAGACATAAGCCTCGAAGAAAAATTGCGAAATGTCCCGCCGGGAATGTTGAGGTACCAATGGGAAGATCAAGTTAGATTTTGGAATTCAAAGAAAGGAGAGGTATTACGTACTTTTAAAGTCTTATAAATTTTTCAGTTTATCGTATTTACTATATACATAATTCAAATTCCATTATGTAGGATGGTGAGCGAGTTGGAACAAACAGCAGACAGAAACAACAATTCATGCACACGGCAGGTTCCAGAAGTTTTGCTCGTGTAGCTGAGGCCGAGGTATTATAATTTATTACTTCTTTCAAATATTAATTACTTTATACTATTAAATTATATTTTTCTTGCTATAATGTAGGAAGTTTCGTCAGGTCAAAAAGTTGGACGCATTCAGCTTTTTGACATTACGCATAGGAAGAAGGATGGATCTCCGATGACATCTGAGGCTGCAGAAATTTTGGTATATTTACTTAATAAAATTTGATTTATTATAAATATTTATAATGTTTAATTACAATAGTTTAATTCATCGTTTGTAGTTGTAAATTTATAATTTTAAGTTATGTTCCATTCTTTTTTATTATATATTTCGTTTCTAACTTTTTTATTGATTTATTAGGATAAACTAAAGGAGAAGAAGGCGAAATATGAAGCGGTTGCTTCGTTTGACAGTTCTATTAATCTCGAGGAGATTGATAACATAATTATTGCTGATGTTTTGGGTCCTGAAAGGTACGACTGCTTCGATTGATAGTTTTGTTAATCTTGAGTATATTTATAACAAAATTATCACTAATGTTTTGGGTCTTACAAAGTATGGTCGGGTTCGATGTCAAGGATCGTGTTACCCTACTCAATATTTTGATCTGCTCCGCAATACATGCCTTCCGGAGTCAATCTCATGTCAAGTTCGAGACCGAAAGACCAGATATCTCGATGGAAGCGAGCACGGTGAGCAAATTTCTCACTTAGAGCGGAGGCAAGAAGTGAGGAGGCGAGCATATTGCTCAACTTAGAACGGAGGCAGCAGCAGGAGGCGAGTAGAACAAAAGTATGAAGAACTCCATTCATATTGCAGACTATGATGCGCTTGTTCCAAAGAAGCAATGTAGAGGCCACCCTCTTAGACATTTGTTTTATTGTTGTAAGATTTTTTTTAACATTGTTACAGTTAACATTATTGTAAAATTGTTTGAATTATTATTCATTTATTAATAAATATCATATATCTTTTATTAAATTTGAAGTATCGTTTAGATTTAATGCTTTTGGTGAGATTTAAATGTTTTATTTGCTGCCTTGGGTTGGAATTATATGCAATTGTTCATTGCTTTTGGTTGGTTTTTAATACAGGGAGGGTAGGATACTGCAGAAAAATAGCACTACAAATTTGTGCAAATTAGCGGCGTTTATTGCAAAAAGACGCCGCTAAAAGACCAGACCTTTAGCGGCGTTTCTTAGAAAAGCGCCGCTAAAGGTCTGGTCTTTATGATGTTCTTAGAAAAGCGCCGCTAAAGGTCTGGTCATTTAGCGGCGTTTTTTCGCAATAAACGCCGCTAACTTTTGCGGCGCGTGTTTTAGCGGCGTTTTTTGCGGCACTTTCAAAAGCGCCACAAATTATATTAGTGGCGCTTAAAAACGCCGCTAAAAGTCTGTTTTGGTGTAGTGTCAACCAGGATACAATGATTGAAACAGTAGCACCTCTGCAATGATCAACAAACAAACAATGCCTTTTTCTTTTTCTCAACACCCTTCAAGTGGGTTGTTAGATATATACACATCTCATACTTGATCTTTAACCAATGTGGGATCTAAGCTTTTCTTTTTCTCAACAAATATTCACAAGTAACTTACTTTGAACATTAATTTCTCATTTACCACTCAACCATTTTGAGCACATGATATATCGTTGTAAAGCTCTTATGGAGTAGAATATAAAACCATAATTTTATGATTCAACTCTCCACCTTTACCTATTTAGAATATGCCTTAAAGTTCTCATAAATTACAAATTTTCCAACATGTTAAACTTTGAACTTCGTATCGATTAACATGTTAAACTTTGAACTTCGTATCGATTAAAGTTATCTTTTAAAACTAGGGTTAATATATACGGATGTATTTGAATTTAACAATTTGTATTTACTTGGTATCTAAACCTTTTTTAGACTTAATTGACACCTAACCTTGAAATCCATAAGCTAAGTTAACACATTTTACTTGTACATGACTAACACTGTTGATTTTGGACTGATTAGCAATTAGCCAATAGAATGTTAACATGTGTCAAAAGAATTTAAAAATATTTATTTTGAAAATTATTTTTATTTTTAAATGCATAATAGATCTAAACAAATTATTATCCAAATTCATTTGAACCTAGACAATCACTTGGCCAGATTCATTATGAATGTTTTCATTTTATCCTCATGCAAAGAACATTTTTTACTATATATATATATCATATTATCCATGTGTATATTTACTGTACATGTACATATATTCTTCTCTTCTCGAATATTTGTTCATTTTTTGTATTTTATATATTTAGAAAATGAAGGTACATTTTTAATTTTGGATTTTGTATATATTTTTATGTTCTATTAAAACTTTTGAGATTTTCTCAAAATTTTACTTTTTTTTTTCAATTTTCGCTCTTTTATATTATACATATTAAAAAAAAGGAAAGTATATATATTAAAGGAAAATATTTTTTTATTTTCTGGAAATTTTCTATATATTTTTCTATTCTTTTTAAAAATGAGATTTTTGACCTTTTGTTTTTGTATTTTGTTTTTCTTTCGTATTATATATATTTTAAAATATATATTTTAAAATTTTGGAATATTTTTATATATTTTAATTTTTTTGAGAGTTTTACTTTTATCTTTTATTTTTCTATTTCCTTTTTTTTTGAATTTATTCAAAAGAAAATATAAAGTGGGTGACATGGTGAGCGTGCCACGTCATCTCTTTTTGTTTTTAACACGATTCGCGATTAGTATAAAAGATTCTTTTATATACCAAAATGATAATTAAATGAAACTTTAGAAAACAAATAGTTCATTAACCCTAATAAAAATTATACTTGTTACCTGACAAGAAAGAGACTTCATATTT
This sequence comes from Gossypium rotundifolium, assembly GCA_025506655.1. NCBI lineage: Eukaryota > Viridiplantae > Streptophyta > Magnoliopsida > Malvales > Malvaceae > Gossypium > Gossypium rotundifolium. The sequence goes on along the minus strand of CP106729.1, from coordinate 66,594,934 downwards.
TGTAGTTAAAGAATAAGATACGATAGTTAAGCACGAAAACAATCTCAAATTATATCGAAGAGTATAATAACATTAAGGAGTCGAATAATTAAAATTAAAATTTAAAATTTTATTGTTTCAAATATGTTAATTAATAAAATTTAAAATATTTAAAATAAATATTGTAAAATTAAATATTGTATAAAATATTTTCATCAATTACTTTTAATATTTAATTTGTGAAAGTAAACTTAAAAATTCAGAGTCAATTTATTAATAACCTTAAAAGAAAGTTATAATCTCTAAAAAATTCTCGAATATAAAGAAAAAATATCATTTGATTCTTCTCTCCAGTTTGGCTTCGATCTCTCCGGTTTGGTTTCAATCCAACAGTCGTCTAACTTGGTATTAGATGGATGTAGATTGCTTCAAGCAAGGCCTGACTTGCTCTTGAAAAAGATTTAGACCTCCTTTCTTTAGTTGAAATTGATTGAAACGAGACTTTCATCATATACAACTTTGGTCTTCTTCTCCACCACTGAATTGGATAAGAAGATAACTTTTTTTTTTTTCAGAACGTGTGTGGTGCTCTTCAAAATTTCTTCTTAGATTTATTTAGAGAATTATACAAAATTTCTTGGGCTTCTTGAACTTATGAATGTTTAAAGATAAAATAATCATTTAATATTATCATTTAATTATTTTATTTTAATTAGCAATAATATAAAATTTTAATATTTATCTCTTAATTAAATTAATTAAAGAAAATAATTATCACATAGATATAATGTCATTATTTTTATCATAATAAGATCCACAATAATTTTGATTTGATATATGTTGTAAATTTTTTTCCGAATTTTGAAATAGCACATAACATTGTTAAAATTACATGTACTTTGAACTTATTTATTAAAATTTTTTATTAATCTTCATTTAGCAAATTTGATGCCAAAAATTAAAAAGAAATTATTAATTGTTTTTTTAATCAATTTGCGGCCACTAAATTCCTTCAATCGGCATGTCCATATCAAACATTTCTTTTTATATTCACGTGCATTACCCTTCCAATTGTAATTTGAGTCAAATCCTACCTTTCTTTATGTGATTAAAACGAATTAAACTTTAGGCTTTATAGTTTCACCAAGACTCGAAATAATTATCGCCAGCGTGATTCAAATGAATTCTACTTTAAATTCGGGCAAATTACTAAAATATATATATATATATATATATTTTAAATTTACGAAAAATGACATATTTTCTAATTATTTATCGGAATGGATAATTTTCCTCGAAAGTGCGCGTCCACGTTAGCACGATATCAGGGGATGCAGTAGAAAAGCGCGTCACTGGGGGAGCGTTTTTGCCACATCAACAAAAAACGCTTCCTTGAAGGCATGCTCTGTTGATGTGGCAAAAACGCTCTCCCAGAGACACGTTTTAGCCCATGTTTTTTTTTTCAAAAAAATTATTCTCGAATTAAATTTACAAAAAAAGTTATTTTTTAAATATTATAAAAATAGACTAAATTTTTTAAAAATTTACGAGAATAAACCTTTATAAAGGCTTAAAGTGACAACACCATTTTTTTTAAGGTGTCATCAATTAATATGGAAATATAACTTATAAAGCAAATCTTTATATAGACCCAAAGTTTCATTTCTCTTATTTTCTTGAGCAATGTGGGATATGAGATATGTGTATATATAGACTCATGAACAATTTTAGAGTTTGTTCTTAAACAATGTGAGATTCCTTCCTCTTTTAACTAATAACATGAGATTAAATGCTACACTATATTTGATTTTTTACTTAGAGTTTAAATTTTTTACAAAAGTTAACATTTGTTACATTATAAATAAAACTTTTAAACTCTATAAGTAAAAAAAATATAAATATAAAATGAGTATGGTAAAATATTAAAATAAATATTTAAAAATTACTAATAGTTGAGTGATCATTTTGTAATTTTTATAATTCGATAGCTAAAAAATATAGTTAAGTGACTATTAGTGTAATTTAATCTAGATATAAAATATGAAAAATAATTATTATATTTTATGTATATTATATATTTCTATAAAAAAATTATTTAACATAATTATATACTATGTTTAAATAGATTATCTATCTAGTCAAAATATATCTGAAATAAATTTATCGGCATTCATTAGGTAATGAAAATTAAATTAAAATTAGAATTAAAAAATTAATTAGTATATTAAAATATTAAAATAAATAAATATTTAAAAGATATATTAATTTTTAAAATTACAAAAAAACTATTTGAGTACCAAATACTCACCGCTTATTTATTAATCAAATATTCATAATATAAAATAAAATAAAAAATAAAAATTAAAAGTATAACTTCTAAATTTAAATAATAGAAAATTAATTTAAAAATTAGAATTACATTGATATTAACTTCAAACATTTAAAATTGAATAGAAGATTATTACATGTATAAGTTTCATATGTGCAATTTGTTCTCTTTTTTAATAGTTCTTTTGTATATGTTAACAATTTTAAAATGCAACAAGATTAAAGATCTCAAAAGATAATTTTATAATATGAGAAAATGTTAACAAAATATAAAAACTAGAAATTATTTTGTAAAAAAATATCAAATATAGTGTAGCATTTAATTCCATGTTGTTAGTTAAAAGAGAAAGGAATCCCACATTATTTAGGAACAAGCTGTAAAACTGTTCATGAGTCTATATATACACATATCTCATATCTCACATTGCTCAAGAAAACAAAGAAAATAAGACTTTAAGTCTATATAAAAATTTGCTTTGTAAATTATATTTTCATATTAATTGATGACACCTTAAAAAAAATGGTATTGTCACTTTGAGCCTTTATAAAAGTTTATTCTCGTAAACTTTTAAAGAATTTGGTCTATTTTTATAATATCTAAAAATGATCTTTTTTAAAAATTTAATTCGAGAATAGTTTTTTTTTTTGAAAAAAAACATGGGCTAAAACGTGTCCCTAGGGAGCGTTTTTATCACATCAGCAAAGCGTGTCCTCAAGGAAGGTTTTTGCTGATGTGTCAAAAACGCTCTCCCAGAGACGCATTTTTCTGCTGCATTCCCTGACATCGCGCTGACGTGGACGCACTTTTGAGAAAAATAACCTATTCCAATAAATAATTAAAAATAAGTCCATTTTCATAATTTTAGAAAAAAAGTGCATTTATTGATAATTTACCCTTTAAATTCAGCTTTCAGCTTTAATTTATACTCCAATCGGGACTCTGTTTTGGATCACTATAAATAGGATCTATGGGTCTGGCTGTTGTTGTTGTTTAATATCCCAAAGAGCATCCAATTTCAAATCCTCTACTTCTTTTATTCGGCTAATCCGTTGCACGGTGCTAAATGTTTTATCTACAACAAATCTCAGGTTGGAGTTGATCGTATCAATGAAGCAAGCAGAAAGGAGTACAATTTTCAATTTTTCATCCCCTTTAGCGTTGGAGCTGACATTCTTTCACAAAGCTTTTTTTTTTTTTAAACTTTCGTGTATTGTTTTTTTAGGCTACGACGACTATTAATTGTTGAAGTCGAAGGTCTACAGTCAAGAAGAGAGAGGGTTGACTTCAAGATTTTTGTAAACTTCATCAAATGTTGGGAGTGGACTGAAGATGTGCTATATAGTTTTAGCGACGGTTGAGGTATGTGATGTGACAGGGACTTTTTAGATTTATAATTCAAGTGCAAGTTATAATTAAGTAATAAAATTTTGAAAGTTTGAGGTTGATTTACAGAAAATTGATTAGAACTTACAAGATTATAAGTATTATGTTAGAATAAAATTTAACACTTAATTTTGAAATGATAATCATTAATCAAAGTAGTGAAACACTAGAACTAAAAATAAAAGTTAACACAAGAAATTAAATAAAACAAATACCTGGAAGAAAATATACTGAGCTTAGAGGATCAACTCTTGGTGTCATATTAAGATTTAAATTTTAGTACTCAATGTTATTACTCAATTAGAATCTACACAATAATGTGTAGTAGTCCGTTTTCGGTAAAATTAGAACAGTAGTTTTGGGACCACAAATCCAATTTCGGAAGAAAAATTATTTTTATATTATTTTATGGTCTATAGTATGATAGTAATATCGTATAAAAATTTCGTAAATTTTTTTTACCGATTACATGTTTAATTTAATAAAGGACCAAATTGCACAGAGTACAAAAGTTGAGTTCTAATAGCTAAAAGGATTAAATAGCTATGGAATTCAAAATTTAAGGTCCTTATATGGAAAATATACCATTAAAAATGCTTAGTGGTTAAGGATGGTGATTCATCCATGGAAATTAAAATAAAGGAAATGAAGAAATTGGAAAGTGAAATAATAAAAGATGATAAAATATAAAAAATAAAAATATCATCATTTATATCATCTTTCCCAAATTAAAAGCATAGAAACCGTAGCCATGGAAACCTAAGCTCAAGCCAACTTATTTTGCTTGATTAGGTAAGTATTCTTGCCCCTTTTTAATGTTTTTTATATTTTCGAGGTCGTAAAAGCTTAATCTAACTATCTCGGAGATTAATTTGCAAAGTTATCAAGGTACTAGGGTTTTTCCATGGATGAACATAGATGAATTATGAAGTTTTATGGTAGAAAATGAAAGGTTGTTAATAGATAAATAACTTTTATAAAGGGAATTTTGATGAAAAATTGATTTAGGGACTAAATTGAAAAGATGTAAAATTCATGAAATTTTTTTGAATTTTATGAAATACATGGGCTGTAAATTTTACATGTAAAAATCGGCTAGACTTAGAATAAGGATTAAATTGTATGAATTTCATTTTCTGAGCCTAGAGACGAAATCGTCATTAATTAAAAGTTTAGGGGCAAAACAATAATTTTGCCTAAGATGTGAATTGAATTGAATTGAACATGAATTAATGTTAAATTCATTGATTTAGATTCGGATAGACCAAATTCGAAGTTAGAACGAGAAAAGAGAAAATGTCGGATTAGTAGATTTTATGTACACGAACATTTGTTGAGGTAAGTTCGTTTAACTAAATTGTGTATATTTATATGCTTGAATTTAATGTTGTGTATGTGAATTGTATAAATGCCAAATTTATGAAATTAGTTACATATTCAACAAAGCCTGATAAATATTAAATCCCGTTTGAATAATGGAATTCGATGGATATAGGATTTCCTGATTGGTTGTGGTCCTGCATATGTTGCGGACACACCATAGCTCTTACGAGCATCTTGTTATAAGCCCTCTCGAGCTTCCCATTACATGGTTCCTGCAAGCATCCTGATCGATAGTGATCTTGCATGTGTTGCGGACTACCTCAGCTCTTTGTGAGCATCTTGATATGGCTCGCTTAAACTTCCCGATATATGGCTATCAGGAGCTCCTGATTAAAGGCTCTTTATGAGCTTCTTGATTAAAAGTTCTTTTGAACTTCCTGATTATGGATCTTATGAGCTTCTTGTTATTTAGCCCGGATAAGCTTCCTGATAGGCTCTTTGTGAGCTTCCCGATTAATGGCTCATTGTGAGCTTCCTGTTATATGGCTTGAGAGTGGATTTCCCGATTATGTGCTTTAAAGAGCACTCCTGAATATGAATTGACGGATTTCTGATTTGTACACTTCGAGTGTACTACCTATGTATCCATCGGTGTTTTCAATGATTCAATGGTCAAAATCTTGACATGAGAAAATATGAACATGAAATTAATTAATACATGTATCTGCCTGAAATACATGAAAATGATGATACATGATATATGGAAATACAAGATGATAATATATGAACATGGAAATTTTTAATGAATATGTTCATCCATGATTATAAATTCGTACACCTTGAGTGCATTACCCGTGTGACACTAACATTTCAATGATTTAATGGGCAAAGTTCCTACATGAAATAATCTGAACTTGAGACGAATTATTATGAAAATGTACTTGAAATATAAGGATATGATTTGTACATGTTATATGAATACATGATGTGGAAAGTATATGTACATAGAAATCTAATTATTGTTGAGCCCATACATGTTTCTTGATATTTATATGAAATATATGACTAACAAGGGTAATGAGGATATGTGTTAGGGCTCGTGATCAAGTTGATTGAATGTACCTTGTATGTTTATATTGAATTTAAACAAGTGGTAAGTTAATTGCCATGTTATACGAACTTACTAAGCATTTCATGCTTACTCTATTTTATTTTTCCCTATTCTATAGTAATTCGAAGGTTCTTTGGATTGGAAGCTTGGCGGAGATTGAAACACCCCAAACCCGGCCCACAAGCTCTGACCGGATCTGGCATGCTTCTAAGGAAAACCATTCGAATCTTATTTGAACTTTGCTAAAATTCCTCGTGTTTTTGAAAACAGTTGATTTGGGTTGGGTTCAAAATTAAAACCCGTGTTGATTAGGTGTCAAGACATTTAATATTTATTTTAAAATCGATTTCTTAATCTTTAATTTGATAAAAATTCATAACATAATAAAATCAAATATAAAAGAAAACATGCATATAATAATTCACACTATGGCCTTATTACATCGAAAGTGAAACCCAAAACAAATCCCAAAATATTTAAAATATAACAAGTCCAAAATAATATAAAATCCCGAACTGCATGGCCATCATCGAGCTTCACGACCGGTCCATCACCGAGTGTCACCGAAAAATAGTCCCACAAGGGTGAGTCAAACAGACTCAATGTGTACAACCAACACAAGTCTCAAATAATTCGTGCATGTCAATTCATACATAATAACATATATAATTAATGATGCAAGCCCACACCCAAGCCTAGATAACCATCGCTACACATCACCGCACCAACCGTCACACCGTGGGACTACTAAGTCAACCCTCCATCCGCTACACACCATCGAAGGCGTCGCTGCAATGACGTGCTCATCACCCTTATAAAATTCGTGGCATAGCCACCAGATAAATAATCGTGACATAAGTCACCACATTCAGATATCGTGACATAAGTCACCTCATTCAGATATTTTGACATAAGTCACCACATTCAGATATTGGGGTATAAAACCACCAATTCACTTCCCCTTTACATATCACCATATGCCCCATGTCAAACATATCATGCTTTATTTCACATTCTTATCACTATTGACATATGTGCCATAATGATCATAACCTACTCATAGTAGGAGTGGGTAAACGATTGAGATTTCGCTCGTACCATTGCATGGTACTTTTAGCCACCTCACACATATTTTTATTAACACATATATCAAAGCATAACCAGAATTAATTGAAGCTTAGTGTGAGGGTACACACCGATATACTTAGTAGGTTCACTCAAATCCCAAAATCCGCTCTAATGCTTGATTCTAGTTCCTTGTTGCCGATTTGATTATTAATCAAATCCCGAAAATCTTGTGATCTTCTTACCCTCCAATCGGCCAATGCTAAATCACTTAACTTGGTTAGTTTTGGCTTTTGAACAAATAAGGAATAGATCTTAAAACACCAAATATGGCCTTGCCGATTGTACATAAGTGCTTACCTTGCGATTTGAAATCCCGAAATCCTTGTATACCACTGTCGACTGCCCTTAAATGTCCATAGTTAGATTCGGCTAACATTGTATACCAGAATGGCCTATGGCCGAATACCACTACTACCTTACCTTACGGATCTAATTCCGAAAACCACCACCTGCCTTAGAAGCTGTCGAAATCCCTATATGCCACATGCTAGAAACGACTTTAAGCAATAATCCATAAGAATGGCCCTTGGCCAAATACCATACTTACTTACCTTGATCTCTTCAAATCCCGAAAGACTCTCCTTTTAATGCTCCTTACTGTTGACTACCTTAACAAGAAACACATATTAAGGCTTAATGGACATTCGGCTGTCCCTAGAAATCAAGGCCAAGCACTTGATTTTGGCACACTAAATCAAAATCGACTTCTAAGGAAGTACTTACCACTATCGTTGCTTGTAGAGAAGAGAGGTCTCGACTTTTAAGACTTGTGAAATAGAAGAGAGGATGAGAGGCTGAAAGATTCGGCAATGGTGATCACTAGCAGAGAGGTTTCAGCTTTAAGGATATGTGAAGAAAAAAGGAGATTAGTGACTTATTAGGTTCGGCTTTGGGAAAGAGAATGGAAGAAAGAAAAGATGAGAAAAGAGTGAAGAGAGGGGGCTAAATTTCGGCAAGAGAGACTAATTTGCTTTGTAAAATTCGGCACACACCCCTTAACACACTACAAACCCGAAATAATCACCAAGAGAGTCCCTTGGCCGGCCACCTCTTCCTCTCACTATCAAATCCCTTAATTCACTCTTCCTTACCCTTTCAAAAATAATTCATCACTTATCTCCTACCTTAGCCGAAATTTCCAAAAGACCTAGACCTCATCTCAAACTCCTCCCATAGACTCCCCATGCCATCCACTACTTCCCCTTGTTGCCGCAAAAATAAAAGCTTTATTTAGCTTCCCATGCGACTCGAACCTTGGCCCAATTACATCTGTTGGTGGCGTCATTTACAGAGGCCCTAAGTGGCGCCTCCAAGCCACTTAGACAAGCCCATCTTTGTGTCTAATTTCCCCCATTTGTTTTGTTAAGGCCTATCAGGCTTAACTCCCTTTTTTTTTAGACTTAAAATTAAATAATTTCTAAGGCATTCACCTACACACTAAGGTTCACAGAATTCATAGAACACGTTCAGAATATTCACAAGCATGCTATTTCACACAATTTAGCAATAATGCATAAGCCATAATCCAGGATATTACAGTTCTACCCCCTTAAAATAATTTCGACCTCGAAATTAACTGGCTAGAATAGGTGGGGGTATTGCTGTCGCATTACTTCTTCCGGTTCCCAAGAAGCTTCCTCCGATCCATGGTTACGCCACAATACCTTGACCAAAGGGACCGACTTCCTCCGAAGCACCTTCACATCTCGTTTCAGAATCTAAATTGGCTCTTCCTCATAAGACAGATCTGGTCTCAGCTCCACCTCTTCAACTGGAACTACATGAGATGGATCTGATTGGTATCGACGTAGCATGGAAACATGGAATACGCGTGCATCTGCTTCAATTCGAGGTAACTCCAACCGGTATGCCACCGGTCCAATTCGCTTCAATACCCGATAAGGTCCTATAAACCTTGGACTTAGCTTCCCTTTTTGACCAAATCTCATCACCTTCTTCCATGGCGAACTTTAAGAAACACTTGATCTCCCACATCAAATTTTATTTCCTTCGCTTGAGATCTGCGACGACTTTCGCTCGCCGAAGCCTCCTTCAACTGCGTGTCTTGATTCTCTTAACCTTCTCCTCAGATTCTGCCACAATTTTTGAACCCAAAATCTGACGTTCTCCTAATTCCATCCAACATGTAGGAGTGCGACACTTCTGACCATACAGTTCTTCGTACGGTGCCATTTTAATACTGGCCTGATAGCTGTTGTTGTACACAAATTCTGCTAAAGGCAAATATTCTTCCCAACTTCCTCTGAAGTCTATCACACAGCCTCTTAGCATATCCTCCAACACTTGTATTACTCACTCAGATTGACCGTCTGAATGTGGATGAAAGGCCATACTGAAATCCAATCTAGTGCCTAAAGCCTGATGTAGAGCTTTCCAAAATCGAGATGTGAACCTCGGATCCCTATCCGAGATAATTGACACCGGCACTCCGTGCAACCTTACAATCTCGCCACATATAACTTTGCTAGCTTCTAGAGAGAATGGTCAATTTGCACTGGAATGAAATGTGCAAAATTTGTCAACTGGTCCACTATCACCCATACCGAGTCCTTCTTAGTAGGCGTAAGGGGAAGCCTACTAACAAAGTCCATGGTAATTCTCTCCCATTTCCACTGCGAAATTTGTATTGGCTGAAGCAATCCTGACGGAACTTGGTGTTTAGCCTTGAGTTGCTAACACGTCAAGCATTTGCCAACAAATTCAGTAACTTTCCGCTTAAGACCAGGCCACCAAAACTGTTCCTTTAGATCTCTGTACATTTTACTACCTCAGGGATGCATAACATAAGGGCTACTATGCGATTCCCAAAGAATTATTTGCCTAAGCTCCTCATCCTTCGGCATACAGACCTTACCCTTGAAGTACAATACTCCCTCATCATTAACACCATAACCCTCTAACTCTCCATCCTGCACTTGTCGTAACTTAACACTTAGATCCTCATCCACCAACTGTCCCTCTTTCACTTCATTCAAACACGTTGGCTTAACTTGCAGCTCTGCTAGCAGACTTCCATTATCATACAAGCTCGATGTGCGTAACATTGCCCTCGGATCCGCATTACTTTTCGACTTAAGGCATCCGCCACTACATTTGCCTTGCTCGGTGATATTCTATGGAACAATCGTAGTCCTTCAATAGTTCCACCCACCTTCGCTGTCTTAGGTTCAACTCCTTCTGAGTCAACAGGTACTTAAGACTCTTGTGGTCTATGTAGATCACTAACTTCTCTCCATAAAGATAATGCCTCCACACCTTAAGGGCAAAGACCATCACGCCAATTCCAAGTCATGCGTCGGGTAGTTAACCTCGTGTGGCCTTAATTATCGGGACGCATAAGCGACCACTTTCCCGTCTTCTATAAGGACACCTTCCAATCCTGTATGGGAAGCATCACAATACACCACAAAATCCTTCCCTACCTCAAAGTCGAATCAAAATCGAGCTTGGTCAAGACCCTCTTAAGCTTCTCAAAGCTCTCCTGCTTATCGGTCCATACGAAAGGCACTTCCTTTGTCAACAACTTTGTCGAGGCGCGGCTATCGACAAGAACCCTCCACGAACCTTCGTAATAGCTCGCTAATCCTAAGAAACTCTAAACTTCCGCCACGACTTAGGGGTTTCCAATCCAAAATCGCCTCAATCTTCCGAGGATCCACCCTTATTCCTTCAACAGATACCACATGTCCTAAAAACGTAACCTCTTTAAGCCAAAATTCACACTTCTTTGAATTTGGCGTGAAGCTTTTTTCCTTAACACTTGTAACACAACTCGGAGGTGCTCATCATGTTCTTCATCGACTTCGAATACACTAAAATATCGTCTATGAACACAACAACAAATCGATCCAGATAGGGTTGGAAAACCCGGTTCATCATGTCCATAAACGCAGCTGGGGCATTAGTCAAACCAAATGGCATTACCAAGAACTCATAATGCTCGCATCAGTAATATCCCAAGTTAAGGGCTATTTTGTTTTGGCATTGGTTGCATAATTAATTACTTGCTATGATGTTGTTTGGGTGTTTTGGACTTAGTCAGAGGCTAGGAGGAGCCCGGTAGGTGGTGGAATTTTAGTTTTGGGGCTTTAGGGATAGGAGTCAAGGAGATAGGGTTTTAATTAAATTAAGTGAATTTATAGCACAAATGAGGAGCTAGCAAAGTGGCAAGCATGCGCCACATGGAGAGTGTGGGTGTGGCGTCAACTACAAGGGGAGGTCTTGTGTTCAAGTCATGAGAATCCCACCCCTTTGGCTCTCATTTTGACTAAGCATGGAGGAAGAGGTAGAAGGCAACTTGAACTCTAGCTTGACTTGGTCCTCACATTCAAAAGTGGGGTGGAGAGTGAAAAAGCAGGAGACTTGGTCATGGGATTTGAATTGGTGGTGTGGGAGTAAATGGGGAGATTTGGTCGATTTGGTGAGAGTTTGGGGAGAGAAAGGTGTGGCTTGTTGGTAATTGAGTGTGCCGAATGTGCCTTGGGCATGTGTGTTTTGGCCACAAACTCTCCTTGGTTAGGCCGATTTTCCTTTTGGTCAAAAGCTTCTTCTCATTTTCTCTTCCAACCGATTGCTCAAGTCTCTTTTGGTCATTTTGTTGGTAAGTCGAATATCAAAGAAAACTCTCCCATTCTATTATCATTTTTGAAACCAAAACCAGCATTTTGTTCTTTTCAACTCACCAAACTAGCTCCTTTGACTCTCCCTTTCCTTCTCATATTTTCTTTCTTGGAACCGAAAACCCAAAGCATTGGTGCTGTCGAATTTGCTTGTTGCTTCCACCTTTTTTTTTTCTTTTTGTTTTTGTAGAAGTTTAATGCCTCCCATTCCCTTTCTTCTCTTGATGCTTCTAAACCGAAACTAGCCTCCTCTCTTTTTGACCGTAACACATTTCACCAAAACCTATATCCTCCATCTTCTTCATCTAAACCAAAAGCTACCACAAGCAAGCCCTTGCCGATTTTGGTCATTGTAGCCGCAAGCTCTTTCTCTCCTACTTCCCTTTTCTTTTGTTCATTTGGTATAGGTCAAACTTCATCCTCCAAATACTTCCTCTACTTCTTTCATTCAAAATCGAGAGCACTCTTTCTTCATTGGTTTTCTTTTTAAACTCTTCTTTTTCGGTTAAGGTGTTAGCGAACCTTCCTTGGTATTGGCCGAATATTGGTGGTTGTTAGGTGCTGGTTTCCAATCGTTGGTAGTGGGTAAGTGTTGGTTAATGGCCATTTCTCTTTCTTCTCGTATTTTACCAATTCTTGGTATGTTAAGGGTCGATATCGATATTGGTTAAAAGGTGTTAACTTCTTGTTTAATCTTTTCAGATAGGATCTTTGGACTTTGAAATAATCAAGAGGAGTCTTCCAACTCTTTTAGCCGATTGTTAAGTGGTGGTAAGAGGAGTATTTTGTTAGTCCGTTCTTTTAGCCTCGTAAAGCAAGTCTCAATGGATTAATGGATTTTCTTTAGGTGGAGGCCGTTTGTAAAGGAGAAACCTTGTGGTTCGAGTTTGGTAGGAAGCCAAACGCTTGCAAGGTAAGGACTATTTGATAAACCCTTTTGGTTTAATGCTTGTGGTCGAATGGTATGATGGTTAATCCATTTGTTGGCCGATTGTAGGATTCGAGTTGTAGAAGTGGTCAAGGGACGAAGTCGATTTTAGGATTAATACCTTCGCTAATTCGTGTGTAAACTAACACACTTCTATTTAGTAATATAATGGATAACCCGTGTGATGATTAATGAAAAAGTTGATGATTGATGTGATACCCTAATGGGTATGATTCTCGACTCTGTAAGTCAATATTATTATTATGAGTTTATCGATGATCTATATGATACCATGGTTGTGGATATATGTGACATGGGGTATGAAATTAGACATATTAGCATGATATGCATGATTATATGATATGCATGATTACATGAGTGTGGTATGTTGATGGGTGATACGAGTGGAGGGAGCAAAGGATATTTTGTGCCGACGAGCACCAAGTGTTTTGGTAACACACTTTGTGACTTTCGGTCACGAGAGGTTTGGCACCTCCAGAGGTTTGGTACCTCAATGCCTCGCCCCTGTGGTTAACACCACCGTGGGTTGGCCCCACTTGTGAGATATGGGATTGACGCCAGTGATTTGGTATCACACGATGGGTTGGCCCCATCATTGGATTTGTGGATCGCGGTCACCAAGTGCTTTGGTAGCACAATTGTGTCTTTGGGACACCAAAGGTTTGGCACCACATTGACGGATATTGTGTCTTTGGAACACCGGTGTTTTGGTAACACATTGTGACCGTATGTCACTGGTTTGGCACCACCAAAGGGTTTGGTACCACACGGGTAGAAAAGGCGATATGGATGGTTAGGATCGGGTTGCATTAATTATGTTGCTTTGTATGATGTGTGTTAGCATGTTGTTTTTCTGGAGCGGATTTACACATCGAAGTCACTCGACTCACCCTCTCCTTTGACATTTCAGTGACTCGTAGACGCGGACATGGAGCCGGATGGACTGGGTGCACATGCCATGCTTTAATAAAAGTGTTGCTCGACTATTGAATTTGGGTACTCTAGCTTATTTACTTTACTTGGGTTTTATATTGGATTTGTAAAAGGCCTTTAATTTATGTTTTGTGATGTTTATGTTTTAATTAGATTTTAATATGCCTTAACTAAACAAGTTGGTATGAATTTTCTAAAACTTGGAAAGAAAATGATTTCAAAATTATAACGTAATGTGTTTTTTTACCATACCATCTGTATCACACTATGTCTTTATAGTAAGCAAACTCAAATGATTTTCAAATCAAACTTGTATTACTCCTAAGTCTAAAAAGGTTTTAAGTAACACTAAGAAACTATTAAGGTTTAAATGGTTTAAACTCGTTTAACCACACATTCTGGTTAAGATTTCAAAATCTCCGGGTTTCAAATACACCATCTGATTTCAAACAAGTCTACTCGAATTGTCTTCAAAATACACTGTGTTTTCACTCGGCTTTTAACGAAAAATTTAACCTCTCACTAACATGTTTTCCGTAACATACCGATTTGGACGTGGTGTCTTGTCCGGTTTGGGGTGTTACATTTGTGGTATCGAGCTAAGTTCAAAGTTTTATTTGTGGGCCCGAGGCCCAAAATGTTTTAAAACTATAGTTTTCAAGTATTCTATTTTAAAAGTATGGTTTGAAAGGCATGGCACCGAGTCACCGCACCACCCCGCCTGTAAGTACCTGCACTATTGGTTGTGATATTAATTGATATGATTGAATGACTAGTGATAGTAAGATTACTTTAGACCAAACCGATAGGATTCGTGGACTCGCGAAAACAAAGTCTCTTTAATATTCATAAAACTTTGCTCTAAAAATAGTGGAATAATGACCGATACATAAAATTCTTTAATCGACGAGATCTAGTCATGAGTACCGAGGCGACGTGGTCGTGGACGTGGTCGCAGTAGGATGATCGCTCGAGTTCGTAGGTTCGGGTGGTTCGTAGAATGAGGTACCGATTTCGCCACCAGCTTGGAGGTGGTGAGTTCCGTGAGCGAATCGACGATGACGCAGTTGTCACAAAGCGATGCGCTGGTTTTAGAAAGGGTAGCCGAGCAGTGGAGGCGTAGGAGCTAGAAATCTGCAGGCTCGAGCGACTTCGGCAAATGGGGTCAATTCTTTTCGGTGTCTCGGTGTTGCTACTAGCATCGCCGAAATCGCTAGAAGCTTACGTAATCGGATCATGGACGATCCGACCTAACGGCCGAGGAGAAATTAAAGGATCGATCACTTCTCGAGATGAGTCATACCAAGGTGGCTCATCGTCGACAAATACTGCAAAGGGAAGATCCGACATGGGACTATTTCCTGCCGCTATCGTAAAAAGTATGCCTCGAGCTAACTACATAAATGAGCGAGAAAAGCATTTCGAGGTTAGTTCGGGGAGCAAATCGGTTTGAGTACGAGGTAGAGTTTCGAGGTCGAGTCGGTATGCTGTGGGTATGGTGGCTACCGAGCATGAGAGGTGCGTTCGTTTGAGGATGGCTCGCGAGACGAACTAAGGTCGATAATTGCGCCCAGCCAGGAGCGTGAATTTGCGGTCTCGCTGAAAAGGCGAAGGTTGCCGAGGGCATTAAAGAGTCTGTGAGGCGTGGTATGGATAGAAACCGCTATAAATGGAGTTTTGGATCTTCTAGGTCATCTGCAATCGCCAGAAGAGGGCTAGACCGAGGGGTTAATCATCGGGTAGGTTTGTTGTCGCTAGGCAGGACCGCCGCAGGTAACTGCCTGTGGAAAGGCTCACCGGGAGGATGTTGGACCGATGGTGAGGTTGTTTTGAGTGTGGCTCACGGATCACCGAGTGAGGGATTGTCCCGCAAGTTAGCTAGAATTCACCAGAGAATCGTACGTAATCAATACGTAAATAATGGACCACCGCAGAGGGGCCGAGGTAATGGCAGAGGAGGTAATAGTTCGGTCGGGGCCGTGGAGCACCGGCGTGAGGTGCAGTAGTTCGAGGCCGCATGTACTGGATTGGTATATGTCGCGAGGCGCCGAGAGGAGGGCGACGCACTGCACGCCATAACCCAGACGCTTTTTGATTTTTGGTTCTCCTTATACCGCTTTAATTGATGTGGGTTCAACACACTCGTATGTTGCAAGTAGCATAGTGAAGACCATGAATTTAGACTCGAGGTATCTTCTAGGCGTATGACCGTAATAAGCCCTCTAGGTCACTCAGTGGTGGTAGATAAACCAGATAGAGACATACCTCTAGAACTCCAAGGGGTAGTATTTGAGGTCGATCTGATGGAACCGCCGCTTGGGGAGTTCGATCCGATTTTGGGATGGATGGCCGAGTAAGCACCAGTGAAGTTGGATCATGCGCTAAGCGCATGGTTCTCGAGCACAATGAGGTGATGAAGTAGTTCGACGGTAATAGAGAAACTATCTCGTCTAATTTGGTATCTCGCCCAAAGCCGAGAAAATGGTCGGGAAGGGCCGTGAAGCGATGTGGTTCATGTGTATGCCTTGGAAACTAAGGAGTCTGTAGAGACGGTTCTGGACAGCTAGGGAATTTGTGGATGTGTTTCGAGGAGCTTCCTGTTTGCCACCGACGGAGGTAGAGTTTGAATAGATCTCATATCTTAATCGCACCAGATCTATTGCTCCGCATGTGATGGCACCTAAGGAGTTAGTGGAGCTTAAGGCTCAGACATGTGAATTGTTGGACCGAGGCTTTATCGTGCCAAGTATTTCACCATGGAGAGCACCGGCATTTTGTAAAGAAGAAGGATGGTACTATGGATGTGCATAGACTACCGCTAATGAATAAATTGACGATCAAAAACAAGTATCCACCGCTTCTGATAGATGACTTGTTTGATCACCAAGGGGCGCGGCTTTTTCAAGATCGACCTAAGGTCCGGTATCATCGCTGAAGGTAAAAGAGGCGATATCCGTAAGACGGCATTGCACTCGGTATGGGCATTTTGAGTTCCTAGTTATGCCGTCGGGTTGACTAACGCACCGGCAGCCTTTCATGGATCGATGAATAGGGTGTTCCAAAAAGACCTAGATCTTCATTCGTGGTGGTTTTTATCGACGACATCTTGGTATACTCAAGGATCGAGGAAGAGCATGATGCTCAATTACGGTGGTAGTCTGATTCTAAGGGAGAAATAGCTCTATGCTAAGTTCAAGAATGCGAAGTTCGCTCGTGGAGGTGACATTCTTGGGTCATGTAAGGTCACCGAGGGATTAGAGTGGACCCCGTAAGATAGAAGCTGTTTTGGATTGGAAGCCTAAGTCAAGAGCGGAGATTCGAGTTTTCGGGGTTGGCGTGATACTACCAAGATTTGTAGAGGGTTTCTCGTTAATTGCAAAGACCGATGACCAAATTATTGAGAAAGGAGTCCCGCTTATTTGGACCGAGAAGCAACAAGAGAGCTTCGGACAAGTTGAAGAAGATTTTGACCGAAGCTCCGGCTCGATTCAACCCGAGGTGGTAAGGAATTTACAATGTAATCGCGATGCATCACATACGGGTTTGGGTTGTGTCGATGCAAGAAGGGAAGGTTGTGGCTTACGATCCCGACATACCGAGGCCACATGAGGTAAATTATCCAACGCACGATCCGAGTTAGCAAATGTAGTATTTGCCTTAAAGATATGGAGGCATTACTTGTACGGAGAAAGATCGATAGTTTATACGCACTATAAGAGTCTGAAGTACCTTCCGACTCTGAAAGACTTGAATCGAGACAATACCGATGGATTGAAATGCCGAAAGACTACGATTGCTCAATTGAGTATCATCCGCAAGGCTAACGCCAGGCGCATTTATTGAGCCGTAAGGTTGTTTCGATTTGAGAGCGTTGTTTGCCCACTCTGAGTTTGTATGATGACGGAAGTATTCTAGCGTAATCGCGCAGTTGCTTACTGGGTTGAGTGGATCGAGAAAAGCAGCTTGTTAGATGAGGTTTTAAGTGCGCGTAAGAGAGTGCGTAATGTTGGGTTGAAGGGTTATAGCTTGTCTAATGATGGGTGTCAGGTTTTCGGGGAAGGCTTGTATGCCGAGAGATTCGAGTTGAGGCAAAAGATTCTTCAGATGCACATAGCAGCCCTCACGCTTATGCATCCCGGAGGTAGCAAAATGTATAGGGACCTCGAGAAGAGCGATTCGTGGCCGGTCCGAAAAAGGAGGTGACCGAAGTTTGTGGGTAAGTGTCCGACTTGTCGCCAGTGTCAAGGTCGAGCATCGCTGTCGTTCTGGGTTGCTTCACCAAGTGAAGATTCCACAAGGGAAGTGGGAAAGAATAACTATGGATTTCGTCGGTGGATTATCGCTACACCGAGCAAGAAGGATTCACCGGTATCAGGATCTACCGACTAAATCAGCTCACTTTATTCCGGTGAGGGTGGATTACTCACCGCAGAGGTTGGCAAAGCTATATGTATCGAGATAGTGAGATCGCAAGGGTGCGGCCTCGATCATCTCGGATAGGGATCCAAGATTCACGCCAAGGTTCTCGAAGGCGCTACATCGCTCTAGGTACACTGTTAGATTTCAAAGACAAAGATTTCATCCGCAGACCGACGGGCATCGGAAAGAGTTATACGATATTGGAGGATATGCTTCGAGGTTGTGTATTGACTTCGTGGGTAGTTGGAGGAGTATCTACCTGCTATCGAGTTCGCCACAACAACAGCTACAAGAGAGCATCAAGATGGCACCTTATGAGGCATTGTACGGTAGGAA
Organism: Gossypium rotundifolium; assembly: GCA_025506655.1. Classification (NCBI taxonomy): domain Eukaryota; kingdom Viridiplantae; phylum Streptophyta; class Magnoliopsida; order Malvales; family Malvaceae; genus Gossypium; species Gossypium rotundifolium. The sequence continues at coordinate 66,576,404 of CP106729.1, read as the reverse complement.
GTGTCGCTCACCTACTTGTTGGACTGAGTTAAGTGAACGCCGCTTATTGGGACCAGAGTTGGTTGTCAAACCAAGATAAGGTTGTTGATTCAAGCTCGATTGAAGGAAGCTTGACCGCGTAAGTCCTATGCCGATCTTAAACCGAGAGATATTGAGTTTGTGTGGGAGATCGGGTTTTCCAAGGTCTCACCGTGGAAGAAAGTATTAAGGTTCTGGAAGAAAGGCAAGTCGAGTCCGAGGTTTATTGGGCAGATAAGGTATTAAGACGAGTGGGACCAGCTTGCATATCATTTCGAGTTGCCAGCAGAGCTAAGTCGATTCACGACGTGTTCCACGCTTCGATGCTTTGGCGCTACCGATCCGATCCCACACACGGGTAACAGAGAAGAGATCGAGGTAAATCCAGATATGACCATGGAGGAAGAGCCTGTGATGATTTTAGATCGGATGTGAAGGTTCCGCGCAGAAGTCCTGTGCCTCGTTAAGGTTCTTTGGCGGAATCATGGCGTGGAAGAAGCGACGGGAACCCGAGGATATGATGAGACAAAGAATACCCGCAACTCTTTTCTCGACTGTAATTTCGAGGTCGAAATTATTTTAAGGGGTAGAACTGTAATATCCCGGGTTAAGGGCTATTTTGTTTTGGCATTGGTTGCATAATTAATTGCTTGCTATGATGTTGTTTGGGTGTTTTGGGACTTAGTCAGAGGCTAGGAGTGAGCCCGGTAGGTGGTGGAATTTTAGTTTTGGGGCTTTAGGGGATAGGAGCTGAAGGAGATAGGGTTTTTAATTAAATTAAGTGAATTTATAGCACAAATGAGGAGCTAGCAAAGTGGCAAGCATGCGCCACATGGAGAGTGTGGGTGTGGCGTCAACTACAAGGGGGAGGTCTTGTGTTCAAGTCGCGAGAATCCCACCCCTTTTGGCTCTCATTTTGGACGGCATGGAGGAAGAGGTAGAAGGCAACTTGAACTCTAGCTTGGACTTGGTCCTCACATTCAAAAGTGGGGTGGAGAGTGAAAGTAGGAGGGAGACTTGGTCATGGGATTTGAATTGGTGGTGTGGGAGTAAATGGGGGAGATTTGGCCGAATTTGGTGAGAGTTTGGGGGGAGAGAAAGGTGTGGCCGGTTGGTAATTGGAGTGTGCCGAATGTGCCTTGGGCATGTGTGTTCTGGCCACAAACTCTCCTTGGTTAGGCCGATTTTCCTTTTGGTCAAAAGCTTCTTCTCATTTTTCTCTTCCAACCGATTGCTCAAGTCTCTTTTTGGTCATTTTGTTGGTAAGTCGAATATCAAAGAAAACTCTCCCATTCTATTATCATTTTTGAAACCAAAAACCAGCATTTTGTTCTTTTCAACTCACCAAACTAGCTCCTTTGACTCTCCCTTCCCTTCTCATATTTTCTTTTCTTGAACCGAAACCCAAAGCATTGGTGTCATTAATTTGCTTGTTGCTTCCACCTTTTTTTTTTCTTTTTGTTTTTGTAGAAGTCTAATGCCTCTCCCATTCCCTTTCTTCTCTTGATGCTTCTAAACCAAACTAGCCTCCTCTCTTTTGACCGTAACACATTTCACCAAAACCTATATCCTCCATCTTCTTCATCTAAACCAAAGCTACCACAAGCAAGCCCTTGCCGATTTTGGTCATTGTAGCCGCAAGCTCTTTCTCTCCTACTTCCCTTTCTTTTGTTCATTTGGTATAGGTCAAACTTCATCCTCCAAATACTTCCTCTACTTCTTTCATTCAAAATCGAGAGCACTCTTTCTTCATTGGTTTTCTTTTAAACTCTTCTTTTCGGGGTTAAGGGTGTTAGCTAACCTTCCTTGGTATTGGCGAATATTGGTGGTTGTTAGGTGCTAGTTTCCAATCGCTGGTAGTGGGTAAGTGTTGGCCGAATGGCCATTTCTCTTTCTCCGTATTTTACCAATTCTTGGTATGTTAAGGGCTGATATCGATATTGGTTAAAAGGTGTTAACTTCTTGTTTAATCTTTTCAGATAGGATCTTTGGACTTTGGAAATAATCAAGAGGAGTCTTCCAACTCTTTTAGCCGATTGTTAAGTGGTGGTAAGAGGAGTATTTTGTTAGTCCGCTCTTTTAGCCTCGTTAAAGCAAGTCTCAATGGATTAATGGATTTTCTTTTAGGTGGAGGCCGTTTGTAAAGGAGAAACCCTTGTGGTTCGAGTTTGGTAGGAAGCCAAACGCTTGCAAGGTAAGGACTATTTGATAAACCCTTTTGGTTTAATGCTTGTACGAATGGTATGATGGTTAATCCATTTGTTGGCCGATTGTAGGATTCGAGTTGTAGAAGTGGTCAAGGGACGTAAGTCGATTTTGGGATTAATACCTTCGCTAATTCGTGTGTAAACTAACACACTTCTATTTAGTAATATAATGGATAACCTGTGATGATTAATGAAACAGTGATGATTGATGTGATACCCTAATGGGTATGATTTCGACCTGTAAGTCAATATTATTATTATGAGTTTATCGATGATCTATATGATACCATGGTTGTGGATATATGTGACATGGGGTATGAAATTAGACATATTAGCATGATATGCATGATTATATGATATGCATGATTACATGAGTGTGGTATGTTGATGGGTGATACGAGTGGAGGGAGCAAAGGATATTTTGCCGACGAGCACCAAAGTGTTTTGGTAACACACTTTGTGACTTTGGGTCACCGAGGTTTGGCACCTCCAGAGGTTTGGTACCTCAAATGCCTCGCCCCTCGTGGTTAACACCACCGTGGGTTGGCCCCACTTGTGAGATATGGGATTGACACAAGTGATTTGGTATCACACGATGGGTTGGCCCCATCATTGGATTTGTGGATGCGGTCACCAAAGCTTTGGTAGCACAATTGTGTCTTTGGGACACCAAAGGGTTTGGCACCACATTGACGGATATTGTGTCTTTGGGACACCAGTGTTTTGGTAACACATTGTGACCTGTATGTCACCAAGTGGTTTGGCACCACCAAGTGGTTTGGTACCACACGGGTAGAAAAGGCGATATGGATGGTTAGGATCGGGTTGCATTAATTATGTTGCTTTGTATGATGTGTGTTAGCATGTTGTTTTTCTAGAGCGGATTTACACATCGAGTCACTCGACTCACCTCTCCTTTGACATTTCAGTGACTCGTAGACGCGGACACGAGTTTGGATGGACTTTGAGTGCACATGCCATGCTTTAATAAAAGTGTTGCTTTTACTATTGAATTTGGGTACTCTAGCTTATTTACTTTACTTGGGTTTTATATTGATTTGTAAAAGGCCTTTAATTTATGTTTTGTGATGTTTATGTTTTAATTAGATTTTTAATATGCCTTAACTAAACAAGTTGGTATGAATTTTCTAAAACTTGGAAAGAAAATGATTTCAAAATTATAACGCAATGTGTTTTTTTACCATACCATCTGTATCACACTATGTCTTTATAGTAAGCAAACTCAAATGATTTTCAAATCAAACTTGTATTACTCCTAAGTCTAAAAGGTTTTAAGTAACACTAAGAAACTATTAAGGTTTAAATGGTTTAAACTCGCTTAACCACACATTCTCGTTAAGATTTCAAAATCTCCAGGGTTTCAAATACACCATCCGATTTCAAACAAGTCTACTCGAATTGTCTTCAAAATACACCGTGTTTTCACTCTGCTTTTAACGAAAAATTTAACCTCTCACGAACATGTTTTCCCGTAACATACCAGATTTGGACGTGGTGTCTTGTCCGGGTTTGGGGTGTTACACGTACCTTGTTCGGAAAGCCGTCTTATGGATATCAGCCTCCTTCACCTTAAGTCGATGATATCCAGACCTCAGATCGATCTTTGAGAATATGCGACCCTTTAAGCTGATCGAACAAGTCATCTATCCTTGGCAAAGGGTACTTGTTCTTGATGGTCAGCTTATTCAACTAACGATAATCTATGCACATACGCATAGTTTCGTCCTTCTTCTTCATGAATAAGACCGGTGCTTCCCATGGAGACACTTTGGCCTGATAAACCCACTGGCCTAACAATTCTTGGATTTGAGCCTTGAGCTCAACCAACTCCTTTGGTGCCATTCTCATGGGGCAATTGACACGAGCCGCATGCAAGCAAGTCAATTCCAAACTCCACCTCCCCGTCCGGGGTATTCAGGTAATTCCTCCGAAAGACATCCACAAACTCCCTTACGTTCTAACTCAACTAACTCCCCTTCGCTTGTATCCAAAGCACAAATGAAGGCCAAAATGCCTTACACCCCTTCCGAACCATCTTATCCGCCTTTAATGCTGAAACTACGTTAGACAAGTAGTTCCTTCTTTCTCCTATCATAACTATCACTTCATCCTCTGGGGTCCTCAACTCCATTCATTTGGCTGCACAATCCAATATAGCCCGATGCTCCACTAGCCAATCCATGCCAAGTATAAGATCAAATTCCCCGAAGGATAATTCCATTAAGTCGGCAAGAAATACTGTTCCTTGAAGTTCCAAAGGTACTCTCCGAAACATCTTATTCACCACTACAGTTTGGCCTAATGGGCTTACTACAGTCATTTCCCTATCAGATAGTTCAGAGGCTATCCCTAGAGTTTCAACTACTCTACATGCAACATAAGAATGAGTCGAGCCCACATCAATCAAAGCAACATAAGGTTTGTCAAAATAAGGAACGTCTTAGGTTATGACGTCCGGTGCATCTCCGTCTTCCTCCAATGAATCAGATAAACCAAACCCGATCGCTCGCCTCCGTGTTACCAATACCTCGACTTCCTCGCCCTCTACCAAAACCATTACCTCTGCCAGCCGACCCACGACCTCGCGGTGGCTACTGTTCCCCTCTTCCAGCCTGGTTAGAACCTTGACTTCATCGGTCATCCCCTTCAGTTCTCATCGGGCAATTCTTAATCATGTGGTCCTTGGACCCACACTTAAAACATCCTCCGCCTTTTTCCAACACTCACCCAAGTGCTTCTTCCCACACTGATCACAAGCATGATATCGCCTCCCAGAAGCGACTTGCGACCTCATGACCCATCAACTCTAGGCCTCTTTTGCTCATTCCTAGATGGCCTTGATGATCCAAATCCTCTTTTCTGCCTATTTCGATCGGTGTTCTGCCTTACAGAATCCTTAATTCCCTCGGCTATCTTAGCCTTCTCCACCAATACAGCAAACTCTCGCTCCTGTTGTGGAGCTATCAAGAACCTCAGATCATCCCTTAGTTTGTCCTCAAACCGGACACACCCTCATGCTCGTGAGACACTATCCTCGAGCATAATGGCTCAAATTTAGGAATTCAACCGTACTCAGACTGAGACTTGTTCCTTGAACCAAATTTCTTAAATACCTTTCTCACAAGATCAATATAATGAGTGCCAACATACTTCTTATGGTATGCGCCTTAGCATACTCCTAAGTGAGTTCCTCACCTGTAGCACCATCTCGAACCGTGAGCCACCATTGATATGACTCATCGCGGAGAAGTGACACCAACCCTTTTAGCTTTTCCTCGTCAGTTAAATCGAGCTCATCCATAATCCGCTCAGTTGCCTCTAACCAATACTCAGCGGTACTGGGTGCCACACCTGATACATCACGGAAGACCTCACCGTTGGCTCAAGTCGCTGTGTATCGACTTTCAAGCTCCCATGCCTCCACCTGCTCCAGCCACCCTTTCCAAAACCCACAGCATCGCCTGTGACACTGCGTCATCCCCCGTCTGATCCTGATATACCACATCAGCGGCTGGTGGTGGTGGGGGCATTTTATTCTCAGATCCTTGACCCGATCTAACAGGTTTAGACACGGTCATTCGGTCTCTTCCACGGCCACGCACATTGCGACCACGTCCCCTAGAATTCATACTTCCGCTTTTATCTGATTAAAGAGTTTTATGAATTAGTTTGGTTCCACTGATTTATCATGAATAGTTTTATGTTTAATAGTTCTAGGAAGTAGTTCTTTCGATTCATACACATACAGTCTCATATCATTCATTTAGTCACACACATGAACTTGCGTTCATTACAGAGAAAATGTTGTAGTTGTCGTTGTTTGTTGTTTTCCCCTACCCAAGGGTATTTTCGTAATTTTGTCCTATAGGGGTATTTTGGTAATTTTTCAAATTAGGGTATTTAAAAATGTTGCAAAATAGAGATTGTTGATATTTTACAAAAATTAAAATACTTGCTGGGAAAATTTCAAGGTGAAATGATAATTTTATACACTAAGTGTATTTTTGTAATTTTACAAGCGAGGTCATTTTTTAATTTTTTCATAAAATATGGTTTTTGGTGACTTTTCAAAACAAGGGTATTTTAAAGATTTCTAATTTGAGGGTACTTTGGTAATTTTCCTTCTCGAGGGTATTTTGGTCATTTGTATTGTTAGGGATTATTTGGTCATTTTGCAAATCGGGGTAATTTCGTAAATTTTCCAAATCAGGTGTCTTATTATAAAGTAGGGTGTTTGGATATTTGTAAGGTAAGAGAATCTTGATAAAAGCGTGGTAGTATGGAAATTTTATAAACCAAGGGCATTTTAGTAATTTTTCGACTGTGGTATTTAGGTCATTTGAGTAAATCGAGATTATTTTAGAAAAATTTTTCAAAATAGTTTTCCTACACATCGAGGGGTAATTTGGTGATTTTAAAACTAGGATTTTTGTGAAAGTATGGCTAGTCCCTTTCGGGTTTTAGTTATTGGGTTTAGCCTATGGCTGAGTCCTCTTGGTTAGGGTGAACCATTACTACGCACCAGGTAGGATTCAAGTGGGTAGGAGGTGAGTCACTAGGACTGCTTAAATACCAAGCTCCCACTGAAACCAATCCTAGACATGCGCACAATGGTTGCCACACCCTAACTTAGCGACTTAGACACAGGTTTGTTTAATTGTGCATTAAAGTTTTATGTAATTGTTGGGGTAAACTAGTCCTATAGTTCAAGTACTTATCATACTAATCTACGTTCCATTTCTACCCCTCTACAAATCATACAATTATTCACACAATGGATAGGGTACTTACCTGGTGGACTTCGGGCCGGAGTCTCAGGTGCCATGCTAGAAAATCTACTTATTTCTTAGAAAAGTCCAATTTCAAAAGACAGAAAACGTTTTGGGCCTTAAAAGCCCTCAAGGCCGAGTTTTGAATCGGGCTCTGATACCAAAATGAAACACCCCAAACCTGGACCACAAGCTCTGACCGGATCTGGCATGCTTCTAAGAAAAACCATTCGAATCTTATTTGAATTTTGCTAAAATTCCTCGTGTTTTTGAAAACAGTTGATTTGGGTTGGGTTCAAAATTAAAACTCGTGTTGATTAGGTGTCAAAATATTTAATATTTATTTTAAAAATTAGATTTCTTAATCTTTAATTTGATAAAAAATTCATAACATAATAAAATCAAATATAAAAGAAAACATGCATATAATATTCACACTATGGCCTTATTACATCGAAAGTGAAACCCAAAATAAATCCCAAAATATTTAAAATATAACAAGTCCAAAATAATATAAAATCCCGAACGTGCATGGCCATCATCGAGCTTCACGACCGGTCCATCACCGAGTTTCACCGAAAAATAGTCCCACAAGGGTGAGTCAAGCAGACTCAATGTGTACAACCAACACAAGTCTCAAATAATTCGTGCATGTCAATTCATACATAATAACATAGATAATTAATGATGCAAGCCCACACCCAAGCCTAGATAACCATCTGCTACACATCACCTGTACCAACTGTCACACCGTGGGGACTACTAAGTCAACCCTCCATCCGCTACACACCATCAAAGGCAATCGATGCAGTCGACGTGCTCATCGCCCTTATAAAATTCGTGGCATAGCCACCAGATAAATAATTGTGACATAAGTCACCACATTCAGATATTGTGACATAAGTCACCACATTCGGATATTGTGACATAAGTCACCACATTCAGATATTGGGGTATAAAACCACCAATTCACTTCCCCTTTACATAACACCCATATGCCCCATGTCAAACATATCATGCTTTATTTCACATTCTTATCACTATTGACATATGTGCCATAACAGATCATAACCTACTCATAGTAGGAGTGGGTAAACGTACCTGAGTATTTTGTTCGTACCATTGCATGGTACTTTTAGCCACCTCACACATATTTTTATTAACACATATATCAAAGCATAACCGTTAATTAATTGAAGCTTAGTGTGAGGGTACACACCTGATATACTTAGTAGGTTCACTCAAATCCCGAAAATCCACTCTAATGCTTGATTCTAGTTCCTTGTTACCGATTTAATTATTAATCAAATCCGAAAATCTTGTGATCTTCTTACCTCCAATCACCAATGCTAAATCACTTAACTTGGTTAGTTCCGCTTTTGAACAAATAAGGAATAGATCTTAAAACACCAAATATGGCCTTGGCTGATTGTACATAAGTGCTTACCTTGAGATTTGAAATCCCGAAATCCTTGTATACCACTATCGACTGCCCCTAAATATCCATAGTTAGATTCAACTAACATTGTATACCAGAATGGCCTATGGCCGAATACCACTACTACCTTACCTTACGGATCTAATCCCGAAAACCACCACCTGCCTTAGAAGCTGTCGAAATCCCTATATGCCACATGTTAGAATCGACTTTAAGCAATAATCCATAAGAATGGCCCTTGGCCGAATACCATACTTGCTTACATTGATCTCTTCAAATCCTGAAAGACTCTCCTTTTAATGCTCCTTACTGTTGACTATCTTCACAAGAAACACGTATTAAGGCTTAATGGACATTCGGCTGTCCCTAGAAATCAAGGCCAAGCACTTGATTTCGGCACACTAAATCAAAATCAACTTCTAAGGAAGTACTTACCACTATCGTTGTTTGTAGAGAAGAGAGGTCTCGGCTTTTAAGACTTGCGAAATAGAAGAGAAGATGAGAGGCTAAAATATTTGGCAATGCTAATCACTAGTAGAGAGGTTTCGGCTTTAAGGATATGTGAAGAAGAAAAGGAGATTAGTGACTTATTAGGTTCGACTTTGGGAAAGAGAATGGAAGAAAGAAAAGATGAGAAAAGAGTGAAGAGAGGGGGCTAAATTTCGGCAAGAGAGACTAATTTGCTTTGTAAAATTCGGCACACACCCCTTAACACACTACAAACCCGAAAATAATCACCAAGAGAATCTTTTGGTCGGCCACCTCTTCCTCTCACTATCAAATCCCTTAATTCGTTCTTCTTTACCCTTTCAAAAATAATTCATCACTTATCTCCTACCTTAGCCGAAATTTCCAAAAGAACTAGACCTCATCTCAAACTCCTCTCATAGACTCCCCATGCCGTCCACTACTTCCCCTTATTGCTGCAAAAATAAAAGCTTTATTTAGCTTCCCATGCGACTCAAACCTTGGCCCAATTACATCTGTTGGTGGCGTCATTTACAGAGTCCCTAAGTGGCGCCTCCAAGCCACTTAGACAAGCCCATCATTATGTCTGATTTCCCCCATTTATTTTGTTAAGGCCTATCAGGCTTAACTCCCTTTTTTTTTAGACTTAAAATTAAATAATTTCTAAGGCATTCACCTACACACTAAGGTTCACAGAATTCGTAGAACATGTTCAGAATATTCATAAGCATGCTATTTCACACAATTTAGCAATAATGCATAAGCCATAATCTAGGATATTACAGAGATCACTCACACTATCCATCAACCCATTTTGGTATATATATATGGTAAATCAAATATGGTTATAATGGTATGTATAGGTTAATTGACCAATATTGACATATAAATGCTTTAATTGTAACTAGCCAATGGAATGGCTTGTGATGGATATATTTGGTATGTGTTTGAAATGGTTGATTGATAGAAATTATATTGGCATATTGATGATTGAATTAAGTTAGCATATTTGATAAGATATGCATATATGTTAACTTGGTAATTTAAGTAAGTGTGTATACTTGATTATAAGAGGTATTATATCATGTATAGGACTTGATTTTGAGTTGGGTTAAATGACTTATAATAGCTTGTGAATGTGTTAAAGTTTTGGTGTAGGAGGATGACAAAATTGGGTGAGAAATATGGCTTAGAAAATAACCTATTTTCGTCCAGACGGGTAGAGACACGGGTGTGTGTCTCAGCCGTGTGTGACACACAGCCTAGCACATGGGCGTGTAACTACCCATGTGTCCCCTGTATCTTTAAAATGTCAAAATAGAGTGACTAGAATTGATCACACGGCTTGGCACACAGGTGTGTGACTTGGCCGTGTGACCCCTGCACCTATATACAACCTAGCACACGGGCGTGTGACTTGGTTGAGTTGTAACACCCCTTACTCGGGACCGACGACGGAACCAGATGTGAGGCATTACCATGCTTAACCTTATAGGAACGTGTAATAACGGGCTATAAAATTTCGTTCAAAATCTATTTCTTGCTCATTCTCGACCTACATGGCCCTAAACATACCTCTGAGAGGTTTCAGGATCTAACCGGGGTCTTATACGAACTTGGAAAGCTTTTCATCAATACAGGGGCCGCACGCCTGTGTTGAACTAGGGACATGCCCGTGTGCCGCTAAGACATGCTCGTGTCTTTCACTCGTGGTCGACATTGACTAATTTCACACGGCCTTGACACGCCCATGGCCCTGGCCTGTGTGCCAAACCTTGTCATTCTGACTTATCCACATGGCCTATACACACTTCCGTGTGCTTTAGCCGTGTAGCGATTTAAATCCCAAGTATAAGGTATAGACTTCACATGGCCTAGGCATACGCCCATGTGTTAGCCGTGCCTCCCATACGGTCTAGACACACGCCCACCCATGTGGACAATTAGTAGGCTATATACCAAGCCCTTGCCACCCTCACGTTACACACATACATATTCCAATTCAAAACAATACAACTCCTATTCGAAAGGCACATCTAAGAACTCATTCCAACATAAAAGATAATCAAAAGGTATTTCTAGGAGCTCAAGAATCAAGATATACAAAAGGACATATACTTCATGAAATTTATCTTTATTAAGCAATAGAACTTGCCAAGTATTTGCCTAACTTATAAGGCCATTTAAAAAAATGACTTTTATAACTTACATAGCCAACACTTTGACTAACAATTACAACTTAAGAAAATACCCAAGTACTATACATGCCATACTCAAAATAAGTCTAAATTTTTATACCAAAGTGATGTCGATAGTGTGATTTCTGAACTCCTATGTCCACGATCCTCGAGTTATCTTGGCAATACTATAAGGAAGAAGGGCAATGAAAGGGGCAAGCATGAAGCTTAGTAAGTTTGCATGGAAATAAATAGCAACAATAAGCTCATAATATAATCCATCCATGGAATTAGCTAACCATACACAAGTAATAGGCTCCTTGCCATACTTACTTACAATTGCCCTTATTTAGCACATATCGTGCTATACATCGTAATCATTTCTTCGTGACTCATTCACGAGTACTTGTATTCACTCATTCACATGACTTTAGTACAATTCTCATTTTTACTTCTAAACTCATTTACTTATCCAATTAATCACTAGGGATAGTCAAAGACGCATTTTAATCGTCATTCAAGTGGGTATGAAGCCAATGCCACATCCTAGAGGTGGTCTTATATGGAGTCACTTCTAAATGCCAATGCCATATCCCGAATATGGTCTTATATGGAGTTTCACATCAAGTATCGATGCCATATCCTGGATACGGTCTTATACGATTCTCATATTCATTACTGAAGCCATACCCCGGATATGGTCTTATACGAGATCTCAAATCGATGTAGAGGTCATGTCCCGGACATGGTCTTATACGGGACCTTATCTATTTCATATCTCGACGACAGAAATTTCTTATTCAATATAGTCCACTACGACTTCAACATCTCATTCAACATTAACTACTCAATTTAGTAAAGCATCATGCATCAATATGATACAAAGCATTCTCAATTATGCTAACATAAATGTTGCATTAATCACATACAAACTTACCTCGATTTCAAAATGAGCTAACTCGTCGGTTTAGTCCAAGACTTTATTTTTCCCTGATCGAGGCGGATTCTCGGTTCTTCTTACTCTATAATAGAAAATTTAGCTCATTTTAATCACCACATTAATGAAAGCATTTCAACAACATGTTTAGGCAAAATTACTATTTTGCCCCTAGACTTTGGCAAAATGACCATTTTGCCCCTAGGCTCAGAAATTAATTCTAATCACATTCCTACCTTCAAAAAGCCTAGGTGAACATTTAATACTATTATAGCTATCATCAAAACTCAGCATTTCACATAATTACTACAAATTTGTAACTTTTTCATCAATGTCCAATTAGGTGTTTTCAAGACAACACCTTTCACAAAAGTTGTTCATCTAACAACTAAGACTCAATTTCTTCCATAAAAATGCAGCAAATAACTAAGATAGCTCTCATGGAAAAACTCTAAACTTTTTACCATATTTCAAAATAGTCCCCTCATTTGAAAGCTTAAGCTTTAGGGGTCCAAAAAGTACAACTATTTTCAAGAAAATATCACTAGAAAACTTACTTGTGAAGGGATGAGTGTGCTAAAATTTTGAAGCTTTCTCTCCTCTATTTGCTGCAAATTTTTGGTGGAAGAGTGAAAGATAAAATGATGATATCTTTTCTCTCCTTATTTTATTAATACTAGTCAAATTAGTCCACCTACTATCACCAACTTTGACCAACATTGACAAATTTGTCTCCTATGCTAGTCTATGGCCAGCCAAGCAAATATTGGGGGTCTAATTGTCTTTTAAAGACCTCTAATTATCAATCTATGGCTATTTGGTACCTTTAGCTTATAGAATGGAACTTTTGCACTTTATGCGATTTAGTCCTTTTTTTTGCGATTAATCATGAAATCGTTAAAATTAAAGCACCAAAATTTTCATGCACATATACTATCATGGTCTGACTCATAATATAACATGAAAATAAATTTCTCTAATCTTGGTTTAGTGATCTCGAGATCACTATTCTGACTAGCCCCTAAATTGGCTGTTACACGAGTTACCCAAGTTAGAGAGTTACACGGCCTGAGACACAGGCATGACCACACGAGCGTGTGACCCCGCATCTAGGAAAATTTTGAGATTTTGAAAAATTCTCTTAGTACCCGGTTTAGTCTCGACTCGTTTCAAATGCATGTTTTGGACCTCAAGGGTTCATATAAGGGACTTTATGTTTGATTTCTTACATGACTATTGTATAAAATAAAATATCTGTTTACTTGATCTATATATTTTGGTAATGCTTCGTAACCCTATTCCAGTGATGGATACAGGTTAGGGGTGTTACATAATATAGGTCTTAATCGGATAATCTAGCAATGTACATCCAATACTTAATCATATGAATCCATGAGCAAATGTATGTCCATTGAAGGAGTGCCTAAAATGATTGCCCAATAAGTCCAATAGTTTAGCAAATGAATCCATAATCAAAGGATGGTGCAATATTACAGTTTAACTGTTTAAGTTCAATCCAAAAATATAACATATAATATTATAATCACTTGATAACTTTAAGACTTATAAAAAAGATTTCAAATATTTATTATGTCAATTTTATGTCTACAACAAATCAAGGTTAATTTATCCAATCATTCATGCCATATATTGTCTATAACAAATTAAATATCTTACTTTACAAGTATGATTATAAAAAGTGATTGATAATTAATTTTAGCTCAAATTATGAGTATGAAATTTACCTTAATATTTGCCAAGAGTACCTTAATATTTGCCAAGAGTTTCATCTTTTCACCACAACATTGAAAACTTAGAATAACATAACAAAATTAAACAACTCAAACTTATATGAGAAAGATATATTAGATATAAGAAACTTAAGATTTTACAAGGATAAATTAACAAAGAAATACTAACAAGAAAATGGTCTTGATCTCAACTTCAAGATGCCTCCCATTCTAAAACCAAAGGTTATTTATAGAGGTTTGTGAAGAGGAAAATGTCAATGCAAAGGACCTACTAATAATAAATTTCTAGGCCTACTTCTTTGTCATCTTTTGAATCATTTTTCTCATGTTAAATGATGTCTTATTTTATCCAAGTTAACGTCTCCCAATGGGAAATGTCCAATAAAATTGATTGATAGTTTTCATCTTGTCTATTCACTATGGAAATTTCAACTCCAAACTCCATTTCTGTTATGAGATATGATACAAACACGAAAATGTCTCTAAATTGTCCATCAATGTGAAACTTGTAACATTATATTTACTTTTGGATTTCTTCCTGATGCATTTTGGTGTTGGTGATCCAATATTTGAATATATCTTCAAATTCCCTTTCTAATGATATAAAGTACACCTAAAATGAAGTCTTGAAGCTTGAGACATGATCGAAACACTAAAAAGTGTTCCAATTGGAAGTTCTGAATGTGTACAAATTACAAATTTTGAATCTTTAAGCATTGAACTTTCACTCATCATCTTGGATCAACTTTAGGCTTAATGCATTTAATCTCATGGTTTCTTGTATTGACATCTCCTTACCAAACTTGTTTTACCTGCAAATTCTACATTGAATATTTTATTGAAACTAAATGAGTGAAAAACACTAAAAACACACAATATTTATAGTACAAAGAAAAAGAAGTCAAATCACTAAAATGAATTTAAAATATATAAAAATACTCAAGAAACTAAGCAAATGTAAGTAAGATATAGTCTAAAATAATCATATGATAATGACTCATCATGATGCGCAGACATTAATCAACCATCAAAGTCAAAGGTGTACAATCAAGAAGAGAAAGCAAGGTGACTTCAAAAAAAATATTTTTTTGAGACTTTGACAAGTATTGGGAGTGGGCAAAAGAAATGCTATATCATCCCACCAAAAATTTGGTGATGACCGAGGCATATGCTACACGAGCTAAGATCAATTTTGATTTTTCAACATCGATGTGGCAAAGCAGAGATTTGTTTTATTTTTTTAACACTGACTTAGCAAGGTGGGCAACATTCGTGATGACCAAGGTGTATCCGATTCGAATGGTAATAAGAGTTTTTTCAACTTCAACATGGTGAGTGGAAGATGCATTTCTAACTTTGTAGCTTCAAGATGGCAGGAAGAACCCTTACAACTTCAACATGGCGAGAGGAGGGCCTATTTTGAATTTTTCAAAATTAACATGATGGGAAGAACCTTTGCAACTTCAACATGATGAGAGGAGAACCAATTTCAAAATTTGCAACATGAACATGACGAGAAGAACCCTTTCAACTTCAATATGGCGATAGGAGGGCCCTAATTGAACTATGCATCATTAACATCGTAGATAGAAGTTTTGTACCCTCAACGTGGTGAGGGGAGGACCCATTTTGGACTTTACAACATCAGTAGGGTAGGAAGAACCTTACAATATCAATATGATGAGAGGAGGGCACATTCTGAACTTTGCAGCATCAACATGGTGGGAAAAGCCCTTGTAACTTCAACATGGAGAGAGGAGGGCTCACTTGAACTTTGCAACATCAACATGGCGAGAAAAGGGCCCATTTCGAACTTTGCATCACCAACATGGTGGAAAAAACCCTTACAACTTTAATATGATGAATATAATTCTAGCAACTCTAACACGACGAGGGACTATATATAACTAGAAGCGACTTTCTAGTGAGGATTCATCTCCATTCTGATTCATTTTCCTCTCTTATTAATCTTCTTTCTTGGTTTCTTGAAAAAGAGATAGTAATGAGAAGCTCTGCATGGGGTGGTTGTTGGAAAAAAACTTATTTAACAAAGGTTTTCTTGCACAGCGGGAAATTAAAATTTTGAAAACCAACCCGGTTTGTGATATTTATAGCAATAAACCTTAACCAAATTAGTACCTATGTTTTTGGATAAGAAGATCTTTCATGTTTTCTAGCTTTCAACCAAATGATTTTCTCCACTATTCTCGTACCACGAACTGCTTCGATGTAGGCTTGAACCAATTGAATCACAAACACATAACTAGAAAAAGTTTTCCTTTTGGGGTGAAAACGAAAATTCACTCTTCTTTAATAGAAACTAGTAAAATTATTATTCTGAAAAATATGTTTATAAGTTGAGAATAAATTCTCTCTATTTTTTGGTAGAATAAAAATCTCTCAAAAGTTGTATTAATAGCTCTACCGGTGCTATCTATTTATAGGAAGAGAAGGTAGAGCCCTTGTAGAGTTGTAGAGGTTTATTTTAAATAGAAAAATAACATCCTACTTAAAGTAGATAAGGGTGAATGATTCACCCTTGTATTTCTACTAGGGTTGTGTAACACCCCAGATCTGACGAATCCAAAGTTTCGACGTATAGCAGTAAATAGTCTTTCTGCCAGTAGTGATAGCTGCCCAAGTGATTATTTGGGTGAATACATATGGGCGTATAGTAATCGCCACGTGAGTTAGTAATAATTTGATTTCATGATATTTTGCTATATTAAAGAGGTGTTCATGTTAAGGGATAAAAGGGAAATGTGGGATGAGTATTCGCCAAAGGTATAATATGCCTGGTTTGTATGGAATCCTATGCTAGTTAAACTTTAAGTAATTTGGTTAGAAACCAAATGTATAGTTCAACCTGATAAGTTTGATGAAGGGAACTTATTTATACTTGTTTTTGAAAATTGTAGGCCAATAAAAAGGCAAGTTCTGATATGCAAGACACATGTTAAATTCCACTAAGCAAGATGAGTCATATTTATATGTGAGACTATGTTCTAAAAGGGGTACTTCTTTCTTCCTCCTTCTCTTTCTTAAGTGTTATCTACTGAAAACTTCTTTAAATTTGAATGTA
The DNA here is from genome assembly GCA_025506655.1 of Gossypium rotundifolium. Classification (NCBI taxonomy): domain Eukaryota; kingdom Viridiplantae; phylum Streptophyta; class Magnoliopsida; order Malvales; family Malvaceae; genus Gossypium; species Gossypium rotundifolium. The sequence continues at coordinate 66,559,536 of CP106729.1, read as the reverse complement.
TCCTACTTCGATGATCTAGAGGCTAAGGTTCTTTTATGATCAGTAGTTATTTTGCATCAGGGTAAGCATTTTAGATCTACATGTTTTGTATTGAATAAGTAAATCTGTATTTGGTAACTAAATAGTGAGACTGTAATTATAAGGTTTCTGCATGAGATTGTCATGTATTGGAATGATAAGCAACTTGAATGTATAAGAGTAGCAATGGTGAAATTCTGTTCTTAGGCAGTAATTTTTGCTGGATCGAGAGAGATATCTGGATCAAGAGTTTGAACTATAGTAAGAGAGAATCATGTGATTTTTGTATTGACTCCTACTTGTATATTGCTCATATTGTGAGTCATCTATAGAAAATTGATTGAACTGTGGATCCGAAGTCATGAAGAGTATAGTATGTAATGTGATGACTGGTGCACACGTCTTGAAACATTGAAGTATGGCTGAGTATGTATATGCTTGAAATGTATGTTATGAGATGTGTGTTCTATTTGGGTGTATGTTCTTAAAGTAAAAGGTTGAATTTAGATTGTGTCAATGCATAAAAAGTCTATCAAGAGAGTTTCGTCTGTTCACTGCAGTGGTGTCCGATGGAGTCCATCGGGACTGAAAACATGAACTTTGATATGAAATCTAAAAGAAAATTCTATGACCATGACACCTTCTAAAAACAAAATAAGGAATAGTGGTTACCTAATGGATCACCTTAGTGACATGTTCTATCCAATTGCCTGTATGGTGTATTCTGTTAAGTTTATGTGACGTGATCTGTCAAGAATTTTTGCAAGCTATGAATCTGAATGTCTATCTCTATGGTAAGATATGAGTAATTCCTAGTAGTTTTTTAATAAGTATAACCAAGATAAGGTGTTGATGTGCTCAAGAATAAGAATTGAATAAAGTCTTAAAGGTTTTCCATGAAAAAGAGATGTGTGTTTGTATGTCAAGAGGGGTATCTGTTAGGATGATCTGTAAATATGAAAAGTAAGGGGTGTCTCATCTTTTTCTAAGTTTATTCTAAATCTAAGTCAATGCTATTTTGAATTTTGAAAATCTATTATAGCATGATATGGAGCTCATCTGGATGTTATACGCTGTGAAATATTAATAGGGATATGTGTACAAAACTAGATCAGGGTATGTCTGAGTGTGAACCAATGGTATGACACTCTTCATAAGTATCTGTCATATAAATGTATCCGCCCAAGATAATGTTAGTGAGCCGTTGTTGAAATAAGAGCATGGGTTAAGGTGATGATTGTTGGAAGTAGTTTCTAAGGGTATGTCCTGTTAGGTAAGTATTATGGAATAAGAGATTCATGAATTGATTGGAAGGATTTCTCAATTAATAAGATATGAAAGATTAAGTATGATAAGGGCATGATAACTTGAGTATAAAAGAATGATAAAATGGTGATGACATCAGCCGAATTAATGGATGCAAAATATGGTTGGCTCATAGAAATTCATACAAGATTTCAAAGTATCCATACTTATATAGTTGTAGTGGGATTCACTAAGTACTCTTGTACTTTCAAGGTTTTTTCTTTTTAGGAATTGAGAAGAGACTTCGCCTGGAGGGATAATGCCAAGAGTACGCCAAGTTTGTGGCGAAGTGGGCCGTTATGCATATAGTGGATTTGTGGCGCAGCCTTGAATACACCTTTCGAGCCTGTCTTAAAATAATTTTCTATCTTGTAAAGATCTGTATCAAATTTGATATAATAAATTATTTATCATATATTTTATTTCAAATTTCAAATGTTAAGTATTTCTTTTAGAGCTTCAAATAATAGGTTTTTGTATAAATGAGAAATTGCAAACTATTTTTGTTAAATGTTTTGTATCGTTTAGTAACACCTGAGATCCAGACCCAGTGAATAGGATCGAGTTGAGAACGTTATAGGTTTTCACCCTGTTCATGTTATATGAGGGATTTTGGGCCTCTCTCACATCAGGTCCAGTTACGAGTACTTCTTGGGCTTTCTTGACCCAGTACTCTGTAATGTGATCTAACCCGATTCATTTTTCTATTTCCCAAAACAAACTTTAATATTTATATATTAAATAATTTTCTCATCCCAATTTTACTTCGGTAAAATTTTAACAATTTTACCCCCGATAAAATTTTGAGAAAATCCGTTCAATATGTCACAATCAACATGTTCACTATGACTGAATGGTTTATTTTCATTTTCAGGCTTCAAAACAATCCAAAAACCTAAACTCATTCTTCCATAATTTTTCAAGTAATCCTATATAGGATTGAAATTTCCATTTCCATTTTTTGAAACCTAATTCCATTTCTCCATTTCGAAGGGAACCATAATTATTCCTAAATGTTTCCTATTTCTCTTTCTCTATTCATTCCGTTTATTTCTATTCAAACACACAATTCATTTCTGGTTTCAACGAGCTAGCGGAGGGACCGATTAAACATATTTGGTTGAGGCTCAAATTATTTATAACTAATTTCTGACTTTTCACCTATTAATTATAAACTCATTTAGCCATGAAGTCATTCCACTATTGTAACACCCGGGATCTAGGGGTTATGCATTTAATGCATAACTCAAGTGATGGTAGGTTTATTGTATGTTTGGACGAGTTTGAAGGGGTTTGGAGAAGACTAGAAGGTAAGAGAGGCCTTAGGAAATTTTTGGATTTTTGGTGTTAAGAAGGGGAGCTTGGCTATTGGGGTCTTAAGAGAAATGTTTGAGAGGTTTAGACTCAAGAATTGCTTTGGAAGAGTGGCAAGGAGGCGCCACATAAGGCATGGATAAGTGACGCCTCAAGGGTGCTAAGGGGTCTCAGGTTCGAGCTGCAAGGGCAGCATTTTGGTTTGTTTTTGCGTCATGAGCAGGGGGGAGTGTTGGATTCGGCCAAGGCACTTAAAAGGAGGATTTTGACTTGTTCAAATCATTTTAAATGAGTGGCTAAGAGAAGGCTTAGGTTGGTTTTATTTTGAATTTGTTTGAAAGGTTGGTGTAGAGCATTTTTAGGAGGGAATCAAGGGATTGGGAGAGAGGTATAGGAGTGGGATGGCTAAGGGGTCTTCTTGTTGACATTTTCGGCCATGAAGGGTTTGGAGGAGTAGCCAAATTCTATTTAAAGGGTGTGAGCTTCCTTGTTGCCGAATTTTAGCTCTTTGCTTCTAAAACCTTCACTTTTTCTTCATTCTTCACTACTTCTATTTGTTCTTGCGAATCCGTTTCTCCTTTAAGCAGCTTTTGTTTTCTCTTCTTTTCCTATCAATAGCCGAACCTCTGTAAGCCCCATTATTATTCCCTTTCTTTTCCTATTCTCATCTAAGCTGAAAGCACTCTTAGCTGAAACCTATCCCTTCTCTTGTCATCTTGCTTAAGCCGATTCTTGAGGCCGTCAAGTACTCTCTCTCTCAGTCTCTGCAAGCTTGGGGTGGTAAGTAAGCTCTTCCCTAGTATTCGGTTTGTTCTTTCTCTTGTGGGGTGCCGAAATCAAAGGGTGGTCGTGGTGTTTGGAGTTGGCTGAATGTTTTTGTGGTCTTAATATGGTATTTCTTTCATGTGTAGCCAAGGGAAGGAAACACTAAGGATCTTTTGAGGCTTGATTTCATAAGGGTTTTCGACAACCTTTTTGGGGTAAGTGGCAATTTTGGGTTGGTTAAGCAAGTAAGGGGCAAATCGACAGAAGCATTTAGTAGCAATCGGGATTCGATCAGTTGAGGTAAGCAATATTTAGTAAGATTCAACGCTTAGATTTATGACTGGGATTTATGAAGGTTTAACCGTTTGATCTGATTAAGCGTTTTGATGGAGGCAACTACCAGTCAAGGTGGGCAAGAGAAAGTCCCTATTCCAAAGTTCAAGAAAAGAGCTGTCTCAGCGGTTCGAGATTGGCCACCGGGGTGTGGGCCAGCGTCAGAGCAGCAGGTTAGGCAGATCGTCATAGTCTCGTTTAGCGATAGTGTTGGGATCGAGAGTTTAGAACTTCAGGTGTTAAGGTGCGTAATTATCGCACTGGTTCTCCTGTTATTTGTGTATTAATGTGCTAATATAAGTTGTGTATGCTAAACCGGGTTTATGTGGATGTGGATTTAATACCCTAAGGGTATAAGCATGGATTCAGGTAAGTCTCTGTCGATTTGAGCTTTCTTTATGATGCTTTTGGGAAGCATGACACATTTGGTATATGTGGCATATATTATATGGCTGATGATAAATCTGTTGGATGTTGATAAATAAACATGTTAGCATGATTTGCATGATTTGCATACTTTACATGAGTCGGTATGATGATGGGTGATATGAGAGGAGGGGGAATATGATATCCATGTCTTTGGGACACCAGAGGTTTGGCACCTCCAGTGGTTTGGTACCACAGATCGATTTATTGTGACTTTGGGTCACCAGAGGTTTGGCACCTCATAGCGTCTCGTCCCAGTGGCTTAGCACCACAGTGGGTTGGCCCCACAGATGATATTATGGGATTGACGCAGTGATTTGGTATCACACGTGGGTTGGCCCCACAACTTGACTATTCGTGACTTCGGTCACCAGTGATTTGGTATCACATTTGTGACTTTGGGTCACCAGAGGTTTGGCACCTCATTGCGACTTGTCTCTGTGGTTTAACACCACCGTGGGTTGGCCCCACTTTTGAGTTACGGGATCGTCGCCAGTGATTTGGTATCACACGTGGGTTGGCCCCACAGATGGATTATTCGTGACTTTGGGTCACCAGTGGTTTGGCACCACATTGATGGATATCGTGACTTTGGGTCACCAGTGGTTTGGCACCACCAGTGGTTTGGTACCACACGGGGTAGAAAAAGGTGTTATGGATGGCTAGGTTGGGTGCATATTGAAACTTGTGCATGTTAAACTTGATTATGATTTGTGTATGATGTTTTGCTAAACCGGGAAAAAGGGTTACACACTGAGTCTTGGTGACTCACCTTTTTCCTTTAACATTTTCAGGTGATGCGTAAAGCCGGACCGGGTTCGGAGAGGACACAAGGTGGCCCATGCAGAAGAGGATATTTGGATTATTTTATACATTTTAATGTTAAGTATTTTGTTAAAATATTGGGTTGTAATAAGGGCCTTACTATTATTTTGGTATTATTTTAATTAGGGCCTGATTACATTGAATTATCATTTGAAGTTGATTTTGTTTTAGCAACTTTTATTCAAAAGATATACACTAAGGTTTTAATTTGGATATTTTATAATATCAAGTTTTTCACACAAATATTAAATGGACATGGTTTTCGAAAGGTTAACAATTTTTTCATGTTTTACTCTAAAGTCACAAAAAGATTTTCAACCATCTTTCCGCAGTGACATACCAGATCCGGTCAGGGCTTGTGGGTCGGGTTTAAGGATGTTACAACTATACTATCGTGGTTGAGCTCTCCCCAACAACATACTGTTACAAAAACAACTACTCAGTGTTCTTCTAATGACCTTATCATAAATGTGTCACTTTCATGAGATATATTTGATCTCTTTGGGATAATATACGTTCTCCCAATATGATCCTATTTTATCTCATGGTAATAATTACATCTTCCTTCATGAAAAGTCGATCACTATCAAATAGTGATCAAATCATCTATCGCAAAGACGAACAATCCGTGACTATGTTTACTTTTCATCAACCATGTAATCCCAGTTAGAGGATATCATTTACCCATGTTATGGGCTATGAATTCCCCTATTGTGAATGATGCTACATACTACAGAAGTCGTACACCCAACGCACCAGCTTTCAGTTCCTTATCTATTTGAATTCAAGCTTTTACTTACATCAAAGTGTACAAGTCACACATACATAATCCGCCATCCACTCAGGATTTAGGTATTCCATACTATGAACATTACAAGTGAATAAATCCATAAACGGATTCAAGATCTATTCTGCTTGGTTCCTGTCCAATGTATTGGTAGTCCAGTTAGTCACATCTATGCCTCTATCTTTTAGATTCATTCATTCAGGTGCCTAAGACAAGACATCTTCCAATTGGATTTGATAAATGACATATTAATCTTTTATTCAGTTTGCTCATTTTTTATTAGACTAAGGACACTTTTAGGTTCGTCTACTAATACAAGCTATCTTTCTGTACTACGATCTGACCACCTAATACCGCTTAGTATTAATTAAACATTTAGACAACCAATGAGCAACATTTGTTTCTATTTTGCCTTGCATGAAAAAACAATTTGAGGAAAATAATGCAAAGTATATTACTTTAATTCATAAATAATTTTATTAATCAATTTGTTTGAAAAAAATTCAAGTGTACTTAGACGAAAATACTACACTTAGGGCATCAGATCCAACAGCGATAACCTTGAGGTTTGAGTTGGAAAAGTAGAGAATTCAATAAGCTGTTAAGGTTATTAGTCTTTCTGTATATGTAAGGATAAGAAAATGAAAATAAGGATTTCAAAAAACATTTTAAGGGTTCAACATTTTTTGGAAAACTGAATTTTACGTTGAAAAATGCTAAGTTTAATTTATGATCTTGGTTGTAATGCTTAGCTGCCAAGAAAATGGAAGCTCTAGCATTCGGGAAAGGCTAAGCTGAGAAAGTAAAGAAACATCAAATGAGTTTCTACACTTCAACCCTGGAATGGTAAGTATGTTTAAGATTGTATAAGCATGTAGGTATCCGTCACTTTAGTTTAATGTGCATGAATTAACTATGATTCCATGGTATTTCATCTATGAAATGCATGTAATGCATGTTTATAATAGTGGAACATGGAAGGGAATCATCGACGAATTAGAAGAAGTTATGATTCGAAAAAAGGGATAATTCTGTTAGATATCAGTATAGTTCGATGGGACATTAAATGCGAGGTAGTCCAATGGGATATTAAACGAGGAGTAGTCCACTAGGATAATAAACATGTGGTAGTCCACCGAGACAATAAACACGGGGTAGTCCATCGAGACATTAAACACAAACATTAAACTCGGGGTAGTCTGTCGAGACAATAAACATGGGGTAGTCCGTCGGGAAAATAAATATAGGGTAGTCCAGTCGGGACAATAAACATGGGGTAGTCCACCAAGAAAATAAATACAAGGTGGTTCACTAGAACATTAAATGCGGAGTAGTCTGTCGAGATAATAAACATGGGGTATTCCAAGACATTAAATGCAGAGTAGTCCATCGAGACATTAAATGCAGGATAGTCTACCAGGATATTAAACGCGGGTAATCCGTCGGGAAAATAAACATAGGGTAGTTTGCTAGGACATTAAATGTGAGGTAGTCCATCGGGACAATAAACATGTGGTGGTCTGCTGGGACATTAAATATGGGGTTTTCCATCAAGACATTAAACGCAGGGTAGTCCACCGAGACAATAAATAGGGGGTAGTCTGTCGAGACATTAAACGTAGGATGGATAACCATAATAGTAATCATGGGAAATCCAGTGAACAAGGAAAAATGGTTAGAAGGAAAATAAAAAGTTTGGGCAAGCAATAGTTAGTCAATAGGTTAGAGGAATATGACGATAAATGAAAAACAAAATAAAAGTGAGAAAAGACTGCTAAAGTAGTAATCATGAAATCTAGAAGGTCATATGTGTGGTAAATAAGATTCATACAAGGGACATGTCGTACCAGTATTGATTGGAGTAAAGACAAACGAGAGAAGATGTGTCCAAGGATTGCAGCTAAAGATCTGCCATTAAGAATTGCCAGAAGGCATTCAATAAAATTTGGCACATGAGAGAGAGTTACCAATAAGAGGTATCAAGTGATAGATTTGTCTTTCAAGACTATTCCTCTTAGAGAAAGATCTATCACAAGTATAACCACCATGGAGTTAGTTACGAAAGAAAACCCTCACATAGGAGAGAGCGTAAATTTGAAGAGTCGTTGAGATAACTGTCTGATGGAAGTCATTGGCCGGAACGGTTCTCCGCAGAGATGTGTTTCACCTTAAAAAAATGTATAGAGAACAGGGCAAATTACCAAGGAGTAATCCTAAGAACTTTGCAATTCGAGTGTAGGTAGGATAAAGAAAGGTAAAATGAGATTAAGTCAGCCAAAGTGGGGTGGGGCTTACTAGTAGCCTTATTGAAGAAACGACAATAAATACACCAAACTATTATGAGATAAGAGATTCAGCGAAAAGGAAAACCATATGTTGGGAGCTCTATTGAGGATAGAATGTATTGTTGAACCCCACTCTAAGGAGGATGACGGAGGTACATCTCGATAAGCTTCAAGATTTTGAAACTTAGCCTCGGGGTAATGGTAAACGATGATTCATTCCTAGAACTATGTAGGTAAAGTGAGCATCTGCTAAGATGAAAAAACCTATAGAAAACCACCAAAACCTTATCATCGAGACATAAGCTCAACTAGGAACTTATGGTATTAGTGGTCGAACCATAATGAAAGAAAGTCAAAAGGAGTATGAGAGTCCGTCAATTTAGATATGGCACTAAAGTTTGAGTAAAAATAAGGAGTTAAAGTATTTCATTTTGTTTTAAGATTTTACCTCAATAAAAAGGGCGATATACTTATTTGTTAGTGAATAAACTAACTAAGTTCATTAGACTAACTAAAGTGTTGGCCTATGTTTTGTAGGAATCATGGGATAAGGAAATCGAGAAGGGACCAAGCTAGACTGTGTTGGATCAATGAGCTCCGATAATAAAGTGTCATGCACATAGGAAAGGAGTACATTTAGGCACTTCATGTAACACCCCCTTACCCGTATTCAACACCGGATCAGGGTACGAGGCATTACCGGACATAAACACAAGCAAACATACATTTTCGATTCATAAATTTCCATCCAAATTAAAACTTTTCACACACATTCATATTGTCCCTAAAACGACCCTACGAGGACCAAAACATGCATTGGAAGTGGTTCGAGACTAAATCGAGAACTTTAGAAAACTTGGAAAATTTTTCATGTTACAGGGGTCACACGCCCATGTGGCCATGGGACACGCCCGTGGTACAGGCCGTGTTCAAATTAAGGAGCTCTCTGACTTGTGCCACATGGCTGTGCCACGCGCTCGGGTGATAGGCTGTGTGGTTGATTTAATTTTCATAATTTTTCATAAAATATGTGTAGACTTCACGTGACCGAGACACATGCCGTGTAGCACACACGGTCGAGACACAAGCCCGTGTCTCTGCCAGTGTGCTATATTTTGGATATTCTATTTCTCAAAATTTAGATGCAGGGGACACATGGCCGAAACACATACCCGTTGGGCAAGGCGTGTGTCACACACGGCCTAGACACACGCCTGTGTGTCTACCCATGTGGACAAAAATAAGGCTATTTACCAAGCCATTTTGCCACCCTTTAATACACACACCTACACCATATAACATAGCACCAATTCAAGCATATACATACAACCAAATCAGCCACAACCAAGACATCAACCCATCATTCACATGCTACCATCTATCATACGCAAGCATTACATACTTATCAACTCATATCATGTAAATTCCCACATCCATGAAAGGCATCATCATATAAATATCTTATACCAACATTAGCCAATTTCAATGGCCATTTACAAAATGAACTTTCAACCAATATAAGCCAACACATTTGGTCAAATCAATTATGACACATAACAAAATGACCAAGTTCCCTATACATGCCATAACTCAAAATGTTAAATTCATTGGTACCAAAATAATTGTTGATAGTGTGAGTGGATCTCCGACGATCTCCGAACCCCGAGCTAGCTTGGTGACACTATAAGATATGGAAAGAAAAGGGAAGTAAGCTATATAGCTTAGTAAGTTCATATGCAAATAATAAGCATCATAACCACACATTTAACATACAAATTATCATGATGAAAATTGGCATGAATGTTATTAAAATCTTATAGTCATAACTTACTCAATCATAACCTTACCAAGGTTTCATCACACATCGAGCTCATTAATTATGAGTTTTACGTACATATCTATACTAAATCATAACATAACCATATCCTTTCACAACTTTGACATTCCTGTTGAACAATCGAAATATTAATGGATACTTGAAAGTCTTGCACATAAGTGCCTTATATGTAGCCAAAGCTACATCATATCTCATAAAACAAATAGGTTCTCTTTCAAGCTATTCACGGGCCTGCTCACACAAGCTATCAGTTTGGGCGTAGCTAAGCATTGCTGCTCACACAAGCTGTCAGGTATCCACAACACATGCCAGACTACCCAACCACTGGTAGGACGTACGAGACTAGCACTCGGATCACATAATCGTATATACACATGGGATCCTAGTGGCATGTCACTTGTATCCTATTCCATTCTTAAGGTTCAGCCGAGATTTCTCGCTTGTCAAACTTTGACGAATACTTCCATAGAGTCAATCACAAATCATACAACTTTAGAGCATTTAAAACATAAATATAACAATGCATTATTTACATACGAACTTACCTCAGTACAAAAATAGTAGAATTTGACCTAATCGTCAAACACTTTGTTTTCCCCCCGGTCTAGATCCGAACCTTGTTTTTCTTTATCTATAATAAAGAAATTAACTCATTTAATACTCACATTATTCAATTCAATCCAAAAATCATATTATGGAAAAATTATATTTTTCCCTAAACTTTTTACATTTTACAATCTAGTCTCTAAGCTCGTAAAATGAAACGTGTTCAATTTCTTTAATACACAAGCCTAGCGAACCATTTTCATACCCATAACAGCCTACAATTTCCATTAAATCACACTTTTACTACATATTTATAACTTTTACAAATAAGCCTTTTTAACATTTTTTCTCGAAAATCACTTAGTAAAAGTTGTTTATCCAACATCAAATTTGCACATTCTACCATTAAACATCAAAATACATAAATATCTAACATGGATCAAACCCTAGACCTTGATTATTTCTTAAATTAGTGGTAGAAATAGATAGATCGGGTTAGTAAAGAACATTAAAAATGGAGCAAGAACAGACTTACAATCGAGCTTAAAAGATGGCTAAACCCTAGCTATGGACACCATTGAAATTTTGGCACTAGCATGAAGAAGATGAACTAAATTTGGCTTTTATTTTACTTATTAATTCATTTAATTATTTAAATGACCAAAATGCCCCTAACTTAAAATATAAAAATTCTCTTTCTTCATGTCCATTTTTGTCCACTAACTTAACCAATGGTCTAGTTACCATCTAAGGACCTTCAATTTAAAATCTCATAGCAATTGGACACATCTAACATATAGAACTCAAATTTTACACTTTTTGCAATTTAGTCCCTTTTATTAAATTGAGTGCCGAAATGTCAAAATTTTCGAACCAGATTTTCAAAAAATCATTCCATAAAACTATATACCATAAAAATATAATAAAACTAAATTTTACTACGTCGGATCTTTGGTCTCGAAACTACTATTTCGATTAGACCCAAAATCGAGCTATTACAACTCTCTCCCCTTAGGGATTTTTGTCCCCGAAAATCTTACTAGAAAATAGGTTTGGGTACTATTTTCGTATAGCTTCCTCAGGTTCCCACATAGCCTCTTCAACCCCATGTCGTTGCCATAAAACTTTCACTAGGGCTATACTTTTATTTCTCAACTGTTTAACTTCCCGAGCTAAGTTCTTGATCGGTTCTTCACCATACGTCATATCCAGTCGAATTTCAATCTCTGTCGGAGAAATCATATGTGAAGGGTCTTATCGATAATGTCGTAACATCGACACATGAAATACATTGTGAATCATTTCCAAGTCTATCGGCAAAGCTAATTGATATTCCACTGGTCCTATTTTTTCAATAACCTCATATGGCCCAATGAAATGCAGACTCAACTTGCCTTTATGGCCAAATCTCAAAATCTTCTTCCATGGAGACACTTTCAGAAATACTTTATCACCAATCTGAAATTGATCTCTTTTCTTTTCAAATCTGCATTCGAATTTTGTCAATCTGAAGCGGCTTTGAAATAGTTACAAATTACCTTTACTTTTCTTCAGATTCTCTATCCAAGTCAACCCCATGGATCTATTTCTCACTAAGCTCTGTCCAATACAATGGAGTTCGACACTTGTGGTCATACAAAGCCTCATACGGTGCCATCTTTATACTCAACTTAAAACTGTTGTTATAAGAAAATTCGACTAAAGGTAGATATTTTTCCCAACTCCCTTCGAATTCTAAAACATAGCAATGAAGCATATCTTCGAGAACCTGAATCATTCTCTCAGATTGGCCGTCGATTTGCGGATAAAATGTGGTACTAAAATTCAACTTTGTACCCAAAGCTTCTTGCAACTTCTTCAAGAATCATGAAGTAAACCTCGGATCTCTATCCGAAATAATAGAAATAAGCACTCCGTGCAATCTCACAATTTCAGCAATATACAATTCAGCTAGCTTATCAAGTGAGTAATTGGTACGTACCAGAATAAAATGAGTTGATTTCAACAATCTATGGAAAACAATCCAGATGAATCTTTCTTTTTCAGAGTTAAAGGCAAACCCGTGACGAAGTCCATCATAATCCTGTCCGATTTCCGCTCAGGTACCATTGCTGGCTGAAGTAAACCTGAAGGTACTTGGTGATCGACTTTCACTTGTTGACAAAACAAATATTTCGATACAAATTTAGGAGATATCTCGTTTCACACCTGACCACCAATACAGTTTCTTCAAATCATTGTACATCTTCGTACTTCTAGGATGAATAGATAGAAAACCACTATGTGCCCCATGAAGAATTTTCTGGATAAGCTCATTAGCTCTAGGTAAACAAATCCTGCCTCGAAACATCAAGCAATCATCAGCCCCAATTTGAAAATCTGATTCACTATTCAACTCACACTGAACACTCTTAGCTTGAAGTTCTGTATCACACTTCTGAGCTTCACAAATTTACTGAAGAAATATCGGTCTAGCTTTTAACTTAGCTAGTGTAACACCCCTTAGCCGTATCCGATGTCGGAATAGGATACAAGGCATTACCATACTTATTCACTAGCAAACATTCAAGATCGAGACATGAATTTTGATCAAATTTAAAACTTTTCAAAAATAATCATATCATCCCTAAAATGAACCTACGGAGCTCAATACATGCTTTGGGAGTGGTTCGGGACTAAATCGAGAACCTTAGAAAATTTTACATGAAAAAGGGGTCACACACCCATATGGGTTCAGGACACGCCCGTGTGACCTTATGACCCAACCGTAATTCAGTCCATGTTCAAATTAGGGAGCATTCTGTTTATGACGTCATCATTAAATTGAGGTCACACGGCCAAGTCACAAGCCCGTGTACTTAGGCCGTGTGATAAATTATATTTTTATAATTTTTCATAAAATAGGTTGAGACTTTACATGGCTAGGGCACATGCCCGTGTTCGAGGCCGTTCCGTCTACACGGCTGAGACACACGCCCGTGTCTCTGCCTATGTGCTCATTACTGAGCATTCTATTTTGCAACAATTAAGGTGCAGGGGTGTAACATCCTGAATAAAGGGGCTATGCATCTTTACTTAATTGAATGTTGTTGCATGCCTATGTGTAGTTGAGTGTGTTTTGGAAGTTTTAAGAACTTGGTATGTAAGTGAATGCTTAGAGAAATATTAAATTTTAAGACTTAAGATGGAACTAAGCAAGATAGGCTTTAAGAAATATTGGCAAGAGGTTTTAAGCATAATAAGTCAATTGGCAAGGTGGTAATGGCGCATGGGTGAATGCATGAGGGAGAGGTTGAATCCCTAGCTAGCAAGTGGAAGGATTTTAATTTTTAATTTCTTTCCTATAGTGTCGGTCAAGCTTATCTAGAATGGATGGACATCTTTTTATTTTTGGTTAGTAGACCTTAAGAAAAAGGCAAGTTAGGAGTTATGGTATGGAATCATGAAGTTATGGTAAGATAGGGGGACAAAGGGCTTGAAGAGGGGATGATGTTTTGGAAGCATTTTCATGGTCATTTGACCATGAACCTAGACTGCATAAGGGGCTAAGGGGGATGGTTTAATTGTGATAGAATCAAGGGATTGATGGGGAAGAAATGAGGAGGAAAAAGGGGATCATGTTGGCAAGGTGTTGGCCGAATTTTGCATTAGCCTTAGGGGTGTAAGTTGGCCAAAATTTTAACTAATTTGTGCATCTTTTTCCTTTTCTCTAAACCTTGTTTCTTAGCCGATTGCATATTACACAAAAGAGAAACCTTTTCTTTTCTTTTAGTCATTTGATACTTTACCATTTCGATTTTGAGTAGTCCTTTTAGTTTCTATTCTCCAAAACATAACATCTTTCTCTTCTCTTTATAACCGAAAGTACCAAAGTTTCAAAGACCTTTTTCTTCACTTTTTCCCTCATGGTCGAATGCACATAAGCTTCTAAACCCACCTCTTTTCTTTTGAAAATCATCATCATCATCATCATCATCATCTTCTTCTTTCAATCTTTCTCTTTCTCTTTCTTTCTCTTTTCTTCTTTTTTCTCTCAACCGAAACCATCTCCTACCATAACCAAAACCACCATTCTTTTCTTATCTTTTGTTAAAACCGAATCATCTTCCATTTTCATCTTTTTCTTTCTTCTCTTTTATTGAAAACCGAAACCACCATAGTCAAAAACACTATCTTTTCTCTTCTCATTTTGTCCAAGCCGAAATCACCATTTCTTTTCTTCTAAATCAATAAGGCCGAATCTCCAAATAGTCAAGTAAGGATTTTTATCTATTGTTCTCATTATTTTCTTTTAGAATAGCCGAATTAGAAACCTAATTCTCACATTTTCTCCTAGCTTTGAAGGGGATTTTAAGGATTCTTTTTGGTAGCCAACGTTTTAGGAGAAATCATTCGGAATCATCCAAGGTAAGGATTATCATTTTCGGTTATATCGTTTCTTTTAGATAGATTACTAATCAACTTTATTTTAGGGGAGAGTTCGAGACAAACAAGATAAGTTCGAAAAGAGCGGTAAGGAGTGTTTGGAAGAGGGGAGGCTTTGTTATACCCTTAAACTTCAAACAAAGGGCTGTATCGAGGATACGAGATTTTCCACCAGGTTGTGGACCCTCTACTAACAAAGATCGGTTATTTGAAGTCGTGTGTACACCCAAGCCACTTTTCGTTCGTGGGTTGTCATTGAGTTTTGATCCATCTATCGGAGAGAAACCACTTATAACAGTTGTCCGAGATTCCGAGGGTAAGGATTTAGATCTCTCATCAATAGTGTAGATTATAAGTATTAGTGTGTTCTAATCAAGTGTGATAATTAACTAGGTGTTGACAAGCGGGAAGGTATCGTTCTCACTGTCATAAGGTGTGTAACATTATACTAAATTCCTCATAGATCTAAAACAAATAAGATTTATATGAAAATATATTTGATAATGATTGTGGGTACCATTCAGTGGTATGCGATATTCAGGTATGTTTACCCCTAATACTTCGCTAATTTTGCTATATGCCTAAATATGAAATAAGTATGATTTTGCTATGATTTTGGGGTAAATGGCATGAAAACTAAATAATATGTATGTACATGGACATATGGGTGATATTGATGAGGGAAGTGTTAGGTGGTTTTACCACATAATCCGTGAACCGGTCACATATGTGAATCTGGTGACTTGGTCACATATTTGAACTTGGTGACTTGGTCACAATTATCCGTGGCCTTGCCACAAAATTATAAGGCGATGTGCATGTTGGTGCAAACAATTGCCTTTGATGGTGTGTAGCGGATGGAGGGTCGATTTAGTAATCCCACGGTGTGATTGGTTGGTACGGGTGGTTGGATATTTAGGTGGGCCCGGGTTTGCATTTCATTATATATATATATCCATGTGATTTTTAATCGATTTTTATTTGATCTGATATAAGATGGGCTTATGGCTAAATATGACATAAATGAGCTTATGGCTAAATGTGTTATTATATGGGCTTATGGCCAAATATGTTTTGAATGGGCTTAATGGCTATGCTCATTTGGGCTTTTAGTGTTTTTGTTACACATTGAGTCTATGACTCACCCTTTTGTGGGATAATTTTTCAGATGACTCGTAGCGCGATGGATCGGGTCAGCGAGGACTACGTGGTGGCCATTGGTCAACAAAGTATTTCGGAGTTTCTCCTAATTAAACTTATTAAGCTTATTTTTATTACTTAGAATTTATTATGGGTTTTGCTATTTTTGTAATAAGGCCACTATGAACTGTTTTTAATTTTTGCGTTTGAATTTTTATTCTGCCACGAACAATATTTATTAAATAACTTAATGGTTTTCGATAAATAATTTAAACTGTTTTTGACACTAATATATATATATTTATATATATATGTTTTACAATAATAAGTAAATTTTTCATTAAATATGGTTTTCTTATAACTTATAAATTTCTCTTAAAAATATTGTTTTAAGAAGATACAAATTTACTTAAAATTCGATTTCAACCTGAATATTAAGTTAATCTATTTTATACGAAATCATCAAGTTTTTCTTAAACAAAATGAGAATTTGCTAAAGTTTTATTCGAGGAACATATCAAATCCGGCCAGGCTTTTTGGGTCGGGTTTGGGGTGTTTCAACTTGGTATCAGAGCCCAGTTTTAAACTCCCGGCCTTGGGTTTTGAAGCCCACAACGTTTTCAAAAATTTAGCCCAATTGACTTTTTGAAAGTTTTCTTAAGTTAAATGGTTTTATAGAAGCATGGCACCCGAGTTCTCGGCCCAGGTCCATCAGATAAGTACTTTTATTGATAAAGTAATATGAATGCATGATAAGCCTAAGGAAACTATACTTTAGAAACATGGACCCTAGGTGTATGTGTACTACTACGGAAAAACCACTGAATAAATATCTGTTGCATAAAACTTTCTTTTAATAAGAAGTGAAAAGACTCTAATGAATAAGACTTTTTCGTAAAAATAGATAAGACGCGTAGTAGACATGAGTTCTAGGGGACGTGGTCGTCATGGATGCGGTAGAGAAAGAATGGTTGTGTCGGAGCCAGTTAGATCTGGTCAAGCTTCCGAAAATAAATCTCCGCCACTGGCTGTTGGGGTGGAATTTCAAGAGCAAAATGGAGGAGGTGACGATATCACAAGTGTCTTTGTGAGTTTTGGAACAAGTAGCGAAGCTAGTACGGAAATGGGTCTCGAAAGTCGATGGTGAGAGACTTAGATCAAATGGAGCTGAGATTTTTAGGGGAGTATCTGGAGTAGCTCCGAATGTAGCAGAGTACTGGTTGGAGGCAGTCGAGAGGATCATGGATGATTTGGACTGCACTACTAAAGAAAAGTTGAAAGGTACTGTTTCACTACTCTATGATGAGGCCTACCAGTGGTGGCTCACTATCAAGGAGAGTACCCCTGTGGATCGAGTGGATTGGGGGTATTTTAAAGATAAATTTGAAGGGAAATACATTGGAGCTAGCTACATCGACTCCCAGAGAAAGGCGTTTCTGAATTTAGTACAAGGAAATAAGTCGATAGCCGATATGAGGATAGTTCTTGTGAATATGAACGATATGTTGAGAGGATAGTAGCTACTAAATATGAGCGGTGTGTCGATTCGAGGATGGTGAGAGATGAGCTGTGAGTGTTGATTGCTCAAGATCGGAAAGAGACTTTGCAGTCTTAGTGGATAGGGCAAGGATAGCTGAAGAAGTTAAGTGGACTGAAAGACATAATCGGGACAGAGGCCAGAATAAGAATAAGAGGAGCTTTGGGTCTTCAGGGTCATTCGGGAATTTTCAAAAGAAACCAAGAGTTGATGGGCCGCAAGGTCAGCAGACTACTACGAGAGGACAACATCGTGCTTGTGCTCAATGTGGGAAGATGCACCCGAAAGAATGTTGGAAAAAGACCGGGGGATGTTTCAAGTGCGGGTCTAAAGATCATATGATCAAGGATTGCCCGATGAATTTAGATAAGAATCGCCCAGCAGGTCAGAGTGTTAATCAGGCTGGCAGAGGTGGACAACAGTCGATAAGGGGACGTGGTCCAAATGGAAGAAGTAATGGTTCTAGTAGAGGTCGCGGGACTTCAGGCAGAGGTAGTGGTATCTCTGAGGCGAGACAAACCAGTCTAGTATATGCGTTCATCGCAGAGAAAATAGTGATACACTGATGTTATCACGCATGCGTTTCGATTTACGGGTTGTCCTTTATTGCTTTGATAGATATAGGTCAACTCATTTATACATCGCTAGTGAAGTATCTCGAAACTCGCATGTGACTTACGAGGATGTACTTAGAAAGATGATTGTACTTAGTCCTTTAGGATGACGGTAGTAATAGACAAACTCTTTAAGGAAGTGCCTTTAGAAGTTCATGGGACAAAATTTTGGCTAATTTAATGGAGTTACCATTCAAGAATTGATCGATCTTAGGCATGGACCGCTAGTGAAATATCGTGCAAATGTGGATTGTCTTTGCTAAGCGGATGTCATTAAGAACTATTGATGATAAAGAAGTTGTAGTGATGGTAGAGAGACGGAACTACTTATCAAATGTAGTATCCGCTCTTAAGGCAAAAAATATGGTTAGAAAGGGATGTGTGGCTTTTCCGATGTTGGTTAGTGCCTTGGAGGCTAAAGAAGCAAGCATTGAAGGAGTCGGGATCTGTAAGAGAATTTGTAAATATTTTTTGGAATAACTTCCGAGATTGCCTCCGAATCGAGAGGTAGAATTTGGGATTGAATTATTGCATCGGCGGCGCCGCTTCTATTGCTCCGTATAGAATGGCAAGAAGGAGTTGGTTGAGCTTAAGGCTCGAGATCCGTGGAGTTGCTTGATCGTGGATTTATCCGACCTAGTGTGTCTCCATGGGGAGCACCGGTCTATTCATGAAAAGAAGGACGGATCAATGCGGATGTGTATAGACTACCGACAGTTGAATAAGCTGACTATCAAGAACAAGTATCCTTTGCCAAGGATCGATGACTTGTTCGATCAGCTTAAGGGAGCTGCGGTATTCTCAAAGATAGATCTAAGGTCGGGGTATCATCAGCTTAAAGTGAAAGAAGTAGATATCCATAAGATAGCTTTTGAACAAGATATGGGCATTATGAATTTCTGGTAATGCCGTTCGGATTGACGAACTCCCCAGCTGCGTTCATGGATATGATGAACCGGTTTTCCAACCCTACTTGGATCGAGTTAAGTCGTGCTATTCATAGGCGACATCCTAGTGTATTCTAAGTCGAGATAGAGCATGATGAGCATCTCCGGATTGTGTTGTAAGTTTTAAGGGAGAAGAAACTTTATGCCAAATTCAGCAAGTGTGAATTTTGGCTGAAAGAAGTTGCATTTTTAGGCCATGTGGTGTCTGTAGAAGGGATAAGGGTGGATCCTTGGAAGATTGAGGCAGTACTAGATTGGAAACCACCCAAGTCCGTAACTGAGGTTCGCAGTTTCTTGGGATTAGTAGGTTACTACAGAAGATTCGTCGAAGGATTCTCATCGATAGCTGCACCTTTAACGAAATTGTTAAGAAAGGAAGTACCTTTCGTGTGGACTGATAAACAACAAGAGAGCTTTGAGAAGCTTAAGAGGGTTTTGACTAAAGCTCCGATTTTGATTCAGCCTGAGGCAGGAAAAGATTTCATCGTGTATTGTGACACTTCTCACACAGGATTAGGATGTGTTCTGATGCAAGACAGAAAAGTAGTTGCGTATGCGTCTCGGCAGTTGAGGCCACACGAGGTTAATTATCCGACGCATGACTTGGAGTTGGCAGCGGTGGTTTTTGCTCTTAAAGTTTGGAGACATTATTTATATGGGGAAAGGTCAGTGATATACACGGATCACAAAAGTCTGAAATATCTATTGACTCAGAAAGAACTGAATTTGAGGCAACAAAGGTGGATAGAGTTGTTGAAAGATTACGACTGTTCTATTGAATATCACCCGAGAAAGGCGAATGTGGTGGCAGACGCTCTAAGTCGAAAAGTGGTGTCAGATCTAAGGGCGATGTTTGCACATCTTAGTCTTTATGACGACGGAAGCTTGCTGGCAGAATTACAAGTAAGGCCGACATGGTTGAGTCAAGTGAAAGAGAGACAATTGGTAGACGACGATCTGAGTACAAAGCTACGACAGGTACAGAATGGGGAATTAGAAGATTTTGGTATTAACAACGATGGGGTATTGTGTTTCAAAGGTAAAATCTGTATGCCGAGGGATCAGGAGTTGAGGCAAAAGATTCTTCAGGAGTCGCATGGTAGCCCATATGCTATGCATCCTGGAGGAAGTAAGTTATACCGAGATTTGTGAGATCGGTTTTGATGGCACGGTCTTAAGCGGGAGTTTCGTAATTCGTAGGAAAGTGTTTAACATGTCGACAAGTCAAATTTGAACATCAAGTACCTTCGGAATTGCTTCACCGATAAAGATTCGCGATGGAAGTGGGAGAGAATCACCATGGATTTTGTTAGTGGGCTTCCTCCCATGCCTACTAAGAAAGACTCGATATGGGTGATAGTGGACCGATTCACGAAATCGCACATTTTATCCTAGTTCGGGTTGATTACTCTTTGTAAAATTGGTGAAGTTATATGTGGTGAGATTGTGAGATTGCATGGAGTGCCGGTGTCGATTATTTCGGATAGAGATCCGAGGTTTACGTCTTGGTTTTGGAAAGCATTGCATCAGGCTTTGGGCACCAGATTGGACTTCAGTATAGTATTTCATCCATAGTATGACGGCCAGTCTGAGTGAGTAATTCAAGTATTAGAGGATATGTTAAGGGGATGTGTGATGGATTTCAGAGGAAACTGGGAGGAGTTCTTACCGTTAGCAGAATTTGTGTACAACAATAGTTATCAAGCTAGTATTCGGATGGCACCGTATGAAACACTATATGGACGGAAGTGTTGCACTCCTACGTGTTGGACAGAACTAGGGGAACGTCATATTTTGGGTCCAAAATTAGTGGCTGAATCCGAAGAAAAGGTTAAGGTAATTGGGCTTGGTTAAAGAAGCATCGGCGAGCAAAAGTCATACCACAGATCTTAAGCGGAAAGAAATAGAGTTTGCTGTGGGGGATCAAGTATTCCTGAAGGTTTCACCTTGGAAAAAGGTGATGAGATTTGGTCACAAAAGAAAGTTAAGTCCCAGGTTCATTGGACCTTATCGGGTTTTGAAGCGGGTCGGACCTGTGGCATATCAGTTAGAATTGCCTTCGGAGTTGAAGCAAATGCACGATGTGTTCCATGTTTCAATGTTACGCCATTACCGGTCGGATCCATCTCATGTAGTGCCAGTTGAGGAGGTGGAATTAAGACCAGATTTGTCTTATGAAGAGGAGCCAATTCAAATCCTGGAGCGGGATGTAAAGGTGTTACGGAGAAAATCGGTTCCTCTCGTCAAAGTGTTATGGCGTAATCATGGATCGGAAGAAGCTTCGTGGGAGCCAGAAGAAGCGATGCGACAGCAATACCCTCACTTGTTCTAGCCAGGTAATTTGAGGTCGAAATTATTTTTAAGGGGTAGAAGCGTAACATCTGAATAAAGGGCTATGCATCTTTACTTAATTGAATGTTGTTGCATGCCTATGTGTAGTTGAGTGTGTTTTGGAAGTTTTAAGAACTTCAAGATGTAAGTGAATGCTTAGAGAAATATTAAATTTTTAAGACTTAAGATGGAACTAAGCAAGATAGGCTTTAAGAAATATTGGCAAGAGGTTTTAAGCATAATAAGTCAATTGGCAAGGTGGTAATGGCGCATGGGTGAATGCATGAGGGAGAGGTTGAATCCCCTAGCTAGCAAGTGGAAGGATTTTAATTTTAATTTCTTTCCTATAGTGTTGGTCAAGCTTATCTAGAGTGGATGGACATCTTTTATTTTTGGTTAGTAGACCTTAAGAAAAGGCAAGTTAGGAGTTATGGTATGGAATCATGAAGTTATGGTAAGATAGGGGGACAAAGGGCTTGAAGAGGGGATGATGTTTTGGAAGCTTTTTCATGGTCATTTGACCATGAACCTAGATGGCATAAGGGGCTAAGGGGGATGGTTTAATTGTGATAGAATCAAGGATTGATGGGGAAGAAATGAGGAGGAAAAAGGGGATCATGTTGGCAAGGTGTTGGCCGAATTTTGCATTAGCCTTAGGGGTGTAAGTTGGCCAAAATTTTAACCAATTTGTGCATCTTTTCCTTTTCTCTAAACCTTGTTTCTTAGCCGATTGCATATTACACAAAAGAGAAACCTTTTCTTTTCTTTTAGTCATTTGATACTTTACCATTTCGGTTTTGAGTAGTCTTTTTAGTTTTTATTCTCCAAAACATAACATCTTTCTCTTCTCTTTGTAACCGAAAGTACCAAAGTTTCAAAGACCTTTTTCTTCACTTTTTCCCTCATGGCCAAATGCACATAAACTTCTAAACCCACCTCTTTTCTTTTGAAAATCATCATCATCATCATCATCTTCTTTCTTCAACCTTTCTCTTTCTCTTTCTTTCTCTTTTCTTCTTCTTTCTCTCAACCGAAACCATCTCCTACCATAACCAAAACCACCATTCTTTTCTTCTCTTTTGTTAAAACCGAATCATCTTCCATTTTCATCTTTTTCTTTCTTCTCTTTTATTGAAAACCGAAACCACCATAGTAAAAAACACTTTCTTTTCTCTTCTCATGTTGTCCAAGCCGAAATCACCATTTCTTTTCTTCTAAATCAATAAGGCCGAATCTCCAAATAGTCAAGTAAGGATTTTTATCTATTGTTCTCATTATTTTCTTTTAGAATAGCCGAATTAGAAACCTAATTCTCACATTTTCTCCTAGCTTTGAAGGGGATTTTAAGGATTCTTTTTGGTAGCCAACATTTTAGGAGAGATCATTCGGAATCATCCAAGGTAAGGATTATCATTTTCGGTTATATCGTTTATTTTAGATAGATTCCTAATCAACTTTATTTTAGAGGAGAGTTCGAGACGAACAAAATAGGTTTGAAAAGAGCGGTAAGGAGTGTTTGGAAGAGGGGAGGCTCTGTTATACCCTCAAACTTCAAACGAAGGGCTATATCGAGGATACGAGATTTTCCACCGGGTTGTGGACCCTCTGCTAACGAAGATCGATTATTTGAAGTCATGCGTACACCTGAGCCACTTTTCGTTCGTGGGTTGTCATCAGGTTTTGATCCATCTATCGGAGAGAAACCACATATAACAGTTGTCCGAGATTCCGAGGGTAAGGATTTAGATCTCTCATCAATAGTGTAGATTATAAGTATTAGTGTGTTCTAATCAAGTGTGATAATTAACTAGGTGTTGACGCGGGAAGGTATCGTTCTCACCGTCATAAGGTGTGTAACATTATACTAAATTCCTCATAGATCTAAAATAAATAAGATTTATATGAAAATATATTTGATAATGATTGGGGTACCATTCAATGGTATGTGATATTCGGTATGTTTACCCTAATACTTCGCTAATTTTGCTATATGCCTAAATGTGAAATAAGTATGATTTTGCTATGATTTTGGGGTAAATGGCATGAAAACTAAATAATATGTATGTGCATGGGCATATGGGTGTTATTGATAAGGGAAGTGTTAGGTGGTTTTACCACATAATCCGTGACTTTGGTCACATTTTGAATCCGGTGACTTGGTCACAATTATCTAGTGGCCTTGCCACAAAATTATAAGGGCGATGTGCATGTTGATGCAAAGAAGCGCCTTCAATGGTGTGTAGCGGATGGAGGGTCGATTTAGTAATCCCCACGGTGTGATTGGTTGGTACGGGTGGTGTGTAGCGGATGGATATTTAGGTGGGCTCAGGTTTGCATTTCATTATATATATATCCATGTGATTTTTAATCGATTTTTATTTGATCTGATATAAGATGGGCTTATGGTTAAATATGACATAAATGGGCTTATGGCTAAATGTGTTATTATATGGGCTTATGGCCAAATATGTTTTGAATGGGCTTAATGGCTATGATCATTTGGGCTTTTAGTGTTTTTGTTACACATTGAGTCTATGACTCACCCTTTTGTGGGATAATTTTTCAGATGACTCTTAGCGCGATGGATTGGGTCAGCGAGGACTACGTGGTGGCCATTGCTCAACAAAGTATTTTGAGTTTCTCCTAATTAAACTTATTAAGCTTATTTTTATTACTTAGAATTTATTATGGGTTTTGCTATTTTTGTAATAAGGCCACTATGAACTGCTTTTTAATTTTTGCGCTTGAATTTTTATTCGCCACGAACAATATTTATTAAATAACTAAATGGTTTTTGATAAAAATTTAAACTGCTTTTTGACAAATAATTTAAACTGCTTTTTGACACTAACATAAATATGTTTTTACAATAATAAGTAAATTTTTCATTAAATATGGTTTTCTTATAACTTATAAATTTCTCTTAAAATAATGTTTTAAGAAGATACAAATTTACTTAAAATTCGATTTCAACTGAATATTAAGTTAACTGCATTTTATCTGAAATCATCAAGTTTTTCTTAAACAAACGAGAATTTGCTAAAGTTTTATTCGAGGAACATATCAAATCCGGTCAGGCTTTTTGGGCTAGGTTTGGGGTGTTTCAAGGGGACACACGGTCGAAACACATGCCCATGGGATGACAGCAGTGTCGTCATCTGATAGACAGACACACGCCTGGTGTGCCTACTGTGTGGACAAATATAAGGCTATTTACCAAACCTTTTTGCCACCCTTCCATGCACCAACCTACACAACACAACATAGCACCAATCCAAGCATATTCATGCAACCAATTGAACAACAAACAAGATATCAATATATCTTTCACATGCTATTTCCTATCACATACAACATCTCAAACTTATCATCTCAAACCATGCAAAATTCACATCCATAAAAGACATCATCATATGCATATATACTTAACCAATATTAGCCAATATCAAATGGTCATTTACAAAATGAATTATCAACTATTGAATCCATCACTTATAGAGGTTTCATCACATATCGAGCTCATTAAGCATGAGTTTATGTACATACCTGTACCAACTTGCAGCTTACCATAACCTTTCACATCATACAATAGTCTTTCACAACTTAAACTTTACCGTAAAGTTTCTCGTTGAACCACTTGGGATACTAAAGGATACTTGGGAAATTTCACACACATAGTACTAAACCAATGCCATATCCCAGATATGGTCTTACATGGGATTTCATATCGATGCCAATAGCCTAGCTATGGTTTTATATGAAATCTCATATCGATGCCATATCCCAGATATGGTCTTACACGTAATCTCAACTAACCCTAATGTCATGACATTTGTATCCTAACAATTCCTAAGGTTCAACCAGGATCTTTTTCTCACTTGTCGAACTTTGTCGATTTCATTCAAGAGTAAATCACAATTCATATAATGGTTAAGCAATTAAAGCATAAATAACAATGCATTATTTACATACAAACTTACCTCGGTACAAAAATAATAAGAATGAGACGTAATTGTAAAATACTTTATTTTTCCCTGGTCTAGGTCTGAACCTCGTTTCTCTTGATCTATAATAGAAAATTTAACTTATTTATTATTCACATTATCCAATTCAGTCCAAAAATCACGTTATAAAAAATTATATTTTTGCCCCTAAACTTTGACATATTTACATTTTTACCCCTAGGCTCGTAAAATGAAACGTGTGTAATTTCTTAACATACAAGCCTAGCCGAACTATTTTTATAACTATAACAACCCACAATTTCCATTAAAACACACTTTTACTACATATTTTGTAACTTTTACAAATAGGTCCTTTAAGCATTTTCATCAAAAATCACTTAGCAAAAGTTGTTTATCACACATCAAACATGTATAATCTACCATTAGACATCAAAATACACAAACATCCAACATTGTCAAACCCTAGGCCTTGATCTTTCCTTAAATTAATGGTAGAAATAGATAGATTGGATGATAACGACTTTAACAACATAAAGAGCATTAAAAATGGGGTTAGGATGCACTTACAAACAAGCTTGGAAGTTGAGCAAAATGTTAGCTATTGTGTTCTTCTAATTTTTAGCACTTGAGAGAGAAGATGGAGAAGATTTTAGCTTGATTTTTCCCTTTTTATTCTTTTATTTACCAAATGATCAAAATGCCCTTCACTTAAAACTTTAAAATTTTATCTCACCATGTCCATTTTTGTCCACTATCTTAACAAATGGTCTAATTACCATCTAAGGACCTTCTATTTAAAATTTCATAGCAATTAGAGACCTCTAGCATGTGGAACTCAATTTTTGCGCTTTTTACAATTTAGTCTTTTTGACTAAATTTGGTGCTCAAACGTCAAAATTTTGACGAAATTTTCACAAAATCATTCCGTAAAATTGTAGACCATAAAAATATAATAAAATGAACTTTGCTGTGTCAAATTTGTGTTCCCGAAACCATTTTTCCGACTAGGCCCAAAATTGGGCTGTTACAACTCTCCCCTCTTAGGGATTTTCATCCCTAAAAATCTTACTAGAGAATAGGTTCGGGTACTATTTTCTCATAGCTTCCTCAGGTTCCCACATAGCCTCTTCGGCTCTATGTCGTTGCCATAAAACTTTCACTAGGCTATCCTCTTGTTTCTTAACTGTTTAACTTCTCGAGCTAATATCTTAATCGGTTCTTCACCATACGTCATATCCGATCAAATCTCAATCTCCGTTGGAGAAATTATATGTGAAGGATTAGAACGATATCGTCGCAACATCAACACATGAAACACATTATGAATTCTTTCCAACTCTATTGGTAACGCTAACCGATATGCCACTGGCCCTATTCTTTCAACAATCTCATATGAACCAAGAAAACGTGAACTCAACTTGCCTTCATGGCCAAATCTGAGAATCTTCTTCCACGGAGATATTTTCAGAAATACTTTATCCCCAACTTGAAACTCAATCTCTTTTCTTTTCAAATCCGCGTATGACTTTTGTTGATCTGAAGCTACTTTCAAGCAATCACAGATTACCTTTACTTTCTCTTCGGTTTCTATTAACCAAATCAACCCTGTGAATTTGAAACTCATTAAGCTCAGTCCAATACAAATGTGTTGGCACTTGCGGCCATACAATGCCTCATAAGGTGCCATTTTTATACTTGACTTATGGCTATTGTTATAGGCAAATTCGACCAATGGTAGATATCTTTCCCAACTACCCTCAAATTCGAAAACACAGCATCGAAGCATATCTTCAAGTATTTGAATTACCCTTTCATATTGACCGTCGACCTGTGGATGAAATGCAATACTAAAATTCAATTCCATACCCAAAGCCTCTTGTATCTTCTTCCAAAATCTAGAAGTGAATCTTGGATCTCTATCTGAAATAATTGAAGTAGGTTGTGCAATCTTACAATCTCAGAAATGTACAACTCAGTTAGCTTATCAAGTGAATAATCGGTACGTAACGGAATAAAATGAGCCGATTTCGTCAATCTATCAACAACGACCCAAACATCATCTTTCTTTTTCAGAGTCAGAGGTAATCCAATTATGAAATCCATCATAATTCTGTCCCATTTCTATTCGGGTACCATCACTGGCTGAAGTAAACCCGAAGGTACTTGGTGCTTGGCTTTTACTTGTTGACAAATCAAACATTTCAAAACAAACTTGGAGATATCTCTTTTCATACCAGACCACCAATACAATTTCTTCAAACTACCCGAATGCACAGATAAAAAACCATTATGTGCCTCATGAAGAATCTTCTGAATAAGTTCATCAATTTTGGTACACAAACTCTACCTCAAAACATCAAACAATCATCGGATCTGCCATGAAAATCTAAATCTCTAACTGATCCACAATAAGCTCTCTTGGCTTGCAAATCACGGTCACATTTCTGAGCTTTACAGTTTTGTTGAAGAAATAACGGTCTAGCTCTCAACTCAGCTATAATCGAATTATTATAGGACAATGTTAACCTTCTGTTCATTACTCTCAAGGCAAACAAAGATTTTCTACTCAGGGCATTTGCGACTACATTCACCTTACCCGGGTGATAATCAATCACCAACTCATAATCTTTCAGTAACTCAAGCCATCTTCATTGCCGCAAATTTAAGTCCTTTAGGTCATCAAATATTTCAAACTCTTGTGATTCATAAAAACATGGCATTTCTCACCGTACAAATGATGTCTCCAAATTTTTAGAGCAAACACAATGGCGGCTGACTCCATATCATGCGTCAGGTAATTCTTCTCATGTGGCTTCAATAGTTTCGAGGCATAGGCTATCACTTTGCCCTCTTGCATCAGCACACATCCCAATCTATTTAGTGACGCGTCGCTATAAATCCCAACTCCTTTCTCAGTTCAGGTTGCACTAAAATCGGTGCCTCTGTCAATAAAGCCTTCAACTTCTCAAAACTTTGCTGACATTTTTTAGACCATACAAATTTGACATCTTTTTGCAATAGCTTGGTCATAGGGGTAACAATCATCGAAAACCCTTTGACAAACCGGCGGTAGTAATCGGCTAAGCTAAAAAAGCTTCTAACTTCAGATACATTCCTTGGTGGTTTCCAATCAACAATTTTCGAAATCTTACTTGGATCAACCCGAATACCATCACTTGAGACAATATGTCCTAAAAACTGACTTCTCAGAGCCAAAAATCACTTTTACTAAACTTAGCATATAACTTATCTCTCAAA
This sequence comes from Gossypium rotundifolium, assembly GCA_025506655.1. NCBI lineage: Eukaryota > Viridiplantae > Streptophyta > Magnoliopsida > Malvales > Malvaceae > Gossypium > Gossypium rotundifolium. Next base: position 66,530,878 of record CP106729.1, on the reverse strand, counting down.
GTCTGCAAAACAGTTCTTAAGTGTCCGGCATGCTCGGACTCATTACGAGAATAAATCAGTATGTCATCAATGAACACCAAAACAAACTTATCTAGGTATGGTCTAAAAATCGGTTCATCAAGTCTATAAAAACTGCAAGAGCATTTGTTAGTCTGAAGGGTATAACAAGGAATTCATAGTGCCCGTACCTTGTTTTGAAAGTAGTTTTCGACACATCTAACTCTTTAACTCTCAACTGGTAGTAGCCAGATCTCAAATCTATGTTTGAGAACACTATCGCTTCCTTCAATTGGTCAAATAAATTATCAATCCTCGGCAAAGGATACTTGTTCTTACTGGTTACCTTATTGAGCTATCAGTAATCTGTACAAAGTCTCATAGTCCCATCTTTCTTCTGTACGAACAACACTGGGCACCCCAGGGAGAATAACTTAGTCTCGCAAAACCCTTATTTGTCAATTCTTGCAACTGAGTCTTTAACTCTTTCAATTCGACGGAGCCATCCGTATGGAGCAATCGATATCGGAGAAACACTAGGACTAACTCAATACCAAACTCAACTTCTCTAATTGGAGGCAATCCTAGCAAATCCTTTGAAAAAACATCTGAATATTCACACACCACCGGCACCAATTCAATTTTCAATTCAGAGTCTTTCATGTTTAACACGTAGGCCAGTTAAGCTTCACACCCTTTTCTTATACATTTTTGAGCTGACATTGAAGAAATCACCTCAGACAATCTATCTGACTCATTTGATTCAACCCGAAGAATTTCACTATTTCCACATTTCAATTCAATAACTTTCTGTCTTACAATTTACTATAGCATCATGCAACATCAGCCAATCCATACCCAAAATGACATCAAGCTCATCAAATGGCAACAACATCAAGTCAGCCGGAAAAATAGTGACCTCTAATTATCAAAGGACATTTCTTTCATACTTTGTCAACTAAAACATGCTTGCCTAAAGGGTTTGACACCTTAATCACAAATTCGGTAAACTCAACAGACAATTTCTTATTATTTACCAAATTCATACAAACATATGAATGAGTGGATCTAGGGTTAATTAATGCAATAATGTCAGTATTATAAAAAGAAAAAGTACCAGTAATAACATCAGGAGATGTCGCTTCTTCATGAGCTCGGATGGCATAGGCTCTAGCAGGTGCTCGAGATTCGGATCTCATCGTGGTTTCTTTTGTCACACCTTTACTATTGGCTCCATTTCTAGTATTCCTTAGGGGTCTTCCTCTAGAAGCACTATTACTAGGCCTTGCACTTTAAAATTTCCCTTTCTCTGCCATCTCCGAGCAATCTCTGATAAAATGATATTGAGAACCACACTTCAAAACAAGCCCGTTCATTTATTCTACATTCACGGGATGTCTTCTTCCACAATGTTGACATTCGGGCCTATTAGAATTTAAATTACCTACACTTGCCATCGAGGTACCTTGAAATTTAAAACTCGAATGTTGTTTCTCACGATCTCTGCGTGAATACCCTGCTGAAACATTCGAATGGGAATATATCTCTTTTGATTTCTTAGATTGAGATGGGAATGACTTACTCATCGGTCTTTTCCTCGAGTCTCTAGCTTCAAGATCAGCTTTCCTCTTTTCTTTGTTCAATTCTTCGGCCTTACAAGCTAGTTCAACCAATACTACAAACTCTTTCAGCTCTAAGATCCCGATTAACACATGAATATCTTCATTCAATTCATTTTCAAATCTTTTGCACATAATAGCCTCCTTAGAACACACTCTCAAGTGTATTTGCTCAGTCTAACAAATTCTCACTCATATTCGATCACTGTCATACGACCTTATTTTAGCTCAAGAAATTATTTACATTTCTGGTCGATGAATCATTGGCTAATATACTTCTTTCGGAACTCCTATTGAAAAAAGTCCCAGGTGACTCTTTCTCTCGGAACTACAGATACAAGTGTATTCGACCAATGGCATGCATAATCTCTCAGAAGCGAGATAGCACACTTTAAACACTAATCTAGTGTGAAGGACAACTCATCAAATACCCTGATGGAGTTTTCATCATCCACATTAGCTCGAAAATCTTCAGCCCCATGCTTTCGAATTTTATCAACCGGGGGCTTATTCATCCTTACAAAGTTCATACCTTGTGGGGCTATGGGAACCGATCGAGGAATGGGTAGGGGTGGAGGAGGTTGGGCATTCGAATTTGTTCGAACAAATTCTGTATACCACTCATTCATCATATGGAGAAAGGCTTCCTTGCCTCCTTCTTATTGACTAACCGTAGGAGGTCTACTATCAGACGGTGCTGCCCCTTGAGCGGGAGCCGACGTATTACTTTTGACTTCATCAGCCTCAGCTCGATTAGGATCCATTACTATATAAAACCACAATTTAAAGTTGTCAGGAGTATCATACTATCATAGTTTATTTATGGCATGTATAGCTAAAATCTTACACAAGTCACGTTAGTAAGAGAATCAACTAAACCGTTACTCTGATACCATTAAATGTAACACCCCTTACCCGTATCCGACACTGAAATAGGGTACGAGGCAGTACCTGACTTATTCACTAGCAAACATTCAAGATCGAGACATAAATTTCTGATCAAATTCAAAACTTTTCAAAAACATTCATATCATCCCTAAAATGAGCCTACGAAGCTAATACATGCTTTGGGAGTGGTTCGGGACTAAACCAAGAACCTTAGAAAATTTTACATGAAAAAGAGGTCAAACGCCTGTGTGGGTTCAGGACACGCCCATGTGAGTTCAGGACACTCCGTGTGACCCTATGACACGCCTGTGCTTCAGGCTGTGTTCAAATTAGGGAGTATTCTGTTTATGGCATCATCATCAAATTGAGGTCACTCAGCCAAGTCACACGTCCGTGTATTTAGGCCATGTGATCAATTATATTTTCATAATTTTTCATAAAATAGGTGCAGACTTCACATGGCCAGGGCACATGCCCGTGTTCGAGGCCGTGCTGTCCACACAGCTTGAGACACACACCCGTGTCTTTGCCCGTGTGCTCATTACTGAGCATTATATTTTGTAACAATTAAGGTGCAAGGGACACACGGCCGAAACCCATGCCTATGGGATAGTCCGTCTGTCACATACGGCCTAGACCCACGCCCATGTGTCTACCTGTGTGGACAAATATAAGGCTATTTACCAAGCCTTTTTTCCACCCTTCCATACACCAACCTACACAACACAACATAACACCAATCCAAGCATATTCATGCAACAAATTCAACCACAAACAAGATATCAATATATCTTTCACATGTTATTTCCTATCACATACAACATCTCAAACTTATCATCTCAAACCATGCAAAATCCATATCCATAAAAGACATCATCATATGCATATATACTTAACCAATATTAGCCAATATCAAATGGTCATTTACAAAATTTATTATCAACTATTGAAGCCATCACTTATGGCCAAATAAATTATGACTCATAACAAAAAGACCAAGTCCCTATACATGGCATAACTCAAAATATTGAATTCATAGGTACCCAAAATGATATTTTGATAGTGTGAATGAATCTCCGACCGTCTTTGATCCCCGAGCAGGCTTGGTGACACTATAAGACAAGAGAAAAAGAAAGGGAGTAAGCTTTAAAGCTTAGTAAGTTCCTATGCAAATAATAAGCATCATACACACCTTAACATGTATTTAACATAAAGTAAATTAACATAAATGTCATTATGAATTCATAATCAAGCTTAGCATATATGTTATTAAAATCTTAACATCATAACTTACTCAATCAAACCAATTCTAGGTTTCATCACATATCGAGCTCATTAAGCATGAGTTTATGTGCATACCTGTACCAGCTTGCAGCTTACCATAATCTTTCACATCATACCATAGTCTTTCACAACTTAAACTTTTCCGTTAAGTTTCCCGTTAAACCACTTGGAATACTAAAGGATACTCGGGAAATTTCACACACATAGTATTATACCAATGCCATATCCTAGATATGGTCTTACATGGGATTTCATATTGATGCCAATAGCCCAGCTATGGTTTTACACGAAATCTCATATTGATGCCATATCCCAGATATGGTCTTACACATAATCTCAACTAACCTTAATGTCATGACATTTGTATCCTAACAATTCCTAAGGTTCAACCGGGATCTTTTTCTCGCTTGTTGAACTTTTTTGATTTCATTCAAGTGTAAATCACAATTCATATAATGATAAAGCAATTAAAGCATAAATAACAATGCATTATTTACATACGAACTTACCTCGGTTAAAAAATAGTAAGAATAGGACCTAATCGTCAAATACTTTATTTTTTCCCCGATCTAGGTTCGAACCTCATTTCTCTTGATCTATAATAGAAAATTTAACTTGTTTATTATTCACATTATCTAATTCAGTCCACAAATCACATTATGGAAAATTACATTTTCGCCCTTAAACTTTGACATATTTATATATTTGCCCATAGGCTTGTAAAATGAAACGTGTGTAATTTCTTTAACGTACAAGCCTAGAAGAACCATTTTTATAACTATAACAGCCCAAAATTTCTATTAAAACACACTTTTACTACATATTTTATAACTTTTACAAATAGGTCCTTTTAGGCATTTTCATCAAAAATCACTTAGCAAAAGTTGTTTATTACACATCAAACTTGCATAATCTACCATTAGACATCAAAATACACAAACATCCAACAAGGGTCAAACCTTAGACCTTGATCTTTCCTTAAATTAATTGTAGAAATAGATGGATCGGTGATAACGACTTCAAAAACATAAAGAGCATAAAAAATAGGGTTATGATGCACTTACAATCAAGCTTGAAAGTAGAGAAAAACCCTAGCTATGGCATTCTTCTAATTTTCGGCACTTGAGGGAGAAGATGGACAAGATTTTAGCTAAATTTTCCCTTTTTATTCTTTTATTTACCAAATGACCAAAATGCCCTTCACTTAAAACTTTGAAATTTTATCTCACCGTGTCCATTTTTGTTCACCATCTTAACAAATGGTCTAATTAACATCTAAGGACCTTCTATTTAAAATTTCATAGCAATTAAGCACCTCTTGCATGTAGAACTCAACTTTTGCACTTTTTATAATTTTATCCTTTAAACTAAATTGGGTGCTCTAACGTCAAAGTTTTCGAACAAAATTTTCACGAAATCATTCCGTGAAACTGTAGACCATAAAAATATAATAAAAATGAACTTTTCTGTGTTAGATTTGTGGTCCCAAAACCACTGTTTCGATTAGGCCTAAAATCGGGCTGTTACAACTAGAATTGAACCATCATCAGATAAAGTTAATCTCGTACTCATAGCTCTCAAAGCAAACAAGGACTTTCTGCTCAAAGCATCTGCGACTACACTCACCTTTCCCGGATGATAGTTAATCACTAGTTCATAATCCTTCAATAATTCGAGCCATCTCCGTTGTCGCAAGTTCAGATCTTTCTGAGTCATCAAATATTTTAAACTCTTATGATTAGTAAAGATATTGAATTTCTCACCGTACAAATGATGATTCCAAATTTTTAAAGCAAAAATAATGGTGGCCAATTCCAAATCATTCGTCGGATAATTCTTCTCGTGTGGTTTCAACTGTCTCGAGGCATAAGCTACCACTTTGCCCATTTGCATCAACATACAACACAAACCATTCAATGAAGCATCACTCTAAATTACAAACACTTTTCCCGATTCAAGTTGTACTAAAACCAGTGCCTCAATCCGTAATGCTTTCAATTTCTCAAAACTTTGCTAACATTTTTCGGACCATTCAAATTTAACATCCTTTTGCAACAACTTGGTCATAGGAGTAGCAATCATCAAAAATCCTTTGACAAAAAGTCTATTATAACTAGCTAAGCCCAAAAAGCTTCTAACTTTAAATACATTCCTTGGCGGTTTCCACTTAAAAATTACCAAAATCTTACTTGGATTAATCCGAATACAATCACCAGAAATGATATGTCCTAAAAATCTGACTTCTTAGAGCCAAAACTCACTTTTACTAAAATTAGCAAATAATTTATTATCCCTCAATGTTTGTAATACAGTTCTCAAATGTTAAACATGCTCGGACTCATCTCAAGAATAAATTAGGATGTCATCGATGAACACAACCACAAACTTATGTAAGTACAGTCGAAAAATTCAATTCATCAAGTCCATAATAATGGCAGGAACGTTAGTTAATATGAAAGGCATAACAAGAAATTCATAATGTCCATTCCTTGTCCTAAAAGTAGTTTTCGGCACATCCGACTCTTTAACTCTCAATTTATATTAGCCAAATCTCAAATCAATTTTCAATAATCCTGTTGCTTCTTTCAACTGATCAAACAAGTCATAAATCCTCCGCAAAGGATACTTTTTCTTTATAGTCACCTTTTTGAGTAGTCGGTAATCGATACAAAGTTTCATAGATCCATCTTTCTTCTTTACAAATAACATTGAGCACCCCAGGGAGAAAAAATCTGTCTCGCAAAACCCTTATCTGTCAACTCTTGCAACTGAGCTTTCAATTCTTTCAATTCAGTCGGAGCCATCCTAAATGGAGCAATCAATATCGATGAAGTCCTGGGTACTAAATCAATAGCAAACTCAACCTCTCTGATCGGAGGTAACCCAAGTAATTCTTCTGGAAACACATCCGAATATTCAAAAACTACCTGTACTGATTCAATCTTTATTTCAGACACTTTTGTATTCAATACATAAGCTAGATAAGCTTGAAAACCTTTTCTCACATATCTTTGGGCAAACATTAAAGAAATCACAATAGGTAACTCACCCGACCCATCAGAATCAATTCGAAGAATTTTACTATTCTCACATTTCAATTCAATAATTTTTCGTCTACAATTCACTACAGCATCGTGCAGTGTCAACCAATCCATGCCCAAAATAACATCAAACTCATCAAATGACAACAACATTAAACTATTAGGAAAACAGTGACCTTGAATCATCAAAGGACAATTCTTGCAAACTTTATCAACTAGTACATATTTGTCTAAGAGGTTTGACACTTTAATCACAAATTCAATAGACTCAACATGCAAACTCTTACTAGATACCAAATTCACACAAACATAAAAATGAGTCGATCCAGGATCAATCAATGCAATAACATTAGTATTATAAAGAGAAAATGAACTAGTAATCACATCGGGAGATGGTGCATCCTCACGTGCATGAATGGCATACGCTCTAGCAAGTGCTCTGGCTTTAGATATCATGGCTGTATCTTTCGTCACACCTTTACAGCTAGCTCCATTCCTGGTGTTTCTCGATGGCCTACCTCTTTTGGTAGTATTACTCGGCCTTGCACTTGAAAATTGTTCTTTCTCAACCATCTAGGGCAATCTCGGATAAAATGCTCTTGAGAACCACATTTGAAACAAGCTCGGTCATTCATCCTACACTCGCCATGATGTCTTCTTCCACAATGCTGACATTTGGGTCTGTTAGACCTAACATTACCCACACTTGCCATTGATGTAGCTTGAGATTTAAAACCTGAATGTTGCTTCCCGCGGTCTCTGTGCAAATACCCAGCTGATACATTCGAGCGAGAATACATTTCTCTAGATTTCTTTGACTGAGATTGAAATTACTTACTCATCGGCCTTTTTCTTTTATCTCTAGTCTCACTCTCTACCTTTCTTTTCTCTTTGCTTAGCTCTTCGGCTTTGCAAGCTCATTCAACCACTACAACAAATTCTTTTAGTTCTAAGATTCCAACCAATATTCAGATGTCCTCATTCAGCGCATCTTCGAACCTTTTACACATAATAGCCTCGGAGGAAACACACTCTCGAGCATGCTTACTAAGCCTAACAAATTCTCTCTCATACTTTGTCACCGACATTCGGCCCTGTTTTAGCTCAAGAAATTCTTTACGTTTCTGATCGATGAATCACTGACTGATATATTTCTTTAGGAATTCCTCTTCCTCTCTCTGGTGCCACAGATACTAGTGTCTTCCACCAGTGATATGTTGTGTCCCTCAATAGTGATATAACACATTTCAAGCATTCTTTGGGTGTACATGATAACTCATCAAATACCCTGATAGTATTCTCAAGCCAAAATTCTACCTTCTCGGGATCATCGTTAACATTTTCTTTGAAATCTTCACCTATGATTTCGGGTCTTATCAATCGGAGGCTTATACAATCTTACAAATTCCATACCTTGTGGAGCTACGGGAATCGACTAAGGAATAGGTAGGGGTGGAGGGGGTGAGCATTCGATTTGTTCGAACAAACTTTGAATACCACTCATTCATCATGTGGAGGAAGGCTTCTTATCCCCTTTTCCCTAACTGACCGTGGGAGGTCTATTTTCAGATGACGCTGCCCCTTGAGTGGGAGCCGGCGCATTACATTCTACATCATCAGCTACAGCTCAATCAGGATCCATTTACTATATGAAAACACATTTTGAAATTGTCAGGAGTCATCACACTATCACAGTTCATATATGGCATGTATAGCTAGACTCTTACACACGCTACGTTAGTCTGAGAATCGACTAAACCATAGCTCAGATACCAGGAAATGTAACACTTTCTTACCCATATTCGACGGTGGAATAGGATACGAGGCATTACCGGGACAAAACATAAGCAAACATACATTTTCAATTCATAAATTTCAATCCAAATTAAAAATGTTCACACACATTCGTATTGTCCCTAAAATGAGCCTATGAGGCCCAAAACATGCATTGGAAGTGGTTCAGGACTAAACCGAGAACTTTAGAAAATTTTACAAAACTTAGAAAATTTTTCATGTTACAGAGTTCACACGCCCGTGTGGATTTGGGACACACCAGTGTGACCATGGGACACGCCCGTGCTATAGGCTATGTTCAAATCAGGGAGCTCTCTGACTTGTGCCACATGACCGTGCCACACGCTCGTGTGCTATGCCGTGTAGTTGACTTCATTTTCATAATTTTTCATAAAATAGGTGCAGACTTCACACGGCCAAGACACACGCTCGTGTCCAATGCCGTGGCACACGCGGTCGAGACACACGCCTATGTCTTTGTCTGTGCTATATTCTGGACATTCTGTTTCTCAAAATTTAGATGCAAGGGACACACGGCCGAAACACATACCTTTGGGGAAAGCCGTGTGTCACACATAGCCTAGACACATGCCCGTGTGTCTACTTTGTGGACAAAAATAAGGCTATTTACTAAGCCATTTTGCTACCCTTTAATACACACACCTACACCATATAACATAGCACCAATTCAAGCATAAACATACAACCAAATCAGCCATAACCAAGACATCAACACATCATTCACATGCTACCATCTATCATACATAAACATTACATACTTATCAACTCATATAATGTAAATTCCTACATCCATGAAAGACATCATCATATAAATTACTTATACCAACATTAGCCAATTTCAATGGCCATTTACAAAATAAACTTTCAACCAATATAAGCCAACACATTTGGCCAAATCATTTATGACACATAACAAAATGACTAAGTCCCCTATACATGCCATAACTCAAAATGTTAAATTCATTGGTACCAAAATAATTGTTGATAGTGTGAGTGGATCTCCAACAATCTCCGAACCCCGAGCTAGCTTGGTGACACTATAAGACATGGAATGAAAAGGGGAGTAAACTATATAGCTTAGTAAGTTCATATGCAAATAATAAGCATCATAACCACACATTTAACATACAAATTATCATGATGAAAATTAGCATGAATGTTATTAAAATCTTATAGTCATAACTTACTCAATCAGAACCTTACCAAGGTTTCATCACACATCGAGCTCATTAATTATGAGTTTTACGTACATACCTATACCAAATCGAGACATAACCATATCTATTCACAACTTTGACACTTTCGTTGAACACTCAGAATATTAACAGATACTTGGAAGTCTTGCACATAAGTGCCATATATGTAGCCAAAGCTACTTCATATCTCATAACACAAATAGGCTCGCTTTTAGCTATTCACGGGCCTGCTCACACAAGCTGTCAGTTAGGGCGTAGCTACGTAGTGCTCACACAAGCTGTCAAGTATCCGCAACACATGTTAGACTACCAGCCACTAGTAGGACGTACGAGACCAGCACCGGATTACATAATCATATATACACATGGGTTCCTAGTGACATGTCATTTGTATCCTGTTCTATTCCTAAGGTTCAACCGGGATTTCTTGCTTTTAAAAACTTTGACGAATACTTCCATAGAGTCAATCACAATTCATACAAATTTAAAGTATTTAAAACATAAATATAACAATGTATTATTTACATACAAACTTACCTTAGTACAAAAATAGTAGAATTTGACCTAATCGTCAAACACTTTGTTTTTCCCCCGGTCTAGATCCGAACCTCTTTTTTTTGGTCTATAATCACAAATTTGACTCATTTAATACTCACATTATTCAATTCAGTCCAAAAATCATGTCATAGATAAATTACATTTTTCCCCTAAACTTTTAACATTTTACAATCTAGTCCCTAGGCTCGTAAAATGAAATGTGTTCAATTTATTTAATAAAAAAGCCTAGCCAAACCATTTTCATACCCATAACAACCCACAATTTCCATTAAATCACACTTTTACTACATATTTTATAACTTTGACAAATAGGTCCTTTTTAACAATTTTACCAAAAATCACTTAGTAAAAGTTTTTTATCTAACATCAAATTTGCATAACCTACCATTAAAAATCAAAAAACACAAATATATAACATGGATCAAACCCTAGACCTTGATTATTTCTTAAATTAGTGGTAGAAATAGATAGATCGAGTTATAGCGATTTCAAAAATGTAAAGAGCATTAAAAACAGAGCAAGAACAGACTTACAATCGAGCTTGAAAGATGGCCAAACCCTAGCTATAGACACCCTTGAAATTTTGACACTAGCATGAAGAAGATGAACTAAATTTGGCATTTATTTTACTTATTAATTCATTTAATTAGCCAAATGACCAAAATGCCCTAACTTAAAATATAAAAATTCTCTTACTTCACGTCCATTCTTGTCCACTAACTTAACCAATGGTCTAATTACCATCTAAGGACCTTCAATTTAAAATCTCATAGCAATTGGACACCTCTAACATGTAGGACTTAAATTTTGTAATTTTTGCAATTTAGTCCCCTTTACTAAATTGAGTGCCCAAACGTCAAAATTTTCGAACGAGATTTTCACAAACCCATTCCATAAAACTGTAGATCATAAAAATATAATAAAAATAAATTTTACTGTGTCAAATCTGTGGTCCCAAAACCACTATTCCGACTAGACCCAAAATCGGGTTGTTACACTTCGTCATAGGGACGAAGATATTGTATATATGTAGTTCCTTTAGAATCTGGAGTTGAGATAATGAAATTTTATTTAATTTTTTGTCTCTATTGTAGGTTTTTATAAATAGGTAATACAATCTTATTTTAAGATAATGAGTTCTAATCTTGTACACAAACCCAATTTATTTGTGACGCTTCATACTTGGATTCGGTGAACGGGTCGGTTGAGGGTGTTAAAAGTCCCTAGGGATTTAATGGTCAAGATGTGCTTGTTGGATGCAATGGCTTCAAGAGGTTGAAGGATGAAGTTATCATGAAATTGACAAGTTCTACATTTTCTGGCATAGTCCATGCAGTCTTTTACCATTGCCGGCCAGTAGTACCCCATCCTTTTGATTTAAAAGTGTAGCCTAGCCCCTGATTGGTATGTTTCATATACTCTAAAGTGAGCTTCGTGTAAGGCTTGTGATGCCTTTTATTCTCCCAAGCATCGAATAAAAACTCCATCAAATAAGCGACTTTACAGTGTACCTTTTTGAAATAGATGAATCGAGGAGCTTGATATTTCACTTTTATTTTGTGCCTTAGATTGTTTAATAGCATCCCATGCTTTAAGTAATCAATTAACGATTATCTCCAATATTTTTTTCAACTTCAAAGACTAAAGCAACATTTGATTCAAAGTCTCCATCTTCAACAAGTAGAATTGGTGGTAAAACCCATCGCTTGCATAGAGGAAATTTTACTTCTAGATTTAGGAGTGTAAAAGATGATGCAAGTGGTAAGAGAATCTACTTGTCTATTCTCTTTCCTTGACACGTGCTTTAAACTTACATTATCAAACGACTCTAAGAGTTTCTTTGCATAGTTGACATATATGAGAAGTTCTGACTTTTTGACTTCATAAAGCAAAAGCAGTTAGTTAATGAAAAACTTTGAATCTCCAAACACTTTGAGCTATGTGATTTTCATATCCATGGCCATATCTAATCCAATGATGAACACTTGATATTCTGCCATATTATTAGAGCAATTTTGAGTAAGATTGAATGCATACGGTAATACATCCCCTTTTGAAGTGACAAAGATAATGCCTGCCCCACCTCTATCCTGACGAGTGGCCCCATTAAAGAATAGCTTACATGGTCTTGGAACTTAATGAAAAGAAAATCTTCATCAGGGAGATCTTTAGAGAATTTCCAATCATTAGGGATTAGATGATTTGTAAGAAACCTGTGAGTGCTTGCCTTTTAACCGCTTTCTCAGGAACAATGGTGATGTTGAATTCTTGTAACAGAAGTGTTTATTTAGTCAATCTTCCACTAAGCTCAGTTTTGGACATGCGATACTTGAGAGGGTGTGCCTGTGAAATTAAATGAATAGAATGTGCTTGCAAGTAATGCCTTAAGTTCATAATTGCATACATCAATTCTAAACAAGTCTTCTCAATTGGAGAATAATTCAACTTAGGTCTATTTAGTTTTCTACTAAGTTAGTATTGTGCAGTTTCTTTCCCTTCATCATTTTCTTGCTCCAAAAATTCTCCTGATGAACATTCTTGTGTAACAATATAAATTATTAAAGATCGTTAAGGTGTGGGTGCCTTTAGAACAGGGGTCTTAGGAGATAAGCCTTAATAGCTTTGAAATTTTTGCTACAGGCTTCATTCTAGGCAAAATGAATATCTTTCTTTTTATATGAAACGCTGAATGTATGCAAATCTTTCTTGTAAAATTTTGAGTTCATAGAGATTGCGTGGCTCCAACATTTTCATGATTGCCTCTATCTTTGACTAGTCTATTTCAATCCCCTGGTGTCAAACAATGAACCCCAATAACTAGCTTAAGGATACACTTAATGCGCACTTTAGATTCATCTGTAGTTGACGTTGTCGCAAAATATTCGAATGATGTGCAATTGTACACAGTCGTTAACAAGTAATAAAATAGTAAGTAATATGTATCGTCTCCACAGGGACTATATAGGTAAATATTCTATGTCAAAACCATTTTTAATGTTTTATGAAAAAAAGGGGGATCGACTTTAAAACGAAAATAGAGTTACCACCGATCTTTTTTTGCTTAGGTGTGATCAGATCACCTTATAAAACATGTTTTGTTTAAAACATTAATTTTGGCCTAAAATTCAAGAACATAGGTTCCGGAGTCACGGTTACATACGAGGAAGGGTTAGCACCCTCGTGATGCCCAAAAATTGGTACCTAATTGATAAAATTATGTCTTAATGTTGAAAATTTAAAAAATTTAAAATACGATCCTTTTATTTGAAAGAAAACTAATAACTCACTTATCTCAAAGAAATAAAATGTCACACCCAATAAGTTAGGATGTAACATCTCAAGTCTTCGAAATTAAGTTAGCCTTTATTTGCAGAAAATCCTTACCTCGAGATACAAAGCATTATATCTAATAATTTAAGATATAACATTTTGAATTTTCGAGAATAAGTTCTGATTTGAAATTTATGGGTTTTTAAAAGAAGGATACTTGATACCTTAAGTTCCATGAGAAAAATTAAAACCCAGTGAGTTAGGGTATAATTTTTCTCGAAGTCGCCAAATATCATGTATCGATGTATTTAAAAAAACTTTTGAATAAGATGCAACAATTTAGCAAAATGTTTTTTTTATAAAAATGGTTTGAGTAAGATATTGCATTAATACATTACAACATACATACAAAATAGCAATTCATCATAATTACAAGTCATATTAACAATTAATACTAATATAGACAATTAAAGAAAGAATAATATGAAATGACGAATGATACAAATAATAGAATAACTCTACTAAAGTAAACATAAAAATCATAAACAAATAAAAGAGCATGGATAAATAAATATAAGATATAAAACAAGAATAATGAAAGATAAAAAAACTTCTAAATAAATATGAAACTTTACATGCAAGATTAAGTGTAAAATAAATCAACATAGAATGAGTGAAATATATCAAATAATAAATAGATATTGTAAATTAAAAACATAAAATGTTATGGCCAAAACCAATATATATATATATATATATATTCATGAGAAAATAAATAAAATACATTTTAAATAAATAAATGATATATAACTTTAAATAAAAATATTTATAATATAATAATCTAATGCATATGTGCATAAAACTACATATTTAAGAATAGACAATATAAACAATATACAATATATAAAATTTTATATAATATTAAGGATAAAATAATTTAAAAGTTATATATGATATAATATAATAATATATAATATACAAAATAAAAAGTGTAATATAATAACTAATGTGCAAATTTTAAAATAATATATAAATAATATTGAATTTAATAAAATAACCTAATATAAATAATAAATAGTAATAATTTAATACATATATATAATACTAAAATAATTAAAGATAAGAATAAAAGTAAAAATAAAAATAATTAAAAATTAAAGAAACAAGATCAAGTCAAAATAAATAAAAAACTAAGGTAAAATTATAAAAGGATGATATTGGAATGCACGCCAAACTATAAGTGTAACACCCCAAACCCGTTCAAAACACTACAACCGGATCTTGCATGTCACTAAAAAAAATTTTAATAGAACAATTCAGTTTATTAGAAAACCCTAAGTGAAATTTTATATAAAAAACCTTTAGGAATAAAAGCCCAAATATAAATACATGCCTTAGTTTAATTAAAGTAAATCTTTGAATGAAAAAAAAAACAAGAACAAATAAATAAAACCCATAACAAAACCTAAAACATAAATTAGTGGCCCATGGCCTTATTACAACGGAGTTCAAATCCATAAAATAAAATAATTAAAAAAAACTACTAAGTTAAGACTTTCGGCCAGATCCACATATTCTTTTGCATGGTCACCTTGCGCTCCTCTCCGCCCGGTCCGATGTACTATGTGTCACCTGAAAGGTTAATTTAATTGGGTGAGTCGCGAGACTCAGTGTGCAACCCTCATGCACCATTAGGTTTGGGCCTCATAAAACATAATAATAATCTCATTTATATAGATAACAAATAATATGCAAAACCCAACCCGTTTGCCTAGGTTTCCATCCACTACACGCCTGCACTCAACCGTTCTCTCCATTGGGGATTTCTACAATCAACCCACACCGCTACATCGCCAAGATGGCGTCATGTCGCTCATCAACATATTATAGCCCATGGCCCTTATAATGATCACGACATTAGCCATAAAGATCTCACAGAAAATCGCTACACATGTACATATAACTTCCTCCTTTCATTACCCAACCTATGCAATCACATATAAACAACTTACTTATAACATTTAATCGATTATTTACTAACCGGTGGTCCGCTTACCCTCTTTGGGTTTCCAACATTAAACTGAGATTTTGACATTTATCATAACATATAAAACTTACGAGCATTAATAATCAGATCTAGATGGTGGGGAAGTATTACACACCTGATTCTCGTACTAATGCTTTCACTATGTCTACGCTACTATCACTTGAGACTACCACAATCGACCCACGATACGGCTTCCATATTGGCCCACACCCGATGGCCAATCTCGCACACCAAATAGATCGCTTGTATTTAGGTGTTGGTTTTACGATCCAACCTTTTCTCGCCTCGATCGTTATTCGAGTCCATCATAATCCCTTAATCACTAAACCATTTAAACGATGAGATCTAATTACTTAAACAACTATAACACTTCAATCGAACTCTTACCTAGTTATTCAAATCTCGAATGTCATTGAGAACACGTCACCTCCCTTCCTACATTCGGCCATCACCAAAAATATTAAACCCTTACGATGATTGCAACCAACCGATTACCACATGAAATTCGGAAAAGGAAAGGAATTAAAAAGTGGCCATTCGGCTGAACCTACCACCCTTACCTTCGACTTTTCCACAAATCGACACTACAGATCTCAGCAAGAAAGGATTCACTTCTAAGATTAGAGAGTGAACATCAATCGAGACGTCAGAGGGGTAATTCGGTTTAAGAACAATATGAGAAAGGAAGAAAGATTGTAGAAACAAATCACAAAGAACTTACCCAAACTAAAAATGTATAATCGGCTGTGGTGCACCTTCGGGAAAATCAACCTTGGAGTTTTGGCTAGAGAAGGAAAGTATGAACAAAAGAGAATTCGGCTTTTTGAGAAAATATTAAGGAGAAGAGAAAACAACTAGGGGGTTTCGGTTTTGAAAAGAAATTGAAGCAAATGGAAGAAGAGAATTTCAGCTAGGTGAGGAAAAGAGAAAAGTGAAGAAAAGATGATCACTTTGTCTATTAATTTCGGCAACACACACTCCTCTCAGAGTTGGATTTTCGGCCAACTCCTTCTTCCTCTGATAACCTTTATCCACCCTTACCAGCTTAATCTTAATCTACTCTTTAGAAGAGTCTCACCAAGCACCAACTCTTCTCTTCATAAATCAGTATATTATCTACATAAAATAAAAGAAATTAAATCCCTTATTTCCCCAACTTTGTGCCGTCCTCCCTTCCCTCCTTCGCCAAATTTTTGACCCAAAAACTTGGGCTTCAAGCGCCAAATTTGGGCCCTCCCAAATGCTTGTGATGCTAGCTACAACTCTCCTCTATTGTGCCTCTATCTACTGGGCCACAAGCCCAATATATCACTTAAATTATCCAGAACACTAATTTAAACCCTAGAGTGACTAATTCAAATATTTAATCAAGGCCTCAGACTGAACATATTAAACCAACATCTCATATAAATGCACAAGCCCACATTTAGGATGTTACAATTTTACCCCCCCTTACAATAAATTTTGGCCCTGAAATTTACTTGATCAGAAAATATGGGGATACTGTTGGCATACAACATCCTCTGGCTCCCACGTCGCCTTTTCTGTGCCATGATTTTGCCACAAGACTTTGACTAAAGGAACAACCTTCCTTCTTAACACTTTTACATCTCAATCCAGAATTTGCACTGGTTCCTCCTCAAAAGACAAATCCGGCCTTACTTCTATCTCTTCTACTGGCACTACGTGCGATGGCTCAGATCGATAACATCTCAGCATCGAGACATGGAACACATCATGTATCTGCTCCAACTCCAAAGGCAACTCCAAACGATAAGCCATTGGGCCCACACGTTCTAGTACCCAGTAAGGCCCAATAAACCGTGGACTTAACCTCCCCTTTCGTCCAAACCTCATTACCTTCTTCTAGGGGGATACCTTCAAGAAGACTTGATCCCCTACCGCAAACTCCACCTCTTTCTACTTTAGATCCACGTAAGACTTCTATCGATCAGACGCTTCCTTTAACCTAGCCCGTATTAACTTAACTTTCTCCTCCGTTTCTAAAACTAATTCTGAACCTAACACCTTGCGTTCACCCAACTCTATCCAACAAGTTAGAGTATGACATCTCCTTCCATATAACGCTTAATAAAGCGCCATCTGAATGCTAGCTTGATAACTATTATTGTATGCAAATTCTGCCAAATGCAAGTACTCTTCCTAACTACCCCAAAAATCAATGATGCAACCCCTTAACATATCCTCCAAGATTTGAATTACCCTCTCGGACTGACCATCAGTTTGTGGGTGGAAAGCAGTACTAAAGTCTAACCTTGTTCCTATTGCTTGATGAAGAGCCTTCCAAAATCATGACGTGAACCTAGGGTCCCTATCTGATATGATCGACACCGGCACACCAAACAATCTCACAACTTCAGCCACATACAATTTAGCCAACTTTTGTAGAGAAAAGTCCACTCGAACCGGTATGAAGTGAGAAGACTTCGTCAGTCGATCTACAATCACCCAAATCGAATCCTTCTTAGTGGGTGTAAGGGGTAATCCACTAACAAAATCCATTGTGATTCTCTCCCATTTCCATTGGGGAATCTTCACCGGCTGCAACAAACCCGAAGGCACTTGGTGTTCAGCTTTGTCCTGCTGACACGTCAAACATTTTCCTACGATTTTTGTTACCTCTTTCTTTAGACCTGGCCACCAAAATTACTCTCGCAAATCACGGTACATCTTGACTCCTCCAGGATGCATAGCATAAGGGCTACTATGTGATTTTCAAGAATCCTCTGTCTTAACTTATCATCTTTAGGCATGCAAATCTTCCCACGATAACACTGAACTCCATCTTTGTTAGACTATAGTCCTCTATTCCACTATCCTTCACTCGCAATAGTCGAGCACTCAGGTCTTTATCTCTTAATTGTTTGTCCCTAACCTAACTTACCCATTTTGGCTTTACTTGCAACTCAGCCAGCAAACTCCTATCGTCGAGTAAACTCAGATGAGCGAACATGGCTCTTAGTTTCGATACTACCTTACGGCTTAACGTATCTGCCACCATATTCACCTTACCAGGGTGGTATTCGATCGAACAATCATAATCCTTCAAGAGCTCAATCCACCTATGTTGTCTTAAATTTAGCTCCTTCTGGGTGAGGAGGTACCTCAGACTTTTATGGTTGGTGTAAATTACCGACTTCTCCCCATACAAGTAGTGCCTCCAAATCTTCAAGGTAAATACTACCGCTGCCAACTCCAAGTCATGCGTAAGGTAGTTCAACTCATGCGGTCTCAACTATCGAGACGCATATGCCACCTCCTTTCCTTCTTGCATCAGCACGCACCCTAAACCCATGTGTGATGCATCATAGTAGACGGTAAATTCCTTTCCTGCCTCCGACTAAATTAATACTGGTACTTCCGTCAGATTCTCTTCAAATTCTCAAAGCTCTCTTGCTGTTTGTTGGTCCATACAAATGATACTCCCTTCCTCAACAACATAGTTAGAGGTGCCGCTATTAGTGAAAACCCTTCAACGAACCTTCTGTAATGCCCTGCCAAACCTAAAAAACTCTAAACCTCCGCCACAGACTTTGGCGATTTCTGATCCAGTACCGCTTCTATCTTTCGAGGGTCCACCCTGATTCCCTCAGTCGAAACTACATGCCCTAAGAAAGTCATCTCCTTCAGCCAGAACTCACACTTACTGAACTTTGCAAGCAACTGCTTCTCCTTTAGAGTTTGTAACACCACACGAAGATGCTCATCATGTTCCTCCTTAGACTTAGAATAAACCAGGATGTCGTTGATAAACACCATGATAAACCGATCAAGATATGGTTGGAACACCCGGTTCATCATATCTATAAAAGCTGCTGGCGCGAGTTTGTCAACCCGAACGACATCACCAAGAACTCATAATGCCCGTACCAAGTCCAAAACACCGTCTTATGAATGTCTCCATCTTTAACCCATAATTGATGATATCCAGACCTTAAGTCAATCTTAGAAAAGACTGAAGCTCTTTTGAGTTGATCGAACAAATCGTCGATTCTTGGTAATGGATACTTATTTTTAATAGTCAACTTATTCAATTGACGATAGTCCACACACATATGCATGGATCTGTCCTTCTTCTTCATGAATAGGACCGGTGCTCCCCATGGAGACACACTCGATCGAATGAACCTTCGATCCAATAGTTCCTGAATTTGAGCCTTGAGCTCCACCAACTCCTTCGGTGCCATCCTATAAGGAGCAATGGATACTGGAGCTGTACCCAGAAGTAGCTCTATTCCAAATTCCACCTCTCGATCCGGGGGTAATCCTGGCAATTCTTCCAGAAAGACATCCGTCGAAATCCTTGACTATTCAAACCTCATCAACAGTCACCTCCTTAGCATCCAACACATCAATAAAGACTAGAAATGCACTACATCCCTTCCAAATCATCTTAATAGCTTTTAAAGATAATACCACGTTGGACAAGTAATTCCTCTTTTCTCCTAACACAACCACCTCCCCGCCTTCCGGGTACTCAACACCATACGCTTATTCTCATAGTCTAATTGGGCACGATGCTTAGTCAACCAATCCAATCCTAAAATAAGGTTAAACTCTCCAAACGGTAATTCCATTAAATCTGCTAGAAATACTACCCCTTGAGTCTCTAAAGGTACATCCCTAAACAGTTTGTCCACTACCTTAGATTGTCCTAAAGGACTAACCACAGTCATTTTTCTGGTGGTTGTTTCAGAGTCTATACTTAGAGTCTCAGATACTGAACATACAACATAGGAGTGGGTTGACCCAATATCAATCAGGGCAAGTAAAGAATTACCAGTAACAAGAAACGTATCGGTTATAACATCTGGTCCGTCACTATCCTCCCGTCGACGAGCTGCATAAACTAAACCTGACTGCCTTCCATATACATTACCTGTACCCCTACCAGGTGCTCCACGACCCCGACCAGATCCATTTCCCCCTCTAGCTGCACCACGACCCTTGGTCCGACCGATCACCTCTCCTAGTCCGATCGTAACCTCGACCACGGCCGCCTCGATCCATCTGAGGACAGTCCCTTATCAAATGTTCTGTGGATCCACACCTAAAGCATCCACTGGTTTTCATTCTGCACTCTCCATAATGGGTTCTCCCACATGTAGAACATGCTTGACTCTGGCCCGATGGAGCACGAGCTGGCCCATCAGTCTTAGGCCTCTTCTAAAATTTCCAGTTGCTCTAGAGGGTCTAAAACTTCTTTTACTCCTGCGCCGATCCCTATCCTTCTCTTGTCTCTCCACCCGTTTGACTTCCTCAGCTATTTTGACCTTATCCACCAAAATCGTAAAAATTCTCTCTTGTTGTGGTGGAATCAGAATCCTTAGCTCATTCCGTAGCCCATCCTCAAACCGAATGCATCGTTCATACTCCGTTGCCACCAGTCCCCGAGCGTAATGACTCAAACGTAGAAACTCAGCCTCATACTTAGCTACAGACTTACTCCCCTGCACCAAGTTTAGGAATGCTTTCCTTTGAGCATCCATATAACTGGCCTCAACGTACTTTCCCTGAAATGACTCCTTAAAGAAATTCTAGTCAATCAGGTCCGTGGCCGTACCCTCTTTCACCGTGAGCCACCATTGGTAGCCTCGTCTCGAAGAAGAGACATGACCCCCTTCAGCTTCTCCTCCACCGTGAAGTCTAGGTTATCCATTATACGTTCCACTGCCTCCAACTAATATTCAGCGGAACTTGGGGATGTGCCAGAGACTCCCCTAAATACTTCGGCCCCATTGTTTCTCAGCCTCTCTAGTACAGATTTCTAGGCTCCTATGCCCATACCAGCCTCAGCCACTCTTTCCAAAACTCTTAAGACCACTGTGAAACCACATCATCTCCACTCGTCTGGTCTTGAAATTCCACCTCAGCAGCTGGTGGAACCGATATCTCACTCCCTGACCCATGACCCGATCCTACGGGTTTTGACATGGTCATCCTACCTCTACCGCGACCACGTGGTGGACGTCCTCGACCTCTTGTACTCATTCTTCTGGTTCGCGTTTATCGGATTTAAAAATTTTATGAGTCATTAATTGTTTCCACTAATTATCCCCGAACAATCTTATGAAACATAGTTTTAAAAGTGATTCTTTCGAAGTCGAACCTATCTATAGTTTTCAGTCTTCCTAATTCTAGGAATTATGCACACACAACATTCATGCAGGTAATATCCATCACCTAGGTGTATTTTCGTCATTTCACTACCTAGGGGAATTTTCGTAATTTTAACCTATAGGGTATTTTCGTAATTTTTTTTCAAAATATGGTTTCAGGTGATTTTGTAAAATAAAGGTATTTTGGTAACTTTTCAACTCGGGGGTATTTCGATAATTTTGTAGGTTAGGGTAATTTGGTCATTTTGCAAATCAGGGGTATTTTGGTCATTTTTCATACAAGGGGTATTTTTGGTCATTTTGCAAAACCAGGATAATTTTTATGAATCAAGGGTAATTTGGTGATTTTAGAACTAAGGTTTACTTTAGGATTTTACAAAATAAGATGGCTGGTCCCGTTCGGGTTTTAATTGTAAGTTTTGGCCTCACAACACGCACTCATAACTAGGGTGAATAGTCACTATGCACCTGTAGGATTCTAGTGAAAAGGAGGTGAGTCACTAGGATCGCTAAGTACCAAGCTTTCCTCGATCCACTCCTAGACATGCATATGCCTATTGCCACATCCTCGTCATGGCTAAAGTGAACAATCACTATGCACTGTAAGATTCCAAATAAGAGGAGGTGAGTCACTTGACCGCTTAAATACCAAGCTCTTCCGGATCTACTCCTAGACATGCATATGCTTGTTACCACACTTTAGTCTTGTGACTTGTTTACTGGTTTTGTTTAATGAAGTTAAGTCTTATGGATTTTAGGAGTTGTTTGGCTAAGCCTAGAGTCCATCAAGTTCTAACCTAAATAGTCTATGTCCCAAAAACCCATTAAACCCACATTTATATCACAATTAGGAGTTCAAAATACTTACCTGGTGAACTTGGGCCGGAGACGCAGGTGCCATGCCGAGCTAACAAACCTTTACTAAAAGAAATCGACGTTTCAAATGCCCATTTTTAGAAAATCTTTTGAGCCCAAAAACCCCCAGAGCTGAGTTTTGAATCGGGCTTGATACCAATTTGTAACACCCCAAACCCATTCAAAGCATTACAATCGGATCTGGCATGTCACTAAAAAAAATTTTAATAGAACAATTCAGTTACCAAAAACCCTAAGTGAAATTTTATATAAAATACCTTTAGGAATAAAAGCCCAAATTTAAATACATGCCTTAGTTTAATTAAAGTAAATCTTTGAATGAAAAAAAAACAAGAACAAATAAATAAAACCCATAACAAAACCCAAAACATAAATTAGTGGCCCATGGCCTTATTACAACAGAGTTCAAATCCATAAAATAAAATAATTAAAAAAAAACTATTAAGTTGAGACTTTCTGCCGGATCCACATATTCTTTTGCATAGCCACCTTGCGCCCTCTTTGGCCCAATCCGATGCACTATGTGTCACCCGAAGGTTAATTTAATTGGGTGAGTCATGAGACTCAAGCAGTGCAACCTCATGCACCACTAGGTTTGGGCCTCATAAAACATAATAATAATCTCATTTATATAGATAACAAATAATATGCAAAACCCAACCCGTTTGCCTAGGTTTCCATCCGCTACACGCCGCCGTACCAACCGTTCTCTCCATTGGGGATTTCTGCAATCAACCCATACCACTACACGCCAAGATGGCAGTGATGGTGCTCATCAAAATATTATGGCCCATGGCCCTTATAACAGATCACGACATTAGCCGCTACAACATCTCACGGTAAAAACCACTACACATGTATATATAAATTCCTCCTTTCATTACCCAACCCATGCAATCACATATAAACAACGTACTTATAACATTTAATCGATTATTTACTAACCCGGTGGTCCGCTTTTACCCTCTTTGGGTTTCCATCATTAAAACGAGATTTCGGCAATTATCATAACATATAAAACTTATGAGCATTAATAATCAGATCTAGATGGTGGGGAAGTATTACACACCTGATTCTCGTACTAATGCTTTTGCTATGTCTACGCTACTATCACTCGAGACTACCACAATTGGCCCATGATCTGGCTTTGATATCGGCCCACACCCCGATGGCCAATCTCGCACTACCGAAATAGATCGCCTCTTGTATTTAGGTGTTGGTTTTACATATCCAACCTTTTCTGCCTGACTGTTATTCGAGTCCATCATAATCCCTTAATCATTAAACCATTTAAATGATGAGATCTAATTACTTAAACAACTATAACACTTAAATCGAACTCTTACCTAGTTATTCGAATCCCGAATGTCGTTGAGAACACGTCACCTCCCTTCCTACATTTGACCATCACCAAAAATATTAAACCCTTACGATGATTGCAACCAACCGATTACCATATGAAATTCGGTAAAAGGGAAAGGAATTAAAAAGTGGCCATTCGGTCGAACCTACCACCCTACCTTTGGCTTTTCCACAAATCGGCATTACAGATCTTAGCAAGAAAGGATTCGGCTTCTAAGATTAGAGAGTGAACATCAATCGAGGCATTAGAGGGGTAATTCGATTTAAAAATAATATGAGAAAGGAAGAAAGATTGTAGAAACAAATCACAAAGAACTTACCCAAACTAAGAAGGTGTAATCGGCTGTGGTGCACCTTCGGGAAAATCAACCTTGGAGTTTTGGCTAGAGAAGGAAAGTATGAACAAAAGAGAATTCGACTTTTTGAGAAAATATTGAGGAGAGGAGAAAACAACTAGAGGTTTTGGTTTTGAAAAGATATTGAAGCAAATGGAAGAAGAGAATTTCGGCTAGGTGAGGAAAAGAGAAAAGTAAAGAAAAGATGATCACTTTGTCTATTAATTTCGGCAACACACACTCCTCTCAGAGTTGGATTTTGGCCAACTTATCCTTCATCTGATAACCTTTATCCACCCTTACCAGTTTAATCTTTATCTACTCTTTAGAAGAGTTTCACAAAGCACCAACTCTTCTATTCATAAATCAGTATATTATCTACATAAAATAAAAGAAATTAAATCCCTTATTTCCCCAACTTTGTGCCGTCCTCCCCTTCCCTCCTTAGCCGAATTTTTGACCCAAAAACTTGGGCTTCAAGTGGCCAAATTTGGGCCCTTCCCAAATGCTTGTGACGCTACCTCTGCCTCTCCTCTTTGTGCCTCTAGCTATCGGGCCACAAGCCCAATATATCAATTAAATTACCCGTAACACTAATTTAAACCCTAGAGTGACTAATTTAAATATTTAATCAAGGCCTCAGCCCTAAAATATTAAGCCAACATCTCATATAAATGCACAAGCCCACATTTAGGATGTTACAATAAGGACTTATTGGGCAATTATGCCATATCTCCTAAACGGCGCCGTTTTGATATCAGCCTTTAAATATCCCAGGGGACCGAATTGAAATGGAAGTAAACTTTTAGGGCTGAATTAAAAAGTAGAAGAAAATTTAATTTGAACTAAATTAAATATAATAAAATTGCGGAAGGACCAAAAGGCAAATTGCCCTTTTAAAAAAACACGGATCCTCTCCAAGTATCGGGTCAACGCTCGGGTCGCCTTTAAACGACGTCATTTTGGCATTTAATGGTAACCCCAAAACGGCATCATATGGATGGCCTATATAAACTAAAATTTTGTTAAAAAAAAACATTTTAAACCTCTTCAAAAAAAAAAAACCAAACCGAGTTTTAAAAAAAAAAACTCTCTATCTCCTTTGGCCTTCGGCCAGACTCGTCTCGACCCGCCATTAGGCGCAGACACTGTCAGATCATCCGCATACCTGCATGCCGAGAAATCAAAAACCCTATTTTTTAGTGCAAATCAAAAGGTGAACTCATTCTCTTTATTTTTAGTAGTATTTTGTATATATAAAAAATTGCATGAATCGAAAGAAACTAAAAAAAATACGAAAATGAATATTTAGAAATCACCTCTGTTATTGGGTTTTTTTTTTTTAATCTCTGTATTCTCTTGTATTTTTTTTGTATATGCGTGTATTGTATTCCCCCTTTTTACAGATTATATTAGGGCTTTTGTAGCCCCGAAAAATAAATCGAAAATAAATACAAAGATATGGTCTTTCATTCTTGCTGTTTTCTGCCATTTTTCTTTTCTTGTTTTGCAGGTGAATGGCGAGAAACATGGCAGTGGAGCACGATCCGTGCATTGATGGCGGCACGAGGAAGGTCTGTCTTGGGTGTTGCGGCGCCTAGGGTTTCCCAAAACCCTAGGTCTTCTGAATCTTTTTGGGTTTTGGGTGTAATTGGGCCACGGGTACTTTTGGACCAATTAGGTTTTGGGCCTATTTTGTAGTTAGGTAATTTTGGGCCATGTAAATGGACTGTGGACATTTTATTTAGTTTGTTATTTTTGGTTTTTTATTTATTTGTATGGTTCATGGGCTAGGAAAATTGGGCCTATTACAGTTGCCCCTCTTTGCTCATTGTCGTGTAACGGGAATAGAGTAATGACTATAAAAGGACCAATTTTGCTCGGTCTTGCCGAGTCTTGACTTCTTGGTCCTCGTCTTTTTCAAATGGCTTCCAATCCAACTGCAACTTCAGAGGTATTGGAACTTCATCTTTACTTCTTTGTAACTATTTCAATTTTAGAAGTATTGGACTATTTGTTCTAATAAGTCTGATGGCTTCAATCTACTTCACTGCAACTTCAGAAAGGCAATATTCGCTATCTTTAGTCTGCTCCACTGCAAACTCAACGATGCCAGATGGGTATCTTTGACCGCTTCACGCAAACTCGTGAAGACAATATCGCTATCTTCACCGCTTCCACTAGAAACTCGTGGATGCCGACTAGTATCTTTGATCCGCTTTCATCAGAACTCAAGAAGACACGATCGCTATCTTCACCGCTTCCACTGCAAACTCAGGGAGACAAGGCTGATGTCTTTGATCTGCTTCACTCCAACTTTAGGAATTCTAGATCTGCTATTTTTAGTCTGCTCCACTGCAAGCTCAGGGAGACAAGACTGATGTCTTTGATCTACTTCACTGTGACTTTAGGAATGCCAGATCTGTTATTTTTAGTCCGCTCCATTGCAAACTCAGGGAGAGAAGACTGATGTCTTCGATCTACTTCACTGCAACTGATGTCTTCGATCTGCTTCACTACAACTTCAGGAATGCCAGATCTGCTATTTTTAGTCTGCTCCAATGCAAACTCAAGGAGACAAGACTGATGTCTTCGATCTTCTTCCTACAACTTTAGGAAGGTAATATTCATTGTCTTCAGTCTACTCGCTACAACTTCAGGGAGGCAAGGCTGAAAGTGTCAATTTTCCCTGCTACATTGTCCTATAGAGGATATGACCTATAAATGGGTATATGCTTATGTAAAATGGTTAGGATGTTACGATCGGAATGAATCAAATGCTCCTAACTAAATGTGTTATGCAAAATGTCATGACAATGATTCCTATTTAAAGTGTCATCACTCCTCAGGGTTTCATTTTTGTTCCTCTCAAAGTATCAATCATATTCTGCTTAAATAATTTGCCCTATGGTAATTTCAGGGCCCACTCCACTTGAACCTTGGGACACAAGGCTTGTACCACCTTCAAACCATCCCACCATGATTTATAGGATTTGAAACTTTTTAATCCATTCCTATTACAATTTAAGGGTACAAGATCTGTTTCAACTTCAATCCATTCCACCATAATTCAAGGGTTTTGAATCTTTTCCCATCAATTTGGTCCATCATACCATTCCCTAATGTTATGACCCAATGAGAATGCCTTGCAGAATGATCCTCTCTTAGTATTGATATTGCTCAACAAATTATTTTGTCCAATCACCATTTGGAAAAAAAATTCAAAGAAATAGTCTCAATCTAGACTTTTTCTCAAGTATTTCAAATCTTACACATGGAAATTTTTAAGCAATTGTCTTGTTTCTATTTCTTGTATTGTCTAAAAGCTTCCAGAGTAATATGTGAAAGCCCTTTTATGAAAGTATTATTAGTCCATGAATCTTTATTTCAATATAAAATGCTTGAAAAAGATCACAACAATGCACAAGAAAGAAATTAATCAGGAGCATAGCTCGAAACAAATAAGTTAATCAAAGATAACTTAGGCAATAAAAGAAAATTGATTAGGGTGTATCTTGAAAAGAATAAAGTAATGAAAGATAGCCAAGGCCATAAAAGAAAATTGATTGGGGTGTATCTTGAAAAGAATAAAGTAATCAAAGATAGAAAATTCAAAACGGGTAAGATAGAAGCTAGGTGCCCCAGATATCGCAGCCTGAGCTTCTCTGTACAAACTTCTTGAGGACCATTTTGAGCTCAATACGTGTTTATAGGATCCAGAGTACTTTGTCAATGCTCCAAGATGTAGAATACTTCCTCATTGTTAATTCATGCATAGTAAGACTACCACATGCCCTATCTATGATCAAAATTTGAGTCGCCCTTTTCGAGTTTTCGGCTCAAAACTCATTTGGTCTCAAAGTGCCCTTTTCATGTTTTTACCTTGGCCTCTCCACTTTTCTTTTTCTTTTTCTTTTTTTCTTATTTATTTATTTATTTTTATCTCAAGGTGCCCTTGCGAGTTTTCACCTTGGCCTTTCCCCTTTTAGGTACAATACTTCTTGACTGAACCTAAATTTGCCGAATTGGGCAAGTCTTCATCATCCGTCTTGGTCAATATCAATGCTCCTATAGAACAGGCCTTTCTTACTACATAAGGTCCTTCCCAGTTTGACATCTGCTTTCCTCTGAAATCCTTTTTGTAAAAGAAAGATCAGGTTCCCCTCATGGAATCCTCTAGGATAAACCTTTTTGTCGTAAGCTTGCCTTTTCTTCGATTAGGTTCAATTGGCAAAAACACTTCCATTCTATTAACCAATGGGTAAGATGTTGCCCCAGTGAAGGTTCTGGCCGACGTTTGATAAGAGAGAGGGTGAATGGTAACTTTTTTATGCCAATCTTTACAAGTTTCGGTCATCTTTCCTACAATCTTTGTTTTTTTTTGGCTGCCTTTGTTACTCTATGATATGGCGTCTGATCTTTGAACAGACAACAAACTTTTGACATTTTCCTTTTTGGAATTCTTTATCGGTGCCTAATCTTTTTTTTTTTGAATTTGAATTTAATGATTATCGACTTTGTAACATTTGCATATGAAGCTACTTCCACCCTCTTAGTGAAGTAAACGGCGACCACAACGATGAGGCACATAAGTCTTGTATTCTTCAATTCAGTATTTTCTGTATAACTGATGCAATCCACTTCTATGGTAGACCAACAATGCCCGATCCTCATGTTTAACCCGAGTCTTAGTAGCCCAGGCATGTCCTAAAAACATCTTTGAATTCTTGAAAATAACTCAATGATGTCTCGCCTTATTTCTGTGGTGAGCTAGGCTACAATCTTCACCTCTTTTCTATGCTCATAATATACACTAACCCTTTGTAGTGTAGGTCTATTTTTCATCTTGTTCTCCCATTCTTAACAAATCAGAAGATAGGTTACAATCTCTATCATCTCCAAAGTCCTGAGATTCCTCTAGACACATATCTTACTCAAAATGAGACTCTGAGTTAGTGGCAGCATTGCTCACATCGTTGATATCTAGAAAGCTACTGTAGGTTCGAAGGAAGATTGTATGGTCATGAATGAAGGATGAAAGAATACTTGAAAGAAAGTCTAAAGAACAAACAAAAGAAAAAAACTAAGAACAATTGTTTGTAGATTATGAAATAAAAGAAAACTTACTAAAAAGATGCATTTTATTGAAATAAAAATTTCGGACACAAGTTTATTTCACAAAAGGGTTCTTATTGTCTCTAGGCTTAAGGCAACAATCGTGTTTTGAATATTACACTAGATTAACTCTAAAAATACAGGGATCTCTTCCACAGTCCCATTATTCAAAACACTCCAAAGTATGCAAGGTCTTGAAAACTTCATTCCCCGGTTCCCTCTCTGCTATATCTGAATCAGGAATGATGGGATTAGCAGGGTTATCTCCTAGGTTAGATCATGAGCCAGCTTGGAAATTCATGGCTACCCTAGTATCAGCTTGACCTTGTTGAGGCCTAATTGTAATAGATGACCTTTGAGGATATGCTTCAGGTTGTGTTTATGCATGTGGGGGGTAAAACCCAGAGGATAATCCTCATTATCTTCTCTAGCATTAGCCATTGAACCTTTTCCCTTGTCCATTGCCCCATTCAGTAGTCATTTGAGCCACCATATTCCTTTGGGCTTCTATAATTTGTTCCCTCATATCTTGTTGGATCTTTGCCAACTACTCTTGTAGCTGGTCTTGCATGTCTCTTTGGAACTGTTCGAGTATTTGATCCATGTTTTTTAGCGCGTGTACTATAACGATGTTTAGTTTCCAGATAAACTTTTTCTTTTTTATCTCTCTTTGATAACTTCAACTAATTAGGGTCCTTCTATAACTTTAAATGCATATGATGTGATGTAATGCAAATGCATGAATACAAAAAGGCATCGATTCTAATTCAATTTCATTTAGAAAACTTTATTAGAAAACAAAATCCTTTAAACAAAATGAAATACAAATATGCTTTCGCCCTCATGCCCCAAGTCTTAACTTTCCTAAACCACAAGGCTAACTCTTGACCACGATCTGACTGCAGCTCATATTTCTTGCTCAACGTATCAACCTGTACTACCAGTGTCTATAAATGATCAGCTACCTCTCGAATCTGAGCTATAGCCTCACCCATGAGGTAATTCCTATTTCTAACTTGATCTTGAAAATAGTGAAGCATTTCCTTTCAATGCCCTTCTATTGCTTCAAGAAACTCGATCTGGAGTTCACAATTTTGTAATGCCATTTCTAATTTTTTTGATCTTGCCTTTCATTTCCTCAATTTTGTTCAGACTTGATTTTAGCTCAATAGTAGAATTACAGCTTCGATGGTGATGAAGATATTGTCCAAGTTTAGCCACTCTAGCCTTTAATCCACATTTCTCCTTCTGGCTTTCTGCCAAACTCCTTTTGTAATGCCTCAAATTTGGGCCTAGTAGAATTGGACCTATTGGGCCTTGGCCATGGGAGCGCTTAAAATTTTTGAGAACAAGAGAACGGCACAAATGCAAGTTGGACATATTAGGTGAGTGATTTTGGAAGGTTAGGGGGCTTCTATAAAGTCTCGGGTTCAAACTTGAGCTTTAGGAAAATTTTGGTTTTAGGTGAATAAAACCTTAGGAGTTAGTAAGTAGGTTTTAAGAATAAAATGTGGGGTAATATGAAACAAAAAGAGTTGTGGTCTAGTGGCAAATGGTGCCACATGGGAGACTAGGAAGTGACGCCATAGAGGAAGCAAGGGGTCCAAGGTTCAAGTCTTGGTGCTTGCAATTCATTGTGATTTCTTTTTAAATGAACTTGGAGTTTGGGCCATAGGCTTATATTTAATTGCACATGCTTTAAGACATACAAGGAGCTTGTGTTGTGGTGGCATGTAGTGTCTGGAGCATAGGAGAGGGCAAGGGTTCGAATCCCATTGCAAGCACAAAGGGATATTTATTTTGCTAAGTTGGGGCGACAAGTGTTTGTGATGGAATTAAACTCTGCTGAAGGAGGGATCCCACATTGGGAAGCTAGCATGAGGGAAGGTGAGAAGTTGACTTTAAATAGAGAAATCTACGAGGAGAGTAAGCACACCTTGGTTGGAGTTTGGGCATAGGAGTGTTCGGAGCGTGGATTAACTCCAGATTCCTATCAGGTGTGTATTTTGCACTACTCTAGCTATAGAGCGACAAATGCCGAAATGCCGATCACATAGCGATGGTAGCCACACGAGCGTGTGAGCGCACGTATGGAAGCTTCGACACGATAGTTGAGGCCATAATGAGTGTTCTTGTAGGTTTGGGTTGTTGGGGCAAAGTGGGCCCATATGAATAAATTGCATGATTGTGTAGTAGATATTGGACTGGTCAACGTGAATCTCATAACTGTAGCTAGATTTGGGCTCATTTGGGTCGAGAATGGGCCCTAGGCCCATTCACATCGTTATATCATTTCTTCTTGTTAGGGTGATCGGTTACTTTGTGGTTGTAGTTTAAGCATTTTGTTGACACCGATTCTGTAAGATCATGTTCTTGATGAGCAAAGGGGATTCTAGCCATAAGGTGACGACGTTCGTGGTTATCTACTCTACGTGATAAGATGTGTATCCGTATACATTGTTTTGATTGTTAATTGGTTGAAAAGTCGAAGGTGCGTATATTGTAATATCTTGACTGTTGATCAGCATTATGCCGAAAAGCCAAAATACATGCAAACGATGCCATACGAGCGTGCGATCGCGCGTGTGGTGAATCGAGCTCATGGAGCGTGAGTGTGTGAAGAGAAAGGCCACCATGAGCGAATTCATGGGCTTGGGCCGTAGTGGGTCACTTGGGCTAGGATGGGCCTCGATGGGCCCAATGGGCCGTAGGGCCCGCGAATGCAAGTCACACTGTTAAATGGGAAATAGATAGGCTTATCATGTCGCGCATATGACTTAGGTGTTTTGGGCCGCGTAAGGTCGAGAGAGGGGCCGTGTGGGCCCAATGTGATAAGTTATTGATTTAGGCTATGCCATTGCATAGCCATGGTTGTTTCTAGGCTAAATGGGCCACACGAATGTGTGGGCCCACTTGGGCAGGGTAATGGGCCTTAGGCCCATTTTCACTATTAAGTCAAATTAGATTTCCTAAGTCGTTCGAGGCGATGGTAGACCTTCTGTTGGGTCGTTAATACCTTGGTTTAGAAAATCACTGAAATACCCCCAGTTTACGAAATTACTGAAATACCCTTAATTTGCAAAATTACTGAAATACCCTTAGTTTGTAAAATTATTAAAATACCCTTAGTTTACAAAATTACTAAAATACCCTCGATTTGTAAAATCACTGAAATACCCTTGATTTGTAAAATTATTGAAATACCCTCGATTTGTAAAATTATTGAAATACCCTCGATTTGTAAAGTCACTTAAATACCTCTGATTTGTGAAATTACTGAAAGACCCGTGATTTATGAAATTATTGAAATACCCTTGGTTTACAAATTATTGAATTACCCCTGTAGGGTAGAATCACCGAATTATCTCGTAGGGTAAAATTATCGAAATACCCTTGTAGGGTAGAATTACTAAATTATCCCGCAGGTAGAATTATGAATTACCCCGTAGAGTAGAATTACCGAATACCACCAAGGGTAAGATTACTTAAATACCCTTATAGGTAAAATGACTATTTTGCCCTTATAGGTAAATGACCGGTTAGGACTATGACCGAACTAACTTGAATGTAAGACCTGTTTTAACCGATTTAATCGTGGTCTTGTGGTGATGTGTTTTTAATATGTGTAAATGATTGTTACTGAGCATGGCCATTTTGCATACACGTAATGATTAAGCATGACACGACATATTGCATGGGGTTGGGACATTGATCTGAAAGAAGTATCAGATTGGTGGCTATGCCACATTTTATCGATTTAGTGGCTTCACCACGATATCGATTCTAGTGGCTCACCACGATATCGTTATTAGACAAGATTGCGTTGATACTAGCAGCTCGGCTACATTATTGGTGTGTAGGGTTGGGTGGGTCGACTTTGTCCCCACATGGTGTGTAGGGTTGGTACGGGTGGTGTGTTGGCTGGATTGGGTGAGGTGCATCCTCATACTTTTGCATATCTATTTATGAGATCTGTCACTGTACTAGGCTTTGGCCATTTATTCTGTTATTGGTTTGGGCTAGGCCCAATTGATACTATTATGGGCTGTGACCCAAATAATTTCATAGTGAGCTTTGACCCACGTATGCTCTGATCTGTACAGTACTGTTACTGTTGAAAGGGCTTCGGCCTAGACTGTTTAGGTTTCTGCTTCTGTATACTGATTGTTACTCTTGTAAGGGGATTACACACTGAGTTTTCATAAACTCACCCCATTTTTAACTGTTCAGGTAATCCTCAACATTAGACGGATCGGAGCTACGAGGGACTTGGAGGTGACCACACGTCCGATTGGCTTTAAAGTTAAACTTAGCAACTCCTATTTTATTTTAGCTTAATTTGTTGGGTTATAAATTTTGTAATAAGGCCTTAAGAATTCTTAACTTTAATTTTTGGGATTTTATTGATTGTTTTATAATTGCTAGAAGTAGAACATGGTTTTTCAGAAAAAACTATTATTTTTCAAAATATCACGTTCGTAACTATTTTAAATTAAGTTTCGCAACAAACAATGTTTTAAAGATAATAATATTTTCCAAGAATGATTTCTAATAAACCACGTTTTGAAAATAAGCAAACAAAATCTGAGGTTTTGAATAGCAGAAATTTTTAAGTTGTAAGAAGGGTTTCTAATGAAAGCATGGTTTTCAAAAAACTCTTCAATGTGACACGCCAGATTTGGGCCTAATTTTTAGGTCGGGTTTGGGGTGTTACACCTTTCTAAAACCTTGTTTTGCGCCTGAATTTCATGGAATTTCTTCTCCTATCAGTCAGCTTTGGCCTTTTCCTCTTGAATCTCCTATTGCCACTATTCCAAAGTCTTTCCCAATCTGGCGTTTCTCATTGATACACGTAATTTCTTGCAATCCACTTTCAAACACCCCAAGTCTTCGTCAACTTCATTCTTTCTTTCTTTAATTTCCCAGCTTCCAGCTTTTGAACATCAGCATCTAACCTCAAATACATTTTCTCTTCCTCTAACTGTTCTATCTTCTTCTTGAGCTCTAAATTCCTCCTTTTGAAATCTTGCCTTATGATCTCTAGCTCTGATGGGACCACTTGCAAGTATTCCTCTCTTGATCGAGCGCCTTCTGGATTCGACTCAAGAATGTTGCCATTAATCCTTCTAATTCTCCATCCACTGTATCCTGGGGTCATCATTGGGCCTGCAGATAATCTCTTCATCCTACGAATCTGATTCTAAGCACTGGAAATCTCTTTAACCCTCTTCTTATAGTTATCCACTCTCTATGAAAACTCATATTGAGCCAGCCTATATGTTTCTGGTACGAACTGCCTTGATCCATATTGCCTTAGTATGAGCAAAGTGGCATATCCAACGACTCCCTAAATTCCAAGTAAAAGAACCCAGTCGACACTCCTATACCGATAAAGAATTTTATCGGGAATCATCCAAGGAGCCCTCTACTCGATGTCTTCCTCTTGAAGATTTTGAAGGAACGCCATCCAGTTTTTCTCAGACACATCCTCTCTCATTGGTGTAGCCACTATCTCTTTTAATGGAGAATATTTCTAAAAAAACCCGATAAGAAACTTTTTCCATCTTCCAGAAATGACTGTGGAACTAAGCTAATAATAAATGCACGCATCTAATGAACCTACCCTCACCTGCTCTCTGACATGCATTCAAAGATCTGAATGTCTCGACTAGGATCGCAGGTATAGGTGTGACCCTTCTATCAAGTCGATCGAATAAATCAGTAACCATTTTATCTACATGTCTGATAGCTTTAGGGAAAATCACCAATCCGTAAATACACAAGGAAAAGACGTCGATCTTCTTCTTTTCATCTAGATGTGCTAAGATCAGGTCCTTTAAACTCACCCAAGGAATGCATTTACCCTTACCTTTTCTTCTAGATTCTGGCTGCAACCCACTGTTTGTCATTCCCGTGATATTCATTAACTTCTTCACAAAAGTTGGGACATTGGCGGCCTTGGAATAAGCTTTGTCAACTTGGTCCCTTGGACAGCGAAGCAAGGTTGTATATTCCTCCACCGTAGGCCCCAAATCTACTTTTCGAAAGTGAAACAACCATAGGCAGGATTCCAAAAGTGAGTCATAGCCCAGAACAGATGGTTGTCTATCTTGATGTCGAGCAAGTACGGTAGATCACCATAATTACGATAGAACAGTTGTTTGGCCTCATCATTCCACTGGGTCCATATTTCTTTCAACTCTTGGAACTCATTTTGTGTAATATTAATACGAGTGAAGTCCCATAGTTCTGACACATGCCCCTCAGCTAAGCTATTTCTTTTCTCTAATTGTGTATACTCTAACCACATGCGGACGGCTGCATTGTCTTCCACTTTATCAAGAAATTCGCTCTCCATAACCAGCTTTCTAACTTAGAAACTGACCATGAATCGATACCTTTAAAAATATGAAATGACATGTACCAAAGAATAAAGCACAACAAGTTAGTATCATGAAATAAAACATAAAGCAAATAACATAAACATACACCTATTTGGGTAACCACTAAGGTTTGGCATAGTTCTACTTAGGGTGAGTCCTTATGTTTTCTATGTATGGTTTAGCTCTAAAGTTGAGGTACCTAAACCAGTAGATTCCTTGATCCTCACCCATTATAGGCTCATACAGACCGAGTTCAGTACAGGGGAATACATTTCCCTATGGCCATGTGGAAGTGAAAACTTCACGAAGACATAAGTACAGATGTATCCCAAAAGCAATCCACTAGCCCATGCGGAGGTGAAAACCTCATGAAGGTATAGTTTCTCACTCCCACTTAAAGGTACAACTACAACGGTCATGCAATGCAATGCGCGCAAGAAAATATCAATTATATTCAATGACACAAACAAATGCAACAAAAGGATCGTAACTTTCAAATCAAATTTTCGACAAAGAATAGAAAATAATCAATTTTACGGCTTGACTCTCTCAGTTTCCCCAGTGGAGTCGCCAAGCTGTCGAAACCATTTTTAATGTTTTATGAAAAAATAGGGATCGACTATAAAACGAAAATGGAGTCGCCACTGATTTTTTTTGCTTAGGTGTGATCAGATCTCCTTATAAAACATGTTTTGTTTAAAACATTAATTTTGGCCTACGAAATTCAAGAACATAGGTTCTGGAGTCAGTTACGTACGAGGAAGGGTTAGCACCCTAGTGACGCAAAAAAATTGGTACCTAATTGACAAAATTATGTCCTAATGTTGAAAATTTAAAAAACTTAAAATACGATCCTTTTATTTGAAAGAAAACTAAAAACTCACTTATCTCAAAGAAATAAAATGTCACACCCAATAAGTTAGGATGTAACATCTCAAGTCTTCGAAATTAAGTTTGGTTTTATTTGTAGAAAATCCTTACCTCGAGATACAAAGCATTATATCTAATAAGTTAAGATATAACATTTTAAATTTTCGAGAATAAGTTCTGATTTGAAGTTTATGGGTTTTTAAAAGAAGGATATTTGATACCTTACGTTCCACGAGAAAATTAAAACCCAGTGAGTTAGGGTATAATTTTTCTCGAAGTCGCCAAATATCATGTATCATTGTATTTAAAAAAACTTTTGAATAAGATGCGACAATTTAGCAAAATGTTTTTTTTTTTTTATAAAAAATGGTTTGAGTAAGATATTGCAATAATACATTACAACATACATACCAAATAGCAATTCATCATAATTACAAGTCATATTAACAATTAATACTAATATGGACAATTAAAGAAAGAATATTATGAAATGATGAATGATACAAATAATAGAATAACTATACTAAAGTAAACATAAAAATCATAAACAAATAAAAGAGCATGGATAAATATATATAAGATATAAAGCAAGAATAACAAAAGATAAGAAAACTTCGAATAAATACGAAACTTTACATGCAAGATTAATGTAAAATAAATCAACATAGAATGAGTGACATATATCAAATAATAAATAGATATTGCAAATTACAAAACTAATAAATAAAAATATATATATTCATGAGAAAATATAACTTTAAATAAAAAATATTTATAATATAATAATTCTAATACATTTATGCATAAAACTACATATTTAAGAATAGACAATAAAAACAATATACAATATATAAAATTTTATATAATATTAAGGATAAAATAATTTAAAAGTTATATATGATATAATATAATAATATATAATATACAAAATAAAAAGTGTAATATAATAACTAATGTGCAAATTTTAAAACAATATATAAATAATATTGAATTTAATAAATCACCTAATATAAATAATAAATAGTAATAATTTAATACATGTATATAATACTAAAATAATTAAAGATAAGAATAAAAGTGAAAATAAAATAATTAAAATTGAAGAAATAGGGATCAAATCAAAATAAATAAATAAATAACTAAGGTAAAAGTGTAAAAAGGATGATATTGGAATGCGCACCAAACTATAGGGACTTATTGGGCCTTTAAATAGCCCAAGGGACTGAATTGAAACGGAAGCAAACTTTCAGGGCTAAATTAAAAAGTAAAAGAAAATTTAATTTGAGCTAAATTAAAAATAATAAAATTGCGGAAGGACCAAAGAGGCAAATTGCCCTTTAAAAAAAACATGCGGATCCTCTCGGGTATCGGGTCAATACACGGGTCTGGCCTTTAAACGACGTCGTTTTGGCCTTTAATGGTGACCCCCAAAATGGCATCGTATGGATGGCCTATATAAACTAAAATTTTGTTAAAAAAACATTTTAAACCTCTTCAAAAAAAAAAAACCGAGTTTTAAAAAAAAAAACTCTCTCTCTCCTTTGGCCTTCGGCCAAGACTCGTCT
The DNA here is from genome assembly GCA_025506655.1 of Gossypium rotundifolium. NCBI lineage: Eukaryota > Viridiplantae > Streptophyta > Magnoliopsida > Malvales > Malvaceae > Gossypium > Gossypium rotundifolium. Next base: position 66,492,517 of record CP106729.1, on the reverse strand, counting down.
CGACCGCCATTGCCACAAGGCCACCACACGCAAGCATCATCATACGAGTCACCGTACACGGGGGCCGAGAAATCAAAAACCTCATTTTTTAGCGTAAATCAAAAGGTGAAGTCGTTCTCTCTATTTTTAGTAGTATTTTGTAAATAAAAAAATTTGCATGAATCGAAAGAAAATAAAAAAGACGAAAATGAATATTCGGAAATCACCTCTGTTATTGGGTTTCTTTTTTTTTTTTAAATCTCTGTATTCTCTTGTATTTTTTTTGTATATGTGTAACATCCTAAATTAGGGGTTGTTTGTAATTTAATTATTTTCCCATGTGTGTGCTTGAAGAAATGAATATTATGATTGCTAAGCATGTTCTAGGGTCTAGAAATAACCCCGAGCTAGGCCTGACTTAGGACTAAAAATTTCTTTTTAAGTGTTTCAAAGAAGGGAGCTAGGTGAGATAGGGGTTAAGAAAAATTTCGGAAGGAACATGACACAAGGATTTAATTGGCATGATTGGCTTGGTGCGTCAAAGGGAGTTTTCAAGGGGGAGAGGTTCGAGTCTTGGGAGTTACAAGGGGGATGCATTTTGTTTTTGGGCATTTTGGTGTTAAAGGAAAGGGGGGCCAAGTTAGAAGGCTTTAAAAGATTTTTGTGGGTGAGTTTGGGCATGAAAGTCAAGGTGGTAGAGTGGTATGGGGCGTTGTAAGGGGGGCTGCGGCAGTGAGGTCTTATGTTCGAACCAAGGGAGCAGCAGTTGGTTTTATTTTTTTTATGCAAGCTAGCGTTAAGGGGGGAAGTAATGGCTTGATTTTGGACTCTTAAGGTGATAAGGATAAACATTATTGTTCCTTTTAATTTTCGGCTGGAAGAGTTGTGATGTTGTTATACTATACTTTATTTTTTATTTTATTTGTTTAAAGAGGAGATTAGGGGATAAATGGAAGATAAATGTTGTTTTATTGGGTGATAATTAAAGGTTGGAAATTATCACCAAAAGGAGGGGAGATGGCCGAATATAGGACTCCTTAGGGCCATCCATATTCGGTTTTGTGTTCAACAAGGGTGTGCTGAAATTCTTTTAGCAAGTTCCTCTTCTTTTTCCATTTGGTTGCTGGCCAAATTCTCCCTAGCCTCACTTGCCAAAATTCTCCAAAATTTCTCTCTTCTTTTCTTCTACTTAGTCGAACCTACCCCCTCTCTTTTTCTAAAAATTTCATCTTCCACTTGTGTTGCTAGCCGAATATCTCTTAAGCTGAATCCTCCTAGTAAGGTGCTGTTGATTCCAAAAGGTTGGTAAGTGCCTCTCTTAAGCTTTCGGTTTCTCTTCCTTTCCTTTTTGTGTGCCAAAAGCTTGGGAAACAAGCCTTGGTATGTGGCCGAATGTGGTTATGGTTATAATAGTGTATGTTTTGTGTGTAGCTAACGGCAAGGTGTATTGAGGGAGCCTTTCGTGGTCACAATTCTACAAGGTAAGCCAATATGGTATTCGGCCATAGGCCACTTTCCATAGATTTGCTTATAGCCGATTTTAACAAAGTGACATATAGGGATTTTGACAGATTTAGAAGATAAGAGTGGTTTTCCGGGATTTCGATTTTGCCTTGGTAAGTAATGATAAGATTTGGCCTAGGGCCATATTTGGTTTATAGGTGCGATTAGTCCTTCGGGATTACTAATTTGGCCAAATAGGCCTATGGCACTAACTTTGGTGATTGGCCGAATATAGGGTCAAGGGATAGAGCACAGTAGATCGAAACTTCGGGATCTAGGATTCGCGTTAGTAACAGGTGTGTAAAACTCTTTACACACTTTATTAGTAAACTTTGCTATATTGTTGCCTTTTTAATCATCGTGATAGTGATTTGCTTGTAGGCTTAAGCATGGATTCCGGTAAGTCCCTATTATGTGATCTATGATATATGATTTTGTATGCCATCACATGCTGTTAAATGCTATGCTATACATAAATGCATGATATATGATAATTGATATGTAAGCATGATGATGGAGGGATTGATGAGAAGAGGGGGATGATTTTTATGGACTATCACTAGTGGTTTTGACCACAAGATAGGTTGGCCCCATCGATTTATTGTGACTTGGTCACCAAAGTGGTTTTGACCACTTGTTGTTAAATTGTGACTAAGTCCCGGTGGTTTGGTACCACCGTGGTTTTGACCACATTATGATATTTGTGACCTATGGTCATCGGTGGTTTTGACCACACGATGGGTTGGCCCCATCATTTGATTTGTGACTCTAGTCACAAGTGGTTTTGACCCACGGTGGTTTTGACCACACGGGTAGTAAAGGAGTATGGATGGTTAGCTGGGTTGCATGTTGCATGTCTATTAATAAATTATGTATGAGATGCATTTTCCGGGTGGGGGATTTACACACTGAGTCTTGGTGACTCACCCCTTCCCATACTATTTTGCAGATGAGTAGATCACGGAGATGGAGCCGGAGAGGACTCGAGGCGGCCATGCTTGTTTCTCAAGTTTGGAACCTTATTTAAATCAGTTTTAGTCCATTTATTTTCTAAGTCTTTTTATTTTGGGGTTGTAATAAGGCCGCTAATTATTATTTGGATGTTTATTTTATTGTTTTATTTTACTTATGTTATATTACAAATGAAATTTATAAATGTTAAGTGAACCGGTTAAAAGTAACTTTTTCAAACTTAATAACTTCTACGGGTTTTCAAAGATGTTACCATCGGGTAACAAAATACACCAAGTCAACTATAACCTTGACAAATTTTAAAATTTTACATGATCAAACATTTTCAAAGGGTTTATCAACCCAACCATGTTTATGAAAATAATCCCAACTGAGTTTTATCAAACCCCGTTTTAATACCTTAGCCATATTTTAACAAGTTTTCACCAGACACTCAAAATATTTTAAATCATTTTACTCCGTGACATACCAGATCTGGTCAGGACAAATGGGCTAGTTTGGGGTGTTACAATATGCGTATTGTATTCCCCCTTTTTATAGATTATATCAGGGCTTTTATAGCCCCAAAAAATAAATCGAAAATAAATACAAAGATAGGGTCTTCCGTTCTTGCTATTTTCTGCCATTTTTCTTTCCTTGTTTGCAGGTGAATGGCGAGAAACACGGCGGGGGAACGCTATCCAAGTGCTAATTGCACGAGGAAGGTCTGTCTTGGATGCTGCGGCGCCTAGAGTTTTTCAGAAACCCTAGGTCTTCTGAAACTGTTTGGGTTTTGGGTGTAATTGGGCCACGGGTAGTTTTGGACCAATTAGGTTTTGGGCCTGTTTTGTAGTTAGGTAATTTTGGGCTATGTAAATGGATTGTGGACAATTTATTTAGTTTGTTATTTTTGGTTTTTTATTTATATGTATGGTTTGTGGGTCCGGGCAAATTGGGCCTATTACATTCTAAAATTTATTACTTGACAAGTTTGTGATTAAAAATAATAAAGAGCGATCTTATTTGACTAATTAACCTAAATAAATTACTAAGTATGCTAAAATAAATGAAAATGTAAACACATAATAATAAGCAACAATTCACAAAATTTAATTACAATGACATGAATGAGTTAGATTAATTACCTTTTTAACTTAAAATTATTAAAATAATGTCAATGATGTCACGGAAGAAAACCATGGTAATTCAACTATTTACTAACCCAATATGAATACATTATGAAGTCATACTTATTTAATTATTAAGTTTCTCTAACATACTTCTATGTTCAAGCAACTTTATAATTTCATAAGAAGACATCATACAAGGTTTATGTAAGGAACAATATTGTTAATATTATTACTAATTGAATCTTTAAATGATCCAACATGCACCATTCAAATATTATGTCGATTAACTGCACTCTTGTTTGGATTAAATAATTAATTCAATTGCTTCCCTACTTTCATAATACATGAGTAGCATGTTCATATTTTTATTTGAATGAATAAGCAACCAAAGCACATAACAACATTAATATAATAATAACAATCTAAGGTAAAAGAATGCAATCAATCTAACATCAATAGAATGAAGTCATTTTAATTAAATTGAAAGCAAAAAAATAATTGGCAATCATGTTCATCAACTTAGAGAAAATAAAAAGATTAAAGGGAAAGAAACTAGAAGACAAATCCAATATTTCTTCGTAACACAGCCTGTGTTTCCGTTCCTCCTTTCTTCTCATTTTCTCTTATGAAAAATTGCTCCACAAGGTGCCAAATTTTGCTTCTCGATGATCTATTGTAATTTGATATGGAAAATTAGGCTTTCCAGTTATACTTACAATGTTTGTTTTTGAGCAAATTAGTGTCTTTTCTGTAGTTTTTCATAGGTTTTATAATTTCAATTTAATAATTGTAAAAGTCTCTTTCTACCTATTTAGAGACCCAAATTGGTCAATTGTGTTATTGGGGGACCTAATATGTGATTGAGTGTTGTAGGGACGTGTTGGAGACCAGAATCGAGTGAGAACATCACCAAAGGAGAGGGTATTGCAATATCTTACCCATGGAATTGTGATACCTCCAACAGGCCCCAAAGATGAAAACCACCTATAGTAGCATCGCAATATCCACTTTGGGTATTGCAACACCCACCTGCCTAAGAAGCACCCTAAGTCAAGACTAACGACGGTATTGCGATATCCTATCATTTGGTATCGTGATACCAACATCATGAAAGGACAAAAAATGATGCCAAGTGTAGTCTTTTTCCAAACAAAGCACTAATTATTGGAGCCTATTTAAGGGCATTTTGGGCACAAAGAGGGTCAAAAAATTTGTACTAAAGAAAAATCAAATTTGGTTGAGGAGAGAGGAGACACACTTAGGCTTAGTTTTATATAACTTTCTCTTAGGTTTTCCTTTAGTTTTCTTTGCACTTTTCTAGGGTTTCTTATTTTCCATCTTTCTCTATAACTGTGATGTTTATTTTTCTGCATTTTTCTTCTTATTCTTGTTATCTTTCAAGTTAGTTAAGTTAGGTAACATTGTAGCTTAGATTTATTTGCACATTTAGTCCATTTCTTTGCCTGTAATGACATTTCAACCTTTTAGTTTAATATATTTCAATTTATTTTAATTTAATCTATTAAAGATTTCAAGTTTTATGTTTCTTGTTCTCTATTTTGTTGTTGGATACCTTTTATCACTTTTCTTTTATATTTTTTAGAGTAAAAATCCAAGAACCAATTCGTTAAGCACCAGTTCGTTAGTCTCGAGTTAGCCAGTGAGATTGAGAGATATATCAGATTAACTTGTCTAATTTGGTAAAACTGAGACTAAGAGGTAAAATGGAACCATTTTATGAGTTTAAGCAATTTAGATCCCTAATTTGAGGATTGGTGAATCACATCGAAATCAATCAACAACCATTTGTTATTTATCTATAAGTTTTAAAACTTTAGACATTTGATAATTTAGTCATCGGTAACTAGCTCATAAATTGGTATAATTATTCTTGACTTTATGGTTTGTCGTACTATAATGTTTAGAGATTAGTTTGTTAGACTCCCTATCTTGCATGCTCGTTAGTAGAAATTGTTCAATAGTTGAATCTCTTGGGTTCAATCCTCGGAATACTCCGTCCCACATTGTACAATTATTTTACAATTGACCTGTCACACTTGCAGGAATCACACTTAGTATTTTATTTTATTGTTGTCTCTAATTTTTGATTTCTCTCTTGGCGTTCGCAAGTGTAACAGCCCGATTTTGGGACTAGTCGGAACAGTGGTCTCAGGACCACTAATTTGAGGTTAGGAAAATTATTTTAGTATTACTTTATGTGTTATGGTATTAATATATGGTTATATGGAAATTTTGGTGCGTTAATTTTAACAATAGCATGCTTAATTGTGAGAAAGGACTAAATCGCATAAAGTGCAAAAATTCCATTTTTCAAGATAGGAGAACTTAATAGCTATAGAATGTAATTTGGAGGATTTTAAAGTGAGATTAGTCCATTAGATGTGTGTTGGCTTGCCATATAAGCTAGGGGGACAAGTGCATTAAATTTTGGTCAAATTTGATGATGTAAGGTGGCTAATAAATAAAATAAGATGAGTAAAAGATGTTATCATCTTTCACTATTCACTCTCCTTCTTCCCACCAAAATTGAAGATAAAATAGAGCTTTTGGGGGTTCAAACTTTCAGCCAAGCTATCTCCTTACTAGTAAGTGATTTAGGTGGTTTTAATTGATAATTTTTGTATTTTTAGAGTCCCCAAAGCTTAAACTAGCTAATGAGGGGACTAATTTCAATTTGGTTGAAAGTCTAGTGACTTGCCATGGGAGTATTTATGATGTTAAATGAGTTTTTATGGAAAAAAATGAAAGTTAGGGAGATGAGAAACAACTTTTGTGAAAGATGTTTGCATGAAAACACCTAAGTAGGACTTAAATGCAAAGAGTGAGATTGTGTCATAAATGCATGAAATAGTTGGAACTTTGAGTAGTTGTAAGAGAAATAAATGTTCATCTAGGCTTGTTTAATGAGAAAATGTGTTGAAAAATAAATTATGAGCCTAGGGACAAAATTGTAATTTTGCCAATGTACAAGGGCAAAATGGTCATTTTTCCCAAGTGTAGAAATTGATGTATTATGATTATAGAACGATCTAAATGAATGAATTTCATTATTATAGATCAAGAAGAGTGCATAATCAACCTTGACCGTGGGAAAGGCAAGGTGGTTGAGTAAATCGCCAATTAACACGTTTAGCATCGAGGTAAGTTTATGTGTAAACAATATAATTTACTCATATACATTCTGCTGCTAATTGGTTTATGACATGATTGAGAACATATATTATTCAAGTGGATTAAATTTGGTAGTCATTGAATAATTATTGTATGAATGAAGAAATAGTCGTATAAAAGTGTAAAGACAACACTCGATGGTGGGCTAAGTGCGAATACAACCTTATTGCTTAATTACATGGGCTTTGTACGATACCATCGTCTATTTTTTTTGGTGGGCTAAGTGCGATACCACCTTATTACTTATTTACGATGGGCTTTGTGCGATACCATCGTCTACTTATCATTTGGTAGGCTATGTGCGATACCACCGTAACCAACCTTTTGGTGGGCTAAGTGCGTTACCACCCTAATAAAAACTAATTGTGGGCTAAGTGGAACCATTAAGTAAATTGACTCTAAGTAATATACTAAGAGATTGTGAAGTGTTGTATATTGTAACATTGTGATTCTAAGTGCAGGGGAACCTGTTAATGGATGTATGAATTATGCTAGTGATATGGTTGGAATGTGTGAATGGAGGAAATGAGTAATCATGATCATGAATGTATATTGTTTCTTGTTTAGTATATAAAACTATGAAATTGTTGAATACATGTTAAAATGTTATATTGTTTACATGTAAACTTACTAAGCTTAAAGCTTATTCTTCTTTCTTTCCCTTGTTTTATAGAGCTTAAGATCCGAGCGGGGATACGCTAAAAATTAGGAGACCGCCCACACTATCTACTCACTTTGGTATATTTAGACTTAGTGATTTTGTGTATGGCATGTATAGGGGCTAGACTAGTTAGATTATTTTGTTATTTTGGCTATAAGTGTATTGGCTATTGTGAAGATAATTATTTTGTAAATTTACCATAGTTGTTGGCTATTTTAATATATAAAAAGATGTAGTTACCCATGTGTGATTGCATTCCAACATGAGTTGATTATAGATGTGTTGTATGAGTGCATGTGTCTTATGCTAGTGGAGTGAATAGAACTTGTCATATGGCTTTGTTCTTGTCTTTGTGGATAGACACACGGGCATGTGTCTAGACCATGTGTGACACACGGTCAACCCACGGGCGTGTAACTTGGTCGTGTGTCCCCTGCATGTTAACATTTTAAGTCAGAATAGACTACGGACTATCCACATGAGCGTGTCCTGGCCATGTGAGATTAGTCAGTGTCGACCACGGGTGGATAACATGGGCATGTCTTTAGGGTACACAGGCGTGTGCCCTAGCCATGGCATGTTGGCAGAATGCTAGGGTTCTTAGTCATGGTTTGAGCACATGGGTGTGGGTGACCATACACGGGCGTGTGTGTCACCTAACACGGGCGTGTAGTCCCTGTTTAGATGGGAAAAAAATTTTACGAATCGTAAAGTTCAAGATATAGTCTCGAGAGACCTCGTAGGTATGAGTGAGGTATCGTAAGTAAAAAATGAGGTTGTTGTAGTGACTTAAGGAGTGCAGTTGCATTAAGTCTAAGTGGTGATCAAGTAGTTTTGTACGGTAACACCTCATGCTTGATTTCGGCAGGGATTACGGGTAAGGGGTGTTACATTTAGTGGTATTAGAGATATGGTTTAGTCGGTTCTAGGACTACCGTAACATGTGTGGGAGTCTAGCTATACATGCCATAAGTGTATAATGATAGTGTGGTGGTTTTTGATGATTTTAAACTTGTTCTATGTAGTATATGGATCCCGATCAGCCGACTGCTGATGACGTAGCTAGTAATGCTCTAGCTCCTGCGCAGGGTACCGCGCCTGTGCAGAGTGAACCTGAGACTAGGGGTCAAGAAGAAGAGGCTCGGGAAGCCTTTCTAAAAATGATAAGAATTGATACACTGAGTATGTTTGAGCAAACCCCAATGCCCAACCTCTTCCACCTCCTCTTATACCTCAGCCAGTTCCTGAGGCTCCCAAAGGTATTGAAATGGTAAGGACAACTAAGCCCCAGTAGAAAAAATTTGGAAATAATAGGCTGAAGATTTTTGAGCTAATGTAGATGATGACCCTAAGCGGGTGGAGTTCTAGCTTGGGAACTCAATAAGGGTTTTTTATGAATTCTCCTGTACACCTGAGGAAAGCTTAAAGTGCACTGTGTCTTTGTTGAGGGACTCGGCGTACCATTGGTGGAAAACGTTGACCTTAGTGGTTCCTATTGAGAGGGCAACATGGGACTTCTTTTTGGAAGAGTTTCAAAAGAAGTATATAAGTCAATGATTTGTAGACCAGAAGCGGAAGGAATTCCTTGAGTTGAAGCAAAGAAAAATGACTGTGGCGGAATATGAGCGTGAATTTTTTCGGCTCAATAAGTAGGCACAAGAATGTGTGTCCACGGAAGCTATCTTATGCAAGAGATTTTAAGATGGGTTGAATGAAGATGTCAGACCCTTAGTTAGGATTTTAGAGCTAAAAGAATTCGTGGTATTGGTGGATAGGGCTAGTAAGGCCGAGGAGTTGAGTAAGGAAAAGAGGAAGGTTGTGAGTGAGGCTCGAGATGCAAGAAAGAGGCCGATGAGTAAATCTTACCAAGCTCAATCTAAGAGGTCCAATGAAGTTAATCCTCGAATGACTACATCAGTCGGGTATTCGTAAAGGGAGCGAGGCAACAATTACTCGTGTTCAAGAGTTCAGGCCACCTCGATGGCAAGTGTGGGCAATCCAAAGTCCAGACCGGAGTGCCCAAGTTGTGGTAGACATCACATTGGGGAGTGTTGGGGAAACAATCAAAATTGTTACAAATGTGGTTCCCCGACCATTTCATCCGAAACTACCCTGAAAGAGATGATAAAGAGGAAAAGCAAGAGGTGAGATCAAGCAATGTATCCTCTAGAGGTAGGCCACAAAAGAACGTAGGAGTTGGGACTAATGGTAAAGGTGTAACACGAGACTCTACTGTCTGGTTAGAGGGTCGAGCGCCAGCAAGGACCTATGCTGTTTGCGCTCGAGAGGCATCATCTCCAAATGTAATAACGGGTATTTTTTCTCTTCATGACACCTTTGTTATTGCTTTGATTGACCCGGGGTCAACCCATTCTTATATTTGTATGAGATTGGCATCTAGTTTGACTATGATTGGCATCTAGTTTGACTATGACTATTGAGTCTACTAAATTTGTGGTAAAGGTGTCCAACCCATTAGAAAAACATGTGTTAGTGGACAAGGTTTGTAGGAACTGTCCCTTGCCAATTAGGGGTCATTGTTTTCTGGCAAACCTTATGTTGTTGCCGTTTGATGATTTTGATCGATTCTTGGTATGGATTGGTTGAATACCCATAGTGTTTTAGTGAATTGTGATAGTAAATTCATTGAATTGAAATGTGAAAATGGAGATGTTATTCGAGTTGAATCAGGTGAGTCAGATAATTTACCGATAATGATCTCTTCCTTGGTGGCTGGGAAATATTTGAGAAAAGGATATGAGTCATATCTCGCTTTTGTACTGAACACCCAAGAGTCTGAAGCGAAGATTAAAGCAGTGAAAGTTGTATGTGAGTATCCAGATGTATTCTAGGAAGAATTACTTGGGTTACCTTCAATTAGAGAGGTCGAGTTTGGAATTGAGTTAGTTTCGGGGACGACACCTATTTCCATTGCTCCGTATAGGATGGCTCCACTAGAGTTGAAAGAACTGAAAGTTCAGTTGCAAGAGTTGACGGATAAGGGTTTTGCAAGACCGATCTATTCACCGTGGGGTGCTCCGGTACTATTTGTGAAAAAGAAAGATGGGTCAATGAGATTGTGTATAGACTATAGACAACTCAACAAGGTGGCAATGAAAAATAAGTATCCTTTACCGAGGATAGATGACTTATTTGATCAACTAAAGAGAGCTACGGTGTTCTCCAAGATTGACCTGAGGTCCGGTTATTACCAATTGAGGGTTAAGGAGCAAGATGTACCAAAAACGGCATTTTGGACGAGGTGTGGCCATTATGAGTTCCTGGTCATGCCATTCGTTTAACGAATGCTCCTGTGATTTTTATGGACTTAATGAATTGTGTCTTTCGACCGTATTTGGACAAGTTTATGGTTGTCTTTATTGAAGACATATTGATTTATTCCCAAGATGAAAGTGATCATGCGGAGCATCTGAGGATTGTCTTACAGATTTTGAGAGACAAGCAGTTATATGCTAAATTTAATAAGAGCGAGTTTTGGCTCCTAGAGGTTGGATTCTTAGGACACATTGTGTCGGGTGAGGGTATTAGAGTTGATCCGGGAAAGATCTCGGCTATTGTGGAGTGGAAGCCACCGAGGAACATGTCGAAAGTCAAAAGCTTTTTGGGTTTAGCGGGGTACTATAGGCGGTTTTTGAAGGGATTCTCCATGATTGCTACCCCGATGATGAAACTGTTGCACAAGGATGTTAAGTTTGAGTGAACTGAGAAGTGTCAACAGAGTTTTGAGAAATTAAAAACGTTGTTGACAGAGGCACCAATTTTAGTGCAACCCGAGTTAGGCAAAGAGTTTGTGGTTTACAGTGACGTATCGTTAAATGGTCTCGGGTGTGTGTTAATACAAGAGGTAAGGTAGTCACTTACGCTCGAGACAATTAAAACCACATGAGAAGAATTACGGACTCATGATTTGGAGTTGGCCGCGATTGTCTTCACGTTGAAGATGTGGCGACATTACTTATATGGTGATAAGTGTCAAATCTTCACGAATCATAAGAGTTTGAAGTATTTGATGGGTTAAAAAGATTTAAATTTACAGCAATGGCGGTGGCTTGAACTATTGAAGGACTATGATCTAGTAATCGATTACCATTTGGGAAGAGTGAATGTGCTTGCGGATGCCCTAAGTAGAAAATCCTTGTATGCCTTGAGAGCTATGAACACAAGTTTGTCATTGTCCGATGATGGTGCTATACTGACTGAGTTGAGAGCTAGACCACTATTTTCTCAACAAATATGTGAAGCTCAAAGGAATGATAGCAAGATACTAGCTAAAAGAGCTAAGTGTAAATCAGGAGCTGATTCTGAATTTCGGGTAAGTTTAGATGGTTGCTTAATGTTCCATGATAGAATTTGTGTACCCAGAGATGACGAGTTAATTAGAAAAATTTTATAAGAGGCACATAGTAGTTACTTGTCAGTACACCCGGGCAGTACGAAAATGTACAATGATCTGAAGAAATTCTATTGGTGGCCAGGAATGAAAAGAGACATCTCGGAGTATCTAACAAGATGTCTGATTTGTCAACAAGTGAAAGCTGAGCATCAAGTGCCTTCAGGATTACATCAAAGTGATGGTTCCCGAGTGGAAGTGGGATCGGATCACATGGACTTCGTGACGGGGTTACCTTTGACTCCGAAAAAGAAAGACGCTGTGTGGGTTGTTGTTGATAGGTTAACGAAGTCGGCTCACTTTATACCTATGCGTGTTGATTATTCGCTGGAAAAGTTAGCTGAGTTGCATATTTCAGAGGTAGTAAAGTTACATGGAGTGCCTATGTAACACCCTGAATTTGGGCCTAGAATAAGTGGGTTCGTGTGTCGAGAGAATGGATTTTGTCGTAATATGTGGTTTTTACTAAAATAGGATAATGGTCAATTTTTAATTGACCCCTAGATTATGCTAAAATTTGGGGATTTGATTTATATGCTTTATTTTTTTTACATAGTTTATCCCTCTACTTTTATAATGTCACTAATACATTTAAATAGTTAATTTTTCTTAAAATATTATTCAAATGAAATAAACTATTTTATCATGAAAAGTTTGAATAGACATTTTCTTTTAAAAAAAATTATTATTGCATGTTTAGTTTAATTTTTAGGAGGTTTAGGAAGGGTTGGTAGTGTTGGAAAAGTCCTGGGCTCGATCTAGGGCTTTAGCAAAAATGTTGTTTTTTTTTTAAGGAGGTTGGTGGTAGTCATAAGGCTTTTAAAATATTTTGGGTTGAAGATAACCCAATGAAGTAGGTGGTCTAGTGGCTTGGGGCGTTCTCAATAAGCTGGAGGTTAAAGGTTCAAGTCTTGGGTATGGCAAAAATTTTTATTTCGCATATGTTAGTATGAAGGCCAAATTTTAGGCTTTATAATTAGTTGGGGCTATTTTACAACACAAAGAAATGACAGGCCCAGTGGCAAAGGCGTTAGGAGCAGGAGGGGGAGCAGGGTTCTAGTCGCGGGGTGTGCTAAATGTTATGTTTTTTTTTAAGTAAACTTGGAGTGCGACAGAAGGTTTATAATTAAGTAGGGAGGAAATATGACTCAAATAAAATACGCGGTGCAGTGGCAAAGGGCGTGTACCATAGTGAAAAGGTTGGAGGTTCGAAGCCCGGTGTTGTTGAATATTTTTTGGATTTTTTTGGATGATTTGGTCGCTGTGAAATCAGCCATAAAAGAAGTTGAGAATGAAACATATCACAAGAAGAGTTTTGGTGTAGTGGCTGGTAGCGTGTGGTTGTGCTTGAAGGTCTCGGGTTTGAGTTGCCCTATGCACAATAATATTCTATTTTTCTGCAGGCGTGGGGAAGGTGGTTGAAGTGGACCAAAACACCCAAAGAATGGCTGCTGTTCGGGGAAGGTAATTTGAATGAAATTCAAATTGGATTTTTGGATAAATAAAGGAATTTTTGGATGGAGATGAAGATACAATTTTGAGATAATAAAGGAATTTAATTAGTGATAAGTTTGAGTCGATTAGGGAGTGTAGATCTATTTATTTATTTATCTATTTATTTATTTATTTTAGCATTTACATAGGTGCCGAAATTCTCTTTAAATAGAGAGGATACCTCTTCAATTCCGGCATTTGAACCCCATACTCTCAATCTTTTCTCTCATTCTCTTCTCTCATTCTCTTATACAAGCCAAAACCCTAGTTGCTTTCTGCAATCTTTTCTTTTGAATTCTTCAGAAGCCGAAACCTTTTATTCCATTCTCTTCTTCATTCTTTTTCTCTTGTGCCGATTTCTCCATTAAGCCGAAATCATAGACCCCATTTGATTTCTTCATTAAAAGCCGAATCATCATGAGACTTCTTTGAATCATCTTCACTTTTTGATTTTTTTTGCAAAAAACTGAAATCTTCCCAAGTGCTATCTGAATTCCCTTTGTTGAGAGCGTTATTCCGGGATTTGAAGGAGACCTGATCGTCTAGATCTAAAAGCCGAAAATCATTAGTCTCTAAGTATCATACCTCTTTTGGGATTTTAAGGTTTCGGGATTTTAAGGTAAGGTAGTTTTCTCTAGATTTTCGTTATGTTAGATTATCGTATTCGTAATCTTAACCCTATGTTATGGATTAACAACCATATGTTACGATGGTAGCAACTGATAAGGTCCCTCGATGGAATCAAATATGGATTAGAAAAAGGAGGGGATTGGATCTGTAAAACCAATCCCTAAGTTTAAAAATGAGCGATAGTGTCGACATGAGAGTGTCGTCCTAATGGTAACGGTGTGTAACCTTTCACACTATTAGATTGGCATTGAGACTAGAGGTCACATGTGGATCTTCAATAAGTTGAAAACTACAATATTATTTTTAATTACGGGTTTAATAAAAATCGGAAGAGTATTTTAATTTAATGAATATAGAAAACATTAGTTGAAAAACATTATTAACATTGTAATATTAAAACCCTTAACAAAATCTTAGAGTTTAATAAACCCATGTTTTGCAGATGGCCTCCACGAAGTCAGCGTCAATTTCCTTTACGAGATGGAAAAATTTAAGGGGTGAGTTACTTAGAACTCGAGTGTATAGCTCACTTACTTGTTAAGGGTTTGGGCCTTGAGCCCATAAGCAAAATAATATAAGTAGCATCATGTAAAAATGACTAATCCATCCGCTACACACCCTCGTACCAACCATCACAGAGTGTAGTCCTAATGGTAACCAAACTAGATGTGTGTGTAACCTTTCACACTATTAGATTGAGTGCTAATATATATATGTATCAATAGTAAACTATGGTCATACAATAATTTTATTAAAAGGCCCATTAACAAGAGTTAATATTTCCAAATATTTATTAAGGCCCATAAATAGCATTTTGGCCTAATTAACTATTATCAACCTAGGCCCAATTTTACGATCTAGCAAGTATTTTAGCCCATTTAACAATTTAACGAGTTCTAGGCCCCATTTATCGATCTAAGATTTAACAATTAATTACATTCATCTGAGATTTCGTTAATTTACATTCATCTGATTTCGACCCGATTTTCAATTTAATGAGTTTTGGCCCATTTATCGATCTAGCAGAGATTTGTTAATTTACAACCAAATTTCATTTCAAATTATCAATTTAACTGAGTTTTTGGCCCAATTATCGATCTAACATATTTTACGGCCCATTTTCACGAAACATACAATTTACATATTAACAAGTAATTTCTCGAGGGCATTTTCGTAATTTTCACGATTTTAGTCGTTTTCATGTATTTTCGTCAAAATATCAGTTGTTACGTTTTATACCGATCTAGTCGTTTTACGATTTTACTTCAATATCGAAATTGACATCCAACCGAGAAAAGTGTGAAGTTACACACCTCGATCCGAGAGTACTAATCCTTCTCGCTCCTCGGCACCTAAAACATATTTCGATTCGTTAGAACACTATTTCGTATAAATATACTTTATCGATAATAGATCCAAAATCTTACCCTCTTGATTTTGAATCACTTCGATTTTCGGTTTCTCCTCGTTTATTGGTTCGTTAGTCGTAGAATCCACCAACGATATAAAGGCTCGGAAGTTCGTACCACTTCAAATAATTGACTTCCTTGGAAGATGATCATAACCGGTGGAAAATCTCGGATGCTGAAAGCGCTCTTCGTTTAAATGGGGATTCTGATCCGCCCTCTTAATATGACTAAACACCGCCTTTTCTTCCCTATTTTGAAAGTCTTCAAGATCAAAGGAATATTAGTTAAATCTAAAATAATTTGAAATAGTACTAGAGGCTTTAAAGGATGTGATTTCCTTACCACAATAAATCGATTCCAACGTTTCTACGATTCTCCCGAACACTTGAGTTCCAATCTTCCGTTATTGCACTATATAATAACGAATAAAACGTTAATAGAACGAATGTTTATTTCGATCCAAATAGTCCTTCATAACACCATCAATATTCAGCCATAACACTATTAACTAATCGAAAACGAAAAAGAAGAATCCCTTACCTATTTTCCACGATTAAAAAGAAAGGATTGAGAATGGTGTTTGTGATGGATGAAGATTTCGGCTATGTATGATCAAAGAAAGAAAAAAGAAAGGTTAGACTATGGGCACTCTAGCATTAACCCATGAGAGTGTTTAAATGAAGAAATTTGAGTGAAAAGAAATAAAATATGAAAGAAGAGATGGTGATGATGTTGTTTGATTTCAAAGAAGAGAAGAAAAGATGGATTTTTAGGAGCTAGGTACATTCGGCCATGGTAAAAGAAAAGAAAAAGAATGGCTTTTGGTACTAACAATTTCGGCACTAAGAAGAAGCACAAGAGAAAACTCAAAAGATGAACAAAAGTGACCAAATGGTCAAAAGAATTTGGCTTTACCAAGGTTCAATTTAACCAAAGGAGAAAATTGAGAAGAGGGATGAAAAATTCTGCACAAGGTTGCTAGGAATGACCAAAGAGAAAATTCATTTCTTAGCCAACTATCACCAAAAATTCGACTAAACTAAGTTGCAGTCCCTAAGCATGGTCAATTGGCCATGATTTTGTTTCAAAATTTTCCTTGATATGTGCCTTATGTCCCCATATCTTTCCTTAAGTTTTTGATTCCATGCCATAAGTTAACAATTTCCTTAATCCTTTGATACACTAACCAAAAATAACATGGTCAACACTTACCATATATGCTCTTGGCCGACACTTGCTATACATGTGCGAGAAAAATTAAAATAAAATTTACCTAGATGCTAAACAAGGATTGAACCTCTCCCTCATGCTACAACTCATGCGCCAACACCACCATGCCATGTACTCAACTTATGTCACTCATTAACACTTAATTTAACTTAAGTATTAATGACACTTGCTTCTCTTCAATAAATTCTCAAATATCAAATTTATTCCTTACCCAAATTATGCTATACTCTTCTTTAGGACTTCAATAAACACGAAAATAAAAGTAAGAAATTTTCTTTAAAATCTAAACACCAAATCATGCAATATATAAATACTTAGATTTTAGGGTGTTACAACTCTACCCTCCTTAAAGAAAATTTCGTCCTCGAAATTTACTGGTTGAAAGAGGTGAGGTATTGTTGCCCAATTGCATCCTCGGGTTTCCCGTAGCTTCCTCCACTCAGTGGTTACGCCATAGAACTTTGACCAACGGCACGGTTTTCTTTCTTAGCACTTTGACATCTCGGTCTAAGATTTCCCTTGGTTCTTCTTCAAAAGACAAATCTGAATTGAACTCCAATTCTTCTGGGGTATAATGTCTGAAGGATCCGATCTATAACGCCTCAACATGGAAACATGAAAACATTATGAATTTGATCCAATTCGGAGGTAACTCAATCGATAAGCCACTAGACCAACACGCTTGACACGATAAGGTCCAATGTATCTAGGACTTAGCTTGCCCTTCCTTCCAAACACGAAGATCTTTTTCCAAGGAGAGACCTTCAAGAAAACGATCCCCCCTGACATACTTGATGTCCTTACGCTTTAGGTCTGCATCGACTTACATCTATCCGAGGCTTCTTTCAACCGTGCTCGAATAACTTTTACCTTATCCTCTGTTTGGATATCATCTAGGGACCTAACATCATCGTTAGCTAACCAACTCGGTCCAACAAATAGGAGGCGACACTTACAACCATACAATGCCTCGTAAGGTGCCATCGAATGCTAGGCGATAAACATTTGTTATCTGAATTACGCGGTGGTAGATAATCCTCCCAACTACCCTCAAGTCGATTACACATTCCTTAACATATCTTCCAATATCTGAATTACCCTCTCCGTGACCATCGGTTGAGGATGAAAAGCCGTCTTGAAATTCAACTTTGTCCCCAAGGCTTCATGCGAGCTTTCGAATTGTGATGTAAACCTAGGGTCCTTATCCGATATAATAGATCTGGTACCCCATGTAACCTCACAATTTCGGATCACGTCTGATTCGCCAACCGCAATGAATAATCCGTACGAACTGGCAGGAAATGAGCAGTCTTCGTCAAACGATCAACAATTACCCACACAGAATTTTTCTTAGTAGGTGTTAAAGGTAACCCACTAACAAAATCCATGGTTATCCGTTCCCATTTCCAAAGAGGAATCCTTACCGGTTGTAACAATCCAGAATAGCCTCAATTTTAGGATCCACCCTTATTCCTTGGTGATACTACATGACCAAGGAAAGTCACTTCCTTTAGCCAAAATTCGCATTTACTAAATTTGGCATACAATTGCTTATCACAAGTAGTTGTAATACTATCCGCAAATGCTTGTCATGTTCCTCCTCATTTCTCGAATAAACCAATATGTCATCTATGAACACTACCACAAACCGGTCTAAATATGGTTGAAAGACTGGTTCATCATGTCCATAAATGTGGCTGGTGCATTGGTTAATCAAGCGGCATCACTACAAACTCATAGTGTCCGTAGCATTGTCCGAAATGCCGTCTTATAAATGTCCGCTTCTTTCACCTTGAGTGGTGATAACCCGACCTTAAATCAATTTTGGAGAAAGCGAAGCTCCTTTTAATTGATCAAGCAGTCGTTAATTCTCGACAGAGGATCTGATTCTTGGTAATCAATTTATTCAATTATGCGTAGTCAATGCACATACGCATCGATCCATCCTTCTTCTTGACGAACAAAGCTGGTGCTCCCAGGAGACACACTTGGTGAATAAATCCACGATCCAACAATTCTTGAATTTGAGCTTTAAGCTCATAACTCCTTGGTGCCATTCTATAAGGACCAATGGACCTTGGAGCTATCCTAGGCAAAGCTCAATGCCAAATTCTACTTCACGATCGGAGGTATACCGGAAGTTCTTGAAATACATCGGAAAATTCCTTCACCGTCCTCACATCATTCACAGATAACTCTTTGGCATCCAAAGCAGAGATAAAGGCTAGGAATGCTCCATATCCTTTCCACACCAACTCTCTCGCCTTAATTGCAGATACCACATTTGCCGATAATTCCTTCGCTCACCAATCATTATGACTTCCTTATCATCAAGGTTCTTCTTGACATTTATTTTTAGCACAATCCACTTGTGCCCGATGTTTAACCAACCAATCCATGCCTGAATGAGATCAAACTTCGTGAAAGGTAGTTCCATCAAGTTTGCTAAGAATACCTCCTCTTGAATTTTCAAGGGCACGTCTTTAAACATTTTATTAACAATTACCGGTATCTAAAGGACTAATTCACATCATCTCATTTTCGGTAATTTGATTCTAAATTTAGGTTTCGAGATATGGCACTAGCTACATATGAATGGGTAGAGCCAATATCTATTAAGGCAATAATAAGTACACCAAAATGAAGAACGTGCAGTTATCACATCGGTGCATTGCTTGATCCTCATGGCGTCTAAGCTGCATAGACCGATCCAGTGTGTTGCATATGCATTTCCTCTGGGACCATTGCCTCGACACGGTGCACCTTGACCACGTCCCCATTACCACCACGACCTGGTCCACGACCTCTTGGTAGGTCTTGATTACCTCTGGCGGGTGTGCATCATTATTACGAACTTCTTGAGTCGTATCCATCGTCGAGGACAATTTTGTCTTGATGATCCATTGAACGCATTTGTAGCATCGCCGTTTTCCTCAACATTCTCCAAAATGTCTTTTCCACATTCGATTGCAATCTGGACTTGATTATTTGCTCTTTGGGTTCTACCTTGCTGGTTCATCATTAGAGGTCTCTTACGGAATCTCTTTGAAGAACCGATTGCTGTGTCTCTCTCTTGTTTGAATCTTTCTCGGTTACGCGTTACGAATTCTTAGCCTCTTTGGCTATTTTGGCCTTCTCCACAAGTGTGGAAAAATTTCTAACTTCTTTGTGGAGCAATCGAACCCTCGACTCATCATTAAGTCCATCCTCAAACGCACACAATGTTCGTGATCTGTTGCTACAATTGTTTGGGCATAGCGGCTCGGACGTAAAAACTTCGACTTCATATCTTGCCTTTGTCTTACTTCCTTGGACAAGATTAGAAATTCTTTCCTTGACGTCTACATAACTTCGTTCCAACGTATTTTCCTTGGAAGGCGACTTTAAAGAATTCCCAATTAATCGGTGCAACCGGTGCCTTCACGAGCGATGAGCCACCCCGATCGCCTCATCTCTTAACAAGGATATAGCTCCTCTCAATTTTTGCTCAACGGTGCATTCCATATCATCCATAATCCGTTCCACGACTTGAGCGATGTTCACCACATTCAGACTACAGGAGACTCTCTAAAAACTTCGTATTATTTGACTTAAGTCGCTCTGAAATTGACCCACTAGTTGTTGGCTGATTCTAGTTCCAATGACCCTTTCCAAGACTTCATGACATTGCTTGAGTCAATGCATTATCTTCTTCCATGTGATCGCGTGATCGTCTCACTCTCAATTGGCCGAGTGCGTCCATTTTGACATATGATTTGGTGCTTGATCGTAGCACCTCGGCCTCTACCATGGCCCGTCTCTGCGTCCACGACCACGTCCTCTAGTGCTCATGATAGCTTGTTCGTTTTATCGATTACAAGTTTTATGAATCGGAAAATTTGTTTGGTGTTTATTAACGATATTTTATGAGATTTGAGATATAAAGTTGTTTTTTAGCAACATATCCTATAGTCTCAATCTCTCGATTTTTCACATCTAAAACTAGAAGTTCTAGAGTGTTCCTATGATCATATCATAGTAATCATTAAGCAATAAATACTTACTTGACTTGTTGGGATGCTTGTGGTACCATCTTGATCTTTAAAATATAATTGAATGATTTCTTTGAAATTATTTGCGAACCCAATCCACAGTAGAGTTTTTGAAGCGGCTCGATACCATTAAATGAAACACCTAAACTTGGTCTATGCATTGAGACTAGATTTGGTTTGTTACATGAATCGAGCTATTTTAAAATCTTCAATAAGTTGAAAACTACAATATTATTTTTAATTACGGGTTTAATAAAAATCGGAAAAGTATTTTAATTTAATGAATATTAGAAAGCGTTAGTTGAAAAACATTATTAACATTGTAATATTAAAACCCTTAGGTAATTTGTTTAAGAGTTAACAATAATAAAATATTTATAAAGGAATTTCATATATTTGAAAACCCAAATTTATTTTAATAAAACATCATATAATCATAGCCCATATTTAAAAGTCCAAAATATAGTTTAAAACCGAACACACATGTAAATCCATAAATTATTTATAGAGGCCCTTATTACATTAACCCAAAATAGTAAAATACTTATTAAAAAGTTCGAGTTTAATAAACCCATGTTTTTGCAAAGTATGGCCTCCACGAAGTCATCCTCGGCCCAAGTCCACGTCAATTTCCATTACGAGATGGAAAAATTTAAGGGGTGAGTTACTTAGAACTCGAGTGTATAACTCACTTACTTGTCCCTTGGGCGATTTTCAATTCTGGGGTTTGGGCCTTGAGCCCATAAGCAAAATAATATAATGAATAACATAATTAATAGCATGCATGTAAAAATGAATTTTCCTCCCAAACCTAATTCCATCTGCTACACACCCCGTACCAACCATCACACTGTGGGGATCAAGTCAACCCACCCCGCCATCACACCAATCATAGGCATTAAGCCAATTTATATTTTGTGGCATAGCCACCAGAACTAGATGTGTCAAAGTCACCGAACTAGAGGCATTGAGCCAATTATTATTTTGTGGCGAGAGCCCAAGAACTAGAGGCAAATAGCCATTTATAACTTTTGTGGCGAGCCACCGAACTAGAAGGCAATAAGCCATATTTTTGTGGCAGAGCCACCGAACTAGATTTTGGCAATAGGCCTTCTTCTCTTCCTCATTTCCCAACCCATGCAATATGTATGCAATAGTAAACTATGGTCATACAATAATTTTATTAAAAGGGCCATTAACAAGAGTTAATATTTCCAAATCTTTATTAAGGCCCATAAATAGCATTTTGGCCTAATTAACTATTTATCAACCTTGGCCCAATTTTACGGTCTAGCAAGTATTTTAGCCCATTTAACAATTTAACAGAGTTTACGGCCCATTTATCGATCTAGCAGAGATTTCGGCCCAATTTACATTCATACAGAGATTTCTGCCCGATTTTCAATTTAACAGAGTTTTCGGCCCATTTATCGATCTAGCAGAGATTTGTTAATTTACAACCAAGCGAGATTTGACACGATTATCAATTTAACAGAGTTTTTGGCCCAATTATCGATCTAACATATTTTACGGCCCATTTTCACGAAACATACAATTTACATATTAACAAGTAATTTCTCGAGGGCGTTTTCGTAATTTTCATGATTTTAGTCGTTTTCATGTATTTTCGTCAAAATATCGGTTGTTACGTTTTATCTGAGTCTAGTCGTTTTACGATTTTACTTCAATCTGAAATTGACATCCAACGAGAAAAAGTGTGAAGTTACACACCTCGATCTGAGGAAGTACTAATCCTTCTCGCTCCTCGGCACCTAAAACATATTTCGATCCGTTAGAACACTATTTAGTATAAATATACTTTATCGATAATAGATCCAAAATCTTACCCTCTTGATTTTGAATCACTTGATTTCGGTTTCTCCTCGTTTATTGGTTAGTTAGTCGTGAGAATCCACCAACGTATAAAGGCTCGGAAGTTCGTACCACTTCAAATAATTGACTTCCTTGAAGATGGTACGCAACCCGGTGGAAAATCACGAATTTAAAACCGCTCTTCGTTTAAATGGGGATTCTGGATCCGCCCTCTTAATATGACTAAACACCGCCCTTTTCTTCCCTATTTTGAAAGTCTTCAAGATCAAAGGAATATTAGTTAAATCTAAAATAATTTGAAATAGTACTAGAGGCTTTAAAGGATGTGATTTCCTTACCACAATAAATCGATTCCAACGTTTCTACGATTCTCCGAACACTTGAGTTTCGATCTTCCGTTATTGCACTATATAATAACGAATAAAGCGTTAATAGAATGAATGTTTATTTTGATCCAAATAGTCCTTCATAACACCATCAATATTCGCCATAACACTATTAACTAATCGAAAGCGAAAAGAAGAATCCTTACCTATTTTCCACGATCAAAAAGAAAGGATTGAGAATGGTGTTTGTGATGGATGAAGATTTGGCTATGTATGATCAAAGAAAGAAAAAGAAAGGTTGACTATGGGCACTCTAGCATTCGACCATGAGAGTGTTTAAATGAAGAACTTTGAGTGAAAAGAAATAAAATATGAGCGAAGAGATGGTGATGATGTTGTTTGATTTCAAAGAGAAGAGAAGAAAAGATGGAGTTTTAGGAGCTAGGTACATTCGACCATGGTAAAAGAAAAGAAAAGAATGGCTTTTGGTACTAACAATTTCGGCACTAAGAAGAAGCACAAGAGAAAACTCAAAAGATGAACAAAAGTGACCAAATGGTCAAAAGAATTTGGCTTTACCAAGGTTCAATTTAACCAAAGGAGAAAATTGAGAAGAGGGATGAAAAATTCTGCACAAGGTTGCTAGGAATGACCAAAGAGAAAATTCATTTCTTATCCAACTATCACCAAAATTCAGCTCCCCTATAGTCTAAGTTGCCGTCCCTAAGCATGGTCAATTGGCCATGATTTTGTTTCCAAAATTTTTCCTAGATATGTGCCTTATGTCCCCATATCTTTCCTTAAGTTTTTGATTCCATGCCATAAGTTAACAATTTCCTTAATCCTTTGATACACTAACCAAAAATAACATGGTCAACACTTACCATATATGCTCTTGGCCGACACTTGCTATACATGTGCAGAAAAATTAAAAATAAAATTTACCTAGATGCTAAACAATGGATTCGAACCTCTCCCCTCATGCTACAACTCATGCGCCAACACCACCATGCGATGTACTCAACTTATGTCACTCATTAACACTTAATTTAACTTAAGTATTAATGACACTTGCTTCTCATCAATAAATTCTCAAATATCAAATTTATTCCTTACCCAAATTATGCTATACTCTTCTTTAGGACTTCAATAAACACGAAAATAAAAGTAAGAAATTTTCCTTTAAAATCTAAACACCAAATCATGCAATATATAAATACTCGAATTTTTAGGGTGTTACAGATTGAGTGCTAATATATATATATATATATGTACATATATATATATATGTATAAATCTGCTAAACTCTGTTAAATGCCGAAACCCCAGCATTATGATTGAAAACCGAGGAGGGTAAAGGCTAATCATCGGGTTAGTGATTTACGTCCTTCTTGATGTAATATGCTCGTATGTCGATTTCTCTGTATGCTTGGGGTTGGGTAATTGATGAAAAAGGAAGTACTCATTTACGGTGGCTTATGCCATTTCACTGGTGACTTTGTGACAACTCTATTTACGGTGGCTTATGCCATTTCACTGGTGACTATGTCACAACTTGATGATGAGCGATTAAGCTGCTGACATGGCGCCATCGATGGTGTGTAGCGGTGTGGGTTGATTGTAGAAATCCCCAATGGTGTGATCGGCGGTAAGGGTGGCGTGTAGTGGATGGAAACCTAGGATTGGGTTGGGTTTTATGTATGTTATCTGCTACATTATGTTTTATATTTTGATCTATGGGCTAAAGCCCAATCTAATGGTGCGAGGGTTGCTGCTTGAGTTTCATAACTCACCCTATTTTTTAACAATTTGGGTAGCACCTAGTGCAGCGGATCGAGTGGAGAGGAGAGCAAGGTGGCCATGCAAAAGAACATTTGGATTCAGCAAAAAGACTCTAATATATTATTTTATATTTTTATTTAATGGGTCTTAAATCTAGTTGTAAGAAGGCCATGGGCCACTAGACTATTATACTCTATTTTGGGTTTTATTTTGGGCTTTCATTAGTGACAGGCACTTAAACTTTAATTAAACTAAGGCATATATTAAGATTTTGGTTTTTAATTCATAAAACAACAAAAGCAATTTATAACTTAGTTAAACTCATCACGTTATTAAGTTCTTCCGAACAAAAGATTGAATACAAGAAAAAAAAATATTTCCCGAAATTTTTGACATCTTTTACAGAATCTTTTTAGTGACATGCCAGATCCGAATATAGTGTTTGGGCCGGGTTTGGGGTGTTACAAATTAGTATGAGAGCCTGTTCAAAACTTCGGCTCTGGGTTTTAGGCTCAAAACATTTTCTAAAAATAGGTTTTGAAGTATGCATGTTTTATAAATGTTCAGGATGGGTTTTTCAGATGGCTGCGTCTCAGACCCAAGTCCGCCTGGTAAGTATTCTGAACCATTGTATGATATATATATATATATATATATATATGTGGGCTTGATGGGCTTATAGGACGTAGATTATTTTAGTTAGAATCTGATGGACCTTAGGCTTAGCTTAAACTACTTCTTAAATCTCATAAGACTTAAACTCACTAAACAAACTTGTGAATGAGTCGAAGACTAGGTGTAACAACAGACATACGCATGTATAGGATTGGATCCGGAAGAGCTTGGTACTTAAGCAGTCCTAATGACTCACCTCCTCTTCGCTGGAATCCTACCTGGTGCTTAGTGACTATTCACCCTAGCCACAAGGATTTGTTGACGGACCAAAATCTATAATTAAAACCCGAAAGGGGCCAGCCACCTTGTTTTTACAAAATTTCCAAAATACTCTTATTTTGAAAAAAATACCAAGATCCCCATGATTTGCAAACATACCCCGATTTACAAAGTCAATGAAATTTTTCTCTTTAAAAAAAAAAGCAAAACTCACACAACATGACAACAACCAAAAACACCTGAACACTACTATATTTCTTTTAAAATCAAATTCTCCAAGATACTCTCTTAGTTTTGTAAAATTTTGAAAACACCCTTGATTTGAAAAAAATTATTACCAAACTACCCCTGATGTGCAAAATGACCAAAATACCCTCGGATTTCCAAATTACCGAAATACCCCCGGATTACAAAATTACCAAAACACCCTTATTTCACGAAATCAACAAGGAACTCTATTTTGAAAATTACAGAAATACCCCTATAGGATAAAATTATGAAAATACCCCTGGGTAGTGGAATAACGAAAATACCCATATGAGTTGAATGTGGATGCATGGATGTTGTCTGTATGTTGATAGTTGAATGTATGTAGTTCTTGGAACTAGGAAAGGTGAACTTGAGACTGAATTGCGAATTCGAAAGAACTACTCTTAAAACTACTTATCATAAGACTGTTCGTGGATAATCAGTGGAAGAAAACCAATAATTCATAAAATTTTTAATAAGATAAACGAGAACCGATAGCATGAGTACAAGGGGACGAGGACGCTCTAGATGTGAATACCGGTGCGAACTCTACCATAGAATACTAAGTGTTTATTTTGGGTTTAGAATTTGAGTGCGCAGCAAAAGCATGATAGTGAGACTTAGGTAGTATGATTACTAGTTAGTTGGAAATTTTGAGGATGAAATTTCTTTAAGGAGGGTAGAATTGTAACACCCTAAATTTGGGCCTAGAATAAGTGGGTTAGGTATTGTCGAGAGAATGGATTTTGTCGTTAAAAAAAATTAATATGTGGTTTTTACTAAAATAGGATAATGGTCAATTTTAATTGACCCTAGATTATGCTAAAATTTGGGGATTTGATTTGTATGCTTTATTTTTTACATAGTTTATCCTCTACTTTTATAATGTCACTAATACATTTAAATAGTTAATTTTTCTTAAAAATATTATTCAAGCAGAAATAAATTATTTTATCATGAAAAGTTTGAATGGACATTTTCTTTTAAAAAAATTATTATTGCATGTTTAGTTTAATTTTTAGGAGGTTTAGTAAGGGTTGGTAGTGTTGGAAAAGTCCTGGGCTCGATCTAGGGCGTTAGCAAAAATGTTTTTTTTTTTTTAGAGAGGTTGGTGGTAGTCATAAGGCATTTAAAATATTTTGGGTTGAAGATAACCTAATGAAGTAGGTGGTTTGGTGGCTTGGGGCGTTCTCAATAAGCTGGAGGTCAAAGGTTCAAGTCTTAGGTATGGCAAAAATTTTTATTTCGTGTATGTTAGTATGAAGGATAGAGTTTAGGCCTTATAATTAGTTGGGGCTGTTTCAGAACACAAACAAACGACAGGCCCAGTGGCAAAGGTGTTAGGAGCAGGAGGGGGAGCAGGGTTCTAGTCACGGCGTGCATGAAATGTTGTGTTTTTTTTTAAGTAAACCTAGAGTGCGACAGAAGGTTTATAATTAAGTAGGGAGGAAATATGACTCAAATAAAATACGTGGCACAATGGCAATGGGCGTGTACCATAGTGAAAAGGTTGGAGGTTCGAAGCCCGGCGTTGTCGAATATTTTTTTTATTTCTTTGGATGATTTGGTCACTGTGAAATAGGCCTTAAAAGAAGTTGAGAATGAAATATATCACAAGAAGAGTTCTGGTGCGATGGCTGGTAGCGTGTGGCTGTGCTTGAAGGTCTCGGTTTCGAGTTGGCCTGTGCCCAATAATTTTCTATTTTTACGTAGGCGTGGGAAGGTGGTTGAAGTGGACCAAAACACCCAAAGAATGGGCTTTTGTTGGGAAGGCAATTTGAATGTAATTCAAATTGGATTTTTGATAAATAAAGGAATTTTTGGATGGAGATGAAGATACAATTTTGAGAAAATAAAGGAATTTAATTTGTGATAAGTTTGAGTCGATTAAGGAGTGTAGATCTATTTATTTATTTATCTATTTATTTATTTATTTTAGTATATACATAGGTGCCAAAATTCTCTTTAAATAGAGAGGATACCTCTTCAATTCCGACATTTGAACCCTATACTCTCAATCTTTTCTCTCATTCCTTTCTACAAGCCAAAACCCTAGTTGCTTTCTACAATCTTTTCTTTTGAATTCTTCAGAAGCGTAAACCTTTTATTCCATTCTTTTCTTTATACTTTTTCTCTTGTGCTGATTTCTCCATTAAGCCGAAATCATAGACCCCATTTGATTTCTTCATTAAAAGCCGAATCATCATGAGACTTCTTTGAATCATCTTCACTTCTTGATTTTTTTTGCAAAAAATTGAAATCTTCCCAAGTGCTAGCCGAATTCCCTGTGCTGAGGGCGTTATTCTGGGATTTGAAGGAGGCCTGATCGTCTAGATCTAAAAGCTGAAAATCATTAGTCTCTAAGTATCATACCTCTTTTTCGGGATTTTAAGGTAAGGTAGTTTTCTCTAGATTTTCATTACGTTAGATTATCGTATTCGTAATCTTAACCCTATGTTATGGATTAACAACCACATGTTACGATGGTAGCAACTGATAAGGTCCCTCGATGGAATCCAATATGGATCAGGCAAAGGAGGATTGGATCTGTAAAACCAATCCCTAAGTTTAAAAAGCGGCGGTGTCGTGAGTTCGGGATTGGCGATGGGTTGTGGACGACATCGAACAAAATCTTAGACAGATAGTAGTTTTAGCAGCTTCTGATAGTGTCGACATAAAGAGTGTCGTCCTAATGGTAACCAGGTGTGTAACCTTTCACACTATTAGATTGAGTGCTAATATATATATGTATAAATCTGCTAAACTCTGTTAAATGCCACAACCCCGGCATTATGATTGAAAACCCGAGGAGGGTAAAGGCTAACCATCAGGTTAGTGATTTCTGTCCTTCTTCAGTAAGATGCTCTGTATGTCAATTTCTCTATATGTTTGGGGTTGGGTAATTGATGAAAAAGGGGAAGTACTCTGTTTCTGGTGGCTTATGCCATTTCAGCCTGGTGACTCTGTGACAACTCTGTTTCTGGTGGCTTATGCCATTTCAGCCTGGTGACTATGTCACAACTTGACGATGAGTAGCTAACTGCAGCATGAATGCCATCGATGGTGTGTAGCGGTGTGGGTTGATTGTAGAAATCCCCAATGGTGTGATCGGCAGGTAAGGGTGGCGTGTAGCGGATGGAAACCTAGGATTGGGTTGGGTTTTATGTACGTTATCTGCTATATTATGTTTTATATTTTGATCTATGGGCTAAAGCCCAATCTAATGGTGCAAGAGGGTTGCACACTGAGTTTCGCGACTCACCCTGTTATTTTAACAATTTTAGGTAGCACCTAGTGCAACGAATCGGGCTGAAGAGGAGAGCAAGGTGGCCATGCAAAAGAACATTAGGATTCAGCAAAAAGACTCTAATATATTATTTTATATTTTTATTTAATGGGTTTTAAATCTAGTTGTAAGAAGGCCATGGGCCACTAGACTATTATACTCTATTTTGGGTTTTATTTTGGGCTTTCATTCTTTGCGGACACTTAAACTTTAATTAAACTAAGGCATATATTAAGATTTTGGTTTTTAATTCATAAAACAACAAAAGCAATTTATAACTTAGTTAAACTTATCACGTTATTAAGTTCTTAGAACAAAAGATTGAATACAAGAAAAAAAATATTTCGAAAATTTTGACATCTTTTCGAGAATCTTTTTAGTGACATGCGGATCCATCTATAGTGTTTGGTAGGGTTTGGGGTGTTCTGACTGTATCTATTATCTCGGCGAGACAGAGATTTACTTGAGTTTTGAAAGAAGTTGCAGGAGGCCTTGGGTACAAGATTGAACTTTAGCACTAAATTCCATCCTCAGACTGATGGTCAATCTGAGGGAGTAATTCAAGTTTTTAAAGATATGCTCTGATGCTGTGTTAGAATTCGAAGGTAGTTGGGAAAGATACCTACCCTTGGTCAAATTTGCTTACAACAATAGTTATCGATCCAGCATACGGATGGCACCGTATAAAGCCTTTTATGGTCGTAAGTGTCAGACTCCCTTGTATTGGACCGAGCTGAGTGAGAAACAAATCCATGGGGTTGATTTAGTTAAAGAGACTGAAGAGAAAGTGAAGGTTATTCGGGATAGTCTGAAAGCTGCTTTAGATCGACAAAAGTTGTACGTGAATTTGAAAAGAAAATAAATTGAGTTTCGAATGGGCAATAAGGTATTTCTGAAAGTGTCCCCGTGGAAGAAAATATTGAGATTTGGTCGAAAGGTTAAATTGAGTCTGAGATTCATAGGGTCGTATGAGATTACCGAAAGGATTGGGCGATGGCATATCGGTTAGCTTCTACGGCGAGTTAGAGAAAATCCACAATGTGTTTCATGTATCAATGTTAAGGCATTATCACTTGATCCTTCGCATGTGATTCCTCTATGAAGTTGAGATACGACCGGATATGACATATGAGGAAGAGTCGATTAAAATCTTAGCTCGAGAAGTGAAACAGTTGAGGAATAAAGACATAGCCTTAGTAAAAGTGTTGTGGCAAAGACACGGTGTAGAAGAGGCTACATGAGAACTAGAAGAAGCCATGAGAGAGCAATATCCAAAACTCTTTACCAGTAAGATTTTCGAGGGCGAAACTCCCTAAAGGGGGAGAGTTGTAACAGCCTGATTTTGGGACTAGTCAGAACAGTGGTCTCAGGGCCACTAATCCGAGGTTAAGGAAAATTATTTTACTATTACTTTATGTGTTATGGTATTAATATATGGTTATATGGAAATTTTGGTGCTTTAATTTTAACAATAGCATGCTTAATTGTGAGAAAGGGCTAAATCGCATAAAGTGCAAAAATTCTACTTTTCAAGGTAGGAGTACTTAATAGCTATAGAATGTAATTTGGAGGATTTAAAGTGAGATTAGGCCATTAGATGTGTGTTGGTTGGCCATATAAGCTAGGGTGACAAGTGCATTAAATTTTGGTCAAATTTGATGATGTAAGGTGCTAATAAATAAAATAAGATGAGTAAAAGATGTTATCATCTTTCACTATTCACCCTCCTTCTTCCCACCAAAAATTGAAGAGAAATAGAGCTTTTGGGCGTTCAAACTTGCAGCCAAGATATCTCCTTACTAGTAAGTGATTTAGGTGGTTTTAATTGATGATTTTTATATTTTTTAGAGACCCCAAAGCTCAAGCTAGCTAATGAGGGGACCAATTTGCAATATGGTTGAAAGTCTAGGGACTTTTCCATGGGAGTATTTATGATGTTAACTGAGTTTTTATGGAAGAAAATGAAAGTTAGGGAGATGAGAAACAACTTTTGTGAAAGATGTTTGCATGAAAACACCTAAGTAGGACTTAAATGCAAAGAGTGAGATTGTGTCATAAATGCATGAAATAGTTGAAATTTTGAGTAGTTGTAAGAGAAATAAATGTTTAGCTAGACTTGTTTAATGAGAAAATGTGTTAAAAAATAAATTACGAGCCTAGGGGCAAAATCATAATTTTGCCAATGTATAAGGGCAAAATGGTCATT
This sequence comes from Gossypium rotundifolium, assembly GCA_025506655.1. NCBI lineage: Eukaryota > Viridiplantae > Streptophyta > Magnoliopsida > Malvales > Malvaceae > Gossypium > Gossypium rotundifolium. The sequence goes on along the minus strand of CP106729.1, from coordinate 66,461,320 downwards.
TTTTCCCAAGTGTAGAAATTGATGTATTATGATCATAGGATGATCTAAACGAATGAATTTTATTTTTATAGATCAAGAAGAGCGCGAATCAACCTTGACCGTGGGGAAGGCAAGGTAATTGAGTAAATCGCCAGTTAACACGTTTTGCATCGAGGTAAGTTTATGTATAAACAATACAATTTACTCATATACAAGTTTATGTGTAAACAATACAATTTACTCATATACATTCTTCTGCTAATTGGTTTATGACATGATTGACAACATATATGATTCAAGTGGATTGGATATGGTAGTCATTGAATAATTATTATATGAATGAAGAAATAGTCGTATAAAAGTGTAAAGACAACACTCGATGGTGGGCTAAGTGCGATACCACCTTATTACTTAATTACAATGGGCTTTGTTTGATACCATCGTCTACTTATCATTTGGTGGGCTATGTGCGATACCACCATAACTAACCTTTTGGTGGGCTAAGTGCGTTACCACCCTAATAAAAACTAATGGTGGGCTAAGTACAGAACCATTACGTAAATTGACTCTAAGTAATAGACTAAGAGATTGTGAGGTGTTGTATACTGTAACATTGTGATGCTAAGTGCAGGGGAACCTATTAATGAATGTATAAATTATGCTAGTGATATGGTTGGAATGTGTGAATGGAGGAAATGAGTAAGCATAATCATGAATGTAGACTGTTTCATGTCTAGTATATAGAGCTATGAAATTGTTGAATACATGTTAAAATGTTATATTGTTTACATGTAAACTTTCTAAGCTTCAAGCTTACTCCTCTTTCTTTCCCTTGTTTTATAGAGCTTAAGAGCCGAGTGGGGATACGCTGAAAATCAGGAGACCGCCCACACTATCTGCTCACTTCGGTATATTTAGACTTAGTGATTTTGTATATGGCATGTACATGGGCTAGACTAGTTAGATTATTTTGTTATTTTGGCTATAAGTGTATTGGCTGTTGTGAAGATAATTATTTTGTAAATTTGCCATAGTTGTTGGCTATTTTAATATATAAAAAGATGTAGTTACCCATGTGTGATTGCATTCCAATATGAGTTGATTATGGATGTGTTGTATGAGTGCATGTGTCTTATGCTAGTGGAGTGAATAGAACTTGTCATATGGATTTGTTCTTGTCCATGTGGATAAACACACGGGCGTGTGTCTAGGCCATGTGTGACACACAGTCAGCCCACGGGTGTGTAATTTGGCCGTGTGTCCCCTGCATGTTAACATTTTAAGTCAGAATAGACCACAGACTATCTACACGAGTGTGTCCAGGCCGTGTGAGATTAGTCAGTGTTGACCACGGGTGGATAACACAGGCATGTCTTTAGGGTACACGGGCATGTTCCATTCCACATGGGCGTGTGCCCTAGCCATGGAACTTTAGTAGAATGCTAGGGTTCTTAGGCACAGTTTGAGCACATGGGCATAGGTGACCATACACGAGCGTGTGTGTCACCTAACACGGCGTGTAGTCCCTGTTTAGATGGGAAAAAAATTTTACGGATCGTAAGAGTTCCAAATATAGTCTTGATAGCCCTTGTAGGTACGAGTAAGGTCTCGTAAGTAAAAAATGAGGTTGTTGTAGTGACTTAAGGAGTGTAGTCACGTTGGGCCTAAGTGGCGATCAAGTAGTTTTGTACGATAATGCCTCGTGCCCGATTTTGACGGGGATTACGGGTAAGAGGTGTTACAGCAAGGGCGGCAGTCACTCGAAGAACTTCTGAAATGCTCCTCTCAAACAATTATGTTGCTCTCTCAAATGAGAAGAGGAAGAATAGGAAATGGGAGAAGATATGATGAATGATGGATGAGCGAATGAGTGAATAGCTAGCCCCTATTTATACTTGAAAGGTCTGCTATTTTTAGCAAATGGAAGCCTTGAATTTCTCTATACATGTAGTTGGCCCTTTCTTTAAAGAAAATGAGCAGATGGCTTTGGAAGAAGTTGAGGGAGTTACATGATTCATACTTGATTCAAGAGAGAGAAAGCTTGAATAGTGGACGGTCAATTGAAGGAATTTTTTTGCTTATCTTTCATGTTTACCAAGTCTTTTGATGAAGGTTTTGGGCATCTCTATGGATGATTAGGCCTCTTCCTCCCTAGTGGGCGATTTGAACTATTTCCTCCCTAACAGGCTGTCTAATTTTGCTAACCCAATTTTAGAGTTGGGTCAAGAAAGTTGTAAAAGTCTAGTAAGCCATATTTGGGCATTCAAAAGATGACCATAAATCAACCTACTTTTGCATGGCTGACAACCTCTCTCTCGATCGTCAAGGGAGAGATGTGAAATCAACACATAGAAATTACAATACAATATAAATATCGTGACTTTACTGTAAGTGTGACATGTTAGTTGTAATATTTGGTGTCGTTCTCGCTTGTTTTCAACCTCCAACACGTCCTTACATCACTCAACCATACTTTAGGTCCCCCAATGACACTATTGGCCAAAATGGGTCTCAAAATGAGTGAAAATAAGACATTTACACTTGTCGAAACCATTACTTTTTTTGTGAAAAAATAGTTGACTTTGATTTTAAAAATGAAAACAAGAAAAAAGAGTCGCCACCGATCTTTTTGATGAGGTGTGATTAGGTCACCTAGTAATTCGGTCATTTTAATAATAGATTTGATTTATTAAAATAATGATTTTGGTCTACGAAATTCAAAAAAACGGGTTCGGGAGTCAATTACGAACAAGGAAGGATTAGCACCCTCGTAACGCCTAAAATTGGTACCTAGTTGATTAATTAGTGTCTTAGTGTCAAAAATCAAAAAAATTGAAGAGATTTTAAAAATACGATCCTTTTTTAAAACATTGCTTAATAATTTTTTTACAGAAAGGGCGTATTTCACATTAATTGAGAAAAAGAATTACGTCCCGTAAGTTAGGACACAATATCTTAAATTCCCAATACGAGGATAAACGCTAGAAAATTTATTTATTTTTAAGATATTTGATTGTCTCGGTTTTAGAAAGAAATCATATTCCGTAAGTTAGAACATGATCTTTACGTAATTATCGAAATTATTTAAAAAATAAAAAAAGCATTCGTTTGTTCGAATTTATCAAAAAAAATAGAAACCCCATAAATTAGGGAACGACTTTTCAAATCTCGAAATAGGAAAAATTGCTTATTTAAAGCAATATTTTTTTAGTGAACCGGAAAAACGTAACACAATTTCGTAGCAAAATGTATTGGAATTATGGTGCTAATTGCATAAAAGAATAATAATAGATGCATTAATGTGAACGGCAATATGAAGAACGAAAATAAAATAAATGAATAAAACGAACAAACCAATCATAAATAAAAAAGGAAAAATAATAAGTTAGCTAAAAATTAAAAATTAAAAAATTAGTAGTAAACAAAAAACAAATAAATAATATGTAAAACTATTTAAAATAATATTAATAATAATGACAATAATATTAATGATAATAATACAAATAATAAATAATTTAAAGTTTGAAATGATATAAAAGGATATGAATAAATAAATGATAAAATGATAATAATAAGAGTGGTGATAAAAATAAAAATAAAAATAATATAAGTGTATAAAATAAATAAATATATGACAAAACAATATAATAATAATAATAATACTAATAATAATATATAGGCAAAAAAAAACTTGATTGCAAAACAATAAAAAGAAGAAGGACTTGAAAAATATTTCCTCCTTGTATCTCCCATGGATCAAACCTAAGATTAACCCCATGTTTCCCTCAATTTTTATTTAAAAAGCCCTTAAAAGAGTTTTTAAAATCCGACCTAATTCGAGGTTATTTCTAGACCCTAAATCATGCCAAATAAAATCATATTTATTTCTTCAAGCACGGATCCTCAGTTCTACCCCTTAAAAATAATTTCATCCTCGAAATTACTTACTAACAAATAGTCATACATCTTAACTCATCGTACTACGCTTATCTCATGCACTCGATCTTAATAAAACTATCTTACTTCCTAGGCACAATCTACCACGTCCTTACGGCAATGGCGTCCTCTAGAACTCATATCTAGCGATGCGCTTTAATCTGCTTAAGAATTTTATGCAGTAGTATTTCACTTGATTATCCACGAAGGAATTTTATGGCAAGAGTTTAGGAGTGGTTCTTTCGTAATCATACATGCACACAGTTTCCCACTACCCGGGGGTATTTTCGTAATTTGTCCTATACGGGTATTTTCGTAATTTTTTCAAAAATATAGGTTCTCGGATGATTTTGTCAAAAATTATTTTAAAACTCTTAATTTCTCGGGGTATTTTGAAAATTTTTGAAATTCGGGGGTCTTTCAGTGATTTTGAAACTCAGGGGCATTTTGGTAATTTTCCACAAATCAGGGTGAATTTGTAAAATTGATAAATCAGGGATGTTTCAAAAATTTGTAAAACTTTGGGAGTTATTTTTAAGAATTATCTTCCATTTGATGGTTTTGCAACAATTTTGAAAACCAAGGTCATTTTGGTAATTTTCTTTGGTGAGGGCAATTTTGTAATTTTACAAAATCATGACGTTTTGTGAAGTTTAAGGTTTTAAGCACTTTTTATGAAATGAAAAATTTGATTAAAAGCTGTGGGTATTTTGGGAATATCATAAATTAAGGCGTTTTTGTAATTTTACCCCAAGGTATTTTAGTAATTTTCACATTTAAGGCATTTTCTCAAAACAACTTCCAAAATTGGGTTCTAAGTGATTCTATAAAGAAGGATATTTTTAAAATTTCTTTTGAAAAATTTCATACGAGGTATTTTGATAATTTATAAGCCGGGTATTTTGGGTCATTTTTTTCAACCGAGGGCATTTTGGTTTTTTTTAAAAGCTAAGATTTTATTTATTTCCAAAATCAAAATGGCTAGTCCCTTTCGGTTTTAGTTATCGAGTTTAGCTTTGTGAGTGTGTCGTCTCGGCTAGGATGTCTGATTACTACGCACTGTGTAGGATTCAAGTGAGTAGGAGGTGAGTCACGAGGATTTGCTTAAATACCGTGCTCCCAATCAATCCAATCCTAGACATGCATATAACGATTGCCATATCTTTTGCTCATGACAACTCACGTGGTTTGTTTAGGGAATTTATTAAATCTTATGCAATATCTGTTGGAGTATGCTAACCCTAGGTTTTCAGCAAACACCCTCTATTTTGTGATAATTTTTCAGCCTTGAATTATCACAATTAATCTAGCTTTATCATACTTTTAATCTCCGATCCCTCAACAATTTAATAGCAAATAAAACACTATTAGTTCCCCCTTCCAGCCGATAATAGGCAAAAAAAAAAGCTTAATTAAGAGTCCTATATCTTGTCATTACTCCTCCAACGCCACGGTGCTTTGAAAAAATAAAAGAACCCAAAGTGCAACCCCACGGGGTTCGAACCCATTCCTCAAGCGATGGCGTGACCTCCTTTAAGCGCCCAAACCAACTCTTCCAACCCGACTTTCATGTCAAATCCCTCCCACTTATTTATAAACCCTTTATAAGCGGGCCCTTTTTCCTTTCAACGCAAAGCCTAAAAAAACAACCTCCTTGCGCCTACCATGACTCGAACCCGAGTCCACATACCAAGGCCCTTAAACCACGGCCCGTGCCACTCCGCCACACCTAACTTTCATGTCACAAACCTTCTTTATTTAATTATAAGGCCTCCCTAGCCCTAACGCCCAAAAAAGCCCACAAGGAAAAATATTTCCTCCTTGTATCTCCCATGGATCGAACCCAAGACCCCTTTTAAAACCCTAGGCGCACCAAGCCAATGTTCCAATTACTTTCTTATGTCATGTTTCCTCAATTTTTATTTAAACCCTATATCCACATAACTCCCTCCTTTTTAAGCCCTTAAAAAGAGAGTTTTTTATTCAAATCGACCTAATTCGGGGTTATTTCTAGACCCTAAATCATGCCAAATAAAATCATATTTATTTCTTCAAGCACATGGGAACAAATAATTAAATTTTCAACAACCCCTAATTCAGGGTGTTACAAATAATAATAATAATAATAATAGGAATATTAAATTAATTTTAACAATAAAATAGCAAAAATAACCAAAAAAAAGGACTAAATTAAACTTAAAACAGAAGTTCGGGGCAAACCTAAAAAAATAAAAAGGAAAAGGACCCCATTGAACGAGCGAATAACAAGGAGGGACTAAAAGGGAAATTCCCGCTTCTCCTCCAAACGGTGTCGTACTAGTAGGGACCAACCTGAAAACCGCAGTAAGTTATGGGATAAAATCAAAAAAAATATAAAAACTTGATTGCAAAACAATAAAAAAGAAGAAGGACTTGCAGCGCAATTAACCCCAAAAATAAAAACACGCGGATCCTCCTTGGCGAGTCAGGTCAACATGCGGATCTTGGGGAAACGACGCTATTTCAGCGCCTAAGTGTATGGCCCAAAACAACGCCATTTTATACGTGTATATAAACCAAAATAACCCCAAAAAACTCATTGAACCACCACTTTAAAAAAAAAAATAGCCTTCCTTTCTTCTCTCCCCCCGTTGGATTCTGGTCATCTGACCGATCATCAGCCTTTTTCCAGCGAGCTCAAAAATAGGTGAGTTTTATTCTTTTTTAAACTCTTTTAGTGTGTGATATATATATATATATATATATATTAGTTCTAAAGGAAAGAAAATAAAAAATATATATAGGTATATGTGATAGTTTTGAAAAATGAAAATAAAAGAAAAAAAAGCGAAAATAAATGGACATTGGTACTTTTTTAAACTTTTTTCTTCTTCATCTGCTTGAATCTGTTTTTTTTTTTTTTTTTATTGATTTCGTCTATAAAATTTTACAAAGGTTTGTTCTTCGGTTTTATAGCCAAAGTTGAAGAAAATAAAATACAATATTTTTTTTTGTTTTTTCTGTGCTATTGTTTTTGTCCTTTGTAGAGTCTGAAGGCCGTCTGACGTCTTGTGTGTGAGGTCTGAGGTGCAAGGGTGTGGTGCTTGGGAGGTGACCTAGGGTTTTTTTTGGCTTAGGTTCTGGGCCATTTTGGGCCTTGTAAATTTGGGCCTGTATTTGGGATTGTAAAAACTGGACTGTTTAAAAAAAATTGGACTTTATATTTTATTTTTGTTTTGGTTTATTTGCTTATGGGCCCCGGGAAAATTTTGGCATGTACAGCTGCCCCTCTTTGCTTATCGTCGTGTAATGGGAATGAAGCAAAGACCTTAAGAAAGGCCAAATTTGCCTAGTCTTGTAGAATCTCGAGTTCTTTGGTGCTTCTATCTTTTAAACAGCCTTGCTCTAACCCACTGCAACTTGAAAGGTATAGGAATTGGTGCTTCAATCGCTCCACTGCAACTTCAAGGGGATAAGACTTGTAGCTTGAATCTACTCCACCGCAACTTCTTCGCTGCAACCTCAGGAGGATAAGGTTTATAACTTGTGGCTTTGATCTGCTCCACTACAACTTCAGGGAGATAAGGTTGGTGGCTTCAATCTGCTCCACTGCAACTCCATGGAGATAAGATTCGCCATGGTAGATTTGATTCGATCTAATGCAACTCTAGATGTATAGGACTTATCATTTCAATCTGCTCCACTACAACTTTAGGGAGATAAGATTTTCCATGGTAGATTTGATTCGACCTACTGCAATCTTCAGAGGTATAGGATTTATGGCATTAATCTGCTCTACTACAACTTCAGAGAGATAAGATTCCCTATCTTCAATCTGCTCCACTGCAACTTCAGGGAGATAACATTTGTGGATTCAATGATCTTGCTACACTGTCCTCTGGGGACATGACGTGTAGAATTGATTTCATGGGCCTATGCTTATGCCAAATGATTAGGATGCCATGATCAGAATGAATCAAATGCTGCTAACTAGATGTGTATGAATTATATTTGCATGAATGCATGAGAACGATCCATTTTCAATGTTTGGGTTGTCATTTCTCATTGTTCATCAAGGTTGTATCACTGAGGTGATATCCGTCTTCTTGTTCAACCGATATTTTTGACAGAAAATCTGAAGAAATAGTCACAATTAAGACTCTTTTTCCTCAAATATTTCCAACCCTTAGCCTTGGTGAGTTCTAAATAATAGTCCTGTTTTAGGTTCTTATACTATTTAAAAACTTCTAGAGTAATATGCAGAACTCCTTTTGTGAAAGTATTATTAGTCCATTAATCGTTATTTCAATGCAAAATGCTTGAAAAGGATCATAATAATGGACAAAATTGAAATTTATCATGAACAAAATCTGAAAAGAATGGATTAATCAAAGAAAGCAAACATTGTTGTAATACAAAATAGGTGAGGGGACAAATAAGTGTGCTAGATATCACAGCCTGAGCTTCTCTGTACGAACTTCTTGAAGACCTTTTTGAGCTCAACATGTGTTTAGGAGACCTAGAGTACTTTTTCGATGCCCCAAGATGTAGTATACCTTCTCTTTGTTAATTTAGGCATAGCAAGACTACTGCATGCCCCACCTTTGATCAAAATTAGAATTTCCCTTTCACGGGTTTTCAATTCAAAACCCTTTGGTCTCAAAGCACCCTTTGTAGGTTTTCGCCTTGGCCTCTCCCTCTTTTTTGTTTTAAGAGAAGTACTTCTTGACCGAGTCTCAATTCACTGGATTAGGCAAAGTCTTGCCATCCATTTCCATTAATATCAACGCTCCTCCAGAAAAGGCCTTTTTTACCACGTAAGGCCCTTTCCAGTTTAGCATCCATTTTCCTCTGAAATCCTTTTGTATGGGTAGGATATTCTTTAATACCAAGTCCCCCTCATGGAATTCTCTGGGGCGAACCTTTTTGTTGTAAGCTCGCATCATTCATTTTTGGTACATTTTACCATGACGGATAGTTTTCAACCTTTTCTTTTCAATTAGGTTCAATTGGTCATATCGATATTAGATCCATTCTGCTTCATCCAATTTTAGCTCTGGCAAGACTCGAAGGGAAGGAATTTCAACATCGATGGGTAACTGTAAGAGTATGCCCAAAGATCAATCATGAGATGGTTGTAATAACATACTTGATTTACCATGTTTATTAATATAAAGTGTTGTCATTATTATTTCAATTTTTCCTTCTGTGTGTACAAATAAACTGTTTTATAATAATGTCCTGAGAATAATATGATTATTCTTAAAATATTCTTAGTCAAGTATTATTGTTGACTAGGACAACAATAATGCATTAAGACTAACATGTAGTTGATTTATGATAAAGAGTTGTCATTGATATGGAGTGTCAAAATCAATGCATGAATATGTGTGTTAGAGAACAACATATTGGACTGACCCACTATGAGCATGTTTCTTGGAATATTATGTAATTGTCACAACATTACTCATAGTGATTAATATGTATATGATCCTTAGACTTGAGATAATCATTATCCCAACATCGTGAGTTGTATATTTTGATACAGTCAAACGTACACCGTAACTGGTTGTTCTATAAAGGCTTATGTTGGATATACCACAATCTATGTAGAGGGATATTGTTGATCAATATAGGATAAGTCCCTCCCACATAATGGGAGTAATATCTTAGGCCACTTGATTGAGTGAGACTAGAAATGCATGGCCATGCTCAAATAAGTTGACATGAGATGTCATACTAATTTGTATATCATAGTCTTCTCAAGATATCAAGAAACATGGAATGGACTATACAAGTGTGACTATTCCATGACTTGTATCCATTCTAGAGATAAAGTTATGTCGAATCATGACTTCTTGTAACTTAGGTAGCAATGATGCATTGCTAGATGCCACTCATTGTTTGTGACATTAGAATCGTTCTAGTATTACGCTAACGTTACAAGAACCTCTGAGGTCACACCTATGGTTGAAATGAATGGAATGAAATATAGTTGGTATTGTTTTGATTGTCACATGAATTCAATTAATTAAAGAATTAATTTAATTGGGCAATCAAATATTGAATATATTATATGTACAAGGATGTTGTACACATAATGAGAATTAATATATGAATTTGGTTCGTATATAAATTTAAATAAATATAGTTTACTGAAATCCATGTTATAATTAATGTAATTATAACTTTTTGGGTATAATTAATGTAATTATAATTTTCAGTTAAAACATTATTATATTTATTTAATTTTATAATTCATAAAAAAATATCAATTATAAAAGGTAATAAGTGAAGAAAAACCCTATGAATTTGCTTGGAAAAGTCTAGCAGCTGTCAAGCAAATAAAACCTCTGAAAATAGTTTTTGGAGATTTCTGCCATTCATACTCAAACCGGGTGGATTACGTAGAGGCCGACATCGTAAAGGTTGTGGCTTGGTTCGATAGTAGATCGAAACTCTTGTTGCCGAGGCGTCACTATCTACTCAGATTAAAATTTCGGTAACTTCTAAACCTTTATTTCACCCCGATTCGTTCCTCACACATGGATTCATGGTTTGGATCATCGGGATTAATTTTATTTCGCTGCGCCATGGGGGTGCCGGCATTCCAACAGTAACACCACCTCCATTCTATACATGAGAAAGGAGTTGGCCCGGTGGAGGTCTTGACTAACGTTCGATAAGCATAAAGAGTGAATGGTAACTTCTCATGTCAATCTTTATAAGTCTTAGTCATCTTTCTCACAATCTTCTTGATATTCTTATTAGCTGCCTCAACTGCACCATTCATTTTTGGGTGATATGGTGACGAGTTGTAGTGTTTAATTTTGAAATGATAGCATACCTCTACTATCGTGCTGTTGTTCAAATTCAATGCATCTTCGATATGATCCTTTCTAACATTCCATATCGACAGATGATCTCTTTCTTTAAGAACTTGCTAACTGCTGACTTGGTGACATTGGCATATGAAGCAGCTTCTACCCACTTGGTGAAGTAATCGATGACCACAAAGATGAATCAGTGCCCATTAGAGGCTTTTGGCGAGATTAGCCCAATAATGTCCATGCCCTACATAGAGAAAGGCCATGGAAAAGTCATAACATGAAGAGGTGAAGGAGGCACATGAGTCTTGTCCCCATAAATTTGGCACTTATGGCACTTCTTGGCATAATTGATGCAATCCCCTTCAATGGTAGACCAATAATACCCAAATCTCATGATTTGCCTGGCCATTGTGAAACCATTAGCAAGTGTTCTGCAGACACCCTCATGGACTTCTTCTAGGATTTTCTTGGCCTCGACAGCATCCACACATCTTAATAACACCGATCTTTTCTTCTTTTGTATAGGATCTCACCATCTAAGACGTAGTCACTGGCTAGTATTCTCAAAGTCCTTTGATCATTCTCAGTTGCTTGATCAGGGTATTTACAATTCTTTACATATCGCAGTATATCGTGATACCAAGGATGATCATCTGTTTCTTCCTCTTCGTCGATGTTGTAGCAATGAGCCGGTGCCTCGTAAATACTCATTTGGATAGGGTTCACATCCTTTTGTTTATTTACTTTGATCATAGAAGCTAATGTAGCCAGGGCATCAGCCATTTGGTTTTCATCTCGTGAGAGGTAGCAAAAGGTGATATTATCGAACTCCTCAATTAATTCAAGAACTAGCTTTTGATAATTGATAAATTTGGGGTCTCTTGTTTTCCATTCACCTTTGAGTTGATATATTACTAGTGTAGAATCCCCATACACCCCTAGCACTTTGATTTTGCGTTCTATGGCCACATGGATTCCAATGATACATGCTTCGTACTCTGCCATATGATTTGTGTAGTCAAAATCCAATTTGCAAGTAAATGGATAATGATCTCCATTTGGGGATATCAAGACTGCCCCAATTCTGTTACCAATAGCATTTGATGCTCCGTCAAAGTTCAACTTACAAGGACGATCTTCTAGAACGCCTTCTTCGATAGTTGCCACATACATTAGATCTTCATTAGGGAAATCAAAATTCAAAGGTTCATAATCTTCTAGAGATCTACTGGCTAGAAAATCTACTATTGCACTCCCTTTCACAGCCTTCTGGTTCACATAGACTATGTCAAATTCAGAAAGCAGAATTTTCCATTTGGTCGTCCTTCTATTCAAAGTAGTCGAATCCATCATATACTTTAGAGGGTCCAATTTCAAGATTAGCCAAGTCGTATGGTACAACATGTATTGTCTCAATGTCTGAGTTGTCCAGATCAAGGCTCAACATAATTTTCAATTGGTGAATATCTCATTACAAACTCAGTGAATTTCTTACTGAGGTAGTATATTGCGCTTTCTTTCTTTTCTGTCTCATCGTGTTGGCCAAGCACACATCCCATAGAATGGTCAAATATTGTCAAATACAGTATTAGTGGCCTATCTAGACTAACTGGTGCCAGCACTGAGGTATTGGACAGTTACTGTTTTACCTTGTCAAAAGTTTTCTGGCATTCATCATCCCATACGCTTGGATTGTGTTTATTAAGAAGACGAAATATTGGGTCACATTTCTCAATTAGTTGTGAAATGAACCGGGCAATGTAATTTAGTCTTCGTAAGAAACCTCGAACTTCCTTTTGAGCAGGCGGAGGTAATTCTTGTATAGTCTTGACTTTGTATGGGTCGATTTCGATTCCTTTTCATTAACTATAAGACCTAGCAGTTTTCTTGACCTAGCCCCGAAAGTACATTTTGTTGGGTTGAGCTTTAGCTGAAATTTTCTCAACCTTAAGAACAATTTCCTTAAAACTTGCACGTACTTCTTTTCTGTTCAGGATTTTGCAATCATATCGTTGACGTAAACCTCAATTTCCTTGTGCATCATGTCATGAAAAAGGTTACTATGGCTCTTTGATACGTTGCTCCCGCATTTTTTAATCCAAATGGCATCATGTTATAGCAAAATGTTCCCCACAAGGTTATGAAGGTTGTCTTTTCAATGTCCTTAGGATGTATCTTAATCTAATTGTATCTAGAGAAGCCATCCATGAAGGAGAACAATGAGTAGCCTGTCGTATTATCCACTAAGGTGTCAATGTTAGGCAATAGGAAATTGTCTTTTGGGTTGGCCTTGTGTAAGTCTCTGTAATATACATACATCCATACCTTTCCATCTTTCTTAGGGACATAGGTAATATTGGCTACCCATTTTGAGTATTTAACCACCTGTAAGAATCCAACATCAAATTGCTTATTGACCTCTTCTTTTATTTTTATCACAACATCGAGCCTCATCCTTCGGAGCTTCTGCTGAACTGGCTTACACTCTTCTTTTATGGGGAGATGATGTACCACAATATCAGTGCTTAACCTAGGCATATCTTGGTATGACCATGCAAAGAAATCTTTGAATTCTTGAAGTAACTCAATGAGGTCTCGTTTTGTTTCTTCGGCTATGCAAGTTCAAATTTTCACTTCTTTTCCTTCTTCCAAGATCACAATCTCTACTGTCTCTTTGTGAGGTAGGATCTATTTCTCTTCTTGTTCTACCATCCTTAACAAATCCAGAGATAAGTTACAATCTCTGTCATCTTCAAAATCCTGAGATCCATCTAGACACATGTCTCGCTCAAAAGGAGATTCGGGGTCAGTAGTAGCATCACTCATGTCATTGATATCTTGAGACCTATTGTAGGCACGAAAAAATATCCAAAGAATAAATGAATCTAAGAATAACTATTTGTATAGTGTGATTATGAATGAAATGAAAGAATAAAAGAATATTTGCTCAGAGTGGTGCAAAAAAATGCATTTTTTATTGAAATAAAGATATTGGACGTGAGCCTATTTCATAAATGGATTCTTATTGCTTCTAGGCTTAAAGCAACAAGCGTGTTTTGAACATTACTCTAAATTAGCTCTAAAAATTACAGGAATCTCTTTTGCAGTCCAGTTGTTCAGAACACTTCTAGGCTCATAAGGGCGGATGCTCGATAAGTTTTCTTCCACCATTCCCTCTTCAGATATGGCGTTGATGCTCAGATTTCCCATCATATCTTCAATAATTTATTCCCTTGTCATTTTCATTTAGGGTGAATAATTCCTTATGACACGAATGTTTTGGATATATGGGGGAAGATCATTGGTTCCCAATTGACCTCTACCCCACTTAATCGCGCTCTTCTTCAGGTTTTGCTTCCTCTCCAAGTCCTTCTTCCTCTGCTTCCCGTCTGGCTTATACCTCACACCAAAGCGATCTCATTTGTCAGCCGAGGTTGGTACTTCGACCTGTCCATGGAGGTATTTCCCGAGTCCCCTTCCAGGCGATGCTCCTTTTCCCACTGTTTGTTGTAAACTATCCTCATGCCTTTGGATATTTTGGGCATTGGGATCTTGCTTCCCTCGACGATCAAGGATGGGTTTACAAATTCCAGTGACTAAAAGGAACATTCTATCGCTTCACCATCAGCCTCTATGTATGGTGCATTACTGGTAACGGATGCAATAATGTCTTCTTCTATGTTTATTATTATCAGTCAGCCCTCCATTACTAAATTTAGCTTTTGGTGAAGTGATGATGGTACCGACCCCATTGAGTGAATCCAAGGCCTCCCTATAGGCAATTGTAAGAAGGCTTGATGTCCATCACTAAGAAGTCTACCTCATATATGTTTGGACCGATCAAGAGAGGTATCTCAATCCTTCCCATTGCCTTCCTTTTGGTGTTGCCTAATGCTATCACTATGTTTTGGCATGTCTTCATGTGAGAGCTGTCCACAGGTAACCTGTTCAATATGGATAGGGGCAATACATTCATTGGCGATCCATTGTCAATCAGTACCTCGTAATGTATACCTCTTGCAGCGAGTGGTGATGTGTAGAGCTTTGGTGGATCCCATGCCCCCCAACGATATTTCATCGTCATTAAAGAAGATAAAATTATTGGCACTTATGTTGTTGATGCGACGGTCTAACTTGTGTACTAAAATATCATTGGCGACGTATGTTTTATTTAACACCTTTATGAGCGTGTTATGGTGTGTCTCTGAGCTTAAGAGTAAAACCAGTATCGATATACGAGCTGGCTGCTTGTGTAATTATTCCACAACACTATACTCACTGTGTTTTAGGAATTTCAAGAATTCCTTAGCTTCTTTCTCATTTATCGGCTCATTAACAGGTAGTTCTGGCTTATCTTTCCTTTGTTCGACCACCATGAGTTTCACTTTTATAGGTTAGACTTTTGTATTTAGGGCATCATAGCATCTTCCGCTACGTGTATAGAAACTCACATCCTGACCTTCCTCTGGCATGTTGACCGGGCCTACCTCTTCTGGGATTGTCACATTACAGTCATAGTTTCAAGGTACCCTTTTGCTATCTTTATAAGGAAAAGCAATGGGTTTCTAGATTACAACTATTGGTGCAATTCTTTCTCCGGATTTATTGGTTCTTGGTCGTGAGATGATTATCACCGGGTAGTTGGGCTCATAGACCTTCTCTGTCGAACCTCCCTCTGAGGCGCACACATCTTCTCTTCAGTATAGTCAAAAACTCGAGCTCCTTATTGTCCATTAGACCCTGTACTAAGGCCTTGAAGTTACTACATTTTTGAATCTCATGATCTTCTTCATCATAGAACTCACAATAATTCCTTACTTCTCGGGACCTGTTCCTCAAGCCTTGTGTGATTAACCCTTTTCCACCATTTTCTTTAAAACTTCTTTCAACGGGGTTTTCATTTCTACAATATTCACCTTGATTTTATTCTCCGCGTTCTCGACTATCGAATTTACTCCATAATCAGCATGGTTGGGTAATGAATTTTTTACACCAAATGACTCATCGAATTTTATAATGCCCATTTTGATGAGCCTTTATACTAACTTTTTAAAAGCAGTGCAATTTTTTATCAAGTGTCCCGTGATTCTCGCATGGTATTCGCATTAGTCATTTGCGTCGTACGGTTTCGGGTATGGGGGTTGCATTGGTTTTAGGTAGAAAGGGGATACAACATGTCCATCGAATAAGCTTTGGTACAACTCCCTATACGTCATTGGAATAGGCGTAAACTGAAGTTTCTCCGTATTTTACCTTGTGTTGGACTCTTGTCTCGGTGGACCTTAATGGCCAGTGGTTACTGTTCTCGATTGGTTCAAAGTGACTGGCTTTGAGTAACCCTTGTTATACGTGCTCACGTTATTTACCTCATTTTCTCTTTTTCTTGGGGCCGACCTCTTTGTGCTTTCCCTGGCCTCTATTTTTTCGCACGTTATGGCATTTTCTATCATTTTGCCAGACATCACTATGTCTGAGAAGCTCTTAGTTGCACTTCCTAGCATGTGATTGATAAAAGAAGCCTTCAGTGTATTAATGAAGAGCATGGTAGTTTCCTTCTCTAGCAGTGGCGGTTGGACTTACTTGGCGACTTCCCTCCACCTTTAAGCATATTGCCTAAAACTTTCTTTTTCTCCATATTTTGTAGTGTGATCCTATCAGACGCCATATCTGTCACGTGCCCATATTGTTTCATGAAAGCATGTTCCAGGTCCTTCCACGAACTAATTTGAGCATGATTTAGCTGATTATACCATTTGGCCGTAGTCCTAATCAAGTTGTCTTGGAAACAGTGAATCAATAACTGATCACTACTGACATATCCGATCATTCACCGACAGATTATTGAAATGTGAACCTCAGGGTAGCTGGTCCCATTATATTTTTCAAATTCTGCCATTTTGAACTTTAGGGGGAGCACTAGACCTGGGACCATGTAACATCCTAAATTAAAGGGCCTTTGCATTTGATATGTGTTATGTTCAATATGATCATTAGAGTGTTTAAGGGGTTCAGATTGGGCTCAGGTTTGGGCTGAGGCCTTAATCAAATTTTCTGTTTGGGCACTTTAGTGGAAAGCTATATAGGTTCGGGCTTAAAAGATATTGTTCAGAATTAAAACACAAAAATGGGCTAGTGGCCCAGTGGACAGTGGCGTGAAAAGTAGTAAGGGGATCCAAGGTTCGAGTCGCATTACCCACTTATTTATTTTAATTATTTTTGGCGTTAAAAAAGAGGAGAGTGGGGGCGGCTAGGATGCTTTAAAATAGGAAGATTTATCTGTTGGATAATGTGGATATTGTGCTAATAATAGTTGGGAGAGGTGGTGTTATTTAGGCCTCTCCTAAAGGTGAATAGATCAAGATAAAGGAGAAAAGATAGGAGCTATCTGCTGAGAGCAGAGTTGGCCGAAATTCCATCTCCTAAAGGGGGGAAGGAATCGGTTTCTTCATGTTAAAGGGGTGCCAAAATTTCCCCTATTATTTGATTAATTATTAGTTATCAGGAAGAGCATTTTTGGGTTTTGATAAGCAAGTGCTGAAATTCTCTATAAATAGGGGTGGTATCTCTTCAATTCTAGCATTTGAACCCTATTCTTTTCCTTATTCTCTGGGCCAAAATTCTCAGTCTTTCTCTGCAATTTCTGTTCTATCTTCTTTTCCAAAAGCCAAAACCTCTAGTTTCTTTCTCTCATATTCACTTTCTTCAAAGACGAAACCTCTCACTTCACTTTCTTTTTTGCATTCTTTTCTCTTGTGTCGATTTCTCCATAAAGCCGAAATCTCCTGGAAGTTGCCGAATTCCCTGTAAAGGTAGGTGACAATTTTCTTCTATTCTTTTTCCTTCTCTTTCAGTTTTTAGACTATAGCTGAATGGCTAGTTGATTGATAGGTCATATTTAGTTTAACTTTTTCTCTAATCACATGTTCTTTTGGGCGGCACTTCGGGAAATCATAGTAGATCGAATCATCTAGATCTCAAAAAGCCAAAGCCGTTAATCTCTAAGTATCCTATCGATTTTGGGATTTCAAGGTAAGGGGTTTCCTTTAGATTCCTATTAGATTCGCTATCATATTTGAGATCTTAACTCATATATAGTTTAACAACCCTATTTCGCTATAGTAATTCTGCCAAGGACTTTTTGGATGGAATCAAATATGGATCAGGAAAAGGAGAGGATTGGGTCCGTAAACCCAATCCCTAAGTTTAAGAAACGAGCAGTGTCCACTATTCGAGATTGGTCGTCGGGTTGTGGATCGCTTCTGAATAGCATCTTAGGCAGATAGCAGTCCTATCGGGTTCTGACAGTGTCGACATAGAGGGTGTCGTCTTAACCGTAATAAGGTGTGTAGATTCTTGACACATAAGCTTTGTTATGTTATATGTATGCTATGGGCTAAAAGCCGGAAAGAGAGGCTGTATGAACAGTTGTGTTACCCAGAAAGGGTAGGCAAGGGATGCCAGGTACGTAATCATAGAAACTTTTTAATGTGTATCAAAGCATGTGAAAGTATGAGATCTGTTACATGGCTTGATGTTTTCATTCTTGTATGTGTGTATGCATGGGATGGGATTGATTGATCGATTTATGGAAGGGGAGTTGGGTGCGAGGCGATCGGTGGCTTTGTGACAAAGGTTCGCATTAGCGATCGATCTTTATGACATGCAGCATAGCTGTCGAAATACTAAATGTATTTTCTTAGGTTCGCATCAGTGATCGGTCTTTATGACAGGCAGCACAGCTGTCGATGTGGTGTGTAGCGGATGGAGGGTTGATTGTAGACATCCCCACGATGTGATGGTTGGTACGGGGGTGTGTAGAGGATGGACTCTTAGGTTTTAGGATGGGCCATGTTTCATGACATATTTTGTTACCATTGTATATGGGGCAAGGCCCATAATGTGTTTGTGGGCCCTAGGCTTTTATGTGTTTTCAAGTTTTGCACATCTTTGAGTCTTTGTGACTCACCCATTTATGTTTTTCCCACTCTCTGGTGAGCGAGAGATCGTGGACATAGGAGCCGAAGCGGCACTAGAGGGGCCATCAAGACTGTTATTATTTTCATAGACTATCTTTGACTTTTCGTTTAAAATATAAATTTTTGGGAATATTTTTGTAATAAGGGCCCATAACTTAGGTTTCCAATTTATGTGTTACTCGCTTTATTTTATTTTCACCCTTAATAAGTCACATGTTTATAAACCTATGTTTTTTCCAAAGTCTTATTAATAAAATGAAATGAGAAATGGGCTTTTCAAACTAAACCGACACAAATGATAAGTTCTTCAAGCTTTTTCAAAAACATCACGATTAATGAAAAAAATTGAGACTTTTCAAAACCCATCGAAGTAAAGTTTTTAAGAGTTAACCTGTAGCATACCAGATCCGATAATGATGTATGGGCCGGGTTTGGGGTGTTACATTTTTGGTATTAGAGCCCAGTTCAAAACTCGAGCTGTAAAATGGGTCCAGTAGGAATTTATGAAAGTAATGTGAGTTGAGAAAAGTTTTGGAAGATATGGCGTTCGAGTCTACCCGCACCCAATCCACCCAGGCAAGTACTCTAACCTTTGATGTGATATATATGATGGGTTTGATGGGCTTTATGGACGTAGACTAGTAGGATAGTTTTGATGGACTTTAGGTTTAGTATAAACACTTCTTCAAATCTCATAAGACTTAATTTTTCTTAATTAAACACGTCTGTGAACAAGTCACAGGGTTAGGGTGTGGTAACAGGCATACGCATGTCTAGGATTGGATCCAGAAAGAGCTTGGTATTTAAGCGGTCCTAGTGACTCACCTCCTCTTATCTGGAATCCTACCTGATGCGTAGTGACTGTTTGCCTTAGCCACGAGGACTTGTTGACAGGCCAAAATTCATAACTAAAACCCGAAAGGACTAGTACCCTATTTTTGTAAAATTATTTGTATTTCCTTAATTTTGTAAATTATCTAAAACACCCTAGGTTGAGAAAATTTACCGAAATACCCTTGTTTGAAAATTACCAAAGTACCCTTGCTTGAGAAATTACTAAATTACCCCTGATTTACGGAAGTTATCAAAATTTACAAAATTACCAAAATACCCCTAGATTGCAGATTACCAAAATACCCCTAATTTGTAAAATACCAAGATACCTTATTTTGGAAAATTACAAAAATACCCCTATAGGTTAAAATTATGAAAATACCCCTAGGTGATGAATGTAAGTTCATGATGCTGCTTGTGTGTTGATGTGTGATGGATGTTGATTGAATTTGTATTTTAGAACTAGGAAACACTGATTTGAGAACTGAACTTGTAGATAGAATCGAATTCGAAAGAACTACTGTTAAAACTACTTTCCATAAGACTATTCGTTATTGATCAGTGGAAGAAATAATTATTAATTCATAAAATTTTTAATCAGATAAATCGTGAACGGTAGAATGAGCACTAGAGGACGTGGTGTGCATGGCCGATGTAAAGACAGGATTGCTATGTCAGAACTTGCAGAGTCTGGTCATGAGTCAGGGAATGAGGTACTAGTGCCACCAGCTGTGGAGGCAGAATTTCAAGATCAGACGACGGAGATGATGCTGTATCTCAGGCAATGTTACGAGTCTTAGAGAGGGTTACTGGGGCAGGCATGGGCACAGGACGCCGGAAGTCTATGCCAGAGCGACTGAGAGCCAACGGGGTGGAAGTGCTTAAGGGAATTTTTGGTGTAGCTCCTAGTACAGTGGAGTACTGGCTGGAAGCAATGGAGCGGATAATGGATGATCTCGACTTTACGGATGAAGAGAAGCTGAAGGGAGTGGTGTCTCTTCTCCAAGACGAAGCATATCAATGGTGGCTTACGGTTAAAGAGGGTACTGTAGCTGACCATATCACCTGGGATCACTTCAAAATGGCGTTCCAAAGTAAGTACATTGGGACGAGATATGTGGATGAGTAGCGCAGAGCATTCCTGAACTTGGTTCAAGGAAGTAGGTCGGTAGCGGGGTATGAAGCAGAATTCCTACGCCTTAGCCGTTATGCTCGAGGGATAGTGGCCACAGAGTATGAGAGATGTGTTCATTTTAAGGATGGCCTAAAGGACGATCTACGTGTGTTGATAGCACCACAACGAGAGCGAGATTTTGCTGTGCATATGGAGAAGGCTAAAATAGCTGAGGAGGTGAAACGGACGGAAAAGCTGAATAGGGATAGAGATAGGGGTAGAGGTAAGTGAAATTTTAGATCGACAGGGACAGCCATGCGTACTCAGAAAAGGCCTAGGTCGGATGGATCGAGACAGGCTGAAAGGCCTACTGCTAACCGAATATGAAGGTGTGGCCGATGTGACAAATTCTATGTAGGTGAGTGTTGGGTGGCAGTGGGAAGTGCTTTAGGTGTGGTTCTTTGGACCATCAGATAAGGGATTGTCCTCTGCCACGGGATGAGGTAGGACCCGTAAGGCAGGGAAATGCTCAGTCGGGTAAAGGAAGTCAGCAGCCACAGAGAGGTCGTGGTCCGGCCAGAGGTGGTAATGGTTTCTGTTGGGGGCATGGAACACCAGTGAGGCGAGAAAATCTTGGCGAGGTAGTCGGGGTGGTCACGTGACGGACATCGAGAGAAGGCCGACGCACCAGATGTTATAACTGGTATGTTCTTAATTTTTGGATTGCCTTATACTGCATTGATTGACATTGGGTCGACACATTCATATGCTGCTAGTAGTGTGTCTGAAACTTTAAGTTTAGATTCTGAAGTTACCCCTAGGGTGATGACGGTAATTAGCCCATTAGGACAATCTATGGTGGTAGATAAACTTTATCAGGAGGTACCCTTAGAAGTTCAGGGAGTAGTTTTCCTAACGGATCTGATGGAACCATCGCTCAGGGAATTTGACTTAATTTTAGGTATGGACTGGCTAGTGAAGTATCAGGTCAATGTAGATTGTGCAACCAAACGTATGGTGTTAAGAACCCCCGAGGGAGGTAAAGTGTTGGTGATAGGAGAAAGGGGGAATTGTCTGTCAAACGTGGTAACTGCCCTAAGAGCAGAAAGAATGGTGAGAAAAGGGTGCGAGGCAGTTCTAATGTTTGTACGAGCTTTAAAAGCCAAGGACCTAACTGTTGAGGACGTTAGGACGGTGAAAGAATTTTCTGATGTTTTCCCAGAAGAGCTTCGGGATTACCTCCAGATCGAGAAGTGGAGTTTGGAATTGATCTTTTTCTAAGAACAGCGTCGGTATCTATTGCTCCATATAGAATGGCACCGAAGGAGTTGGTGGAATTGAAAGCGCAAATCTAGGAGTTGTTGGATAGAGGGTTTATTCAACCAAGTGTGTCACCTTGGGGAGCGCCGATGTTATTTGTTAAGAAGAAGGATGGTTCAATGCGTATGTGCATTGACTATCGTCAATTGAATAAGTTAACCATCAAGAACAAATACCTGTTGCCAAGGATCGATGACTTGTTCGATCAGTTGAAGGGGGCCTCAGTCTTTTCAAAGATAAATCTGAGGTCAGGGTACCATCATCTTAAGGTCAAAGAGGCGTATATTCATAAGATGGCCTTTAGGACTCGCTACGGTCACTACGAGTTCATGGTGATGCCATTTGGGTTGACTAACGCACCAGCAGCATTTATGGATATGATGAACCGTACTTGGATCGGTTTGTCATGATTTTTATTAATGACATCTTGGTTTATTCAAAATCGGAGGAGGAGCATGATTCACATCTGCAAGTGGTTCGCAGATTACGAGGAGAAGCGACTTTATGCCAAATTCAGCAAGTGCAAATTTTGACTAAAGGAAGTTACTTTTCTAGGTCACGTAGTGTCAGCAGAGGGGATTAGGGTTGACCCTCAGAAAATTGAAGCGGTGTTGGATTGGAAGCTGCCTAAATTGGTGGCAGAGATTCAGAGTTTCCTTGGTTTAGCCGGGTATTACTAAAGGTTTGTTGAAGGATTTTCTCTGATTGTGGCACCATTGACTAAGTTGCTACAGAAAGGAGTTCCGTTCGTTTGGTCTGATAAGCAGCAGGAGATTTTTAAAAAGTTAAAAAGGATATTGATGGAGGCTCCAGTGTTGATTCAACCAGAGGCTGGGAAGGAATTTGTGATTTACTGTGATACGTCACACACGGGACTAGGATGCGTGTTGATGCAAGATGGGAAGGTGGTTGCGTATGCATCATGGCAGTTAAGACCGCACGAAGTAAACTATCCCACCCATGATTTGGAGTTGGTGGCGGTGGTGTTTGCCTTGAAGATTTGGAGGCATTATTTGTACAGGGAGAAATCTATCATTTACACGGATCATAAGAGTTTGAAGTACCTTTTGACATAGAAGGAGTTGAATCTAAGGCAAAAAAGGTGGATCGAGATGTTAAAGGATTATGATTGCTCGATCAAGTATCATCTGGGTAAGGCCAATGTGGTGGCAGATGCTCTAAGCCATAAGGTGATCTCTGACTTGAGAGCAATGTTTGCTCACCTTAGTCTGTATGATGATGGGAGTTTATTGGTGGAACTTCAAGTAAAACCCTCATGGGTTAGTCAGGTTAAGGAAAAGTAGCAGACTAATGAGTTGCTGAAGGAGAAGTTTCCGGTTGGAGTAAGTAATGAATCAACGAAATTTAGTGTGAATGAGGAAGGGTTGTTATGTTTTCAAGGGAGAGTGTGCATGTCGAAAGATCCTGAATTGAGGCATAGGATCTTGCAAGAAGCGCATGGTAGTCCATACACTATGCATCCTGGAGGGAGTAAGATGTTTCGAGATTTACGAGAGCAATTTTGGTGGCTAGGCTTAAAACGAGAGGTGACTGAATTAGTGTGGAAGTGTTTAACATGTCAGCAGGTAAAGGCAAAGTATCAGTTACCATTAGGGTTGTTACAACCGTTGAAGATTCCTCAGTGGAAGTGGGAAAGGATCACAATGAACTTTGTTAATGGGCTACCCCTCACTCCTACTAGGAAAGATTAAGTTTGGATGATCGTTGATCTATTGACGAAGTCCCCTCATTTTGTATTGGTTTGGGTCGAGTATTCCTTACAACGGTTGGCTAAGCTATATATAGCGGAGATTGTAAGGTTGCATGGAGTACCTATGTCGATTATCTCAGACCGAGATCCTAGGTTTACGTCAAGGTTTTGGAAGGCATTGCATCAAGCGTTGGGTGCGAAGTTGGATTTAGATAACATTTCATCCTCGACCGATGGGCGACCGGCGGGTGATTCAGATCTTGGAGGACATGTTAAGAGGTTGTGCCATTAATTTCAGAGGTAGTTGGGAGGAGTTTCTGCCATTGGCAGAGTTTGCGTACAACAACAACTACTAGTCTAGTATTCAGATGGCGCCCTATGAAGCATTGTACGGGTGGAAGTGTCGTACTCCTACCTGTTGGACGGAATTAGGGGAACGATAGATTTTAGGTTCGGAGTTGGTTACTGAGACGGAGGAGAAGGTTGAGCTAATTCGGGCTCGACTAAAGGAAGCGTCAGATGATGTAAGTCCTATGCTGATTTGAAGCACAAGGACATAGAGTTTGCAGTGGGTGACAAGGTGTTCTTGAAAGTGTCGCCATGGAAGAAAGTATTAAGGTTTGGACGAAAGGGTAAGTTAAGTCCCAGATTCATCGGACCTTATCGGTCTTTGAAATGGGTTGGACCGATGGCGATCGACTTGAGCTACTCTTTGAATTGAATCAGATCCATGATGTATTTCACGTCTCTATATTAAGATGTTATCATCCGGATCTATCTCATGTGGTACCTGTGGAGGAAATCGAGGTAAGACCTAGCCTATCCTTTGAAGAGGAACCAGTGGAAATCATGGATCGTGATGTCAAAGTATTACGAAGGAAGAAGGCTCGTTGGTTAAGGTTCTATGGTGGAATCACGGCTCTGATGAGGCTACGTGGGAATCGGAGGAAGCGATGCGATAGCAATACCCGCATCTATTCAAATCAGGTAATTTCGAGGATGAAATTCCTTTAAGGGGTAGAAGCGTAACATCCACGAATTAATGGGCCTTTGCATTTGATGTGTTATGTTCAATATGATCATTAGAGTGTTTAAGGGGTTCAGATTGGGCTCAGGTTTGGTGAGGCCTTAATCAATTTTTTTTTTGGGCACTTTAGTGGAAAGCTAGATAGGTCTGGGCTTAAAAGATATTGTTCGCAATTAAAACACAAAAATGGGCTAGTGGCCCGGTGGGCGATGGCGTGAAAAGCGATAAGGGATCCAAGGTTGAGTCACATTACCCACTTATTTATTTTAATTATTTTTGGCATTAAAAGGAGAGGAGAGTGGGGGGCGGCTAGGATGCTTTAGAATAGGAAGATTTATCTATTATATAATGTGGATATTGTGTTGATAATTGTAAGGAGAGGTGGTGTTATTTAGGCCTCTCCTAAAGGTGAATAAATTAAGATAAAGGAGAAAAGATAGGAGCTATCTGCTGAGAGCAGGGTTGGTTGAAATTCCATCTCCTAGGGGGGAATGAATCAGTTTCTTCATGTTAAAGGGGTGCCAAAATTTCCCATATTATTTGATTAATTATTAGTTATCAGGAAGGGCACTTTTGGGTTTTGATAAGCAAGTGCCGAAATTCTCTATAAATAGGGGTGGTATCTCTTCAATTCCAGCATTTGAACCCTATTCTTTTCCTCATTCTCTGTGCCGAAATTCTCATTCCTTCTCTGCAATTTTTGTTCTCTCTTTTTCCAAAAGCGAAACCTCTCAATTCTTTCTCTCATATTCACTTTCTTCAAAAGCTGAAACCACTCACTTCACTTTCTTTTTCCATTCTTTTCTCTTGTGTTGATTTCTCAATAAAGCCGGAATCTCCTGGAGTTGCCAAATTCCCTGTAAAGGTAGGTGCCAATTTTCTTCTGTTCTTTTTCCCTTCTCTTTCGGTTTTGAGATAATAGTCGAATGGCTAGTTGATTGATAGGTCATCTTTAGTTTAACTTTTTCTCTAATCACATGTTCTTTTGGGCGGCACTTCGGGAAATCATAGTAGATCGAATCATCCAGATCTCAAAAAGTCAAAAACCGTTAATCTCTAAGTATCCTATCGATTTTGGGATTTCAAGGTAAGGGGTTCCCTTTAGATTCCTATTAGATTCGCTATCATATTTGAGATCTTAACTCATATATGGTTTAAAACCCTATTTCACTATAGTAATTTTGACAAGGACTTTTGGATGGAATCAAATATGGATCGAGTAAAGGAGAGGATTGGGTCCGTAAACCCAATCCCTAAGTTTAAGAAACAAGCAGTGTCCACTATTTGAGATTGGCCGCGGGGTTGTGGACCGCTTCTAAACAAAGATCTTAGGCGATAGATAGCGATCGTATCGACAAAGTGTCAACATAGAGGGTGTCGTCTTAACCGTAATAAGGTGTGTAAATTCTTGGCACATAAGCTTTGTTATGTTATATGTATGCTATGGGCTACAAGCCAAAAAGAGAGGCTGTATGAACAGTCGTGTTACCTAGAAAGGGTAGGCAAGGGATGCCAGGTACGTAATCATAGAAACTTTTCTATGTGTATCGAAGCATGTGAAAGTATAAGATCTGTTAGATGGCTTGATGTTTTGATTCTTGTATGTGTTTATGCATGGGATGGGATTGATTGATTGATTATGGAAGGGGAGCAGGTCGTGGGGCGATCTGTGGCTTTGCCACAAAGGTTCGCATTAGCGATCGGTCTTTATGACAGGCAGCATAGCTGTTGAAACACTAAATGTATTTTCTGAGGTTCGCATTAGCGATCGGTCTTTATGACAGGCAGCACAGCTGTCGACGTGGTGTGTAGTGGATTGAGGGTTGATTGTAGACATCCCCACCGTGTGATGGTTGGTACGGGGGTATGTAGAGGATGGACTCTTAGGTTTTGGGATGGGCCATATTGCATGACATATTTTGTTACCATTGTATATGGGCCAATGCCCATAATGTGTTTGTGGGCCCTAGGCTTTTATGTGTTTTCAAGTTTTGCACACTGAGTCTTTGTGACTCACCCATTTATGTTTTTCCCACTCTACAGATGAGTAGTAGACCGTGGACATGAGAGCCGAGGCGGACTCGAGGGGCCATCAAGATTATTATTATTTTCATAGACTATCATTGACTTTTCATTTAAAATATAAATTTTTGGGGATATTTTTGTAATAAGGCCCCATAACTTAGGTTTCCAATTTATGTGTTACTCACTTTATTTTATTTTCACCCTTAATAAGTCAACCTATGTTTTTCCAAAGTCTTATTAATAAAATGAAATGATAAATGGGCTTTTCAAACTCAATCGACACAAATGATAAGTTCTTAAAACTTTTTCACAAATATCACGATTAATGAAAACAATGAGACTTTTCAAAACCCATCGAAGTAAAGTTTTTAAGATTTAGCTTGTAGCATACCAGATCCGATAATGACATATGGGCCGGGTTTGGGGTGTTACAGACCAGGCTCAATTCTTTAGTGTCAATTCCACAATGGTAATCAGTGCTTTCCAATTCCTTGAATTACTCCTCTAGCCATTTGCATCTGTCTTCCAGTTGCTTTGGGAGCTCCACTCTCATTTTTCCCATTTCTGCTATATCATCAAGGTTGGGGACAACGGGATTTGCTGGATTGTTTTTGGGGTTGGAGCCTGAACCTGTCGGGACGTTTATTGGTGCCGAAGTATTGGTCTAATATTGGGGTCTGATGTTGACGGACACCCTTTGTGGTTGTGCTTGGGTGTTAGTTGGGGTGAAGTCTGGAGGATAAGCAGGGTCCTCATTGTCGTCTTCGGTATTGATCATAGGGCTCTTTCCTTTTTCTAGCCCCCCGTCAAGAATGCGTTAACTGGCTCATCATGTTTCTCTGGGATTCCAACATTTGATCCCTCATATCTTGTTGGATTTTGGCCAACTGTTCTTGCATCTTTTTTTGCAATTGATCCTGCATCTCTCATTGCATTTGTTCCAATCTTTCCAATCTTTGGTCCATGGCTTTAGCCTTTTCTCGTGTACCATAATGATGTTCCAGGGTAACTGCCACGATTTTAGAGTCTCTTTGTGATTTTTAGTGCACACGATGCAATGCAATGCAATGTTAATGCGTGAATGCAATGAATGCAAAAGAAAAAGGCATTGATTCTGATTCAATTTCATTAGAATAACCTTTCTAGAAAATAATTTTTTTACATAAAATGGATTACATATATGGCTTTGCCCTAAAGATTAATGTCTTGACTTGCTTAAGATGACAAGCTAACTCTCGGCCTCGATCTGACTCTGACTCATATTTCAAACTCAGTACATCAGCCTGGACCGCCAAGGTTTGCAAATGATTAGCCACCTCTCGAGATCCCTATCCCTGACCTGGTCTTGAGATCGATGAAGTTGCTCTTTCCACCGCTCATCATTTTCTTCTAGCAATACAACCCGGAGTTCACAGTTTTGCAGAGCACAATTTCAAGTTCTTATATCCTCCCTTTTAGTTCCTCAATCTTGCTTAGACCGGCCTTCAATTCGATTACAGAGTTGCGACTACGATGCTAGTATAGTGACTTTTCTAACTCTACCACCCGAGTTCTTAACTTTTCCTTTTATTTTAGCTCTCTTACAAGCTCTTTCTTAAAGCGTCCTCCCATACTCGAGCATCATGGAACCTCTTGTCACACTGATCAGCTCTAGTCTTTTCTTCTTGGATTTGTTGTTGCCATTGCTCAGACGTTTTACCCAAACCAGTAGTTCTTATTGACATACGCAGCTTCTTGTAATCCGTCTTCAAACTATCCAAATCCTCTTTAGCCTTATTCTTTCCCTTTCTCAGTTTCTCGGCTTCTAGTTTCTGGACATTGGCATCTAGCCCCAGCTGTATTTTCTCCTCCTCCAATTGCTCGATTCTTTTTCCTAGTTCTAAACTTTTCTTCTTAAAATCTTATTTAATGGTCTCTAGTTTATATGGGACCACCTGCAAGTGTTTTTCTAATGATCGGATATTTTCTTGATTTGACGTGGGGATGTTGTCATTGATTCTCTGACCCCACCACTAGTCATACTCAGGGGTAGTAGTTGGACTCATAGCAAACCTCTTCATTCTACGAGTTTGGTTCCAGGCGTTTGTTATCTCACAAACTTTCTTTTGTTGTTATCCCCCTTGTATATGAACTCGCACTGAGCTAACCCTTTGTGTTGTTGGCGTGAATTGTCTTGAATTGTATTGCCTTAACACGAGTAAGGGAGCATACCTGACTGCTCTCCATATCCCAAGTAGGGGAACCCAATCAAAATATCCACATCGATACAAGATCTTGCCAAGGACCATCCAAGGGGCTCTCCACTCGATGTCTTCTTCTTGCAGACTTTGGAGAATCATCATCTAATTTTCCTCCGTGATATCATCCCATCTCGGTGTAGCCACTATCTCTTTCAGGGGATAATAGTTTTTAGAGAATATTCGATAGGATACCTTTTCCACTTTCTAGAAATGGCTATGGAACCATGCCAACAAAATTTGCGCGCACCCTATAAATCTACCCTCGCCCGTTCTCCGGCACGCGTTAAAGGATCTAAAAGTTTTAGCAAAATTACGGGAACCGGCGTGACCTTTTGTCAAGTCGATCAAAGAGATCCAAGACTTCCTCATCTACGTACTCTAATGCCTTGAGGAAGATGACCAAATCGTATATACTCAAGGCAAATACATCAACCCTTTTCTTCACATCCGTATGTGCTACGATCAGATCCTCAAGTTTTTCCAAAGGATACACTTACTATCTCATTTTTGCTTGATCCAGGCTGCAACCCACTGCTCATTCATCCATGTGATGCTCATCAATTTCTTCAAAAAGGTCGGGACATTAATAGCTCTTGAATATGCTTTGTCAGCTTGAATCTTCTGGCAACGAAGTAAGACCATATACTCCTCCACGGTAAGTACCAAATCAACTTTTTCCCAAAAGTGAAACAACTATAGGCAGGATTCTAGAATTTGGGCGAGGGCTCGAAATAAGTGCTTGTCCACCTTCACATCGAGCAGATAGGGCAAATCTCCATAGTTATAGTAAAACAGCTGCTTGATCTCATCGTTCCATTGATCCTATATCTCCTTTAATTCTTGAAAATTATTCTAAGTCACGCTGACGGGTGAAATCCCACAACTTTGGTACGTATCCCTTGGTCAGACTATCACCCTTTTCTTCTTGTGCTGTCTTGGCGCAAATTTGAATGACCACATTATCCTCCACTTTATCAAGAAACCCCTTTTCCATGATAAGTTATCTATTTAGGAACCGAATGTGAATCAACACCTTTTTTGAAAATGCCATGCAATTACAAATCAAAGCAAAAAACAAAGCAAGTCTATACTTCATACATCGTTTAAAATAAGCAAAGAATAATAAGTAAAGCACCTACTCAGGTGACCACTAGGGTTTGGGGCGGCTCTACCTAAGGTGGGCTCTTAAGGCTTGCTATATGGGGTTTGGTTCTAGAGTAAAGGTACATGAACCAGAAGATTCCTCTATCCTTACCCATTATAGGCTCATGCGGACCGAGTTCAGTTCAAGGGAATACATTTCCCTATGGATATACGGAGATGAAAATCTCACGAAGACATAGGTACGAATGTATCCCGAAAGCGATCCACTATCCTATACAGAGGTGAAGACCTCACGATGGAATAGCTTCTCGCTCTCACTTAAGAGGGGTAAAATCGACCGACTTATGCAATGGAAAAATGCTGAGACACATTAACATATTTAAACGAACAAAGCGAACATATTATGATGAAAACCACGAAAAAGACGGATAAAATGGAGCAATCGTAAATTTAAAACATATTTTGATTTTTCGACAAAAAGACAAAAATTAATCAATAAATGGCTCGAATCTCTTATTGTCCCCAGTGGAGTCGCCAAGCTGTCGATATTGGTCTACGAAATTCAGAAAAATGGGTTTGGGAGTCAGTTACGTACGATGAAGGATTAGCACCCTCGTAACGCCCAAAATTGGTACCTAGTTGATTAATTAGTGTCTTAGTGTCAAAAATCGAAAAAATTGGAGAGATTTTAAAAATACAATCTTTTGTTAAAACATTGCTTAATAAATTTTTTTATAGAAAATGGCGTATTTTACGTTAATCGATAAAAAGAATTATGTCCCGTAAGCTAGGACACAATATCTTAAATTCCCGATACGAGGATAAACGCCGAAAAAATTATTTATTTTGAAAGATGTTCGATTATCTCGATTTTAGAAAGAAATCGTATTTCGTAAGTTAGAACACGATCTTTACGTAATTATCGAGATTATTTAAAAAATTTGTTTGTTCGGATTTATAAAAAAAAAATCGAAACCCTGTAAGTTAGGGAATGACTTTTCGAATCTCGAAATACAAAAAATTGATTATTTAAAACAACATTTTTTAGTGTATCAGAAAAACGTAACATGATTTCATAGTAAAATGTGAAATGAATTATGGTGCTAATATGCATAACAGAATAATAATAGATGCATTAATGTGAACGAAAATATGAAGAACGAAAATAAAATAAATGAATAAAATGAAGCAGGCTAATCATAAATAAAAAGGAAAAATAATAAGTAAGCTAAAAATTTAAAATTAAAAAAAACTAGTAGTAAACAAATAAATAAATAAATAATATGTAAAATGATTTAAAAATAATATTAATAATGATAATAATATTAATGATAATAATACAAATAATAAATAATTTAAAGTTGGAAATGATATAAAAGGATATAAATAAATAAATGATAAAATGGGAATAATAAGAGTGATGATAAAAATAAAAATAAAATAAGTGTATAAAAAATATGACAAAGCAATATAATAATAATAGAAAAAATGGATAAAAAAATAACAATAATAATAATAATAATAATAATAATAATAATAATAATAATAATAATAAATTAATTAATTTTAACAATAAAATAGCAAAAATAACCAAAAAAGGACTAAATTAAACTTAAAACAGAAGTTCGGGGAAATTTGAAATAAATAAAAAGGAAAAGGACCCCATTGAACGCGCAAATAACAAGGAGGGACTAAAAGGGAAATTCTCCCTTTTCCTCCAAAACGGCGTCGTACGAGTAAGGACCAAACTGAAAATCGCAGTAAGTTATGGGATAAAATCAAAAATATAAAAACTTGATTGCAAAACAATAAAAAAGAGGAAGGACTTGCAGCGCAATTAATCCCAAAAATAAAAACACACGGATCCTCCCAGCGGGTTGGGTCAACACGCAGATCCTGAGGGAAACGATGCCGTTTCAGTGCCTAAGTGCATAGCCTAAAATGATGATGTTTTATATGTGTATATAAATCAAAATAACCCATAAAAAATCAATTGAACCACCCTTTTTAAAAAAAATCAGCCTTCTTTTCTTCTCTCTCCCCTTTGGATTTCGATCATCGGTGGTCATTGGTCACGCCATGCATGGCCAGTCCTTGGCAAGGGAGGCCAAAAGTTAGCCTTTTTTGGCGAGGTTAAAAATAGGTGAGTTTTCTTCCTTTTTAAACTCTTTTAGTATATATATTAGTTCTAAAGAAAAGAAATTATATATATATATATAGGTATATGTGATAGTTTCGAAAAATGAAAAAAAAAAGCAAAAGTAAATAGACCTTGGCACTTTTTTAAACTTTTTTCTTCTTCAACTGCTTGAATCTATTTTTTTTTTGTATTGATTTCGTCTGTAAAATTTTACAAAGGTTTGTTCTTCGGTTTTATAGTCGAAGTTGAAGAAAATAAAATACAATATATATTTTTTTGTTTTTTCTATGCTGTTGTTTGTGTCCTTTGTAGGTACGGAGGCCGTATGGCGTGCTGGCTCACAGAGGTACGGAGGTGCAAGGGGAGCGGTGCTGGAGGCTGACCTAGGGTTTTTTTTTTTCCTAATTTTGGCTTAGGTTCTGGGCGATTTTGGGCCTTGTAAATTTGGGCATGTATTTGGGATTGTAAAAACTGGACTATTTAAAAAAATTTGGACTTTATATTTTATTTTTCTTTTGGTTTATTTGCTTATGGGCCCCGGGCAAATTTGGGCCTGTACAACACTTATTAACTTAAAATCTAAAAAGTTATGAAAAAAATATGAAAAAGACGTACTTTGCTTGAGAATAAGCTCCTTAAGTATACCAGGAAAGCTTAATTCGCCATATCAAAGTACAACAAATCAAACTCCCCCACACTTAACTCTTTGCTAGTCCTCAAGCAAACAGACTAAACATGCAAAAAAAAAAAAAAAAGACTATACTTGGGCTAAATCAGATAATTAAGTTACATAGTGATGAGATATCAAACTTGTACAAGAACTACCTCACATGCAACTTAAGACTGATATCTAGCGAACTTGTTTATTACTAATACAACATGGTTAGTTCACTAAGTTAAAATGTCAATAGGTGTAGAGACAATGGAAATGAACATATGTACAAGTGTTATCCATCAAAATAAATTATACGGGTTGCTCATAGATATTTAAAAAGAATTGATCATATTCGTTCAAATAAATGCAAAATATTTACGAATTATTGTGTTGGTGACTTATTTGGGTCCCAAATAGCTTCTAGGTTGTAGCATCCTAGGGTTTAGGATGGTTTGGAATAGAAACAATAGGCACTCAAGATAGGTTCGAGCATTAGAAATGATTAAGTACAAGACATTGTTCCCTACTCTCCTCAATTTATTTACGAGCTTGCCTCCTTATTTATCCTGCCCTCGCCTACCTTATTTCTCCAAAATGTGAAGAAATTATGTGATGTTAGTACATAAAATTTTTTATAATTGTGAATCGAAAAATTTTCTTTTTCGAGCTTCATTTTAATTTTTCTCTTTTTTTATTTTTCACTCTTTTGTTCACTTTTTTCTAATACTTACTAGCTCACGTAATCCATTCATTTTCTTTTTTGCACGCAAAGCCACCATAATATTTTTACCTAACCCTCATTGTCCATGGCCCGACATCCATTACGTAGTGCATTTTGAAGAATGGAATTAAGAAGGATTGAATGCTAGACTCATTTAGGCTCAAGGCTTAGATAACAAGGCTTACAAGAAAAGGTACTCAAGGCTCAAGGATATGGGAACTAGGGGTGTATAGCAACATTTGTAACATCCCGAAATTGGGCCTAGTAGGATTGGGACCAATGGGCCTAGTAGGATTGGGCCCAATGGGCCTTAGGCGTAGTAGCATTCAAAATTTTTGAGAACGGCATTAATGCAAGTTAGACTTTTTAGGTAAGTGATTCTGGAAGGTTAGAGGGCTTCTATGAAGTCCCGAGATCGAACTTTGGCTTTGGGGAAATTTTGGTTTTAAGTGAAAAAAACCCTGGAAGTTGGCAGGTAGGCCTTAAGAATAAAATGTGGAGGAAAATGACACAAGTGGAGTGTGTGGTGTAGTGGCAAAGTGATGCCACATAAGAGGCAAGGGGGTGACGCCACAAGGAAGGAAGGAGGTCCAAGGTTCAAGTCTTGGCTTTTGCATTTTGGTTTTTTTTTTACTTGGACCTTAGAATTTGGCTATAGATTTATATTTAGTTGCGCATGGTTAAGACACAAGAGGAGCTTGTGGCCAAGTGGTTAGCGGCGTGGATTATGTTGTAAGGGAGCCTGGGTTTGAATCTCATGACAAGCAATAGAGTATTTATTTTGCGGATTGGACGGCAAGAGTTTCAGTTGAATTTAAACTCTACTGACGGAGGGATCCCACATCGGAAAGATACAAAGAAGGAAGGTGAAGAGCTAGCTATATAAAGAGCATTTCAGGAGGAGAGTTAACATACCTTGGTGGGCGTTTGGGCAGGAGTGGTCGCAATACGATTTAACACCGCACTCTATCGTGTGTAACTCTCTTTACTCTAGGCGTAGCGGCAAATGCCAAAGTGCCGATCACGGCAATAGTAGTCCACAGTGTGCGGCGCACGTGTAGGGCTTCGACGCGATAGTTGAGGCCATCAAGTAGTATTCTTGTGGGTTGGAGTGCTTGGGTCGCGATGGGTGAAGTATTTAATGGGCCGCTGGGCCCAATTGAATAAATTGCATGATGATATAGTATATAGTGAACTAGATTAGGTGGAACTTATATACGTGGCTAGATGTATATTAGGTGGGCTACACGAGCATGTGGGCCCAAATGGGCCAGAATCTAGCTTTAGGCCCAATAGTCCCAGATGCGACTGAAATGGTAGTTGAGTCGCTCTGGCGACATTAGCCTTCTGAAGGCCATTCTTTGGTGTGAAATTACCAAAATACCCCTAGTTTATGAAATTTCCAAAATAGCTATGGTTTACAAAATTACCAAAATACCCCTGGTTTATGAAATTACCAAAATAGCACTCGCTTACGAAATTACCAAAATACCCTCAATTTACAAAATTACCAAAATACCCCCGATTTGTAAAATTGCTAAAATACCCAAATTTGTTAAATTACCGAAATACCCCATGTTTGTAAATTTACCAAAATACCCCTGGGTTGCAAAATTACTAAAATACCCTCGAGTTGTAAAATTATCGAAATACCCCTAGTTTGTAAAATTACGAAAATACCCTTAGTATGTAAATTACGAAAATACCCTTGGTGGGTAAATTATGAAAATACCCTTGGTGGGTAAATTATGAAAATACCCTTGGTAGGTAAATTACAAAAATACCCTTGGTGGGTAAATTACGAAAATACCCTTGGTGGGTAAATTACGAAAATACCTTTGGTGGGTAAATTACGAAAATACCCTTAGTGGGTAAATTACGAAAATACCCTTGGTAGGTAAATTACGAAAATACCTTTGGTGGGTAAATTACGAAAATGCCCTTGGTAGGAAAAATTACTGTTATACCCTTAGAGGTTG
This sequence comes from Gossypium rotundifolium, assembly GCA_025506655.1. Classification (NCBI taxonomy): domain Eukaryota; kingdom Viridiplantae; phylum Streptophyta; class Magnoliopsida; order Malvales; family Malvaceae; genus Gossypium; species Gossypium rotundifolium. The sequence continues at coordinate 66,425,750 of CP106729.1, read as the reverse complement.
GTTAGCTTGATTATGTTGTATATCATTATTCTGATTATGATGGTAATTCGTTTCATATGTTATCTGATATATAATTTGCATACATGTCATACTGCATACATGAATTATTATGGTGATGAACATGGCATGAAAGTGGGTATGATGAGAGGAGGGGGAAGGATGATTTAGACCGTCACCAGTGGTTTTGACCACACGTTGGGTTGGCCCGCTTTCCTTATTATTTGTGACTAGTCTCGGTGGTTTTGACCACCAAAGTGGTTTTGACCACACGAATATTATTTGTGACTACGGCCACCGGTGGTTTTGACCACATGGATTATTGTGACTCGTCCGGTGGTTTGGTACCACGGTGGGTTGGCCCCACATGTTGATTACGGATTGTCATCGATGGTTTTGACCACACGGTGGGTTGGCCCCACCATATGATTTGTGACTACGGTCACCAGTGGTTTTGACCACCAGTGGTTTTGACCACATGGGGTAGACACAGGAGTTCGATTGGTTAGGTTGGGTTTGCATGATTTGTATATTGACATATCAAATGTGTAAGTGCCTTGTTATTATCGGGATGGGGATTTACACACTGAGTCTTGGTGACTCACCCCTTTCCCTTACATTTGCAGATGAGGCATAGATCGCGGATGTGGAGCCGAGGTGGACTCGAGGTGGCCATGCACTATGTTTTTGGGTTTTATTTCAATTACTATTTTGGGTTAATTTACTTTTAAATTTGGTTTGTTATGTAATAAGGCATTGGGGTATTTTATTTGGTTTCAGCTTTCAATTTGGTTACTGCTTATTATTAAATGATCAATATGGGATTTTCCTAAAATGATAATAAACCGTTTCTTATTCAAAATTACTTAAACTCGATTTCTCACAACAACTATAAAGAATACGAGCTTTTTAATGAACGCACAGTTTTTAGACATTCCTTTCATGTGACATGCTAGATCCGATCGTAACGCTTAGTAGGGTTTAGGGTGTTACAATTATGGTATCGAGCCTAGGTTCAAAAACTCGATCGTGGAATGGGTTCAAAATGTTTTTCAAATTTTGGTTGAAATATGGTTTAGAAAACATATATATCACTTTCTTGGAAGTATGACACCTGAGTCCCTCGCACCAATCCGAGCTGTAAGTTTCGTGGTACTTCTCTTTGTTATATGTTGTATTTCAGGTATCTATTCTATGTGTTTGGTTTGGATGTGATGGTCAGACATAGAGTTTGGTGCGTATGAAATATTCGTCTGTTTTAATGGCTAGGTGTTTTTGAGTATGTGTAGGAGTTTTAAATTCTAGTTAAAAGTATATTAGTTTTATTAAGATCAAAGTCTTGTGACAAGAGCGTAGTGTGGTAGGTTAGGATGTGTGACTGTTAGTTAGTTGGAAATTTTGAGGACGAAATTTCTTTAAGGAGGGTAGATTTGTAACATCCCAAAATTGGGCCTAGTAGGATTGGGCCCAATGGGCCTTAGGCGTAGTAGCATTCAAAATTTTTGAGAACGGCATTAATGCAAGTTAGACTTTTTAGGTAAGTGATTCTGGAAGGTTAGAGGGCTTCTATGAAGTCCCGGGATCGAACTTTGGCTTTGGGAAATTTTGGTTTTAGGTGAAAAAAAAACCCTGGAAGTTGGCAGGTAGGCCTTAAGAATAAAATGTTGAGGAAAATGACACAAGTGGAGTGTGTGGTGTAGTGGCAAAGTGACGCCACACAAGAGGCAAGGGGTGATGCCACAAGGAAGGAAGGAGGTCCAAGGTTCAAGTCTTGGCTTTTGCATTTTTTTTTTTTTTTTTTTTTACTTGGACCTTAGAATTTGGCTATAGATTTATATTTAGTTTGCATGGTTAAGACACAAGAGGAGCTTGTGGCCAAGTGGTTAGCGGCGTGGATTATGTTGTAAGGAGCCGGTTCAATCTCATGACAAGCAATAGAGTATTTATTTTACTTGATTGGAGGCAAGAGTTTGAGCTTGAATTTAAACTCTCCGACGGAGGATCCCACATCGAAAAGATACAAAGAAGAAAGGTGAAGAGCTAGCTATATAAAGAGCATTTTAGGAGGAGAGTTAACATACCTTGGTGGGTGTTTGGGCGCAGGAGTGGTCGCATGCGGTTTAACACCGCACTCCTATCGTGTGTAACTCTCTTTACTCTAGTCAGTAGAGCGGCAAATGCCAAAGTGCCGATCACGGCAATAGTAGTCACACGAAAGCGTGCGGCCTTGCGTGTAGGCTTCGACGTGATAGTTGAGGCCATCAAGAGTATTCTTGTGGGTTGAAATGCTTGGGTCGCGATGGGTTGAAGTGGGCCTAATGGGCCCGTTGGGCCCAATTGAATAAATTGCATGATGATATAGTATATAGTGAACTAGATTAGGTGGAACTTATATACGTGGCTAGATGCATGTTAGGTGGGCCACACGAGCGTGTGGGCTCGAATGGGCCGAAATCTAGTTTTAGGCCCAATAGTCCGGTACGACCAGAAATGGTAGTTGAGTCGCTCTGAGCGACATTAGGCCTTCGGAAAGGCCATTGCTGGTGCACAATTACCAAAATACCCCTAGTTTATGAAATTTCCAAAATAGCCATGGTTTACAAAATTACCAAAATACCCCTGCTTTATGAAATTACCAAAATAGCCCTGGTTTATAAAATTACCAAAATACCCTCGATTTAAAAAATTACCAAAATACCCCCGATTTGTAAAATTGCTAAAATACCCCAATTTGTTAAATTATCAAAATACCCCCTGTTTGTAAATTTACCAAAATACCCCTGGGTTGCAAAATTACTGAAATACCCTCGAGTTGTAAAATTACCAAAATACCCCTGGTTTGCAAAATTACGAAAATACCTTTAGTAGGTAAATTACAAAAATACCTTTGGTGGGTAAATTACGAAAATACCCTTGGTGGGTAAATTATGAAAATACCCTTAGTAGGTAAATTACGAAAATACCCTTGGTGGGTAAATTATGAAAATACCCTTGGTGGGTAAATTACGAAAATACCTTTGGTGGGTAAATTACGAAAATACCCTTGGTAGGTAAATTACAAAAATACCCTTGGTGGGTAAATTACGAAAATACCCTTGGTAGGAAAAATTACTGTTATACCCTTAGAGGTTGGTTAGCTTGATTATGTTGTATATCATTATTCTGATTATGATGGTAATTCGTTTCATATGTTATCTGATATATAATTTGCATACATGTCATACTACATACACGAATTATTATGACTGATGAACATGGCATGAAAGTGGGTATGATGAGAGGAGGGAAGGATGATTTAGATCGTCACAGTGGTTTTGACCACACGATTGGGTTGGCCTCGCTTTCCTTATTATTTGTGACTAGTCTCGGTGGTTTTGACCACCATTGGTTTTGACCACACGAATATTATTTGTGACTACGGTCACCAAAGTGGTTTTGACCACACATGGATTATTATGACTCGTCCGGTGGTTTGGTACCACAGTGAGTTGGCCCCACATGTTGATTACGGATTGTCATCGTGGTTTTGACCACACGGTGGGTTGGCCCCACCATATGATTTGTGACTACGGCCACCAAGTGGTTTTGACCACGGGGGTAGACACAGGAGTTCGGTTGGTTAGGTTGGGTTTGCATGATTTGTATATTGACCTATCAAATGTGTAAGTGCCTTGTTATTATCTGGATGGGGATTTACACACCGAGTCTCTTGACTCACCCTTTCCCTTACATTTGCGAGATGAGGCATAGATTGCGGATGTGGAGCCGAGGTGGACTCGAGGTGGCTATGCACTATGTTTTGGGTTTTATTTCAATTACTATTTTGGGTTAATTTACTTTTAAATTTGGTTTTGTTATGTAATAAGGCATTGGGGTATTTTATTTGGTTTGACTTTCAATTTGGTTATCGCTATTATTAAATGATCAATATTGGATTTTCCTAAAATGATAATAAACGTTTCTTATTCAAAATTACTTAAACTCGATTTCACAACAACTATAAAGAATACGAGCTTTTAACGAACGCACAATTTTTAGACATTCCTTTCATGTGACATGCCGATCCAATTATTGTAACGCTTAGGTAGGGTTTGGGGTGTTACAACATTAAGCTTTTAGGCCTAGGTTATTTCAAATAATGCCTAAGGTCTTTCTCGAATCCATCACCTAAAATCAATTCTTTCAAGCGTACATATATTTAAACGAACAACTAACAATTCAAAATATTTATCTACGAGGATCCGTATACTTTATTCATCCTATGGTACACTTTATACATTTTCATTTAGGTTATTGCCTCCACCCTATTATACACATTAACTAATTAGTCTACAATTAAGAATAAAAATTATCTAGCATCATTCAAAATTTACAAGTTTGGAAATTCTATGTACTTATTCATTATTTACAACTAATGACTTATTACCTAATTGTAGCCCAAACACCATGCAAGTACACGTAATAAAAAAATGAAAATGAAAAATATTTTTGGTAGTTTTGATTTTTTTTTGAAAAAGGCAAAAAATTAAAAATAAACACACAAAATAACATAAAAGCAAGAAAAATAAAGCAAATAAATCTATGTGCATCCCGCCACACTTAGACTACACATTTTCCCTAATGTGTTCCCGAAAAAGATAGGAGGTTGCTAGACTTACCTGAATGGAGCGTCAAACTAGCTTAGGGGTCCACCTCCTTGTTGAAGCTCGTGAATGTTATTTAGTCTTTAAGGGTAGCACATTGCACATAAAACAAAACACAAAACAACCAAAATACTAAATTTAAAAACAAAAAATAAGTCCAAAAGATAGTTTAGTTTTATAATTTACATGCCGCTCAAATAAATAAAAGTAAAATACGAAAACATGTAACTATGTATTAGAGCTATTATCCTTCAAGTCGGTTTCCTCAATTATCTACCTATTTCTTCTCTTGGGAGCTATTCTCTTGGTGCGTGTTCTGGCGATGGGCGTGCTCTGGTTTAAGATGATAACACCCTCGATCGTCGGATGTATAGGTGTGACACCCTAAACTAAATTATACAAATCTACATTCGATTATAACTATTTAATTATAAATTTCTCTAATAAATACATAAGTGTGAATAATACGAGAATTCAATTGGTATACAAAGGGAATTTATTTACAATTATGATTGAATTGATGTTCTAGTCTATTATAACTATTCCGTGTAAAATAATTCTATAAAAGAAACTCAGACTCAAACATGCCAACAAAGTTGCTCTATATCCATAATAGCCCGCCTCGCCACTCCTTGGTGTAACCCTGGTGTCGTCCCTCCAAGCGTAGACTATTAAGAGCTCACCTGAAACATAACACATAGAAATAAATTCAAGAGAACTTAGTGAGATAAACACCCATTTACCTGAATCGTTTTTGTATTTCACATCTGGCAATTTAATTAGCCATCTCATTTTTCTTTGTTTCTCAACTAGCCTCTAGCGAATACCTTCCCAGAACGTCATTTTTCGTACCATAAATGTCACAACTTATTCTAAAACCATGCCTTTCCTCTACATCTTCAATTCCTTACTTACACTCTTTGCCCTACACTTTCCTGATTCCTTCACCATTCCCATTCCAAATGTCCATACAAACAGGATACCATGGTTCTTTTATACATAGTCCAAGTCATCATTTCCTCAAGATTTCATGAGTACTTTAGTACAAAATAAAAGGTACATTCTTGAATTTTTCTAGATGTAGCCTTTACCTACATTTTCTCTTCTAGTCCATTTAGCCTATACTTTGAGTTTTCCATATGCTCTAGCGCATTTCAGTCTATATGCTCTTGTCTTAATACCAAGAGGTTTATGTCATAATATTTCTTACGGAGCTCACCATAATGATATTCCACAAGGGTTTTTCCTACAGAGTTTATCATACCTACCATTTTTTTAGAGTTCACCACACATATTGTCCATTTAGAGTTCATTTCCACAAAAGAGATGTTGTAACACCCCTAACCCGTATATGTCACCAAGTAGGGTTACGAGGTATTATTGATCAATACATGTCATTTAACATACATATCTCATACAATTGTGCATTCATACTCAATATCATTTAATCACAATCACATTGTCCCTTATAAAGGCCTACAAGGCCTTAAACATGCTTTAGAAGAGGTTCGAAACTAAACTGATATCATACAAAAATTTTGGAAACTTAGAAATTTTTCATGTAAACCAAGGTCACACGCCAGTGTGAACAGGCCATGTGCCTCACACGGCTAGTAGACACACCCGTGTCTCAAGTCGTGTGAAAACAGGGCATACATATTGACTTGGGTCACAAGGCCGACGACACGTCTGTGTGCCCTTCGAAGTGGCCACACACGCCGTGTTCCAGGCCATGTGCTAGGCCGTGTCAAACCTGTAGGGTATACTGACTTATGCAACATGGCCAAGTCACATGCTCATGTGCTAGGCCGTGTTCCATTTAGGGGCGATACTGACTTGTACCACACGGCCAGTTACACGCCCGTGTGTGAGACCATGTGGAGCATACTGACTTCAACTCAATTTCAACACCATGGGGTACACGGCCGTGTAACATGACTGTGTGTCACACACGACTGAGACACACACCCATGTCTCTACCCATGTGGACGAAAATAGGCCATTTGCAAGGCCAATTTGCCACCCTATTTTGCTCATACCTACATAAGTACAAGTGGTACCATTTCAAGACACAAATATGCAACCAAATCAATCCTAATTCATGCAAATTTCATGCTATACAATTACAACCATTTCACTTACTCAAATATAACCCAAAACAACATCAAAAATATGGTTCATTTACCATAATTCACATATATGATTCATTCAATAAAACCATTGTAACACCCCAAACCCGGTCAACACACCACGACCGAATCTGGTATGTCACAAGGAAAAAGGGTTTTGAGAGGTTTAGGTTTAAGTTTAAAAGTTTGAGGAAAACACTTCGCTAGATTGTGTATTTAAAGAAAAACTCGAGTAGGCTTGATTTAAATCTGTTTGGTGTATATAAAAACCCAAAAATTTTAAAAACTTACTCCGATGGGTAGGTAAAACAGGTTTCTCTCGTTAAGAAGTTTAAGTTGTCTTTTATTAGTACGATAACATCTTGACTTAGTAGAAAATCCGATTTAAGTTAGAAAACATTTGAGTCCCTTTTATTCCAAATCTTAGTGTGATACAGATGGTATAGTTTAAAATGTCGCTTTTGTAGTTTTGAAATCGTTATCTTTCCAAGTTTTAGCACATTTTAACCCAATTAATTTGTTAGGCATATTAAAATCTACTTTAAGCATAAACATAACAAAATATAATTTTAAAAGGCCTTTTACAAACCAAAATAACCAAATAGAAATAAATAAGCTAATGTACCAAACTTTATAAGAGTCTACATAATTCCTTATTTAAGCATGGCATGAGCACCTCGAGTCCATCCCGGCTCCATGTCCGCGTGAGCACCTCGAGTCCATCCGGCTCCATGTCCGCATCTAAGTGTCACCGAAAAGTCAAAGGAGAGAGTGAGTCGCAAGACTCGGTGTGTAAACCCTCTCCCAGATAACATGCCAACACACATCATAACAAAATAATGCAAGTAATGCACCGATCCTAACCAACCATATCACCTTTTCTACCCGTGTGGTACCAAACCTTGGTGGTGCCAAACCACCGTGTCCCAAAGTCACAATATCCATAATGTGGTGCCAAACCACTTTGGTGACCAAGTCACAAATAATCCAATGATGGGGCCAACCCATCATGTGATACCAAATCACTAGCGACAATCCCAGATCTCATAAGTGGGGCCAACCCACGGTGGTGTCAAACCACGAGGGACGAGTCGCAATGAGGTGCTAAACCTCCGTGTCCCAAAGACACAATGTGATACCAAATCACCGTGACCGTAGTCACAAATCCGATGATGGGGCCAACCCATCGTGTGATACCAAATCACCGGCGTCAATCCCGTATAATCAACTATGGGGCCAACCCACCGTGGTACTAAGCCCTTTGGGACGAGACGCCGAGGTGCCAAACCTCCGTGTCCCAAAGACACAAAATATGTGGTACCAAACCACCGGAGGTGCCAAACCTCCGTGTCCCAAAGACACAGTGTCCCAAAGACACGGATATCATACTCCCCTCCTCTCATATCACCCAATAGCATATCATACTAAATGCAAAGTCGTGCAATCATGCTACCATGCTCACATGCTTAATATGGCATCTCAAAGTATATACACCAATAACCATGATATCACATACCATCACATATTTCATAATGAAACGGACTTACCGAATTCAGTATCCATACCTCAATGGGTACCAAAATAGTCAACCACACATTTCATTTACACAACAAAGTTATCACATTACTCGCTTAAGAAAGTGTGTTGGTTTACACACCTAAAATAGCGAAGGTTAAATCCTAAGAACCGGTCTAAGTCCCTTGATCACCTCGACAACCCCGATCCTATAATCGCCAACAAAGGATTAATCATCATACCATTCGGTCATAACCATTTACACAAAAGGGGTTAATCTTGATCTCTTACCGCCTTGAATTTGGTTACCAACCAAGTCTCGAACCAACAGTGGTTCCTCCACTAATCGACTACACCATAAAAGAGAACAATAAATCCTTTTGAAACCTTATACTTAATCGAAACTAACCAAATAGACCATGAGCCACCATTTCACCATCACTTACCAAACAATTGAATCCAGATAAAAGCTTTGCTGACTGCTTGGAATCCCGAAAGCCCTATAATGAGATGTTTAAACAAATGATTAACTCCAACCAAAATCCACATAGGCCTATCCAACCCGAAATCAACATAGCACTAGAGAGAAAAAGAGAAATGGCCATTCGGCCAAGAACTTACCCCTTCCAACGCTTGAAAACAAAACCCAAAAATGATCCACACCACACCTCACAATCGGCCAAGATGGAAGAAAAATAGAAGAAGGAAATTTCTATGAAGGGGATGATGGTTCGGCTAAAGGGTTTGGGAAAAGCAAAGTAAAAGATGAATAGGGGGTTACTTTCGGTTTTGAAAAAAATAAGAAATGAGGAAGGTGTTTTGGAGGATGAGTTTCGGCTACTGATCTTCAAGAAAAGGAGAAAGAAAATGTGGGAAGAAGATGCTAATTTTGGCTTAGCACAATGAGAAGAAGAAGAAAGAAACAAGGCAGAATTTCGGCACACAAGTGTTTGGGTTTTCGGTTCCAAGAGAAGAAGAATATGAGCAGGAAAAAGGAGAGTAAGAGAAGCTAGATTCGGCTAAATGTTGAAGAGAAGACAAAAGCTGGTTTTAGTTTAACACAAATGAAAAAGAAAAGAAAGTGGGAGAGGCATTCGGCTACCAAAGAGAAAAAGCAACCTTTTTGGCAAGAAGCAACCTTGGACTTTCGGTTTAAGGGAAATGAGAGGAGAATTAACCTTGAAGTTTTGCTTTTGGCTAGCTTTTGACTAAAAGAGAAATCACTTGTTTTGGCAAAAGAAAGAACTTGGTTTGCTATTCCCTATGATGAAAATGCACACCTACCCAATGCCAAAATTCGGCACACTCCCACTCTCTCACAACACTTACCAACCGCCAACCTCTCCCAAAATCCCCTCAAAACCGGCCAACCTCCCCCCAATCACTCCCAAGCCACTAATTCAAATGACTATGACCAAGTCTTCCTCCATAATTTGCTCTCCACCCACCATTCAAATGAGAAGACTTAGTCCAAGGTAGAGTTTGAACTGCCTACAACTCCTTCCCTCCATGCCGTCAAAATGGGAGCCAAAATGGGGGATTTTCGCAGCTTGAACTCAGGACCTCACCCCTTGCAATTGACGCCATACACATGCTCCAAGTGGCGCATGCTTGCCACTCCACCAACTCCTTTGTTATGCCACAACTCAACAAATAATATATATAACCCCCAACTCATTCAACTCCTCTCACCCAAAGGCTTAAAACTAAAATTTTCCCACCTACTCAGGCTCACTCCTAGCCTACAACTAAGCCTCGAGACCACACAAACAACAACATAACAAGCCATTAACATGCAAACAATGCCAAAATAAAATAGCCCTTAACTCGATATTACAGGTTCTACCCCTTAAAAATAATTTTGGCCTCGAAATTACAGTCGTCAAGAGTTGCGGGTATTGCTGTCTCATCATATCCTCGGGTTCCCAAGTAGCTTCTTCCACGCCTTGATTCCGCCAAAGAACCTTAACCAAAGGCACAGTCTTCCTACGCAGAACCTTCACATCCCGATCTAAAATCAGTATAGGCTCCTCCTCCATAGACAAATCTGGGTTTACCTCGATCTCTTCTACCGTCACCACGTGCGATGGATCTGAGCGATATCGCCTAAGCATCGAGCGTGGAACACGTCGTGAATCGACTTAGCTCACTGGCAACTCGAAATGATATGCAATCGTCCCACTCGCCTCAAGACCTTATACGCCCAATAAACCTCAAACTTAGCTTGCCTTTCCTCCCGAACCTTAATACTTTTTTTCCACGGTGAGACCTTGAAAAACTTGATCCCCATAGCAAATTCAATATCTCTCGCTTAAGATCGGCATAGGACTTTTGCGGGTCCGAAGCTTCCTTCAATCGAGCTCGAATCAACTTAACCTTGTCTTCGGCCTCAAGAATTAACTCTCGTCCCAACAAGCGCCGCTCACTTAACTCTGTCCAACAAGTAGGTGAGCGACACTTCCTACCGTACAACGCCTCATATGGTGCCATCTTGATGCTTGCTTGGTAACTGTTGTTATAGGCGAACTCAGCTAACGGTAGATACTCCTCCCAACTACCCCTGAAGTCCAATACACAACCTCGTAACATGTCTTCCAAGATCTGTATAACCCTTTCCGACTGCCCGTCAGTCTGCGGATGAAATGCCGTGCTGAAATCTAACCGTGTACCCAGAGCCTGATGCAACGCTCTCCAGAACCTTGACGTGAATCTGGGGTCCCTATCCGAGATGATCGATACTGGCACCCCGTGCAGTCTCACTATCTCTGACACATACAGCTTCGCCAACCTCTGAAGTGAGTAGTCCACCCTCACCGGAATAAAGTGAGCTGATTTAGTCAGTCGATCCACAATTACCCAAACTGAATCCTTCTTGCTCGGTGTAAGCGGTAATCCACTGACGAAATCCATAGTTATCCTTTCCCACTTCCACTGAGGAATCTTCTTTGGTCAAGCAACCCAGATGCAAATCGATGCTCGCCTTGACTGCCGACACGCCGACACTTCCCTACAAACTCATCACTTCCTTTTTCGCATCTTACCACCGTAATCGTTCTCGAGATCCCTATACATTTTGCTACCTCCGGGATGCATAGCGTAAGGGTTGCTATGTGCATCTCAAGAATCTTCGCCTTAACTCAAGATCTCTCGGCATACAAGCTTTCCCGAAAACACGTAACCCCATCACTAGACAAGCTATAACCCTTCAACCCATCATTACGCACTTGTGTCCTCTCAAGACTCGTAACCTCATCCAACAAGCTGCTTTTCTCGATCCGCTCAACCCAAGTAGGCTTAACTCGCAGCTCCGCGAGAATACTCCGTCGTCATACAAACTCAAGTGGGCAAACAACGCCTTAAATCCAAACAACCTTACGACTTAACGCTGCTCGCCACAACGTTAGCCTTGCCGGATGATACTCAATTGAGCAATCGTAGTCTTTCAAAGCACTCAATCCATCTGCTACTGTCTCAAATTCAAGTCTTTTCGAAGTTAGAAGGTACTTGAGACTCTTATGGTCCGTGTAGACTATCGATCTCTCTCCGCATAAGTAATGCCTCCATATCTTCAAGGCAAAACTACGATCGCTAACTCCGGATCGTGCGTTGGATAATTCACTTCATGTGGCCTCACCGCCGGGATCGTAAGTTACAACCTTCCTTCTGCATCAAGACACAACCCAATCCCGTATGTGATGCATCGCAAGACATCGTGAATTCCCTACCACCTCAAAGTTGAATCGTAACCGAGCTTCACAAAATCTTCTTCAACTTATCGAAACTCTCCTGTTGCTTCTCGGTCAAATAAACGACACCCTTTTCTCAATAATTTAGTCATCGGTCTTTGCGATCAATGAGAAACCTCTACAAATCTTCTAGTACCGCCAAGCCCGAAAACTCCGAATCTCGACTCATCGACTTAGGCGGCTTCCAATCCAAAATCGCCTCAATCTTTCGAGGATCCACTCTAATCCCTCAACAGATACTACATGACCCAAAAACGTCACCTCCTAAGCCGTAACTCAGATTATCAACTTCGCATAAAGTTGCTTTCTCCTCAAAATCAGAACACCACCCGCGAAATGCGCATCATGTTCCTCCTCGGTCCTGGAATATACTAAGATGTCGCCGATAAAAACCACTACGAATCGATCCAAATACCGTTGAAACACCCTATTCATCGATCCATGAAGGCACGTGCGTTAGTCAACCCAAACGGCATAACTAAGAACTCAAAGTGCCCATACCGAGTATGTAAATGCCGTCTTACAGATATCCGCCTCCTTCACCTTTAACTGGTGATACCCAGACCTTAAGTCGATCTTCGAGAAAACTGACGCGCCCTTTAATTGATCAAACAAGTCATCTATCCGAGGCAGCGGATACTTGTTTTTGATCGTCAGCTTATTTAGTTGGCGGTAGTCTATACACATCTGCATAGTACTGTCTTTCTTCTTGACAAAGAGTACCGGCGCTCCCCAAGGCGAAACACTTGGCCTGATAAAGCCTCGGTCCAACAACTCCTGGATTTGAGCCTCAAGCTCCACTAACTCTTTAGGTGCCATCCTGTACGGAGTAATGGATCTTGGCGCAGATCCGCAATGATCTATCCGAACTCTACCTCACGATCCGGTGGCAAACCCAAAGCTCCTCGAAACACATCAATAAATTCCCTAATCATTCGAACTGTCTCCACAAGCAGACTCTTTAGCCTCCAAGGCATACATGAACCACATAAGCTTCGACCCTTCGACCATCTTTCGGCCAGAGCAGATACCACATTAGATGATAATTCCTCCTATTACCGATCGAACTACCTCATCACCCTCGGTGTGCTCGTAACCATGCGCTTAGCAGCGTGGTCCAACTTCGCCCCAGACTTAACCGCTAGTCCATCCCAAGAATCAGGTCGAACTCCCCAAACGGCGGCTCCATCGATCGACCTCAAATACTACCCCTTGGAGTTCTAGAGGTGCGCCTCTATACAGCTTTATCTACAACAACAGAGTGACCTAAAGGGCTTATTACGGTCATCTGCCTAGAAGATATCTCAGAGTCTAAATCCATGGTCTTCACTATGCTACTTGCAACATATGAATGTGTTGAACCCACATCAATCAAAGCAGTAAATAGAGAACCAAAGATTAAAAACGCATCGATAATGACGTCCGGTGCATCGTCCTCTCTCGACGCCTCGCACAGCATACACTAGCCCCTATTGTCGGACTCAGAACTACGCACCTCGCCGGTGCTCCACCACTACCGACGTAACCATTACCTCCTCGCCATTACCTCGGCCCCTCTGCGGTGGTGGTCTATTATTTCAGATCGAGTACGGCCCCGATTCTCTGATGAATCCTAGCCAACTTGCAGACGATCCCTCACACGGTGGTCCAAATGAGCCACACTCAAAACAAATTTCTACCATCGGTCCAACATCCTCCCCAATGAGCTTTCCCACAACGGTTACACTACGGCGGTCCTTGCCTAGCAGCAACAAACCTACCCGACTGATTCGGCCCACTCGGTCTAGCCCTTTTCTGCTGATTACCCGATGACCCAGAAGATCCAAAACTCCTCTTGTGTTGGTTCCTATCCGTGTTTTGCCTCACCGACTCCTTAATGCCCTCGGCTACCTTCACCTTCTCAACCAGAATAGCAAATTCACGCTCCTGCTGGGGCGCAATTAACAACCTTAATTCGTCTCGCAGGCCATCCTCGAAACGAACGCACCTTTCATGTTTAGTAGCCACCATACCCCTAGCATACCGACTCAGCCTGAGAAACTCTACCTCGTACTCTGACACAGATTTACTCCCCTGATCTAACCTCAAAAATGCTTTCCGTTGCTCATTTATGTAGTTAGCTCCGACGTACTTCTTCTGATAAGCAACCCGGAAATAGTCCCAAGTCAGATCTTCTGCTGCAGTCATTGTCCGAACCGTGAGCCACCATTGGTATGACTCATCTCTTGAGAAGTGATACTATCCCTTGAACTTTTCTTCAAAGATCAGTCTAGATCGTCCATGATCCGCTCTCGCTTCGGCCAAGATGATCGTGCTAGGAGCAACACCGAGACACCCCGAAGAATTTAGCCCGTTTGCCAAGTCGCCAGTACGATTTCCTAGCTCCTACACCTCCACCTACTCCAGCTACCCTTTCTAACACTCGCATGAGATCGCTCTGTGACAACTGCGTCGTCCCGATCTGCTCTTGGAACTCACCACCTCCATTGGTGGCGGGCCAGTATCTCATTCTCGACCTCACCCGTAACCGACGGGTTCAAAGCATCATCCTACTGCGACCTGCTCCACGACCACGTTCACCTCGGGTACTCATGACTAAATCTCGTCTGATTTAAAGAATTTTATGTATCAGTAATTATTCCACTGTTTAAAAGCAAAGTCTTATGAATATTGCTTATTAAAGAAGTTTCGTTTTCGCGAGTCCACAGAGTCCTATCAGTTTCACTCTCTAAGGTAGTCTTACTATTACTAATCATCCCATCACATTACATCAATATCATTATCACAAACAATAGTACGGGGTACTTACCTGGGCGGATTGGTGCCGGAGACTCGGTGCCATGCCTTTCAAACCATGCTTTTTAAAACAAAACACTTAAAATAGACTTTTGAAAACATTTTGGGCCTCAGGCCCACAGCCGAGCCTTTGAACTTAGCTCTGATACCACAAATGTAACACCCCAAACCCGGTCAACACACCACGACCGAATCTAGTATGTCACAGGGAAAAAGGGTTTTGAGAGGTTTAGGTTTAAGTTTAAAAGTTTGAGGAAAACACTTCGCTAGATTGTGTATTTAAAGAAAAACTCGAGTAGGCTTGATTTAAATCTGTTTGGTGTATATAAAAACTCGAAAATTTTAAAAACTTACTCTGATGGGTAGGTAAAACAGGTTTATCTCGTTAAGAAGTTTAAGTTGTCTTTTATTATTACGATAACATCTTGACTTAGTAGAAAATCCAGTTTAAGTTAGAAAACATTTGAGTCCCCTTTTATTCCAAATCTTAGTGTGATACCCGATGGTATAGTTTAAAATGTCGCTTTTGTAGTTTTGAAATCGTTATCTTTCCAAGTTTTAGCACATTTGAACCCAATTAATTTGTTAGGCATATTAAAATCTACTTTAAGCATAAACATAACAAAATATAATTTTAAAAGGCCTTTTACAAACCAAAATAACCAAATAGAAATAAATAAGCTAATGTACCAAACTTTATAAGAGTCTACACAATTCCTTATTTAAGCATGGCATGAGCACCTCGAGTCCATCCGGCTCCATGTCCGCGTCTAAGTGTCACTGAAAAATCAAAGGAGAGAGTGAGTCGTAAGACTGGTTGTGTAAATCCCTCTTCCCAGATAACATGCCAACACACATCATAACAAAATAATGCAAGTAATGCACCGATCCTAACCAACCATATCACCTTTTCTACCCCGTGTGGTACCAAACCACGGTGGTGCCAAACCACCGTGACCCAAAGTCACGATATCCATAATGTGGTGCCAAACCACTTTGGTGACCAAGTCACAAATAATCCAATGATGGGGCCAACCCAT
Organism: Gossypium rotundifolium; assembly: GCA_025506655.1. Taxonomy (NCBI): domain Eukaryota; kingdom Viridiplantae; phylum Streptophyta; class Magnoliopsida; order Malvales; family Malvaceae; genus Gossypium; species Gossypium rotundifolium. The sequence goes on along the minus strand of CP106729.1, from coordinate 66,409,884 downwards.
CGTGTGATACCAAATCACTAGCGACAATCCCGTGATCTCATAAGTGGGGCCAACCCACGGTGGTGTCAAACCACGTGGACGAGTCGCAATGAGGTGCCAAACCTCGGTGTCCCAAAGACACAATGTGATACCAAATCACCGTGACCGTAGTCACAAACCGATGATGGGGCCAACCCATCGTGATACCAAATCACCGTGTCAATCCAGATAATCAAGCTGTGGGGCCAACCCACCGTGGTACTAAGCCACTTGGACGAGACGCTGAGGTGCCAAACCTCTGGTGTCCCAAAGACACAAAATATGTGGTACCAAACCACTGGAGGTGCCAAACCTCTGGTGTCCCAAAGACACAGTGTCCTAAAGACACGGATATCATACTCCCCCTCCTCTCATATCACCCAATAGCATATCATACTAAATGCAAAGTCGTGCAATCATGCTATCATGCTCACATGCTTAATATGGCATCTCAAAGTATATACACCAATAACCATGATATCACATACCATCACATATTTCATAATGAAACGGACTTACCCGAATCCGTATCCATACCTCAATGGGTACCAAAATAGTCAACCACACTGTTTCATTTACACAACAGGTTATCACATTACTCAGTTAAGAAAGTGTGTTGGTTTACACACCTGAAATAGCGAAGGTTAAATCCTAAGAACCGGTCTAAGTCCCTTGATCACCTCGACAACCCCGATCCTATAATTGGCCAACAAAGGATTAATCATCATACCATTCGGTCATAACCATTTACACAAAAAGGGGGTTAATCTTCGATCTCTTACCTGCCCTTGAATCGGTTACCAACCAAGTCTCGAACCAACAGTGGTTCCTCCACTAATCGACTACACCATAAAAGAGAACAATAAATCCTTTTGAAACCTTATACTTAATCGAAACTAACCAAATAGACCATGAGCCACCATTTCACCATCACTTACCAAACAATTGAATCCAGATAAAAGCTTTGCTGACTGCTTGGAATCCCGAAAGCCCTATAATGAGATGTTTAAACAAATGATTAACTCCAACCAAAATCAACATAGGCCTATCCAACCCGAAATCAACATAGCACTAGAGAGAAAAAGAGAAATGGCCATTCGGCCAAGAACTTACCCCTTCCAACGCTTGAAAACAAAACCCAAAATGATCCACACCACACTCACAATCGACCAAGATGGAAGAAAAATAGAAGAAGGAAGTTTCTATGAAGGGATGATGGTTCGCTAAAGGGTTTGGGAAAAGCAAAGTAAAAGATGAATAGGGGTTACTTTCGCTTTTGAAAAAAATAAGAAATGAGGAAGGTGTTTTGGAGGATGAGTTTGACCATCGATCTTCAAGAAAAGGAGAAAGAAAATGTGGGAAGAAGATGCTAATTTTGGCTTAGCACAATGAGAAGAAGAAGAAAGAAACAAGGCGTAATTTTAAGACACAAGTGTTTGGGTTTTGGTTCCAAGAGAAGAAGAATATGAGCGGGAAAAAGGAGAGTAAGAGAAGCTAGATTCTGCTAAATGTTGAAGAGAAGACAAAATCTGGTTTCGGTTTAACACAAATGAAAAAGAAAAGAAAGTAGGAGAGGCATTCGGCTACCAAAGAGAAAAAGCAACCTTTTTGGCAAGAAGCAACCTTGGACTTTCGGTTTAAGGGAAATGAGAGGAGAATTAACCTTGAAGTTTTTCTTTTGGCTAGCTTTTGACTAAAAGAGAAATCAGCTTGTTTTGGAAAAAAGAAAGAACTTGGTTTGCTATTCCCCCTATGACCAAAAATGCACACCTACCCAATGCCAAAATTCGGCACACTCCCACTCTCTCACAACACTTACCAACCGGCCAACCTCCCCCAAAATCCCCTCAAAACTGGCCAACCTCCCCCCTATCACTCCCAAGCCACTAATTCAAATGACTATGACCAAGTCTTCCTCCATAATTTGCTCTCCACCCACCATTCAAATGAGAAGACTTAGTCCAAGGCGAGTTTGAACCCCACAACTCCTCCCTCCATGCAGTCAAAATGGGAGCCAAAATGGGGATTTTCGCAGCCTTGAACTCAGGACCTCACCCCTTGTAATTGACGCCATACACATGCTCCAAGTGGCGCATGCTTGCCACTCCACCAACTCCTTTGTTATGCCACAACTCAACAAATAATATATATAACCCCAACTCCTTCAACTCCTCTCACCCAAAGGCTTAAAACTAAAATTTTCCCACCTACTCAAAGCTCACTCCTAGCCTACAACTAAGCCTCGAGACCACACAAACAACAACATAACAAGCCATTAACATGCAAACAATGCCAAAATAAAATAGCCCTTAACCCGGGATATTACAACCATTCCAAATATGCATTAGCAATCCAACCTTCTTCATTCATTATAGGTTAATATACCTAATTCAAAACAAAGCCATTCACACATCTTTATACATTAACCAAATCATCGTCACAAGTCAACTTAAATGGCCTAAAATGCATGTTCATCAAGCATATCAAAATGACTCAAGCCTATATATGCCATATACCATATATACACAACTCAAAAGTACCAAAATAGATGTCCGATAGTGCGATGAAGTTCCTAATGATCCTCGGTTACGAGCTATCTTCGATTTACTATAAAACATAGAAGGAAATGAACAAAGTAAGCTATAAAGCTTAGTAAGTTCGTATTTAAATATGAAATAATCTCAACATTTATTAACATTTTCAAAACGGATAACATAATTAGCATTTAGAGCATTCATCAACGAGTTAACATATAGTTAAACCACATCGTAACCTATAAGTCATTAACATCTTCTAACACGTTACTTGAACAGTTTTCTGCACATACCTATACCGATACCTATCTAACTCTCGACAATTCTCTTATCAAACCACTTTGGCTTATAAATACTTATGACACAAATTCATCGATTTTTCAATCCCATAATCCAACTATGGTATTATACATACATTTCCAAGGCGTTGCCGTGGTGTTACATTCATATGCCATAACCTTGTTATGGTCTTATTTTCGATTTACCATAGCCCATTTATGGTCTTATTTCGTAACTCATATGCTTAAACCGTACATTTAGATTCAATATCTCCAAATTTAACTAATAGAATACATACAATCTCAATTCTATCCATCAATTAAACAGTTGCACAATTAAGTTCAACTATATGAACTTAACTCGTATTCGAATTTGATGAAACGGATCGACTAGTCGATAACCTTACTTTTCCCCCGATCTAAATCCAATTCTTTCTTTCTTGATCTACATGAATTCAAAGTTAACTTATTCAATCACATATTCTTTCAATTTAGTCCATATCACACTTTAAATCACTTTTACACTTTTGTCCCAAGTATTTCACAACTTTTACAATTTAGTCCTTATTTCACAAAACGCAAAATTCACATAATTTCAACGAAACCCATGCTTGTCCAAATTGCATATAGGTCCCTAGCAGCCCACATTTTTCATTTATTTTACATTTCAACCACAAATTTTTAACATTTCACAATTTAGCCCCTAATTTGCATTTTCAACAAAAATCACTTAGCAAAACTTGTTTAACTAACACCAAATATTCATAATCTATCAAGAAACTTCAAAATACACATGTATTGATCAATAGAATCATTCAAAATCTTTAACAATTTTGCAAAATAGTCCCTGGGCTAGCTAGTATTGTAACATCCCGAGTTGTTGAGCTTATGCGTTTAATGTGTGATTGTGTTTCATGTGTTAATTAGAGTGTTAGGGGTCTAAATTGGGCTCGAGGTTAGGCTAAAGCCTTAGCAGAATTAGTTTTTGGACACTTTAAAGGGAAGCCTGATAAGATAGGGCTTAAAAGATGTTAATTGTGTTTTGAAATACAAGGTGGGCTTGTGGCCCAGTGGCAAAATGGCGCCACTTAAAGAGCAAGAAGGTGGCGTCAACTGAGAAGGCCCAAACTCAAGTAGCATGCAGCCCAATTCTTTTAATTAAAGTTAGCTAAATTTCGGCATTTAGGTGGATAAGGTTGGACGGCAACAAGGCTTATAAATAAGGGGATTTTATGTGGATAATAAGTTTGATAATGTGCTGATAAAGGGAGGAAGAGATGGTGTTGTCTAAGCCTCTTTTGGAGGTGTGCTTGGATAAAGATAAGGGAGAAAGTTTAGGAGCTATCTAGGAAGCAAGTGGTGGCCAAATTTGGGATACTGTGCATAAATGGGGACGGCTAGATAGGACTAAGGGGTGCCGAAATTTCCCCTTGTTTATTAATTAGTTTTAGTTTTCAAAAGAGGGCAATCCTAACATTTGGTTAGTATGGGTACCGAAATACTCTTTAAATAGAGGGGATATCTCTTCAATTCCAGTATTTGGTCCCTATTTTCTTTTTTCGTTCTCCCATCCTCACTTTTATGCAAAAGCCGAAAGTCTATTATTCTATTCTCTATTCTTTTTCTTTTTTCTTTCAAAAGTTAAAACTCTAAATTCTCTTCTCATCCCCATAGCCGAATACTTCCTATTCCCTTTTGCCGATTTCTTCACTAAAGCTGAATCTACATAGGCTTCTTCCTATCATATTTTCTTTTGAACTTCTCAAAAGCCAGAATCTCTAAGGGGTAGTCAAATTCTTTGTGTTAAGGTGAGTGTCGATTTTCCTATCTCTTCACTTTCTCTTTCGGGTTTTGGAAGAGAAAGCCGAAAAGCTAATGGTTTGATGGTTTTGTATAATTTCTTGTTGGGCGACATTCAGAAATTTAGGTAGATCACCTAGATCTAAAAGCCAAAAATGCTAGTCTCAGAATCTCAATCTCTTTTCGAGATTTCAAGGTAAGGGCTCAATTTTTCCCATGTTGTTTAATCGGGTTCTTTTTCATTATTCGTGCCTTAGCCTAATGTTGCGTTAAGCAATCATCATAGTATCTTCTGACCAAAGATCACTCATGGACTCGAATGTCAGCAAATTAAAGGAAGGGGCTAGATTTGTAATCCCAACCCTAAAGTACAAGAAATGCGCGGTGTCTGCTGTTCGAGATTGGCCACCGGGTTGTGGACCAGCTTCTGAACAGCATCTTAGGCAGATAGCAGTCGTATCAACTTTTGATAGTGGCAACATAGAAAGTATTATTCTATCGGTAATCAGGTGTGTAGATCTCTATCACACTAGCTAATCTGTATTATATGTTATGGGCTAAAAGCCAAAAAATGAGGCTGCATGAACAGTCGTATTAGCCAAAAAGGGTAGGCAAGGGATGCCAGGTACATAATCATAGAAACTTCTCTATGTGTATCGAAGTATGTGAAAGTATGTGATCTGTTTAGATATTTTAATGTTCTAATTCTTGCATGTATGTATGCATGGGATGGGAATGATATGAGGAAGAGGAGCAGGTCGCGAGGCGATCGGTGGCTTTGCCACATAGGTCACATAGTGATCGGTCTTTATGACAAAGACGTAGCAATTGCCGATATATATTATTAAGGTCGTATAGCGATCGGTGGCTTTCCCACATAGGTAACATAGTGATCGGTCCTTATGACAGACAAATTGCCGATATGGTGTGTAGCGGATGGAGGGTTGATTGTAGAAATCCCCACGGTGTGATGGTTGGTACGGGGGTGTGTAGAGGATGGACTTTTAGGTTTGGGATGGGCCATGTTGCATGTAATATATTCTGTGCCATTGTGAATGGGCCTAGGCCCATAATGTGTTTGTAGGCCCAAGGCGTTTATGTGTTTTTAGGATTTGCACACTGAGTCTTGGTGACTCACCCGTTTATTTTTTCCAACATTTTAGATGAGCAGTAGATCGTGGACATGGGAGCCGAGGCGGACTCGAGGGGCCATCAAGTTTTTGTTATCTTTATAGACTATTTCTATTTTTTTATTTTTTTCCTTAAGTTTAAATTTGGGATTATTTTTTTAATAAGGCCCCATAACTTAGGTTATCGTTTTATATTTTTTTTCTTTTTTATTTATTCTATACATCTTACAAGCTTATATTTTCAAAGTCTTAATTTTAAGGTGAAACTAAAATGGGTTTTCCAAGTGTGTCTATAGCAAATGCTGAAGTTTCTTCAAAAATATCACAATTAATGATTAATCGGTTAAAATAAATTGAGATTCTTCAAAACCCTACAAGCAAAGTTTTCAACATTCAACCCGTAGCATACCAGATCCGGCCATGACTTATGGGCAGGGTTTGGGGTGTTACAAGTACTAGTTGCAACGATCACAAAAAAATAGAAATCATTAAAAACCGAGCAAAAATGGACTTACATGCTTAAAGATTTGTGGCTGAAACTTGAAACCCTATCTATGGCTTTTATCCTTTCAATTTTTGGTGGAAAGATAACATGAAGAAGATGATATCAAATTTTATGATATTTTACTTAAGATTATTTATTGAATTACATATTTAACTTTGGTTATAAAACATCAAAATTACTTAATGCATGTCCATAAATGTCCACTAACATTAAAAATGGTCTAATTACTACATAAGGACCTTCACTTTAATATTTTATAGCTATTAGACACCTTTAGCTATTAGAACACAAGTTTTACACTTTATGGGATTTAGTCCTTTTTATCAAATTAAGCATTTAAACGATAATTTCTTGACGAAATTTTCACACAATCACTCAATCATGCTGTAGACATTAAAATAATAATAAAATAAATATTTTGACCTCATATTTGTGGTCCCAAAACCACTATTTTGATTTGACTAAAAAGGGCTGCTACAATTCTTCCCCTTAGGGATTTTCGTCCCCGAAAATCTTATCGGTGAATAGGTTTGAGTATTGTTTTCTCATAGCATCCTCAGGTTCCCATCTAGCTTCTTCAACCCTGTGTCGATGCCATAATATTTTTACTAATGTGATTCTCTTATTTCTCAGCTTTTTGATCTCACGAGTTAAAATTCGAATTGGTTCTTCAACATATGACATATCAGACTGAATTTCAACCTCGTTCGGGGAAATGACATGTGAAGGGTCGGATCAGTATCGTCGAAGCATCAACACATGAAACAAATTATGTATCTTTTCTAACTCATACGATAAGTACAGCTGATATGGCATTGGCACAACTCGCTCAGTAATTTCATACGGTCCAATGAATCGCAGACTCAATTTCCCTTTCCGACCAAACCACAATATCTTTTCCACAGTGACACTTTCAAAAACACTTTATCCCCGATTTGGAACTCAATATCTTTCTATTTCAAGTCTGCATATGATTTTTGTCGATTCAAAGTCACTTTCAAACTATCGCAAATTACTTTCAATTTTTCTATTGTTTCTCTAATCAGATCAACCCCATGAATGTTATTCTCACTAAGCTTAGTCCAGTACAATGGTGTTCTACATTTACGACCGCATGGAGCTTCGTATGGTGCCATCTTTATACTCGATTTGAAGGTATTATTATAAGCAAATTCAAATCAATGGTATATATTTCTCCAGCTACCTTCAAACTCAAGAATGCAACAACGCAACATATCCTCAAGTATTTGAATAACTCGTTCGTATTGACCATCCGTTTGTGGGTGAAACGCAGTGTTAAAATACAGCTTTGTACCCAAAGCTTCTTGTAATTTATTCCAAATTCTTGATGAAAACCTTAGATCTCTATCCAAAAAATAGATAGGGGAACACCATGTAATCTCACAGTTTCAGAAATATACAACTCAGCCAATTTATCAAGTAAGAAATCTGTACATACCGGAATGAAATGAGTTGATTTCATCAATCTGTCAACAACAACCCAGATCATATCTTTCTTTTTTGGAGATAAGGGTAAAATCGATACGAAATCCATTGTTACTCTATCCCACCTCCACTCAAGAATCATAGTAGGCTGTAATAAACTTGATGACACTTGATGCTCAGCTTTGACTTGCTGACAAATCAAACATGTTGAAACGAATTCTGAGATATCTCGTTTCATGCCGTGCCACCAAAAAGTTGTTTCAAATCATTATACATTTTCGTGCTTCCGGATGTACTGATAAACAACTATTGTGTGCTTCATTTAGAATCTTCCGAATGAGCTCAAAATTTCTTTGTACACGTATTCTATCACGAAACATTAAACAATCATCAAGCCCTATTCGAAACTCTGAATCAGAAGTCGACTCACACTGAGCTTATTTTTCTTCCGATTCATTTACAAAGTTTTGAGCCTCACAAATCTACTGTAGAAATAATAGTCTCGCTTTCAATTTGGGTACTATCGAATCGTCATCAAACAAAGCTAGTTGTATGTTCAAAGCACGTAAAGCAAATAAGGAATTTCGGCTCAAAGCATCAGCAACTACTTTCCACTTTCCCCGGATGATAATCAATCACTAATTCATAGTCTTTTAGTAATTCTAGCCATCTCCACTATCGCAAATTCAAATCTTTCTGAGCCATTAGATATTTCAAGCTTTTTTTATTGGTATAAATATGGCATTTCTCACCAAACAAGTAATGACACCAAATTTTCAATGCGAATACTATTGTGGCTAACTCTAGATCGTGTGTCAGGTAATTCTTTTCGTGCGATTTCAACTGTCTCGAGGCATAAGCTACAACTTTGCCTTCCTGCATCAAAACACAACCTAGACCATTTAACGATGCATCACTGAAAACTATGAATTTTTTACCTGACTCAGGCTGAACTAACACTGGTGCTTCTGTCAATAATGCATTCAATTGCTCGAAGTTCTACTGACATTTTTTTGACCACTTAAATTTAACATCTTTTTGAAGCAATTATGTCATTGGAGTTGCAATCATCGAGAAGGCTTTCACAAATTGTCTATAATAACTTGCTAGTCCCAGAAAACTAGGACCTCAGATACATTTCTCAGAGGCTTCCAATCAAAAATCGTAGAAATTACTCGGGTCAACTTGGATACCCGCGTCTTGAAACTATATGTCCCAGAAAACCAACCTCTCGTAGCCAAAATTCATATTTGCTAAACTTTGCAAACAAATGTTTATCTCTCAAAGTTTTTAACAAGATTCTCAAATGCTCGGCATGATCAGATTCATCACGAGAGTAAATCAAGATGTAACACACCAAACCCGACCTAAACGTTATGACCGAGTGGTATGTCACAAGGAAAAGTTGTTTAAAATAACTTTGGAATATTAAGGAATCATCACAATTTTGAAAGCTTTTCGTTTCGTGTTTCTGTCTTGAAAATAACATCCAGTTAAAGGGTTTCTTGCCAACTCTTATTTAGAAGAACTATTAGTCGAAAAACGGTTTTGAGATGTGAAAACTGAAAACTAGTGATACTCCGAAACGTGTTATTTTGAAAATAGTGTTTGGGGTTTTTTTTAAGTAAATTTTTGAATTGAGTTATTATCAGCATGTTATCCGCTTATTAATATTTTGGGAGAACATTTATTTATATTTTTAGGAAAACCTTGTGTTTAGCAGTTCATAATATAATAACAACCCCATTAAAAGGAAAAACCTAAATTAAAGTTATAGAGGCCTTATTTCATAACAAAATCCCAAACTAACATAAGTTTAAATAAAGAAAACAAATTTACGTAAGAAGTAATGCATGGGCACTTCGAAGTCCACCTTGGCTCCAAATCTACGACTAAGAGTTACCTGCAAGAATAAGTAGAGGGGTGAGTACCAAGACTCAGTGTGTAATTCCCCTTAAAAATGCAATCTGGCTTGAAGCCCACAGATACACATTGGGCCTTAGTCCCCCACAACCCAACATAACACAAGTGTATGCAATGCAACCCAGCCCCACCTAGTTTTCCATCCTCTACATCACCTGAACCAGCCGAACACCTGTGGCACCAAGCCACTGCGGTACCAAACCAATGTGGTTCCAAACCACTGTGACAAAGTCACTGATAAATGTATATGTAGGGCTAACCCACTGTTGTACCAAACCATTGTGATAGTCACTGATAAATATATGTGGGGCCAACCCACTGTGGTACCAAACCACTGTGACAATCATTGATAAATATATATATATGTGGTGCCAAATCATTGTGACATAGTCACTGATAAATATATGTGGGGCCAACCCACTGTGGTACCAAACCACTGTGACAGTCACTGAATCACACTTCCCATTTCAATCATATCCCAAAACCTATGTAAGCACGTAATCAATATGTGATGTATGTAATCATATTTCCAATATAAGCAGATAATTAAATTATACATATATTTAGATTATGCCATTCATAAAACAAATTCATACAGGTACTTACCTAGTATCTCCAACCTTACCCACAAGGGTATCTTGACTGTATATACCGACGTTTCGACTTTCAGCCAACACAGTTATTAATGCAAAATAATAAAGAAAAGTGTGAGCATTATACACCTGTTTACGCGAAGAAGTAGACGCTCTATATCGTCAACACTCTCACTAGCAGGAATAACCGCGATTAGTCTATCCCAGACAGACGTCGGCTCTCTACCACAACCCGGTGGAAAGTCTCAAACTGCCGACACCACATGTCGCTTAAACTTTGGGATAGAGACTATGAGTCCACTCTCCTCCTTGGTTTGACTAGCATCCGCATCCATGAAGAGACTTGACCAGAAGATTGGGTTAAAGCAACAAAAGAGAAAAAGGAATAGGTAAACCCGAATTAAGAGAACTTTCTTACCTTGTCAAAGAGTGAACCAAATACAGATAAACTTGGCTAAAAATTCAAATCCGAAGTGAACATGCCATGTTAAAAGGAGAAAAGAAGAGATTAGCCGCAAACTACATCAAGAACAAAATAGCCATTCGGCTATGACCATATAAAATCAAAAGAAACTAGAGAAGAATCGAAAGGGTCTCCCTTACCTTGCACCAATAGATACCGATTGAAGAGAAGACCTTTGGCAACCAACAAGCCCCTTTGGTTCTTGGGGTTTGGCTAAAGTACAAATAAAAAAACAAACAAGGTTACAAGAGATGGAGTATCCAACTTCGAAAGAGAAATCGATTTGGTTTATGATCAACGCATAAGTGATCGCTTCCTTAAAAGGAGCAAAAGATAATAAGAATGAAGGAGGAATTTTTTAACTTCAACAGAGAGAAGACGAATGGAGTCCAAGAAGATTCCGCACAAGCAGCAAATGCCAATAATGGTTTCACTCAAGAGAAGAATAAGGGACAAAAAGAAAAGTAACAAAAGTAGAAGCAGTGTAGAAGAGAAAGAGGGTTTCAATTTAGTGAAGAATGTAGAGAAATGAAGAAGAAAGGGTTTGGTTATGGAGAAGAAACAAAATGTAGGAGATGCAAGAGAGGTTCGAACTAAAGGAGAAATGGATAACAGGTTTGGCTATGAGAGAACAGGAGAGAAAATAGTTAAAGAAAAAGAATGAAGGGGAAAAAAATGCCCAAATGGTCACTCTAGTTTCGGCTAATAACAGAGAATCAAGAAGAGATGAAGAGAAGAGGGCTAAAAGTTTCGGCACAAAGAGGATTAGGGAACCCAAAAAGAAAAAGAAAGAACTCCAAAGACTTTTGCCTCAATTCAGCATACACTCACCACCTCTGAGAACATACCAAGATGAAAAAGCCTAAGACTAAAGAGAATTTCGGCACACCTCTCTACTATCTAAACCAAAATGCTTTCCTACCCACCTTCCCTCATTCGGCTAACATCTTAGCCACCCACCAAATCCCTTGTTTTGCTCCACCAAATACTCCTCGTCACTCTTTCAAATTGGTTGACCAATTCAAACTCCTCCAAGCTCTCTTGTCCATGCATTCAAATAATTTGGCTCATTCAACAACAACCATGAAGAGTCCCAGCCGAATGCCACTTCTTCCTCTTCTAAAGCACAAAAATAAAGTTCTACATGCTGTAGATGAAACTCAAACTCCTTCACCCCTCCTGCTCCCTTGTGGCGTCACTCCCTTGCTCCCTAAGTGGCGTCACCTTGCCACTACACCACAAGCTCCTCTTGTGTTAACAAACACAAGTAAATAATCTTAAGGCCTACCTCCACTAGCTCTCCCCCTTAAAGTGCCCAAAAAGTAAAAATTTTCTAAAGCTCTGGCTCGAACCCGAGCCTCCCAAGACCCCCAAACACACTAAAATAACATGCTAAAGAAGCCAAACACATAGAATAGCATAAAATGCAGAACCCCTAATTCTAGGATGTTACAATTCTACCCCCTTAAAGAAATTTAGGCCTCAAAATTTACCTGATCAAAAGAGGTGAAGGTATTGCTGTCGCATCACATATTTTGGCTCCCACGTGGCTTCTTCTGCACCGTGATTACGCCATAAAACTTTGACTAGAGGAACTGACTTCCTTCTCAACACCTTGACATCTCGATCTAAGATCTACACTGGTTCCTCTTCAAAAGACAAATCGGGTCTTACCTCAATTTCCTCTACTGGCACTATGTGAGATGGATCCGAATGATAACACCTTAACATTGAAACATGGAATACATCATGTATCTGACTCAACTCCAAAGGTAACTCAAGCTGATAAGCCATTGGTCCCACACGTTTCAACACCCGATAAGGTCCGATAAATCTAGGGCTCAACTTACCTTTCCATCCAAATTAGGACCTTATTCCAAGGTATGTAACACCCCTCACCCGTGTCCAACTCTGGAACAAGGTTCAAGGCATTACCGTACTTAAACATTCACAATCATACAAAACTAGGTTACCAAATTTCGCCCAAAATTAAAACTTTTCAAACACATGCTTTTGACCTTGTCATCTATTTAATCACTTATACCACATAACAAGACATTAACACATACCATGGGCAAATAGGCTTATAAGCCACATCTCATGGCTATAATCAACAAATCAATATAAGCCAATACATTTGGATAATCACAACAACATCCATCATAGAAAAACTAAGTCCTATACATGCCAATCACTTGAAAACATTTAACATACACATGTCAATACTCCAAGGATAATGGCTCGATAGTGTGATGCTGCCTCCGATGATCTCCAACCCTGACCTAACTGAAAAAACTAAAAGAAATGGAAAGGAGGGAGTAAGCTTTACGCTTAGTAAGCTCACATGAAAATAATAAGCAATGCGATAACATGCTATTTTCATATTCTTTCTATTTATTCAAATTCCAGTTAAGTTGTTTTCTTGAGTCATAGTCATTAAATTATTTATATCTGGAGCTACAGAACTCAAAATTAAGATCTGTTAATTTTCCCTAAAACTAGACTCATTTATCTTCTTACCATAAAATTTCCAGAATTTTTGGCTTAGCCAATTAGTACATTTTGTTCATTAAAGTTTTACATGTTTTACTGTTTGACTATTCTGACCTCTCTTCACTACGAATCAATTTTCTCCTGTACAGATTTCATATGACCTTATTGTTTAGTTAATTTGAAAATAGACTCATTCATAATTTCAGGAATATAAATTATATCTCATAATTATTTTTTTTACAAATTTAATGATTTTTCCAAGGCAGAATAGGGGATCACGTAATCATTCTGAACCAGTCTCACAAAATTCAAATATATCAAAATATAAGAATCATTTGTTTGCTATGTTTCTTTTATATGAAAATAGACTCAATAATAGTTAAATCAATATCTCATCCAACTTATAATTCAATTTATACTATTTTTGGTGATTTTTCAAATTCAAGTCACTTCTAATGTCCAAAGCAATTCTATTGTAAATTTTTGCTCTCTCTCACTTTAGTTGTGTTCATCACTTGCCTATACCAATCTTTCCAATTTTCGATTACATATCGAGCATATTGCTTATACATACATTTGCCATATTTCTAAATTGGTCACATTCACACCTGTACTTATTCATAACATGATCGCACCAATCATTATTAGTAAATTATCTGGTTGAACCCCTTCGGAAAACGCCCGATACTTGGTGGTCTCAGCACATAACTCCACCTAAACAGAATTCGATTTTCTTGTGCACATGGTGAAGGTCCCTTATCACCCATGTGACCTAGCCATTCCATCTCGTAGCTTTCTTGTCTACATTGCATCCAAAACTAGGAACCACTCATGTGACCTAGCTACTCATAACCCGTAACTTTCCTGTACACATGGTATACACACAATATTACACATGTGACCTAGTTACATATGAAATTATTATCCAGTAGCTTTATTGCTCACATGGTGAAAGCCCCTTATCATCCATGTGGCCTAGCTACATATCAAATTTTGCCATCTACTAGCTTTCTTGTGCACACGGTGAAGGTCCCTTATCACTCGTGTGACCTAGCTACATATTGTCCGTATCTCTCAATTTTCTGAAGGTTCAATCGAGAATTTCCCATTCCACACATTTTCATATTTTAGTTATCACCTAATGATTTTCATAATATCTAGCAAAATAACTATTGAACAAGTAAAACAAATACATTATTTACATATAAACTTTCTTGTCGAAATCTCGTCAAGTACAACCGTGTAGCAACTGATACAACCCATGTAATATTAATTTAACATTTAATTCTTGTAACATTAATTTACCATTCAATTTCACATGACACAACAAACATCACATTTTCCATACCATACATTCCATCCATCAACTTCTCCAAAACATACTAAATCATACAATTTATGCCATATCAATAGAGAATTACAATTCAAGATGGTGTTGCATTATTATTAACACACGAACTTACCTCGGACATGAAAATGACAAATTTTCCAATTCGATCCACAACCTCGATCTAAGACCGAAGCTCATTTTTGATGATTATGAAGCTTGAAACGCTTAGCCATGGAGTCTATAAATTTTCGGCTCGGTAGCAACTTGAAGAAGATGAGCAGATTTTTTTTCTTGTATTTTGTCTTTTTTATTCATTAAAAACACTAAATGACTAAAATACCCTTAAGGCTTTTCTTTCAATTTTGTCCTAGTCATGCTCATTTTTGTCCATCAAGTTATCCAATGGTCTAAATACCTTTTAAGGACCTCCAATTTAAAACTCATAGCAATTTGACACCTCTAATATATAGAACTCAATTTTTGCACTTTTACAATTTAGTCCTTTTGACTAAATTGAGTGCTCAAACGTCAAAATTTCTTTAACCAAAATTTTTATGAAATCTTTCTATAAATTGTAGACCATAAAACTATAATAAAAATAAAATTTTCCTCGTCGGATTTGTGATCTCGAAACCACTGTTCCGACTAGGCCCTAATTCGAGATGTTATAAGGTGAAACTTTCAGAAAAACCCGATCACCCACTGAGAACTCTATTTCTTTACGCTTCAAATCTGCATACAATTTCTACCTGTCAGAAGCTTCCTTCAACCGAGCCCGACTCAACTTAACCTTTTCCTCCATCTCTGTGACCAATTCCAGACCCAATAACTATCGCTCACCCAATTCCGTCCAGCAAGTAGGGGTACGACACTTACGACCATACAATGCTTCGTAGGGTGTCATCTAAATACTCAATTGATAGCTATTGTTGTATGCAAATTTGCTAATGGTAAGAAATCCTCCGAACTACCTTTGAAGTCTATTACACAACCTCTCAACATGTCTTCCAGAATTTGAATTACCCTATCTGATTGACCATCAGACTGTGGATGAAATGCCGTACTGATATCCAGTCTTGTATCCAATGATTGATGTAACGCCTTCCAGAATCTCGACGTAAAACTAGGCTCTCTATATGATATGATAGACACTGATACCCTATGCAACCTTAAAATCTGTTCCACATATAGCTTGGCTAACTTCTACAAAGAATAGTCGACACAAACTGGTATGAAATGAGCGGACTTCGTCAACCGATCGACAATTACCCACACTGAATCTTTCCTAGTAGGCGCAAGAGGTAGCCCACTAACAAAATCCATCGTTATCCGCTCCCACTTCCAAAGTGTAATATTCACTGGCTGTAGCAACCCCAAAGGCAATTGATGCTCTGCCTTCACCTGTTGACACGTCAAACATTTACTCACAAACTCGATAACTTCCTGCTTCAGACCTGGCCACCAAAACTGTTCACGTAAATCTCGATACATCTTACTCCACCGGGATGCATGGTGTATGGGCTACTATGCGCCTCCCTTAGAATCCTCTATCTCAACTCAAAATCCTCCGGCATACAAACTTTTCCACGAAAGAATAATACTCCATCACTGTTCAGACCAAACTCTTTTGTCTCCCTTCCTTCCACTTGCTGAAGTTGAGAACTTAACAATTCATCCGATGACTATTTCTCTTTAATCTGACTTACCCATGAAGACTTCAGTTGAAGTTCGGCTAGCAAGCTTCCATCTTCATACAAACTGAGATGAGTAAACATCTCCCTCAGATCTGATATCACCTTACGACTCAATGCATCCGCCATTACATTAGCTTTACCCGGGTGATACTCAATCGAGCAGTCATAATCTTTCAACAATCCAATCCACCTCTGCTGCCTTAAATTCAACTCCTTCTGGGTAAGGAGATATTTTAGGCACTTATGATCAGTGTAGAAAATTGACTTTTCTCCATACAAGTAGTGTTTCCAAATCTTCAAGGCAAACACAACCGCATCTAACTCTAGATCGTGAGTGAGATAATTCACTTCATATGGTCTTAATTGCCGAGATGCATACGCCACTACCTTCCCTTCTTGCATGAGCACACATCCTAACCCTATGTGTGATGCATCATAGTAAACAATGAACTCCTTCCCAGCCTCAGGCTGAATCAACACCGGTGCCTCAGTCAAATTCTTCTTCAACCTCTCAAAGCTTTCCTGCTGTTTATCTGTCCATACAAATGATACCCCTTTCCGTAACTATTTGGTTAATGGTGTAGCAATCAACGAGAATCCCTCAATGAACCTTCTGTAGCACCCAGCTAACCCAAGGAAACTTTAAATTTTAGCTACTGCCCTCGGTGGTTTCTAACCCAAAATAGCTTCAACCTTTCGGGGATCAACCCTAATCCCCTCGGCAGACACAACATGCCCCAAGAAGGTAACTTCCCTTAACCAAAATTCACATTTTCTAAATTTGGCATACAGTTGCTTCTCTCTCAACCATGCTCCTTCTCATTCCTTGAATATACCAAGATATCATCTATGAAAAGTACGACAAACCGATCCAAGTAGGGTTGGAATACCCGATTCATCATATCCATAAATGCAGCTGGTGCATTCGATAACCCAAACGGCATCACTAAGAACTCATAGTGACCATAATGAGTTTGAAAAGTAGTTTTGAGAATATTCGACTCCTTGACCTTTAACTGATGATACCCCGACCTCAAGTCTATCTTTGAGAAGACCGAAGCGCCTCGCAACTGATCAAACATGTCCTCAATCTTTGGCAACGGGTATTTGTTCTTAATCGTCAACTTGTTCAATTGCCTGTAATCAATGCACATTCGCATGGACCCGTCTTTTTTCTTAATGAACAACACCGACTCTCCTCATGGAAACAGACTTGGTCGGATAAAACCCCGGTCCAATAGTTCCTGAATCTAAGCTTTAAGTTCTACCAGCTCCTTCGGCGCCATCCTCTATGGGCCAATGGACACCGGAGCTGTTCGGAAGTAAATCAATGTTGAACTCCACCTCGCGATCCGGAGGTAACCCTAGAAGTTCTTTTGGAAAGACGTTCGAGAACTCTTTTATCGTCCTAACATCCTTTACAGACAATTGTTTGGCCTCCAAAGCACTGATGAAAGCTAGAAATGCCTCACACCTTTTCGCACCATCCTTTTAGCCTTTAATACGGACACCATGTTGGATAGGTAATTTCTTCTTTCACCTATCACTAGCACCTCCATATCCTCAAGAGTCTTCAATATCATGCACTTAGCCACACAATCCAAGTTTGCTCGATACTTAGCTAACTAGTCCATGCCTAAAATCAAGTCGAACTCGCCGAACGACAATTCCATCAGATCAGCCGGAAAAAATCCCTTGTACTTCTAAAGGAACATTCCTAAAGAGTTTGTTCACCACTACAGATTGTCTTAAAGGGCTAATCACAGTAATCACCCTAGAAGCAACCTCAATTTCTATACTTAAAGTCTCGGACACAGTACTAGCAATATATGAATGTGTAGACACAATATCTATCAAAGCTGAAAAGGGCACACCAAATTTAAAGAACGTACTGATTATTACGTCCGGTGCATCTCCGTCATCTCATAATCTAACTGCATAAACCAACCCAGGCTGTCTTGCATCCGCATTATCAGCACCCCTGCCCGGTGCTCCACGACCTCAACCAAAACCATTTCCTCCTCTGGTTGGACCAAGGCCTCTCGGTGGTTACTGCCCACCTCTTCCGGCCTGCACATATCCCTAACCTACTGACCGCGCTCTGTCTTGCTTTTGTGGACAATCCCTTATCCGATGATCCATAGATCCATACCTGAAGCATCCTCTATTACCTACTCAACACTCTCCCACGTGAAATTTCCCATATTGAGCACACTATTGAGATGGACCAACAACAACAGGCTTTTCAACTCGACTCGGCCCATCAAACCTAGGCCTCTTTTGAAACCCTAATAGATCTTGACGACCCAAAGTTCCTCTTATTCCTACCACTATTCTTGTCCCGATTCTCTCTTAAACCACTTCACCTCTGTGACTATCTTTTCCTTCTCAACCAGATTAGCAAACTCTCTTTCCCGTTGCGGAGCTATCAGTACTCGCAAGTCATCCCTCAAACCATCCTCAAACCGAACACAACGCTCATAATAAGTTGCGACGATACCCTGAGCATAGCGACTTAAACGCAGAAACTCTGCCTCATACTCAGCCACTGAGTTGTTCTCCTGGACCAAGTTTAAAAATGCCTTCCTCTAAGCATACGCATAACTTGCCCCAACATACTTTCCCTAGAACACTGTCTTAAAGAAATCCTAGGTAATACGGTCTGCTGATGTACCATCCCTCACCGTGAGCCACCACTGGTATGCCTCATCTCGAAGGAGGGACACTACTCCTTTTAACTTTTTCTCTACCGTGCAGACAAGATCGTCCATGATTCGTTCAACCTCCTCCAACTAGTACTCAGCTACGTTAGGAGCCACACCAAAAATACCCCTAAATATCTCGGCCCCATTTACTCGTATTTACTCAGGAATAAATTTTTGAGCTACTGATCCCGTGCTAGCTCCAGCAACCCACTCCAAAATACGCAGCATAGCTTGGGACAAAGCATCGTCCCCTCCAGATTGGTCCTAAGACCCAGCTTCCTCTACTGGTGATGCTGGTACTTCACCTTCCGGCCCATGCCCTGATTCTGAGGGTTCAGCCTCAACACTCTGTCCTCTACCACGGCCACGCATATCGCGTCCACGTCCTCTAATGCTCATGACTGCGAAATCAACTTAATTTGATTACAAGTTTTATGTATTAGTATATCTTCCATTGTTTTATTACTGGAAAATCTTATGAAAATAGAATTAGAAGTAGTTTTTCGCGAAACATATTTCTAAAGGTCTCAATCTCTAAAGTTGAATCTCTTACAACTATCAATCACAACATAAGATAATCTTTCCATAAGAAATCAAGCAACAATAAAAAAACTTACAGTACAGATTGGTGCCGGGGACTCGGGTGCCATACTTTCAGAAAATATGTATTTTCCTAAACCATATTTCAAACCATCTTTGAAAACATTTTTGAACCCATACCACAGCTGAGTTTTGCAACCTAGGCTCCGGTACCATAATTGTAACACCCCAAACCCGGCTTAAATGTTACGACCAGATCTGGTATGTCACAAGGAAAGGTTGTTTAAAAGAACTTTGGAATATTAAGGAATCATTGCAATTTTAAAAGCTTTTCGTTTCGTGTTTATGTCTTGAAAATAAAATCCAGTTAAAGGGTTTCTTACCAACTCTTATATAGAAGAAATATTAGACGAAAAATAGTTTTGAGATGCAAAAACCAAAAACTAGTGATACTCTGAAACGTGTCATTTTGAAAACAGTGTTTGGGGTTTTTTTAAGTAAATTTTTGAATTGAGTTATTAATCAGCATGTTATCCGCTTGTTAATATTTTGGGAGAATGTTTATTTATATTTTTAGGAAAACCTTGTGTTTAGTAGTTCATAATATAATAACAACCCCATTAAAAGAAAAAACCCAAATTAAAGTTATGGAGGCCTTATTTCATAACAAAATCCCAAATTAACATAAGTTTAAATAAAGAAAACGAATTTATGTAAGAAGTAATGCATGGCCACCTCAAAGTCCACCTCGGCTCCAAATCCGCGACTAATAGTTACCTACAAGAATAAGCAGAGGGATGAGTCACCAAGAATCAGTGTGTAATTCCCATTAAAAACGCAATCTGGCCTGAAGCCCACAGATGCACATTGGGCCTTAGCCCCCCACAACCCAACATAATACAAGTGTATGCAATGCAACCCAACCCCACCTAGTTTTCCATCCTTTACATCACCTAAACCAGTCGAACACCTATGGCACCATGCCACTGTGGTACCAAATCACTGTTGTTCCAAACCACTGTGATAGAGTCACTGATAAATGTTTATGTGGGGCCAACCCACTGTGGTACCAAACCACTGTGATAGTCACTGATAAATATATGTGGGGCCAACCCACTGTGGTACCAAACCACTGTGACAATCACTGATAAATATATATATGTGGTGCCAAACCACTGTGGTACCAAACCACTGTGACATAGTCACTGATAAATATATGTGGGGCCAACCCACTGTGATACCAAACCACTATCACAGTCACTGAATCACACTTCCCCTTTCAATCATATCCCAAAGCCCATGTAAGCATGTTATCAATATGTGATGTATGCAATCATATTTCCAATATAAGTAGATAATTAAATTATACATATATTTAGATTATGCCATTCGTAAAAAAAAAGTCATATAGGTACTTACCTAGTATCTCCAACCTTACCCACAAGGGTATCTCGACTGTCTATACTGATGTTCCAGCTTTCAGCCAACACAGTTATTAACGTAAAATAATAAAGAAAAGTGTGAGCATCACACACCTGATTACGTGAAGAAGTAGACACTCTATATCGTCAACACTCTCACTAGCAGGAATAACCGCGATTTGTCTATCCTAGATAGACATCGGCTCTCTACTACAACCTAGCGAAAAGTCTCGAACCGTCGACACCGCACGTCGCTTAAACTTTTGGACAGAGACTACGAGTCCACTCTCCTCCTTGGTTTGACTAGCATTTGCATCCATGAAGAGACTTGATCAGAAGATTAGGTTAAAGCAACGAAAGAGAAAAAGGGAATAGGTAAACTCGAATTAAAAGAACTTTCTTACCTTGTCAAAAAGTGAACCAAATACAGATAAACTTGGCTAAAAATTCAAATCCGAAGCAAGCATGCCACGTTAAAAGGAGAAAAAAAGAGATTAGTCACGAACTACATCAAGAACAAAATAGCCATTCGGTAATGACCACATAAAACCAAAAGAAACTAGAGAAGAATCGAAAGGGTCTCACTTACCTTGCACCAACAGATACCGATTGAAGAGAAGACCTTTGGCAACCAACAAGCCCCTTTGGTTCTTGGGGTTTGGCTAAAGTACAAATGAAGAAACAGACGGGGTTACAAGAGATACAGTATCCAACTTTGAAAGAGAAATTGATTTGGTTTATGATCAATGCATAAGTGATCATTCCTTAAAAAGAGTAAAAAGATAATAAGAATGAAGGAGGAATTCTTTTCCTTCAGCAGAGAGAATCCGAATGGAGTCTAAGAAGATTTGCACAAGCAGCAAATGCCAACAATGGTTTCGGCTCAAGAGAATAACAAGGGATGAAAAGAAAAGTAACAATAGTAAAAGCAGTGTAGAAGAGAAAGAGGGTTTCGATTTAGTGAAGAATGTAAAGAAATGAAGGAGAAAGGTTTCGGTTATTGAGAAGAAACAAAATGTAGGAGATGCAAGAGAGGTTCGGCCTAAAAGAGAAATGCACAACAGGTTTGACTATGAGAGAACATGAGAGAAAATAGTTAAAAAAAAGAATGAAGGGGAAAGACATGCCCAAATGGTCACTCTAGTTTCGGCTAATAATAGAGAAGCAAGAAGAGATGAAGAGAAGAAGGCTAAAAGTTTTGGCACAAAGAGGAGTAGGGAACCCAAAAATAAAAAGAAAGAACTCCAAAGACTTTTGCCTCAATTCGGCATATACTCACCACCTTTGACCTAAAATACCAAGATGAAAGAGCCTAAGACTAAAGAGAATTTCGGCACACCTCTCTACTAGCTAAACCGAAATGCTCTCCTACCCACCTTCCCTCATTCGGCCAACACCTCAACCACCCACCAAATCCCTTGTTTTGCTCCAACAAATACTCCCTATCACTCTTTCAACTTGGTTGACCAATTCAAACTCCTCCAAGCTCTCTTGTCCATGCATTCAAATAATTTGACTCATTCAACAACCACCATGAAGAGTCCCAGCTGAATGCCACTTCTTCCTCTTCTGAAGCACAAAAATAAAGTTCCACATGCTACAGATGAGACTCGAACTCCTTCTCCCCTCCTGCTCCCTTGTGGCGTCACTTTCTTGCTCCCTAAGTGGCGTCACCTTTCCACTACACCACAAGCTCCTCTTGTGTCAACAAACACAAGTAAATAATCTGAAGGCCTACCTCCACTAGCTCTCCCCCTTAAAGTTCCCAAAGAGCAAAAATTTTCTAAAGCTCTGGCTCAAACCCGAGCCTCCCCAGGACCCCTAAACACACTAAAATAACATGCTAAAGAAATCAATCACATAGAATAGCATAAAATGTAGAACCCCTACTTCTAGGATGTTACGCAAGATGTCATCAATAAATACAACTACGAATCGGTCTAAGTACGGCCTAAAAATCCAGTTCATCAAGTCCATAAAAACAGCATGTAACATCTCGATTTAGACCCTAGTCAGAACAGTGATTTTGGAACCACAAATTCAAGGTTGTAAAATTATTTTAATATTATTTTTGGTAATCACAGCATGTTATTTGATATGTGTAAAAATTTCGTAATTTAATTTTACCGATTGGTTGTCTAATTTGATAAAAGGACTTAATCGCGTAAATTGTAAAAGTGGAATTCTAATTGTTAAAGTGCTTAATTGCTTTGATTAATTAATTATGGAGTCCTTAAAATGAAATTTAGCCATTGATTACATGAATGGACGGTAATGGCATGCATTATATGGTTTTATTATTAAATCATTAAGGTTATTATAGTAAATGGATAATAAAATGTAATTAAAATAAAACAAAATAGGAAATGGCCATGCATGTTCATCTTTTGGCCAAATATTGAAGAGAAAAAGAACCATTTGAAAGCTTTAAATATTCGACATTTTGAAGCTCAAATTGAGGTATGGATTTTGTTCAGTTTTTGATTATTTTTATGTTTTTGAGATCCTTGCTTCGAATACTAGCTAGCCCATGCTTGAATTTTCCAATTTGTTGATGTATTCGTGATTTGCCATTGATGATAGCTTGATGTTTTGTTTTTTGATGATGAAAAATAAATATTTGTTGATAGATTAATTGAAACACCC
The DNA here is from genome assembly GCA_025506655.1 of Gossypium rotundifolium. Taxonomy (NCBI): domain Eukaryota; kingdom Viridiplantae; phylum Streptophyta; class Magnoliopsida; order Malvales; family Malvaceae; genus Gossypium; species Gossypium rotundifolium. Next base: position 66,386,365 of record CP106729.1, on the reverse strand, counting down.
CAAACCCGGCCCACAAGCCCTGACCGGATCTGGCATGCTCCTCGAGTAAAACGTAGTTAAATCTTGTTATGTCATCTTGAAAAACTTGGTGGTTTTGAAGAAAATAGATTTGGGTTATTCTCAAGTTGAAAACCATGTTGTTATTATAGTTGGTATTAGAACGTTATCCTCATACTTTAGAAATTACAAGTTTAAAGAAATGCCAAATTTTAGAGCTTACGTTAAGTTCAGAATCGTAGGTGTTTAGGTGTCAAAACTTTGAAGTTGCTCTATGAAAAATCGTTTAACCACTTGTTTAATGTTGATCGTTATCAAAATAAAAATTAAAACGTAAACATAAAATAGTTAAATAGTAATGGCCTTATTACAACAAAACTAAACCCAAAATAAATTTCCAAAAAAAAAAAAAAACATAATAAAACAACCCGAAAAAACTGAGCTGAGCATGACCACCACTAAGTCCCTGCCGACCCGGTCCATCTACTGAGTATTATCTACAAAATATTAGCCCACGAAGGGTGAGTCAACAGACTCAGTGTGTAACAACCAACATAGACTCCCAAACGATTAAGGCATATTAGATCACATATAGCAAATTTAGGCAATGATACAACCCAAACCAACCTAGATATCCAACCTCTACACATCACCCGTACCTGCCAATCATACCGTGGGGATTACTAAATCGACCCTCCATCCGCTACACACCATCGAAGGCAGTCACTGCAGTCAACTGCACATCGCCCTTATAATCGTGGTATAGCCACCAGATAATGTGACAAAGTCACCGAATTCATAATATGTGACATAGGTCACCAGATAATGTGGTAAAAACCACCGGAACACTTCCCCTTTAACATTATCACCCATATGCCCATGCAACATACAAATCATACTGATATCATGCAATATACCTTACCCCATGGCCATAGCGAAATTTCTCATATTTTCATATCAATGTTTATAAACATTATTAACAAGTATTAAGAGGTACATACCTGAATACACTGCACCATTGAATGGTACCCTTAGCCATATTCATTCATTGCCTTATTAACATATACATAACATTATTATTATTAATCGGGAATTTAGGGTGGGTTACATACCTGACTATTCATAGATCTAAGCGAAATCCCCAAATGTTTGCCTTTCCCCTTCCTATAATCGGCCAACACTTGTTAGTAACCAAAAGCCTATTCAGCTCAACTGGAAATCCCGAAGGATATGTCGCATGGAGATATCATCTTATTTTATATCGATTTGGTTTCCAACCAAATCTAAAACTATGTGGTGCACTTCCCTTGCAATCGGCCAACCACTAATACACACAAACGATTAGCCTTCGATTTTGAATGATTAAGAAACAGATCCAAAACACTAGAACCCTTACCTAAATCGCTTAGCCAAATCCCGAAGATCTACAGTATTCGGCTATCAAGCACCAACGTTCGGCACCCCTAAGTGATGTTAGGGATTTCGGCTACCTCTCCATTTTGAAACAAGAAAAGAGTTAAGATCCCAATTAATAACGATTGAAGAAATATCAAGGAGGGACAAATAACATTAAACTTATAAGATCTACAAGAATGGCCCTTGGCGAATGTTACCTTCCGCTACCTTGGATCTCTAATCCTAAAAATCACCTTTCAACCGTCATTATAAGAATCCCAAAAGATCTCTTCATGATTCGCCAAAAGAAAATAAGAGGATTAGATTCCTAGATTTGGCACTAACCAAATCAATCAAGAAGAGAAAAGAAGTAGGAAGTGTACTTACCAGAAGATTCGGCTAACTAGAGATAGATTCGGCAAAGGTTTCGGCTTTGAAGATGGTAGAGATGGAAGAAGAAAATAGAAGAAGAAAGTGACCCTTTTGGCACAAGAAAAGTTTTAAAAGTTCTCTGACTACCACTTTTGGCACAACACTAAGGGAGGAAAAGAAAACTAGAGTGTTCCTAAAACCCCTTAAACAATTTCGGCACTAGCCCCCTAAGCATGATCGAATATGTCCCCTCCAAAGTCCTTCTTCTAGCCAACTCTTCTTCCCTCATCCAAATCCCCATTTTCACTCCTACTTAGCCGAATCTTTAAGCTGTCAGACCCAATCTACACTTCATCCATTCAGAGTCCCTATGCCGTCCATCACTGCACCTCCTTGCCAAAAAATAAAAGCTCCAAAATGCTTCCCTTGCTGCTCAAACCTAGGTCCCTTCACACTCCCTATGGCGTCACCTCCCAAGGCCCTAAGTGGCACCTCTTTGCCACCTTACCAGCTTAGTACTTGTGTCCTAAGCTACACAATAAACTCCTTAAGGCCTAGCTCCCTTAGTTCCTTTTTGGCTTAAAATCAAATATTTTTCTAAGGCTTCTACCTACATCCCAAGGTTTCTGAAGCCCCCAAAACACATACAAATCACACACAAGCATGCTACAACATACATTTAAGTGAAAATGCATAACCCCTAAATCCTGGATATTATAGTTCTACCCCCTTAAAATAATTTTGACCTCGAAATTACCTGACTAAAATAAGTGAGGGTATTGTTGTCGCATTGCTTCCTCTGGCTCCCACGAAGCTTCCTCCGATCCATGGTTACACCATAACACTTTGACTAGAGGAACTGATTTCCTCCGAAGCACCTTTACATCCCACTCCAGAATCTGAATCGGCTCCTCCTCATACGACAAATCTAGTCTTAGCTCCACCTCCTCAACCGATATTACATGAGATGGGTCTGATCGGTAACGACGTAGCATTGAAACATGGAACACATCGTGCATCTGCTTCAATTTCGAAGGCAACTCTAACTGATATGCCACTGGTCCAATTCGCTTCAAAACCCGATAAGGTCCTATAAACATGGGTCTTAACTTTCTCTTGCGACCAAATCTCATCACCTTCTTCCATGGCGAAACTTTGAGAAACACTCAAAATCCCACAGCAACCTGTATCTCCTTCCACTTAAGATCTGCATATGACTTTTGCCTGTCAGATGCCTCCTTCAACTGTGTCTGAATTACTTTAACCTTTTCTTCAGATTCTGCCACAATCTTTGGACCCAAAACATGACGTTCCCCCAATTCTGTCCAACACGTAGGAGTGCGACACTTCCGTCCATATAGCGCTTCATACGGTGCCATCCAAATACTTGCTTGATAGCTATTATTATATGTAAATTCTGCTAAAGGCAAGAACTCCTCCCAACTTCCTATGAAATCTATCACGCAACCCCTCAACATATCCTCTAGCACTTGAATTACCCGCTCAGATTGGCCGTCCGACTGTAGATGGAATGCCGTACTGAAATCTAACCTGGTCCCCAATGCTTGATGTAGTGCTTTCCAAAATCGAGACGTAAACCTCGAATCCCTATCTGAGATAATCGACACCAAGATTCAAATGCGACCTCATGATTTTGCTACATACAATTTTCCAATCTCTACGTGGAATAGTCCACCCAGACCGGTATGAAATGTCGACTTAGTCAAACGATCTACTATCACCCATACCGAGTCCTTCTTAGTAGGCGTGAGGGAAGCCCACTAACAAAGTCCATGGTAATTCTCTCCCACTTCCATTGCGAATCTTTATCGATCAAGCAATCTCGATGGTACTTGGTGTTCGACCTTGACTTGTCGACATGTTAAACACTTCCTACAAATTTTGTAACTTCCGCTTAAGACCAAAGCCACCAAAAGCGATCTCGAGATCCCTATATAAATTACTTCCTCCAGATGCATAGCATAAGGGCTACTATGCAATTCCTAAAGAATTTTCTGCCTTAACTCATCATCTTCGGCATACAAACCTTGCCCTGAAAACACAGCACTCCCTCACCGTTTACACCATAGTCTTCCAACTCCTCATTTTGTACTTGTAACAGCTTAGCATTGAGTTCACCATCTACCAATTGTTTCTCCTTTACCTGACTTAGCCATGTTGGCTTCACTTGCAACTCCGCTAGCAAACTTCCATCCTCATAAAGGCTAAGATGTGCAAACATCGCCCTCAGATTCGACACCACTTTTTAACTTAGGGCATCTGCCACTACATTTGCCTTGCCCGGGTGATACTTTATTGAACAGTCGTAGTCTTTCAACAACTTCACCCACCTTCGCTATCTCAAATTTAGCTCCTTGAGTCAACAGATACTTCAGACTCTTGTGATCCGTATAAATCACCGACTTTTCTCCATACAAGTAGTGCCCCCACACTTTTAGTGCGAAAACTACCGCAGCCAACTCCAGGCCATGCGTTGGATAGTTAACCTCATGTGGCCTCAACTGTCGAGATGCATAAGCGACCACTTTCCCGTCTTGTATAAGGACACATCCCAATCCTGTATGGGAAGCATCATAATACACCACAAAGTCTTTCCCTGCTTCTGGCTGAATCAAAATTGGAGCCTCTGTCAATACTCTTTTAAGCTTCTCAAAACTCTCCTGCTGCTTATCCACCCATACGAAAGGTACCTCCTTTCTCAACAACTTCATCAGAGGTGCTGCTATTGATGAGAACCCTTCAACAAATCTCCTGTACTAGCCTACTAACCCCAAGAAACTACGAACCTCAGCCACAGATTTAGGTGGTTCCCAATATAATACTACCTCAATCTTCCGAGGATCCACCCTTATTCCTTCCACAGACACCACATGCCCTAAGAATGTAACTTCCTTCAGCCAAAATTTACACTCGCTGAACTTGGCATATAGCTTCTTTTCCCTTAACACTTGCAACACCACCCAGAGATGCTCATCATGTTCTTCCTCAGACTTGGAATACACTAGGATGTCGTCTATAAACACAACGATGAACCGATCCAGGTAGGGTTAGAAAACCCGATTCATCATATCCATGAATGCAGCTGGGGAATTCATCAATCGAACGGTATTACTAAGAACTCATAATGCCCGTATCTAGTTCGAAAAGCTGTCTTATGGATATCTGCTTCCTTCACCCTAAGCTAATGATATCTCGACCGTAGATCTATCTTTGAAAATACCGCGGCCCCTTAAGCTGATCGAATAAGTCGTCTATCCTCGATAATGGGTACTTGTTCTTGATGGTCATCTTATTCAACTTTCGGTAATCTATGCACATACGCATAGTCTCGTCCTTCTTCATCACGAATAGGACCGGTACTCCCCATGGAGACACACTAGGTCAAATAAACCCACGATCGAGTAACTCTTGGATCTGGGCTTTAAGCTCTACTAACTCCTTTGGTGCCATTCAGTATGGAGCAATTGACACAGGAGCTGTACCCGGTAGTAAATCAATTTGAACTCCACCTCCCTATCCGGGGGTAACCCAGGCAGCTCCTTCGAAAAGACATCCACGAATTCCCTTACTGTTCTCACTCCACTAACTCCTTCTTCTTTTGCATCCAAAGCACTCATGAAGGCCAAAAATGCCTTGCATCCTTTCCGAACCATCTTATCAGCCTTTAATGCAGAGACTACGTTAGCCAAATAATTTCTTCTTTCTCCCATCATAATTATCTCCTCATCCTCCGGAGTCCTCAACTCCATTCACTTAGCTGCGCAATCCAATTTAGCCCGATGTTCCACTAGCCAATCCATACATAGAATGAGATCAAATTCCCCCAAAAAGTAGTTCCATCAAGTCAGTAGGAAATACCACCCCCTGAATCTCTAAAGGTACACTCCGGAATATCCTATTCACCACTACCATTTGACCTAACGGGCTCACTATAGTCATCTCCCTAATCGACAGTTCAGATGCTACACCTAATGTTTCAGCTACTCTACATGCAACATATGAGTGGGTCGAGCCAACATCAATTAAAGCAAAATAAGGCTTGTCAGCTATAAGAAACGTACCGGTTATGACGTCTGGTGCGTCACCATCCTTCCTCCGACGAACTGCATACACCAGACCCAGCTGTCTCGCCTCCGTGTTACCAAGACCTCTGCCCGGTGTTCCCTGACCTCTTCTAGAACCATTACCTCTGCCAACCGGACCACGACCCTGCAGTGGCTGCTGTCCACCTCTTCCAGCCTGATTAAGACCCTGACTTATTGGTCGACTCCCGTCTATTTTCATAGGACAGTCCCTAATCATGTGATCCTTGGACCCACACTTAAAACATCCTCATGTCTTCTTCCAACACTCTCCCAAGTGCATCTTTCCACATTGAGCACAAGTACAATACTGTCCTCCCGTAACAACCTGCTGACCTCGCACCCATCAACTCTAGGTCTCCTTTGAACATTCCCTGATGACCCTGATGATCCAAAACCTCTCTTTTGTCTATTCTTGTCCGCATTCTGTCTCACAGATTCCTTAACCCCTTCGGCTACCTTAGTATTTTTTACCAACACGGAAAACTCCCGCTCCTGCTGTGGAGCAATCAACAATCTCAGGTCATCCCTCAGTCGTCCTCAAATCGGACACATCTTTCATGCTCCGTAGCCATGATACCTCGAGCATACCAGCTCAACCGTAAGAATTTCGTGTCATACTCCGCTACGGACTTATTCCCCTGAACCAGCCTCAGAAATGCCTTCCTCTGTGCATCAATATAGCTAGTCCCAATATACTTCTTCTGATATGCTGCCTTAAAATATTCCCAAGTGAGATCATCAGCTGCAACACTATTCCGAATCGTGAGCCACCACTGGTATGACTCATCGCGGAGAAGCGACACCACCCCTTTAAGTTTCTCCTCAGCAGTCAGGTCTAAATTGTCCATAATTTGCTCTGTCGCCTCCAACCAATACTCAGCCGTATTGGGTGCCACACCAGATATACCTCAAAATACCTCAGCACCATTGGCTCGGAGTCGCTCGGGTATAGATTTCTGAGCTCCCATACCTCCACCTACTCCAGCCACCCTCTCAAGAACTCATGAGATCGCTGCGATCTTGCATCATCCCCGTCGATCACGATATTCAACACCCGGTGGTGGTGGTGGCATCTCATTCTCGGACCCTTGACCAGACCTAACGGGTTCCGATACAGTCATTCTGCCTCTACCATGCCCTTGCACATTACGACCACATCCCCTAAAACTCATGCCTACGATCGTGATTTAATCTGCTTTAAAAAGTTTTATTCATTAGCTTTCGTTCCACTGATTACCCACGGACAAGTTTTATGTAAAGGAGTTTAGGGGTAGTTCTTTCGATCATTTTAGGGTTTTCGTTTCAAGTTTTCTACCCTAATTTAGAGAATCACATTCATTTAATAGTATCCACTACACACACTCACCACTCGAATATTTTTGTCTGTTCCAACCTAGGGGTATTTTTGTAATTTGTCCTATAGGGGTATTTTGGTAATTTTCCAAATCAGGGTATCTTGATATTTTACAAAATAGGGGTTTTTGGTATTTTTACAAAATAGGAATATTTTGATAAAAGTTGAGGGTAGTATGGCAATTTTATAAACTGAGGGTATTTTAGTGATTTTACAAACCAGGGGTATTTTGGTAATTTTGTAAACCGGGGATATTTCAAAAAAAATTTTTCAAAATCTAAAATAGTTTTTACAAATCAAAGGGGTATTTCGGTGATTTTAAAACTAAGGTTTTTATAAAACAATGTAGCTAGTCCCTTTCGGGTTTTAATTATTAAATTTAGCCTGTGAATAAGTCCTCCTGGTTAGGGTGAACCGTCACTACGCACCAGGTTTCGAGCAGAGAGGAGGCGAGTCACTAGGACTGCTTAAATACCAAGGTCCCCCTGAATCCAATCCTAGACATGCGCACAACAGTTGCCACACCCTTAACTCGGTGACTCACTCACAGGTTTGTTTGATTAGGCTTTAAATTTTATGTAATTCTGTGTTGGAGTAAGCTAATCTTAGAGTTCAATAGTTCTTAATTTACTAATCTATGATCTCGTAATACCCACATACATATCACACAATAATTAGAGGTACTTACCTGGTGGACTTCGGGCCGGAGACACAGGTGTCATGCCAGAAAACCTGCTCATCCTTTAGTAAAACTCAATTTCTAAATAAAAAACATTTTTGGACCCAAAAGCCCTCAAGATCGAGTTTTGAACCGGGCTCTGATACCAAATTGAAACACCCCAAACCTGGCCCATAAGCCCTGACCGGATCTAGCATGTTCCTCGAGTAAAACGTAGTTAAATCTTGTTATGTCATCTTGAAAAACTTGGTGGTTTTGAAGAAAATAGATTTGGGTTATTCTCAAGTTGAAAATCGTGTTGTTATTATAGTTGGTATTTGAACTTTATCCTCATACTTTAGAAATTACAAGTTTAAAGAAATACCGAATTTTAGAGCTTACGTTAAGTTCAGAATCGTAGGTGTTTAGGTGTCAAAACATTTGAAGTTGTTCTATCAAAATGGTTTAACCACTTGTTTAATGTTGATCGTTATCAGAAATAAAAATTAGAACATAAACTTAAAATAGTTAAATAGTAATGGCCTTATTACAACAAACCTAAACCTGAAATAAATTTCCAAAAAAAAAATAATAAGATAACCCGAAAAAACTGAGCTGAGCATCGCCACCACTAAGTCCCTGCCGACCCGATCCATCTATTGAGTATTATCTGCAAAATATTAGCCCACGAAGGGTGAGTCAATAGACTCAATGTGTAACAACCAACATAGACTCCCAAACGATTAACGCATATTAGATCACATATAGCAAATTTAGGCAATGATGCAACCCAAACCCACCTAGATATCCAACCTCTACATATCACCTGTACTTGCCAATCACACCCTGGGGATTACTAAATCGACCCTCCATCCACTACACACCATCAAGGCGCGATCATTGCAATTAAGCGCATATCGCCCTTATAATCGTGGCATAGCCACCAGATAATGTGACAGAGTCACCAAATTCATAATATGTGACATAGGTCACCAGATAATGTGGTAAAAACCACCGGAACACTACCCTTTAACATTATCACCCATATGCCCATGCAACATACAAATCATACTGATATCATGCAATATACCTTACCCCATGGCCATAGCGAAATTTCTCATATTTTCATAGCAATGTTTATAAACATTATTAACGAGTATTAAGGGGTACATACCTGAATACACTGCACTATTGAATGGTACCCTTAGCCATATTCATTCATTGCCTTATTAACATATACATAACATTATTATTAATTGGGAATTTAGGGTGGGTTACACACCTGACTATTTGTAGATCTAAGCGAAATCCCGAAACATTTGCCTTTCCCCTTCCTATAATCGGCCAACACTTGTTAGTAACCAAAGCCTATTCAGCTTAACTGGAAATCCTAAAGGATATGTCGCATGGAGATATCATCTTACCTTTATGCCGATTTGGTTTCCAACCAAATCCCGAAACTACATGGTGCACTTCCCTTGCAATCGGCCAACCACTAATACACACAAATGATTAGCCTTCGATTTTGAATGATTAAGAAATAGATCCGAAACACTAGAACCCTTACCTAAATCGCTTAGCCAAATCTCGAAGATCTACAGTATTCAGCTATCAAGCACCAACGTTCGACACCCTTAAGTGATGTTAGGGATTTCGGCTACCTCTCCACTTTGGAACAAGAAAAGAGTTAAGATCCCGATTAATAACAATTGAAGAAATATCAAGGAGGGACAAATAAGATTCGACTTATAAGATCTACAAGAATGGCCCTTGGCCGAATGTTACCTCCTGTTTACCTTGGATCTCAAATCCCAAAAATCACCTTTCAACCGTCGGCTATAAGAATCCCGAAAGATCTCCTTCATGATTCGGCCAAAAGAAAATAAGAGGGATTAGATTCCTAGATTTCGGCACTAACCAAATCAGTCAAGAAGAGAAGAGAAGTAGGAAGTGTACTTACTAGAAGATTCAGCAAACTAGAGATAGATTCGATAAAGGTTTCGGCTTTGAAGATGGTAGAGATGGAAGAAGAAAATAGAAGAAGAAAACCCTAGTGGTCTTCTCAAATTCGGCTAATGCAAAAGAAAAGTTTTAAAAGTTCTCTGACTACCACTTTTGGCACAACACTAAGGGAAGAAAAGAAAACTAAAGTGTTCCTAAAACCCCTTAAACAATTTCGGCACTAGCCCCCTAAGCATGACCGAATATGTCCCCTCCAAAGTCCTTCTGCTGGCCAACTCTTCTTCCCTAATCTAAATCCCCCTTTTCACTCCTACTTAGTCGAATCTTTAAGCTGTTAGACCCAATCTACACTTCATCCATTCAGAGTCCCTGTGTCCTCCATCACTGTACCTCCTTGCCGAAAAATAAAAGCTCCAAAATGCTTCTCTTGCTGCTCGAACCTAGGTCCCTTCACACTCCCTGTGGCGTCACCTCCCAAGGCCCTAAGTGGCGCCTCTTTGCCACCTTACCAGCTTAGTACTTATGTCTTAAGTTACACAATAAACTCCTTAAGGCCTAGCTCCCTTAGTTCCCTTTTTAGGCTTAAAATCAAATATTTTTCTAAGGGTTCTACCTACATCCCAAGGTTCCTGAAGCCCCCAAAACACATGCAAACCACACACAAGCATGCTACCACATACATTTAAGTGAAAATACATAACCCCTAAATCCCGGATATTACATTAATATGTTTAATTAAGTGATTTTTGATAAAAATGCTTTTAAAGACTAAATTATGAAATTTGTAAATTGAGGGATTAAAATATGTAATAAGTTAAGTTAATGGGCTGCTAGGGACCAAGGGAATATTCACCATGCTTGGGTTTGTTGAAATTTTGAGTAAATTGTGTTGTTTTGAAATAGGGACTAAATTGAGAAAATATGAAACGTTAGGGGCTAAAGGTAAAATGCCCATTTATGAGTTTTGGGTGAAATTGAATAAATATATGATTAAATAAGTTAATTTTGTATTAATTTAGATCAAGAAAGGAAGAAATCAAAATTGGATCGAAGGAAGTCGAAAGTTATCGAATAGTCATTCCGGTCTATTCGTGTCCGTACGAGGTAAGTTCATAAGTAAATAAATGTTCTCAAATTCAAATGTATATGTTATATATATTTCTGAATTGAATTTTATTTATATACATATTTCTAAATTGAATTGAGCATGGAATGACTTGTTTTGAGCTGGAACTGATTGAATTATGACGTCCAAAAGGCCCGTATGAACCATAGGAATAGTATAAGATACATATGTCATGACATAGGATTCTGAGATGTGTTATCGTGTAAGACCACGTCTGGAACATTGGCATCGATTTGAGATTTACGTGTAAGACCATTTCTAGGACATCGGCATCGTATATGATTTCGTGTAAGACCCTGTTTGGGACAGTGGCATCAATATTTGATAACATGTAATACCATATCTGGGATATGGCGCTGTAAGAGCTTTTCAAGCTATTCGAGTATCCTTATTGATTTCGAACGGTTCAACGGGCAATATCGAGAAATGAATGACTATGTGAAAATATATTCGATTCAGGTACGTACGAAGTGTATATGTTATTCAAAATTGAAAGGTGAGTATGTTTAAAATGGCAATATGTGAAATATATGACAATGAATAAAATGAATGTATACAAATTCGTTATATGAAATTGTGGCCATATGTTTCGAACATGGGAATTATGAAACATGAAACATGGTGTTGAAGTATGCTAAATTGGTTTGAAATTTGGACTAGTTAATTGATATCGAGATGGTGGTGTTATGATGCATGGTTAGCATATATGTGAAATGGCTAGTAAAGCATGACTTGTTCTGGTTGGTTATGTAATTAATATGTGCCAATTTAATTTATATGATTGAGCTAATGATTGCTATTCGAAATTGAAAGCATGGTTTATATGTTCATTGATAAATAAGATAAGTGAAGTTACTTAATGTGGTCATAAGAATTTATGAGTATGGTGAATGTATATGTGGTTGAGATTGCTAAATTCAGCCTTGTTAAATTGAATTATAAATATCATTGAGATGATTTATTTACTTATGGCTTACTAAGCTTTCAAAGCTTACTCTGTGTGTTTTTCCTATGTTTATAGAGTTTCAGAGACTTACTCGGGTTGGAAGTCATAGGATACCTAATCACACTATTCGGTTATCGCTTTGGTAAATAAAAGCTTTGAGTTTTTTGTTATGTGGCATGTATAGGCTAGTTTTGATATGTTTAGTTTTGAAATTTGTATATATGTATATAGCCATGTGAAAATGGCTTAATCATAATACTAATGTTGGTATATATATTCGATCATGATATAAGCTTTATTTGGAGGTATGTTTTATGTTAAATATGTTTGTGATGTTGGTTATATGATTCGGTAATGAGAAATGTTAATGATGATTTATAATCAACCATGAAAGTAACTCATTTTGGAAGTATGATTTACGGTATATTTTGTGTGGTGGTTGATTATATAATTCGGCTTAAGTGAAGTAAATATAGTTGATGGATGTATTTTGGTTGTGGCTTATTATTGACTTATTTTGGATGTATAATTTGTCTTGTGTAAAGGTTTAAAAGTGGTAAATGATGTGTTTTTTATATAATACATATGCTCACATAAGTTAAGTTATGCATGTGTGATAGCTTGCATATTGATTTTTAAAGTACAGTTTGTGATGGTAAAATATGAACATATTTTGTAATTTATTTGAAGGTCATTTAGGTACGGTTATAAATGGTACAATTAGCTTTGATTCGAGTTGTGAAATTGGTTCGATTATCAGAGGATAAATTTTATGACCGAATATATGGTTAAAAGATCAATCGTGCATATGTATTTTGGAAATGGTAAACTGTGTGTATTTATATTTGGCTAACAATAGGTAAAATATACTTATACATGCCTATGGTATGTTTTGTTCATGATTTTGTCAATTAATGGTTAATTTGTTAAGTTAAATGCTTGTGTAACACCCCAAACCCGGCCTATGCATTAAGCCCGGATTTCGGCATGTCACACAAGTTTAACGAACATTCAAAAAAAAAACATTTAACAATGTAGAAATCAAATTTCAAAACAATTAAGAGAGTGACTTTATCGAAAAAAAATTGAAGTTCATTGAAAACCATAATTAAAAACACAAGAATTTGTCGTTTGATATATAAAGAAGTATTTGACAAAAACTTTGGACTTATTTAGTGAAATATTTCATCGAAAAGTTTTAAAAGAATTTCCTAAGTTTCTAGTTAAGAAAAACTTTTATTTATCGAGAGTTATAGAAAACATTTAAAAAACTAAATCAATCCAACTTAATAAAACTAAAACATAATAAACCCATCCATATAATAAAATCCATAATTAAAAGGCCTTATTACATCGCCATTAAAAATAGCACTTAATAAAAATCATAAAAGAAGTCTCAAAGTTTAATAAACCACCATTTGTAATATAGCCTCCCACGAAGTCATCTCCCACCCAAGTCTCCATCAATTGTTATTACACGAGAGGGTAAAAAATGGGGTGCGTTACTTAGAACCCAGTGTGTAACTCACTTACCAAAGTCCACTGGGCCAAGACCATTTAAACACTTATATGGGCCTAAGCCCATTTAAAAAAAATATAATTTAGCATTTAAAAATAATAATGCAAATGATATGCAAATCCCAAAACCAAACCTAGATTTCCATCCGCTACACACCCGTGCCCAACCAAAGACACCGTGGGGAGCTTTAGTCACCCACCCGCCAACACACCGAAATAGGCTTTAAGCCCAATATCATATTTGTGGAAACGACCATTTAAATAATTGTGGTAAAACCATCGATCTGATTTCGAAAATGGCCATTGTGACAAAGTCACCTATCTAGAATTCTGGCATTAAGCCTTTCTTCTCTTTATCATTCATCCCAACCCATGCAATCATGTTTATGCATTACAAAATATTTGTAAAGAAAACCATATTATAATTTATGTATTTTGGCCCATTAAAACACATTTCACATATAGCCCATTTATCCATTATCATAAATGGCCCAATTATCAAATTTCACTTAAGGCCCATTTATCGATTATCACATATGGCCCAAATTCTCAATTATCACATATGGCCTAAATTTACAAAATATCACATATATGGCCCAAATTTTCTAAATATCACATATATGGCCCAAATTTATCAAATATCACATATGGCCCAAATTTATCAAATATCACATATGGCCCAAATTTGCCAAATATCACATATATGGCCCAAATTTATCAAATATTACATATGGCCCAAATTTGCCAAATATCACATATATGGCCCAAATTTACCAAATATCGCATATATGGCCCGAATTTATCACTTATTAATGTTTTAGCCATTAAGGGCGATTTCCAAAATTTTCACGATCTTAATACCGATTTCACGATCTTAACACTAAAGTGTCAATAATACCATATTTTTCGATTTCACCAACTTTGCGATTTTTAATCCAACTTTAATCATTGTATAGTCATCTAACCCATGAGATATAGTGTGAAATTACACACCTGATTACTGTGAGAACTACACTATCCCGCTTGTCGATATCTGAACACACATTACGAAGGATTAGAATACTAAAATTTAATAATAAAACTATTCTAATATTGAGCGACCTAGATCTTACCCTCGAAATCTCGAACAACCACTATTTGCGATCTCTCTCTGATCAAAGGTTCAATACCCCAAGTAAACAGTGGTTCGGGAGCACGTACGACTTTGAATAATTGATTTTTGCCGGATAAAGGTCCACAACCCGGTGGAAAATCTCAGATTCCCGAAACAGTCCTTCTCTTAAACTTAGGGGATTAATAGAACCACCCCTCTTCCGAACACTATTTACTGCCCTTTTCGTCCCTATTTTGATTGTCTTCAAAGACAAGGAATCATTAGTCTTAACAATATTTTTCGAAAACCTTAAAACTAAAGACTTGAAAGTGTAATCGGTTTACCTTGAAAATCATTTACCTTTAACACTTTAAATCCGATTTCAATGATCCACGATATTTACTAACACTTAAGTTTCGGCCCTTCGCTAAATTTCTATGATAGAGAAAAGGTTGGAATTAGATATGGTATGATGATGATCTCAATCCAAAAGATCATCCCACACCACAAGATTTGGCACAAAAGAATAACAAATTCCAAAATATTATACTAGCCACTTACCGATTGATTAAGTTGTGAGTAGAAAGAAAATTCGATTATGAAGGAAAAATTGAAGGAGATAGTGCTTAGCAACATTCGGCTATGAGAGATGAAAGAAAGAGATGATGTTGATTCGGTTTCCAAGAGAGAAAATAGAAAGAAGAAGAAAGAAGATGATAGGTTTATAATTATTTTATCAATGGTAAAAGAAAAGCAAAGAAAGAGTGATTAAGACAATGGTACATTCGGCAAGGGTGAAAAGAAAAAGAAAAGAAAATGCCCTTTAAGAATGTATGGTTTCGGCACAAGGAGAAAAAGATTTTTGGGAGAAAGTAAGGTAATACCAAAATGGTCAAAATGAAATGGCCAAAACAAAACACAAATTTTACCTATTGTTCAAGACATATTCGGTTAGGGAATAAGTTTGAGAGAAAGATTTTGAGAGAAAGCTATTGATACACCAAAATGCCAAAATGAAAACGACCAAAGCTAGCATCTACCTTACCCAATGCTAACCAAAAATTTGGCCATCCCCCCTAGCCCTAAAACCATCCAAGTTCATGGACAATTAGCCATTCAAAGCTTTCCAAAGCAGAGCCCTTGTTTTAAGCCTTATGTCCCCTTACATGCCTTTTCCATATGATTCCTTTCCTAAGTTATCACTTGCCTTATTCCCATGATCTTCTTGCCATAAAAAAATTAATCCAACTCATCAATCCTTATCCATAACCGACACTTGCTAAGGAAAAGCAAAAATAAAAGCTCCAACTTGCATGCTAGGAGATTCGAACCTCTCCCCTCAAGCAAACATGCATGCGCCAACTCCACATTGCTACTAGCTTCTCTTGTGCTAGTTTTTAACACTTAATTTTACTTAAACCTCAAGGTCACTTGATCCACTTCAATTAAATACTCCTTACTAAAATTTATTCTAATTTTGAATAGTTAAGCACTAAAACATGCATCAATTAACTACTCAAATTTTAGGATATTATAACTCTACCCTCCTTAAAGAAAATTTTGACCTCGAAATTTACCTGGCTAAAAGAGATGAGGATATTGTTGTCGAATTGCATCCTCAGGCTCCCACGTAGCTTCCTTCGCTCTGTGATTACGCCATAAAACCTTGACCAGCGGTACAGTCTTCTTTCTTAACACCTTAACATCTCGGTCTAAGATTCTCACTGGTTCCTCCTCAAAAGACAAATCTGACCTTAATTCCACTTCTTCTACCGGTACTATGTGTGATGGATCCGATCTATAGCGTCTCAACATAGAAACATGGAAAACACTATGAATCTAACTCAATTTTGGAGGTAAATCAAGTTGATAGGCCACTGATCCTACACGCTTCAACATACGGTACGGTCCAATGAACCTAGGGCTCAACTTGCCTTTCCTTCCGAATCTGAAAATCTTTTTCCACGGTGAAACTTTCAAAAAGACCCGATCTCCCACCGCAAACTCGATATCTTTACGCTTCAGATCTGCATACGACTTTTTTCTATCCGAAGCTTCCTTTAACCGTGCTCGAATCACCTTTACTTTTCTTAGTCTCGATATCAATTCGGGACCCAAAGTTGTTGTTCCCTAATTCGGTCCAACAAGTAGGAGTATGACACCTATGACCATATAACGCTTCATAAGGTGCCATCGAATAATTGGATTGATAAGCTGTTGTTATCGTAAACTCGCCAGCGGTAGAAAATCTTCCCAACTACCTCTGAAATCAATCACACAACCTCTTAACATGTCTTCCACAATCTGGATTACTCTTTTCGACTGACCATCTGACTGAGGGTGAAAAGTCGTACTAAAGTTTAACTTTGTACCTAGAGCCTCATGTAAAGCTTTCCAAAACTGTGATGTAAACCGAGGATCCCTGTCCGATATGATAGACACTGGTACGCCATGCAACCTCACGATTTCAGATACATACAGTTTAGCCAACTTCGCAACGAGTAATCCAAATTTGTTGGTAGAAAATGAGCGGTCTTCATTAATCGATCCACTACCACCTGCATGTAATCTTTCTTAGTAGGTGTTAAGGGTAACCCACTAACAAAATCCATCGTTATCCGCTCCCATTTCCATAATGGAATCTTTTTGGTTGCAACAATCTCTAGGTAATTGATGTTCCGCCTTTACTTGTTGACAAATCAAACACTTTCCCACAAAATCAGTAACTTTTCGTTTTAATTTTGGCCACCAATACTATTCACGGAGATCCCGATACATCTTATTTCCTCCGGGGTGCAAAAAGAATCATTTGCCTCAAATCCGAATCCTCGGGCATACAAACCCTTCCACGAAAACACAAGACACCATCTTTGTTCAAACCAAAATCTCCTATTACACCACTTTCAGCTTGTTGTATTAAAGGACTCAACTTTTCATCGGATAATTGCTTTTCCTTGATTTTTTCCAACCATAGAGGCTTCACCTGAAGTTCCGCTAATAAACTGCCATTACAAACTGAGATAAGCAAACATTGCTCTTAACTCCGATATAACCTTTCGACTCAATGCGTCTGCCACAACGTTAGCCTTTCCAGGATGATACTCGATTGAGAAATCATAATCCTTTAATAACTCCACCCATCTCCGTTGTCTTAAATTTAACTCCTTTTGGGTAAGGAGATACTTAAAACTCTTATGGTCTGTATAAATGATTGACTTCTCACCGTATAGATAATGCCTCCAAATCTTTAATGCAAACACTACCGCAGCCAACTCCAAATCATGAGTAGGATAATTGACTTCATGCGGCCTCAATTTTGAGAAGCATAAGCTACCACTTTTACACTTTGCATTAGTACACATCCTAAACCCGTGTGTGACGCATCACAGTGAACAGTAAACTTTTTTGGCCTTTGGTTGAATCAGTACTGGCGCTTTCGTTAGAATCTTCTTCAGTTTCTTGAAACTTTCCTATTGTTTATCATCCATACATACGGTACTTCCTTCCACAACAACTTAGTTAAGGGTGTAGCAATCAACGAAAAGCCCTCAACAAAGCGTCTATAATAACCAGCCAAACCCAAGAAACTTCGGATCTCAGCTACTGACTTTGGTGATTTTCAATCCAACACAGCCTCTACCTTTCGAGGATCAACTCTTATTCCTTCAGCAGACACTACATGCCCCAAGAAAGTCACTTCCTTCAACCAAAATTCACACTTATTAATTTTGGCATATAGTTGCTTATCTCACAAAATTTGCAACACAGTAAGCAGATGAGAGTCATGCTCTTCTTCATTCCTCAAATATACCAAAATGTCATCTATGAGCACTACTACGAACCGATCTAAATAAGGCTGAAAGACTCGATTCATCATGTCCATAAATGCAGCTGGTGCATTAGTCAAACCAAATGGCATCACTAAAAACTCATAATGTCCATAACGAGTTTGAAATGCCGTCTTATGAATACCTTCCTCCTTCACCTTGAGTTGATGATAACCCGATCTCAAATCAATCTTGGAAAAGACTAAAGCTCCTCTTAATTGATCAAATAGGTCATCGATTCTCGGCAATGGATACTTATTCTTGATCGTCAATTTATTCAACTGCCTATACATACGCATCGACCCATCCTTCTTCTTGACGAACAAAATCGGTGCTCCCCACGGAGACACACTTGGTCGAATAAATCCCCGATTTAGCAGTTCTTGAATTTAAGCTTTAAGCTTCGCTAACTCCTTCGGTGCCATTCTATAATGAGCAATGGACACCGGAGCAGATTTGGGTAAAAGCTCAATGCCAAATTCTACTTCTCGATCTAGAGGTAGACCCGGAAGTTCTTCGGGAAAGACATCTGGAAATTCTTTCTCCATTCTCACACCTTCTACTGATAAATCCTTGGCATCCAAAGCACTGATGAATGCTAGGAATGCTCTATTCCTTTCGCACCAACTTTTCTGCCTTCAAAGTAGATACCACATTTGCCAAAAAGTTTCTTCACTCACCTATCATTATTATTTCCTCATCATCCACAGTCCTAATTGACATCCACTTTTCGGCACAATTCAATTGCACCGATGCTTCACCAACCAATCCATTCCCAAAATGAGATCAAACTCGCCGAAAGGTAATTCCATCAAGTCTACTAGAAATACCTCTCTTTGAATCTCTAAGGGCACATCTCTGAATAATTTGTTCACTATTATCGATCGTCCTAAAGGACTAGTTAAAATCATCTCTATCGGTAATCTCGGATCTAATACTTAGGTTTCGGATATAGCACTAGCAACATATGAGTGGGTAGATCCGATATCTATCAAAGCAGCAACAGGTACATCAGAGATGAAGAACGTACCAATTATCACATCAGGTGCATCGCTGCCCTCACGACGCCTGACAGCATAGACCAATCCTGGATATCTTGCCTCTGCGTTACCTCTAACACCATTACCTCGACCCGATGCACCTTGTCCACGTCCGTTACCATTACCACCACGACCTGGTCCACGACCTCTTGGTGGTCAGCCGAGTACCTCTACCGGTGAGCCTCGTGGTTCTGAGCTTTCGAGTCGTTCAAATCCGTTGAGGACAATTCTTAAACTGATGATCCTTGGATCCACATTTAAAACAGGCTCCAATTTTCCTCCAACATTCTCCGGGATGTCGTCTACCATAGTCGGCACATTCTTGAATCTAATTGGTAGTCATAGGTGCCCTAACTTGAACTGGCTCATCATTTCATGGCCTCTTTTGAAACCTTTTAGAAGAACCAGAATACTTAAAATCCCTCTTGCCTCTTACTTTTTCCCGATTCTGGCGTTCTAAATTCTTAGCCTCTTCGGCTATCTTAGCTTTCTCTACAAGTGAGGTAAAAGTCCGCACTTGTTGTGGGGCTATCAGTACCTGCAACTCATCATTCAGTCCATCCTCAAAGCATACACAGCGCTCATGATCAGTCTGCACTATAGTATGAGCATAACAACTCAAACGAAGAAATTTTGCCTCGTAGGCTGCCACAGTCTTACTTCCTTGAACGAAATTTAGGAATTCCTTCCTTCGGGCATCTACATAACTTGTCCCGATGTACTTCCCTTGGAAAGAAGCTTTAAAGAAATCCCAATTAACCAATGCAACCTCGGTGCCTTCTCAGACAGTAAGCCACCATTAATACACCTCGTCTCTTAGCAAAGACACAGCTCCTCTCAGTTTTTGCTCGACGGTGCATTCCAAATCATCCATAATTCGTTCTACAACCTCAAGACAATATTCTGCCACATTCAGAGCTACACCAGAGACACCTCTAAAAACTTCTGCACCACTAGACTTGAGTCGTTCGATATTGATCCGTGAGTTACTGGTCCAGTTTTGGCTCCAGCTACTCTTTCTAAGACTCGCAACATTGCTTGAGTCAAAGCATTATCCTCATTGGCATGGTCATGAGATCCGGTTTAAGCTCTCGAATGACGCAGTGCATCCATTTACGGTATGTGACCCGGCGCTTGACGCAAAGACACCTCGTCCTCTATCACTGCCACGTCTCTGCGCCCACGACCATGTCCTCTATTGCTCATATTAACTAATTCGATTTAATCTAATTACAAGTTTTATGAATCAGAATATTATTTTAGTGTTTATTAACGATATTTTATGAGATATAAGAGATAGGGTTGTTTTCGCCATCACATCCTATAGTCTCGATCTCTATCATTTTCAACACCTAAAACTAGAAGTTCTAGAGTGTTCCTTAGGTCTCATCACAATAATAAACATTTAAATAAATAAATACTTACTGAACATACTTACTTGACTTGGTGTCGGATACTCGTGGTGCCATACTACCTTTAAAACATAAAATCTAGAAATTTAAGTGGTTTTTAATCAAAAATTATTGTTGAACCCAAACCACAGTCGAGTTTTGAAACTGAGCTCTAATACCATAAAATGTAACACCCCAAACCTGGCCTATGCATTAAGCTCGGATTTCGGCATGCCACACAAGTTTAACGAACATTCAAAAAAAAACATTTAACAATGTAGAAATCAAATTTCAAAACAATTAAGAGAGTGACTTTATCAAAAAAAATCAAAGTTCATTGAAAACCATAATTAAAAACACAAGAGTTTGTCGTTTGATATATAAAGAAGTATTTGATAAAAACTTTGGACTTATTTAGTCGAAATATTTCATCGAAAAGTTTGAAAGAATTTCCTAAGTTTCTAGTTAAGAAAAACTTTTATTTATACGAGAGTTATAGAAAACATTTAAAAAAACTAAATTAATCCAACTTAATAAAACTAAAACATAATAAACCCATCCATATAATAAAATCCATAATTAAAAGGCCTTATTACATCGCCATTAAAAATAGCACTTAATAAAAATCATAAAAGAAGTGTCAAAGTTTAATAAACCACCATTTGTAATATAGCCTCCCACAAAGTCATCTCCACCCAAGTCTCCATCAATTGTTATTACCTAAGAGGGTAAAAATGAGGTGAGTTACTTAGAACTCGATGTGTAACTCACTTACCATAGTCCTTGGGCCAAGACCATTTAAACACTTATTTGGGCTTAAGCCCATTTAAAAAAAATATAATTTAGCATTTAAAAATAATAATGCAAATGATATGCAATTCCCAAAACCAAACCTAGATTTCCATCCGCTACACACCCCGCACTCCAACCAAAGACACACGTGGGGAGCTTTAGTCACCCACCGCCAACACAACGAAGTAGGCTTTAAGCCCAATATCATATTTGTGGCAACGCCATTTAAATAATTGTGGTAAAACCATCGATCTAGATTTCGAACAATGGCCATTGTGATGAGTCACCTATCTAGAATTCGGCATTAAGCCTTTCTTCTCTTCATCATTGATCCCAACCCATGCAATCATGTTTATGCATTACAAAATATTTGTAAAGAAAACCATATTATAATTTATGTATTTTGGCCCTTTAAAACACATTTCACATATAGCCCATTTATCCATTATCATAAATGGCCCAATTATCAAATTTCACTTAAGGCCCATTTATCGATTATCACATATGGCCCAAATTCTCAATTATCACATATGGCCTAAATTTACCAAATATCACATATATGGCTCAAATTTTCCAAATATCACATATATGGCCCAAATTTATCAAATATCACATATGGCCCAAATTTATCAAATATCACATATGGCCCAAATTTATCAAATATCACATATGGCCCAAATTTGCCAAATATCACATATATGGCCCAAATTTATCAAATATCACATATGGCCCAAATTTGCCAAATATCACATATATGGCCCAAATTTATCACTTATTAATGTTTTAGCCATTAAGGGTGATTTCCAAAATTTTCACGATCTTAATACCGATTTCACGATCTTAACACTAAAGTGTCAATAATTCCATATTTTTTGATTTCACTAACTTTGCGATTTTTAATCCAACTTTAATCATTGTATAGTCATCTAACCCATGAGATATAGTGTGAAATTACACACCTGATTACTGTGAGAACTACACTCTCACTCTCGTCGATATCTAAACACACATTTCGAAGGATTAGAATACTAAAATTTAATAATAAACTATTCCAATATTGAGCGATCTAGATCTTACCATCGGAATCTCGAACAACCACTATTTGTGATCTCTCTCCGATCAAAGGTTCAATACCCTGAGTAAACAGTGGTTCGGGAGTACGTACGACTTCGAATAATTGATTTTTGCCGGATGAAGGTCCACAACCCGGTGGAAAATCTTGGATTCCCAAAACAGTCCTTCTCTTAAACTTAGGGGGATTAATAGAACCACCCCTCTTCCGAACACTATTTACTACCCTTTTCGTCCCTATTTTGATTGTCTTCAAAGACAAGGAATCATTAGTCTTAACAATATTTTTCGAAAACCTTAAAACTAAAGACTTGAAAGTGTAATCGGTTTACCTTGAAAATCCTTTACCTTTAACACTTTAAATCCGATTTCAACGATCCACGATATTTAGGAACACTTGAGTTTCGGGCCTCCACTAAATTTCCATGATAGAGAAAAGGTTGGAATTAGATATGGTATGATGATGATCTCAATCCAAAAGATCATCCCACACCACAAGATTCGGCACAAAAGAATAACAAATTCCAAAATATTATACTAGCCGCTTCCCGATTGATTAAGTTGTGAGTAGAAAGAAGATTCGGTTATGAAGGAAAAATTGAAGGAGATAGTGCTTAGCAACATTCGGCCATGAGAGATGAAAGAAAGAGATGATGTTGATTCGATTTCCAAGAGAAAAAAAAGAGAAAGAAAAAGAAAGAAGATGATAGGTTTATAATTATTTTATCAATGGTAAAAGAAAAGCAAAGAAAGAGTGGTTAAGACAATGGTGCATTCGGCAAGGGTGAAAAGAAAAAGAAAAGAAAATGCCCTTTAAGAATGTATGGTTTCGACACAAGGAGAAAAAGATTTTTGGGAGAAAGTAAGGTAATACCGGAATGGTCAAAATGAAATGGCCAAAACAAAACACAAATTTAACCTATTGTTCAAGACATATTCACTAAGGAATAAGTTTGGAGAGAAGATTTTGGAGAAAGCTATTGATACACCAAAATGCCAAAATGAAAATGACCAAAGCTAGCATCTACCTTACCCAATGCTAACCAAAAATTAGGCCATCCCCTAGCCCTAAAACCATCCAAGTTCATGGACAATTAGCCATTCAAAGCTTTCCAAAATAGAGCCCTTGTTTTAAGCCTTATGTCCCCTTACATGCCTTTTTCATATGATTCCTTTCCCTAAGTTATCACTTCCCTTATTCCCATGATCTTCTTGCCATAAAAAAATTAATCCAACTCATCAATCCTTATCCATGACCAAAACTTGCTAAGGAAAAGAAAAAATAAAAGCTTCAACTTGCATGCTAGGAGATTCGAACCTCGCCCCTCAAGCAAACATGCATGCGCCAACTCCATATTGCTACTAGCTTCTCTTGTGCTAGTTTTTAACACTTAATTTTACTTAAACCTCAAGGTCACTTGATCCACTTCAATTAAATACTCCTTACTAAAATTTATTCTAATTCCGAATAGTTCTCAAGTCTTCTCAAGACCATACTAAACATGAAAACTTTTATTATACTCAAGTTAAGCACTAAAGCATGCATCAATTAAATACTCAAATTTTAGGATGTTACAGCTTGAGTTTAAAATGTGCCATATATGTGATTTATGAATTTGGTAAATGATAGATAGGTATTTTGGATATTTATTAGCTAAGCGGTATTGTAATTATGGTATGATTTGATTCAGCTCTTATGTATAAAATTGGTAGTTATCATTTTGGTAAAATGTGCATAATTTGGTAAAACCAAATTTTATACTTGACCATTATGTGAAGCTGTTAATGCAGTATATATATATATATATATATATATTAATATTTAATAGATCATGTGGATTGGCTTGACTTAGTAAAATGGGAAGAAGTGCATAATTATAAATAGTGTTTTTGGAAAGAAGTTAATGAAATATATTTATATGAATGGATGTCTTAATATATGATCGGTATATGAAATGAATTATACTTGGTTTTAAGTTAAGCATTTGATTTCCATGATTCATTGGTTATAATGTTTGAATATTAATTTGGCAAGAGTATGAATTATAGAATCGAAGCATGTTAGATTGGTTTAAATTATACTAGATGAATAGTATTGAAATGATTATATCATTTCGTACTTGAATTTAAATGAATGTCTATTCTGAGTTGTATTTTGATCGATAATGCCTCATAACCCTAATTCGGTGACGGACATTGATTAGGGGTGTTACACCACAGGTGCATTTGTTAGTCCAAAAGGCATAACAAGAAATTCATAGTGTTCGTACCTTGTTCTAAATGCAGTTTTTGACACATCTGAGTCTTTAACTCGCAACTAGTAATAACCTGATCTAAAATCAATTTTCGAAAACACTGTTGCCCCTTTTAATTGATCAAACAAATTATCTATTCGTGGCAAAGGGTATTTATTCTTGATCGTCACTTTGTTGAGTTGTCGATATTCTATACACATTCTCATCGTGCCATCTTTCTTTTTCACAAATAACATTGGTGCACCCCATGGAGAAAAACTCAGTCTAGAAAAACCTCTATCTGTCAATTCTTGCAACTGAGCTTTCAATTCTTTTAACTCTGTCGGAGCCATTCTGTACGGAGCTATCGATATCGGCATTTTTCCTGGTACTAATTCAATACTAAACTCAATCTGTCTAATAGGTGGTAAATCGGATAATGTTCGAGAAATACATTTGGATACTCGCACACAACTGGTACTGATTCAATCTTTGTTTCTATCACTTTCATATCAAGTACATAAGCAAGATAAGCTTCACACCCCTTTCTCACAAATCTTTGAGCTAACATAGATGAGATCACATTTGACAAACTGTTCAGATCATCTGATTCAATTCTAATAGTCTTATTATTCTAACATTTTAGTTCAATTGTCTTTCATCTACAATTCACTATAGCATCATGCATCGTTAGGCAATCCATACCTAGAATCACATCAAATTCATTGAATGGCAACAACATCAGATTAGCCAGAAAATAGAAATCTCGATACATCAACGGACAATTCTTGTAGACTTTGTCAACCAAAACACATTTGCCTAACGGGTTTGATACTCTAATGACAAATTCAGTAGACTCTACAGGCAAAGTCTTACTAGATACTAAATTCGTACATATATAAGAATGAGTTGACCCTAGATATATCAAAGCAATCGCATTAGTATCATAGAGAGTGAAAGTACAGGTGATAACATCTGGAAATGATGCTTCTTCGCGAGCGCGAATAGCGTAGGCTCTAGTAGGTGCTCTAGCCTTGGATCTCACAGTAGTATCTCGTGTCGCACCTTTATCACCACTCACAATTCCAGAATTATGAAATGGTTTTCCTCTCGTATTCATGTTACTTTATCTTCTACTCTGAGATTTATCTTTCTCATCTAACTCAGGACAATCTCAAATGAAGTGTTCGTGCGAACCACATCTAAAATAGGCTTTATCATTCAGTCTACACTCTCTGAAATGTTGTTTTCCATATCGTCCACATTCAGATTTGCTCGGTCTAAAATTAGCCATAGCTAGAGTTTTTGAACCCGTAAATTACTTCCCACGATTATCTTTTCAGCCAAAACATACTCTCGGGCATATTTACTTAATCATACAAATTCTCTCTCGTACTCGGTTACAATCATACGACCCTATTTCAATTTTAGAAATTTTTTATGCTTTTGGTCAAGGAATCGTTGACTGATGTATTTCTTTCAGAACTCGATCTGAAAGAATTCCCGGGTTACTCGCTCTCTCGGCACAACCGATACTAAAGTATTCCACCAATGATACTCAAAGTCTCTCAAAAGAGAAATAGAGCACTTTAAGCATTCAGCTCGCGTACACGAAAGTTCATCAAATACTCGGATAGTATTTTCAAGCTAGAACTCAGCTCTCTCAGGGTCATCATCAGCATTAGCCCTGAACCCTTTAGACCCTTGTTTACGGATCTTATCAACTGGAGGCTTTTTCAATCTTAAAAGCTCGACTCCTTGAGAAGCTATAGGTACAGTTTGAGGAATAGGAGGGGGTGGAGGTCATTGAGCAGCTGGATTTGTCCGGACGTATTGAGTGAACCACTCGTTCATCATCTAGAAAAAGACTTCTTTAGCCTCACCTCCATGACTACTAGACACGGGTCTAGATTCGAAAGGCGCTGTCCTTTGAGCGGGAGCGGGCGCATTTCTCTCTACATCATCAGCTATCGCTCATTCGGGATCCATTACTATACGAAAAAATAATTTAAGCTATCAGGAATCATCACACTATCACAGGTTATAAATGGCATGTATAGCTAGACTCTCACACATACTACGTTAGTCCTAGAATCGACTAAACCGTAACTCTGATACCAATAAATGTAACACCCCTAACCCATATCCATCACAGAAGTAGGGTTACAAGGTATTACCGATCAATACAAATCATTTAACATACATATCTCATACATTTATGCATTCATACTCAATATCATTTAATCACAATCACATTGTCCCTTATAAGGGCCTACGAGGTCTTAAACATGCTTTAGAATAGGTTCGGGACTAAACCGATATCATAAGAAAATTCTGTAAATTTAGAAATTTTTCATGTAAACCACACGCCCGTGTAACAAGCCGTGTGCCTCACACGGCTAGTAGACACGCCCGTGTCTCAAGTCGTGTGAAAATAGGGCATACATAGTGACTTGGTTCACACGGCCAGCCACACGTCCGTGTGTCTAGCCGTGTGCCCTTCGAAGTGGCCACACACGCCCGTGTTACAAGCCATGTGTTAGGTTGTGTCAAACCTATAGGGTATATTGACTTATGCAACACGGCCAAGTCATATGCCCTTGTGCTAGATTGTGTGCCATTTAGGGGGTATACTGACTTGTACCACATGGCCAATCACACGCCTGTGTGTGAGACCGTGTGGAGCATACTGACGTCAAATCAATTTCAAAACCAAGGGACAAACGGCCATGTAACATGGCTGTGTGTCACACACGGCTGAGAAACACCCTCGTGTCTATCCGTGTGGATAAAAATAGGCCAATTTGCCACCCCAATTTGCTCATACCTACTTAAGTACAAATGGTACCATTTTAAGACACAAATATGTAGCCAAATCAATCCAAATTCATGCACATTTCATGCTATACAATTACAACCATTTCACTTAGTCAAATATAACCCAAAACAACATTAACAATATGGTTCATTTACCATAATTCACATATATGATTCATTCAATAAAACCATTCCAAATATGCATTATCAATTCAACCTTCTTCATTCATTATAGGTTAATATACCTAATTCAAAACAAAGCCATTCACACATCTTTATACATTAACCAAATTATCATCACAAGTCAACTTAAATGGCCCAAAATACATGTTTATCAAGCATATTAAAATGACTCAAGCATATACATGCTATATACCATATATACATAACTCAAAAGTACCAAAATAGATGTCCGATGGTGAGATAAAGTTCCTCATGATCCCTGGTTCCGAGCTAGCTTACGTTTACTATAAAACATAGAAGGAAATAAACAAAGTAAGCTATAAAGCTTAGTAAGTTCGTATTTAAATATGAAATAATCTCAACATTTATTAACATTTTCATAACGGATAATATAATTAGCATTTAGAGCATTAATCAACGAGTTAACATATAGTTAAACCACATCGAAACTCATAAGTCCTCAACATCTTCTAACACGTTACTTGAGCAGTTTTCCATACATATCTGTACCGATACTTATCTAACTCTCGACAATTCTCTTATCAAACCACTTTGGCTTATAAATACTTATGATACAAATTCATCGATTTTTTGATGCCATAGTCCAACTATGGTATTATACGTACATTTCCAAGGCCCTGCCGTGGTCTTACATTCATATTCCATAACCTGGTTATGGTCTTATTTTCTGATTTACCATAGCCCGGCTATGGTCTTATTCTGTAACTCGTATGCTTAAATCGTACATTTAGATTCAATATCTCCAAATTTAACTAATAGAATAAATACAATCTCAATTCTATCCATCAATTGAACAATTGCACAATTAAACTCAACTATACGAACTTACCTCGTATTCGGATTTGATGAAACGGATTGACTACTCGATAACCTTGCTTTCCCCCGATTTAAATTCGAATTCTTTCTTTCTTGATCTATATTAATTCAAAATTAACTTATTCAATCACATATTCTTTCAATTTAGTCCATATCACACTTTAAAGCACTTTTACACTTTTGCCCCAAGTATTTCACAACTTTTACAATTTAGTCCTTATTTCACAAAACACAAAATTCACATAATTTTAATGAAACCCATGCTTGGCCGAATTGCATGTAGGTCCCTAGCAGCCCATATTTTTCATTTATTTCACATTTCAACCACACATTTTCAACATTTCACAATTTAGCCCCCAATTTTCTTTTTCATCAAAAATCACTTAACAAAACTTGTTTAACTAACATCAAATATTCATAATCTATCAAGTAGCTTCAAAATACACATGTATTCATCAATAGTATCATTCACAATCTTTAATAGTTTTGCAAAATAGTCCCTGGGTTAGCTAGTATTAGTCGCAACGATCACAAAAACATAGAAATCACTAAAAATCGAGCAAAAATAGACTTACATGCTTAATGATTTATGGTCGAACCTTGAAACCCTATCTATGTCTTTTCTCCTTTCAATTTTTTATGGAAAGATAACATGAAGAAGATGATATCAATTTTTTTGATATTTTACTTAAGATTATTTATTGAATTACATATTTAACCTTGGTATAAAACATCAAAATTACTTAATGCATGTCCATAAATGTCCACAAACATTAAAAATGGTCTAATTAATACATAAGGACCTTCACTTTAATATTTCATAGCTATTAGAAACCTTTATCTATTAGAACACAAGTTGTACACTTTATGCGATTTAGTCCTTTTTATCAAATTAAGCATTTAAACGATAAAATTTCTTGGTGAAATTTTCTCACAATCGGTCAATCATGCTGTTGACATTAAAATAGTAATAAAATAAATATTTTGACCTTAGATTTGTGGTCCCAAAACCACTATTCTGATTTGATTAAAACGAGTTGTTGCAAATGTTCCCTCTATATGGTTGCCACAAGGGCCATTCTTCTGTGTGCGCCACGAAGGTGTTCCTTTAATCATTTGCCACTAAGGCTTTCCTTTTCTTATATCGCCATAAAAGCTTCCATTTCATTTATCGCCACAAAGACTTCCATTTCATCGATTGCCACAAAGGCTTCCATTTCATAGATTGTCACAAAGGCTTCTATTTTTTGGCATTTTCATGATAGGGATTCGCTTAGACTCATATTTCGTGGGGTTTTCCCCTCATCCTAGGTCAAGAAAACCCTATTAGGTAATAACCTTCCTTTAGTTCTTTCTATATGATTCCATAGCCCACCAGCTATGGTCTTACACAATATGGTGCCATGGCTATGAACTTTCCTTTTAGAGTTCATGATTAAGGTCCCAACGGACCCTTTTAAACTCCATTGTGTTGAATAGGCACAGATGCTTAACAGATGTTCAATGCATTAGCACTAAACTTAACATGCATCTCATCTTACACATTCCAAACATGTTCTTACAATCATATCTTCGACTCTAGATTTCTTATCACATATTATACGCTTGATAGATTCTTACAAACTATACATGTAAATCTTTACCAACATTCATATATTAGTATAAGCATCATACTATTATTTTCCAAGCTTAGCTCATAGTTCTTACAATTCTTCATAAGAGTATTTTGAATAAGCAACATACAACTTTCATGAGTCAACTTAGGGACTCACTTGACACCCACGAACAGTAGCTTGATCTCTAAATCCTAACATCCATCACAAAATCTCAACAATTCACTTCTTACAAGACATAGGGATACCATTAAAACTCATTCATATAATTTTTATCATCATCTAAAACCCAAATAACCTTCATGCAACACATTATTTCCTCATCTTACTAATTATGCACATAAACTAGACTTACTGTTTCACAAGTCAACATGTAAGTCCATAATACTTACCCAGGATATGAAACAACCCTCTGTATAAACTCCAATCCTTAGTTTTAGCTTAGCAAAAAAGATCATCGATCAACTTCAAAGCAAGTTAGCAATGGTGTTTTCAAATAGAAGGAATAAGATAAATCCCCATTTTTTTATAAAGCTCATATCAATAAACATAAAACTTATATTCTCATAGTGGAACTTGACACATGTAATCAACTTTCAAAAGTGCCCTATTAATGGCTTACAGCTATAGAAACGTATACAATTATCCAAAATCTTTATGTATCCTTGATTTATCCCTTCGTTCATTCCTAACTATCTCTTTAGAATGTGACTTGCACAGTAACTAGATCAACTTGGCCATACCCGCATTACCCAAGAATCCTTGATACACCTACCAATCCCTTCTTCTATACATATCCACACATTCTAAAAAAATCCTTACCTTATACTCTATAATTAAATATGTGCCGAGCTATTTTCCAAAAGTGTTGTATTGGGCTAATAATATCTCGCCAAAAAGATTGTTCTTGTTTACTCGCTAACTTGACACCCGTCAAAACTGGATGTTACAGTAGGGGTGAATACGTCCTCTATGGTATCAACATAAGGTGTTGCATCATTATCCTCTACCGCCTCATCATCAGCTAATTCACCTTTGTTACTTCCCTCTTCATCGACTTTCTCCTCCTCGTCTTCATCGTCCATAGACGAACCACTCGACCAGCCAGGCCATTCTATGCCCTCTACTTCTTAACTCGCCATAAACATATTCATAAATGGCTTTATTGCCTCCAACATACAATTATTGTAACGCACATCTCAACCTAGTCTACATTGCCACTGTATAGGCTCATAGTCTTATTCTTGGTGCTTGCCTTCCTTGCTACTTGAGGTACGTCCATCTTGTTTTAGCGTCATTGATTCTAGTCTTGAATTTGCTTCCTATGAAGCTCTTGGAATTAGTGGAGCAAGGAATCATCTATGATGCTGTGAGTGGGATGGTGAGACTACTTAGTGGACGCAATGTCTATGCTAGCCCTATAGTAGAGATCAATGGACAAATGTAGGAAATAAATACCCATGTTGCCATCTGTAATGCAGTGCTTCAATTGTTGATTTATCCATTTACCTACACAAATTCTTTTGCGCTGAAAAATAGAGTATACTAGGGCTGCTCTAAAAACTTTAACATTATTAGGACCGAGTGTTAGGCAAAGACAAGTACATATAAATTGCATCCAAAATTTTGCAATGGGGAACATTATTTTTTGTTTAAACGAAAGCGGTCACCCTGATGAATGTGTTCAAGGAACATCATTAAATGAAGAAGTCGGATCAAAACTGTGTTTAGGATGAATGTTCGTCCCTAGATCGTCTAATAAAAGTTTGCGACCTCTTTTTGTGCAAATTTAACACCATCAAATTTTGACGATGAAACCGCAATGGTTTGGGATCAAGACCATTTTTTTCTCTTGGGAGCATTTTTTTTCATTTTCTCAACTTTAAACAAACAATAGTAAACAAACAACTAACCACAAGCAATCAATCAACAAACTAAACTAGCAATACTAAAAAATGAAATTTAAATGACAATAAAAAATGCTAAAAATAAAGAAAGCAAAATATAAGAGAACAAAACTTAAACCGATTTGATCACCATAACCAAATTGATTCAGTTGAAAAAGCTTTGTGCTCTTCAAGTAATGGAATAAGAAAATCCTACAAAAGGAGGAAAATAACCAAGACAAGGGAAGAAGAAAAGAGAAATTGCAAGAAAAATAGAAGAAATTAAAAGATAGATTGAGAGATAAATAGAGAGGGGAAAGTTTTTAAGGGTTAAGATTGGGAAATTTTGAAAGGAAATGAAAAGAATAAGATGTTTGGGGTGTTGGGAGGCTTAAAAAACCTCCCAAAACATCCAAATCACGATATCCTAATTGGGTATTACCTGAACTAACATTGATATCGCGATACCCTAAAGTGGATATCACAATATTACTTATTTTTGCATACTTCAAAATCCATTCTGTCTAAGGTATTGCAATACTAAAGGCTAGATATTACAATACCATTGTGTAAAACCAAAATTTTTTACTTTTGAAATTCCAGGGGTATCGCGTTACTAGAAGTTCGATATCGCAATACCCAAAAAAGTTGATTCACTGATCGTCTCTTCATGATGCCTTGTTTCCTCACTAGAATGCCTTGCATCCTTGGTCTCAAACATGCAAATATGCACCACTTCAAATATTTCATATTGTTAGTCACATGATCAGACACTACCTGAACAACTTGGCACTCTAGCTCACTATTAGGGGACACTTCCTTCACCTTAGGTTTGGGTTGCACACACTTAAAGGTTTTACCTTTCACCCTACTTCCATCGTCACTCTCCTTTGCCCACATCTATGCTATCCTTATAGGTAGTTAGGAACGATCTCCTTAATAGAATTGGTTTCTTTAAATCCTCCTCAAATTTAAGAATGATGAAGTCAATCGGTAAGATGAATTGTCAAACTCTCACTAAAACATCCTCCAAAACTCCATTTGGGTGAACTAAGGACCTATCGGCTAGTTGGAAGGTTACCAAAGTTTCCCTAAGGTCACCTAGACCTAACCTATAGTAGATGGACAAGGGCATTAAGTTTATACTCGCTCCAAGATCACAGAGCTCCTTGCCAAAATTTACACCTCCAATCTCTATGGGAATGGTAAAACTACTGGGGTCCTTAAGTTTTGGTAGGACTCTTCTAGACACAACAACACTACACTCGACATTAGAAGCAAATCGCTCTTCTCTCCTAATCTTCTTTCACCTAGACATCATTTCCCTAAGGTACTTTTGCATATTTCAACACTTTTTTATGACTTCAAGCAGTGGAAGGTTAACATTTAAAGCCTTAAACATCTTAAGAAAGCCTAAAAACTCCTCATTGTCTCACTCCTTCTTCTCCTCTAGTCTACTTGAAAAGAGTATGGGTGTCACATTTGGTTGTGGTATTGAAATGGTTTTATCCACCAATTCAGTTTGTGTGGGCTCACTCTCGAGTCTTTCATTCTCTCTCACCCTATCTCCAACACTAGGAGTGCAGGTGCTCTCATCCGTGTAACACCCTGGTTTAGGGGCTATGCATGTGGGGTATAACTCATGTTCTAGTGGGTTTTGGGTAGGCTTGGATGTGTTTGAGAGGTGTTGAGAGTGCTCGGAGAAAAGGGAAGACTTTGGAAAATTTTGATTTTCGGGGTTAAGAAGGAATCGGGCCAAGGAGGCCTTAAGTATTTTTTTTGGTAATTTTTGGCACAAGGAAGAGCTTGGCGAAGTGGCTAGCGTCGCCACTTGGTATTGAAGGGGGAAAGGCGCTGGTTCGAGTGGAGGCAGCAGATAGCTTACGCTTTTATTTTCATATGCGATTGGGCCCGAGTATGAAGGCTTTATGAATAATTGTTGGGGCTCTATGGACATGAAAGGCGGGTGGTGTGGTACCGCATGTAAGTATACTGGTAAAGGTCATGAGTTCGACGCCAAGGGAGGCGAGTTTTGATATTTTGCAAGGCGTTAAGTCTTGGGAAGGCTTAAAAGAATTTTTTTGCGCTTTTGCTATAAAATGTGTTTAGCCGAATGGCCTGGGGGCGCTACATGGTCGTTGGTTCCCCAGGTCGTGTGTTCGAGCCTTGGAGGCTGCTGGTGGGGTTTTTTTTTCCCTTCTTTTTGCAGCAGTGTGGGCAGGCAGTGGACGGCACATGGGTGGTGGAGGATAAGGATGAGTTTGGTTGTTATTTCTTTTGAATTCGGTGGGATAATGGGTTAATTTTTTTTAGTTTTTATTTTATATTTTTAAATTGGAGGGGTGGTAATGGATTAAAGGTGGGTTTTATTTTTTAAATTTTGAATTGATTTAAAATGGTTGGCTGGGAGCAGATTTGGGGGTTGGATTAATTCAAATGTGTTGAATTAGTGGCTAGGAGAGATTCTAGGAGCTGGCCGAATTCTTTAAATAAGGGGAGGTGCTCACCTTTGTTGTTTTTTTTCACCATTTGTGCTCCCTGCCAAAACTTGTTCCCCATTTCTTTGGCTGTCGAATCCTAGTCCCCTCTTAAGCCTTCATCCATTTGTCTTCCATACTCTACCAACACTAAAATATCCCCTCTCTTCACCTATGCACTTTGGCCGAATCTTCAAGGTCACCTAGCCGATTTTCTTACTTGGTTCTCTCTATTTTCCTAAGCGAAACCATTTCATATTGTCTCCCATACCTTCTTTCTTTCTCTTTGTCGAAATCTTTCTAGCGGGGTTGGCGAATCTTAAGGAGGGGTGGAGCGTTTGAGTCTCGCTTCTAGTCATTGTGAAGGGTAAGGTTTTACGTTATAGTTTATTTCTTTTGATGTTTCGTTAACTAAAGGTGGTCTTGGTGTTTAAGGTTTGGCGAATGTTCTTATTGTCTTATTATGAAAATTCTTTTATGGGTAGCCGATGTGAAGGAGTCAGAGGAAGGACTCTTAAGTTTTATTCATCAAGTGTTGTAAGAGCGGTTAGGATTTGATCGATTGTATCTAACAAGGTGCGTAACCATCGCACTATTTCTCGATTTGCTCGCTAGCTATTAACATATATGTTATGTGTGGAAGCCGATTATAATGGCTTAATTGATGTGAACCGATGATGGTAAGATTGGTTGTGATATATATATTTTATACATGTTTGATGTGGTTTTGATCAATAATAAATACTCACCTTATATGATATTCTTGCATGATTTATTGACACATGGGCATGGGATTGGATTGAAGAAGGAGGAAGTGTACACAAGTTGTACGTGGTCTAATGATAGCTCGGCCACATTAGCGCTTGATGGCTAGCTTTGTGCTACCTCAAGGAGATGTTGGCTCGGTGTTCATCTCGTGGTCGATGGCTATGTGCATCACCGTAGGCGAATATGTTGTTGGATCACTTTGGTTGATCGGTGGCTCAACCACTACCTCGGCAATGAAGTTTGCCGAGGTAAGATTTAAGGATCACGATGTGATCGGTGGTGGTTTATCCACGGCCTTAGTGTGAGTCCGCCAAGGTTGAGTACTGTTGGTTTGTGGGTTAATGAGATGCATATGTGCATGACTTGCTATGTGAATTGTTTGGTATTGGGCCTAGCCCATACGCAGCGAAATTGTGTTGTGGTTATGCACTGAGTCCTGTGGACTCACCCAATTATTTTCCTAACATTTTAGGTGATGCGAGATTGGACCGGATCGGAGAGGACACATGGTGGCCCATGCCAAGGAAAAGTTTTAATTATTTTAAGCTTTCTTAATCTGAAGTACTAAATTAGAAAGGGGTTGTAATAAAGGCCCGATGATTATTGTTTTGGGTATTGTATTAATTAAAGCTTGATGACATTGAATCACTATTTGAAGTTGGATTCATTTATAAACTTTATTCAAAGGATATGCACTAAGGTTTTAATTGGGATATTCTAAGATATTAGAGTTTTCATACAAATCTCAAATAGACATGGTTTTCAAAAGATAGTAAGTTTTCATGTTTTAAATTCTAAGTAAAAGAAAATTATTTTACTAACATAACCGATTCGATTCGTAATGGATGGGCGAGTTTGGGGATGTTACATTTTGGTATCAGAGCCAGGTTCAAAACTCGGCTTTGAGGGTTTTGGGCCCAAAAACATTTTTCAAAATGGGCTTTTTGAAATGAGAGCTTTTATAAAAAGGTTTTCGTGTTATTCGGCATGGCACTGCATCTCTACCGAGTCCACCAGGTAAGTACTTCGGACTTTCTTGAAGTGATTTGTTTATATGAATTAATTTGGGCTTAGTTTGGGCTCGTAGAATAGAATAATAGGATCTGTTGGACCCTAGGATTAGACTACTCAAACAATGGCATAAGACTTAAAGCTCTTAAACAAACCTGTGAGGTAAGTCGCCGAGTTAAGGTGTGGTAACCTTGGTACGCATGTCTAGGATTGGATCTGGAAGAGCCTGGTACTTAAGCAGTCCTCGTGACTCACCTCCTCTTCGCAGGAATCCTACCTGGTGCGTAGCTATGGTTCACCTTAACCAAGAGGACTTGTTCATAGGCTAAACCGATTATTAAAACCCGAAAGGGAATTAGCCTTACTGTTTTTAAAACTTTCTGTTTTAAAATTTTTCAAACTTACCCCTTTGGTTGTGAAACCCTAAATCTGATTCTGAAAGACGTCTGTCGATTTACAAAATTACCAAAATGCCCCTAGTGGCAAAATTACAAAAATACCTCTGTGTTATAAAATTACTGTTCTACCCTCAATTTTTGATAAAATGCTTTTTACGTGGTAAAATACCAAAATCTCGAGTTTTCAAATATTAAGATACCTTGGTTTGAAAAAAAAAATAAAAAAATATTACGAAAATACCCCTGGTTGATAAAATTACCGAAATGCCCTTGGTTTCTAAATTTTCAGTTTCCTCTCAACTTCTACTAAAATATTCCTATTTTACCAAATATCAGAAAACCCTATTTTATGAAATACAGTGATATTCTGATTTGGAGAATTTACGAAAATGCCCATGATTTCCAAAATTACGAAAATAACCCTACTTTTTGGAATTTTTGCAACACACTTTGTTTGAGAAACAAAATTTTCAAGACGACCCCTAAGATTTTGTAAATTTTGAAGTTGGAAAACTATTTTTCAAAATTGACTCTGAGTTATTACCAAAATACCCCTCTTTAGGAAAAATGACGAATTTACCTGGTAGGGAAGAAAACTTGATTGCTCGAAAGAACTACTCTCTAAACTTCATTGCATAAAATTGCTCGTGGTTATAATATTGAAACAATAATTTCTAATCCATAAAACTTTCTAAATAGATTAAATCGAGGCTAGATATGAGTTATAGGCGTGGTCGCAATACTCGTGGACGTGGTAGGCGGGGATGTCGTTGTCGAAACCGATTGGGTCACGCCATGGGTCGAAAGCGATGCACCACCACCAGCCGTTGAGGTTGAACAAAGAAGATCGATGGAGGAGACGACGTAGTGTCACAAGCTGTGTTGCGAGTACTCGAACGAGTGGCAAGAGCCAATGTGGGCAATAGGAATCGAAAGTCGCACCAGAGACTTAGGGCGAATGGAGCCGAGGTTTTCAGAGGAGTGTCTGGGGTAGCTCCGAATGTGGCGAATCTTGGCCGGAGGCGGTTGAAAGGATTATGGATGATCTCGACTTAACCGCCGAGGAGAAGCTTAAGGGTGTTGTTTCGTTGTCATGGATGAGGCCTACCAGTGGTGGCTCACGGTTAAGAAAGTACCCTACGGATCGAGTGGATGGGGCTACTTTAAGATCAAGTTTGAAGGGAAGTTTGTCTGAGCGAGCTATGTGGATGCTCGAGGAAGGCGTTCCTTAACTTGGTGCAAGGAAACAAGTCGATAGCGAGTCTGGTCGAGTTTACTGCGTTTGAGCCGGTATGCTCGGGGCATCATGGCAACGGATTATGAGAGATGTGTCGATTTGAAGATGGTCTCATGGATGAGTGTGAGTTTTGATTGCTCGCATCGTGAAAGAGACTTTGCCGCTTTTAGTGGAGAAAGCTCGAATAGCCGAGGAGGTCAAGAAGGCTGAGAGGCACAATAGAGAAAGGAACCGTGATAAGAGAAGTGTTGGATCGCCAGAAGTGTTTGAGAGGGTCCAGAAAAGACCGAGGGTTGAGACTCCTGTTCATATTGCTAAGCCAGCCGCCGGAAATCCAGATCGTCTGTGTGCGCAGTGCGGAAGGTATCATGTTGGCGAGTGCTGGAATCGGGTTCGGGAGTGCTTCAGATGCAAGTCCAAATCTCATCTGATTAAGGATTGTCCCCAGAACCCGAATAGGACTCGGATAGTGGGTCAAGGTTATGTGCAACCAGGCAGAGGTGGTCAGCAGGCGACGAGAGGTCGTGGTCCGAACCATGGAGGAAATGGTTCCGGCCGGGGTCGGGGAGCAGTAGACCGCGATAATGGTGGCACTGAGGCAAGGCAGCCAGGACTGGTTTATGCGGTTCACCGGAGAGAGGATAATGATGTGCCTGATGTGTCAGCTGGTAAGTTCCTTGTGTTTGGAATATCTTTTGTTGTTTTGTTTGTTTTGGTGATTGTTTGATCTGTTGCTCATAAAGTAGTTGGAACCTTGAGTATGAACCTAGAAACGATGCCTAGAAGGTATGTTAGCTCTTTAGGATCGGAGTGCGCAGCCATAGCGTAGTGGGAGGAATTGGATTGTTAGACAAGTAATTTCGAGGACGAAATTATTTTAAGGAGGGTAGAATTGTAACACCCTGGTTTAGGGGCTATGCATGTGGGGTATAACTCATGTTCTAGTGGGTTTTGGGTAGGCTTGGATGTGTTTGAGAGGTGTTGAGAGTGCTCGGAGAAAAGGGAAGACTTTGGAAAATTTTGATTTTCGGGGGTTAGAAGGAATCGAGCCAAGGAGGCCTTAAGTATTTTTTTCGGTAATTTTGGCACAAGGAAGAGCTTGGCGAAGTGGCTAGCGTCGCCACTTGGGCTGAAGGAGGAGAAAGTATACTGGTTCGAGTGGAGGCGGCGGCGGTTTAGCGTTTTATTTTCATATGCAGATTGGGCCCGAGTATGAAGGCTTTATGAATAATTGTTGGGGCTCTATGGACATGAAAAGGTGTGGGCGGTGTATATTGCATGTAAGGGTACTGGGTAAAGGTCATGAGTTCGAGGCACAAGGGAGGCAAAGTTTTGATATTTTGCAAGCGAGCGTTAAGTCTTTGGGAAGGCTTAAAAGAATTTGTTTGCTTTTGCTATAAAACAAAGACTAAGTAGAATGGCACAGGGGCGCTACATGGTCGTTGGTTCCCTGTGTCGTGTTCGAGCCTTGGAGGTGCTTGGTGGGGTTTTTTTTCCTTCTTTTGCAGCAGCAGTAGGCAAGCGATGGATGCACATGGGTGGTGGAGGATAAGGATGAGTTTGGTTGTTATTTTTTTGAATTTGTGGGATAATGGGTTAATTTTTTTAGTTTTATTTTATATTTTTAAATTGGAGGGTGGTAATGGATTAAAGGTGGGTTTTATTTTTAAATTTTGAATTGATTTAAAATGGTTGGTCGGGAGCAGATTTGGGGTTGGATTAATTCAAATGTGTTGAATTAGTGGCTAGGAGAGATTCTAGAGTCGGTCAATTCTTTAAATAAGGAGGTGCTCACCTTTGTTGTTTTTTTTCACCATTTGTGCTCCCCTCAAACTTGTTCCCCATTTCTTTGGTCAGAATCCTAGTCCCTCTTAAGCCTTCATCCATTTGTCTTCCATACTCTACCAACACTAAAATATCCCTCTCTTCACCTATGCACTTTGGTCGAATCTTCAAGGTCACCTAGCCGATTTTCTTACTTGGTTCTCTCTATTTTTCTTAAGCAAACCATTTCATATTGTCTCCCATACCTTCTTTCTTTCTCTTTGTCAAATCTTTCTAGCGGGGTTGGCTTAATCTTAAGCGAGGGGTGGAGCGTTTGAGTCTCTGCTCTAGTCATTGTGAAGGGTAAGGTTTTACGTTATAGTTTATTTCTTTTGATGTTTCGTTAACTAAAGGTGGTCTTAGTGTTTAAGGTTTGGCGAATGTTCTTATTGTCTTATTATGAAAATTCTTTTGTGGGTAGCCGATAGGAAGGAGTCAGAGGAAGGACTCTTAAGTTTTATTCATCAAGTGTTGTAAGAGCGGTTAGGATTTGATCGATTGTATCTAACAAGGTGCGCAACCATCGCACTATTTCTCGATTTGCTGCTAGCTATTAACATATGTGTTATGTGTGAAGCCGATTATAATGGCTTAAGTGATGTGAACCGATGATGGTAAGATTGGTTGTGATATATATATATATTTTATACATGTTTGATGTGGTTTTGATCAATAATAAATACTCACCTTATATGATATTCTTGCATGATTTATTGACACATGGGCATGGGATTGGATTGAAGAAGGAGGAAGTGTACACAAGTTGTACGTGGTCTAATGGTAGCTCGGCTACATTAGCGCTTGATGGCTAGCTTTGTGCTACCTCAAGGGAGATGTTGGCTCGGTGCCCATCTCGTGGTCGATGGCTATGTGCATCACCGTAGGCGTAATATGTTGTTGGATCACTTTGGTTGATCTATGGCTCACCACTACCGGCAAATGAGTTTGCCAAGGTAAGATTTAAGGATCACGATGTGATCGGTGGTGGTTTATCCACGACCTTAGGTGGAGTCCGCCAAGGTTGGAGTACTGTTGGTTTGTGGGTTAATGAGATGCATATGTGCATGACTTGCTATGTGAATTGTTTGGTATTGGGCCTAGCCCATACGTGTGGGAAATTGTGTTGTGGTTATGCATCGAGTCCGTGGACTCACCCAATTATTTTCCTAACATTTCGTGTGATGCGAGATTGGACCGGATCGAGAGGACACATGGTGGCCCATGCCAAGGAAAAGTTTTAATTATTTTAAGCTTTCTTAATCTGTAAGTACTAAATTAGAAAGGGTTGTAATAAAGGCCCGATGATTATTGTTTTGGGTATTGTATTAATTAAAGCTTGATGACATTGAATCACTATTTGAAGTTGGATTCGTTTATAAACTTTATTCAAAGGATATGCACAAAGGTTTTAATTGGGATATTCTAAGATATTAGAGTTTTCATACAAATCTCAAATAGACATGGTTTTCAAAAGATAGTAAGTTTTCATGTTTTAAATTCTAAGTAAAAGAAAATTATTTTTACTAACATAACCAGATTCGGTCGTAATGGATGGGTCGGGTTTGGGGATGTTACAATCCGTCTCCACACTAATTGGTTGGATAGGTTCCTTAACCACAGCCCCGGATCTAATAGTAATCACCTTGACATGTTTCTTTTTCCTTCCCTCTTCGGATTTGGCTCGAGTATTACTAGGTATGTTAAAGGCTAAATTGTTTTGAAAAAATTGCCAAACTTAGTCTAGTTGACCACAAATTTGACGTACATTAGCTTGCACCACACGCAAACCTTCCTCTACCTTGCTTACCCTAATCAACAATGGAGGGTCACTATTATAGGTGGTTTTCTTTCTTGCTCTTAGGGTCCTTGATTGGAGGGACCTCCTTGGTTCCCTCTCCACCTAAGGTTTAGATGGTCACACCACCCCAATTTATATGTGTTGGAGTATGTATTATATCCTTTCATCCCCACATAGTTAGCCTCCACTTGGGTTCTCTTGTTAGCATTCCCCCACGTAGTGCTTTCACCATCATGTCCTACATTAGTTGGGGCTGATTTTGAACTTGTGCCTTGACCGAACTTATCTCTAATTGAATGAGCCTTTCGTGGACTTGCTGATACTTGACCTCAGTACTGATCGTATTCATGGTTGATTGTTTGGGTCTATATGTGGACCGCTCAGCCGGTCACATATAAGAATTCATTGCCATGTCCTTGATAAGTTGGTAAGCCTCGACATATGTCTTTGACATGAATGCCCCCACAAATGTAACACCCAAGATTTAAGGGTCTTGCATTTTTTATGATTTCTTCATGTCGAAGTGGTCTGCTTGTTGTTTGGTCGTGTTTAAGGGCCTCGAGAAGGCTCGGGATTAAGCCGAAGCCTTAGTAAAATTTTTAGTTTTGGCACTTTTAGAGGAAAGCTGAATAAGGAGTAGGACTTAAGGGTTTTAGTTGTGTTTTGTGTCACAAGGTGAGGCAGTGGAAGAGTGGCAAGGGAACTCTACATAGCATGCAAGGGAATGACGCCACAGGAGGGAAGGAGGTCCAGGGTTCAAGGCACATTGGCAGCTTTTGGGAGTCTCTTTTTGCATCAGGAGGCTGAAGAGGTGGCTTCTATTTGGACTCTTCAGGGTGATTGGTGGATAGAGACTTAGAATTTGGAATAAGTGGCTAGGAGGTGTTGGGAGAGATTTGAACTGGTCTTCTAATTCAAATGAGTGGATGGGAGGAAAAGTATGAGCAAAAAAGGGAGTTGATGACTATTGGAGGTGTTGGCCATATTTCAAAGTCTTAGTGGAGGAGAAATCGATTTTGGTTGGGGGATAGGTTGTGCCAAATTTCATTTGTGGCAGCATAGGTTTTCCATTTTCAAGTATGCATTTTCAGTTCTGGCATTAGGAGAGGGTGCCGAAATTTGGTGATTGGGTTGCTAGTGTGTAGTGGTTTGTTTTCGGCATTAAGGTGTGTGTTTCACATATTATTTGAGCTTTTTCTCTCATTCTCTCTTTTGCCAAAAACCATCTAAGCATTTTCCACTCTTTTCTTCTTTTAACCTATAGCCGAAACTAGAAGACCAAGGTTGCACATCTCTTTCATTTTTCTTTTCTTCTCACAATCAAAAGCTGAAATTACCACTTCTCCCTCTCTTTTTATTTTCTTTTTCCTGTTTGAAACTCCTTTCTAGCCGAATCTTCTTGATCTTCGTTGTCTTGTTCTTATTCTTCTTCCATTCACTAAAAGT
Organism: Gossypium rotundifolium; assembly: GCA_025506655.1. Taxonomy (NCBI): domain Eukaryota; kingdom Viridiplantae; phylum Streptophyta; class Magnoliopsida; order Malvales; family Malvaceae; genus Gossypium; species Gossypium rotundifolium. The sequence continues at coordinate 66,343,188 of CP106729.1, read as the reverse complement.
CAAAACTACACCCTTACTTTCTCTCTTAGCCGAAACCTCTAAATCTTAGCATCATTCCATTTGTTCTTCTTTTCCCAAAATTTTCACAATAGTTGAATTCTCATCTCACAAGTCTGGTAAGTTCTTCGTTATTTTTCTTTTTTCCCTCTTGGCCGAATCTACTCTTAAACCCTGTTAAGATGCTTCATTTTTTTCTTCTCTTGAAAATTGCAATCCTGATCATTTCATTTGTCTATTCACTTAGAGTACCATCTACAAGACGAATCCCCTCTGTTGTAACTGCTTGTGCCGAATCATGAAGATAGTTGAAGTTAAGTAGATGATGTTGTTATGTTTGGCCGAATGGTGAGTGAGGCCTCATGTTCCTTGTTTGGTCAAAAGGCCACTTCCTTTAACCCACTCTCATTTAGTTGAATCTTATCGGGTATTTGTATAGGTGTGAGCAACATGTTAACCTAAGTCTGCTAAACTCCGAGATCCAGTCGATTTAGGTAAGAAGATCCCTTCTAGTGGTTCTATTAATCGATTTATTATTTATCAGTTGCCTTAACCTGGTTGGAGGAATACTCGAATCATATCTCTCGTAGTGAGTTTTGACGAGGCTTTTAATGGATGCAAGAAACATACAAGTTGGAGAGGGGAACAAACCTTCGAGTTCGATCCCTAAGTTCAAGAAGAGGCAGGTTCGCTATTCGTGATTAGCCACCGGTGTGGGCCACCTTCGATCATTTGCAAAAGCAGTCTAGTTTTAATATTTATAAAAGAGTGATCGAACACAGTAGTCGATCTGCGACAACGATAGAGGCGATGCGCACCTATCGAACAAGAGTATAGCTCGAGCAAGAATATCTTATCGAACCCAAAAACCTAAAAGTACTACTACTCACTTTCTTTATATTATTTAGCCTAAAATATGGAGTGATTGGTTTATTAAACTAAAACAAATGAAATATTTAAACTAAATGCAAAGACAAAAGAAATGAAACTTTGGGAAAAGACGTTGAAGAAAACTCAATTGATAAAGATGATACCTTCGGGAAGAATCCACCTATGACTTCACTTATTATCTACCTTTTCAATTCATATGATTTCTTTACTTAGCTTGATCCGTGAGACTCCCTAACCTATATTAAACCTTATCTCGAAGTGAATAACGTCTAACCTTAGGTTAATTAATGAAACTCTCGTTCTCTTATAATAACCCCCTAAGGAAGCAATAAATTGATCAATGGACTCCCATATTATGTTTCACCCTAATTCGACAAAATCTCGTAACCCTATCTCTAGGCGCCCGATCAACTCCGCTTAATTATGCTAGATCTACTCTTAGGCAGTGTCTATTCCTCCTCCACCTAAGCACATCAGAAAAATTTAAGCAACATAATTAAGAACAAACTAAGTATTTATCATATAAACCGAAAGAATTAAATAACAAAATCCATCATAGGTTTCATCCCCTTGGTATCCGAGGGTTTAGTTCATAATTAAACAAGAAAACATCTCAAGAGAAAAGATAAAACAAAACATAGGAAATCCTTAAAACCCTTGAAGGAATCAAGAGGAGATCCTCCTTCTTGAGTAGAATTGACTCTTGAGATGGATCAATTGGCTATCTTGAGTAATTCCCTAAACAGGTAAAGCTCTGATAGAAAACTCTGCTAAAACCTGACGCCATTTCGGCTTCTGTCGAACTGCCCTTCCAAGTTGCCTCCTAATTTTGTGATGCCTTACTTGGCCCTTAGGTATCCTAATTTAAGTCTAATTCCTGGCGGGGTGTTTGAATAGGCTTTAGAATGTGTTTCTTTACCTCTAAGTATCCTTTCCTAAATGAAATTGCTCTTTTCTGCGGCAGGGGCACGGTCAAGGCACGCCCGTGTAAGTCGTGGTCCAGCCCGTGTCTCTATTCTATTGATTTAGGCACGGCCATGGCACGCCCGTACAAGTCAAGGGTCAGGCTGTGTTGGGCTTTTTGTCTATGAGACACGGACCGTGTGAATTGGTGACAGGCCATGTTCTAGGTGGATAACAAGGCACGACCGTGTGGAATAAAGCCCAAGCCGTGTTGACTTCTTGGGTTGGCCCAATTTGGTCCGTTTTAAGCCTGTTTTACGTTATTTTTATCCTTAGGTTTTCTCCTGAGTATAAGACATGAAAAGAAAGGATTAAGAGCATCTTTTTACATAAATTGAGGGCTAAATCATCCAAAAGCATACTAAATATGGGGTTAAAATATGTTACTTTTATGGTTTATCAAATACCCCCACACTTAAGCTTTTGCTTGTCCTCAAGCAAAATTCTCAACTTACAATTAAAACGAACTTTCCATAATTCATAATTCCTATCGACAATGTCTCATCATAATTCATATATAATTTATACATGGATAATTTAGCTCAAAGTGCCCTAAAGATTCAATTACGATAAGCCATACCTTTATAACCTGAAACCGTAGGTGTCCCCTTATCTAAGTAATTACCTTTCATTCAAAATTGACAAGGACCGACATCCTTACTAAAGATTCACTCAAATCATTCAAAAGTGTTTGAGGTTCAAGAATAAGCACTCTAAGTCGAACTTGGAAAGTTAATCCCATAAGCTTGCCTGAAAATCAAATCTCCACCACTGTATATGAGATGATAAACAGATCAAAAGGTCTTTATTAGGGTTGTAATGGGGCTAGGGTTAAAGGTGTGGATAAAGGCTGAATTAGAGGGTTAGAATCGAGATTGAATTAATCAATTACCTAACTAGAAACAATGAACTAATATAAGTACTTACATTACTTAAAAGCTAATAAGAATACTTCAATACGAGCTCTTCTTCAATCAATTGGAATTTAGATACATGAGCTCTAAACTTTGATTGATTTTTTTTTTTAAGAACAAACTAAAATATTACATCATAAATGATAAATGTAACTACTGAACTTAATATAATTCAATAATTTAATCAAATAATACCTCGATTAAAGGGTAGTCAAAAGAATAGTGAGAACAAATATAAAGGGATTTTGGGTTGATATTAGTGGGTGAGTCAAATAAAAAGGTTATTAGGATTCAACAAGGTTCACTAGGGGTTAATTTGTGAAGGTAGGCTTTTTAGTGGAGTGAATGGGTTAAACCTAGGTGCCTTTATCATCTCAGTGTATCAAATCATTAATGTGGTCTCGACATGTATAAACGAGGCAAGTTATAGAATAACAGTTCAAAGTTGACACACTCATAATCAATTAAAGTGAGCATAAAAAAAGGGTGTATGCTCTATAAGGCTCAAAATCTCACAAAAAATTATGGTGTTTTGACATCAATCCTTATAAATTTTGAACTTCAAGGTGATACTCAAATTAGGTTCAACGACTTTGTCAAATATTTTTTAGAAAGTAGATCTATTCTCTAGTATCCTTCAAATTTAATCATCAATTCATAATTAACTAAGATTTAATTAGAGACATATCAATAAAGATCATAAATTATTAGAAATTTCATCCTAATTAATAATATGAGAAAAATACTTAAGATTAAGACTAATTTCAAGGTTTTGAGAATTATGCAAAAAGTTAGGCACTATTACCCCCACAATTAAGATGTACATTGCCCTCAATGTACAAAGATAAATAATGAAATTTATGTGCCAAATCAAAAAGATAAGTGGGGAAAAGACTACTCCCTAAAATCTGGATGATCCCTAGCATCTTTGGTGGCGGTGATGGTGTTTTCTATGGGCCTGGTGGAGTGGCTACCGAGAAGCAATTTGCTAGATGAAGAAATTGGGTAGCCTGTGAAGATATAGCGAAGAGATCTAGAGAAATAATAATAATATGCTAATAATAAATTTAAAGATTAAGGAAATAAAAAGAAGGAGACTAAGAAGAAAACTGAAATTGAAAGAAAAGACTAGTGGACTAAGAAGTTTTTATTATTGGATGGTTTCCGAAGTGGGTGTGACCTTGAAGGCTGTGGTGTGTGATTCCCTAGCAGCCTTTAGAAACTAAAACCAAGAAACTAATATGAAATAAATTAAATTAAGCAAAAAAGAAGTATAAATAAGGAAAATAATAGAGATGAGAAAAGAAAAATAGAACAAAAAAGGTTTTCGAGACCCTTAGCGTGTCAGTTAAGTGAAGTTGCCAGCATGAACTCATGTTGAGGTCTCCTCTAAGGAGATAATGCTTACATTTCTTCAGCATGATCTTTGTGTTGTTCAAGTGTCTTAGATCTTTTCTATGAATAGAGAGAAAAATTTGAAAGAAAAGAAAAAGAAGGAATAAGAAAGAAGATGGGACAAACAGATGGGTGTGGGTATTTAAATAGGATTTCAAATCAGCGTCCCACGCCTGTACCGAGGGTGTGTTGATTCACACGGTCGTATTGCACGGGCGTGTTGTGGGGTGTGTTGTCCTTCCATGCCCGTTTTGTTGGTTTGCACGCCCATTCCTAAAAAGCCAGAATAGAAGCATGGTTGGAATGCACGGGCGTGGTCTGCCCATGCTAAATAAGTCAGTATCCTCGCACGGGGTGTTGGCATAGGCGTGGACTATTATCGCTACCCGTGTTTGGGAAAAGAAGTCGTGCACAGTTTCTGGCACGCCGATGATTCATCCCCTGTCTTTTACACGGCCACGGGCATGCCCGTGTGTAGGGCCGTGTGGCCTAGAAATCCGCCCTTTGGTTAGTTTATGGTTAGGTGCTAAAAGGAAAAATAAAAATATAATAAAATAAAATAATAAAAAATGTAAAAATGGGGTTAGTGCTCGGGTTGCCTCCCGAGAAGCGCTCGTTTATAGTCTTAAGCTAGACTTTACCTGTCATTCGTATGGTCATGGTGGTTTGAGGAGGTGAAAATCCTTTCTCATGCGATCACTTCGATTATGGATATATAGTTTAAGTCGAGTGATGTTTACCTCAAAAGTGTTGAATTTAGGATTGCTTACCTCGACTGTGCCATATAGGAAGACATTAAGTACCTCAAAAGTGATTTCTTCATTTTCCTTGAGTTCTGAATTGGTGATTCGAGGGTCTTCCTTATTCAACAATACCTGATCCTCTATTTTGATGTGATTTATTGTTCCTATCAGCTCGTCTGGGGGCTCCTTCAGTTTCACTTCGTGTGGTTCCTGTTCCTCTTTGATTTGTGTTTCTTGTTCTTTTAGTTTGTCAACCCTAAGGCTTTGTTCCTTATATATTTCTTCTTTGTTGGCACGAGGTCTAGGATCTAGCTCATCTAAGTGATTTCGTGATGCTTCCTATAAAGAAGGTTGAACCAAATGATTATCAATAGAATTAACGTTCGTACCTTTACTACTCGATGTCCTAGCTGAGTTAAAAGCTTGTAGACTGATTGATTCGTCACCTACACGAAGAATGAGTTCTCCTATACCAACATTAATTTTAGTCTTGGTAGTTGCTAGAAAGGATTTTCCTAAAATTAAAGGAATCGTGTTGTCCTCATCCATGTCTAAAACAACAAAATCTATTGGGAATATGAATTTATCAATTTTGATTAGAACATTTTCTATTATACCCCTAGGAATTCTGATAGTTTTATCATGTTTAAACATTTTATAAGGCATAACATTGATGCTTGACCCTAAATCAGCTAACGCATTATCAATAGATAAACTACCAATTAAACATGGAATTGTAAAACTCCCTATGTCTTTTTGCTACGTGGTAGTCTGCTACGTAACATTCTTGAGCATGCTGCGTTTAATTCCACGTGGTACTCCTCATCTAATTTGCGTTTGTTTGTCAAGAGCTGCCTTAAAGATTTCCTCGAGTCTGGCGTATGAAAAAGAGCTTCAAGAAGAGGTAAGTTAATATGTAATTTCTTTAAGAGTTTAAGAAACTTACCGAACTATTCCTCTGAATCGTCTCTTTTCATTGCTTCGGGATAAGGTATGCGAGGTTGGTACTCATTGATTACCGATTTTGACTTTTCTTGTGTTACCTCTACCTTACCTTTGTCTACCTTGGCTTTTTGTATTGGATTGGGTTCATCTAACCCCTTACTGGCATGAGCTGTGATAGCTTGATTTTGCTCCTTTGGATCTTAGTGTTACTAGGTAGACATCCTTGCGGTCGTTCCGACATCAACTTTGCAAGTTGTTCAACTGCATTAGTGGCTACCTTGACTGACTTAGTAAGTTCCCCAAATCGGTTCTCATTGCTTTTACTTGTTTTCTTAGTTTCTTGGAGATAGTTTTCTGTGTTTGCCATGATTTTTTTCAGCATCTCTTCAAGATTCGGCTCCTCTTCTTGTTGGTGAGGTGGTTGTTGAAAATCTGGAGGAAATTCTGATCTTTGGCTATTTTGATCATCCCACGAGAAATTGGGATGGTACTTCCAACCTGCATTATAAGTGTCACTATAAAGATTATTTTGATATCTAGAATAGTTACCTGTGTAGTGAACTTGCTCGTTTTCCATGCCATATCCGTAGGGTGGGTACTCATGATTCGCCACGCCTCCTAGATTTAAATCATATTGTATTTCTGGATGTACCTGCGAGGGACTATACCAATCATTAAGCTTTTTATTCATTATCTCTAACTGATTAGATAACCTGGTGACCACATCGAGGTTGAAAACACTGGTTGCTTTAGTAAGAATTGTCCCCATGCCTTGCCACTGATAACTATTCAGTGCCATCTTTTCCATAAACTAAAATTTTCTACCAAAAGAAAAATAGAGGGGAAAAATTAGCAAAGTAAAAAGAAATAATAATAAAGAATAATATAATAATAAATTGCAAATAAAAAATTTGGCTAAAGTAATACAAATAGAGTTTTCTTAATATTTTAGTGTTCCCAAGAAGTGCGCTAAAAACTTGATCGTCAAAAATGCCTAGTTTTAATATTTATAAAAGAGTGATCGAACACAGAGATGGTATTGCGACAACGATAGAGGCAAGCGCACCTATCGAACAGTAGTATAGCTCAGGCAAGAATATCTTATCGAACCCAATGAACCTAAAAGTACTACTACTCACTTTCTTTCTATTATTTAGCCTAAAATATAGAGTGATTGGTTTATTAAACTAAAACAAATGAAATATTTAAACTAAATGCAAAGACAAAAGAAACGAAACTTTGGGAAAAGACGTTGAAGAAAACTCAATTGATAAAGATGATACCTTCGGGAAGAATCCACCTATGACTTCACGTATTATCTACCTTTTCAATTCATATGATTTCTTTATTTAGCTTGATCCGTGAGACTCCCTAACCTATATTAAACCTTCTCTCGAAGCGAATAACATCTAACCTTAGGTTAATTAGTGGAACTCTCGTTCTCTTATAATAACCCCCTAAGGAAGCAGTAAATCGATCAATGGACTCCTATATTAGGTTTCACCCTAATCCGACAAAATCTCGTAACCCTATCTCTAGGCACCCGATCAACTCCTCTTAATTATGCTAGATCTACTCTTAGGTAGGGTCTATTCCTCCTCCACCTAAGCATATCAAATAAATTTAAGCAACATAATTAAGAACAAACTAAGTATATATCATATGAACCGAAAGAATTAAATAACAAAATCCATCATAAGTTTCATCCCATTCAGGTATCTGAGGGGTTTAGTTCATAATTAAACAAGAAAACATCTCAAGAGAAAAGATAAAATAAAACATAGGAAATCCTTAAAACCCTCTGAAGGAATTGAAGAGGAGATCTTCCGTCTTGAGTAGAATCTTAACTCTTCGAGATGGATCAATTGGCTATCTTCGAGTAATTCCCTAAACGGGTAAAGCTCTGGCAGAAAACTCCACTAAAACCTGACGCCGTTTCGGCTTCTGCCGAACTCCCCTTCTAAGTTGCTTCCTAAGGTGTTTATATAGATTTTGTGATGCCTTACTTGGCCCTTAAGTATCCTAATTTAAGTCTAATTCCTAATTAGGTGTTTGAATAGGCTTTAGAATGTGTTTCTTTGCCTCTAAGTATCCTTTCCCGAATGAAATTGCTCTGTCATGCGGCAGGGACACGATCAAGGCATGCCCGTGTAAGTCGTGGTCCAGCCCGTGTCTCTATTCTATTGATTTAGGCATGGCCGTGGCATGCCCGTATAAGTCGTGGGTCAGGCCATGTTGGGCTTTTTATCGATAAGACACGGCCGTGTGAATTGGTGACAAGTCGTGTTCTAGGTGGATAACAAGGCACGGCCGTGTGGAATAAAGCCCAGGCCGTGTCGACTCCTTGGGTTGGCCCAATTTGGTTCCGTATTAAGCCCATTTTATGTCCTTTTTATCCTTAGGTGTTCTCCACGAGTATAAGACATGAAAAGAAAGGATTAAGAGCATCTTTTTACATAAATTGAGGGATAAATCATCCAAAAGCATACTAAATATGGGGTTAAATATGTTACTTTTACGGTTTATTAGCTTCTGAGCAGGATAGTAGGCAAATAAAGGTGGTGTTGATTAGTGATAGTGTCGACGTAGAGAGCATGATATTACGTGTTATCAGGTGTGTAACTACTCACACCATCTTTAATGTTATATTAATATGATTATCATAATCTGTTAAATACCAAAAGTTCGGTATAGCTATTGTGACACCTATGGAGGGTGTAAGCGAGACATCAGGTTAGTGATTTTTGTTCTGATAGAATAAAAGGTTATGATGAAATAATTCGATCCATGTTATGAGTATTCCGTACACGCTTGTCGTAATCTGTTACATCCATACATCTGTATTTCATGTTGCATGGGGTAGGGAATATGTGATGAAAGGGGAAGTGTTGTAGTGGCTCTGCCACGATCATTGTGATGGCTCGACACGATCATTGTAGTGGCTCTGCCATGATCTATTCTGGTGATTATGTCACGATTTGATGATGAGCAGCATGATTGCCATCGATGGTGTGTAGTGGAGAGGGTTGATTGTAGAAATCCCCATTGGTGTGATTGGCAGGTACGGGTGGTATGTAGCGGATGAAAATCTAGGATTTGGGATGGGTTTTGCATCATTTTGGCATGAGCTGTACTGTTATTTTGTTCTGTAAGGCTAAGGCCCAATCTCATGGTGCGTAAGTGTTGCACACTGAGTTTTATGACTCACCCAATTCCTTAACATTTTCAGGTAGCATATAGTGCAGTGGACCGGGTTAGAGATGAGCACGAGGTGGCCATGCATGGTTTCTCGCATTTCAGTAAAAAACTATATTTATTTACTTTTAATAACTGGTTTGGTATTTTTACGTTGTAATAAGGCCACTATTAATAGATTTTAAATTTCGGGATTTTTCTTAAGTTTTAAACACTCGAGTTAAACAACCAAATGAAATTATTACATGGTGACAAAAGAAGCACAAAGACATCAAAGTTTTCTTGTGACTAAACTATCTAGTAAATTTACCATCTTTTACAATAAAATTTGCATACTTAAAAGGATAACAACATGGGTTTTAAAATAGTCAATCGCTTCTAGGAAATTCGGCGAAAACACAATTCGGTGAACATAAAGTTTTGAAGTTTTCTAAAAAAGCGCTAAACCCGATTTTCTCACAAAGGTTTTTTTAGTCACATTGTGTGTTACAAAATTTTCTTAGTGACATGTCAGATCCGGTCGTGGTGTATAGGCCGAGTTTGGGGTGTTACAAATTGGTATCAGAGCCAGGTTCAAAAGCTCGGCTTTGGGTTTTGGGTTCACAACGTTTTCTAAAGAATGGTTTTAAAACATAGTAGAATGAAAAAAAAAAGAAAGTAAAAGCATGGCTCCTGCGTCTCTAGCCCAAGTCTGCCAGGTAAGTTTCTATTAAAGTTTGAATTGCATATGCCATGTGGATACATTGCCATGGATGTTAGAACTAAGGAACTATACTTTAAATATGAAAACTTTTAGGTTGTGTGGGAATCGTGGAAACTACTCGTAATTATACTTCATAAAATTTTTTCTTTAATAAACAGTGGAAAGAAATGCTAATGCATAAAATTTCTTTAAATCAAATTAAGATGAGATTGTAGATATGAGTACTAGGGGGCGTGGACTGCATGGTTGTGGTAGAGGCCGTGTTGCTGTGTCGAAAGTGGTAGGGTCTAGCCATGAGTCTGGAAATGAGATACTAGTGCCACCAGCTATGGAGGCTGAGTATTAGGACCAAACGGGTGGAGACGATACGGTGTCTCAGGCGATGCTACGAGTTTTGGAGTGAGTTGCTGGAGCAGGTTTGGGTGCGGGGGCTTAGAAATCGATATTTGAACGACTACGAGCCAATGGAGCGGAGATGTTCAGGGGTGTTTCTGGCGTAGCCCCTAATACAGTCGAGTATTGGTTGGAGGCTAGTGAGCGTATAATGGATGATCTGGACTTCATGGTGGAGGAGAAGTTGAAAAGGGTGGTGTCTCTTCTCCGAGACGAGGCCTATTAGTGGTGGCTCATAGTGAAAGAGAGTACTCCAGTAGACCAGATCGACTGGGATTTCTTTGAGGTGTCATTCCAGGGAAAGTACGTCGGGGCCAGTTATGTGGATGCTCAGAGGAAGGCATTCTTGAATCTGGTTCAAGGGAGAAAATTGTGGCAGAGTATGAGGCAGAGTTTCTGCGCTTGAGCCATTACGCTCGAGGAATGGTAGCGATTGACTATGAACATTGTGTACGGTTCGATGATGGACTGCAGAATGAATTAAGGGTATTGATAGCGCCATGATGAGAAAGAGACTTTCTTTGCTACTGGTTGAGAAAGTTAAGATCACGAGGAGGTGAGGCGGGCCAAAAGCAGGATAGGGATAAGGATCGGGTAGGAATAAGAGGAGTTTTGGTCGTCAAGTTCATCGGGGTTTCGAGAAAAGGCCTAGGGTTAATGGGCCGGCTCGTGCTCGACATCTCGCTGTGGGGGTCGATGTCGACCATGTGCTTTGTGAGAAAGTGCATTTTGGGAGTGCGGGGAGGAGAAGCGGAGGATGTTTGGTGTGGATCTACGAATCATTTGATTAAAGACTGTCCACAGTGGATCGTGTCTGACCAGTTGAAAGAGGTTATGATCAGGTTAGGAGGGGTGGTCAGCCATTGCCGAGGGGTCGTGGCCCAGCCAGAGGAGGTAATGGATTCGGTCGGGGCCGTGGAGCACCTGGTAGGGGTGCTAGTAACACTGATGCGAGATAGCCTAAGTTAGTCTATGCAGCTAGGTGTCGAGAGGAGGGCGACGCACCGGACGTCATAATCGGTACGTTTCTAATTTATGATTTTCCTTACACTGCCTTGATTGATATTGGTTCGACGCACTCTTATGCTGCTAGTGCTATAGCTGGAACTCTAAACTTAGACTATGAGACTTCTTCTAGGGAGATGACTGTAGTTAGCCCTGTAAGACAAATTGTAGTAGTGAACAAACTGTATAAGGATGTACCCCTGAAAGTTCAAGGGATAGTGTTTTGGGCTGATCTGATGGAACTGCCGTTTGGGGAATTTGATTTGATCTTAGGAATGGACTGGTTAGTGAAGTATTAAGCAAATCTGGATTGTGCAGCCAATCATATGGTGTTGAGAATCGTAGAGGGTTTAGAGGTGGTGGTGATAGGCGAGAGAAGGGATTACCTATCCAATGTGGTATCTGTTTTGAAGGCATAAAGAATGGTGAGAAAGGGATATAAGGCATTCATAGTTCATGTTTGTGCTTTGGAGGCCAAGGAGGTAGTTGTGGGGGATGTTCGAACGGTGAAAAAGTATACCAATGTGTTTCCAAAAGAGCTTCCGGGATTGCCTCCAGATCGCAATGTGGAGTTTGGTATTGACCTTCTACCGGGAATAGCGCTAGTGTCTATTTCTCCATATAGAATGGCGCCGAGGGAGTTAGTGGAGCTGAAAGTGCAGATTCAGGAGTTGTTAGATTAGGGTTTTATCCAGCCGAGTGTTTTGCCTTGGGGAGCACCCGTGCTTTTCGTAAAGAAGAAGGATGGATCAATGCGAATGTGTATTAATTATCGTCAGTTGAATAAGCTGACAATCAAGAACAAGTACCCACTGCCAAGGATAGATGACTTGTTTGATCAGCTCAAAGGGGCTTCGATTTTTTCTAAGATCGATTTGAGGTCGGGGTATCACCAGCTTGAGGTCAAGGAGGCAGATATACATAAAACAGCATTTCGTACTCGCTATGGTCATTACAAATTCTTGGTGATGCCATTTAGATTGACCAATACGCCAACATTTATGGATATGATGAATAGAGTTTTTCAACCATATCTGGATCGATTCACCGTGGTGTTTATAGATGATATTTTGGTGTACTCGAAGTTCGAGGAGGATCATGATTCACATCCTCGAGTGGTTTTGCAAATTCTAAGGGAGAAGCAGTTGTTTGCCAAGTTTAATAAGCGTGAGTTCTGGCTAAGGAGGTTACCTTCTTGGGTCATGTGGTGTCAGCTGAGGAGATCAGGATGGATCCTCGGAAGATTGAAGCTGCATTGAACTGGAAACCACCTAAGTCTGTGGCAGAGATTCAGAGTTTTCTTGGTTTAGCTAGGTATTACAGAAGGTTTGTGGAAGGATTTTCTCTGATTGCAGCATCGTTGACCAAGTTGTTAAGGAAATTGGTTCCGTTTGTGTGGTCCGACAAACAACAGGAATGTTTTGAGAAGTTAAAGAGGATTTTGACGGAAACTCCGGTGTTGATTCAACCTGAGGCAGGGAAGGAGTTTACTGTCTATTGTGATGCTTCGCATACGAGATTAGGATGTGTGCTGATGCAAGAGGGGAAGGCAGCAGCGTATGCTTCCTGACAGCTGAGGCCTCACGAAGTGAATTATCCAACGCATGATCTGGAGCTAGCTACAGTAATTTTTGCCCTAAAAATTTGGGGACATTACTTGTATGGGGAGAAGTCTATTGTCTACACGGATCACAAGAGTTTGAAATACCTCCTTACCTAGAAGGAGTTGAATCTGAGACAGAGAAGGTGGATAGAGCTGTTGAAGGATTATGATTGCTCGATTGAGTATCATCCGGGTAAGGCTAACGTGGTGGCAGACGCGTTGAGCTGTAAGGTAATATCAGACTTAAGAGCAATGTTTGCCCACCTTAGTTTGTATAATGATGGAAGCTTATTAGCAAAACTGCAAGTGAAGCCGACGTGGATGAATTAGGTTAAAGAGAAATAGTTGGTAGATGATGTTTTGAGTGCTAGACTTCGGCAGGTACAAGATGGTGGATTAGAGGATTATAGTTTGAGCAACGAAGGAGTTTTGTGTTTTCGTGGGAAGGTCTGTATGTCGAAGGATAGGGAGTTGAGGCAGATGATTCTTCAGGAAGTGCATAGTAGCCCTTACGCTATGCATCCTGGAGGAAGTAAGATGTACCAGGATCTGCGGGAACGGTTTTGGTGGCTTGGGTTGAAGCGAGAAGTTACGGAGTTTGTGGGTAAGTGTCTGATGTATCAACAGGTTAAGGCAGAGCACCAATTGCCTTCGAGATTGTTGCAACCGGTGAAGATTCCACAGTGGAAGTGGGAAAGGATCACGATGGATTTTGTTAGTGGGCTACCTCTTACGCCTACTAGGAAGGATTCGGTGTGGGTGATAGTTGACCATTTGATGAAGTCTGCTCATTTTATACCGATTCGGGTCGATTACTCACTACAGAGGTTGGCTAAGTTGTATATAGCAGAGATCATAAGGTTGCACAGAGTACCAGTGTCTATCATCTCAGACAGGGACCCTAGATTCATATCAAGATTCTAGAAGGCGTTGCATCAGGCACTGGGGACAAGGTTAGACTTCAGTACACAGCATTTCATCCACAATCTAACAGACAGTTGGAGAGAGTGATACAGGTTTTAGAAGATATGTTGAGGGGTTGTGTTTTAGACTTCAGGGGTAGTTGGGAGGAATTTCTACCGTTGGCGGAATTCATGTATAACAATAGCTACCAGTCAAGTATTCAAATGGCGCTGTATGAAGCACTATATAGTCGAAAGTGTCGTACACCTACGTGTTGGACAGAGTTGGGTGAGTGTCAATTGTTGGGTCCAGATTTGGTTGCTGAAACGGAGGACAAGGTTAAGTTGATTGGAGCTCGATTGAAGGAAGCTTCGGACAAGTAGAAGTCTTATGCGGATCTGAAGCAGAAAGATGTAGAATTTACAGTAGGTGACTGGGTTTTCTTAAAGGTGTCGCCGTGGAAGAAAGTGCTAAGATTTGATCGGAAAGGCAAGTTGAGTCCCAGGTTTATCGGGCCATATCGAGTGTTGAAGCGAGTGGGACCAGTAGCCTATCAGCTCAAGTTACCTTCAGAGTTGAATCAGATCCATGACGTATTCCACGTTTTTATGCTTAGACACTATCATTTAGATCTGACTCATGTTGTGCTAGTTGAGGAAATTGAGGTAAGTCCAGACTTATCTTTTGAGGAGGAACCAGTGCAGATCTTGGATTGGGACATCAAAGTGTTGCATAGGAAATAGGTTCCTTTAGTGAAGGTTCTGTGAAATCATGGTTCAAAAGAAGCGACTTGGGAACCAAAGGATGTGATGCGACAGCAATACCCTCAACTCTTTTGATCAGGTAAATTTCGAGGTCGAAATTATTTTAAGGGGGCTAGAACTGTAACATCCGAGATTTAGGGGTCTTGCATTTTTTATGATTTTTGCGTGTTGAAGTGGTCTTCCTGTTGTTTGGTCGTGTTTAGGGGCCTCGGGAAGGCTCAGGGTTAAGCCGAAGCCTTAGTAAAATTTTTAGTTTTGGCACTTTTAGAGGAAAGCTGAATAAGGAGTAGGACTTAAGGGTTTTAGTTGCGTTTTATGTCATAAGGTGAGGCAGTGGAAGAGTGGAAAGGGAACGCCACATAGCATGCAAAGGAATGACGCCACTGGAGGGAAGGAGGTCCAAGGTTCAAGGCACATTGGCAGCTTTTGGGAGTCTCTTTTTGTGTTAGGAGGTGAGCAGGTGGCTTCTATTTGGACTCTTCAGGGTGGTTGGTGGATAGAGACTTAGAATTTGAAATAAGTGGCTAAGAGGTGTTGGGAGAGATTTGAACTGGTCTTCTAATTCAAATGAGTGGATGGGAGGAAAAGTAGGAGCAAAAAGGGGAGTTGATGACTATTGGAGGTGTTGGCCGAATTTCAAAGTCTTAGTGGAGGAGAAATCGGTTTTGGTTGGGGGCTAGGTTGTGCCGAATTTCATTTGTGGAAGCATAGGTTTTCCATTTTCAAGTGTGCATTTTTGGTTCTAGCATTAGGAGAGGGTGCCGAAATTTGTGTTTAGGTTGCTAGTGTGTAGTGGTTTGTTTTCGGCATTAAGGTGTGTGCTTCACATATTATTTGAGCTTTTTCTCTCATTCTCTCTTTTTCGAATACCATCTAAGCATTTTCCACTCTTTCTTTTTTTGACCTATAGTCAAAACTAGAAGACCAAGGTTGCACATCTCTTTCATTTTTCTTTTCGTCTCACACTCAAAAGCCGAAATTACCATTTCTCCCTCCCTTTTTATTTTTTTTTCTGTTTGGAACTCCTTTCTAGCCGAATCTTCTTAATCTTCATTGTCTTGTTCTTGTTCTTCTTCCATTCACTAAAAGCCGAAACTACACCCTCACTTTCTCTCTTAGTCGAAACCTCTAAGTCTTAGCATCATTCCATTTGTTCTTCTTTTCCCAAAATTTTTACCATAGCCGAATTCTCATCTCACAAGTCTGGTAAGTTCTTCGTTATTTTTCTTTTTCCCCTCTTGGCTAAATCTACTCTTAAACCCTGTTAAGATGCTTCATTTTTTTTCTTCTCTTGAAAACCGCAATCTTGATCATTTCATTTGTCTATTCGCTTAGAGTACCATCTACAAGACGAATCCTCTCTATTGTGACTGCTTGTGCCGAATCCTGAAGATAGTTGAAGGTAAGTAGATGATGTTGCTATGTTTGGCCGAATAGTGAGTGGGGCCTCATGTTCCCTGTTTGGTCGAAAGGCCACTTCCTTTAACCCACTCTCATTTAGTTGAATCTCATCGGGTATTTGTATAGGTGCGAGCAACACGTTAACCCAAGTCTGCTAAACTCTGGGATCTAGTCGATTTAAGTAAGAAGATCTCTTCTAGTGGTTCTATTAATCGATTTATTGTTTATCTATTGTCTTAACCTGGTTGAGGGAATACTCGAATCATATCTCTCGTAGTGAGTTTTGACGAGGCTTTTAATGGATGCAAGAAACATACAAGTTGGAGAGGAACAAACCTTGGGTTTGATCACTAAGTTCAAGAAGAGGGTTCATGTCATTGTTCGTGATTGGCCACAGGTGTGGGCTAGCCGAAAGGGATCGTAGGCAAATAGAGGTGGTGTCAATTAGTGATAGTGTTGACGTAGAGAGCGTGATATTACGTGTTATCAGGTGTGTAACTACTCACACCATCTTTAATACTATATTAATATGATTATCATATTCTGTTAAATACCGAAAGTTCAGTATGGCTATTGTGACACCTGTGGAGGATGTAAGCGAGACATCAGTTTAGTGATTTTCGTTCTGATAGAATAAAAGGTTATGATGAAATAATTCGATCCATGTTATGAGTATTTCGTACATGCTTGTGGTAATCTGTTACATCCATACATCTGCATTTTATGTTGCATGGGGTAGGGAATATGTGATAAAAGGGGAAGTGTTGTAGTGGCTCTGCCACGATCTGTTGTAGTGGCTCTGCCATGATCTGTTCTTGTGACTATGTCACGATTTGACGATGAGCAGCATGATTGCCATCGATGGTGTGTAGTAGAGAGGGTTGATTGTAGAAATCCCCATTGGTGTGATTGGTAGGTACGGGTGGTGTGTAGCGGATGGAAATCTAGTATTTGGGATGGGTTTTGCATCATATTGGCATAAGCTGTACTATTATTTTGTTCTGTAGGGCTAAGGCCCAATCTCGTGGTGCGTGAGTGTTGCACACTGAGTTTTATGACTCACCCAATTCCTTAACATTTTCAGGTAGCACGTAGTGCAGTGGACCGGGTTAGGGATGAGCATGATGTGGCCATGCATGGTTTCTTGCATTTCAGTAAAGAACTATATTTATTTACTTTTAATAACTGCTTTGGTATTTTAAGTTGTAATAAGGCCACTGTTAATTGGTTTTAAATTTTGGGATTTTTCTTAAGTTTTAAACACTCGAGTTAAACAACCAAACGAAATTATTACATGGTGACAAAAGAAGCACAAAGACATCAAAGTTTTCTGGCGACTAAACTATCTAGTAAATTTACCATCTTTTGCAACGAAATTTGCATACTTAAAAGGATAACAACGAAAGTTTTGAAGTTTTCTAAACAAGCACTAAACCCGATTTTCTCACAAAGGTTTTTTTTTTAGTCACATTGTGTGTTACAAAATTTTCTTAGTGACATGTTAGATCCGGTCGTGGTGTATGGGTCAGGTTTGGGGTGTTACACAGACGCTCCATTAAGACTAGAGCGCAAGTTTCCATCCAGCCTATTATAAAAAGCTTGAAGTTGCAGCCAATCTTGCAATCCATGATACCGACACTTACTTAGCATGAGTTTAAAATGCTCCTAAGCCTCGCATAGTGACTTCCCTTCCAATTTCCAAAATTCATAATATCTATACGGAGTTTTATTGTTTTTCTTGGGGAAAAATATTTTGCCAAAAACTTGCTTGCTAGCTCATCCCAAGTTTTGATGGAATCTATCGGCTGTGAATCTACCCACATAAATGCATCATCAGTAAGAGAGAAAGGGAATAATTGAATACGGATAGCATTATTGGATACCCCATTATATTTAAAGGTATTACAAATGGTTAGAAATCTCCTAAGATGTTGGTTCGGATCGTCATTCATTGACCCTCGAAATTGTAGGTTCGTTTGTATTATTTGGATCATTGTCGATATGATTTTGAAGTTGTTAGAATTAATCGTCGAGCGATTAATGCTACCTCAAACAACATCAAGATTGGGCATCGCATAGTCATGCAAGGTATGTTGCTCCATGGGTGGGTGTGGTGGTGGTTGAATTTCTACTCGTGAATCTTCTATGGGCTGGTCTCTTTGTGGATGTTGGGTGTAATGTTGAGCCTACTTCTGCATGGCTGACCGCCTCTCCCTCGATCGTTGAAGGAGAAATGTGAAATCAACACTCGGGAATTAAAATATAATATAAATATCATGACTTTACTGCCAATGTGACAGATTGGTTATAGTATTTGTAGTGTTACAATGGAACACTAGAGTATTCCAAGGATTGAACCCATGAGAATTGTGGATTGAATAATTTCTAAATAACATGTGTGTAAAATAAAAATTCTAACCAACTAATCACAAAAAGCTATATTACGAAATTAACAATTAAATAACAGACGATGGTTGGTTGACGTCAATGTGGTTCACTAATATTTAAATTAGGGATCCAAATCGCTTAAACTCCTAAAATAACTCTATTTTACCTTTCATTCACCACTTTACCAAGTTAGACAAATTAATCTGGATTATCTCTTAATCTCAATGGTTAACCCGAGACTAATGAATTGGTGCCTAACAAGATCTCCTCTTGGTCTCATTTGCCTAAATGTTCCCTTAGGGTCATTAATCCTAAGTTTTTAAGTCCATTTAAATTAGTCCAATTTATTACAATTTGGTCATTCATCCAAAAATCAATTCACCATATCTCCATCAACCAACCCCCTTAAAAGTTTAGCTACTCATGCTAGAAATAAAACTAACAACCATAAAAATAAAAAGCAAATAATCCATTACAGGAAAGCTTGAGAAAAATATAAAAGTTGAGATATTTATAGAAGAAAATTTAAAAAACATGTAAAGAAAAGAATTTAAGAAGAAAATCTAAACTAATAAACATAAAAAGAACAAAAGTTAACGAATACAAAATAAAAGAACCTAAAATACATTAAACTAAATCAAAAATGTCTTACAACCAAGGTACAGGGACTAAAGGTGCAAATAAACCTAAACTACAGTGATAACTAACACTAAGAACAACTAAAACAAGAAGAAAAGTTACTAGGAAATGTAAATCTACAGCTAAGGAAATGAAAATAAAAAACCTAGAAGAAGAGAAAGAAAAGCTAAGAGAAAACCTAAGGAAAATAAAACTTAAACTAAGGTAATGTAGCCTCTTCTCTTTTACAGCCAAAATTTGGTTGATATAGAACTATTCTAACCCAATTTGTGTGCCCAAAATACCCTTGAATGGGCCTTTTAATAATTGATGCTTCAGGTGGATAAATACTACCTTTTTTTCAAGTTTTGTCTCCTTACAATATCAGTATCAGGATACCAAGGAAGAAAATATCGTGATACCTCAAATAATTTCAAACTTGGGGGTTTTCTTGGAGGGTGGATATTGCGATACCCAAAGTGGATATCACGATTCCATTGAAGAGTGGTCTCCAATCTCGAGTCTATTGTAGGTATCGCGATTCCAAGGTTTGGATAATGCAATACCCTCTCCTTTGTTATCTTTCTCACTTGTTTTCAACCTCCAACACCTCTCTACTTTACTCAACCATACATTATGGCTCCCAATGGCACTATTGGTCAAATTCGGTCTCAAAATGAGTAAAAATAATATATTTACTCTTATTAACTTAAAATCTAAAAATTAAGAAAAAAATATGGAAAAAATGCTACTTTGCTTGAGAATAAGCTCCTTAAGTGTACCAAGAAAGCCTAATTTTTCATATCAAATTACAACAGATCAATGGCTTATGCTGTAGATATGCTACAACATTGAGCATCAAAAGGTGAACTTTAAGACTGCCTTTACTTTTAGTGCACTAGTTATCTTCAAAACTGTAAAAGCCGTGTTTTTGTATATAAAATGATCAAAATAACAAATTTATCTTAGTATCACCCAATAGGACAAAATTATAATAAAAACTCCAAAATTTGTTATTAGCCACTCAAAATTTACATGAATTATTAGTATAGAAGTGTAAAACCCATTTTTAACGGGTCTTGAGTAAGGCGGGTAACCCGAAAGTAGTTTGAGTGGTGAAACCCTATCTGCCCAATAGATGCTTTTGGTGTATAGGTCTGGTGCATAGTTGATGTTAAAGTATTATGCATGGATTATTCTTTGAATGTGTTTAGTTTTAAAGAATAAGAGATTGGTAAGAATAATGAAGATTTTTGGGTGAATTGGGTTATCGCAAAAAGTATTGTACGCCCAGTTTATTGGGTTATCAATTTAGTTGTGTATAACGAGGTAGTTAGGATAGAATGAATGGTTGGACCAGAAACATAAAATATTGAATTTTTATTTATAGTTGTAAACCATTTTTATTAAAGCAATCTTGAATATTTAAGACACGTGTCAGGTTCCAAAAAGGCTTAGGTTATTTTTATAGATACTCAAGTTAGAAAAGGAGAGATTTTTCTTCTTCCTTCCTTAAGAAGTATTGCTACTTGAATCTTAAAGAACTTACAATATTTCTCTCACCTTCAAGTTGGAGTTGTATATATGGATCTTCACCAGTGATTACTCTATGTCAAGATAAGATCTATGACTCTGCCTGTTATATTGTGAAAAAGTAAGCCTGTTGGATCTGGTAAATCAGTAAGATGAAGATATAAGGCCTTGCCTGGGGATCTTCAACTTTAGAAATGATGGAAAATGGGGTATATGTATAGATCTTGATAGGTTTTCGTGTTCTATAGTAGTAGTTGCTACTTATTTGCGTGATGAAAGTTTGGATCTAGAGTTTTGAGCTGCAGTAGGTGAGAATAAGGTGAGTCCCTAAACTGACTCCTGCATGTATACTATTTATGCTAGATTTTCTATGGAAATCGAATGAACTATGAAACCGACATCAAAAAAATATAATATTAAGATTATACTATTGTATGAATGTTTGTTGGATCCTTCATTATAGTCTGCATGGAATCTAACAAGTTAAGTATGTGATAAGTATTCTAATGATGAAATATGACTGTATGAGCACAAATGGAATATATGTGATGAGATGTGAGTTAGTCGAGTGTTGTTAATGGATCAAAGTGTCAATGCATACTTATGAACTTATCACATCATTTACTTGTCAGTTCTTAAATAGTGTCAATGCATGAAGAGTCGGTCAAGTGAGTCTATGTCTGTTCACCACGGTGGAGTCTAAAGGGGTTCGTCGGGACTAAAAACACGACCTCTAATATGAATCTTGAAGGAAAAGCCCATGTCCATGGCACCCTCTGAAAAGGAATTAAAGGACGATGTTTACCCAATGGGGTTCCTTACATGTCCTAGGATGATGATGGGTAGACCTCATGTAATGTGAGTCTAGGTGAATCCATATAGTAAGCACGTAAGGAAACAGAAGTCTTTGTGGAAAAAATATGAAAGAAAAGCCTTTGTGGCGAAATATGAAAGAAAAGCTTTTGTGGCAAACTCTGTAAGGAATGCCTTCGTGGCGCACTCTTAAGAACTTCCCTCATGGCGAACTATGAATAAATAACATGTGTGACAAATTTTGACGTGATAGCCTTTATGACGAAAACCTGAAGGAACGGCTTACATGGCAAAGTATAAAAGTAGTGCCTATATGGCGTATCCTAATAAGGCTCTCAATGGCATACCCTAAAGGAATGATTCATTTAGCAAATTTAGTATTAAACTATTTTGGCGAGTTCATTTTGGCATGTAAGTGTGATTAGAAAGATCAGAAAGGCATAATGTCTCTATGGACTACGATAAAGAGTTTTACAAGACCACGATTTGACTGTGAATAATGAAGTGATGAGATATATAAGAGGTAATGGGTAAACATAAAATAAACATATTCTGAATAATGATTTTTCTAACTATCAGAAGGAATGTACTTTTCATCTGTGTATATGATCAAACATGGATTCTGGAACGATGGCTTAAAGCTCTGAATACAAAAGTAACGGTGTTTTGGTCTTATGGACCTCTAAAAAGGAAACGAGTAAAGACTTATGAAAGATCAGGTTGAAAGAGGTAAGTGGCGTATTGAAGATGTTGATGGGTAAGAAATGAGTTTTGAGTTTGACTTGTAAATGAGAGTAGAAATTGAGGGAATATTCACGAGTGATTAAGTTAAAGGTTCAGAATGATAAAATCATCTAAATAAGTTACCGAATGAGTTGTGCAAAAATGGTATAGGTAAATGATGTTTTCCTCACTATTTTTTTTATGAACTTATCTGCGTATGTGTTTTATTACAAGTGAATTGATATGAGTCTGCGCCAGGAGGGACAATGATAGGACTACACCTAAGGAGTGACATATCAGGCCGTTATGCATATAGAGGAAGTTTCACAGTGTGTTCAAAGACTAAAATACTCCTTAGAAATTCTTGGGGTATCTATAATAAATTAGGGTTTCAATTTGGATATCATTGTAGTTTAATTACCACGTGTTGTATCTGTATTTACTCATTGTATTTACTTATGTATTTTATTTTTGTAATTTATAGTTAAGTAAGTTGTCATTATCTGTAAATCGTAGAAGTAAATTGAGGATGTGTCTATATTTGTGTGGTAATACCCAAGATTTGGATCCAGTTAATCGAATCAAGTTGAGGACGTTACAAGAAATGTTGAAGATAACTCTATATTCTAGAGTTAGATCTATCAGATGATTAACTCTTTCCTTGGACTTCACAACCATGTCACCTTCATAACATTCAACACTTTTGTGCAACATATCGTCAAAAATCTTCTACATTGCTCTTAAATATGTAGTGTAATGATTTCGATTTTGGGCCCGATCGAACATTGGTTTTCGGACGACAAATCCGACGAGAAAAATATATTTTTATTACATTTTTATGGTCTACCATGAAAATTTCGTTCAAAAATTTTGACGTTTGGGCACTCAATTTAGTCAAAAGGACTAAATTGTAAAAAGTGAAAAAGTTGAGTTCTACATGTTACAGGTGTCCAATTGTTATGAAATTTTAAATTTGAGGTCCTTAAATGATAATTAGACAATTGGTTAATTTGTTGGACAAAAATGCACATGAAATAGGTGAAATAGAATATTTTTAAGTTAGGGGCATTTTGGTCATTTAGTGATTAAATGATCAAATAAACAAAATTAAATGCCATTTTTTGTCCATCTTAAACCCCATGGCTGAATGTCACAAGGAGAAACCATGGATAGGGTTTTTCAAGCTTCCAAGCTCGATTGTAAGTCCGTTCTAGCCCCGTTTTTAATGATTTTTACGTTTTTAAAATCCTCGTAACAAGATCTATCTATTTTACCACTAATTAGAGATATGGTTATAGTCTAGGGTCTTGAACCATGATGAATATGTGAGTATTTTTGTGTTTAATGGTAAAAATGCATGTTCATGGTTAGAGAAATGACTTTTGCTAAGTGATTTTGGTGAAAATACTAAAAATGACTAATTTGGAAAAGTTATAAAATTTGCCCTAAAAGTGTGAATTAGTGGAAATTTTTGGCTGTTGTAGTTATGAAAATGGTTCATCTAGGCTTAAAATACAAGGAAATTGAATAAAAATCATTTTACGAGCCTGCGAGAAGTGTAAATATGATAAAGTTTAAGGGCAAAAATATAATTTTACAAAAATGTGAATTTAGGCTAATTTGAGTAGCAAGATGAATAAATGAGTTAAATGTGTTGTTATAGATCAAGGAAAATGAGATTCGGACTTAGAGCAGGGAAAAACAACGAATATGATGAATAAGTCATTTTCACCGATTTTGCTTTCGAGGTAAGTTTGTATGTAAATAATGCATCGTTTTTACTTACGTTTTCATATTTTGATAAGTGGTATGAATTGTGGCTGAATATTTGATGTAATTGACAAAATATCAACAAGTGAGAAATTTTCGGATGAACCTTAGGAATAAAAATTGATCTGAGTGACATGTTCACTAGAAACCTATGTGAAATCTAAGAGAAATAAATGATCTGGGTGATGGTCAAATACGTTCTACAAGTGGTGAGTTAACTAGCATGTGTTACGAATACTCGACGACTTGTGTAGCGGCGACATGTAGTTTCGACATGACCGACAACTTGTGTGAGCGAGACCAAGATTGTGACTATGTGAAACGGGTGTTGGTCTTATAAGTTCTACCAAAGGTTGGGTATCAGACATGTGTTGCGGATGCGACAACATGTGTGAGCAGACCTTTGAGTAGTTACGTATGACCGACAACTTGTGTGAGCGAACTTCGTGAATATGATTAGCTCGGCGAGCCTATGTGAAAAGTGTGATATGAAGTATCTTTAACTACAAGTGTGGCACTTATATGCAAATTTCCGTGTATCTGTTATTATTCCGATGCGTTCAATGGGAAATGAGTAAGTATAAACGAATATGACTAAGTAATGAATAAATGCAGGTATGTGTGTGTAAATTTATGAGCAATGTGCTCGATAGGTGATAGAATTTTGGTAAGTTTGATATGGGGCAAGTGTTACTATGAAAGTTAATACAAAGAAATTATGAAAGAGTAAAATTTGCAATAAAACAGTTTTGGGGCAACAACAGTTATATGTTTTTGAAAAATAACCAAAAATGGTGGAAATCGAATTAGAGGTTGAATAAGATATGAAATTAAATATTATTGAGTCTATTTTCACATAAAAGAAAGGTGTAAGCAAAAGAATTTCATATTCTGATATGTTTGAATTTTTGTGAGACAGGTCGGAATGATTTAGGAATCCCCATTCCGACTTTTTAAAATCATTAAAAATGTTAAAAAATATTTATGAGTTATAATTTATATGATTAAAATGCTTAATGCGTCTATTTTAAAAATAAACAAACGAGATCATTATCTGAATCCTGTACAAGGAGATAATTAACTTTTAGTGAAGAGAATTGAGAACTCTCTGACAGTGTAAGCGAGGGTGACTTTAAAGAATAAACTATACTTATTGGCTAAGCCAAAATTCTAAAATTTTTATGGTAAGTATATATTGAGTCTAGTTTAGGAAAAATTAGCGAGATCTTAATTTGGAGTTCAGAGCTCGAGATATAAATAATTCAAAGGATCTGTGACTCGAGTAGGCGACTTGAGATGAACATGAGTAAATAGTGGAACTATGTGCAATTATAATTGTATTATCTTCAGAACATATTGTGAAGATTTAGAAAAGCCTGTTAATAAATCACTTATTATTTACATACCTACTTACTAAGCTACAATGCTTACCCCCTTTCCTTTCCTTTTTCCTATAGTGTCACAGATGCTAGCTCGAGTTCGAGGTCGTCGGAGATTCTATCACACTAACAAGCTATTGATTGGTATTGTATCAACGATCTTCAAGTATTTTTAAGTCTATGGCATGTATAGGGACTTTATTATGTGTATATGTTATTATGAGTTGGCCTAGAATGTTGGTCTATGCTAGTTGATGGTTATTGTTGTATAAGGCCATTTAATGTGGCCAATATTTGTTATGTTATAAGTCTATGATGATGCATTTCAAGGATGTGTATGCTTGCATGTGAATGGTTAAGTGTGTGTGTGTGTGTGTGTGATTATGCATGATAAATTTGGTTTGTAAATGGTATGTGGATGTCTTAGTGTGGATGTTTGAATGCTTAATAATACCATGTTGTGTGATGATAAATTTGTATAAATGTATAAGTGTTTTGGGGTGGCAAAGGGCTTGGTAAATAGCCTTACTTGTGGCCACAGTGACCACATGACGATGTTCCTGTGGTATGTAAAGCCTGCACTTGATTTTTGGGAATTGAATGCCACACGGCCTAATACAGGCGTGTATCTCGACTGTGTGAAGGACATGGCCTTGAACACGGACGTGTGCCCCTGTTTTTTAAGAAAGTTTCTAATGTTTTCCAAAGTTCTCAGTTTAGTCCCGGACCACTTCCAAAGTATGTATTGGGCCTCGTAGGCCCCATTTAGGGACTCAAAGATAAAATTTGAATTTTTTAATTTGGATGAAATTTTATGACTTCGGTTTAATAGGTTTACAAGTGTATGTGTTCGAAGATGCCTCGTACCTATTCGGCATTGAATACTGGTGAGGGTGGTCCATTTAGTGGTATCGAGTTATGATTTAGTCGATTCTTGGACTAACGTCATCGTATGCGAGTCTAGCTATACATGCCATAAGTGAACTGTGATATTGTGATATCTCCGACTCAATGAGATTTGTTTTGGTTAAATGGGGATGCTTTCCAACCGAGCTACCATCGACAATCTTGAAAGGGGTAAGTAAGTTCGTGTAACTTAGTGAATATATTTATTTTCCTGAATTGATTCTCTATGATTTGCGATGATATGTGTTAATGGATACAATGGATTAACCATAAGTTGAGGAATATGGATAAAATGTTATCGTTCTGATTGATCATTGCATTTCGATAAATCAGAGTGACTTCTTGCAATGAATAACATGAAAAATTTATTTTGAGATGAGCTTATTACGATTGGTTGATATTTATATGTGATAATGTTGAGTGTGTTACTAAGATATTTGAAAATGTGTTCATGATTAATAGAAACCTAGATATGTGAAATCAAAGTACATGATATTGCGTTGGTATTAAATGCTATATTATGTGTGTATGAGAGTCAAAACTTTAAAGGCTTTACAATCTTCACCCCCTTACCGGTATAGTGTCTTATGACGAAGTTCACGAGATTTACATTCAATAAACTCACAAGTAGGGAACTAAAGAGTTTAGTGGTGGAATAATTAATAATGTGATCAGAGATGGGGATCACTTAGCGAGTAGAAAATAGTTATGAGAGAGATATCAGTTTATTCTAAAGATTATTTGGAATGTACAATGCCACAGTTAGAGGAGAAGTTAATCTCGGCTAATCGACTCATTCAGGCATGATGTCTAAAGAATGTATTTACTGGGAATTCTTTTGAATTGATTTTTGTTAATGAATGAAATATTACAGGATTAATGATGACAGAATTAGTCTGAGGAATGATGTTTGAATTGTAAAGATGTTTGAGTATGACAGCTATAGTTGAGTAATTTATGACTATCTTTTCTGGGTATTCTATGTATTCATACATTCTCAGATGCATATGCAATTGCTCGTTTTCTAATGAAATCATCATTGGTCTGATTGATTTATGATCGGCGTTCCTCTATCTTCCATTGGTATTCTATTCCATTACATCTGAGATAAAAAGTTAACGGTGAATTCATATGAAACTATTCTCCTATTTCTTCTGGCTATTGTTCTATTTATATCTATATGGAATATATATTATCTCTGTTACAATTGATTTTAGAATGTACGAATAGTGTTTCTTTTTCTTCTGGTTTTCTCTGAGGAATCGTCAGGATCTCTTTTATTCCATATGAGTGGTGTTCTCAAACATTCAGTATGGTCTTGTATCTTGGATTTCATCATCTCGGTTTTTTTATCATCCTTATTGTCTAATTTAATCAAGTATGGCTTATCTTTGAAGTCGATATCAACAAAAGTGTGAATTATGACGATCAAGTTCAAATTGTATACTGATTTTCTTCCCTCGAATAATTTTGATTGTTATCAATGAGTTCAAGTAAGATGTTATGTTTCATCGAGTTAATATAGTTAGTAAATATCTGTGGTGGCATGTTGAAAGAACTATGAAAGATTGTATGTTTGAAATGTCCTAACAACATGAAGAAAGGAGCATTTTGTTATGTTATTATTTGATAATCAAATCAAATTAGTTGTTCATAAATGTTCCATTAAGAATTTTAATATTAAGTGTTTAAAAAATGGCTAGTTCCTTTCGGGTTTTAGTTATTGGGTTTAGCTTTATGACCGAGCCTTCTTGGTCGTGGTGAACCAAAGCTACGCACTGAGGCGTGATTCGAGTGGAGAGGAGGTGAGTCACGCGGACTGCTTAAGTACCAAGCTCCCATCGAAACCATTCCTAGACATGCGTCTGAGGTTGCCACACCCACTAAGTCCTCTGGGTTAGGTGAACCAAGCTATGCACTGTAGGATTCTGTGAAGAGGAGGTGAGTCACTAGGACCGCTTAAATACCAAGCTCTTGGGATCCACTCCTATACATGCGTACCATGGTTGCCACACCCTAGCTTAATTGACTTAGCCATAGGTTGGTTTAGTGCCTTAAGTCTTATGTGTTTGTGTTTGAGTACACTAATCCTAGGGTTCAAGTTCCTATCATGCTATTCTACGTTCCATGCCTTTTCTACCCTTATACAGTTCATAAATCATGAATCACTCATAGAGTTAGGGTACTTACACGGTGGATCATGAGTCGGAGACTTAGGGGCCATGTCTTTATACCTGTCCATTTGTAAAAATACTTTCATAAAACTCATTTGGCCTTGTTTTAAAAACGTTTTGGGCCTTAGGCCACAGCCGAGAGTTTGAACTGGCTCGATATCAAATTGAAACACCCCAAACCCTACTTACGAGAATGGACTGGATCTGGTATGTTCCTCAAGTAACTGGTTCAAATTCATTGAATGTTTGGAAAACTATGAGTTTTGGAAGATAGTTTGTTGTGGGTTGGGTTTGAGTTGAAAACAAATTTATTTTATAACAAAAACCCATTTGTTTCAAGTGACAAATATTTAAACTTATTTCATATTAAGTGGGCTTACTCTTTATAAAGCCCTAAATTCATAACATAGTAATTATAGCGTAAATAAAAATTAAATCACGGTGGCCTTATTACATAAAAGCGAAACCCAAAATAATAAATTGTACAAGACTTAAAATAAAATAAATATTCAAATTAAATTGAACTTCAAGTCGAACATGGCCACCACAAGTTCTGCCGTCCCAGTCCATTACTGCTCATCACCTGAAACATATTCCCACAACGGGGTGAGTCGATAGACTCAATGTGTAACCAACACTAAACGTAATAGAAATAGGCACATCATACATATCATATATAAAAATTTCAAGGTAATGATGCAAACCCAGAACCCAAACCTATATGCCATCCGCTACACTCCACCGCACCAACTCGCACTGCCGTGGGGACTACTAAGTCAACCCTCCATCCGCTACACTCCATCGAAGGCAGTCGCTGCAGTCGACGTGCTCATCGCCCACTGATAATATTGTGGCATAGCCACCACTTTAATGTAACCAAAGTTACCACTTAATGTGACCGAAGTCATAACATTCACTTCGTGAGACCGAAGTCATCACATTCACTTAGTGAGACCAAGTCATCACATTCACTTTGTGAGACCAAGTCATCACATTCACTTCCCTTCCTCAAATAACCCGAATGCCCCAAATTATAAATATCATGCATATCATATTTTATTTCACTTTCACATCACTTTTCACATGTTAAATATAACATCTTTTTGAAATCCTAGTAGGAGTAGGAAAACGTACCCGAGTACTTTGTACCACAATATGGTACTTTGGCCACTTTCTTTCACTTTCACATTAACATATATAACATATTTAAACCATAAATCTATTAAGATTAGTGTGGAGTACACACCTGATTTGTTTAGCGATTCCTTGAGGTTAGAAAGCAAGATCTAATGTTTAGATCCTTAATTCCTACATTTGGTTTATCGTATTACTTAGCATAAATTCTATTTTGGCTATAATATCCAAATCCTAGTAGGATTTGTAAAGAGGCTTACCTTTGATGCCGATTTGATGTTTATTCAAATCCAAAACTTTGTTTTCCTTCACTTGATATTCGACCAACCTTAAATCTCAACATAAATTAGTTTTTGGCTTTTCAATAATTATAGATCTTATCTATGTAATCACACAAACCTTAGTCGAATACTTTCATGTGCTTACCTTATGGATTTTAAATCCAAAACTTCACCTTCCCTTTGTCTCATCTGGCGCATCACTATCCTCGATGACGGTATCGCATAAACCAACCTTGGGCGCCTTACATCCGAACCTTCAACACCTCCACTTGGTGCTCCACGTCCTCGTCCAAACCATTACCTCATTATTGAATCACGACCTCGTTGAGGTCATTGTCCTCCTCTACCAGCCTGATTAACATTCTGAGCTGCTGATCGACTTTCTTCTGATATCTTTGGACAGTTCTTGAGCATATGGTCCTTGGACCCACACTTAAGACATGCTCCTGTCTTTTTCCAACACTCACCTGAATGCTTCTTTCCACAATGCTCACAAGGACGACATCGCCATCCTAGCAGTGATTGTTGATCCCTCTGCCCATCAGTTCGGGCCTTTTTTGCATATTTTTCGACGATCCATAACCCCTCTTGGGTCTATTCCTATCAGAGTTTTGCTTAACCGAATCCTTGATTCCCTCGGCTACCTTAGCCTTTTCTACTAACGCGAAAAACTCTTGTTCCTGATGTGGAGCTATCAATAATCTTAGGTCATCCCTTAATCCGTCCTCAAAACGGACACAGCGTTCATGTTCAGTCGCGACTACTCCTCGAGCATATCGGCTTAACCTCAGAAATTCAGCCTCATATGCCGCTATTGATTTGTTCCCCTGAACTAGTCCTAGAAAAGCTTTTCGTTGCTCATCAATATACCGAGTGCCGACATACTTCTTCTGATATGCCTCCTTAGCATACTCCCACGTCAGATCCTCTACCGTGGCACCATCACAGACGATTAGCCACCATTGGTATGCTTCATCATGTAACAGGCTACCATCCTTTCAACTTCTCCTCGTGGGGTGGTCGAGTTCATCCATAATACGCTCGATTGCTTCCAACCAATACTGTGATCTGGGTGCCACACCGGACACTCCACGAAACACCTCGGCCCGTTGGCTCGAGTCGCTCGGTCAGATTTTTGAGCTCCGAATTTCCACCCGCCACCACCATTTCCAAAACTCGCAACATAGCTGCGACCTGACCTCATCCCCTCATTCGAACTCTTTGCTCGACATTAACGGTGGGGTGGTGGTGGCGGTGGTAACTCATTGTCGAACCTTGACTGATCTAATGGGTTACGACACGATTATTCTTCCTCTACGCGTCCTTGACGACCGCGTCCTCTAGAACTCATTTTCTAGCGTCGAGATCCGATTAAGAAATTTTTGGATTAGTCTTTGTTCCACTTATTTATCGTGAATGAGTTTTATGGAAAGGGATTTAAGAGTGGTTCTTCAGTATTCATACAAACACACGATCTTTTCCATTCATTCATTCATCCATCAAACAAGTATGAACTTTCGTTCATTCGAGAAATGTTGTAGTTTTCGTTGTTTATTATTTTCCACTACCTGGGGTATTTTCGTAATTTTGTCCTCTGAGGTCATTTTCGTAATTTTTGAGAAGAAAATGTTCCTTGGTGTTTTGTCAACAATTATCTTGAAAATTTCATAGTCTTGGAGTAATTTGGAAAAATTTTGAAACCGGGGTATTTGGTGATTTTTGACCTCGAGGGTATTTTGGTAATTTTTTCACAAATCGGGGTAACTTTTGTAAATTTAATACATTAGGGTATTTTAGCGGTTGTAAAACTTTGAGGGTTCTTTTCAAAAATTGTTCCTTCCAAAATGGGGATGTTGTAAAAATTTTAGGAAGTTAGGGTCATTTTGGTAATTTTGGTAAGTTAGGGGTAGTTTTGTAATTTTCCAAAAATCATTCCAAATTTATTCCAAAACACATAAAACATGTCTTTTCGTACAATTTAGGCCAAAATGCATAGGCCCTTTTTAGGATGTTACACTTTTCATCTGTGTATATGATCAAACATGGATTGGAACGATGGCTTAAAGCTCGAATACAAAAGTAACGATGTTTTGGTCGTATGGACCTCTAAAAAGGAAACGAGTAAAGACTTATGAAAGATCAGGTTGAAAGAGGTAAGTGGCGTATTGAAGATGTTGATGGGTAAGAAATGAGTTTTGAGTCTGACTTGTAAATGAGAGTAGAAATTGAGGGAATATTCACGAGTGATTAAGTTAAAGGTTCAGAATGATAAAATCATCTAAATAAGTTACCAAATGAGTTGTGCAAAAATGGCATAGGTAAATGATGTTTTCCTCACTATTTTTTTTATGAACTTATCTGCGTATGTGTTTTATTACAAGTGAATTGATATGAGTCTGCGCCAGGAGGGACGATGATAGGACTACACCTAAGGAGTGACATATCAGGCCGTTATGCATATAGAGGAAGTTTCACAGTGTGTTCAAAGACTAAAATGCTCCTTAGAAATTCTTGGGGTATCTATAATAAATTAGGGTTTCAATTTGGATATCATTGTAGTTTAATTACCACGTGTTGTATCTGTATTTACTCATTGTATTTACTTATGTATTTTAGTTTTGTAATTTGTAGTTAAGTAAGTTGTCATTATCTGTAAATCGTAGAAGTAAATTAAGGATGTGTCTATATATGTGTGGTAATACCCAAGATTTGGATCCAGTTAATCGAATCAAGTTGTGGACGTTACAAGAAATGTTGAAGATAACTCTATATTCTAGAGTTAGATCTATCAGATGATTAACTCTTTCCTTGGACTTCACAACCATGTCACCTTCATAACATTCAACACTTTTGTGCAACATATCTTCAAAAATCTTCTACATTGCTCTTAAATATGTAGTGTAACAGCCCGATTTTGGACCCAGTCGGAGCATTGGTTTTCGGACCACAAATCCGACGAGAAAAAATATATTTTTATTACATTTTTATGGTCTACCGTGAAAATTCCGTTCAAAAATTTTGACGTTTAGCACTCAATTTAGTCAAAAGGACTAAATTGTAAAAAGTGAAAAGTTGAGTTCTACATGTTACAGGTGTCCAATTGTTATGAAATTTTAAATTTGAGGTCTTTAAATGATAATTAGACAATTGGTTAATTTGTTGGACAAAAATGCACATGAAATAGGTGAAATAGAATATTTTTAAGTTAGGGGCATTTTGGTCATTTAGTGATTAAATGATCAAATAAACAAAATTAAAAGCCATTTTTTGTCCATATTAAACCCCATGGCTGAATGTCACAAGGAGAAACCATGGATAGGGTTTTTCAAGCTTCCAAGCTCGATTGTAAGTCCGTTCTAGCCCCGTTTTTAATGATTTTTACGTTTTTAAAATCCTCGTAACAAGATCTATCTATTTTTACCACTAATTAGAGATATGGTTATAGTCTAGGGTCTTGAACCATGATGAATATGTGAGTATTTTTGTGTTTAATGGTAGAAAATGCATGTTCATGGTTAGAGAAATGACTTTTACTAAGTGATTTTTGGTGAAAATGCTAAAAATGACTAATTTGGAAAAGTTATAAAATTTGCCCTAAAAGTGTGAATTAGTGGAAATTTTTGGCTTTTGTAGTTATGAAAATGGTTCATCTAGGCTTAAAATACAAGGAAATTGAATAAAAATCATTTTACGAGCCTAGGGGCAAAAGTGTAAATATGATAAAGTTTAGGGGCAAAAATGTAATTTTGCAAAAATGTGAATTTAGGCTAATTTGAGTAGCAAGATGAATAAATGAGTTAAATGTGTTGTTATAGATCAAGGAAAATGAGATTCGGACTTAGAACAGGGGAAAAACAAAGAATATGACGAATAAGTCATTTTCACCGATTTTGCTTTCGAGGTAAGTTTGTATGTAAATAATGCATCGTTTTTACTTACGTTTTCATATTTTGATAAGTGGTATGAATTGTGGCTGAATATTTGATGTAATTGACAAAATATCGACAAGTGAGAAATTTTCCAGATGAACCTTAGGAATAAAAATTGATACGAGTGACATGTTCACTAGAAACCTATGTGAAATCTAAGAGAAATAAATGATCTGGGTGTTGGTCCGTACGTTCTACAAGTGGCTGAGTTATCTAGCATGTGTTACGAATACTCGACAGCTTGTGTAAGTAGCAGCATGTAGTTTCGACATGACCGACAACTTGTGTGAGCAGACCCAAGATTGTGACTATGTGAAACAGGTGTTGGTCTTATAAGTTCTACCAGTGGCTGGGTAATCCGGCATGTGTTGCAGATACCTGACAACATGTGTGAGCAGCACTGAGTAGTTACGTATGACCGACAACTTGTGTGAGCAGACTCGTGAATATGATTAGCTCGAGAGCGAGCCTATGTGAAAAGTGTGATATGAAGTATCTTTAACTACAAGTGTGGCACTTATATGCAAATTTCCGTGTATCTGTTATTATTCCGATGCGTTCAACGGGAAATGACTAAGTATAAATGAATATGACTAAGTGATGAATAAGTGCAGGTATGTGTGTGTAAATTTATGAGCAATGTGCTCGATAGGTGATAGAATTTTGGTAAGTTTGATATGGGGTAAGTGTTACTATGAAAGTTAATACAAAGAAATTATGAAAGAGTAAAATTTGCAATAAAACAGTTTTGGGGCAACAACAGTTATATGTTTTTGAAAAATAACCAAAAATGGTGGAAATCAAATTAGAGGTTGAATAAGATATGAAATTAAATATTATTGAGTCTATTTTCACATAAAAGAAAGGTGTAAGCAAAAGAATTTCATATTCGAGATATTTGAATTTTTGTGAGACAGGTCGAGAATGATTTAGGATTCCCTGTTCGACTTTTTAAAATCATTAAAATGTTAAAAATATTTATGAGTTATAATTTATATGATTAAAATGCTTAATGCGTCTATTTTAAAAATAAACAAACGAGATCATTATCTGAATCCCGTACAAGGAGATAATTAACTTTTAGTGAAGAGGGGTCGGAACTCTCGAACAGCAGAACAGGGGTGACTTTAAAGAATAAACTATACTTATTGGCTAAGCCAAAAATTCTAATTTTTTTATGGTAAGTATATATTGAGTCTAGTTTCAGGGAAAATTAGCAGATCTTAATTTGGAGTTCTGTAGCTCGAGATATAAATAATTTAGTGACTGTGACTCGAGTAGACAGCTTGATATGAACATGAGTAAATAGTGGAACTATGTGCAATTATAATTGTATTATCTTGAACATATTGTGAAGATTTAGAAAAGCTCGTTAATAAATAACTTATTATTTACATACCTACTTACTAAGCTATAATGCTTACCCCTTTCCTTTCCTTTTTCCTATAGTGTCACAGATGCTAGCTCGAGTTCGAGGTCGCTTGAGATTCTATCACACTAACAAGCTATTGATTGGTATTGTATCAACGATCTTCAAGTATTTTTAAGTCTATGGCATGTATAGGGACTTTATTATGTATATGTTATTATGAGTTGGCCTAGAATGTTGGTCTATGCTAGTTGATGGTTATTGTTGTATAAGGCCATTTAATGTGGCCAATATTTGTTATGTTATAAGTCTATGATGATGCATTTCAAGGATGTGTATGCTTGCATGTGAATGGTTAAGTGTGTGTGTGTGTGTGTGTGTGTGTGTGATTATGCATGATAAATTTGGTTTGTAAATGGTATGTGGATGTCTTAGTGTGGATGTTTGAATGCTTAATAATTCTATGTTGTGTGATGATAAATTTGTATAAATGTATAAGTGTTTTGGCGTGGCAAAGGGCTTGGTAAATAGCCTTACTTGTGGCCACACGGGCAGCCACATGACGATGTTCCCAGGGTATGTAAAGCCTGCACTTGATTTTTGGGAATTCGGAATGCCACACGGCCTAATACATGGGCGTGTATCTCAGCTGTGTGAAGGACATGGCCTTGAACACGGGCGTATGCCCCTATTTTTTAAGAAAGTTTCTAATGTTTTTCAAAGTTCTCAGTTTAGTCCCAGACCACTTCCAAAGTATGTATTAGGCCTCGTAGGCCCTATTTAGGGACTCAAAGATAAAAATTTGAATTTTTTTAATTTGAATGAAATTTTATGACTCGGTTTAATAGGTTTACAAGTGTATGTGTTCTAGTAATGCCTCGTACCCTATTCTGGCATTGAATACGGGTAAGGGGTGGTCCATTTTAGTGGTATCAGAGTTATGATTTAGTCGATTCTTGGACTAACGTAGCGTATGCGAGTCTAGCTATACATGCCATAAGTGAACTGTGATATTGT
Source organism: Gossypium rotundifolium (assembly GCA_025506655.1). Classification (NCBI taxonomy): domain Eukaryota; kingdom Viridiplantae; phylum Streptophyta; class Magnoliopsida; order Malvales; family Malvaceae; genus Gossypium; species Gossypium rotundifolium. The sequence goes on along the minus strand of CP106729.1, from coordinate 66,307,339 downwards.
GATATCTCCTGACTCCAATGAGATTTGTTTTGGTTAAATCAGGGATGCTTTCCAACCGAGCTACCATCGACAATACTGAAAGGGGTTAAGTAAGTTCGTGTAACTTAGTAAATATATTGATTTGCCTGAATTGATTCTCTATGATTTGCGATGATATGTGTTAATGGATACAATGGATTAACCATAAGTTGAGGAATATGGATAAAATATTATCGTTCTGATTGATCATTGCATTTCGATAAATCAGAGTGACTTTTTGCAGTGAATAACATGAAAAATTTATTTTGAGATGAGCTTATTACGATTGGTTGATATTTATATGTGATAATGTTGAGTGTGTTACTAAGATATTTGAAAATGTGTTCATGATTAATAGAAACCTAGAGATGTGAAATCAAAGTACATGATATTGCGTTGGTATTAAATGCTATATTGTGTGTGTATGAGAGTCAAAACTTTAAAGACTTTACAATCTTCACCCCCTTATCGGTATAGTGTCTTATGACGAAGTTCACGAGATTTACATTGAATAAGCTCACAAGTAGGGAACTAAAGAGTTTAGTGGTGGAATAATTAATAATGTGATCAGAGATGGGGATCATTTAGCGAGTAGAAAATAGTTATGAGAGAGATATCAGTTTATTCTAAAGATTATTTGGAATGTACAATGCCACGGTTAGAGGAGAAGTTAATCTCGGCTAATCGACTCATTCAGGCATGATGTCTAAAGAATGTATTTACTGGGAATTCTTTTGAATTGATTTTTGTTAATGAATGAAATATTACAGGATTAATGATGACAGAATTAGTCTGAGGAATGATGTTTGAATTGTAAAGATGTTTGAGTATGACAGCTATAATTTATGACTATCTCTTCTGGGTATTCTATGTATTCATACATTCTCAGATGCATATGCAATTGCTCGTTTTCTAATGAAATCATCATTGGTCTGATTGATTTATGATCGGCATTCCTCTATCTTCCATTGGTATTCTATTCCATTACGTCTGAGATAAAAAGTTAACGGTGAATTCATATGAAACTATTCTCCTATTTCTTCTGGCTATTGTTCTATTTATATCTATATGGAATATATATTATCTCTGTTACAATTGATTTTAGAATGTACGAATAGTGTTTCTTTTTCTTCTGGTTTTCTCTGAGGAATCGTCAGGATCTCTATTATTCCATATGAGTGGTGTTCTCAAACATTCAGTATGGTCTTGTATCTCGGATTTCATCATCTCGATTTTTTTATCATCCTTATTGTCTAATTTAATCAAGTATGGCTTATCTTTGAAGTCGATATCAACAAAAGTGTGAATTATGATAGTCAAGTTCAAATTGTATACTGATTTTCTTCCCTCGAATAATTTTGATTGTTATCAATGAGTTCAAGTAAGATGTTATGTTTCGTCTGAGTTAATATAGTTAGTAAATATCTGTGACTGGCATGTTGAAAGAACTATGAAAGATTGTATGTTTGAAATGTCCTAACAACATGAAGAAAGGAGCATCTTGTTATGTTATTATTTGATAATCGAAATCAAATTAGTTGTTCTTATCAAAGTGAATTGGTCAGTTGAAATGTGATTTGAGTTACATGTAGTTAAAGCATCCTCAGTTATGGTAATAAATTTTGTGCATTCATGAGTATATCGATGGACAGTCTGAATGAAGGATTGATACTCTAGAAAGTATGATACCGAGGTACACCTATTAGATTTGTTCTAATCTAATGATGTTATTAAGAGTTAAAGTTGTTCTGAATGATATGGCTATAACATTTACAAAAATTTGGATGGTTTGTGCATGTTAGCAAAGTTGAAAATAGTTGAAGATACTATTAACCGAAGCTCTGGTTCTAAGTTCAATTTGAATTGAGTAATGAATTCATGATTTTTCAGTAATGTACTATTGAACAGATTGGAATGTGTTTTATTACGAGAATGTAAAGTGATGGTTCATGTTTTCATATGGTTAATGTCACATGTTCCCTAATTTCAAGAATTAAAGTATCGATTGTCATAGAAAGATCTGAAGTTAAGATAGAGTTAAAGACTTGAGTTATTGAAAGATTGCGAGTATTTATTGATTAATCTCTGGGAAAGCAAATATAGTCATAGATGTTATTAGATTGTGATTGATTGCTCGTGTAAATATTTCTTGTTTAACAAACCAACCGAGTAAGATGTTTCTAGGATTATTCGATTATACAAAGTATGAGTCCCTATTATTTCAGATTGAGATCCGAGGGCTAAATCCCAATTATGGAAAGAGCTACAGGAAAATATGAATATGCAATTGCATCTTGGCACGGTAATACACCTATAAATCGGTGGTAAGTCTGATAGAGTAATTCAAAACTTTGATGGTATGCTCCAACATGAGGTGTCAAAGTTCAAAGGTGACTAGAAAGAGATACGAGGTTGATTTGATTTTTGATTCTCAAAAATTATTGGAAGTGATTCATGAGAGTTGAAAGCAATTTCTTCTAGTAAGATTTTCGGGGACGAAAATCCTTAAGGGGGGAGAGTTGTAACAGCCCGATTTTGGGCCTGGTCGGAACAGTGGTTTCTGGACCAAAAATTCGACGAGGAAAAATTTATTTTTATTACATTTTTATGGTCTACGATTTCACGAAATTATTTCGTGAAAATTTCGTTCGAAAATTTCGACGTTGGGGCACTCAATTTAGTCAAAAAGACTAAATTGTAAAAAGTGAAAAAGTTGAGTTCTACATGTTACAGGTGTCCAGTTGTTATGAAATTTTGAATTTGAGGTCCTTAAATGATAATTAGACCATTGGTTAATTTTTGGGACAAAAATGGACATGAAATAGGTGAAATAGAATATTTTTAAGTTAGGGGCATTTTGGTTATTTAGTGATTAAATGATTAAATAAACAAAATTAAAAGCCAATTTTTGTCCATCTTCAACCCCATGGCCGAATTTCAGAATGGGAAACTAGGGCTAGGGTTTTTCAAGCTTCCAAGCTCGATTGTAAGTCTGTTCTAGCCCCAGTTTTTATGATTTTTACGTTTTTGAAAACCTCGTTACAAGATCTTTCTATTTCTACCACTAATTTGAGATATGGTTAAAGTCAAGGGTTTTGAACCATGATGAATATGTGAGTATTTTTGTTTTTAATGGTAGAAAATGCATGTTTATGGTTAGAGAAATGACTTTTACTAAGTGATTTTCGGTGAAAATGCTAAAAAGGACTAATTTGGAAAAGTTATAAAATTTGTCATAAAAGTGTGAATTAGTGGAAATTTTGGGCTGTAGTAGTTATGAAAATGGTTCATCTAGGCTTAAAATACAAGGAAATTGAATAAAAATCATTTTACGAGCCTAAGGGCAAAAGTGTAAATATGACAAAGTTTAGGGGCAAAAATGTAATTTTTCCAAAAATGTGAATTTAGGATAATTTGAGCAGCATGATGAATAAATGAGTTAAATGTGTTGTTATAGATCAAGGAAAACGAGATTCGGACTTAAAACGGGGGAAAAACAAAGAATTTGAAGAATAAGTCATTTTCACCGATTTTGCTTTGAGGTAAGTTTGTGTGTAAATAATGCATCGTTTTTACTTAGGTTTTCATATTTTGATAAATGGTACAAATTGTGGCTGAATATTTGATGTAATTGAAAAAATATCGACAAGTGAGAAATTTTCGGTTGAACCTTAAGAATAAAAATGGATACGAGTGACATGTTCACTAGAAACCTATGTGAAATCTAAGTGAAATAAGTGATCCGAGTGCTGGTCCGTACGTTATACCGGTGGCTAACTTATTCGGCATGTGTTACGGATACTCGACAGCTTATGTAAGCAGCACCGTGTAGTTTCGACATGACCGACAGCTTGTGTGAGCAGACATGAGATTGTGACTATGTGAAACGATTGTTGGTCTTATAAGTTCCACCAGTGGCTGGGTAATCCGGCATGTGTTACGGATACCTGACAGCTTGTGTGAGCAGCACTGAGTAGTTATGTATGACCGATAGTTTCTGTGAGCAGACCCGTGAATGTGATTAGCTCGAGAGAGAGCCTATGTGAAAAGTGTGATATGAAGTATCTTTAGCTACAAGTGTGGCACTGATGTGCAAATTTCCATGTATCCATTGTTATTCCGATGCATTCAACGAGAAATGACTAAGTATAAACGAATATGACTAAGTGATGAATAAGTGCAGGTATGTGTGTGTAAATTTATGAGCAATGTGCTCGATAGGTGATCGAACTTTGGTAAGTTTGATATGGGGTAAGTGTTACTATGAAAGTTAATACAAAGAAATTATGAAAGAGTAAAATTTGCAATAAAACGGTTTTGTGACAGCAGCGGTTATGTGTTTTTGAAAAATCACCAAAAATGGTGGAAATCGAATTAGAGGTTGAATAAGATATGAAATTAAATATTATTGAGTCTATTTTCACATAAATGAAACGATGTAAGCAAAAGAATTTCATATTCTAAGATATTTGAATTTTTGTGAGATAGGGTCAGAATGATTTTGGAATCCCCTGTTCCAACTTTGAAAAATCATTAAAAATTATAAAAATAATAATTATGGGTTATAATTTATATGATTAAAATTTTTAATAATTCTATTTTCAAAGGAAATAAACGGGAACATCATCCAAATCATGTACGAGGAGATAATTAATTTTTAGTGAAGAGGGGTCGGAACTCTCGAACATCAAAATAGGGGTGACTTTAAAGAATAAACTATACTTATTGGCTAAACGAAAAATTTGAAACTTTTATGGTAAGAATATATGTGAGTCTAGTTTCATGGAAAATTAGCAGATCTTAATCTGGAGTTCTATAGCTCGAGATATAAATAATTTAGTGATTGTGACTCGAGTAGACAACTTGATATGAACATGAGTAAATAGTGGAACTATGTGCAATTATGATTGTATTACCTTCAGAACATATAGTGAAGATTTATAAAAGCTTGTTAATAAATCATTTATTATTTACATACCTACTTACTAAGCTATAATGCTTACCCCACTTCCTTTCCTTTTTCCTATAGTGTCACAGATGCTAGCTCGAGTTCGAGGTCGTCAGAGATTCTATCACACTAACAAGTTATTGATTGGTATTGTATCAATGATCTTCAAGTATTTTTAAGTCTATGGCATGTATAGGGACTTGATTATGTGTATATGTTATTATGAGTTGGCCTATGCTATTTGATGGTTATTGTTGTATAAGGCCATTTAATGTGGCTAATATTTGTTATGTTATAAAACAATGATGATGCATTTCAAGGATCTGTATGCTTGCATGTGAATTGTCAAGTGTGTGTGTGTGTGTGTGTGTGATTATTCATGATAAATGTGGTTTGTAAATGGTATTTGGGTGTCTTAGTGTGGATGTTTGAAGGCTTAATAATACCATGTTGTATGATGATAAATTTGAATAAATGTATAAGTGTTTTGAGGTGGCAAATGGCTTTGTAAATAGCCTTACTTGTGGCCACATGGGTAGCCACACGGCCATGTGCCCAGGGTATGTGAAGTCTGCACTTGATTTTCAGGAATTCGGAATGCCACACAGCCTAACACACGGGCGTGTATCTCGGCTGTGTGAAGGACATGGCCTTGGACATGGGCGTGTGCCCCTATTTTTCAAGAAATTTTCAAACATTTTCCAAAGTTCTCAATTTAGTCCCGGCCACTTCCAAAGTATATATTGGGCCTCGTAGGCCCTATTTAGAGACTCAAAGATAAAAATTTGAAAATTTTTAATTTGGATGAAATTTTATGACTCGGTTTAATAAGTTTACAAGTGTATGTGTTCCGGTAATGCCTCATACCCTATTTCGGCGTTGAACACGGGTAAGGGGTGTTTCATGTAGCACCAACATTCTTCAACCCAAAAGGAATATCTTTGTAATTGTATATTCTTTTTGGAGTTCGAAATGCGGTAAGTTCTTCATCTCCAGGAGCTATAAGAATCTAACTATAGCTCGACAATCCATCCATGGAAGAAAAAGCTTTGTCGCTGATTATAGCTTTCACCATTAACTTTGTCAAAGGGAGGGGAAATCATCATTTAGACAAGTATTGTTTAGATCTTTGAAATCTACGCAAATTTTTTTTTTTCCATTCTTCTTTCTTAGTGGGACAATGTCAAAGATCTAATGTAATACCCCGAAAATTTCTACAGTAAGATATTATCTTTGATATAGTAAATAAAGGAAATAAAGCGACAAAAAGGGAAATTTTTAGTTATGACAACATTGGGAAGTATATTATGATATCTTGATTCAGGAAAGGACTAACTTGTAAAAGTGAGAAAAGTTTTGTTGCCTAAGAGTAAATACTTAAAACTTGAGGGGTTAATGTGTAAATATGAAAAAGTTGAAGGACAAATAGTGCAAATATTTTAAGGGTGGAATGATCTAGAAACTAAGGAAAATGGATGGATTGGGACCAAATTGAATAGGTGAAGAATTATGAGGGACTAAATTATAATTTTACCAATTTAAATGATGACTCAATAATGGAATTTTAAAAGATAATAAAGGGCAAAATGGTCAATTAGAAAGAGATAGAAATCTAGAAGGCAATGATGATATTGATGATATTTTATAATTATTTAATTAGATAAATATTATTTTATTAATGAGATGTTTTATTTATTTATTTTTTATTTAGTATAAAAGGAAGGAAAGATGATGAATTATCATCCTTCCTTTCCATGCATCAACGTGAGAACAAAAGAGAAAGAAAGAAAGTTTCACCAAAAATTCACCATTTTCACTTAGAAATCAAACGAATTTCTATAGCCATCAAGAGAGAAAGATGACAAGGAGACTATGGGGAGCTAGAATATCAAGTTAGATTCAAGAAATAGAAGCTGGAGGAGAGAGAAAATTAAGTTAAAGATTGAAATCAATAAGGAGAGGTAAGAACATCAAGATTTCAATATATTTTTAAGTTTGATATTATTGAAAAAGTATGGAATTTATGTTAATGTAGAGTTTTCTTATATAAGGTTTTATGTTATTGATATGTTAGTGGAGTAAAATAAGAGAAATTGATGGGAAATATTGTAGAGAAAAGAAATACGGGTGTTATAAACTTAGTAATCAACATTTTGTTCTAAAACAGTTTTGGACAGCAGCATTAGTCTAAATTTGAAAAATCACCAAAAATTGTAGAAAATGAATTAGAGGTTGAATAAAATTTGAAATTAAATTTTATTGAGTCTAGGTTTTCATAGAAGAAAGTAAGCAATGGAATTTGAAATAATGAGATATAATAAATTTTGTGAGACAAAGTCAGAATGATTTTATGTTCCCCTGCTTTGACTTTGAAAAATCATTAAAAATTGTATAAAAATACTTGGTGGTTTAAATTTGAAATTTGAAATTATTAATGATTATATTTTAAATAGAAACAAACTGGAACATCATCCAAATTCTGTATTAAGAGATAATTAACTTTTAGTAAAGAAAGGTCGAAGCTGTCAATCAGCAGAATAAGGACAAATTTGAAGATTTTTCTGTACTTATTGGCTAAACTATAAATTCTAAAAATTTTATGGTAAAGATATATTTGAGTCTAGTTTCAAAAACAACAAGCGAATCTTAATTTGGAATTCTTTAGCTGAAGATATAAATAATTTAGTGACTATGACTCAAGTGGAAAGTTTGATATGAACATATAAATAAATAATGGAATTATATGTAGATTGAGGATGTGGAATGGAGGGGAGGAGGAGGAAAATATATGAATATTCATCTAGTATGAGTTTACTTTAAAAATGGCTAATTTGCATGTTTTACGTTCAGGGACTAAATTCAATAAAAGTAAAACTTTAAAGGTAATTTTATAAAAATATAAAAAATGACCAAATTGAAGAAAATGAATTGTTTTAGAGTTTAAATTAATAAATTGAATGAAATTACTAATTTAGATCAAGATCAGGTGAAAAATCAAGAAAAATAGAAAAATTCCCAAAATGCCCTTAATATTGGTATTTCTGCAATTTAGTCAGGTAAGTTCATATGGTTGAGATTTTATGATTGAATGTTAAAATTTGAGATTATATAATGTATTATTCCATATCTTTATTATGATAAGTATGATAATATGCAAATCGAAGCAAGAGTTCAAATTGAGCAGAACGCTGGATTGAGTACGATCGTTCCATGACCAATGATGAATTGACGGATAAGACCATGGCATTTCAATGAAAATACCATAATTGGGTTATGGAAATTGTCAACGTAAGACCATGGTTAGACCATGGCAATATATATGTGTACATGTAAGACCATAGCTGGGCTATGGCATCGTAATTAAAGTGTAATGTGTGTACGTGTAAGACCATAGTTGGGCTATGGCATCGTAATTAAAGTGAAATATCATAGTTGGGCTATGGCATTGTGATAAAGTGTAAAGAAAATGCAGGGCCATGGCAATATATGTGCAAGATCAAAGTGGATTGTGGCCTTAAGAAAACGACGTGCTCAAATCCGTAAGACGTTCTCTAATTTGACAAAGATTGGTAAGTGACATATGAAATTAATATTGAAAGACTTATGGTTATAATTGGTATTGATCTGAAATATGTGTACCCATTGATATTTAAATAAATTCAACGGGTAAAATCCTAACATGAGAAGATACGAGCATGAAATGAATTATTACCCATATATGCCTGAAATATAATGATTTGTACATGTTATATGGACACACAGTGTGGAAAGTATATATGTACATGGAATTTGAGTAATGTTAAGTTCGAAATGAACTATTACCGGAATAAATATACATGAAATACATGAAAATGATGATACATGAAATATATATATACATATACATTAATATATTGATATGTTGATACATGGAAATTATGTAAGTTGAGATGAGTAATACATTCAAGTGTGACATGTTGAGATAATAAGGTTATTGATGTTGAAATTATATGAAATATGTTATTGAAGAAATGGTAAGAGATTGATATGTATGATGACCTGTATACACGATTATCTTTGATTGGTTTAAGGTATAAATATTATATGAAGCGAAATTTTTGTTAAATGATCTGTAAATCCTAGTAACACTCTGAAACTTTGTTTTGGCAATAGATACAGGTTAGGGGTGTTACATCCAAGTAGGGTATTTGATTGTTAGATTTGGTGCCCTAAGTGTAGAGTTTTGGCAATAGATGTCATTTTGTATACTTGTATTTTTTTTAATAGATTGATTTAATAAAATTATCCATAAATTACATTAATACCTTTTGTATATTGCCCTCAATGGTTTTTCCACATAAAAAATGGTAGTAAATATTGGCTCACTAGTTATCTAATATTTGACTAATACTAAGCGGTATTATGTGGTTAGATCGTAACACGAAAAGACAACTTATATTAGTAGATGAACCTAAACATGTACTTAGTCTAATTAGAAATGAGCAAACCTATTGAAATACTAATATGGCCCTATCAAGTCCAATTGGAGAGATGCTTTATCTTGTGCATTGGAGCAAATGACTCCCAAAAGAAATAGACATATATGTGACTAGACTAACAATACATCGGGTATGACCTAAATAGAATAAATCCTAAATTCGTTTATGGATTTATTCACTTTTGATGTTCATAGTAATCCTGAGTGGATGATGGACTATGTATGCATAACTCGTATACTTTGATGTAACTAAAAGCCTAAATTCAAATATATAAGGAACCGAAAGCTACTGTGTTATGTATACTACTTCTGCAATATGTAGCATTATTAGCAATAGTGGAATTTATAGCCCAAGAAATGGATAAATGATATCCTCTCATTAGAATTACATGATAGATGAAAAGCAAACATGGCCACGGGTAATTTGTCTTTGTGATAAATAACTTGATTGCTATTTAATAATAACTAACTTTTCATGAAGGAAGATGTAATGGTTACCATGAGAGAAAATATGATCATATTAGGATAATGAATTTATCCCAAAAGATTAAGGATATCATATGAGGGTAACACACTTATGATAAGGTCATTGAACGAGCATTGAATAAGTAGCTTTCATAATGATATGTAATTAGTGAGAGCTCAGTCACGATATGACTGGAATGACTTCGTGACTAAATAAGTTTATAATTAATAGGTGAAAAGTTGAAACTTAATTATAAATTATTTGAGTCTTAATTACAAATGTCCAATCGTTCTCTTCAGTAGCTCGTTGAAGCCAAAAATGAATTGCATGTAGAATCAAATTAATAGAAATCGATGAAAATGATGAAGTTAGATAAATGAGTCACATTCAGAAATGAATGTGTTTTATCACTAAGTATGAAAATGACTTAAGAATTAATTTAAGTTTATTATTTAGTCAAATAATTGAAGTTCAAAAATAGAATTAAATTAATTGTAGTCAAAAATTGAAGTTCAAAAATAGAATTAAATTAATTGTTCATTGTGAATCAATTGATTATGGAAATTAAATATATTTTCTCATAGATTCTTTCACGGTAAAGTTGTCATGACTTTTACAAAATTAGATTTGAGTTGATAAAATTATTTAATTTGAAAATTAATTTATCTAATTAAATTAAATTAAATTAAAAATAATATTTATTTTGGAAAATAAAACACATATATTAGGTTAAATTAAATTAAAAAAAGTTTTGAGTTAAAAGTGTAGAAAGCCAATATAATTGGACCAATACAAGATAGACCCAAAATCCCCTTATAATACATATGAGGAGCAGTAACCCTAGTATATTTAACTAGGGTCTGTCGCCCTTTCTTTTAGTTAAACTAGAAGGCTAGTTTTTCTATTAAATGGATATTATTTGTGTTTTACTAATTCAACCAGGATTGTCATTTATCTTCCTATAAATATATGGTATTGGTAGAGCTATACATACAATAGTTTTCAATATTGTTATTTAGCATGAAAATAGTGATAATTTAATTTCTAAGTATAAATTTTATTTTATGGGAATAACAATTCTACTGGTTTCTATTGATAGAGAATTATTTTCCTACTAAAAGTGATAAATATATGGTACTGGTAGGGCTATACATGCAATAGTTCTCAATATTGTTATTTTGCCCAAAAATAGTGATAATTTATTTTCTAAGTATAAATTCTATTTTCTGTGAATAACAATTATACTGGTATCTATTAAGAGATAATTACTTTCCTATTGAAAGTGATAAATTGTTTCTGGTTCTATGTTTGATTCGTGATTGTTCGAGCTCACACTAGAAGTGATTCATGGTACGAGAATAATGAAGAAGGCCGTTCAGTTCAAAGTCGAGAGCGTGTATGATCTATCTCGCACAAAGAACAAGTACTTCTTGAGAAAATTTTACTACTATAAATATAAAAAATCGACTTAATTTTTAAAATTTTTATTTTTCATTGTGACAAAAACCAATTTTTAAACTAGATTTTTATAACATTGACTTTTCTGATAAAGCCAACTTCAATGTGTTGTTCACTTCAACTTTAATTTGAGGAACCAACTCAAGAGGATATCGTGTCTGAGCTTGTTTAATTGGACAAACACTTTTCATGATGGACAGATGATGGACAACTGCTCTTGGATCAAGTCCTGACTTTTCTATGTATGTCCATGCAAAAATATCTTGATATTTTTTAAAGAGATTGAGATAGGTTTCTTCTCTTTCTTCTGAAGACGGACTTGTATTGATGTCAACTTGTTTCAACTCACTAATAGTGGTTTGATTTCCTTCTTCCAAATAATGAAGGAGCTTCTTGAGCTTCCTTCTCTTGAGACTCTTCATCAATCTCTTTCATGGATAAATGATAAGTCGCAAGGACTTCCATATCTTCACATTCTTCCTTCTTGGTCATATTGTTTATGACTACTATGTGTTGTGTAGCTTTTAATATTTCACCAGTAGTTATCTTCAGTTTGGAGCGTATTTTCATCTACGAAGGAATATTGTTATGAAAGCCCATTGGTTATTTTGAAGTGTGAGCATTTCTTTTCTTAATGCAGCTAGTGTTTCCAAAACTTGAACCCCCAAGTCTTGAATGAATAGAGGTTGGTTTGGTAACAGATGGCTTAAGGATTTCTCCTTTGATTCGTTCAAAAATTAACTTTCGAGGAGATCGAAGAATTAGGCGGTCAAACACCGAACGCCTTCTTACTGGTTCTACCAATCGATTAAATACTGAAGATTTAGAGGTACTGTATGATCTTTTTGCTCTTCTAGAACTTCTTCTGATGTTACATGCACTGAAGTTTCTCTACGAATCTTCGACTTCAACTAAGTAAACCCAAGTTTTTCTTTAGAGGTTCTAGCATAATCTTATTTAAGTGCATGCAACTTGCATATTATTCAAGAAGACTAATGCTTGTTAAAGAAGGTTTTATTTAGTTGCAATGTAATTTAGTTTAGTTGAAAATGAACTTAGTTGTTGATGTTTTGATGGGTTTAGGTTATGATTGAGCTGATAAGTCACTTATTCATGTGTACAAGCAATGGTTTACAAGTTACTAGGCTACTTAGTGGTAGTAGGTAGTAGTTGGTAAAGTATTTGGCTATAAATGTATTGCTTTTCTAGTTGAATGAATGAGCAAAATGAGTTGAAGCCATAAACTCCTTGCTGCACATTTGTGAGAAAGTAAAATATCATACGCCTTGTTTTGTGTTCTGCTTTTCTTCTCTCATCAAAAAATCCCAACAATTGGTATCATGAGCCTAAGTCTTAAGGGCCATTGATTTTGCTTCATTGCTTGTTAAAAGAAGGAAGTTGTCAAAGCATGTCATCAAGGATGCTTGAATGCTTGAAGAGAAGACAACATCAGCTCAACCTTAAGAGACTCTCCCAAACAAGCTTGAATAAGCTAAAGGAGGAGTTTCAAGGAAAGTATGTGAGTTTTCCAATGTGCAAGTGCAAGTTCAAGAAGATGTCAAAGCTACAAGCTTAGCTAAAAGTGCAAGCTATGAGCTCATCAAAAGGTGCAAGCCTCAGATAGTTTGAGCCCGATAAAGACACTGTTGAAGACAAGAAGCAAAATGCGAGCTCATCAAAGGTGCAAGCTCACTTAGTGCGAGCGAGTTGAAGACACTGTTGAAGATAGTAAGCAAAATGTGAGCTCATTAAAGGTGCAAGCTCCGCTTAGTGCGAGCAGAAAGTGCAAGCCAAAATGGTAGATCGGAGGCAAGCAAACTATACTGCAAGCTATATATGCAAGAAGAAACAGGATGAAATGAACAAGGAACAAGGCAAGTTGCCAACCAAGGCTATAAAGGAGGAGAAGACTCCATTTGCCAAGGTTGAAAATGAAGTGCTTGTGCAGGCGACTTGAAACAAAGCATCTAAGGACTGTCAAGTTCAAAAACTTGATGAATGATTGGTGTTTGCAGATGGAGTCCAAGGATGAGTGTTGAAAATGGCCAACCATGTCTTTGTTACATTTTGGCTAAGTGCATGCAACTTGCATATTGTTGTCAGAAGACTAATGCTTTGTTATAGCAAGGTTTTATTTAGTTTCAATGTAATTTAGTTTAGTTGAAAATGAACTTAGTTGTTGATGTTTTGATGGGTTTAGGTGATGATTGAGCTGATAAGTCACTTATTCATGTGTACAAGCAATGGTTTACAAGTTACTAGGCTATTTAGTGGTAGTAGGTAGTATTTGGTAAAGTATTTGGCTATAAATGTATTGCTTTTCTAGTTGAATGAATGAGCAAAATGAGTGAAGTTATAAACTCCTTCTCGCACATTTGTGAGCAAGTAAAATATCATACTGCCTTGTCTTGTTCTTTGTTTTCTTCTTTTGTTTATGTTCAAAGTTCCAACACTTATTTCTTTTATCTTACTTGATGAATTTTGACAAAACTATTTAAGTCCTTTTACTTGGTTCATCTTTCACGTGCCAACTTCACCACCTCCTTTTGCTTGTAACTAACATTAGTAAGGAGTTTATATGCATTGGAATCAAAGCCTTTGTTTCTATAAGAAAGAACACTTCCATGTACACAAGGAGACCCGATATGCCTAACTTATACTTTCAGTGGAGGTTCAAGGATTTTTTATTCCTCCATGTTACTAAGAGGAAGGGTCAAAGTTTTCAAACCTTGGGTTATTTCATCATCTAACGTATCCTTTCTCGATGTTTCTTCCGCAAATGAACTCTCCAAATAAAACTTGGCATCGACAAAGTGAACTTATACTTTATAAAATGGCTTTATATCTGCAAGAACTATTTTAACTTGACCATTGCTATTATACTTAAAGCACTGATGAAGAGGTGAGGAAACTACACCATTTTGATGAATTTATGGTCGTCCTAACAACATTTCGTGTGTTGTTTTAGTATCAATCACATGGAAAAATGGGCTTGATTCCATATCTCCGATAAAAAGTTGAAATCTGAGTTTGCCGAGAACTCTTTGCCCCCTTGGCTGAATCCTTGATAATCAAATGAATTTGTATCAACTCATCAAGAAGGTCTCTCAAATCTTTTATTGTCTTAAAGGGATTATGTTGACTACTGAACCATCATCAACTAAGATTCGATTCACTTTTGGCTCACAAGTATATCCAATAATAAACCAAGGCCTCTTATAAGAAGTGGATCCTAACAACAAGTCTTTATCAGTAAAGTTGATCTTTCGTACACTAGAGTGATCACCGATTTGTAACCCCGTGGTGTCATATTTGCCTTCACTCTCGAAATCTTTACCATCACCAATATGATTACAATTCACAGGAATGAAATCTTCATCTCTAAATGAAGTGACATGAATTCATTCAATGTTATGGGCTTTCTTGAGTTTGCATTTTCAGCAGGCCTTTTCTTTCTTTGGGACACTCTAGGATTTGTTGACTTGGTTGACTTGGATATCATCTTTGGTTGATATTAAGACTTTCAAAGGTTTTGTGGCATACTTCCTTCGACTTATTTGATGTGTCACTACAGCAAAACAGACTTTTGGCGGTGTTTTTAGTAGCGTTTTAAATAAAAACGCCGTAAATATTATACATTAGCAGCGTTTGGAGGAAAACGCCACAAAAAAATGTGCAATAGCGGCTTTTATTTCAAAAATGCCGCTAAAAAGGATATATAACGGCGTTTATTAGTAAAACGCCGCTAAAGGTATGAGCATTAGCGGTGTTTATGGAAAAACGCTGCTAAAAGTCTGAGAATTAGCGGTGCTTTTGGAAAAACGCCGCTAAAAGTCTGAGCATTAGCGCGCTTTTGAAAAAACGCCGCTAAAAGTCTGAGCATTAGCGGCGCTTTTTTTAAAAACACCGCAATAAGTTGACCATTAGCGGTGCTTTTTTGAAAAACGCCGCAAGTAATTTTAAAGTTTTTTTGGATATATATGACTGATTGTTTTTAAATTTATATATTAAATAATTTCTTATATAATCGTAAAAGAGATATATTAATTTTAAATATTAAATTAATTATCATTATAGTTTAGGGTTTATGGTTTAGCATATATAGTTTAGGGTGTAAGGTTTAAGAGTTACTATTTTAATATTTAGGGATTATGGTTATGATTTGCGGTTTAAGGTTTAAGGGGGATGTGTTAGGGTTTCATGGGATAAAAGTTAGGGTTAATGGGTTTAAAGGTAAATGGTTAAGGGTTTGGAGTTAATAGGTGAAGGGTTAGGGGTTAGGGGTTAGGGTTTTATGTTTTATGATTTAGGGTTTATGGGATAGAGAATAGTAGTTTAGGGTTTAGATTAATTAATGTCTTTTAATTTATATGTTAAATAATTTCTTATATAATTGTAAAGAGATAACATTAATTTTAATATATTAAAATTATGATTCTAGCTTAAATTATTTAAGAGATAAATAGACAACCTTTACATATATTAAATGATTTAGGATTTAAGGTTTACTTGAGATTTGTTAAATGATGAATTTTTTAAAAATTCAAAAATAAAAATAAAAAAAAATCAAAAAATAAAAAGTTTATAAAATTGTGTATGATTTAATCAAAATTAAAGTTTCAACTATACATTTAAACCATAAATAGAATTTCACGTCTACAATTATACATTGAACCAAATTCATATATATATATAATTACGAGATGTATCGCTATTAGAATTTAGGTGTATATATATAATTAAATGTTATTTTTTATATGTTAATTTAAAATTATAAAAATATTGAAAAAATTAAAATGTTAAAATAAAAATTATAAAATTTAAAACTTAAAACTTTAAATTTTAATATGTTAGTCAATATTTCAGTTAAAAAGATTAATATTCAAAATTAAAAAATTCCAAAAAATGTTTTTGAAAGAAAAATATATTGAAAAAGGAAAAAAATTTGAAATTGAGAAACAGTGGCATTTTCGTAAAAACGCCACAAAACATTTCCACCAAATTAGTGGCTTTTTTAAAACGCCACAAAAAACATGCTATAGTGGCCTTTTTTTTACAAAAAAACGCCACAAATATGTTTCAAACTGTAAAAAAAACGTCATCATTTTACATTAGCCACTGCCCCTTTCTTTTCTTTCCTCCTCAGCCGACTCACCCATTTCTAATCCCTAACTCCTCATTTCTAATCCCCGATTTCTTCCGCCATTGTCACCCTGTTCTCCCACTCCTCTTGGTGTAAGCGAGGATACTGCTTGGGATGAGATAATGAAGGCTAGTATTTCATGTATCATTTTTTCTTTCCCCTTTTCTGTTGCTTTCATCTTGAATAACCTTTAAAACTTCTCCTATTACTTTATTGTAGAAGTATGACGTCTTATTCGAGAAGAACGCAAAGGTCGGGAGCTTCTACCTTCAGTCAAAGGTTCATAGGGCTAAAGAGTGCTTAGAAGCCATCTATCGAGCCAAAGGAGAAGGAACTCCTCCTAGTTGAGGATGAGGATTTGTCCAGGTTTGCTCATTTCACATACAGGGCCAAATGATGATGTTTCAACTAAAGAAAAAGAAAACATTAAAAAAGAAAAAAGAAGTGGGTAAAAACATGGAGATAACTTTTTAGGGGAAATTTGGGTGTTTTAGAGCCCTAAACACATGGCCGAATATTTTATTAAGAGATCAGTCTTAGAAATCATTAATTGAGTGGGAGAAAGTTGTGTTTGAAGAGGAAGCATTGGTTATATTTGGTAAGTGTGAAATTTATAAGTTTTGGCATCAAATTTTTTGTTAAATTGGTTGACACGTTGAAAATAATTTAGATGTAGAGTTGAAATTGATGAAATTTATAAGCTACCTTTAAGCCTTTATATTGAAGATTTATATACTAATTTTACTTGGCTTATAAGGCTTTAATGTAGGGTAAACATTGGAGGTTTTAATCCAAGATTATTATGCACTAAATTGATACATTTATCTTCACAAAATCTACTAAGATAAATGCCTCATTTCCTATTCGTGTGGATGGTGTTTGTGCTAATTTTATTTGTATCATTGTTATTGGTTTACTCTACACTCATTTCATAAGGAGAGATTTGAATTTGTTGCAAGTGGAATATTTGGATAAGTGGTTGTAGCAAGTTAGGGTTATCTGTTGGGATAGGGATTATCTATTAAAGCTTTAAGTACTTCTTGTTTGAGAATAGATTGAGATTTAGTCAGTAGTTTACTGAATCAATTATTGAATAAATCATTTAAGGAGAGAGGCATCGTAAAGTAAGATTATTTCTAAATGTAATTATCTCTCTCTTTACTCTTTTTGCTTATTGCCTTTGTTCATTGTCTTGTCTAAACTCATGTCCGTACATTACTTTGAACAAGAAGCAAACTGATTACATTTTCACGTTTTAGTTCAACTGCACCATAATTTCTCCAACAAGTTGAACCAAAAAAAGGATTAAACTAGTAAAAACCAATTGAGTGGGAGAAAGCTGCGTTTGAAGAGGAAGCATTGGTTATATATGGTAAGTGTGAAATTTATAAGTTTTGGCATTAAATTTTTTGTTAAATTGGTTGACACGTTGAAAATAATTTAGATGTAGAGTTGAAATTGATGAAATTTAGTTTGAATGTTTGTATTATTTGGGTTTTCATTTTTGGGGTATGCAAGTTGTTTGGGATATTGTGGATGAAATATTCTCAACCACTGCCAACAACCCGGTTTGGCGGCATGGAAATTGATTCTGAAATTAAATATAAAAACAAGGTGAAAAGATAGAGGTTGAGATTTTGATAGGAGGGAAGATGGCCATCGCAAGTCTCTTAGGATGGCTCGTGACCTTCTTCTTCCTCATATCTCTTCTCGCCATTATTTGTTATCAGGTTATTTTCTTTCTGTTTAATATAATTTTAATTTGTTAACAATCGTTTGATAATGGCAAATTTTGCAGCTTATATGTTTTATTGATTTGGAAATTGATTACATAAATCATTACGATTGGCGAAGACGGATAAACAAGGTTGTGATCTGGAGTTCATAATCCAAGTCAATTTTTTGCTTGGTCTGCATTTAATTACAGGACATTATTTTCTTTTTTTCCGTCTCTCCCATATTCATACAATAATTTCATATTGTAAGTTTCTAAAATCCTTCAAAAATTATCCTCAACTATTTTTATTTCTATTTTTCTTTTAAAAAAAAGGTTTTGGAATTGAATGAACAGTATAGAAGGAGAAAACATTTGGTTGATGTAATGAGATCTTTAATCACTCAAGTGGGAAAAGAAACAACGACTAATCAAACTTGGCTATCTTATTATCCTTTTAATTGTTTGGGATATTGTGGTGGATTTCACAGAGACTCAACTCTAAGCTACTACCGATCAATATTCGTATGTAGACTCAACTCAACTCTAGTTTGTTTATTGTAAATCCTTTTATATTTTATAATTTCAGATTTGTCTTCAATTTGTCAATTTGATTCAATATCATTAATCTTCAAATGATTGAGGTCTTGGATAATTTATTCTTGATAATTTAGTTCGAAATTCATCAGAATGTTGCAACAATCTTTTGAAACTGGAACAACAATCCTTTCCAAATATGCGAACAAAGAGATCGCCTCAAGGTTTAAAGTAAAATGAGGTCCTTTGTCGATGCATTTCTTTTTATTAATCTAATAGTTTCTTTATGCTATGTGATTTGTCCTATTCTTTTGTTTAATCTTTTGCTTCATTGAAATTTGCAGATTAGGTTGTATTTTTTTTCATTTTTTGGTATTAAATATTTGGTTATTTGGTCAACTAAAACTGGTTTGAAGGTCAAGGAATATGAGCTTTTGAGAAGGAACTTTAGTGATACTAGTGCTTTGGATTTGGCATCCAGAGCACATCGATCTTGGAATCAAGTAAGTTTTGTTTTATTTTTGTTGTACATCCTTATCAATTTTCTTGTAGTGTAATTGATGTATCTTATGTCGATATTGCATTTCGCATATTGCATTTTAATTCACACTTGACAAGACCGAGTAATAGAACTAAGTTTGGAATCATTAATGGGTTTAGGGCTAGTTTTCGTTGGAACTTTATGATAAAAATATTATTACTACGTGAATGGGTACATACATTATGTCCGGAAATCTTGTTTGGTTTAATTTTAGGGTCTAAGAATGCACTACTTTTTCCAATTACTCATTCTTTGGGACGGTGTTGTGAGATATCAATACAACTTCGACTGTGCTAATGTGTTTTGGTTTTCTTGTTAGAGTTAGTGTGGTGCTTGAAACTAGCCAACCCAGTTCAAAGTTAGGCTTTACTTTATTCAATCACTAGTGGCACTTACATTAAAAACCAAAAGGAAAAACATAAAGAGAGTTGCAGACATGCACGGCACTAACTAAGTAGCTTCATTTCGCTAAATGCCTAAATTTAAATTTCTAAAATTATCGTTTAGATTTTAAGGTATACTATTAATTATCAAACTATTATGGTCTTTCAATTTTAGTATTTTTATTTTAGTTATTAAATTATAAAATTTTTCAATTTCGATATTATTGTTTAGTTATGTTTTGTCATTTTTGTTCTATAATAATATATTTAATACTTAAATACTTACAAATTATATTAATTTTGTTCTAATTTTAAATAATATAATAAAATTAACTCTACAAATTATCTCATTTAATACTCAAATGCATGAAAAGAAAAGCAAACAAAGTAATTCTTTTTTCCATTTAAGTTCATTATTTTCCAATAAAATATGATTTCTAATATTGTCTATGATTTCTTTGTTTATCGTTAATGTTTTAATATACTTTTCTCTTGTTTTCTATCATTTTCCCTTTCGCAGTAGCTTTTAGTTTGGAGAATGCGCATTATCATTGAATATTTTATTAAATGGAAGCTTTATCCAAATGTTAATGTTAAAATAGGCTTTACTAGGAGCTTTATCCAAATGTTAAATAAAAAGTAAAATAGGATTTACTTTATTCAATCAGCTAGTGTGTTATTTGTAATCAGCTAGTGCCTAAAATAGGCTTTATTCAATCAGATTAAAATGTATATTGGAAATTGACATCTAATAGTCATTTTAATTTGTGGTGTTTTTATAATATACTTTAATTTTTTTTTTATTTTTCATGATTTTTAGCGGCGTTTTTAGGAAAAGTGCCGCTAAAGGGCATGTTTTTAGTGGCGTTTTAAGGAAAAGCGCCGCTAAAGGTCATGACCTTTTTGCGGCGTTTTTTCTCATAAACGCCACTAAAATTTGCGGCGTTTGATTTAGCAGCATTTTTTGGCGCTTCTAAAAGCGCCGTAAATAATTTTAGTGGCGCTTATAAACGCCGCTAAAGGTAAAAAAACGCCGCTAAAAGTCTGTTTTGCTGTAGTGTGTGACAAGTGTCTAGCCATCATCAAGATTGATTTTTTAAGGAAGACGCTTGCCTCATTCTCACGCAGATTGATTGTCCAACTCGCTTTTTTGGTGAAAATAATGGGATCGAAAGAGCCAAACTTTATCACCACATTTGGTTAAGGAGTCATTTCAACTGATGTCAAGTGTGAAAGACAAAGCGTTTCTCAAGAGGATGACTGATCAAATAGTGATATTTACAATAGGTTGGATCATCAACTTTATCAGCTTCTTCAAGTCACTTCCTCTCTAAAAATTGGATTAGTTTGTTTTTAAGAAGTTGTTCTAGCATTGTTGCAATGTTTGAATCAACAAAGGGGTGCTTCTTCTTTTTCCTATCTTGAAATCGGAAGGTTTTTTTTTTTTTCTTAAGATTGCCTTTTTTTGGGAGATACCATGAGAGGTTTTGATTTTATGGCCATAGACTGCTTTCTTTCTCCTTTGTTAGGAATGGGTGTAAACCCCTTAAGTCGACCTGGACATTATAGCGAAATTAAGAAGGCTACATTAGCAACCGGAATGACTAAGAAGACCAACTAATCTAATTTTAAGAAAACTGTGGTTGTTATTTTGAGTTAGGTTAAAACCTTCATTTGTTAGGTCGTCTATACTTTACGATTCATTTTATTATTAATAGTGATGTTTTAGTAAAACCATTGTGTTATTGATTTATTTTGTAAAACCCGTGGCAGTATAATGCAATGGAAAATCAACAATTATGTCAAATTTTACTTAAACCGAATAACATGCAATTACTGGTTATTAAATTCAAACTAATTGAATGAATAATGTATGCATAAAAATCCCAAACCAAAAACTACCAAGCCACAGTCCTAAATAACAAATTTACAATCCCAACCAGTGAAAAACTTTAAAGGAAATTCTTTTAAAAATAAAGCAGTCAAAAGTCCAAATATTTCCACATGCCGAGTCCAATCCTAGTCTCGAGCATTTACTTGAGAAGTTTAAAAGTAGAGGGGTGAGCTTAAGGAAGCTTAGTGTGAGTCAAAATTACAATACATCATGTAATCATTCATTCGGATATAATAGTCAATGGTACCAATCCATACCGTTGCGTAGAAATATTCAGTTAGTGTATGAGCATGTTATGTTGTATGATTCAAAGTAAAAGTTTTCTACCTGATCATCTGCTACACCCTACGAGTTCCCCAAAACCCATCTACCAAGCTCCAAATATTGTGAGCTGAAGCTCCATGTGGATAAACCACGAGTAAAAATAATGCAAATAAATTGCCAGTAAAAATGTAGTCAAGCAGCCAGTAATGTAGACTAGACACTAGTATTTTAGACAAGCTGCTAGAGATGCGATTAAATCACCCAATCTCCTCGGTACTCCGGTGTAGTGCACTGACAACAATATTGCGAACTTAAAATGCTGTTGGTACTCCACAGAACTCTTCCGTCAACCACAAATACCCACCCCATGCAATTGCAATATGTCATACAATCAGTAAACATATCATGCTTCAAATAATAGTTTCGATACAATGACACACTTAACATGCATACCAATAAAAAGTATCGGTGTATACCTTGCATACCTTTTGTTTAAAAGTAACAGAAGCATGCATACATGCTTTCCATACAGTCAATATCACATATGGTATGTAATTTAAATACATACAAGCTCAATGTCAAATATGCCATATTACGTGCATACTAATCAATGTTTCAAAAATTCAGCATGTTGTACATGAATTCAATGCACAATTTTCACCACATATTTAGCAATTAGAGATATGACATATCCAACATGTGGTTAACCAAATTATAGAACAAAATCATACAATACATACAACTCATACATAATTTAATCGGTCTCAATAGGGCCTTTTACAATCAGGCTTCCTATTTAAAAATGTACCTTGCTCAGCACTCCATTTATTAACACTTAGGCCATTCAGACATGCTAAAACTAGCAAGCATAACTACCATTTTGAAAAATATTTTAAGATTTTTAGACTAATTTATCAAAGGTAAAGACCCACACCTTAATTCGCAATCTACAACTGTAAACTATAAAATATGTACTTTTGCACTTAAGCCTTAGATGAGCCTAGATTCAAAAACAACACTTAATACATTAAAATACAATTAATGACCAGCCTTGAAACACCCCTAAGGTTTCGGCTAAAGTAATGTCACATTAATAAATTTTTAGATTCGAAACGACAAACGAATTTACACTAATTTGATGCGAAACGAGGGTGTGAATGATATCTGACTTCACTACTGATCCAGGATGTTTAGTTCAACACCTACGATTAAATTAAACTATAAAATAAATAATTAATTATCAATTAAATGTCTTAGATCGACCCAACCAGAAACTTTAACAAAATTAATATGGCACAATAACTCGCTTAAATCCGCACTTACGTTTCATGTTAACTAGACTTGAGATGTCAAATGAGCGAGATCACATTCACTCCTAATTGACAAGGTTAAGGGTTGCTTTAAATAGAAGAGAATTGAAGAAAATGTTGTTGCAAATGTGCGAAAAAATAAAAATATAGCAACCCACAAGTGGTGCACAAAGGGGCAACACATAACCATAAACAGTGGCATGGAAAGAGGCTGATTTGAGGAGGCACAACAATAGTGGAAAACACCCTTGTTTGGACGGAAGAATGAAGAAGAAAATGGGAGATTCTTGAGGATAAGGATGGTTGCATGACAAGGGAGGCAAAACAAAATGAATAGGCTGAAAAACTTAATGAAAAATAACATATAAACCTAGGTTGGACATATAACAGCCTATTTTTCAATGAAATCGAAACAGTGGTTTCGGGACAACAAATCCAAACCGAAAATAAAATTTATTTTCATTTTATTACATGGTCCATAATATGTTAAAAATTTCATGTGAGAATTCTGATAAGAAAATTTTACTGATTATGTGCTTAATTACGAAAAGGACTAAATCGCATAAAATGAAAAAGTTAAATTCTAGTAGCTATAAGGATTAAATAGCTATGGAATTCAAAACTTGAGGTTCTTATATGGTAATTAGACTATTAAAGAAAATTATGTAGATATTTTGGTGACTTATCTATGGAAATTTAGAAAAAGAGCAAGGACTAAATTGGAAATTAAAATAATTAAAAAGATGATAAAAGATATCATCTTATTTTTATGTCATCTTCAACCTAAAATACATGGAAACCAACCCTAGGAGAGTGAGAAGAAACTTTCATGGCTTAATTGGGTAAGTTTCCTTATCCCCTTTTTTTAGTAATTTTGATATTTTTGAAACCAGGATAGTTTAATCTATCTATTTGGGGATCAATTTGAAAAGTTATCAAAGTATGGAAAATGGGTAATGGATGAATATTCTAAAAATTAGAAATTTATGGTAGAAAATGAAAGGTTGTTGATAGATAAACAATTTTTACAAAGTGATTTTTGATGAAAACATGATTTAGGGACTAAAATGTAAAGTTGTTAAAATTGATGAAAAATTATAAAATTTATAGAAAATATGTGTTGTAAATTCTATATTGAAATTTCAGTTAGGCTTAGAATACGGAGTAAATTGCATAAATTTCATTTTTCGAGCCTAGGGATGAAATTACAATTTATGGAAAAGTTAAGGGCAAAATGGTAATTTTTCCTAGGACATAAATTGAGTCCAACTGAATATGAAATGTGTAAAATTGATGATTAAAGTTATTTATATTGATCCGAACAACACAAGTTCAAGGTTAGACCGAGGAAAAGAAAAGGTTTCAGATTAATAGATTTTATACGTAAACAAGTATCGAGGTAAGTTCGTGTAACTTAATCGAGCATGTAATTATGTTAAATTAAATGTTGTGTTGTATGAAATATGATTATTATTTATGTGAATTTTTTGGACGTTACGATATAAGAATGAATACATGCTTGAAATGATTGAAAAAAGGTTAAGTTTCGTTTGAATATTGAATTCCAATATATATGCTTTCCCAAAATGCATGAGGTCTTGCATTTGTTGCTGACGGATTTAGCTTGGATGAGTAATTCTATTGACCTCATTATAGAAAAGATTTAGCCTGGACGTGTAATCCTGATATAATACCTCTCGAGCATACATTACAATTAGGATTTAGCCTGGACTGGTAATCCTGTTATACGATATATGGCTCGAGAGTGTGTTCCTTGATTAAGTGCCCTAATGGGTACTCTTGAAAAAGAATTGACGGGTTATTGAATCATACACCTCGAGTGTACCACTTGAGCATCCATCAGAACTTCAATAGTTCAACGGACAAAACTCTTGGCATGATGAGAGAATTATGAGATGAAATGATAATTTCTTGAAAGAATATTGCATGATGAGCTCATATATCCTTACTTGATGCATATGTGAACATTATGTGACTAACTTGTTTGATTGAATGTATGTGTTTAGGTAAATTTGCCAAATTGATGAAAAGCATGTTATTGAATGCTTAATGTTAATAAATGTGATTTGGTAAGTTTAGTTTTGTTATACGAACTTACTAAGCATGTAATGCTTACTCCATTTTATTTTTCCCTGTTTTATAGTGTTCGGAAGCTCGCGAAGGTTGGAGATCATTGGAGCATCGCCACACTATCTACTAGCTTATTTTGGGTATACATAGTAAAATCATTTTGATATAATGGCATGTATAGGACAACTTGGCTATTAGTGGCTTGATAATGATGTTTGTAATCTAGCCAATGGGATGGCTAGTAATGGCTTATTTTGATGTACTTGTAATGTCATACTATGGTAGCTTCATATATGTTAAGAAATTGATCAAATTATGTCTAACATATGGATTAAACCAATGTAAGATTATAAACATATATGCATGTAATGATATGCCTTGTGGAATGATAGAGTTTGCTTAATTTGAATGCTTGAAATGGTTGGTATTTGGATGTGAGTTTTAATGCAGGACATTGGTGTGATTTTGGGTGAGAAATGAAGCTAGAAATGGCTTTCTTTTGTCCACACAGGCAGACACATGGGCGTGTGTCTTGACCATGTGTGACACATGGCTTGGTACATGGGCGTGTGGTTAGGCCGTGTGTCCCATGCACCTACATTTTGAGAAATAGAATGCTTAGAATTGAGCACACGGGCAGAGACATAGGCATGTGTCTTAGTCATGTGTGCCACACGGCCTAGAACACGGGCATGTGTCTTGGCTGTGCGAAACCTGCACCTAATTTCGAAAGAATTTAATTAACCACACAGCCTAGCACACGGGCATGTAACACCCCAAACCTGGCCTAAACGTTACGACCGGATCTGGCCTGTCACATGAAAGGAATGTCTAAAAACTGTGTGTTCATTAAAAAGTTCGTGTTCATTATATTTGTTGTAAAAAATCGAGTGTAAGTAATTTTGAAAAAGAAACGGTTTATTAACATTTTAGGAAAATCCCGTATTAAACATTTAATAACAAGCAGTAACCAAATTAAAAGCTAAAACCAAATAAAATACCAAGGCCTTATTACATTGCAAAATCCCAAAATTAGAAAGTAATTTTAAATAGAAACTGAAAGTTTACGAGAAAACAAAGACATGGCCACCACAGAGTCCACCTCGGCTCCTAAGTCCTCAAACTACGGATTTCTGAAACATTTAAAAGAGGGGTGAGTTTACGAAAACTCAGTGTGTACAACCCCCAATAGTAAGAACATGTATCAACCCATACAAATACAACATATTAAGCATGTATGCAATGCAACCCAGCCCAACCTAAGTATCCAACCTCTACACACCACCCGTACCTGCCAGTCACACCGTGGGGATTACTAAATCGACCCTCCATCCGCTACACACCATCGAAGGCAGTCACTGCAGTCAACTGCACATCGCCCTTATAATTGTGGCATAGCCACCAGATAATGTGATGAGTCACTAAATTCATAATATGTGACATAGGTCACCAGATAATGTGGTAAAAACCACCAGAACACTTCCCCTTTATCATTATCACCCATATGCCCATGCAACATACATAATATTACAATTCGTGTATGCAGTATGACATGTATGCAATCATATATCAAATAACGTATGAAACGAATTACCATCATAATCAGAATAATAATATACAACATAATCAATCTAACCAACCTCTAAGGGTATAACAGTAATTTTACCTACCAAGGGTATTTTCGTAATTTACCCACTAGGGGTATTTTTGTAATTTACCCACCAAGGGTATTTTCGTAATTTACCTATCAGGGGTATTTTCGTAATTTCGCACCTGCAATGGCCCTCCCGGAGTCTAATGTTACCCTGAGCGACTCGGCTACCATTTCTGGTCGTCACCAAACTATTGGGCCTAAAACCCGATTTTGGCCCATTCGGGCCCATACACTGGTGTGGCCCACCTAACACAAATCTAGCCACGTATATAGGTTCCACCTAGTCTAGTTCACTATATACTATATCATCATACAATTAATTCCAATTGGCCCCACGGGCCCATCGGACCCACTTCACCCATCATGCCCAAGCAATTTCAACCCACAAGAATACTATTGATGGCCTCAACTATCGCGTCGAAGCCCCACACGTGCGCTCGCACACTCATGTGGCTACTAATGCCGTGACCGGCACTTCGGCAGTTGCCGCTCTACAACTAGAGTAGAGAGAGTTATACACCTGATAGGACTCTGGTGCCAAACTGCACTGCGACCACTCCACGTGCCCAATGCCCACCAAGGTATGTTAACCTCCTCTTGGCATGCTCTTTATATAGCTAGCTCTTCACCTTCATTCCTTGTATCTTTTCGATGTGGGATCCTTTCACAAGAGAGTTTAAATTCAACTGAAACTCTTACCATCTAATCCATAAAATAAATACTCATTTGCTCCTCATGAGATTGAACCCAAGCTCTCCCATCACCAATTCACGCCACTTGCCACTTTACCAACCAGCTCCTTGTGTCTTAAACCATGCATAACTAAATATAACCCTATGGCCAAGGTCTAAATTCATTTAATAAAAATAATCTAAAAGGAATGCAAACGCTACAACTAGAACCTTGGACCTCCTTCCTTCCTTGTGGCGTCACTCCCTTGTCCTTAAGTGGCGTCACTTTGCCACTACACCACACACTCCACTTGTGCCATTTTCCTTCACATTTTATTCTTAAGGCCAACCCACCAACCTCTAGGGTTTTTTTCACCTAAAACCAAAATTTTTCCTAAGGCCTAACTTGAACCCGGGACTTCATAGAAGCCCCCTAACCTTCCAAACTCACTTATCTAATTGGTCCAACTTGCATTTAAGCCGATCTCTTGTTCTCCAAAAATTTAAACGCTACTACGCCCAAGGCCCATTGAGCTTAATCCTACTAGGCCCAATTTCAGGATGTTACAAATCTACCCTCCTTAAAGAAATTTCATCCTCAAAATCTCCAACTAACTAACAGTCACACGTCCTAACCTACCACACTACGCTCACGCTGCGCACTCTGATCAAATTAACCCTAATAAACAAAATCTCGAAACTTCTTTCTCACAACTAGATATCTAAACACAAAGAAAATTGATATTTATACATACAATTTCTATATCCAAACCAGCACACACAAAATAAATACCAAAAATACAGTCATAACATTGTCTTAACAAACATAAAATAAGGGAACTAACGAATTTGGATGCCGGAGCTCAAGGTGCCATACTTCCAGACAAAATGTATTTTCAAAACAAACTTTTGAAAACTTTTTTTGAACCCCATAACCCACAGCCGAGTTTTTAAAACCTAGGCTCTGATACCAAAATTGTAATACCCCAAACCTGTCCTAAACGTTACGACTGGATCTGGCATGTCACATAAAAGGAATGTCTAAAAACTGTGTGTTTGTTAAAAAGTTCGTGTTCGTTATATTTGTTGTGAAAAATCGAGTGTAAGTAATTTTGAAAAAGAAATGGTTTATTAACATTTTAAGAAAATCCCGTATTAAACATTTAATAACAAGCAGTAACCAAATTAAAAGTTAAAACCAAATAAAATACCAAGGCCTTATTACATTGCAAAATCCCAAAATTAGAAAGTAATTTTAAATAGAAACTGAAAGTTTACGAGAAAATAGTGCATGGCCACCACAAAGTCCACCTCGGCTCCAAGTCCTCAAACTAGGGATTTCCTAAAACATTTAAAAAGAGGGGGTGAGTTTACGAAAACTCAGTGTGTACAACCCCCAATAGTAAGAACATGTATCAACCCATACAAATACAACATATTAAGCATGTATGCAATGCAACCCAGCCCAACCTAAGTATCCAACCTCTACACACCACCCGTACCTGCCAGTCACACCGTGGAGATTACTAAATCGACCTTCATCCGCTACACACCATCGAAGGCGCAATGCGCAATCAAGCGCACATCGCCTTATAATTGTGGCATAGCCACGAGATAATGTGATGAGTCACAGATTCATAATATGTGACATAGGTCACGGATAATGTGGTAAAAACCACTAGAACACTTCCCATTTATCATTATCACCCATATGCCCATGCAACATACATAATATTACAATTCGTGTATGTAGTATGACAAGTATGCAATCATATATCAAATAACGTATGAAACAAATTACCATCATAATCAGAATAATAATATACAACATAATCAATCTAACCAACCTCTAAGGGTATAACAATAATTTTACCTACCAAGGGTATTTTACCCACTAGGGTATTTACGTAATTTACCCATCGGGTATTTTCGTAATTTACCCAATTTTCGTAATTTTGCACTTGCAATGGCCCTCCCGGAGGTCTAATGTTACCCCGAGCGACTTGGCTACCATTTCCTAGGTCGTCACTGGACTATTGGGCCTAAAACTCGATTTTGGCCCATTCGGGCCCACACACTCGTGTGGCCCACCTAACACAAATCTAGCCACGATATAGGTTCCACCTAGTCTAGTTCACTATATACTATATCATCATACAATTTATTCCAATTGGCCCCACGGGCCCATCGAGCCCACTTCGCCCATTCATGCCCAAGTAGCCCCAACCCACAAGAATACTACGATGGCCTCAACTATCGCGTTGAAGCCCCACACGCGCGCATGACGCTCGTGTGGCTACTAATGCCGTGGATCCAAGACTTCTAGCTAGCTTGCTTCTACAACTAGAGTAGAGAGTTACACACCAAATAGGACTCGGTGCCAAATCAGCTGCGACCACTCCTCGTGCCCAACGCCCACCAAGGTATGTTAACCTCCTCTGGCATGCTCTTTATATAGCTAGCTCTTCACCTTCATTCCTTGTATCTTTCCAATGTGGGATCCTTCGTCAAGAGGGTTTAAATTCAATGAAACTCTTACCGTCAATCCATAAAATAAATACTCCTTTGCTCCTCATGAGATTCGAACCCAAGCTCTCCTATCAGCCAATTCATGCCACTTGCCACTTTACCAACCAGCTCCTTGTGTCTTAAACCATGCACAACTAAATATAACCCTATGGACAAGGTCTAAATTCATTTAATAAAAAATAATCTAAAAGGAATGCAAGCGCTACAACTAGAACCTTGGACCTCCTTCCTTCCTTGTGGCGTCATTCCCTTGTCCTTAAGTGGCGTCACTTTGCCACTACACCACACACTCCACTTGTGTCATTTTCCTCCACATTTTATTCTTAAGGCCTACCCGCCAACCTCCAGGGTTTTTTTCACCTAAAACTAAAATTTTTCCTAAGGCCTAACTTGAACCCGGGACTTCATAGAAGCCCCCTAACCTTCCAAACTCACTTATCTAATTGGTCCAACTTGCATTTAAGCCGATCTCTTGTTTTCCAAAAAATTTAAACGCTACTACGCCCAAGGCCCATTGAGCTCAATCCTACTAGGCCCAATTTCAGGATGTTATAGGCATGTGGCATGGCCGTGTGCACAAGTCAGAGAGTTACATGGGGTCGAACACGGCCTGTAGCACAGGCGTGTCTTTTGGACCACACAGTGTGAGCTCTGTAACTTAGAAAATTTTTAAAATTTTGCTAAAAATTTTAGAGGTTCGATTAAGTCCGGACTTGATTCTAATGCTCGTATTGGACCTCGAGGGTCCATTTAAGGGACGATATGAATAGTCTTTGTTAATAAATAGAAATTTACATGAAATATTTTTGAATGTTCTGAAAGCTTTGGTAATACTCTGTAACCCTATTCCAGCGACGGATACGGGTTAGGGGTGTTACAGGACATCACACACACAAGGGAGTAGGAGGAAAAATAATAGCAAAATTAATCAATTTTCAAGGGAAATGAATCAAACTTGGGTCTCCAGAACAAATGTACCAACTCCTTCCTATCTCTTAACCATTAATTCAATAGCTCATTCTTGAAATAATTTTACAAACTTTAATTAAAAAAATTGGGATGTTATAACTGTCCTGCCCCCTTACGAGTTTCTTGTTTCTTTTTGTCTTTTGGACCAAAGGCTCTAAATTTCTAGCAACTTTCATACTCAACTCCATATCACGAGCTACTGGCTAACTCTTCAGAGGTCTTTGGATTGATGCCTTAAAAAATGTAACGCAATCCCCCAATTCATTCTTTGGATGTACATGTCAAGGGTTGAATATCCTGACAATCTTTCCTTGCAATTCAAACTTAGATTCCACTAGCAGTGGATGTAGTCAATGACTAGTTCAATAGTCCACTATCATGTGCCAATAAGCTTGATCATGCTAACAATGCGACGAGTGTTGTAAAATCTATTGAAACATTCACATTCAAGTTGTTCCCAATTATCAATTTTTCCAGGCTCAAGGTTACTGTACTAGTAAAAGGCATATACTTTTAGTGATAAAACAAATTGGTTAACCATGATTTCACCATCAATTTTGATGTTATTGCAAGCTCCACAAAATGAGCTTGGATTCCCTTTTTCATCAAACTATTGGAATTTTGGAGGTTGGTAGCTTGCTAACATTTTGAGGTGATCAATCCTGTAGAAGTACGACTTGGCATAGGTGTATGATGGTTGAGTTACACAATCAACTTGATCTTTCATAGTTTCTTTGATGAGCTCCTTGAGTTGATTGGTGGTGACAACTTCATTGATTGTTGGTTGAGGATCTTTGGAAAATTTCACATTAGATTGTCTTATGGTATATTCTCATGTTGGACTTCTTCATTGACTAGCTTCTTCCCAGTAAGATCAAAGAGCCTTTTCATCATGAATGTCATTTGGTCATCTTTTTCTTTAAGGCTTGTAGTGAGACTTTCCACTATCTTTACTAAGAATGCCACCTATTATTCCAAGGATGTGGTGTTTGTTGTCATGACATTCATCACTCCAAAATAGGGCTTTGAGGAAGATGTTGGAATGGCATGGTCACTTGATTAGACATCTCTTCACTTAAATGATAATCGATAAGCTACACTTGACCCACGAGAGGAACTTCTTCTAGCTCACGAGTTGGTGAAGAAGAATCATAGAATGGATTATCACTGAGCATTGAAGAAGTTTGACCGAATAACTCAAGAAGAGGTTTTGTCTTCTGCCTAGTGCCATATGGATGAGTAGGGATATTGGTGCTTGATAATGAAGCTTAACTGGCTGCAGGATTAGCTTGAGCAGATTTATTGATGATCTTCTTTGAGGCAATCGTAACTTTGAAATTTGACTTTTTGGTAGAAGAGATGAAAGGCAAAGATTGTCCCACTAGGCGTGCAGAAAATTTGTACATACAAATTTTGAGTCAAAACATGACTTGAAAATTCAGATTCAAATTTATTGATAACTTTGAAAGAAAGTTACAATCTCTAGAAACTTCTCGAATACAAAGAAAAATATCCTTTGATTCTTCTCTCCAGTTTGGCTTCGATCTAAGGGTTGTCTAACTTAATCTTAGATGAATGTGGATTACTTCAAGTGTTGGCTTGACTTGCTCTTGGAGCGGGTTTGGACCTATTTTCTTCAGTTGAAATGAGTCGAAAGGCGACTTTCTTCAGTAATAGCTTTTGTCTTCTCCTCAACAACTGAACTAGATCGAAGGTGACTTTTCTTTAGAACGTGTGTGGTGCTCTCTAGAACTTCTTTAGGTTCTTAGGCTTCGTCAAAGAATTCTGTAGAGATTTTCTGGGCTTCTTAAACTTGTGAATGTCTAGAATGGCTTAGGGTGACCCCTTTTTATAATGCCAAATACACAAATAAAAGAAAGTTCTTGTGGAATTTAACTGCTGCATTTGATCTAATCACATAAATAAAAAAGAGTTCTCGTAAAATTTAACTACATTTAATTGTTCTACAAGAATTTAAACTATTTTATTTATTATTTCTCTTTATTAATTTAATTAATTTAGAGATAAAATAATCATTTAATTATTTTATTTTTAATTAGTGATAGTATAAAATTTTAATATTTATCTGTTAACTAAATTAATTAAAGAAAAATAATTATGACATAGTTATGATGTCACCATTTTTACCATGGTAAATTTAACTTTAGCCCACTATAATTTTAGCTTGACACATGTCATTTTGTAATTGGCTCATAAAATTTCTTCTTCTACACCTTGTAGTCAAAAATTTCTTCTTCTACACCTTGTAGTCAAAGATTTTCTCATTTAGGTAAAAAGACATCTTAGAGTCCTCTCAATTTCAAAATTGAGCAAATTGGCCCATCTCAAAGAAATTAGAGCAATTTAGTCTCTCTCAATTTAGATAGTGAGCAACTAAGGACAATTAATCATAATGTTTGTTTTTTCTTCCAATTTATCCTACTTTTGATTGGTATAATAACTCTTAATGTTTACACATTATGTCAATTTGGTTCTAATTCTAAAAAAAAAAAAAAAAACAAATATAATATTTAATATTTACATATTTTATCAAATTTGTCATGATTCTTAATTTTTTTCAAATCTAACGAGGACTAAGTTTGTTGAACTTTTTAAATTATGACAAAAAAAGTGTAAATTTTAAGTGTTAAATTAATTATTATACCAATCAAAATATGATAAATTAACTGAAAAATAAATACCATAAATAATTATTTTAATTACTCATTTTCGAAATTAAAATGACTAAATTGTTTATTCTTGAAAAAGTCCTTTTACCCTCATTTTTAAACCATTAGTCTCAATATTATCCAGAATCTTGGGAATTAATCCCACCTAGCTAAGCGATGGCGACATCGGGAGAAAAGACATGATAGCTGAAGCTGCTAATTTAAGATTTAGAATTTGATAGTGCACATACTCATAATGCTGCAACAGACTATTCAACAGATTATATATTTAACGTAAAGTATATTCCTACTTTTCCATACGGTGACAAAGATATTTCTTTTCACTATATTTATCTCCGGAGATTTCTTAGCGTCCAAATATAAAAAGCTACCCAATTTCTGTCGTATGTTTTAACAAGTGCCGTAATTGACCATTGATTTTCCAAGCCATGGAAGATTGTTTTGTGAATAACCATGACTTAACATAATTAATTATATCCAACCATGATGTTCATAAGTGAGGTCCATCCATTCATCACCCACAGAAGCCCACAATTCAATACTTTCCATGCAATTTCCTCCTAACCAGCTTGTTATACGAGCTGACGTATATATGATATATGAAAATATAGTCTACTTGCGGTACGTACTACGTATGGCTCCAATAATATTATATGTGAGAAAATTTGAGTGATTCCGTGAATGACTTGAGATTGAAGAGACGTTGAACCCAATGTTAGGCAAAAGTGTGTTTTCTCAAAAAAGGCAATAACTGAGCTGATCAGCCCAATCAATCCAAGTGTGGGCCAATGGCTCGAACAACCAATAAGCCCAATTTATAAATTTAGGACAATCAAATGGGATTGTTGAATGTTCATCCCAGTGGAGAACAAGAGTCGAACGACTTAAGAGTTAGCAGAGTGCTTTGATTGGTGTCCTGTTGATTTAACTTTGAGCCGAAGCCTTTTTTTCATTTCTTTTTTCATAGCATCTGCCAAATTAAATAAGCAACTGAAAATACTATATCCTATAATTCGCTTCAGATTTGTTCTTAACATTTTTAGGATCGTAAGTAAAATAATAAAATAAAGTTTTAAGTACCTTAAAAGTTGGGGAAAAAATTCTTTTGGAGTCCCAAGTTAGTATTTTTTTTTTTTTACTTTCAAAGGTTAAAATAAAAAAATTTTGCGCTACGTAAAAATTGAAAAACAATATTTTAGGCCCATTTCAACCTTAGGCTCTAGTCAGCCGCACCTCTAGATGACCTCAAAGTCGGGCTTGATTGGCTTTAGACTCCGATGATAATTGTTATTTTCATGCTTATGAAAATGTACCAAAAATGGAATTCTAAGCAAATAGTTAAAAATGATCATTAACAACATAGAGAAATGTTCCTATAATGGACAAGAGCTGAAGGAGAATACAAGGCTATCAATTATCAGCCTAGCAATAAGCCAGTAACTAAGTTCGGAGTTAAGCTTCCAAGCCCCTAATATCCCAGCAATATGTTTAATGGCTTCCATATCCCTATCTATGGTTCTCTGTTCGGCATACAACAAGACTTAATAACAGAGCCCTCAATATAGATTGAAGACAAAGTATTGGAAAAACAAACAAAAACATGCCCATTAAAGGAGGTTCTGCACCATGGAAATGGCAACTTTATGAGTTCGCATTTGTTGGAGTTGTAAGGTGTAATTGCGTTGGTAGTTGGTCATCATTGCGCTGCCAGAAAGCCCTCCTCCACCAAACTTCAAATCCTCTTTGAATGTTGGGACAATTTTCACTAGAGTTCAAGAATCTGTAGAACCAAGCAAGCAAAATCTCGCGCTGCCAAGCCAGAGGTAAAGTGAGAATTGTGTTACTAAGACCATCCTCAATTGAATGTGTAT
Organism: Gossypium rotundifolium; assembly: GCA_025506655.1. NCBI lineage: Eukaryota > Viridiplantae > Streptophyta > Magnoliopsida > Malvales > Malvaceae > Gossypium > Gossypium rotundifolium. Next base: position 66,271,711 of record CP106729.1, on the reverse strand, counting down.
CAAGACCTTTTGATACCCTCCTCATCCACCCAAAATCTTCATAGAATGGCACCAACCATGTCTGTAAAAGCATGTACCTCACTTCCTTCGGTACCAACAGCTGCCCCTTCCCCATCCCCACAAATAGCCGTGCTGTAACTCTACTGACACCATGCCTATGGACGGCTGGAACTTTGGAATGAACATCAGATAATTCGGACTGGGAAGCCCATGATTTTAGAAAATCCTCAGCAATCCGCCTATCAATCAAAATGTCCAACATCCAGTGCAAATTATCTGCCTGTCTTGGAATCTGACTCACATCCTACAAATCAGACGAAGCTGCTCGGAGAAAATGGTGTCGGAGCAGTTCCAGACAGCCATCAGAAGCTGAATACAATGACTCTTTCCTTAGATCATTCGGAGATGAATTCTCACGAAGCATCTTCAAGACCAAACCTTTCATTTCACGCCTTGCTTTCTCATCTTTACCTTCTAGAACCACATGCAAGAGCTTGAGAAGCACTTGTTCATTATCTCCAACCTCACCAGTTCCATTTGTAACTTCAACAGAAACCCTCTTCAAAACATCCCCTGCACCAACATTTTCAAGGCGGAGCTCTGCCAATGCACAGGTCACTTTTTCTTCATCATCCTCAGCCCAAGGAGCGGCTTCCAAATGCTCCAAGCAAGATAGAACCCCGGCATCAAATCCTATTGCCACTGCAACCTGACAAGCAAAAGCACCGCAAGAGCACCCAATTCAGTTGCTGAGAACCAAAACAAGGCAAAACACAATTTCCTACTTCTTTCAATCAATGCCATAAACTCGGAGTTCAAGTGGGTTCATGCCAAGTTTCAAGAATCCAAATAACCAAAAATTTCATTTACAAATAGTTATATATAAATTTACCTTCAAAATTTTAAGATTCTTAGAAATGCCATTTCTCATTAATTCCTTCCTCAAATATTTACAATACATCAACCTCAAAGTCTCTATATAAACCTCCACGTCATCACAATCTGTTATTTCCACCATGTACGCCTCAGCTGATCCATTCCACTGGTACTTTGCAAATTTCTCCGATAACTTAACTTCAAAGAACCTACTGTGAGCCACCAGTATTTGCTTGTGAACGTTCATTGACACGCTAATCCCATCCTTGGAACTCAACGTCAGCTTTATATCGCTTGAACCCGGGTCATTAAACTTGTTCCCAGGACTACGGGTAGACAAAAGATCCGAAATCTGTTGCATGGTCAATGCCCGCTTATCAATGACCGGCGGAGTTTGATTTTGTCTGGGATCGAAAATAGGCACTTGGATCAGAGCTTGGTTTTTGGTTTGAGTTATTGGGTGGATATCGGAGGAGCTAGCAATCAGTTCACAAACGACTGGGCTGGACCGTGTCTTGTTCGGTGGTGGGGACATCGGGTTTAAAAGTCCCGCTGTGAAGGCAGAATTGAACTTGCTGAAACTCGACGGAGAGTAACTGTTGGAGAGTGTCTTCCCGCCCGTGAAGTCCATGACAGGCGTGAAATACTGTTCGGAGAATGTCGGTTCTTCAAACCCCACAAAGACTCGGTCAAACACGGCGAGCCTAAGGCCGAGGAGTGGGAGAGGATTGGAAGCAATGCAACTCCAAGAGCTATCAGATTGGCGCGTCGGGTTTCCACGTCAAAATCCCAGAGAAACCTGAATCAGGGTAGTTGTTTAGCAGAGGCAGTAGTGGCCGCTGGCGTGGATACAGAGGAAGAAATGGTGGTTTGTTTACACCGGCGGCGTTTGGGCTTGATAGGTTGAACTTGGAATTTGAGCTGGGTAAATGATATCGCTGCTGCAATTGAAGGTCTCACTATATAATATTGCTATAATGTTTTGCTTTTGGTACTGTCCAATCGTCTTGTAGGCGTCAACAATTGTAGCTATTATAAATGGCGATGAAAACGAGTAAAGAGAGACAGAGACGCTGAGGGCAGTTGGATCATACTTCAAGCAAAAGACAGCATGAGGCTGTATGAAGAAGTATCACATTATACTTTGTTTTGAGTTTTTGGCATTGGGGAGGTTCAGCCGATCAGGGTTATCGTTTTGTGGCTATATTGGATTGATAGGAATTGGGAGAAAAAGAAACAAAAAGAAACCTGGTGGGGAGATTGCTGATGTCAAAAGAGAGAGCAGATAGGCAAAGCAAAGACAAAAAGTAGAGAGCGAAGGAGGCAAAAACTAGCAGATGAAGCATGACAAGCCCCATGGCGTCATAAGATGGTCTATGCATTTGTGGTCGGTAAGGGGGCCTAGGCAATTGTTACTAGATGCGGATCACGATGAATGAAAATTACAATGCAAATTATTCTTACATGTAATTCGGTTGGAATATGACCGAGGTTTGTTTTATATTTAGTTAAATATCCTATAAAATATTTTAACTTTGATTATTTTTATCAATTAAAAAAAAGCATTTTATCTAGGTATAATGACTTATTTGTAAAATAACTTTAATTATTTTCATCTATTTTAGAGTGATTTTGTAAAATGATTTTTTTTTTTTTTTTTTAAATGCTGGCATGCTTCCGTCAAACCAAAAAAACCAACAAAACAAAAAGTCTCTTTGGCTTCCAAAAAAACAATAAAACCCAGCAAAATTTAAAATCCATCTTCTTCCTTTGCATGCCAGGCAAGAAAACCGCTTCAACTCCCTCCATAGATTTCAACGACGTGCTCTGGTTTGAAACGACTAAATGAAACACTTGCTCTCATCCTCTGTTGCAACTCTGTCTCCATTCTGATCGTGACTATTAAGTGGCACTAGACCATCCCCTTTCCTTGGCCACCACTATCTCTCGAATCGCCACCGACCCCTCCTCTACCCATTGAGTGCGCCTCTTTTGAATGAAACCCTCTTTCGCCAACAGGTGAACCACTCTATTACTATCCCTTTTGATATGTTGGAATTTGAAACGTTCAAAACCCATTACAATCTGTTTAACTTCTCAGATTTAATTACTAACCTGCGATCTGTTTAACCCTTGCATCCTGAGCTTTGAAATAATCACAAGTGAGTCTCCTTCAACCTCGACTTTGCGAAACCCTATCTCTTGGGCAAATCGGACGGCCTCAAAGGCTGCCAAAGTTTCTGCCGCTTCCATCGACGATATGTTTCTGTAAATTCTGTTCCAACTGCATGCTGCCACCATTATCAAACCTTTGGTGTCCCTAATGATTATTCCCGAACTTGATGCTTCCAGGTCGCTGTAGAAACCCTCATCGAAGTTAACCTTAACCACAGTTATGTTGGAGGCTGCCATTTCTCTATTTCATTAATCACGCTTCTCGGGTAAGAATCCTCCAACATTTCTTGTTCTCTTATATACCTCATTATGAATTTACATAGTTCACTAGTGGATTGCCTTTTGCCTTCATGTAATAACTTATTTCTCGATAACCATAATGCCCAGATAATGACAATAGGCAGTGCCTGTTGCTGAGTATTCCTTGAAAACAACTGTTGGAGCCATTGAAACAATGACTCCCCTGTCTGATTCAAATTTCATATGATACCCAGCTGCTGCCATACTTGAGCTGCATAAGGACAGTCTCGGCAAATATGAGAAGTAGTCTTTTCTATCCCACCACAACGCAAACATACAACACCATTTACTAACCTGGGAAGCACGGACACAGCTCATCCCTCCTCATAACGGTGTTGTACTTGTGTCCGACACGGACACTCGTCGGACACGCCCAGATACGTATGGTACACACTGAAATATGTCAAAAAAATTTGGACATGGTTTCCACACAGTGATAATGAATAGAGGTACCGGATTGAAAAACCTAGTTGAGAGTGAAAAGGAGAAGCAGAGTTTTGGACTATTTGTAAATTAATTTAAAATATTAAGTTAGATATTAAGTATTTTAACATAAACTATATACAAAAATATTTTTTTATTGTCATATTTTGCTGTATCTATGTCTTTATTTTTTAAAAATTATTGTGTTGTCATGTCTATATTATGTTGTATCATATTGCGTGTCCGTATTCATACTTTATACTTACTAACCTTCTAACCTACAAATTAGATCTAGTAGGAATATGATTATGTAAAACTCTCCAGGTTGTAATTTTCATTTTATCTGGCACATTTGTTTGTCATAATTGTCTGCAAAAAGTCCTTTTTTTTGGATCTAAGTCTCTGTACAAATCATTTTCAGTTCTTAGAAAGCCCCGCAATAATAGCCAATACCCACTATGCACCGTATACTCTCTAGATTTCTCGGGACACCACCTCAACCTGTCCGATAACTTGTACTACATCAACGAGATCCTAGCTTCCTGTTCATTAAAGGTGATACTGGCTACACTTTCCTTCCATTTCCCACTCTGCTCGTGAATCAGATCAGCCACAAAATTTACCTGATTAACTCGTGGTGATCTAATTATGTAAGGTCTATCTCCAAGCAACTAGTCTACATCCCAAACTAGAATTAATTTTCCATCACCAACTTGTCAGCTACTCCCCTTCAACAAGAGGCCCTTTTTGCTGCCCAAATACTTTAAAACACGTGCTTTTAAAAATTCATTACTTGCATAATATTTTGCTTTCAAAACACGTGCTACTAATGAAGCAAGATTACAAATCAACCGTCACCCCTGCTTGGCCAAAAGTGTTTACATTAAACTTATTTAGTTTCTAAAAACCCAATCCTCCACCCTCATTCAAATTACATAACCTCTCCCACGAGCATCAATGAATCCCTCAATTCGACTATGATTTTTGCCACCAATAACGAAAAAATACAGCTTCTATTTCCTCAAACAGAATTTGGCAATAAAAAATAGGACATGACATATGTAGGGATCGCTAGCAACACTGATTTGATCAAAATTGCCTTACCCCTTACGATAACCATCGATTACACAATCCATTAATTTTACCTCGAATACAATCCATAATATTTTGAAAAGCTAACTTTTGTTTCGATCCACTACCATAGGCAGCCCTAAGTACTTCTCAGGATCCATAGAGCTCCTCACACCTAACTCCCTTTCTATTAGTTGACGATTTCCTTCACTTACATTCGAACTAAAATAGACAAGAGATTTATTCAAATTAATCAGTGGCCCATGACAACTTTCATATTCTTTTAAAATATTTTTCACGTGTGTTGCCCCGTCTAAAGATGCATCCCAAAAAATTAAGCTATCATTAGCAAAATACAAATGTGATACTATAGGTCTGAATGACTCGCTTTCGCTCATTTCACCAAACCTTTTTGACAAGCTAATCGTAATAGAGCTAATAAACCCTCACTACAAAAAAGAAATAAGAAAGGGCACAACGAATCACCTTATTGAAGTCCTCTAGAAGGGGAGATTTTCTCTTTTGGTGTCCCACTCAGAACCATTGAATATTTGATGGATTTTACATATCAAATTACCAACTTGACCCATGCCTCACCAAAACCCATCTCAAGCATTACCTCCTCAGTCAAGTCTCACTCCTCTCTATTATACGTCTTACTCAAATCCAACTTCAATGCAAAAGATCCTCTCCGTCCACCCTTTTTCTTCTTGAAAGGATGCAACAATTTGAAATCCACTATTACATTATCCGTAATCAACCTCTCTGGTACAAATGCACTTTGTGCCTCATCAATGCAATCCAGCATGATCATTTGCAATCTATGGAAAATTACCTTGAAAATTATTTTAAACAAGACATTGCAAAGGCTAATCAGTCTAAAATGCGTCATATTAATGGGATTAGAATACTTTGGAATGAGCACTATATTAGTATAATTGATCTCTGAAAAAATTGTAACACCCTATTTCCACCTGATTTATTGAATCTGAATATAAGGTTTCACAATACTTACATACTTAACTAATTTTTTTTATCTGCGAAAAATCATACAAAATGTACCTCTTATTTATTTAAAATCATTTCTAAAACAATAGGTTTGAATAAAACATTTATAGTTTGTTATAAGCTTTCAAAGGTAGAATAAAATCTTACAACATTAATGTTTGATAAAATGTATATATTCGTAGTGTGTATTACTATTTGACATTTGAAAAACATGATTCTATAAAATGTACCTCTGTATACATAATACTACCCTCGGTCTATTGGAAACACACAAATATATAGACTTTTTCAGCACCTTTTGAGTTCTAATTCATGTGGTTTCTTTATATTTTTTGTCGAAATTTATATTTTTATTATAAAATGATTAATTTTCACTCAAATTATGAAACATATTTAATTTTAATTTTTTTATAATAAATTAACGCAATTTAATTTATTTTCGACAGTTTTGCACAAAGGGTGAAAAATTGGCTCGGCAGACACAATGCGAAGCTTGGACCGTTGAAGCAATTTTCGAATCAATCGACCCAAGAGTATGGCTGGTTATTTTTCCAACCATGGATGACCCAATTATATTAATTGAACACATTTAATAATTATTTTTCATCCAACACAAATTGGGTTAAATTTAATTATAAGCCTGATGAAGAGAAAGGGGTCTAATTGAGCTAAGTGAAGAGGATTGATCCACTAAGAAAATGGCAGCCTAAACCATCCACATTATCTGACCAAATCAACTTATTTTAGCTGATTTTTGTACTTGCAAAACAGCCCTTGAACTTTTCCTAAATGTCATTCAAACTTCTCCCCTTTTCATGCCTTCTATTTTTAGTCACAATCTAAAAATAGAAAGTTTGAGTCAACCAATCCTTCCACCTAGCATGGTCGGCCATGGGAAGGGGGATTGGCTGCTATTTTTAGCTAATTTAGCAGCCATCTCCCACTATAAAAATCTCTCTTCACCTCCTCAATTTTCATCCCTCACTTAACATATCTCTTTCACACACATTTTCTATTTTTCCCTTCTAGTTGCTTTCCAAAATTCTTCATTCCTTTTCCGATTTCTCCTCTTGAAAAAGAGATTGCATGCCTCTTAGAGTAGCAGCACTCAAGTTTTCTTGAAGGCCTTGGATCAATAGAACAAGCAGAGAAGAGAGGAGTGCATTAGTCTGGCTTTAGAAAACCACCGAGATTTGTTTTTCTAGTTCCCTTCTCTTAATCTTTGTTTTAGTTTTGTTTTGATCATGAGCATGGATATTTGTGTTGTTGTTCTTCAATTAATTAAAATGACTTAAATTCCTTTCGTGTTAGATTAATTGCATTCTGCCCGCTTAAGATTATTAAAAATGTGTTTATGTTGTTATCAGGTCTCAGTAAATTGTTCAATTAAAAAAAAAATCATACTTATGTTATGCTTGCATTTTAATTGTAAGGTAAAAATTGAATTAATTATTTAAATGAATTGAAATTGTAATTAATGGACATAATATTTAATTGGTGCATGTTTAATCTTCTAAGGTAGTTGAGGGTTAAATTAGCGATGGTATTAAACAATACATTAGTCTTGCATAACTTGCAAGATTATTGTGATTAAATTGTTTCAATATAGAGATGTATTGTCACCTCACTTGATCATTTACTTGCATATTAAAATTCGATTAATCGTTTGAATTGACATAGGGATATGGTTAAGAGATTATTGAGTTTTAGTAGGTAAGTATGTGCATTAGTTAGCAAGTTTTCGAGTTGCCGTGAACTTATTCGTAACAACATGAACACGAATTTAATATTTCTAAGTTAAATTATAAAATTAATCTAACACATTTATGTTATATTGATTAAACTCTTTTTTAGAAATCTTGCATTGAAATTTTACTTTTAATTTTCTTAGTTAGCACTTAGTTAATTTTTTTTAGTTTTAATTTCACCACTTCAAATCAACATATTTTTCATCACCAAATTGTTTAAATTCACATTTCATAAATATTCTCTTTCGCAGTACCTGTAGGTACGATAACTCGACAATAATGGTCACTTTATTACTTGTTGCGATTGTGTACACTTGCACATTTCCATCGTTCCAAGTTTTTGGCGTTGTTGCTCGGAACTGTTATTTTAGTCAAATATTTGTGAAATTAATTACCTTGAAATTTGGTTCAATTTTATTTTATTTTTACTTTAATATTTTTTGTTATTATTCAGGTGATAATGGATCCTCTACAACATGTTCAATGAGGAGCATTTGCTTATGATGCTCACAATCTGATCATTATTGTCGATAACGAAAACTGCGCCATTCGACAATATACCATTCCTCTTTTCAACGAGCTTAAACCGAGTATTGTGAGACCCAAAATTGAGGCACCATAATTCGAACTAAAGCTAATGTTCCAAATATTACAAAATATGGTTCAATTTAGTAGGATGTCTACTAACGATCCACATCTTCATCTTGAGCGACTCATTCAAAATGACTGGGGTGACCTAGGACGCCTTGAGACTGAAATTATTTCCATACTCCATAAGAGATAGAGAGCGAGCATGGTTGAACTCCCTACCGTCTTGTTATGTAACTACATGGCAAAAGTTGGTTGAACGTTTCTTAATAAAATACTTTTCTCCATCTCTCACCGCCAAGCTCCAAAATGAAATTACTTTATTTCAACAACTTGACGAAGAATCTTTATATGAGGAATGGGAGCAGTTCAATGAGTTATTACGAAAGTGCCATCACCATGGTATTCCTTATTGTGTTCAAATGGAGACTTTTTATATTGGCCTTAATGCTCATATTAGAATGATGGTGGATGCTTCGGCAAATGGAGCTCTTCTTTCTAAGTCTTACAACGAGGCTTACGAAATTATGGAAAGAATTGCTAGCAATGGCTATCAATGGCCAACCAACGAGTAGCTTCAAGAAATGCACTTACTTCTTTGGCAGCCCAAGTATCCTCTATGTCTTCTATGCTAAAGAATATAACTGTTAATGGTTTCAGTGGTAATTCGACAGGTCAGCAGCCAAACCAGTTTGAGAATATTTTTTATGAACACTGTGGAGATGGCCATTTCTTTATAAATTTCCCACCGAATCAAGAGTCAAAATATTACATGGGAAATTAGAATTGGAATGGTTTGCAATAGAATTTTTACAACTCTTCATGGCAGTATCATTCAAATTTTCCATGAAGTAATCAATTGGTGGACGCTAGTAACCCTTTTATGCCATCTCAACTAAATTATCCACTGGAATATTCTCAACAAGTGCAACAATCCCCACCATCTGAATCTTCAAGTAATCTTGAGGATTTACTGAAGGCGTACATAATGAACAATGATGCACTGATCTAAATCCAAGCAGTAATGTTAAAAAATTTAGGGAACCAAGTTGAACGGATACCAATGAGTTCAAAAGTAGACCCCCAAGGTGTTTTGCCGAGTGACATTGAAAATCTGAGAAGTACGAGAAAAGAGCTTTACAAAGTTGTCATTATATGGAGTGCGAAGATATTTGAGCCCAAGGTAGTCAAGGTTGAAGATGAGCCTGTTGTAGCTTAAGACAAAGAGGAAGTTCAACCGAGTGTTGAAACTTTTATTTCACAGAAGTCAGATTCAGTGATCCTTGATGAGGCAAACTCTAAACTAGTCAATTTTGATAATCTAACACCGTTGTCAGATGTAGAAAGATTTCCATAGAAGAGTAGAGTTGTTAAAGCTAAGATTCCACCACTACCATATTCTCAACGATTCCAAAAGAAACAACAGGATACTCAATTTAAAGAATTATTTTATAATGAAGTGACTTGTAATGTCTTTAATGTTACTAAATCCCCAGATGTAGTTGAAGACTACTAAGATATTTTGAGATAAAATCATTGGCTTCTATAGAATCGAAACTCAATTCTCTAGACAATCCATTAAAATGTATTCTGCTAGTTGATTTGCTAAATGATGATGAAAATGAGGAATATTTGACTTTGTTAGAAGCTAAAACAAAGTGATTCACTTAGGAAGTTCCACTGGAATCATTAGAGTT